>OX579679.1:16916688-18155893 GCA_951230905.1 Cheilosia variabilis | reverse complement strand
GAGAGAATTCGCCATAGTGTAGCACCAGTTTGGATTTAAAATTACTCTGAGAGCCTTCGCACTTTGCAGAACCTTAAACTTTGAGCCATCCCTTAGTCGTCGGAAGATGTTTAGGGCAGTTGATTAAATATCTCTCTCAATAAAGTCAATCTTACAACCGGCACAGGTTTTCGAAAGTCATCCGGAACTTCTTTTACGATTGGCCTCCTCCACTAACTAGAAAAAGAGTTGGACATCCATATGTTCAATTCGTTTGGCTTCCAAATACAGCAGACAGCAGAGAGTCGAATACTATAAGTGTATTAAGGTTATGTCTAAGCAAAGCTCTTCTAAAATATCTGACTAGATTTTTAATAGCATGCCTCAGTTCAATTTTGACTTATTTTCTATAGTCCTAAATGACTCATTTGGCCTGCCTTTATGGAGTGTTCTCCCAATATAATTCACTGCCGTGTTCCCAGTTGAATTTATTGTCGGTTTACGAATGCTACAAAAGGGTTCAGTTCATTTAACTGGGGTGTTAAAAAGTTCGTCGACATTTTCGGTATCGAGTCTCTCAGTCCACCATCATTTTATACGTTCCTAGAGCTAGAGTGTTTTTTTCTCCAGGCAGCTTGAGCATCTGAAAATAAATTCAAGACGGATTAAAAGGTTAATTCCACTTGTGTCTCTCTTTTTTCCTTCCCTTTTGAAACATTGTCATCCCTCTGATCAATTAAGACTGGATTTCAATTTGTTTCAAAGTTTCGTGTGCTCAATTTACGTTCGTACTGTATATTTGAATATTATAAAACAGGTAGAAGAAATTGTGTCGAAATTGTGCCTGTACAGTCGAACCCCAAAAAGTGGAATTTTTATCATCTGATTTTGTCACATGCTCATTTAAAACAAAACTAGTTCATATTCCCTACATTTAAACTGGCTTTTTATACATACATTCATATATTTTTCGAGTTTCCGTTAATTTTTTTTACAATATTGGTCTTCGCGAAAATACGTAATTTTTCTTTATTCAAATTTGAGATTTCTAGACATTTTTAGACAGAGACCAACCTACGAGGTTGTCAAATGAGTGGTAAGTGTGCTGGAAGTACATAGACAACAACTTAATCTTCTTTTTTTTTTAAACTGCGTTGCCTCTAGTGAACCTCTGCCAGACAGACAGACGGTACTGCTTTTCAGAAAAGACTCTCACTAATTGACAATCGGCATTTTTACATCCATTCCATCAGAAAGAAATGTTTTTGAGAAGCTAGCCATAGGGTACTTTTCGGATCTGTTATACCAAGTTTGCGTTACGGCCCGAATATACTCAATTTGAATAGGCAAAAGAAAAAGATTAGTTAGAAGACGTTTCACACGATTCGTTTTTATAAGCATAGTTTTGACTTGCAGGAAGTCGACTTAGTAGTAGTGGAAAATTTGACTAAATACGAGCTATCGAGGTTTGAGTGGAATATTTGAAATTTTAATTAGTCTTTCATTATTTGTTAGATACTTATAAAGTTATCGTTATTGACAGAGTTCCTCGAGTGAATTACAATGTACAACATCCGTGTTAAAGTTGTAGTGAAGGCCTGTGCTCACCTGGTTCAATATTTTTTATTTACCAGCTGACCCAAATTCATTCAATAATATATAATTTTAAAAATTTTAAATAATGTTTTTTTGTATTGGAAGTGACACCCGTTTTTTTATCCGGTTTATTTTTTTCAAAGCGCGGTTCCCCATACAAACTTTCATCCTCTTAAAGTTTTGTTTTCGCGGCAAAAAGCCTATGTCCTTCCTGGGGCCAATACGAATCCATCAAGCCCAAGCGCGTGATATTTTTATTTATACTCGCATATATATTTTAAACAGTGGAGCTATAAAATAATGTCAAATCTGATTGATCATGGATCGACTTAATGTCTGCGAGTTGAAATTCTAAGTTAACGTGACGGGCTTCGTTTAAATGTTGTATTTCTATTAAAAAAAAAAAACTTGACAACCGAAGCGCTTTGAATGATGGATTTGCGAGAGAATAAAATATAAATAATTCAGCAGCATTGCTATCGACTTTAACCGTGAAACTGAATTTTTAGGTTAGGTTACATTTATGTTTAGTTAGAGTTCATCAGCAATCTCATTCCCGGTTTTGTCCATGTGTGCAGGAACCCATTAGAGACGCGTGGTAGTCTGCCAGCAGAGAACATTGATCGCGACAGCGGCGAACTTTGACTTTGTTTCAATAGCAGCAGAAACTGTTTTTATAGCCCCCTGGCTGTCAAATATGGTAATATCATCATTTGGTATTTCTAACATTGACACCATATGGAAAGCTTCGGGCATTGTCGGAACCTCCGCCGGGAACGGAATTATTTCGGCATCGGTTCCACCGTCCTCAATCCATCTCTGTTTGATCGATTGATTTTGATTTCATTGTTGTGGGTTCATCTGTGTACTGTGTTCCATTCCTCCCTGGTAGGAAAAGCAGGAGAATGGTACATCCAAAGTCCAGATGAGGAGACGTGTTGTAGTCAGAGGGGGGAGCATTCCCCACATCGAATTGAACAGTTAGTTTGTAAACAAATATCATATGACAGCGGTGTGACATTTGGAACAAGCTTGGTATTCGAAAACTGTTGATTGTAACGATTCATTTTGGAATGACGACGAGTTGACAGAAAAAATCGTCAGTAGCATCCATTTTGAACTTAAGTTTTAATTTGCGTCTCTAAATAAATGTTAAATACATATTGTTTTAAAAAACATTTATTTTTTCTTAATAACAGCGTACAAATTTAGGTGCAAATTCGATCAAGGCCATTCTTTTCCTCTTACAAAAAGTGAGATTTTTATCAAGGGTCTTAAATTAGCGACTTGACAACTTCAAATTTTCAGTGTGAACGCACCCTTTAACCGATTACCGAACTGTCAATGGTAAAATCAACATTTTCATCATGCTGAAGTAGACGAAGAAACAACGTTTACGAATAATTCAAATTTACTACCGAAATTCGCAGTCGGTGGTCGAAACTTTAACAGCGCTAACGCCAATTTTCGGCAGTAATTCTCGTCCTAGTAGACAAACAATTCATAGTCTAGTCGTAATATTAGCTTCTTGATGTTGCCGTGCCAGTGAGAGTACGTTTTGCCCGAAGTGTGCAGAATATTGTTCGTCGCAAACGAGTTAAATCAGTCAATTTCACGGCTTTCTCAAGAATTGTGCGTCTCCCAGACCACATTATGGCGAATTATGACTCAAGAACTAAAGCCACTTGATTATGTGAACCGACGCACGTTCTCAAATTGGGCTCTGGACATGATGGAAGAAAATGAAGAATTTCATCGCAAAATCATCTTCAGCGATAAAGAACATTTTTGGTTAAACGGCTTCTTCAAAAAGCAATATATGCGTTACTCGACAGGTGAGAACCCTCATGTCCTTCATGAAGAAGCACATCATCCGCAAAAAGTCACTGTTTGGTACGGTTTTCATGCCGGTGACGTCATTGGGCCGTTTTTTTTTTCTTCTATGAAAATGGCCGTGACGTTACGGCAAATGGTATTCGATACAGACACACGTTTGGAACTTTATTTCTTTGAGCAATTGCATAAGTGATATGTGGTTCCAACAAGACGGTACCACAAGCCACACAGCGGGTGTAACAATCGAGTTCTTGAAGTCTTACCTTTGTGAACGTGCTATCTCGAGAAACGGACCCGTGTGTTGGCCGCCGAGATCGTGTGATTTAACGCCCCTAGGCTTTTTTTATGCGGCTACATTATAAATCATTCGTCTATGCTCTATGCCAACAAGCCGGCGACGTTGGAGGAGCTCAGAGCCAATATTGAACGAGAAATAGCTGCCGTATCGGTCGAAATGTGCGGCCGAGTCATCGAAAATTGGGTTCAACGTATCGACCGCTGCATACGCTCCCGTGGTGGACACATAAACGAAGTCGAATTCCATTCATAAATGTTTTGATGATAGTAATTCAAGCTAATTTTTTGAGATGTCTCAAGTAGTTCGCATTTTACTTAAAAAATAAGTTGTTAAGTCCTTAATGAAAAACCCTTTACATAAAAATTGCACAGGTCGCACCGATTCCAACGTCAATGTCTCTTCCAGTAGTAAAGGGTTTTCCAATAAGAGATTTTGGTATTCAAATTGTGAGATAAATGATCGGATGTTTATTTTATAATAAAGAGGAAGGTATGCCGTTAATAATGAAAAACAACTTCAGCCAAATGGCCACCACGAGCACGCATACAGGACCATATCCTTTTCATGAAATTTTCCATAACCAAATCGCAAAGTGGCTGCCCTATGTCCTCGATAGTCTCACGAATTTTATCTTTGAGGTCTTGAATCGACGCTGGGCTGTTGGCGTAGACCTTATCTTTCACGTGGCCCCAAAGGAAGAATTCGCAAGGTGTTAAATCACAAGATCTCGGTGGCCAATTGTGATCACCTCTTCGAGAGATAGCACGGTCCGGAAACTTTTCCCGTAAAAGATCAATGGTTTCGTTGCTTGTGTGGCACGTAGCACCGTCTTGTTGAAAATAAACTTTGTCCAGATCAATACCATCCAACTCCGACCATAAAAAATCATAAATCATCGACGACCAAAAAATGCTTTAGTTTTGAGAACTGTGACTGCAAGATTTTCACCATTTTTGTAGTGAATTTTAATAATTTCAATGCGTTGAAGCGTGTATCGTTCCATTTTTAGTAATGGCGTAGTTTGTACTTGTCAAATGTCAAAGAATAAAAGCTTCAAAAGTGACAGCTACCGAAATAGCGGGTTATTCACAATAACACCTCTTATTGGAAAACCCTTTATTATGTGCAGCAGCCGATATTTTTCTGTTTCTGGGAATATATGAGCCAGATATAATAATTATCAAATTTGCACCTAAACTTCTTCGGTCTTAGAACGAGAGCGGGCCGTAGTATTGTATTCACACCAAGCCAAGCGTTTTGTTTTCTATCACTGCACATGTACGTCATGATATAAGAAATAACCATGTCAATCGAAACATTTCGGGTTCAGCAAACTGTCAAGTTAAACAGCAGTAACATGCCGTAGTCTAATAATTTTTCTTTTATTCATAATCACTGCCTATAACTGAAAGGATATTGTGCTTCAGCCTTGGTCTCGTATGTGCATTGTTGCTTCTTTTTCTCTTTCTCATTTATGACAGCATTTTCCTTTGATACTTCGATGTTAGTACTTTGAAACGCCGGTGTTGAGTTAGTGGTCGTTTGTCAAGCGCTCTAAACCTTGTCAAATACATGCTGAATTTATCAAAATTACAATTTTTCCCGCCGAATATCTGTAAGCATTTTAGTTTGAAATGTCGTTGGTTGATGCATACTCGCTTTTCTTTTCGCTTCCTCTCACTTCAACTTTAAAAAAACAACTGAAACATGTTTTTTACGATTTTCTTCCATTTGGCTTTTTCAGATATATACTCAGATGCCAGCGAGGATTCATTGATGATAGCGAATGGTTCCCCAAATGACAATAATGAGCCACACTATACGAATTTGGACCAACCACATGATAAACAAGGTCAGTTTAATGGTCCCAAAACTTGGACACAAGATGATATGAATTCAGCTTTAGATGCATTGAAGAATCAAAACATGAGTTTGACGAAAGCCTCTGTGACGTATGGTATCCCATCGACAACATTGTGGCAACGTGCCCATCGCATGGGCATTGAAACACCCAAAAAGGAGGGCGGTACCAAATCATGGAACGAAGATTCATTAAACAGCGCTCTGGAGGCTTTGCGAACTGGCCAGATATCAGCAAATAAAGCCTCGAAGGCGTATGGTATTCCGTCCTCGACACTGTACAAGATTGCCCGACGCGAGGGTATACGATTAGCTGCACCATTCAATGCGGCGCCTACAACATGGACGCCCGAGGATTTAGAGCGTGCCCTGGAGGCCATTCGTGCTGGTCATACGTCCGTCCAAAAGGCCAGCTCTGAATTTGGTATACCAACAGGTGTGTGTTTGTGTAGCATGGGTCTCTCAAGGGTAAACGTTATTAATGATGTTTCAACTTATTTCCTTCTTGATTCAAGGCACTCTTTATGGTCGTTGTAAGCGTGAGGGTATTGAATTATCGCGCTCGAATCCGACACCTTGGTCGGAGGATGCTATGAATGAGGCGTTAAATTCTGTTAGGTGGGTTCTATTGCTTCGACACACTTTCGCAAGTATGGATTAATGGTTTTCTTTCTTTAGAGTCGGACAGATGTCCATCAATCAAGCGGCTATTCACTACAACCTTCCCTATAGTTCCCTGTATGGTCGCTTCAAGCGCGGTAAATACGACATTGCTAACACGAGTGCATCTTCGATTAACAACACATCGGGCAACACAAGCGGTAGCATTGAAATAATCGAGCATAGTCCAGAGAATTCGGTAAGCATATTAGATCTCCCTCAAGGTGCATTGCGTCAACCATTAATTGTTAAGTTACACATGTTTCAGCAACAATTCCAATACAGTCCAGCGCCGCAGACTAATCATCAAACCCAACAACAACAACAGCAACAGCAGCAGCAACAACAGCAGCAGCAGCAACAGCAACAACAACAGCAGCAGCAGCATCAACAACACCAACAGCAACCCCAACACATCCATCAACATGTTGTACACATTCAACAGCAAGCCCCACAACAACATCATCATCAGCAACATATCCAACAGCAGGATGTTGTTACCTCAACAAGTCAGGTTCACACCCAAGCTGGACAAATCCAACAGATCTATCACCATCACAGCACCCCCGAGAGGAGTTGAGAATCAATAAAAAAGAAAAAGGCTGCTAAAAGTAAGGGTTAAAGCGACCACCACAACACCAGCAAAAAGTTAAAGAGCAAAACTCTAAAAAAAAAAAAATCACACATAAACCTATCCTTAGGACTAACTTAAGTGGAATGGAGGACAAAAGGCTTACAATTTTAATAAGAAAACAACTTACTAAAAATATCGTTAGTATATAGTATATGCGAGACAAAAAGAAAATCAAAATAACAAGAAAGATAATAACTTACACACCAACAAAAGAGAGAAAACCCTAGTTTAGAAGCGCGATCAACACAGATCGGGAAAAGAACAAAAATCCATGTAAAAATCAAGAGACAAGGAGCTACATGTGTTTGCAATCATCATGCACTCAAATAGAAAGTATTTCTTATCTCATAATAAATAACAAATTGAAACTGAAAGATGTATTTTTGATAAAACAAATTTAGCTAATGCGCGTGTTTTTTTCTTTTTCGTTACATAACCTTTTCTTTTCCGTTTCTTCATTTTCTCCTCTAAAATAATCTGAAATCACAACTTGAAAGGAAAATACGTTACACACTTTTACAGCGTGCAACAGAAGAAGTAAATTATTGTAACTAAAAATTATATACGATATGATAAATATTAAAATAAACCGTAGACTAAAAAAAAACTTGTTTTAAGGCAAAAAGCAACAAAATATATATTATATATTAAAAAGAAACAAAACAAAATATAAAAAAAAAAACATTTACTAGAATCTTCCATTAGCAATTATTTCTATTGTTTATCTTTTTTTTGTTTTCCTCGTAAACAGGAGAAAGTATGAAATTAAATTAAATTAAACTAAAAAAAAAAACTCAATGTAATTATCATGTAGGGAATAAACTAAATGAAACAGAAAATAGTAATAAATACGAAGAAAAGTAAGAAGAAAAGAAAACTCCTCACGTCCTTTTTATCATGAATTCCATCAAACAAATAAATAAACAAAACAAACTAATATTAATGTAATTAATAAAAAAAAAAAACACGAAAAAACAAGATAAATCAAAAACAAAAAAAGAGAATAAAACTAATAAAACAAACAAAAAACATAAACATAAATTAATGCGAGACATTTTCTGAAAATGTCCTCTATATAACAAAATAAATTAATAAACTTTTGCGCCTCTCTAGAGGCGTAGTAAAACGGACTGATCAATTCTCTGTTCGAGTCGAACTTTTAGAATCATTATCAAACAAAATGAAAAAGAAAAACAAAAACAAAAAAAAATATATATTAATATTATTTTATTAGTTATAACTATATTATTTTAATTGTATGTTTCTTTGCTTTTAAATATTAAATATATATATATATAGTTATGTGAACAAAAATATGAGAAAGATTATTTTTTATTTTTATTTTATTTCCTCCTTGATATTAATAATAATTTACTCGAAAACGTTTTTATTTTTTAATGGGGATATGAATTACATATGAATACTACACACACACACACACACACACACAAACATACAAAACATACATACATTATGCAGTATATATCACAGAAATATTTAAGAACGAAGCAAGTTTTACCCATTTACCACGAATGTGTCTATATATATATATATGTTTTATGAAATTAGAAAAATAAATAAAACTCGTTAATGCAACTAATTTGGTTTAACTTAAAAGAACAAGTAAGCACTTTTATTTTGTTTTTATTTAATTTTTAGTCAAATCGTGATTGGGCAAGAAGGGTCTGCATGATATAATTTGTTTTTAACCTCAGTTTAAGGTGGCTCTCACAGTGAAGCGGTATAAATACATCTTCCCTAGAAGCCGCAGTATAATGATCTGTTCTGATCAAATTTCCTGCAGAATTTGATTAGTTGAAATATTCGTGCATGCATAAGAAACATGGAATTTGGAAATTAGTTTGCCCTTGTGGGGGAAAGCAACGACCTTCGCCCCACCGTCATTCTGGCCCCACAAAGAGCATTTCCATAAAAATACAAAGAACGTATAGCGTATCGCGTTCGAAAGGAAATTTATTTTCCACAAAAAAATACCGTCCAGCTATAAATTAATGCAGAGAAAAATCATTAGCAGGAACCCAAAAGCTGTTTCTTGGTGACTTCCATTATCGGGTTTGTGTTATACATACCTACTTATTTGTGGATACGGAACTGCTGCTCTCAAATTTGTGACAGTTTTTAATATTTACCGTTTCAAATACGATGACGTCTAGTTTTGTACTTTAACTACACGAGTCCGTTTCGTAATTTATAAGAGCCGCCCAGTAGAGGAATTCACAGTAAACACAAACAAAAGATATAATCACTTGGCTTTTTAAAAAAATCTACGACAATGGAGTCAATATTATATTTATGGGCATGGCCAAACAAATGGAAAAAAAAGTTTATGCCATACAAAAAACAATAATCGGAACTGTCAAAATATCTATTTCTTACATTCTTCAATCCCGAGAGGAGCATGTTACGGCAAAAAACCTTCCACTTTCTCGGAACGCAGGTACATGATTCAATGGTGGCCAAGTTTTCCTTTGGGTCGCTGGTTCGGCTAAGTTGTTCTCGGTCTTCTGGCCCAATGTCTTGCAGATGTACATAAGCCGTATCGTATTCAAAACATCGTCTATCGCCAGTAGAAATAATATTGGTGGCAGAATATCCACTTATTCCACTCTTTATTGTGCCAGTGCCAGTGTGCCAAAAGAAAAAGCTTTTGTTCTTGTAGTAACTCTTTATAAAACAAATATTTTGGCGGGAGAATTCCATATACCTCTTTCTACAATATATTTGGTCAAATACTTTCTGGAAATCCACGAATAGTACGAGTAATACGTGTTGATGTGATCGGTGCCAAATCGAGCATTGCGAACAGTTTTTAAATGGCCTTTTTAGGTAGGTATCTTCACAATAGCTCTTTCCTTTACCGGGGAATGTTCTTTTTCCCAAATGGTTTGTATTGTAAACGTTGTGGCGGGGTTGTATTCTCCTTTCGGGAACTCAGCTCCTATGCCATCAATAGTGTCTTCAGATATTTTACATATTTCGAGAATAATTGAGCATCGATTTCAATTTGGTTGTCGAAACTAAAATACCCGCGTATACAGTAGAAGCATATTGGCCCCGGAAAAAGGTTAGGAAACACTTTACTAATTAACCTATTTTATGTTTATTTAAAATTACAAAACTTGGCATCTACATAATTTAGTTAGTTTTTATTAGGATGTTTATTTCTAATTGAGGGCGATTCGTCGAAAATAGATCCCATCCACCAAAAATAAATAAATTTAATTTTGATCAGAAGTGGCGAAGGATATTCTGCCCTTAATATGTGTTTTTTTATTTACATCTTTGAGAAGCAAAATTTCGCAAGAACGTACGTTGGGCGCCATATGACTTAGATCTGTTGACTTAAACCGTCCTAGCTTCTCACAAGCATTCGCTCACGTACATTTTATGTTTGGACGCATAATTTTAATAGTTTAATATGCAATATTGTAAAACAACCTAGTTTGCAAGGTTTTCAATGACACACAAATACACGTTTCATATCCTCAGCCCCTAATTGATTTTACACAAAAAAAAAGGGATCGTGACAATATATTTTTACAAAATGATTATACATACATCTAAGTAAATATTTACAAATTATTTTCATTATACTAATTATTTTATTCAAAACTGATCAGAAAAATTATTTAAACAAATTGAACACAGACAAAGTAAGCTAATTGACTATTTTTCTTGAATTCAATTCTAAATAAATCAAACATTTCTGTATTGAAGAAACAAAACAAAAAAACTGCAATAGTAATTTTAAATTAAAAGAAAAATTAGAAAACTATAAAAATATTTTATAAACAATACAACAATTTCAAATATGTAATTATTATGACTTTACACATATTTCCACGAAGAAAATAAGGTATATTTTACAAACTCGACATTTGTTTTGATTTAAATCATTTCATGAGTTGTTATGCAAATAGTATTTGTATTTATAATGCATATTCTTTTATTTTGTATTAGATGAAGGAAAGAAATTATATTTGATTTGACTTTGAAGATAGCCGTAAGACCTAATATCACATTTAAAAATAAAAGAATACAATTATATATATTTAATAAAAATAAAATTATTGTTATATTGTCTCAAAATATAAGAACAACATATAGATGATGCGTGGACAAATTTAATAAATCATTTAAAAAATATCAATCAGGCGTTTATTACTCTAACAATAAAATAAAATTGATGGAATTTTCGATTTTAACATGAATGTATGTTTTTCAAGTGTTGAGTGTTGTTTCAATTACTTCAGTTAGAATTATGGTTTTACATAAAACGAAAAATGGTCTGACGGGTCAGCATAGGGATTGTTGAATTATGCCCAGTGTTATATTATGCTATTCGGCTTTTCCTTGGAAAATTAATTTTCCTTCTTTTTCCCGAGAAAAATACTTTTTTTTAAATACCTGTGACTGGGGATAGCCATGATTTTCAACCAGTGCCAATGTTCTGTAACTCAAGTGATAACTTTTCGCATCGAAAACATAGAAAGACTACTTCAATTCATATCGTTGGCAGGACTCCTTCTTACAACTTTTCTTATAGTTTTATAAATTTAACTTTCTCAACAAATTGTTGCAGCACTTAGACCCTCTAAGTGTTACTTCTGCACTAAAGTTGTTGCAGTTCTCTGTAGTCTTCTCCCTCATGATGAGCTCGCTGTTTTCAAGCATACTGTTAGGTTATATGTTTTGTATGTCTTGTAGTGGTTTCATGTGCTGCATTTCAAGGATATTCCTGAGATTGGAGAACCAATAAAATTGGCATAATTCAGCGACTAGCCTTCTGTGATACATTACCTATAGCTGAAAAATTGATGTTACTTACAATTTCTCATTTATTAGTTGAACTGGTTGTCTTAAATATTGTGCTGTTAAATATGTTAAGTAAGTAGGTATTTTAAGGCTGAGCTCTTATAGGAGTTTAAGAGAAGGACACTGATTCCAGCAGAAGCAGGTAACTGAAGTTTGCGGACTCTGATTTTGTAAATCCTGTGGTCGTATACAGTGTCGAGTCAGTAATCCATAAAAATTTCTATAAAATCATTTTTGAAAACTATCTATTCCTCTAACCGAAATTGTCCAACAGTTGGTGTTCATAACCTCTGTAAATGCAAAGTGATTGAATGTCCCATTTGCCTTGTTAAGTAGACACTTTCACACAGATGAACACATAACTTTCATACTCATATTTTATTGCTGACGATCAACTAATATAAACTAAAAACGCCACCTACCTAAGTACCTACCTAATTGCAAATTAATTTTAAGCCCCGAAACGCCAGGAATCGCGGATTTTCCCCTCCAGAATCGGGCCCTAAGGGCGAAAATTCACGAAATTTCACGAAAATTGCAAAAAATTGCAAAACCGAGATTTCCCAAACTGACGTGATCATAATTAATAAAATATCAATCAGACTGACTTAAGCGAGGTGAGATTAATTATTTTACTTCACTTTGGCTGAGATATGACGTATGATTAGAGCCGCATAAGAAAAACAATCGAAAGTGCACAATTTTTTAAGAATTGCTACCTCCGTCGGTCTAGGAGTTGAAGTCTTAATCTTTGCATGGAACAAAGAGGGAAAACCCAAAAAATTAAAAAAAAAACTCCGGATTAACTTTTCGGAAACTCACAAGGTAGATCGTGAATCCTGGCCAATCGGCATTTATTTTCAATTTTTCAAAAAAGAACTCCGTTTAAACGCAACTTGGCACTACTGGGCGAATATGTAATTCGTTATTCTGAACTTATAATTTCGACATTGTGAATGCATATTCTGGTGACATGACACTTACAAGTGACATTTTACGTCGACGGCTGTTTGCAACCTGCAGGAAACTTTACACTGTGCATCACTTGTGCTTTCTATCTCCAAAAATAGTGTTTTTAAATGTTTTTCACAAGTTTTTCATTCAATTATCAACAATAGATAAAGAAATACTTGGTTAACACTCCCACTAAATATGATTAAAGCGATTTTAGTCTTCAACAATCATGGCAAACCTCGGCTATCGAAATTTTATCAATACTTTGTGAGTGATGCTTTTTTTTACTGATTTCTCTTCTCTTATTGATTTTATATTTCTAATTTCGTTATGTTCTTCAAATCCTCAAGAACGAAGATATGCAACAACAAATAATCAAGGAAACATTTCAACTGGTATCCAAACGTGATGACAACGTTTGCAATTTCTTGGAAGGCGGAAGGTACCCAAAAATATGCTACCACATATGCTTGGCTAAATATTTGTTTTCAGTTTGATTGGCGGATCAGATTACAAACTTATCTACAGGCACTATGCCACATTGTACTTTGTGTTCTGTGTGGACTCGTCTGAAAGTGAGCTGGGTATATTGGACTTGATTCAGGTTTTTGTCGAAACCCTGGACAAGTGCTTCGAAAATGTATGTGAACTCGACTTGATATTTCACGCCGATGCAGTGCATCACATACTCGCTGAGCTGGTGATGGGTGGTATGGTTTTACAAACGAATATGTCTGATATCCTAGCCAGGATAGAGGAACAGAACAAATTGGTCAAACAGGAGGTGAGTTCACGTATTTCACTGGCAATTCGGTTTTTCGCTAAAAAATATCTTTACAGGCGGGAATATCAGCGGCGCCTGCTCGAGCCGTTAGTGCCGTCAAGAGTATGAACATTCCACAGCAAATTAAAGACATAAAACTTCCCGATTTGCCTCAAGCAATAAAGGATTTAAAATTCTGACCGGGTCACTCCAACTTTGACAACGTAGTCCTCCAGCGTTTTTCGTCCTCATCACAGAATGTGTATTTGCCAATTGATTCCAATATCCCGTCGTCGGCATTCAATTATGACTACTATCAGTCACAGACTCCCATGGACATTGAGAAGTCGCTGTCGTCCAGTTCGAATAAATTACCCGGACCGTCTAGATCCCACACACATCCTTCCGGTTTCTTCGATACTGACGACAATGAGCAGCATTCCGAACAAATAGAGTCTCTGCGATCAATGTCGTTTGACTATTCCTCACAATCTAATCGAAACTCTAACCATCCAACGTCAATTTCGGGAATGATCTCTTATAACATCAACACCGACGGAAATAACTTTTACAAAAAATACACATAAACTCTTGTGAGCCAAACCGAGGGAGGGAGCTTGATCATATTTTTAGATCTATTATTCATTTATGGCATAAATAACAAAATACTTGTATGTAAGAAATCTCTAAACAAAATATTAAAACAAATATTTATAGAAGTGTACCACTTAATTTTAGATAGTATTTTAATAAGTGATTTGAATGAGATGTTCATACTTTAGTAGCTATTAGCCCAGTGGAATTTCGAAGTTGAAAATTATGCCTTTGGAGTGGTATGGGCTTGTTACTTGAGTAACAAACAACGGGCAGAGCTTTGTTGTAAATGTTACATGAAGTTGATCGAAGTATTCAAAAATATTTTGGTCATAAAAATGGTAATTGAGGTATTTTGACCTAAAATTAAGAAATCCAGCGAGTAGTAGTAGAAATAAATAGAAGTTGACGCTCGTTTAATATTTTCCCTCATCATAGTGGACAAACAAGTGTCATAAACTCTTAACACAGCGACTGTTGTCAACCTACGGCTATTAAATTAGGCTTTTCGATTTAGCAGACGGGCTATGTGATCATAGGGGAAAAATAAAAGAAGCATATTGATAACCTAGGTTACTTTTTTACTGTACAATAAATACAAAATACAAAAAAATGTTCTTATATCCGAGCATGTTTATTATATGCGGGTGAATTTCCTTTTGAATTCGATTTTGTGGATGAATGTTAGTTCTTATATCCTAATGTCTTTTATGGGCGTGTTTCTTATATCAGTTCTTTTTTATATGGACATATAGAGAAAACACATGCGGCGTTTCTCATATCCATGGTGGACATAAGTACAATCAGCGAACATCTCTATATAGACACTTGATAAAACCAGTGACTTAGCGATTAGTGAGCTGATTGAATTAGCAACTGCTTTCTATGTTCAACACTCGGAAAATAATTCACTTTAGGCGTTTATTTATATTATAAAAATGAACTAGTGAAAAAAACATTTAAGCAAGGTTTCTAAGGTTTTCAAAGCTCCTCATAACTATACAAAGCTTTGGAGTGTTAAAAATAGGTTAATAGTTCCTACTCTGCTTAGCAGCATATTTTGCTACATTTAAAATTGGTTTAATGTAGATGCCCCATCAGAACCAAATTTGTAGTTCCCATGTAGCACCAGCTTAATTTCAGAATGGAACACCCTGTACATCGGCATTGCTGTCAAATGCATTCTCAAAATTCTTAACGAAACCCGCCCAAGAGGTGTTTTCGATTGTATTCCGCGAAGCGGTTGTTTAATTTTCAATTTATTACGAATTACGCAAATTAAAACAACACAAAGTGCAAGTGTGATACCTAGTTCTATTATCATTTCGTATTTGTCAATGATGAACCACAGAAACAAATCGCCATCAAACAATTCTCCCACTACTGTGACTGCAATCCACTGAACTGTATTCGCCGACGAAATTTTTCTACGAAAAAACTCGACGATTAAAATTGTTGAGTCGACGTAGGAGAAAAAATTTAACCGACCGGCCAGTCCGAAAATTGCAGAGTGGCAGTGAAGTCGCTATTTTATCTTGAGTTTGTTTCCCTTTATAAAGAAAATTATCTAGCCCCTTTTTGTGTTTTCTATTTCTTATTCATTTTTGTATTATGTGATACCTACAATTGCATCCACAAATATATTTTTATTGGTCTACTACTCCCAAAGAACTTAACTTATATTTCCAATCAAGCGACGGTTAAGGAATTCATCCCGTGAGTGTGCTTTGTGCGTGAAAAGGAAAAAAAGAATTTAATTTTGCGAATTGCTACACGGGCAAAATTTAGTGGTAAAAGGAGGAAAAAAAAAACAAGATATTCAGTGCTAAGTGTATGTGTGTGTGCAATTGACAAAATTTCTTGGAGGAATGTCACAAAAAGGAAAAATGCCCTCCGTCGCGTTTTCTTCTACATATCCAATTGTGAACAAAATAGTTTTAAATTTGGATAAAACCAAGAACTAAACAAATTGGACATTTTCCTAATGTAAAATGACGTCATAAAGTATTCGAATTGGTTGAAAAACTGGAGTTGTAATTTATATTCTTTGGTCAATCTAGTTTTTTGGAAAAGAAGAAAATTCCTTCTTTTTTTTTTCCCCTAATACATGAACAGAAAAAAAGGGAATCTGTCTGAAGTCTGATTTTGAATCTGAAGTCTCTTTCCCCACATTTTTCTTCGTTTCTCTGTGGTTTCCATTCCACCAACACCGCCCGGATGAAAGAACGTCAAAAAGCCGATGATCGTTGACGTCGTCTTTATCTTTTTTTCTCTAATTTTTTTTTTGCTTGCTCTCCTTCCTTCTATAGTTATTTGCAGTATTGCCAGGCGGAGTTTTGTATTCGGAATTCGGCGAGGAGATAAAATTTTGTTAATTTGTGCGTGAAAAACACAACGCCCACCTAATTAGGGAGTTTAGAGGTTGTTTGCCTTTTTTATTGATCAAGTACACAGGAGGAGGAAACGATTAGAGTGGTATCGTTTTAATCGAAGGTGGGTGTCAAATGATTGTTGAAGGTACCATTCGTTGAACGAAAATCTTTGAATTTTTGTTGATCTTTCGAACGAATTAAATTAGGTTAACGTCTATAGACAGACGACCTTCAATGAAGGGAAAAGTAAAGAAACTGCTGCTACTATGAGGTGAACTTGTTAAAATTTAGTTTTCTCGAAATTTTTGATTTGGTTGTTATAAAAACGACATTTTGGCATAAACTATGTTGAATTGACTCGTTGACTTGCAGACCAAGCAGAATCTTCAGTAGCCACATCAACTTGATTCCCATACATATTTCTTTGCGAAAAGTTTGTTTTATGCAAGTTGATAAAAAGTTAACAAGAGCGCATTCCAATGGACAAGTACCTACACCTTTTATTTGGAAAGTAATTCTGGCGAAACTCAGCCATGTATTCAACAGCTGTCACTTGTACTTCTTAATCAGATATTTGAATAAACTTAGATCGATTACTGCTCGAATCGCAAATCAAAAGAATAGCTTGTCCAAGTTAGCATAGGTGATTCTTGAATTTCAAAATCATTTCGAGTTTTAAAGATGTGGAGATGTCGGTTACGTAACACCCCAACAAATCTAGAAGTTAGTTTATTAAAGGCAAACTGTTCCAAAACGAACTTTGAAACTTAACTTCCGAGAAACTGCTCTTCTTCAGACTGCTATTTGCTCGTTAATAGCGTTTAAGACGATAGCTAATGCAAAGTTTTGATTTTCAGAATATGAACAACCCAACAACCTACTTATGAAAAACATGCAGTCAGAGGTAATCGTTGACAAAGCGCTATGAAAGCGCTGCCTCTTCGGACACTCCAGCATGCGTGGTAGGTATTTGCCTTTGATTGGTTTATCAGAAAGAAAAGCAAGACTTTTTCAAGAATTCTATAGCCCGATTGAATTTCCCTTGTACGGGGTCAAAGATGGCACAAACACGTTTACCTACGCATCCACAAGTCAGTCATCTGTCAGATTGGAGAATTTTTAGCTTTAAGTTGGGCGAAATCATAATTGCAACATTGTTGCACATTCAATGCAAAAAATATTGATTTAGCATTTTTAATTTTAGAACTCAGCCGTTGTTTAGTGACCGTTTATATTATCTGACTACCCCAAGGTTTTTATACTTACTTATGTACTTGACAAGCTTTCGACCTGTGAGAAGTCATAGGCCTTTCATCCTCTTTGATCCCAGTCCAGCTGCCCAAGCCAATCGAGGTTGCGCCTTTGATTTTAGTCTTTAAAACTGAAATTCATTACCAACTTAGTTCTTAAAATGTTGTTTTCAATGAAAATATCACTTCGATACGTAGATTACATCCGTCAAACGTCTATGTACAAAAGTACAGTAAAAGTGACTTGGCAACCATATCCACTGGTGTACTACAGTCCAATCTTACCTATAGTATTCAAGTAGTAATTTGCCAAAAATGCTCCCTGACTAGTGACAGGTGACACATAAATCACAAGCACTACATGGTCCACGGCTTCTGTCAAAAATTGCGCCACCAACAAATTCTAAATTCTATTTATAAAATACCACAAACAAGTTCTGCGGGCAAACACCAGCCAACTTCCTCTTCATTCCGTTCCATTCGTAGATCCATTGAAAATAGTACGTGTACCAAATTCCAGCACAATGATCTCCATGGCAATGACAGGCGAAGCATAAACAAGTCAATGAACGCCCTTATTGATATTACGTATAGATTGGTAGCTTCGCTTCTGGCAACTCTAGGTGCATTTTCCTCGACTCTTAATGCTGGGCTGGGTTCGTTTTTCCCACTAATTTGATTTCAATTTTTAATTTTATTACATTTATGGATCAGAACTAACTTAAGTGCTTTGAAAAAAAAAAAAAAAAAAAAAATGTAAATAGCATCTGAGAAAGAGAAGAGACGCCACCACAACGAAGTAAAACGACACTCGCCCCTCGACCTCAGAGTGCTTTAATTTGTTATTTTCATTCAGTTTTGTTGATTTTGTTCTTCCAACGAAGATCCATATGCACTGACTATACCAACGCTCTCGGCAAACAAAGACGACTCGCATTTGTATACAATTCCTTCCAAAGAAGAAAACACAAAAAGGGAAAAGAACATCATTTTTTTGTTAGTACCTACTGTTGAAAATTAATTTTAACAAATTTTCGTTTTTTTTTTCCTCTCTGTGTGGTGAATATTGTAGTTGAAGAAGAAGAGGAAACAAAAATAAAAATTCTGTGCTGTGCGTGATTTACAATTACACATTATTTATTATTAAACACGAAAAATTAAAGTTTAAATATTGTTTTTGAAACAAAATTAAGAAAGAAAATATAAAAAAAAAAAAATAACGGTGTCTTCGGTGTGTGAAATCATCTCATCATAATTGAGGAATATAAAAACCGCAAATAAAACAAACAACACCAAAACCAACTAAAATGGCAGAAGAAATTAGTGATCGCAACGATCCCGAGTTGAAGTATCTATCGGTTGAACGGAATCAATTCAATGATCCAGCAACACAGGCGGAATGGACACAAAAACGTTTGGTTTGGGTGCCACACGAAAACCAGGTTTGTGACTAATATTTCTGTTCATAAAAATATTTTCTTTTTGTTCTCTTCATTTTCGCGTATTGTTTGTTATATTTTATTGTTCGGCGATCTCTATCCTAATTCGCGATTTGAATTTCGTTAGACGTTACGAACAGAATCGCCACCTATATACCGACAACAAAAAGACGCGAATATATTTGTGGGTAAAGATGTCGATGATGATGATGATGGGGGCGTTATAGAGCAGAGTAAAACAAAGGCACTTACTATCACTACAAAAATTTCTCTTTGGGTTCGTTGAAGTTGGATTTGGTTTTGTATTTTCTTTTTAGTATTATTTTCTGTCTACTACTCCTTCGTAGTACCCTACTGAAGCACAAGTGGAAATGTTTTACAGCTTTAAACAGATATACTTATGGGTGGGGAAGAAACATACAAATACACTCGTAAAAAACGACGCCGTCGATGAGGTTGACGATAAAGCTGCTGCTGCTTCTGCTGATAAAAAGAGAACAAATTTGAAACACCTTTTTAATGAATCATAAAAACGGAGTAGTGTAGTGTGGCTGCTGCTCATAGCATTTGTAGTTGTAGTTGTAGGATGTAGGGTTACCGATAAACGGATGGTTGGTTGCGTCGCAACAGTTGAGGTTCGAAAATAATCTGTTTGAAAATGTTAATGGAATTGATAATTCCAATAAATTCAAACGCATAGGTAGATAGTGACTGTGACTAATAATTGTCACAGGTTGTTGTGTTGTAACAGATGGGCTTTGCTTGGTTTCTAACACTTTGTGGGATTAACCCCGGTAAATTATAGTTACATTGCCATAGAGGACATCATCCTGAACAAGAACAGGTACACTGGAGCCAGCATCCTTCAGGTGACTAACATTTACACTCCGTGATGATGAAAGGTGTCCCAAACCATACTTAAAGGCCGTTCTTGGTTAGTTGGGCTCAGATTCCCTGCTAAATTATTTGAGCAAATGTGGGTATGTAGTTCTGTTTACTAACTACACGACGGCCGGCATGTGCAAAGTGGACGACACATTTTCACAGACTCGAACATGCGCTGATTTTGTGTTTTTTTTTTTAATGTTTGTATGGGTGCAACTGAGGCTTCAACTAAAAGCACATTCAGAACCGCAGCTGACCCACTTATTTGTCGCCCTATTGCTATTGGAACATGTCCAAGAACCCATCAGAACATAATAGCGCAATGTGTGACTCACGTACTCACTTTGAATGCACCAGATTGGAGTTTATCTGGTTAAGTGCTGCTGGTATAGCAGATGAACTCACCTGTCTATGCTTTTTGACTTTATCTGAAAGAATTTGGTGTTCGTAGCCTGTAGTTATGGAGGGCATAAGTCTTTTCGTAATTTTTTGACTCGGTTAACTAAAGTTAGGTTAGGTTGCTGTCTACAAAGACCCACTTAGACCATTAGACCAGTTGTGCAATTATCGCATCGATGTATTTATCACAAAAACAACATGAATTGAAAGAAAATGTTTCTAAGTTGCGATGCGAAAATTTATCGCATTATTACCAGAACATAGGCCCAGATTGATAGGTCTTTTGTGATAAAAGCAAAAGTTTGAGCTTCTGAAACACACCAATTGTCATCTGCTTGACATTACTGCGACTTAAACAAATTATTGACACACCTCAGTGATGTGTATTGGCCATAAAAATATGCAATCTCATTTGTAAAAAAAAATCGTGAATTGCATTGATTGCATTGATTATAATCAATGACTTTTTGGCTATACCGTCAAAACTTCTTCCGCTTTTCAATATTGTACAAAAGCATGATGATGATGACGGCTTCCACAAACAACGAACAGCTATCTATACCTATTTCGAAGTGCTAAAGTGCAAAGAATTGTTCTGCGCTAATGTTACTACATTTAAACAAAAAAGCACTTGATACGCATTTCGTTAACTTCCAGTTCCACGAAAAAAAAAAACATTCTTTCCCAAGCGATTTCATCTGACAGTCCTAGGCGATGCATAATTTGTGTGAAACGGTTACCGATGGGTTGAGAAAGTAAAGGGTGATTTTTTAGCTGGTTTGGTTTTGGCAACACTGGTTTTGACAGCTGACGTGTGTTTAGTACCTCGTGTCACTGTCAAACAGCTTCAGTTTGGTTTGCAATTTAACCATGGATCGTCTTACAAATGAACAACGCTTGCAAATTATTGAATTTTACTATCAAAATTCGTGCTCGGTTCGAAATGTTCATCGCGCGCTGCTTCCATTTTATGATCGGCATTCTCGACCTTCTGAGCAGTCTATTCGGAAGATTGTGACCAAATATCGCACCAAATTTACTTTGTTGGACATTAAACCACCAACACGTTTACGTACTGTGCGTAGTGAAGAAAATATTGCGGCCGTATCAGCTAGTGTGACAGAAGACCGCGAAATGTCGATTCGGCGCCGTTCCCAGCAGTTAGGCCTTTGTTACAGCACTACGTGGAAAATTTTGCGGAAGGATTTGGGCGTAAAGCCTTTTAAGATACAGCTGGTGCAAGAACTAAAGCCAGCCGACCTACCACAACGCCGAATTTTTGGTGAATGGGCTCTTGGAAAGCTGGCCGAGGATCCGCTTTTTTATCGAAAAATTGTGTTCAGCGATGAGGCTCATTTTTGGTTGAATGGGTACGTAAATAAGCAAAATTGCCGCATTTGGAGTGAAGATCAGCCAGAAGCATTGCAACAGCTACCAATGCATCCCGAAAAAGCCACTGTTTGGTGCGGTTTATGGGCCGGCGGCATTATTGGGCCATATTTCTTCAAAGATGATGCGAATCGCAGCGTTACTGTCAATGGTGAACGCTACCGAGCGAACAAACTTTTTTTTGCCCGAAATGGAAGTTCTTGACTTGCATGATATGTGGTTTCAACAAGACGGTGCCACATGCCACACAGCACGCGAAACAATGGCGCAATTGCGAGGCGAGTTTGGTGAACAGTTAATTTCACGTTTCGGGCCGGTCAATTGGCCGCCTAGATCGTGCGATTTGACACCATTAGATTATTTTTTGTGGGGGTATGCCAAGGCTAATGTGTATAGGGACAAGCCCGCTTCGATTGACGCACTGGAAGCCAACATCCATGCATTCATTCGTGAGATACCGGCCGATATGTGTGAAAGAGTATGCCAAAATTGGACTCAGCGGATGGGCTACCTGAGACGCAGCCGCGGTCAACATTTGCATGAAATTATCTTTAAACATTAAATTGCAAGGTTCAAACTATCGATTCAAATAAATATTTCATTCATTTTTTCGAATTTTTGGTGTTTTTTTTTTTAAAAAAAGTTCTAAACCTCTTAAAAAATCACCGAATATATGCGAATGCATTGAAGAAGATTGTACAAGTTTACGAGAGTTTGCAGAAAATTGTATTCATAATTGCCTTAATCAAGTGTCAACTGTCAACCAATGAGAGGTTCTATCGAATCGGCTTTGAGAGAAAATTAGCCGTCATCGTTAACCTTCAGACCCATCTTCGCCGGCTCAGTTTAAATACTTGCGAACGCGCCACTAACAGCTTGTCAAATTCTCCCCATCATTGTCAAATTCATCATCATTATGTAGGTAGTTGAACGATCCTTTTTATAATTGGTGCTTGTGAGTTCTGATCTTGGCTTGTGAGTTTGGTACAATCGTGTTAAAGAAGTTACATTGTAGCGAGTAACCTCGTCTATTCAGCGACTAAATGCAAAAGCTTTACCGGGTCTTAACCGGAGGTCTCTCACTTAGAGCACTAAAAACTGAGCCACTGTAAACGTTCGCTCAGAAAACAGTCAATTAAAAAAGTTACAGGTTTTATTACATTAATAGAAACAGAATTCAAAATTGTACGTATAATTTTTGCTATTAAATTGACTCTTCAAAATGTACACTCCAGTTATCTTAACCACAGTTTAGAAGCTATTGTATTTTAATTATTGACACTTCCAACTCGAAGGTGTTACACTTCCTTTAACTTTAAATAGGTTGAAAACGGACTTCCACCCGCCGTATAATGTTGTCCACAACCTGACACATATTAATGCTCGGTAATGAATGACTAAAGATACGTTTTGTTTGCTATCCAAACCGCACCTACCTTTCCTGGCCTACTAAATGCAAAGTGTCAAAATTCCGATATCATTTCGGTTCGGTCTGTTTGTTTATTTCAGCATTCTTACGCATTTAAAATGAGCCATCCGTTCTGCTCCACTCGTCCTGTGGAATTTGTTTATATTATATATCTTTTTGTTTATGCTAACAAATGTGTTAAACCAAGACAAATATATTAAAACACCCATGGTGTCCCATTTTGGGGGTAGAACACCAAAACCGAGCGGACCAACCCAAAAATGAAGAAATTGGCTTATGGGGGCGATGAATACTTGCAGTGACATTAAATCGGAAAAGGGAGCACCACGAACTTGTTAATCCTCAGCGGTTGACCTGTGTGTCTGTTCATTTGTGTTTTGCAGGCTTTTCACAGGAAACCAACTTTTGTTGTTCACTCAATGCCGCCAGTGGTGTCTGAAAACATTTAAAGTTCAAAGACCCATGCAAAGGTGCGATAAATACTTTAAAAAAGCGAACAGAACACACAAAAATATTAAACGAGTTACCTTTGTTACGTCTGTTTTGTTTTGAGGTATTTTTACGTTCCTCCCAATACCGGTTCCACATGTCAAAAACGTTCGAGTTCATTATCATTGCCGTGCTATTTTTCATTTCAAAGATACATTTGTTTAAATGAGTGTTATGCGATAAGCCAGTCTTCCGCTGGCATGCTTTGAGTGTTATCTGGAATCACTGAAAACACCACAATTAGAACCACCCGTGCGCATGGTGCTGCCGTAGGGTGGGTGCTTGTTTACCCTATTCGGAAGGAATGTAAAACGGCTTTAAATTAGAACAACAGGCATCATTTGCTTATCAAATGCAACCAGCTAGGCTTGGCACTTGTGGATTACAGGCAGCAAATAAAAGAATGAAATCAACAACAATTTAAAAAAAAAACAAAAGAAAAAGTTGTTTAATTTGCAAATTTTTCCGTGAAAAGAAAGATAATATGCATGGCATACCGAACGCGCACATGTGTGTAGATATATGCAGTATGAACGCAGGCAAAACCTTACACCGTGATGCTGGTGGTGGTGCTGCCTGACTGGCTGCCTGCTGCAAGCTTGTCAAGCACCCAATAAGCATACATGGCAGTTGGATAAACAGTCAGTGTATGAAATGAATGTGACATATACAACAAGGAGTTGGAGGTTTGGTTCAGATTGCTTCGGTTCTCGTTCTTATTGTACGTTTTGGGTGGGTGATACGGCAGCGGATGCTGCTGTTGTGCGCGGGTTCAATGACTTTTCGGCTATAGGTATACGACCGTCAAAACTTCTTCCACTTTTCAATATTGTACAACGACGATGATGATAATGGCGGCGGCGGCGGCGGCGGCGACGTTCGAATATAGTAAGCCTTTGTTGCTGTAAAAGAGGAGCAACCGCCTTTAGGCTCTCCACCGTTTTGTGTAACTTGGGCAGCAGTGATTTCTTTATAAGTAGTAGGAATTTTGGCAGCAATCCAACAATCCAAGTCATCTCTGCCTGGAGGGGCTGACGTAGTTTTTTTTTGTTCTTTTCTTTATGATTTTGGTAAATCCCTTTTCAAACGGAAGGGCAAACATTGTAAAGTTGTAGAGAAGTAGAGAATATAGTTTTCTATGGAATTGTGGTGGAGTTTAATCAACTCCGTCAATTAACCTAAAAATGTCGAAATCCATGAATGGAGTTAAGGTTGGGGAATAAGAGTTTTACAATGGAAATACGATGAATAAAGGAAACAAGATGGTTTTGTTTTAATTCCGTCAGACGGGTGCTCTAATTATGAAAATGGAGTTTGGATAATGATCGGGCTGCACTGGAAGCTACCGCATGACCTTTCCGTTCCTACAGCTTACTTAAAGCGGCTAAAATACAGAACCGGGCTGTTTATCAATGGACATTCCACTGTTTAAGTTTTTCCACGATGACCGAGCACATTTGAAAGTTTGTCTCTGAAAAAAACTTAGAGCTACATTAGGACAGTCTCAAATTTCTACAAAAGAATCTTTGAAAATCCCTCTTCAGACACGTTTCCAGCCGACCTAAAAATTGCGGGAAATACCTACAGTTACAACTGTCAGTCTATTCACCCTGTTGTTGCGTTAACGATAAATATTGTTATCCCCCATGTTGTTGTTCGGATTCAAAGTGCAAAATTCCACAAATGAAATCAGCCCTCCACCAGTAAAAGACAGCATTTTTTAACTTGAGGCAATCTCCTATCACCTACTGAACTTTGTACCTGTTCTCTCGCAATTTATGTCGCCCTATTTTCTTTTCTGTTTTCCTTGTCTCATCTCAACTGAACCGCGAATTAGTCTTACAACGAACTAAAAAGTCCAACATCAACAGCAGCAACCAAATAAATAAACTAAAAATGGTAACGTTGATGTACATCGACATATAACCGACCACCATCACAATGTTTGTAGTATATCTCAACCAAAATGGTAACTAAAATGTATAATAAAGTTGGAAGGGAGAGGAAAAAAAAATACGACGACGACAACTCAAATGTAGAGCATGTGGGCGCGTTCCACTTCCTCACTCACTCCACTCCACAGTCAATATAGCGATCCATGGCTCTTTGTATTGGAAATTATAATTTATAAAAAAAATAAATAAATAGTAAAACATAATACCTACAGCGTGGAATAGGGGGGAGACATGACAACCAGCACAGTCAACCAACTTCATAATGTGAGCCTCGAGTATGCAAAGTATTTAAAAAAAAATAGTTATCGGTTCAGCAAAGAAGTACAAGCACAAGACAAAATAAAAAGAGCAAAATAAACTACAAAATGTAGAATTAAATACCTACTCATTGACAGAGCGAATTGGATTTTCTGCCCTCATAAGGTTGAAGGACGGGAATATTGGAATGAGACAGAAAGAAGATGTCATCTGTCAGTTGTAAAACCAATGAAAATGAAACACAAAAGCGAATTTAAACAAAGGTTAAGAAATTTATCAGTGAATGTAAATATTTAGCAAATAATGTCGCGACGTGTGTTGGAGGAACATTTTGTTACAGACTTTTTGCTTGTTTGACTGGTACCACATTGGTACTCGGTAAAACTTTGATTTTCTTCTATGGCTTTTTCCTATGACCTAACGAAAAATAAAAGTTCGATCACCTGGGATGGACTTTTCATAGATTCTTTGACACAATAACGAGCGCTATAGGAATATTTGCCGAAATGACGTCTACAAATATATCATGAAAAGCAAAAATAACTGTTTTTGACGTTTTCTCTATTCTAGCGATGAAAATAAACTATTTCTGTGGGAAACTTTACTTCCCTTTCGCTAAACAGAGAGTCGGTGTGATGATCAAACAACGGAATATGGATTTATTATTTTTATTGTTTTCTGAACAATCCCAAACATAATTCATATGCAAAACCAACCTACCCGTCGCGCTGGAGCATGCTTTGGATTTTAATTTCAAATTAATCCCATTTATCAGACGAATTTAATATAAAAAAAAACTGCAACGTCATTGATAACTCAATAACTCATGTTGATGATGAGGCAGCAGCTACCAGACACATTAACTAACATAGCCGCCGCCGCCGCTAACCACCTGCATCATGTGTTTTCTCTACGGAGTGCTTGTTTTATTATTCTGCAGTATGCAGCTGACTGAATGCTGAATGTGTTTGCTCAGCGCCTATTGTTTCTAGTCACTCACTTTGTGTGATATTTGCGACAACGCGAGTGGTGTGTAAATATGCAGTCACATTCACCAGGATGGAATGTTATCTCCATAGGTATCTGGAACATTTTCGTGCAAATTTGCTATCTACTCCAATTTACCGTATAGAATGGAATATGTGGCAGTAAAATAAAAACTTATTAACAAAGCGCTAATAAATATAGAACGGTGACAAAGGGGAACGAAATGTTTCCCCTCAGTTAACATAGACAAGTGTTTATACACTGAAAATGTCAAATATTATGACAATGACATTTGGAATGCGTAGACTCGAAATGGGACCCTAAAACTAGCTTCTCGCAACGATTCAGTTGTGAGAGCTTACATTTTTTTCCGGGACGATTGTCGTGCGTACAAATGAATGTTTTAAATTTAATGCAGGGAACAGGTTAACACAGCAACGCTTACAAGACAAACAACAGTAGAAGTCTTGACTTTGTAACCTGTTTCTTAGCAGTGACGTTTTAAATGGTTAACCGAGAGGGGTTTTTTTTAGTCAGATTTCCGAAAAATGTTATCACTTTTCTCGCAAAAACTATCGATTGGGTGTCACTAATAAAGAGATGAGTCATTAAGAAGAGGTTAACGACTGACACATACTGTTGCTATTTTATGGGAATGAGGTGCTTATTTTAAATCAAAATATTCACATATACATGTCTCAACTTGAATTCTTCGTAATTGATAAACCAACCGTTTACAGTTAAATTCAGTTCCCATTGTTGAATCACATCCGATTTGCGTTTTTGTGACGTTTATTTCTTTTGTTTCGTAATTGATATCGAAAGATGAAGGAAGGGTTACGCTTTAACGAGTATTTGCAACAGTCACTACAAACGGAAAAACCTGTAATTATTTTCTTATATATAAATATAATGTAGGTCACAATAATTAATTTTATGTGGGAAAAATCGCTATTGTGAGTCAAATTTTGATTGAACATTTAAAATTATTATTAGTACCGCACAGTATGTTCTTTGTCCCGCACAAAATGTGCTGCTCAGCTGATTTGTATTGTCACTTCAGTAGAAAAGTATAGCAAACGTTTAAGAATCTAGGTAGCAAGATGTCTCATATATATACGTGCAACTTATATATAAGCAACACAAACTACTTGTGTGCGGATGAGATAAAATAGAACCAACTTCGTAAACTCAAATGGGTTTCTAAAATTGCACCACTTCCACGCGTCGGAAACGATGTGCGCAATCGATGTGCCTTTTAATGCTTCTAACAATGCTTCTTGTAAGCTTCGTGCATTTTTTACTTGAAAGCGAAAATTGTATTTACCGATTTCACGTTTTATTACACGTCACTCTAGTACATTCTTAAAAAGATGTAGCAAATGGCAAGGGAGCTACATAACTCCTAATAAAAGGAATACAAGAGCAAATGAAATACCACACGTGTGCGGATAAGGCGAAATAGAACCACCTACTAGAAGTATAGCAAACGTTTAAGAATCTAGGTAGCAAGATGTCTCATATATATACGTGCAACTTATATATAAGCAACACAAACTACTTGTGTGCGGATGAGATAAAATAGAACCAACTTCGTAAACTCAAATGGGTTTCTAAAATTGCACCACTTCCACGCGTCGGAAACGATGTGCGCAATCGATGTGCCTTTTAATGCTTCTAACAATGCTTCTTGTAAGCTTCGTGCATTTTTTACTTGAAAGCGAAAATTGTATTTACCGATTTCACGTTTTATTACACGTCACTCTAGTACATTCTTAAAAAGATGTAGCAAATGGCAAGGGAGCTACATAACTCCTAATAAAAGGAATACAAGAGCAAATGAAATACCACACGTGTGCGGATAAGGCGAAATAGAACCACCTACTAGAACGCACATGGGTTCTGAAAACCCCACCACTCCCAGTTGTCAGAAATGATGTGCGCTTTTTAACAATGCTTCTTGCATTTTCTTACTTGGGCGGCAAAATCATTTTTACCGATTTTATATTTGATTACACTTCATTCTAGTACATTCTTACAAAGTTTGGTACTTTTTTCCGACAGACTAAGAGTATACCTTATATATTGAATAAACGGAAAACTTCCCAAAAACTTCGTCACCACAATCCAAACTGAGGCTGCTGCTAAAAGCCCTTTGCCAGACAGGTGGTGACTAAAACCTTATCTCAAAAGTGATTCAACCCCGTAATCAATTTCTCAGACAAAGCGGACACGATACCAACAGAAAACAACAACACCAACAACTAGAATCAAATTAATATCAAAGCCAGTCAATGGTGCGCTATTTGTTGTTGTACGTAATCAAGTGCATCGAAAGTGAAAATTCAAATTGAAGACAATTACCACGCAGCAACGTGCACACATTCCTTTCTAGTTAACGAACCGCAATTGCTGCCTTCCTTTTCTGGTCTGCTCCGGCTCGGTTATAACTTTTTTATCGGGCGTCTGTTCTGTGTCTTATTTCTGCTGCTTTTCTCTGGTTCTTTTTAACCCGTCCGTCAGGGTTGTTCTTTTTCTTATTTAACACTCTCGCCCTCTTACTCGCACTCTCGCACTCTCTATTTATGCATAATTCCGTGTTTTGCCTTCTGCATTGCGTTGCGTTGGTTAAGTGCATCAGAGATACATCGAACAACCAGAGCGCGGAGCTGTTGGAGACGCGTCGCGACTATTTTTATCAGAAGCGTTGCATGCGCATTCAAAAAGAATGTAGTTCTTTGTTTTTACACGGATACAGTCGTACACGTGTGCGTTTGGGAATAGGCGGCTGCCAAGAATCAGCCGGTATTTATCTATGTGAGTGTGTTTGTGTGCTTGTTGGAACATAACTCGAGAGAAAATGGGATTAGATATGGTATCTTTGCAGCGCAACATTCAATGTGCCAACCAGCAGGCAGCATGGTTGCAAGTTCAAGGCTCTTTAATGAAATTCTTACATATACATCAGGGATTATCTTAAAAAAACTAGAAAGGTAAAGGAGCGCGGTCACGGATTTGAAGTGGCTTATTTATGACGGGATGGAGTTAAACCCATCCACTTAGGGCTAAATTTAAGACAGTCTTCTATAAAACGGCAAGAGATTTGGGAATACCCTTTTGTCTGTCACAATTTTTTGTGTATTCTAATTACACCCCGAAAGGCGAGAGCGTTTCAAAACAGCGCGGCATTCAAATCAAAATCAGAAGACCCGCGCTTAGCCCGGCAGGCATGATAACTGCTATTTGTTTTTGTGTGCTTTTCACCTTGAAAATATACGACAGGAAGGGTGCGGCGGCATACATGACGTTTGTCAGCCACACTCAGACGCACACCCAATAAAGGCTGATTTTATAAACAAAATCTACACAAGTTATTTGTGATACTGTAATTTATAGTGCGGTGTCGCCGGCACGTTGGTTGTGCAGAAAGTTTCGTTGTGGGATTTGAATTTCTTATTTACGATGTTTGCCGTCCATTCGATGGAGTGAGTAATGAAATGAAAGCCAAAATGTAGCCATGACAAGCGTATATACATTTTGCTCGCAAATGAAGAAAGGCGACTGTTGGTTTGATAACGTCCATAATTAAACTTCTTCGCGGTATTCGTTTTGTGCAAATTGATCATCAACGCATGTCTTTACTGCTTGAAGCCTACCACAATTGTAACAGAATATACCACTCGTCAAAGATTTTTGAAATCTACGTACATACTCCAAAAATGATCCTTGGGTATAAACCTCCACAATTCGTCTCTGAACTCTGTCATTGTTACTCATAGTTCAGGTACCTAATAACGTAACTTTTCGGACGACGTAAATCTTAACGATATAGACCTCTGAAACTTGCAATTAGTCGTAAAGTAAAGAACTTACATTTACTTGCATGTCGTTGAAGTAATGTAAATCACGAATAAGATCCGCAAGCTGACTGCGCCACCTTTTATCAGATTATTTAATCACTGAATGTGTCATTTACATAAAGCATAACATTGCATACAAATTTCCTGGTCTAAAATAGTGGTATGAATTTTCCGTTTGTATTTAAATACTTCCAGCAAAAGTGACATTTTTGACATTGTCATTCGAAATGAGAAGAGCTCAATCAACTGTCTGTCGTTGATAATTTAATATTTTTATATTGGTTGCTTCCAACCGCATTGATTGATTTAATCCTGGTAGGCATCTTTCGAATCAACGAAAGCAGATGGTCCCGCCAGCGCTGATGTAAATGTACGTCAATATGAACTGTCAAATTGGTGTTTGATTAGCAATGTCAGATTGATGACAAATTCGAGTTATTTTTCAAATACATTGACCACTTTCCATTGCTACGTGCTGAGGAAATTGAAATTATAAGCTGGGCTACAAAATTCAGCGTTCACTGGAACTCTGCTAAGCACTTGATTTTGTTCTGTCAAAAAAATAAACACAGTACACACTAAAATGAAAGAAAAATTAATTTATTTTGTTTTTTTTGTTTGCCCAGTGGCTACCTGTATCAAACACTTGTTTTGACAGTTATTTCGATCAGTAATGCTCAATCCAATGAAGTAGAATGAGAGAAAAAATGTAGTAGATTGCGTGGAGTATCTTTAAAGTGTTTCATTTTTATTTGCAATAACTATAGACGTCTAGCGGTCAATGGGGACCCTACTATTCTATAGTGCAATTATGTACTAGATTTTAAAAAAATCTCCCTTTATGGGAAATTAAAATTTTCTGTAGCAAATGGCCGAATTCCTAAGTCACAGCTGACTGTAGCGATTGGTCATAGTTTAGGTCTGGATTGTCAGTTTTTTTTTTCAAGTGACGTATAGCGGATCGCAATTTACAATTTACGTCAAGTGTTCTTTGACTGAATGTTATCTGTTTTCTTTTCATTGCATTTACTGTCATTTTCCAAATTATTACAAAATGTATTATTGTTATTAAAATTGTTTGTTTGTTTTATTTGCAGGGCTTTGTCGCAGCGAGCATCAAACGCGAACAAGGCGATGAGGTTGAAGTTGATCTTGCCGAAACTGGCAAACGTGTGATGGTCCTTCGTGATGACATACAAAAAATGAATCCGCCTAAATTCGACAAAGTCGAAGATATGGCCGAATTGACTTGCCTCAATGAAGCTTCCGTCTTACATAACATCAAAGACAGATACTATTCTGGTCTCATATACGTAAGTACATTATAGTTATTATACACACACGCGTAAAAAGAAAACGTCTGTTTTTCTCTCTGTTCCCTTCTGCTCCCTTTCACATTTCGTTAAGTATTTTATACTTGTTTTTCTTTGCGTTTTTGTTTTTCTTTCACTCATTTGCGTTCATCGATTAAATGGGTTTTAAGTTGGAATCTTATTCGAATATTACGATCATAAGACAGACAAAAATGAGCGCTCAACGTGCGTGTATGTGCTTGTTTCAAGAAGTCTGTAAAAATGTTTAAGTACCATTCGTATTCAACGAAGAACGCTTACATTAAAGAGATGAGACTCTTTGAAGGCATATATTATGCTTGTGTGGCGGTTGCCCAAATGTATATATACAGTACCAAACTTGAGTGTCAAGTGAACACATGACATAAAAACCTGACGTGAATATTGAATGGCAAGCAAAACGACGCGAAAGCGCTACATGAATTGAACATGGCGCCCGCCTACTATTTAATTATAAAAGATAATCTCAAGTAACTTTGTGTAACTTTGTATAACAGCAAACAAGTAGGGGAGATGATATGAAGAAAAGGAAAAATGTATATTACACACCTTTTTTTTTGCTGTCTAATATTATGACAGCTCTAGCATTAATGTGCGAATATGATATAAATTGGACGACAGGAGGTGTGTTTTTGGTCTTTAGGTTGAAAATGAAAAAATTCAGACAATTTATTAAAAAAATGTTTGTTTTGGGCAAATGGCACTTGAACAACGAACATCATTAGGTTCGTTCGGGTACTTTTTTGCAAACGTAAAATTATTAAAAATTTGCTCAGAAATGTGCGAATGCGACCACGTACTGAGAAAATTGAAAAAAATGAGAGAGAAATCCATTTCCCCTCTTTTCATTTTTTCGTAATTTTCTACTCGCCGAATTTCGACTTACTGAAAAATGAAAAATGAAATCTGACAACTAAGTGACAACTCAAAAGTTTGACAAGTATTTATTTTCGTCTTCAACGATGTCGGAGGAAGAAGTTGTAATTGAATGTTCTCCTAGAACATATCAGCGCATTCAAAATGGTAAGTTTAATAGGTATTTAGCTTATAAAAAATTCAATTGCAACTTATTTTGTAGATGCTGCATTTTACGATAATGTCAAAATGACATTTCTTAAACTTTTTGTAAGAAAACCGATCAGGTACTTCTCTTGAAATTGAGAGGTTTCTCTCACGATTTTTGATATTTGACGTTTTTCATTTTTCTATGCTTAAAGTACACGAACGAACCTATTATCTTTTCGGAATTAATAGTTTGTTATTGATAGTAGATAGCAAATTGGGTCATTTGCCGAATTTTGCAAGTTTAAGGTGAATTGGTAACAACCGAAACGAAAAAAAATTGGTTGGCTTTGTTGAACTTGTCCATCTGAAGACCTGAAGAGAGGCTCTTGTTACATGTATTGCATTTTTAGTTCTTAAAATTAAATATTTTGAGAAAACTAGTCATTTATTGACAACTGTCAAACTGACAGATAGCCAGGTGTATGTTTGTTAAATAGCAAAAAACAAATCAGTGGACTTTCACTTTTATTAGCAAACAAATTTTGTGTGGTTCTGTCAACAAGTAGATGTTTTCTTCGTCGGCCATTTCTGATACTAGATAAGATGTAACCTGAACGCAAAAACTAGATCGATCGGGAAGGTCACTTTTTGTACGTCAGCCACATATACGAACTGTCAACTTAGTACTCAGTCACGAATTTCTTGACTAGATTCGTCGGCGCTCATATGACCGACCGACAGCTGTCAGCTGTCAGACTTACAAAACTAGATACTTGAATGTCCCCATTGAACGAAGATCGCCATCTGTTGGTTAATTTATTTATCTTTACAAATAATAGATAAGTTTCAGAGGTGTATTAAGTTCTTGCGTCTGCTGTCATTCACAATAATGGTGTGGTTTATTGATATATGTAGTTATTGAAAAGTCGTCATACGCGAGAGTTTTAGCGCATTTAACTTAAAGATAAATGTGTTACACTTATTGACTTTCTGTCACATTAGGAAAAACAAACAAACAAATTCTATTTGTTAGTAGACAAGCAAATATGTGGAGAGTAAAGAAAACTGGGGTCAGATTCTGTAAGGCGAAAACGTTCCAACGTGCGCACGAATGATTTGTGTGTCGTTCGTGCACACAAAAACGTTTGAACGTTTCGCTTTACAAAATGCCGACTTTAAGCTCTGATTTCACCGAAAAAATTTTAAATTACGTAAAACAAGTGGTAAATTAATTTCACAAAAGCGAGACATTCTTCCACAATATGAAACAAGAGAATGCGTCCATTGTTTTCGTTCAACTGCTTACATTGAATTACCTACCGTGAGTTCGAACAATATTCGTAATCTAGGAATTGTTTTGTTTACTTAATTTAAAATTAATTTAAATGTTGTAATACTTTTTGTACAGTCCTTATGAGAAACAATAGTAGGATTAAGTAGGAGCAATCCAACTCAGCCAATCGGCGCAGATTTTATCGAATGTGTAAAGAATCCCTCACATTCCTCCCGAATCCCAGTGTTTGGTGACAAAAAGCAAGAAAATAATCCGGCGCCAGCTAATACAACGAGCCCAGAGAAGAACTGTGGAGAAATCCAGAGAGTCTCTCTGAGTAAGATTTACAGTGGTAGAGAGACGAAAAGAGACCCGACAATGGTGGTCTGATTCGATTATCTCTCGAAATATATATATATAATACAACGCGCTACTCTATCGTCATTACAAATAGTTGTGATTGAGTCCATATTTTCGTAGGCATAATTTTCAAGTGCATTTACCAAGAAGCGTTGCCAACTCTTTTGTTTTTTGTTTTCGTTTAGTTATACTACTACTCCCACTTCCACACAACTCTTTTCAATCGGTAATCCGCGAGACATTCCAATCTCAAAGTGTCCACTTGTCTCTGATGAGCACCTGAATTTGAAATTTTCGCAAAGCACATCAGCCGAAAAGGTCTTAAAAATAGATAGTACATCAAAAAAGAAGTCCATTGCCAAATTGAAGTGAAAGTTTTTTGTTTTGTGCAATCGCACATAATCAAAGTCTCTTGTCACGTTAGTTGATCGTAAAACAATTTGTTAGTGTTAGCTGATCGAATTTGCCGCAAATTTTCGGTCAAATTGGCCAAAGATTAACTAAATGTACATAATACGTGTGCACGCAACTACAGCAGCGACATGACAGCCAACAATTACGGATTAAATCTTAAAAATGTGCACGCTTGCTCACGCTGGCTAAAAATACTTGCACTTGGCGTATGAATCTAACTATAGAGCCGGCCATCTCGCAAATCTTTGCGTTTCCTCTTCCTCTTTATGTATACAGCTCGATCGGTCTATTTATTGCTGTTTCTTTTGTTATTGTTTATTCTTACGACAACTATGCTCGCCGTCCAATACCGCAACGGATGGTGATGATCATCGAATGAATTGAAACTGAAATTGTATTTTTAGACATCGGGCGGGTTTTTTTGCAAAAAGGAAACGCTGGCCGCGAATTGAAACATAAATCAACCACATTTATAAACTGCAAAATGATTTGTACTCCTCTGTGCATATTGTGTTTGCGCTGCGTCTATGTAAGCAAAGTTATGTGTGCGGACTAAGAGTTTATTAGACTGTGACTCAATGTAGTGTAGTCAAACGCAACGACGCGACGTCGACTATGACTATGACTACGGCGGTGGCGTTATTTGTCTGAGCCGATGGCGACGGTGTCACTTGAGTTGGCCAATTAATTGCACGTACCTACAGAGGATTTTGACAAATGTTTCTTATTTATAAGAATTGCACGCATAATGTACTGGTGCCACTATGTACTTTTCAATTGCATTTTCAAAATTTTAGATTACGTTTGCCAGTCATTTTTGATGCAATAATTTATTTACCTACACAAAGTTGCACATGGCAACGATTGCAGTTTTGATTGGGTATGTTTGCTTGAGATTGAAATTTGAGTGCCGGATCAGCTTGTTGACAGATGTCATTTTTTTTATTTTGGTTCATCGTCGCCAGATGTCATGCTTGCGATATCTACGCGTTAGTAAAGTAAATAGAACGCGTGACGCACATTTGCGCGAAATGAACGATTTTGTATTATTCGTTGACAATTTTGGCGATGATTTAGTAAATTTTTAATTTAAAGATGCTGTGGTTATGGGTCTTTCAAATGATGTGGATTTTAGAAATAACTTCAATTGCAAGGAAGGAATTGATCACGCGATTTGTCTACAATTTACTTTTGCAATTTCAATTAACTCCATCTGCTGTTATCGTAGAAAATGATGATGCTCATATCCGTTTTGGACTTGACAAGGCACATGTCAAAGGGAGAACCATACAAGGACTACAGCTTAAGCCAGTGCGCGACTATATTAGAATTGTCTGCCTTGACAATATCAGAATGCGACGCATTTAAAGCACTTGACATAAGTCAATTGGTAACATTAGCCATCATCTGAAAATTATTGCACATATTTTTGTTACAGCAAAAGTGGCGAGCGGTACATATTTTTTTGTTTTACGGAACTGAAAAATCGTAAAATCCCATCAGATATTTATCGACGCAATACGCAGCATCAAACTGACAGACCAGGGTGACGAATCGCGTTTTCTGTAATTGCATATGTATGTATATAACGTTGTAATTCGCCACACGAATTATTCAGCAGACAGTTCTCGAATTAATTTATATCGATCAAAAGCTGCAGGTCGCATAACACTTTGATAAAAAAAAAAACAGCAAGTCGCATAACACATTGATGAAGAAAATTTTGTTTCCCTCAGTTTTGTGACGTTTTGACACAGGAATAGGAACATTTATTAGGTCTGTTCCTTTACTTTTGTAGTAAGAAAGGAAAAGACTGTCAAAATGGCAGTGGTGGGGATAAATTCTCTCACAGAGAGAGACACTTACGAAAAAGTTCGGGAACGCTTTTGTAGTAATCTATGCAAATGAGAGATACATAATTCAAAAATTAAAAAAAGTACGAAAAGTCGTTAAAATATCAAATAAACTCGAAGAATTTGCTAATTTACGAACAAATTTAGTTGATTCATCTACCCAGTGATGAAAGTGATTCGGAATTAATCAAATTCATGAATCCGAGTATATGGAAGACTTTGTACTGATTGAACTACAAGCATTCGAGTAGAGGAAAAAGCGGCACAGCATTAAAAATTACGTGGAGAAGATTGTCCTTTCTTACTCCTTACAGCGAGGAAGAATTTCACCGCCATTTTCTAAAAGGATCGAAGGAGAACATTCAATTTTATTTTCCCGCCTGTTGATACCATTTAAATATACAAGAAATCAAAATAAATGTCAAATAGGACAACAAATTTCGAATCAGCTGTTAATTGACAGCTTTTTCAATTCTTACACCAAGAAGTTTGTCAAAATTCGTGAGATTCTCAGTGGAGGGGTAATATCTTGCTCTCTCGATGACGCTCTCTTTTACGAATTTGTCGAGTTAAGGAACGGCATTGAGTAAAAATTCGTAAAAATTCGTAAAAATTCGTAAAAATTCGTAAGAATTAGTAAAAATGAGTAAGATTTAAAAGTAAAGGAACAGACCTATTATGTCAGTTATATCCAAACACCATACAATACTTGTCATGTCTTATTTTCACATTTTTGATCCAGTGTAGGATGATAACTAAAAACTAGGACTTTATATTTTTTTTTAGCGATATGTCAGTTGCGAAGATTCCAGAATAACAGATTCCAACCGATATGTTATTATTATTCGATTGCAATGCTTGTCAAATTTGTTTGTGTCAGTCGCTGACAGATGCAAAGATGGCAGACTTTGTCAAAAGTTTTGCTTTTATACAACGTTCGATCTACTTGATTGACAGACAAAAAAATGTTGTACTGTTAGTTTTTATGTCAGTTTGTTAAAGCGTCACAAATAAGATTTGAGTTTGGATTTGTGTTTTTTATTCTCCTGTCAACTCAACTCTGAATGATCCCATATAGCATCGCATTTTTTCGGTAAGGTTCGTCCCGTTTCTGTATGTTCGTCCTCTACACACTTCAAAGTGTTGTTTTCCACCATTCAGCCCCAAAATCGCACACTGATAACTGAGAGGAAAACAATCCAAATCCATTCACATTCAACACGTGGTTACAGCCCCACTTTATATCCGTACTCAGAAGTGGCAGGTCCACCCACCACCTACGCATCGGCATAGGTATAATTGAGCGACAATTATGCGAATTAAGTTTGACGGAGCAAAAAAACAAAAACGTGCACTATGCCGTCATACTATTCGCCGTAAGCTCTCCATTTGCATGCTAATCGGTATTCGTTTCTTGTTTGTTTTCCAAACTACTAAATAATTTATCCACTGACAGTCGTCGCATCGGGTATATTAGAAGAGTTCCAACACACCAGCAAGACAGCCTTCAATCAACTGGCGTTGACGACGACGACGACGGCGATTACAGCATGAGTGCTGTTGCGGTGGCTGAGCACGCTTATCGCGCGATTACTAAGGGCTTGGGCGGCTGTTGCACTTGGCGTTACATTTAATTCGGGCGTACAATTTGTGCACACTGTGGTGGGACGAACAAGACCAATGCCACATCACATTTATCAATTGCCCCCCGTTGCACATGGCTGTCATTATTAATGGAGAATGTCGGGCACACGCTTTTCCCGCAATTTGTATGGACTTTCTGCACTTAAATAGTGGAGGTGCATCTTGTAAGGACAGTCATTAGAATTTGAGTTCTATTCCAAATTGGTTATTGGATTACGACAGCGAAACAAATAAAGCAAATTGCAAAAAATTATACAAAAAGCAAAAGAATGTGACCAAGAGTCGACTTATGCTAATAAAACGTCAGTCAGAGAGCTGATACAATTATTTATAGCCCCGTTCGCAAACAGACAGCAGCGCTTAATTTGGCGACACTTCTGACCGTTGTAGGCTAAGATAATAATTATTAATCGAGACATATATATTATGTATAGTTGGTGTTATTTCTATTTTAAATTAACAACAAAAATAAATGCAAAGAAAAATAAACAATACACACATGAAATTCGAATTTAAATTCTTGAATTTTATTGAAGGGGGGTTTAGTGTATTTTTTTTTGTTTTAATTGTCTACGAGATTGTTGGCACTTGTTGAACAAGTGAACAAATGCACATTAGCTCAGAACAGAGTGCGTTATTAATTAACCCAGTGTTCGTTAAATGGACGCAGAATTGCTGAAACTGATTGTTGAGAACGCACGACATTTTTTCATAGTTGGAATAAGGGAATAGATAAATTGAGTGATTTTTGTTTTTCGTGAAATGACTTGCTCACAATTTGCTACGCTTTTTTGACATAGCATGTGATGACTGCTGATAGGAATGTTTTGGGTAATAAAAAAAAAAAAATGAATTGTTTTAGGTGATGGCTGACAACATTGAGATCATCGCGAGTTCATAACTGATTTTCAGATGATGTGGTACCACTATAAAATAAGCATTGATTGGTGTTTGTTTTAAAAGTCGTAAACCTTCTTATCAATTGGGTTGTCGCAACAGATGGGTGTACAAATATGACTGATGAAAGACTAAAATGTTGTCCAGCGGCGGTCTTGCCATTCAGGCGCAAATTTTTGAGGTTTTCTTCAGCGCCCTCTATTGTAAATATATGCAGATAGTGTGTCTTTAAAAGTGCTTACAGCCAAGAAAGAAATCTGCGCCTGCGTGGAATTCGTGAACAGAACAAAGAAAATCACGTTTCGAGTTTTTGGTGGAAAGACTGCTTCTGAATGATTGAGTCTCCCCAAACTAGGTGCCCCTGCTTGTTGCAGGAACTGAAAACTGGCATTGTGATCAGTGATTGATAAAAAAAAAACAAAATGTTCTTCGTTTTTAACAGAAACTTAAAAAAAAAATGGCGGTTGGAAAATCTTCATTTGTCACTGGAGTAATGTCTGGGAATTTGTGTGACGCGCTTAAGTTTCTTTTCAAATCTTACAAACAAACATATCTAAAACAAGTATTGAAATAACAAATGCCAGCAAAAAATATTCTTTTTGGATTGTTGACGTTCAAGTACATATCTAGTTTAGTAAATCTGACAGCTGTTTGACTAGATGTATCTCGGTTTTGATTGGCTGAAATCGGTCATATGAGCAGCTGTTTCAGTTGACGTGTATGCAGGGGTAGCCGACGAATCTAGTCAAGAAATTCGTGACCGAGTTCTAAGTCGACAGTTCGCATATGTGGCTGACGTAGAAAAAGTGACGTTCCGGTTACATCTCACCCAGACCAATCTAGTCGACTTAAGATAACTAGATTCGTGAATGTGCCCATTGTCTTTTCATTAGGTATGTTCGTTTGATAAACTTCAACTACCAGCTTGTACATTTGTCATGAAAACACGATTGCAGGCCTAAATTGTAAACATTAATATTTTTCATATGTCAATTGATGATTTTTTTCAAACAATGTAAAAACATTTGTTTAGGGCTGCTGTTCGTGACCTTGCTCAGAAGAAATAAAGAACGACAACTGTTTCATGTTCCAATTTATTTTTCCACGGGGGAGGAGTGCTCCGTTCCGATGCCCAAGCAAGAATAGGAGCAACATCCTGAAGACGCATTTCATTCTCTTGCGAGGGTTTTAGCGAATCGCCGGCGATTCCCAGCGACGCAAACCATTTTATTCGATGCGTGTTTTTTTTCCTGGGATTCTTAGAAGAACTCGTCGGCGAATAAAATGCGAATCTCCACTTTTCCGGGTACTAATCGAGAGAGAATTGGATGGAAATGATTGTGACGTTTACAGAGTTGATATTTTAATTTGCAAATGCGACGTTTGAAAGCCTTTAAATTTGCGTGGTAGTTGCGAATATGGAGACCGATATGCAGAGACAGAGATTATATAAACACATGACTACTTTTTGGGTGTGAGTTGTTGAAACTAACTTCCAAAAAAAACTGTTTATGAGAACTTTCGACACAACTCCACTTCACATTTAACTGCATCAGAAAATAGATCGTATTCCCTGACCAAGGCCGTTCCTGTTGCCCATAAAAAGGTGTAAAACTATTCATCAAAATGTGTAACACATTATTTGTGTTTATTCACTTTCAGTTAAACAATTACCATTTTCGTAAATACAAAAAGAGAAATTACAAACAAATGAAAATACCATTCAGAACTCGGGAGTCGGGATGATGATATCATCTTGAATTTCTGTCTCAAAACTCTATATCCATTAGAAGTTTACCGACGTGCCGCCACAGTACTCGCCTAGTAGCCATATACGCGGCAGTGTATTCTGCGGGAACGGAAAGCGTGTTGCTGGTAATTTATAATCTGGTCGCCTTTAGCTTACACAATGAGGAATATTCCATATATGGCGGAAACATATTTCATCTAATGTCGATTTGAATGTAAAGGCATGATTAAGAGGCAAACGTGCAGCACCCGAGCAGCGTTCAATTTACTTTATAGTGTGTATCAGATTTTAGGTGCGTGGGGGTTATCAGATTTGAATGCGAACGCCTCGATATGATACATTTTCAATAGCAAGGTGTGGTCTTTGCAAACCAAATACACCGCTGTCCACTTTAATCCGCACAAAATGTCCTCGAGGCGGGCTGATTAATTGTACAACTCGAGAACCTGCCAGGCATACCGTGTGCAGCATACAAATCGCATCTCTAAGAGTATTATAAACATTCCCCAAAGGATGTTGACATTGGCATGGCGCGGCGACGTCCACGACGACGGTACGGATAACTCATCATTGTTGTTGACCTAAAAAAGAAAATTAAAAAGAAACTGCTTCACCGGAGCATATGAATATATACGAAATCCCAAAATTATTCGTCATCGTCCGCACCACCACCACCACCAACACCGTCAGGCAAAAGAAGAAACCACGATGAGTTTTGTCTTATTACAACACAACGGCACTCACACAGTACACACTATACAATGAATACCTTTGTTTAGGTATTTACCCCGTGTGCTGTAGTTATTCCCAACGTTTACCGATAAACCAGGGAAACATCAAAAAGACTCAAAGCAGGTGAGTCATCACCTTTTGGAGCGCGCATTTCAATAGTTCGTGCTGCGACTGCTGGAATTCCAAAATGGGGCCATCTATACTTCCCCAAAGTCTCTGACGAAGCAGAGCACACCATATACCCGAATGCAATGGCAATGGCAAGCCCAGGAAAAGCCCCTAGGTTGGCCATACTTTGTACATCCGCATGCATCCGGTTGTATAGGGAGTCAGTCACATATAGCTTCTTCCATTTCGAGTATATTGGATGTGTTTTATTTTCGCTTTTCATTGGAAAATTTATGTGAAATTAATTTTCAGCTCTAATTCCGTTTCGAATTGGTTTTTAATTAATTTAGACTGTACAGTGTACATATTGGAAGTGGCGGGGTGCGCATTTTATATTGTACAATCGACCGAGAAATGCCCCACAAATTAATAAACTAGCTGAGTGAACCGTCGTTCGGTGTATGGGTAGCTCTTTAATTTGCTAAAAATTAGATATGGCTGTTGTGACTGGAAAGAGATCTATCGAATGCGATTCACACGAGCCGACACATTACAGGGTGTCATTTTCACTGGGACATTGATAAATGCAACAGTTAGAAGAGCGAACAATTTGAGCAACTCTAGATCCAGAATGGAATCCTAAGATTTTTCAAAATTTAGTGCTGCGAAAAACATTGCAAGCGACAAGCTTTTGACGACCATTGTGTGCGGCAATAATTTTGACATCACTCGCGCATGTTGGTCTACTTTTAACGAGGGTCACGTCGGTCGGGTGGTGCAGTAGTTTTGGCAGCCTGAAATGATGCAGCGAAATAGTTGCCTTTCTGGTTTGCCCTTAAAGCTTAGTACGCTGCTCGAGCTAAATTTTCGCTCCCATACAAAATTCTCTCCAAAATTTAGCTGAGCTAAACTTAAGCGAACCCATTTAGCTGAGTGGTACGCAGCTCGAGCTAAATAATTAAACTTTTGTTTCAGAATGTACTTCGTGTGTCTGTCAAAATTAAGCGTCGGCACATTTTCTCAAGATAAATTGTGACAGATCGCTGCGTATTTGTTGTTCTTTTGCGGAAAAGCATGCAAGGATGAGCTCTTTTAATTATTACACGGACGAGAAGTACCTAGGATCATACATATATGAAATAGAGAAGTTGAAGGAAGTTTTTTCAAAGAACAGCTGTTCTATGTCAAAATTTAGCTAGGACTTTAGCTGATGTTTGGAGAGAAAAGTTGGACACCAGATAAAATTTAGTTTAGCTCGAGCAGCGTACTTAGCTTAACGAAACAAAGCGTTGTCGGTTTCGCTGTCAAAGGTGACAGTTGGCTTTTTTTACCACAAATTATTGTTGCTGCCATTGAATCCGCATATGAAATAGCTGTGAATTTTAACTCTGAACTTAGTATCAAAGACTGTCACAAAACAGCTTTGTTTTTATTCAGTAAAAAATCAACAGAGCCCTTGTGATGACAGACGTCAGTGATGTTCCATAGGCAAACGAAAAACCAGTATTAAGAAGTCCAATCACGATCCACCGCCACCACCCTGTGCTTGTAATTTTGTATCATCTCGCGTGCGCTCGCACACTCTAATAGTCAATTACAAAATCACATCTGTCAGATAATAAAGCGCTCTAATAATAATTACATAATTTAGTGTTCACCGACAGCGCTTTATCTAGCGGCTTTGCTGTAACCGCCACAACAATATGCTTTTTTTTTCTTTCTTGTTGTTGCTTTTTGGTTGGCTTCTGTACGATCGGTAAATACCCAACGTGTGCAACGATTTCATCTTTCAGACGCGAGGGAGATAGGGAGGGCGCTTAAGTACGAGTAGATGTGGTAGCGCTCGGTTTTATTGCTTTAAAAGTGCGAACGAACATTTTCGCACTGGCTGTGTGAAAAATGCCAAGGGGGAAAAAGGAGCTTTGATGTTTTTCTAATCTTACCTTAATTGTAATATTTAGAATCGATTATAGATGATAGCAATGACGGGCGGTGTTATTGACAAGTGAAATCGATTTCCGCATTTCCTTTAGAATACTAACGATGCAAGTATAAACATTTGATTTGAAAGTTTACAAAATTGTAACGCTGTTATCACTTTTACTGAATAAGCGTATTGCATAATGTATTCACCTTTGGGTGCACCTAGACATTTTTTGTTTTATTCTTGTTTCAGTTACATTCTAACCAGAAGAACGTCTCCTGTATTTATGACATGACGTCTAAGTATAATTGTTGTTCTACTTTCATTTTGAAATTATAAAATGTCACGGCATTTACCTTTATTTTCTAACACATGTGACTGGGGATTTTTTTTTTTGTATAGTATAGGGTCCCACAACAATGTAACGCGAAATGTTAACTGAACTGTATGACGTATGACATATTATATCAAATGGAAGGGAGTTCTCAAGGGTTAGTCACATTGTAGCAAGTTCTCGTATATCACAAGGGCGGGAGGATGGTTTTGAGGTGCGACACTTAATAAACATTTGCTCTCTTCCAGAAAAAATTCGCCTTAGTGATAACATAAATTAAAGTGTTGACTTTAAATTTAAGGAAGTTCACAATTGCAAAAAAAAAAAAACTCACGCAAAACGAATGATTATGAGAAATAAGGTCTAGAGATATGTTGCTCAAAATATTTATTTTATGTTATTTAATGTGAACTGCTTAAATTTGAACTCGGAACTATTTACAAATAGTTTTATTTATGAGCAAGGCCCAATATATTAACGCAATAAGAAAATAAATTAAGAAACAATGGTCGCGTTCCATTGTGTGGCGCTAGTGACGAAGCGCTGAATTGAACGTCGACATCGGAACGTTAAACAATTTTGTTGTCAATAAACATTTTTAATTATACGCAATGATTCCGCGAAAACATCAAATTTCCATTCACGTATTTGATTTGAATCGATAAACGTCAGAAAAAGGCAAAATTAGCAAAATAACGAGTATTTCTCTAAAAAAAAAAAAAACAAAAAAAAATATCATTTCTTCATAGTAATTAAAAAGTATTCAATGGAAGTTGTCTTTTGAATCCTAAAATATGCATAGCTACTCCTTTCAGTGTTAAGAAAACATAGATAACCCATTTAATGACAATTCAATTTACTTGAGATGGCACTGGATTTACTGCTATTAATATAAAGTGGTAAAAATAATCACTTTTATTTTGCAAATGAACAACGAATTTACAATGGTAACATTTTAAATATCAAACTGTCCATTGTGACCTACAAAATATTTAACGAAGAATAAAAATGATTGTGAAACACCATTACCAATAGAAATTTGTAGTTTCGCCTCTAAATTGTAGTAGTTCGTGTTGGTTATATTTTCCACAAAAATTTCGCAATTGTGAGCCTCCGTAAATGTTAAGTCGTGACTTAAATTTGTTATTAGTACGTTGCGATGAGTTTTTGTAATAGCCATTTTTCCCCTTCCACTTAAATTTATATTGTAGGTCGTCGCCATAGATAATTATGTATAAAAAATGTCCCATTGTGAATTTACACACGGACACTGAAAATGGATATTAGTACTACTGAGGAAAGCGTTGGGAATGAAATTGTGTTTGCTGTATTCCATGAAAAAAGAATTCCTACAAACTGACAGCTCATTGACAGCAAATCGACCGTTTAATTGACAGCCAGCACTTAACGAAAGACAGATCATTTGGACTTTTATTTCTAAACAAACCCGACTCACGTCCATTTTAGGAATTCATCCTGAATGGTTACCGCGTCAAAAAATTCCAATTGGTGCGATTTTCAGCAAAATCTCAACAATTTGCCTACTCATCATCGTCAACACTGTCGAGCATATATTTGTATTTGGCTTTTCACAAGAAAACACTATTAACACCGCCTGGTGGTTTAATATCTTTTCGCGCATCTAATTACTTACTCCGGCGGGGCGCTTATTTGTAATCGTACATCATGCATGCCACACACTCGTCGAAAGCGAATGCATGTGCCATGAGTCATGGCATGCACATGAACAACGTGTCAGCTGCTGCTACTTCAGCATACCACGCTGAATAGCTTCATTGTGTGATATGGTGTCTACTAGATGTTTGTTGGGGCGCGACGACGACTACGGCGTTGTTGGCGTCTTTTTCAGGATAAATTTGTGTATAATATTATGACCCCCATTGATTTCTTGGTAGACATGCCCTCCTATAAGCGCTGGCAGATCTGTTTCGGTTTTTTCTTTTGCGCCAGCTATTTTATCGAGTACTTTTGAAGTGTAAATATTATGTCCAAGGGAGCAGAGATATCACACGACACGTACCCTCCTTAACATTGAGTGCACGCCTTTGTGATGTATACCTATACCAATATACATGCATGCTGCATAACCTAAAATAAATATTCATGAAAAATATGTTTTTGTAGCAAAAAAAAAAAATAAAATTCATTTGTTCTTCTCTTTTCAGACATATTCCGGCCTTTTCTGTGTAGTTGTGAATCCGTATAAAAAGCTTCCAATTTATACGGAAAAAATTATGGAACGATATAAGGGTATAAAGCGACACGAAGTGCCTCCACACGTATTTGCAATAACAGATACTGCCTACAGATCTATGCTCCAAGGTGAGTTCGTTCTTTCCGATTTGTGATTTCTGAATATACCTATATGCGGTGTTCGATATTTTTACCTTGAGTCGTTGTGGCGGCTGAATGCGATATTCATTCGGGGACAGTAAATATTTGGCTTAAGATAAGAAACTATTGGAGAAGTGATTAGAAAACGTCACGAGTAGCTTGTTAAATGCGGAGCAGTCGCAACCACAGCCACACCTTTTGCATATTACTCGTAGTAGGGGAGTTTTTTTTTTATTATTTCTCTTCTGTGTTAGGACAGAGATTACAGCTACCCAATCTACTAGTGACATAATACGGTGTTCCACGAAAGTTTTATGATTCTAACTGTAGCTTATCTGTTTCCCTTGTATCTTGACAGGAAGCTCAAACAAAGAAACATCATAACAGTTTTCTTTAACGAAACAACTTTTGATAAAACTTGAACCGGGTTTATCGTTGATTTGGATGGAATGAAATGAAAATAAAAAGTATAGTATAAAAAAAGAACAGCATTTTTGTTTGGGTAGTAATGTTTTTACCAGATAAACTCGGACAAGCTTAGCATTTCTAATAAACAGACTTAGATGCATGCCACAGGTTATTATAATTGAATTTTCTGTACGAATCCGTGATCCTTCGGAGACCTATTTTACATTTTAAACAAATACAAATCGTATTTTCGAATATTTCTCTTCCATCTTAAGCAGCCTGTACACCAACCGAGTAAGTAGAAGTCTTACAAAAAAAAGTGACGCTGTCGAGGACTATCAACATTCAAGCTGGCTTAAGCTAATGTAACAAATTTGAGAAAAATTCGAACATGCAATTCCAGCATTATTTTTTAAGTGGTTAGGTTAGGTTAGGTTGCTGTCTTTGCCTAGTCAAGGCAATAAACATATTATAAAGATCATTGATTTCCACGGTTTACAACAATAGATCCAACTCTTGTTGTAAACCATGGAAATCAATGATATTGATAATAAAAAAGGCCTATTATGAGTAGGGCTAGCTAGAAGACTAAACCAAACTATTTTCGAAATTGTCTTGGACTTGGATTACTTCTAAGATTTTCAATTACGGTTCTCGCGACGTAAATATTATGTTCGCACCTAACCTAGTTCTTTGCGAACTATCAGAAGACTGAGGCCCTACTCTCTACTTCGTCCCATTCGAAATAGCTTTCCCCTTCCGCTTACTCTGTAATTATTTCCGAATTTTAGATGCGACATAAGTACATTTCATTCCACTTTCGAAATACAGAGTAGAAAAGGCTCGTTTCGAAAAATGTTACTTTCGGAACGAGATACAGAGTAGGGCCCCGGACACTAAATGCAATTTTGGTTGCGAAATGGACTGAATTCTGTTTCTGTTCTGCGGCACTAGATGGCATTTTCTGCAATGTCTTGTGGCAAACTAATGTACATAATTGAATTCCAAATAATTGACTACGCCATCTGCAAGTCACTAACAGAAGTATTAACCTACACATTTTATTGCTGCTTATGCCTAGTATGCTGATCTAGGAAAGCTAAAATTAAGCGCCTCTCAAATGTTTCTCTCCACCACTTCGCTTAATGTTCGCTTAATTTTGACAGTGTAGGTTCGGTAAAAAAAACTCTGTAAGGTAAACACTTTAGTAGGTGTCATCACGGGACACATATAGGGAGATAGGGAGACATGCTCTCAGGTTGGGTGTCCCCTCAAACGATTTCTGTAGAAGCTGTATGGCCGAGGAGGAGGAGGAGACTATTCTTCACCTTCTCTGCACGTGTCCAGAATACTTCTTCGACAATCTCAGCGAACTCGCGAACATAGGAATCAACTGCCTCCAACGCTTCATTCTTAGCTCCGGCTGGTTCAACGGGTAGTTTATGAGAGCACCGATCCTGTGGTATCACAATGGGCCTACTTTGGCCTAAGTGAGGCTGCACTTGAGGCGGCCTACCACTCTAACCTAACCTAACCTATTTGTACTCAAAAACCTCTTCCAGGTACTCCTCGTTAAAATATTCCATTTCTAAAAGAAATTAAATTAACAACAACGAATTATTTTGTGTTGAACTTACCATTCTCCATACAATTATTTTGCTTTCGTTTGAAATACCGATATTTTCCCTGATATGTCAAAATTTAGCTGCGGAAAAATGAATTTTGCATTAATACGCCTACTTAAATTCTGTAGAGATTTTTCGTACAGCGGCTAACAAATTAAGCTTGAACTGCGTACTGCTTGGCTGATCCGATTTGCTTAAATTTATCTTTGGAGACATTTTTGTATGGGGGCTTTAATTAAGCGCGAGCAGCATACTAGGCTTTAGTAAGAAACCTTTTCGATATTTCTATCTGTCATAAACAGCTGCTGTTCACTAATTCAAAACTTTTGCAACTGACTTTCTGCATCTGCTTTTCTTTTACCTTCTTCACTTGTTGTTACGCAGTAAATGAATAAAGAACAAATATTGGAAAAAAGTAAACCGAGTTTTGATATTCAAAGCAAACTCTTTTATTTTTAAACCCACAGTCTCTGTGGGGGTTCGTAGTACAGGCACAACCCCCTGTCAAATGGCAGCGCCAACCAACGAGTAGTAGTAGTATTTAATGACTTTTGATTGAGCTGTCACTTTTGACTGTTGACGTGTCGTTACTTTTTTTTTCTAAGGCGTCCAGCCACGCGCTTTATATTCCTTTTTCCGTGTGTAATACTTTTCGTAATAATAAAAGCGCAAGGCACTTTGTCTTTGTTGGCAACAGCATCAGGCCCCACATCTCTTTTAAACACTCCTCAGTACAACTCCCTTCAGCGCCTAATGGCTCAATGATACTTTTGTCCACCCTACCCAAAAACACAGGTGTGATTGTTACGCCTTTGCCTATAAGGAATTGCATTGTCCTCCGCATAGTTTGCATGCCCATCAATCAAGACCAAGTCATATCTTTTGGTAATTATCGTGAACGAAATCATTTGTCACAGGCCACACTGGTGATATACAAAATAAAAAAAAACATATAAACTTTCCAATGAAAGGCACAACGACGATTATTTCTTTGCTTTCAGTTCCCAAAACTAGCGATGACTCACCGGCAAGTTTGAAATAAGTTTAACGTCTTTTATGCAAAATCCAATTTCGAATTGAGTCATTCGACGTTATTCTTTTTTTGTGTATGCTCAAATATTTGATTTTGACAGTTGTCACGTATATATAGGTAGTACTTAGCCTGTGGTCATCTCTGGACTTGTCTTTTATATTCACAATAATTCCGGCTGTAAAACAAAGTGAGGTACACATACTCCTTTGATTTATTTTCATCTCAAGTTGATCCATGAGTTTTAGTGTTGTTTGAGAATAAAAAAAGAAGCACACCTCTCACCTGGAGTTGATAGCGTTTAAGTGCCGTCGGGGCGTCGGGAGTTAGTCATTCACTTAATTTTTAGGCGGAGCATGATGAATTTAACGACTGAGGTTTGTCAATATTTTCCGGATAAATAAAAGAGCGACACACACATTAAATTCTCTGTCACACCTTATGGTGGAAGCGAATTTATTCCCTTTTGAAGTTTTCAGCAATTAAAAACGTCTCGCAAGCATGGTCAAGTCAAATGCCTACAACTCACAATGTAACGGCTGTCGATTGAGAAGCATTGAGAAAGAAATAGATACAGATACAGAGACACATGCCTGTTTAGCCAAAGACCGAAGACGCCAATGTGTAACCCTAATAGAGAGAGAACAACAAACCAGCATCAAGTCCGAGATCGTTTGTAACGTATAAAGACAAAAAAGCCAGTTGATGTTGCTGACCTTATTGAAAAGCATTACCATAGATGGACTTGGCTGTAATAGTTGCTGCTGCTGCTGCTGCTGCTGCTGTGTGATTTGTTCAAGATAAGATTGCGCAACCATATGAGATACTTGTTCTATATGTTCTCGTTGTCATTAATGGGACATAGTATTTGCAATTGCAGGCGTCAGAAGTCGAATCAGAAATGCATGCGCCTTATCTCCTTGGGTCGTTGCGGTTGCTCCACTCTTGATTTAATTAAAATCGTTTAAAAATCTCAGCGTCGAAGTGATTAATTCGTGAATCACAACTGCTGCGCAACCGTATCGTATTCATTCACATTAAATATTTTCGCTTTCCGTTTTTTTTTTTTTTTTTTCTTTTATCAGCAAGAAGAGAGGCTGTTTTTTTTTTTGTAATATACATAAGTATATGCCACAGATGAATCATCAAACAGGCGTGCACAAGTTGTGGAATAGATTTTATGTAAACAAATTGATTTCTTGGTACCACTCCAGCTCGAGGAAGGCAGCAATTTCTTTCGATGAACATTTGTCAGCACATAACCCATAACTTTCTGCAATTTCTAAATTGATTCACCTTCATGAAGTAGCAATCTGCCTACAGGTGGGTTGCTCATGCATCACTACAGGTTACGAACAAATTGAAACATTGAAATGCTTTTAGATATACTGAGGCGAAAGGTATGCCTGCTAATTAGTCGAAATATTTGCTGCTTGTTGAGTCAGGGCAAAATAATTATTCATAGACACATAAGGAAAAAACACGTTTACTTCGCGAAAAGTCATTAAAGTAAATTTGTTAACCCTTTCGTTGGTTGCATTAATCATGTGACCAACAACCTATTTGCAGAAATATGTACGATCTTGAGTTTCGATTGAGGTGTTCGGCAATGAGCAAAATGATTTAAGCGACCCATACACTGTGACTTAAGTGCCGAGTGAACAAACGTGTACAATGGGTAATTGAAGTTGACTCCTCGAACTGGGTGCGGTGTCCAGTGACAGACGGGTAGTGATAACCCCTATTCAAAGTGCCGTAGGTTCTAAAAGTTGGTTTAACAGTTAACTGGGCTTTCGCATGCTCAGTAGTATCAACCTGCTCTACATACAACTCACAAAGCCCCTACGTCTCTAGGTGCTCTTTGAACCGTACGAAGTCTTAGATCGGAGGATTAATCAGGCAACTTCTAAGGCGATTGTCAGTTAAACGAAGTAGCAACTATCCAGGTTTAATGCCAAGGGTTTCGGGCTGAAATATTGACCAAAATTATTATAAAAATGTGTTCTGCCTATTAACTGCGCACTGCGCTGACGAAGGAGGTCTCTTTATTTTCTGAAATATGAACGTTTTTGTTTCTGGTTTGACTTTTGTTCACACCCATAAGTGGTAATGGCTCCCGTTGATTAAGCAATACTATCTGTAAGTTCTTAAAGTTGTTTACATTTCGCTAATCTCAATTATTTCACTTTTTCAAAAATTCCTCTTCAAAGCGTTCATTAAAAGAGTTCATCCTTCTGAACTTTAACTGACATTTATGTGGTAGTCGATTGGGCTTCTTCAGATTCACTCTCATATTTTAGATCTCGTGTGTCTAATCGAACATAAAAACGTCACTTGCTCGTTTATTTTTTTTTTTTTTGTTGGTATTCGTGCAACTGGAATATGTGTTTTCACTGTGTTTCAACTTTTCTAAACGTTGTCCATTCACTGGTTAAATTTTATGTTAAAACATTCAAAATGTTGCACCCAGATTGATTTCTAAACTTGTGTAAATAAATAATTAACAAAAATATATCCACCTGATGCAGTGCGGTTCTTTGTAGTTGAAAAATTTCATGAAAACGTAAGCAAACTCCACTATAGTTGTCAAACTCAAACGCACTTGTATTGGTAAATCTGAAGTTGCTCTGAGAAAAAATCCAGATTCGCAAAAGTGCTCTGGAATCGAAAATTTTGTTCGTGCAAATCAGACATAAAAAGCGACCTACAGCAAAAAAAAGTGCTCTGAGAGTGTCTAATCGAATACCACATTAGAAACACACATAAAAACAAAACTATCTGTCAAAATTTAGGCGTCCAAATTAACTTCATATAGAAACTGCCGATAGAACTCCTTTGATTCTTGCTTAGCTACACATCTGTTGTGGAACTGTCAAAATTTAGCTAAAACATTATTATTATTATTAAGTGCGCCAAATTTTGACAGCTTCATTACGTAGAGCCTGCATTGTAGGTTCGAATGGCGCCTTGGAGTTAATGAGTAAAGTCGAATTCATTCGATCGTATATTCAAACTTAAAAATTGATTTTAAAATATGCCCTTGCAAAACTTAAGTCTATATTGTTGCCTAGATGTACTGACTAAATTTTAAATACATACTTGCCATCGTCTACAACATCTGTGTAAACAATCAGTAATTTGCAATTTGCAATGAGCTGCACATTTCCACATCAATAACTGAAACCATCTGCGTTTGTTCAAATATTGAGGTCACTGGGTCGCCGCTGCAATACACTCGTACGTGGTACTTGAATTCTTGACAAAAGAATTCAATTTGAACCAGTTTAGCTGGGTGTTAATTTCCCTACTGTCATTTTTGCGCTATCAGCAAACTCCAAAAAGGAAAAAAAAGAAAATATGTGCGGTTTTTGTTTTGTTTTTAATAAATTATAAACTTGCGCAATAAATTATTATTTCAAATTGAATGCGTAATCAAATATAGATTTTCCACCATCATGTGGCTGTGCTTGTAGTCTTTTTTGAAACAAACCACAAGTACGACTACATGTCTCCGATTACCCGCACCGCAAGTCTTCGGTTCCGAATTGCTTTTACTTTTATTTTCTACCGTAGAGTGTCTGTAGTTTATAAAGTTAATAATTTGTATAATCACATCAAAATTATATCCATAGAAACAAAGACGGTTTATTGTATGTCGTCGCTCGGTATTATTATTACTGTGCCGAAGTCATCGTTGCTAATGGCCAGTCCATAAATGTCGTGCCAGCGATTAATGGTCACGTTCGCCTTTTTTCCATATTTGATGATTTTTCATCGTCGTCGTCGATTGTCATCGGTTCGTTGTCTTATCAATTAAATGTAAATGTGTACTCTTTAGTCAAATATGACAGATGGATATGCAAATTTTGTGCGCTTCCAAGCAATGATGACTCATAGTTAGCCTTATGTCGATGTATTTTTAAATTAAATCAATTTTGGGGAAGAGCAAGCTAATTACCATCAATGATACCACTATATTTAATTGGATGTATGTATTTTTGTTTACTTACAGATCGTGAAGATCAATCGATCCTGTGTACGGGAGAATCCGGTGCTGGTAAAACCGAGAATACAAAAAAAGTCATTCAGTATTTGGCCTATGTGGCCGCATCAAAGCCCAAAGGCTCAGGGGCGGTAAGTTTTAATTTATTCTTTTGCCATTTATCTGTAATAAAATAGGCTTAGTTAGGCATCTGACTGATGCGATAAAGATATCAGTGAACTGCGGTACACATTTAAAGTAGTTCGTACAAAACGCATCTGTAAACTTTGTGGATTTGGCATCACTGCCAACTTTCTGTTCACAATTGCAGACATTGAAGATAAAAGTAAACAAATTTTGTGATTTGTTTTGGTAGGAAGAGTAACAAAAAAAATTGTTTATTTATTGAAAAATGAAAGACACTCGCAATAAAATAAGGAAGTTATTAATTTAATTTAATTTTAGAAAAAAACTGAAAACGTCGAACTATTTAGCTTAAAGAAAATCTTCCTCAAAAACTTTGTAACATCAAATGGCTACTATCAGTGGCAGTGGCAGGACAGTGCAGTGCCAAAAATATATACAGCAATTGTAAGAAAAATAGCTTAGAATCGTAAATGCACCTAATGTCAAAACCGTGACGTCTGTCGTTTTCTAGTTTGAAGGGCTAATGCGACAATTAAATCGTGGGCTCGACACTCAAATCTCTGTAGATCAATTGTGACGCCCTATGGGTTATGGTGCATACAGTGGATGAGTTATTTTTTTTACAGACATTGGTATCTTCAAAGGATTTCACTTCTGGTTGTCACAAATAAAGTGTGGAGTATCCTTCTTCGTCGCTACAGCTTCTGTACAGATCGTTTCTGCTGATTGTGAAAGCTTTTCAACAAAGTAAAACACCATCAACTTTTGACTTTGAAATATTTGTAAAATCTGTTCGCAATCCAGCAAACCAGCAAAGGCACATGTGATGCGCCCTCTGAACACAAACAACAGTAATAAATGCAAAACAAAGTAATAGATAAGAAAAAGAACCCGATTCACGAGAAAAGACTGACACTTCTGCATCAAATGAATAGACCATATATGTAAAAAAGCATTTGTCAATCAACTACATTGATACGTGCAGATCCCATGCTAGCGGCAGGACGGATTCTTTCCAGATAATATAAACTCCAAATGAATATAAATTCACTATCTATAAATCAAAGTGCGTTTCACTCATCGCTATCAACAATATCACCCCGAGCTATGACAAAAAGTCCAACTTGATACTAAACGTCAAACAGCAACCTCTTTCAATAACAAAAATAAACTGAAATTTCCTCACTTACAGTTTTTACATGCCAACCTACATCAAGTTCACTTAACATATGTGCCGATCAAAAATTTTGATCAATAAATCATTCAAACGACGAGAGAATACAAATTTATGCGTAACAAATTGGCATTACGAAAGATAGCAATCTTCAATTTAAATGCAGTTAAAAAAGCAAAACCAATTTCAAAGATATTAAGCAATATAAATGTGCATTTAAATGCTTCGTTCTGCGTAGAAAAAAAACGTGGAATGCCTATTTTGATTGCAACATCTATTATAGATGAATCATGCCCACGCACCATTTAAGGAAGTATACACAACCACAAAAAGACAACACCATTCTGCTCCGTTCAAGGTATAAATTGATATTGGGACATAATACGAGAAACTCTTGAATCTTGTACATAAATATCCACCGCCGCATAAGTACAAACGAAAAAAATGGCGCTTAGATCTCCAAAAGATATTTATGTTCTCACGCGACAAGTAGTTTTATTTGTTTGGTACGTACTCCAAAAGTCATGACTTCGAGATCATATTTAGGAGACATAAATGGAACAGGCCCAAAAAATTAATTTGTATTTTATTTTTATCGTTAAATTATTTGCTGGCAGCGCTTGCCACAACATATTTCGAAATCGCTCAGAAGCCAATGTAATGATTTTGTGGCACATAATGCACTCAACGACGCACCGCAATTCAAGCACGAATGCGAGAACGCGAGTAGTGCGCCTTTTGAGGGTTACATAGAAAGCAAATTATCGAACAGAATGCACGAGTTGATCGATCTGGATCTGGAGTGAGTTTGTGAACTATAGATATATAGGCAGGGGCACAGTTGTAAAGCGACATTTAGTTTAATTGGAGCAGAGAAAAACAAAAGGCGGTATACTTATTGACAATAAATGAATGTGTACATATATGATTACCTTAAACCGCTGGCGCAGTGTATGTATAGTCGTTGATTGTGCGTTCGTTCAAAGAATAGGGTTATTCAAAATGAAGTGGAAACTGGTCGACTTTTTTTTGCTAAAATGTGACCTTAACAAGTTACTTGGAGTTTTGCCATTTTGTATTCTTGTGCTAGTCCGAATTCATTGTGGGACCAATCGCAACAGCGACGTAAAGTTTAAGTAGCAATTGACAGCATTTGCAACTGCAAATCGTCAGTACTCGTAATTGGCTTTTATTTACGCCTCACTAAATATAAAAGTTCTCACGGCATATTGGGACTTTAAAATTTTAGGGGATGACACATTTTCATATCACTTTGATGTTTTGTGATCGAAGTAAGTTCCCTATTTTCTGGCGCTCACTGTTAGCGTTACTGTCAAATGAACTTTCGCTTGACTCCAGATGAACGCGTGCGATTGGGGACGTTCAAGTATCTAGTTTAGTAAGTCTGACAGCTGCGTGACTTGATGTTTCTTAGTTTTGATTGGTTTTGAAGACGAAGAGCTTTTTCAGTTGACGTTTATGGAGGAGTAGTCGAAGAATCTAATCGATGATACGTAACTGAATCCTAAGTTGACAGTTCGCATATGTTGCTAACGTTTAAAAAGTCATGATACCGACCACTCTAATTTTTGCGTTCAGGCTACATCTAGCCCGACTTAAGATAACTAGATTTATGAACGTGCCCATTCGATTTTTATGGTAGAAATTGTAGTGGAAAATATATCCCAAGACTGTCACTTTGAACTCGTCCTGAAGTTGGTTGCAGTTTAATTGAATGGCTCCAGAGAATGTAGGGGCATACTTAAATACATTGACGTGAACCGTGTCATTTAAGTATGGCTTGTGTAATGAAACATGATGCAGAAAATAAAATTGAGATTGAATAACCAATCGTTATGTTTTATCTGTTCCGACGCCGATTAACGTTTTTAGCTTAATAATGTAAACGAAATAAGTTCTGCTATTCGTGTTTGAAATGTGTAAATGTGAATATATCTGTGGCCACAAACCATAATCGCTAAAGTCGACTTTAGACGAAATTGAGATTTGTATGATTAGATTCAGCGTACTCTAATCAATTTTGTAAATTTTGTAAATTTTGTTCAGCTTTATAGCTTAAGTCACTAAAGTCAATAGAGTCAATTGGAATTTCACGCGTTTGTCAAAAACTTTAAACTGTTCTCCTGAAAAATGAGTAAAACAGACTTTAGAGGTTTTTCCTTGTGACCACATACTATGTGAATGATATGTTTTGTTGTTATTCGATTATCATGCTTAGGGAACTATTTTTTTTTTTCGTATGGGTTGAAAGAATGCGTATTTTTTTCTGCCGCGGAGTACAGGCCAGCTAAATGTTTAGAGATTATGTACATTTTACAATAACCGCATCTTTGAATATCTCTGTTGGTCGCATTAGACTGTCACTTAACATTCAAATCAGATTTTACAGAAAAAAAAAAACTTGTTGCTCGCTTTTAAAAGTTGGTAGATGTTATAGTTTCTAAGTTTTTCCCACAAACAAGGACCCGAGTTGCTCACTCCCTAAACGTTTAATATTGGTGTGTACCATTGGATAATTTTTTGTCGGTTACAAACAATTAAAAATTACAGTTTAGAGTAGTAAAACAGCCATCAGTTTCACTCGGCTTACAAGAAGCTTAGAAGTACAGTCATCAGTTACACTTGACATCTGTCACCGACTTATTTCCCACTCCCATACATCACCAGTCCTTTTAGACTTACGGATGAGAAAACATAGTCAGTTTTGCCGTCCTATCTATTATTGACATGTAAAGCTTTCAGCGACCATATCTTATCTAAAAGAAATTAAAATTGTAAATTATAATAATAACTCATTGATATCGATAAGAAGACTGTTTTTTGTTTGTTTAGACAAAGTGTTTACCACCGTGACTCACCACGATAGTAGCTATTCCATAAGAGGTTATTTTTAAAGTCCAACAAAACGAGCATTTCCACAAAAAAGCGACACTTATCAGAGTCCAAAGCTGAAGGAAACAATCAATTTCCAATTTTTATTACTTATTTTTTATCAGTGTGTATAGGTTTTGTTTTTGTATTTTTGTTTTTCAAACCCCATCAGTGGTAGAAATACGATTTTTTTTTTTGTAGTTTGTTGTTCCAGTTTTTTGTTCCGTTTTTGTTTTTTTTGACAATCATTTCGTGGGCAAATGTACATTTTAGGATTATTAATTGAAAAATCACACACCGCGCTTGGTGTGTACCATATGGCAAAGAGACTTTGATTAGACCCAGTGTATGGTGTTCTCCAAAAAACTAAACTACAACCATGTTTGGAAAAATATCAGTTTTTTATTTTTTTTTTTTTGTTTTGCTTTAGGAGTTTGCATGTTGTGTGACACACTTTCCATGCGTGCAAAAAGTCCTTGCCTTAGATGGCATCTTGTCCAAATGTTATTTGTTATTAAATACTGAGAGACTATCTGTTTTGTACACTAACAGTTCGACGACAATGAAAAAAGAAAAAAAAAAAAAACCTAACCAATATGAATGCCCATAAGAATTCTAGGTTTTTCACGGTTTTCAATTGATTTCCAAATTGGTCAGATTTGTTGTTCGGATGACAGCAGCTGCAGCAGGTGAAGAGCGTGCAATGGAGTCGTGTCAGAAGCCAACTGCCAACTTGTGTGTGCTGAATTAAGCAATTAATAAACGACGATGAATATGTTGGTCTGTCGTCTGTAGCAGTTTGAAATGGCATTTCGTGCCCCAGAACAGGTTGTGGTGTAAATGCATACCAAATACAGTGTTTTGGAGAGACTGTAGAGTAGCCATTGGAATTGTTCCCATGGGCGATGTGTTTCAGAACGAGACGTTAAGTTCTTCAATTTAATTGATAGCAGAATAGAGAAGTTGTTTTGTTTGAGGTTTGTTTCCATTTCAAGGATACTAAAGTCATTACGCTGGTGTACCCGCGTAACATGTGCTGTCAACCTAATGACAGCCTAATGAAGGACTGGTTTTGTTTTCGAGTTTGTTTGCTTTATTGGAGCTAAATCAATGGGGAGACACACCCCACGTTCAGTACTAAAGGTACTTGAAGTGTTCATGGGATCTGCTACTATTAACTGAAGGGTTTTAAGTTTTATGGATACATGTGCCTATAGAATTGAAGTAAATTAGAGTTTTTGTAATAAGTGTTTCCTTAGCCCAATCAGATTTAGACTTGCTAATTCTTTAAGTATGTGGTCTTAATTAAATGGCGCCCAACTTGGTCGGGTCAGTATCAATAGCTAAGAGCTACCCTTAAAGCTTCACACAACTTTTGTGCAACTTGTTCCGTATTCGAAGCACTGAATTGAGGTTATACCTTCTGTAGGTAAGAAATTTTGAACAACCTTTGCAAAATATTTATGTAAGCTGCAGCTAACTTCAGAGTGCTAGAACTCTTAATAGTTGGAAGTGGACAGTTTTACAGGGTGTGGCGTATTAAACATTTAAAATCAAAATTCCAATTTTGTGGAACAAATTTAAACCGGATCTTCACCTCAACTGGCAAAGCAACGTACGCGGTTTGTTTATTTATTAACGAATCTGTAAGAATGTACTAATGTGTATTTCATGCCTAAACTTCCGCTGATATTCTATATAACAAAAACTTTACTACACAACTTTTGTGCAACTTGTTCCGTATTCGAAGCACTGAATTGAGGTTATACCTTCTGTAGGTAAGAAATTTTGAACAACCTTTGCAAAATATTTATGTAAGCTGCAGCTACCTTCAGAGTGCTAGGGCAGTACATAAATGAAAATGAAAATGTTAGCTATTAAAGAAATTATGTTGGTTGCAACACAGCACAGCACACGGATTCAAATTCATAGGTAGATAATGTGAAGCTACACGCGGCTTGTACGCAATTTTGCCTTTGTCTTTTGTGGTTGTAGTGTGAGGTTAGTAAGACATTTTATTTTTGTTTTTACATAACCTAAAATATTCACTTAAAACATTAACTTTGTGTATTTATAAAAATTGTTTAGCTGTAAAGTTTACCCATTTAGATATTTATTTATTTTTGTTCCACATTTTAACACTGAAATCTCTTTATTTTCATGTAACATCGTCGCACATACATTTTTAAAATCGTTGTGTATTATTTATATCTAAATAATTTGGCTGACAATCACAGGGACCACATCCGGCTTTAATTATTGTAAGTACCACCTTTCATATATTTAATATGCACAAACAATATAATAAAATTAAAACTAAAACTAACCTGTTTTCTAACAAATATCTAATTAAAAATAAAATGTATTTCTTTGTACTAATATCTCTGCTAATCTACTAAAACAAAAACAAAATCTGGCTATTTGTAAAATATAATGAAAATCCAACGAAACATCTTTAAAATGTAAAAAATAATAATTTAAAAAAGAGTCATAATGCTGAAACTTTTGCGGTAAATATTACTATCAAACAAACTCATAAGTACATGTTTTAAAATTAGTTGATGTTTGGATATGCGTGCACATGTTTGAAGCACTTGTTTTTTGATTTGTTTTAACTTTTTAATACATTTTAGGTTTAATACCAATAGAAAACTCGATCTAAATTTGTAAAAATTTCTTCAATCCTTAGAGAAACCATAATTTGCATTTTCAGAACCTTCAAGTTAGCAAGAGAGAAACTCTCAAAATTCAATATAATTTACGTAGTATTCCATCGAGAGAAAACAATTTTCCAAAAGTGTGTACAAGAAATGACATGTGTTATGAAGAAAGTGGGAGCGATTTTAAGGGTTTCAGAAAGGTACTTCGTTGCATATATTTATATTGTCAAAACAAAAAAAAAAAAAAAAAAAACAAAAAGGAATGAATTGTTCAACACAATTTTAAATATTGTTATTCGAATAGATTTTATTATTTTGTTTCAAACCTGGGTAACAACTAATTGTACTGGAAATTTGTGTCGCAGATAGAGAAATGTGTCTAATGGGCCCGTAATATGTGCTGTCAAAACTAAAAATTTATGTTTTTATTTGAAAGTAACACGAGTAGTCAGTTTATCATTCCTTTACAGGAAAATTGTTGGTCCTATTGCCAGATTATGAATTGTGGTGTTGATAAACCTGAAAAAAAAAATTTCTTAAGAGTAATTTGACGTTTATGTCAAAGTCGACACAGCTTTAGACAGATAAAGCAGAGTAATACAGTAATTCGATAAATATTTAAGATAGGGTAAATACCAGTTTCTCGGTAGTTTGCTATTTTTCTCCTTTCCTGTCACTTTTAATGAGAACTTGTGTTGTGTTTACTTTGAGAAATCGCAATCGATTTCAATAGATTTATATTCGATTTAAATTGAGTAAATAGTTTAAACAGATGAATAAGTTTACTTTGTAGGGATCAGATTTTTAAAGTTCTACTCAGTAGATAGCTGAAATTTTTTATAGTCATATTTTCTGAAGAGATGAAAGTTAACCATTTAAAACGATGTTTTTTTTTTTTTCATGTTTTGGAAACGTTTCCAGTCAAATCGTAAATTTTGTAGAATAAATTAAATTTGTTGTCGTTTTGTCTTCTTGTGTTGACGACTATTGCTTGCACTTAATAGTTGGAAGTGGACAGTTTTACAGGGTGTGGCGTATTAAACATTTAAAATCAAAATTCCAATTTTATGGAACAAATTTAAACCGGATCTTCACCTCAACTGGCAAAGCAACGTACGCGGTTTGTTTATTTATTAACGAATCTGTCAGAATGTACTAATGTGTATTTCATGCCTAAACTTCCGCTGATATTCTATATAACAAAAACTTTACGTATGTTCGAATTCATAAAAAAAAATAAAGTTCGATAATTTTGATCGCTACATACTCTTTGCTCTACACGGTTCTACTTACTCCCCGTGTTTCAAATTTGAAGATTTCCTCAAAAAAGCACGAGATACTAGATCTGTTTTTAAAGCAAAATGTGTCACATCTCTTTGAATTGTTTTCGTAATAGAGCAGAAGTTTACTAGGAATCAAAACAATTTTTGAAGTCAAGCCTTCGCCTGTCATTTAAACGTTAAAAACACCAAACAATTTCAGTTCAGTTCCGTTTACAGTAAGAGTAATCAGTTTTCTTCCCCGACCTCAACGACCTACATATTGGCCAGAATAAAGAATTTTTATGTGACTTAAATTATAATTGGGAACCATCGCCTGCGGCTTCAATTAATTTGCATATTTCAGTTGTTATAACTGGTTACCGTAAAATGTATGCATGCTTTTTATTTAAAAAATATTTTAAATAAAATAACACTAACTCTTCAAACACACACACACATTATAATGTACACTGATTTATTATTGCATGTTGGATAGAATGTTAAATAATTTGTAAACACAATATTTAATACAAAATTAACAACAGCATGACATTTGTTTGTTTATAATCATTTGTCTTGTTTGTTTTCTTCTTATATATGAGTTATGTGCCTAATTTATTCTTTAAATTTTACAGGGTGAATTGGAACAACAACTATTGCAAGCGAATCCCATCCTTGAAGCATTCGGTAATGCCAAAACGGTCAAGAACGACAACTCATCTCGTTTTGTAAGTATTCTTTATGTTTTTTTTAAATACGTATGTAATTTGAACATATTAAACCAAGTGAAGTTGGCTTCGAAGCTAAGTTAACTATGGTTATGGGACTTGAATGTCCAAACTTCTAATAATTCTTGTGTTTTGTGGGAGCCAATAAAACTAAGTAAGATGTCTGCAACAGCGTAAATTATATATTTAAATACTACGCCTTCTTTAGCTGTATTTTAGCAGCAATAGCACGGGCTTGGTTTACTCGACAATTAAGTTCGGTGCAGTTCAGCATAAACACCAATAATCACGTTTATGGTGGTGTAAATCACTCGAGACCTCACGTCTAAAGCGTTTTCACACTTATAAGTGAGTAGCATTTACGTGATTTGCGCAGCAATTCGCCGTTGGAGTGCCAATTTTCTTGAAATTCATTTAACGATTATTGAAAAGAAAATATAACAATCACATAAAATCACATCACACTTAAAAACATCGTAAACAGAAAAATGTCTTTAGACATCTTGATCGTTGAACTCGATGGCTATAAAGATTCGCCCGTCTATTGCCCAGAAATAATTGCAGGTCCAGTTGTTTTGGCGACTGAATTTTGATTAAAAATCCATTATTTTCCATGCCATGTGCAATAAATTCATTCATACTCATGGTATTTTCTTAATTTCTAGGGTAAATTCATTCGCATTAATTTTGATGCGTCTGGCTACATTTCTGGAGCTAACATCGAAACATATCTATTGGAGAAATCCCGTGCCATTCGTCAAGCTAAGGACGAACGAACATTCCATATTTTCTATCAACTGTTAGCCGGTGCTTCGCCCGAGCAACGAGAGAAATTCATTCTAGACGATATCAAGACTTATCCATTCCTGTCGAATGGCACGCTACCAGTGCCCGGTGTGGATGACTATGCCGAATTCCAAGCGACCGTCAAGAGTATGAACATCATGGGCATGACCAATGATGACTTCAATTCGATATTCCGCATTGTCAGCTCAGTGCTGTTGTTCGGATGCATGAAGTTCCGTCAGGAGCGTAACAATGATCAGGCAACACTGCCCGACAATACGGTGGCTCAGAAGATAGCCCATTTGTTGGGTCTGAATGTTACCGATATGACGAGAGCTTTCTTGACACCGCGCATCAAGGTGGGTCGCGATTTTGTGACCAAAGCCCAAACCAAGGAGCAGGTGGAGTTCGCCGTAGAAGCGATTGCGAAGGCGTGCTACGAGCGTATGTTCAAGTGGCTGGTGAATCGTATCAATCGTTCGCTGGACAGGACAAAGCGTCAGGGTGCTTCCTTTATTGGCATTCTCGATATGGCGGGTTTCGAAATCTTCGAACTGAACTCCTTCGAGCAGTTGTGTATCAATTATACAAACGAGAAACTGCAGCAGTTGTTCAACCACACCATGTTCATCCTGGAGCAGGAGGAGTACCAGCGCGAGGGTATTGAATGGAAATTCATTGATTTCGGTTTGGATTTGCAGCCGACTATTGATCTGATTGACAAGCCAGGTGGTATTATGGCTCTGCTCGACGAGGAGTGTTGGTTCCCTAAGGCTACCGACAAGACATTCGTCGAAAAGTTGGTGTCGGCTCACTCGATGCACCCGAAATTCATGAAGACCGACTTCCGTGGAGTCGCTGACTTTGCTATTGTTCATTACGCCGGCAAGGTTGACTACTCAGCGGCCAAGTGGTTGATGAAGAACATGGACCCGTTGAACGAGAACATTGTGTCGCTGTTGCAGAACTCGCAGGATCCGTTTGTTGTGCAGATTTGGAAGGATGCTGAGATTGTTGGCATGGCCCAACAGGCACTGACCGACACTCAGTTCGGTGCAAGAACTCGCAAGGGTATGTTCCGTACCGTGTCGCATTTGTACAAGGAACAGCTAGCGAAGCTGATGGACACGCTGCGCAACACCAATCCCAACTTTGTTCGGTGCATAATCCCTAATCATGAAAAGCGTGCTGGAAAAATTGATGCTCCACTTGTGTTAGACCAACTTCGTTGCAATGGTGTGCTTGAGGGTATTCGTATCTGTCGCCAGGGCTTCCCCAATCGTATTCCCTTCCAGGAGTTCCGTCAGCGTTACGAGTTGCTGACGCCAAACGTAATTCCAAAGGGCTTCATGGACGGCAAGAAGGCGTGCGAGAAGATGATTCAGGCGCTGGAGCTCGATTCGAACCTGTTCCGCGTGGGACAATCGAAGATTTTCTTCAGAGCAGGAGTGCTCGCCCATCTGGAAGAGGAACGTGATTACAAGATCACCGATTTGATTGTAAATTTCCAAGCGTTCTGCAGAGGATTCCTTGCGCGCAGAAACTATCAGAAGCGACTTCAGCAGCTTAATGCAATTCGGATTATCCAGCGCAATTGTGCGGCTTACTTGAAGCTGCGCAACTGGCAGTGGTGGCGTCTGTACACGAAAGTGAAACCACTGCTCGAGGTGACCAAGCAGGAGGAGAAACTCGTCCAGAAGGAGGACGAGTTGAAGCAGGTTCGCGAGAAACTTGAAAATCTTAACAAAAGCACCCAGGAATACGAGAAGAAGTACCAGCAGGCGACGGAGGAAAAGACCGCTTTGGCTGAGCAATTGCAAGCCGAAATCGAGTTGTGTGCCGAGGCAGAGGAAGGTCGTTCTAGGTTGATGGCTCGTAAACAGGAGCTGGAGGACATGATGCAAGAGCTTGAAACTCGAATTGAAGAAGAGGAAGAACGTGCGTTGGCCCTTGGAAATGACAAGAAGAAGCTCGAACTGAACATTCAAGACTTGGAAGAGCAACTCGAAGAGGAAGAGGCCGCTCGCCAAAAGTTACAACTTGAAAAGGTGCAACTGGACGGCAAGATCAAGAAGTACGAAGAAGATCTGGCACTGACCGATGATCAAAATCAAAAACTGCTCAAGGAGAAGAAATTACTCGAGGAACGGGCCAACGATTTGTCGCAGACTCTTGCAGAGGAGGAGGAGAAAGCCAAACATTTGGCCAAGCTGAAAGCAAAACATGAAGCGACCATTATCGAGCTGGAAGAGCGTCTGATTAAGGACCAACAGCAACGCCAGGAATCGGACCGTTCGAAAAGAAAGATTGAAACTGAAGTTGCCGACCTGAAGGAACAACTGAACGAACGTCGCGTTCAAATCGAGGAGTTCCAAGCGCAGCTGTCTAAACGTGAAGAAGAACTGACCCAGACGCTGATGCGCATCGACGAGGAGTCCGCCAGCAAAGCCACCGCACAAAAGGCTCAACGTGAGCTCGAGTCTCAATTGGCTGAAATCCAAGAAGACCTTGAAGCTGAAAAAGCGGCCCGCGCGAAAGCAGAGAAAATCCGCCGTGACTTGGGCGAGGAACTGGAGGCTCTGAAGAACGAACTGTTGGATTCGTTGGACACAACTGCTGGTAAGTACTTCGCTTAGAGAATCTGCGTATAAAGTTTGCTTAAATCGTTTTCTTTCTATTTTAGCTCAACAAGAACTGCGTTCGAAGCGTGAGCAGGAGCTGGCCACTCTGAAGAAAAGTCTCGAGGATGAGACAGTCAATCATGAGGGACTACTCGCCGAGATGCGTCATAAACATTCGCAGGAGCTGAATGTGATCAACGATCAACTGGAGAACTTGCGCAAAGCAAAGACGGTACTGGAGAAATCCAAGGGTAGTCTGGAGGCAGAGAACGCCGACTTGGCCACCGAACTACGAAGTGTGAATAGTTCACGACAAGAGAACGACCGTCGCCGCAAGCAAGCCGAGTCACAGATCGCTGAATTGCAGGTAAGTCAAACGAAAAATGTTTGTTCTTGTTTCTTTCTCCTGCAAAACCGTTGTTCACTAAAATGTTTTCCAACTGTTTAGTTCGCCCTGATAACTGGCACACATTATACAGTGCAACTGATTATCAAAACGCCTTTCTTAGTCCAGTCACATGGGCTTATCCGAGTGCTAACGTCTTAAGCAAAATGACCACTCTTGTCTACTGTGCACTGTCATCTTGCGGATCGGATAGTTTTAAATGTACCACAACGCGAGAAATGTCAATCACCATCCGGATGACAAACAAGTAGTCGGTTTGCGTGAGTTCAATGTGCAGTTTTTTTTAAACCCAATGATCAACTTCTGTACTCGTTTCAAAAGTCGAAAGCTTCGGTAGGCTAATACGTACGCCATCCCGTTCAATTGATTATGCACGCTGCAAAATGCTCTCCTTATCTTCTAAGTACTGTCACATCGGGTTACTGCTTTACCAGATACGATGTCGATGCACTGTCGTTAGCCTTGCACTTTGCTGCACTTCTTTCCTCACGCCATTCTGGGTTGCTCGGTTTGCTTCTCTGTTGAAGCCGCTGCAAGCCAGGAAATACACTTCCAGTCAAAGAAGGGCTTTTTTGGTCAGGTTTATTTTAAAATTTCGAATCACTTTGAATTAATGCTCTGTAACTGCATCGCATGCACTGCTTCGGATTACATCTGCTCGTAAGTCAGTTGTTCTCCTCTGTAGACTAATCCCCGCGGCTTCGTATGTCGACCACAATTTACCTTTGGTTTGCGGTTTTGCATTGAGAATTCTACTCAATTCCATTTCCTATAACAATTTTATTTGCTTTCTTCAATTTTCAAACGAATGCAACAGGTTAAGCTGGCTGAAATCGAACGCGCACGATCAGAACTGCAGGAAAAGTGCACCAAACTCCAGCAAGAATCCGAAAATATTACCAGCCAACTGGAAGAAGCCGAACTGAAGGCATCTGCCGCTGTAAAATCCGCCAGCAACATGGAGAGTCAACTTACCGAAGCTCAGCAATTGCTTGAAGAGGAAACCCGCCAGAAACTTTCGTTAAGCTCGAAACTGCGCCAAATTGAATCCGAGAAGGATGTTCTACAAGAACAACTCGAAGAAGACGAGGAGGCCAAGAAGAACTACGAACGCAAATTGTCTGAGCTGAGCCTGCAAATGCAAGAAATCAAAAAGAAGGCCGAAGAAGACGCTGATATTGTAAAGGAGCTGGAGGAGAGTAAAAAACGCGTCAACAAGGAATTGGAAGCTCTGGAGCGGCAGGTCAAGGAGTTGCAAGCACAGAACGATCGCCTGGACAAGAGCAAAAAGAAAATTCAATCCGAATTGGAAGACACCACTATCGAATTGGAAACACAACGTACTAAAGTCCTCGACCTTGAGAAGAAACAGAAGAACTTTGACAAAATCCTTGCCGAAGAGAAGGCGATCAGTGACCAGACTGCCCAGGAACGCGACACCGCCGAACGAGAGGCACGCGAGAAAGAAACTAAAGTATTATCACTCACCCGTGAGTTGGACGAGGCGTACGACAAGATCGACGATCTGGAGAGCAAACGGAAGATCCTGCAAAATGAACTGGACGACTTGGCCAACAGCCAGGGCACTGCCGATAAGAACGTTCACGAGCTAGAGAAGGCAAAGCGGGCTCTTGAGAGTCAATTAGCCGAATTGAAAGCACAAAACGAAGAACTCGAAGATGACCTTCAGCTGACGGAGGATGCCAAGTTGCGTTTAGAAGTAAACATGCAGGCGTTGCGCTCTCAATTTGAACGTGATATTCAAGCTAAGGAAGAACAAGCGGAAGAGAAACGTCGTGGTTTGGTTAAGCAGCTGCGTGATCTCGAAGCCGAGCTGGATGAGGAGCGTAAGCAACGTACCGCTGCCGTGGCTGCCAAGAAGAAGCTCGAGGGCGACCTGAAAGAAATCGAGACCACAATGGAGATGCACAACAAGGTGAAAGAGGATGCCCTCAAGCACGCCAAGAAACTGCAGGCACAGGTGAAAGATGCCCTCCGCGACGCCGAGGATGCAAAGGCAGCCAAGGAAGAACTGGCCGCCGCCAGCAAAGAGGCCGAACGCAAGGTTAAAACTCTCGAGGCAGAAGTGATGCAATTGACAGAGGATCTCGCCAGTTCGGAGAGAGCACGCCGAGCCGCCGAAACTGAACGTGATGAACTCGCCGAAGAGATTAACGCCAATGCCAACAAGGGCGCCCTAATGGTCGATGAGAAGAGACGCCTCGAAGCCAGAATAGCCACACTTGAGGAAGAACTGGAAGAGGAACAATCTAACTCGGAAGTTCTGCTCGATAGGAACCGCAAGGCTCAGCTAAACATTGAACAAATCTCAACCGAACTGGCAACTGAGAAGTCGAATTCGCAGAAGAACGAGAATACCCGTGCCCTGCTCGAGCGACAGAACAAAGAATTGAAAGCCAAGCTAGCCGAAATCGAAACAACGCAGAGGACCAAGGTGAAAGCCACAATCGCCGGTCTAGAAGGTAAGATCGCCAACCTCGAGGAGCAACTAGAAAACGAAGCCAAGGAGCGATTGCTGCAACAGAAATCAAATCGCAAACTGGACAAGAAGATCAAGGAGCTTACAATGAACATCGAAGATGAACGAAGGCATGCGGATCAGTACAAAGAGCAAATCGATAAAGTAAGTCTGTAGCTGTATGCTGTATGAGCTTTCTAACTATTTATTTGTTTATGTTTGTTTACAGCTCAATAGCCGCATGAAGATGCTGAAGCGAAATCTAGACGAAACCGAGGAAGAACTGCAAAAGGAGAAGACACAAAAACGAAAGGCACAACGAGAATGCGAAGATATGCTCGAGAGTCATGAAGCAATGACACGCGAAGTCAATTCGCTTAAGACAAAGCTAAGGTGAGTAGTTGTTCTGGCTGTTAACAAAGTCAATGCAATGTAGGGCTTTAGATCATCATCACAGCATTAAATGTGTTTCGTTTCATTGTACAAAGAAATATTCAACTTACTCAAACTGAACAAGCTAAGGCGTATTCGCCGAAAAAGGATGCCACTCTGATTATGAATTGTGAGGGTCTACAATGAGTAAGTTTGTTGCGTTTGCCCTTCTCTCGGTCTACCCCGTTACTTACACACATCATGTAAACACAAGTTGATATTCCCCAAAAATCGAACATAAAAGCAAACACACTGTCTAGACATTGCCGAGAGAATATTTACACAACGCATGCCAATTCCTTGATGTAGAGATAACAAACAAATTTTAACCCATTTCAAAATTGAATCCTTTTCACGTTCTATCCCCCCGTCTGTTGTGTTCACACAGGTCCTTGGCACTAAAAAAGGAATATCCCCCGCACAATTGTCGAGTGTCCTGTCACCTGTCATCATTTAAAATATTTTTTGTCTCCATCGCTGTTTATAGAAATGTTGTGATTAATTTTGTACACACCTGTCCTATATTAGCAACATTGAGGAGTTTAAAAAATTTAGTCATAGACCTTAGGTAGTCCTTTGTTCATCCGCATCCCTCTTTCTTCTGGTCTTTTCTTAGCCCTTTACACGGTGAAATAATAGTGAACTTAGGTCGACTTTTAAGATTCAGCCGGCGCTCGTGATCTGTTTTATCTTCTCCCATTTCCTAGCACACAAAATACTTCGACAAGCGACAGAGCTATATTATTAAGATATATCTCCGTCTACTGTTTTTTTCTAAATCCACAAATTGTCTTCAAAGATGGACCAATGACGTCGTTTTCGCCGACATATCTTTTAAATTTCTACAAAACATTATGTTGCAATAAAAAGAAGAAATTTAGGTTTTATTAGTCCATTCAGTGTTTTCTATATTATGTGTCTTGTCCATGTAAAACAAATATAAAATGCTTACCTACGCTTTCCTGTAATGTCAACAAAATGGTGCAATCTTTCTTATCTATCCATTTATGTGTTGAATGTACTAAATCTTTTTTCAAACTTGTCCCCAATAGATCCTTTAGCGTTGATGACACAGACGAATAATGTTGTTTGAAAACAAGAAGATCTAACAGGTTGGTTTCTAACACTTTACCGTTCGAAAGCTAAATTTTTTGGATTTTGTCGAAATTAAATCAAAATGATCTGAACTTCTAATTTGGAAATCAAAAATTTACGTATTTCTCCTGAAGTTTTTGTTTAAATTGTTGAGTTTTACTATTAAAATTGATACAATAAGGCGAGAAATTTTCAGGTTTCAAATTGGTTGCACCTTTCTCGTGATAGTGGTGATCACTTCCAAGTGCTGCTCCATAAGGAAAACATACCACAGCTTCGCCGATTCAACGGATTCATGCCCAAGATCTTGCTAACTCGTTTCCCTTTACCGGGTGTCCAGCAAGCCATACTTCGAGGGCGATAGTTTTTGTGTTAGTTCTGTAGCGCATTTGCTACAACAAACAGCTCAACGGTGAATGTTGCCTTCCATCTCTTAAGAGCGGAAATATGCAATAACTCTCTTTCTTGATTATATAAACGGTTCTACTGTTATTGGATTCCGTAAAGGCAACCCTTCGATGAAGTTGCATTTTTCACATCGCACGCACGCTGAAATTCCCTCATCTTCTTCTCATCCATTGCTGCGATCTAAGTGTTCAGTCATTTTCGTTCTTCAATACGACTTTAGGCATGAAGCAGAATTTTAAACAACAGCTGTAGCTAAGATTCGGCAGTAGCCAGGTCGCGATTAAGGCCTCGGAACTAACGACGCCTATATGCAAGCGCGTCGAAGAACTTTCTGCGTTTTTAATCTCATAACCAAATTCACAAGCCCACCTTCCCCGATAATACAATAAAAAATCTCTCAAGACAATATTTCCAGTTCGCCCTATTAACCTTCTTTTGCATACCGTGTTACGAATATGTGCATGTTTTATTTTTACCATTTTCACTCGATTACGCGATAATTCAACGATTTGTCTCTTTACAGGCGCACCGGCGGTATCGGTTTGAGTTCATCCCGACTCACTGGCACCACATCATCAAAACGTGCGGACGATAGTTCTTCTGTTCAAGATGAGTCAATAGATGGCGAAGATTCAGGCAATTGACAAAATAAATATTCAAAACGGGATCTTTATTAATATTATAAATATATACATAAAACACAAAAAAAAAGAGAAAAAAAAACATTTTTAAGGAAAGGGAAACAGTGTAATTCCTAAAACAAGAAAAATCAATCTTAAAATAACTTTATAAAACAATTTTAAGATAAGTTTAAAAATGCTGCAACAAAAAGTAAGCAAAACATAGGAACTATGAAGGAAAACAAAATTATATAGTATAACGTTTTATAAATATTATATACAACAAAAAAAAAAGAGGGAAAAACACACACACACACACTAACACTAAAATCGTATGCATTTATACAAAAAGAAAAAAAAAGGAAAACTTTAGTATTACACAAAAAAATAACAAGAAAAACATAATAATATCGAATAGCTTCCTATTCCCTTTGCCTCCCCATAAACAAACACACACCATCATGGCTTTCTTCTGCTTCAAGAGATAAATTATGTTTCGCGATTGCAGCCACAACTCTGCGCTATAAAACTCGCATGCAAGGAAAAGTATCACGTAAACTGTACGTGCGAAATGGTGTTTCTGGGATAACGTTTAAACTTTCTTAATTTTCCTTTTCTTTTCTACACTTAAATAACAAGAAGAAAGTATATATAAACAGCCTATGTATACATTAATTTTTAAGTATTATCTAATAATATTTTTTATGTAAATTAGAATTAAAAGAAATTTCAAAATTCTTATTATTATTATCTCTCTATCTGTTATTCTCTCATTCCCTTAGCCTTATAATGAAAATCATTTTCTTCTCTGTTTTCAATATAATAAAGAAAAAACAACATTCTCTGTATAAGTGCCATTTTTCCCCGCCACCCTCACAGTAAGCTTCTGCTTCTTCCAGAAATAAAACAAAACAAATAGTAGAACAGATAAAATAAATCACCAGTATCAGCTTTCCAAGCAGAAAACAAGGAAAGAGAAACTGTTATACTCTTACTTGTCCTCTTTGTGTTTATGTTTATCATTTTCTTACAAAGTAATGTAGATAGATCAACTATGATGAAGATGAATGAATTTTTGCTGACAATCTTTTTTAAAACCTCACTCTCGCCTCTTCACACATCTATTATAAATCGAAGATGATAGACGTAGCAAAGTCGCGCTTTTGTGTTTGCTATAAATATTAAGAACTAAACAATAAACCCTATTACTAATTGATGGATTAATAATATTTTTGTTTTGTTTTTGTTAAGAAAAAAGAAAGAAAGAGAAATCTTCCATCCTCTAATGCGTAATGTTAATTTTTGTATTCTATTTTTTTTTATAAATATAAACGAGCAAAAAAAGAAATCCAATAACATTTTTTGTTTATTTTTGTTCAGTTATTATTTTTATGTTGTGTCGTTGTCATCTCCGCCTTTTAAATAAATAAATAAAATGTTCTTTTTTACCTTTTGTCTTATTGTAATATATTATATTAATGAATACGATTAATTTTTTAACACAAGTAAATTATGTTAACTTCTAAAAAGAAAACAGAAACACGCTAAACGCTGTTTAAAAGTACACGAAGGAAATATAATAAAAAAAAAAACACCCATCATTTGCCAAGCCATCGTCTAGTAATACATTTCGTTCGAAAATAAGAAGAAAACAATATTTATACACATGTTTAATATTTAGCGAATGGTGATCGAAAAAAAAGAAGAAAATCAGAGAAAAAAATTGAATGCTTCAATCGCATGAGTACTTACGTTTTGTTTTTTTAATACATTTTTTTTTTTCATTTTTGTTTTAACTCCTATTATTTACTTTATTATAAATAAAATAATTATTATTCTTTATTATTATTATTTTAATAAACATAAACATTTTTGATACAAATTCACACTTTGTTTTATTTATTTTCATTCGCTTGTTGTCCTCTTTGGATTGAGTTTCGTCCCTCGTAAAGTTGATTCAGTTTCACAGTTTATTTTTGCTGACGCTGGCAAAATTCATATCACAAATTCAACAACTAACTTAACTTTTACAGTTTGTTGCACATACCATTCCGTGAAAATCGTATTGGTCAGCGTTGTATCGAAAATAGTAAAGCTACAGTACGCAGTGGAGCTAAGACTCGCGTCAAGTATACTCGTAAGCTAATTTTGTTTTGTTAAATCGCAAATCCTAAAGAGCATAGGAACGCGTTCTCTCTATTCTACAGAAAGGTTCATATCAGGCAAAGCATTCGGCATGTTTCGTGCTGTGTAGCAGTAGATACTCATACCCAACAATATTTTTAAGGACGAATTTCCTATACATTCGGAGGATTTTTGCTGCGAGGTATTCTTCCATATAGCTCAAGTTTGTTTTTGAGTTACATTCATAAAAACGACAGCTTCATAAAAACGGTTTCCGATATCCTCCGACAACAATCAGTCGCAGTGAAGTGTTAATAAATGTGAGCAATAAGAAGAAAAAATATGGCAACGCATTTTTTTGTATTTATTGCTTCAATTTGTGTTTCCAGTGCAAAATCAAGCGAACAAAACAAGCACAAATCAATACGTGGACGTGAAATCAATGCGTCATCGGATTTGCATTATGTTTCTCCGAAAACGTATACTACCAATTCTAAACGCATTGGCGGCTTATAGTCGATTTATATTCATAATTGAACTTCCTTTTATGAAGATTGGACGCCAAACTGAGCGATTAATGGGGGGCGGCGTATTTAAATTTGCCGAATGGCCGCCTTTTTCTATCAGGTACCGCTCTCTTTTATTTATTAATATTGTTGTTATCTTTTTTCTTCACCTACATCACATAAATACATAAAAGCGAAAAGCTAACTCATGAAATATCATTAGGAAATCACAAATATAGAAAGACTTACATAGCAAGAGCTTCAAAAACAATAAGCTAACACATCCAACAGAAAACAATAAAGTAAATCAATACTATATAAGTGCTAAGACTTTTTTTTATATTTATATATATACAAATAAGCTAAAAATTAAATACGTACAATGATTAAAATTTACAGATAAATAACAATTTCAAAACAGAAAGGAAACGAAACGAAAACTATAGTTAAACCTGCTAGGAGTAATATAACAATTTTTTTACATGTATGTAATTTATTTTCCATTCGTAAAAATAAGAATATTTGAGAAAACCCAAATCAACAAACATGTTATAAAGTAAAACAAAATAAAATTGTTTAAAAATACAAAATTTCCGAGTTTTATTTCAGTCTGGATGATTTTGGAAGAAATGGATGGTGGCGCAGTTTGTCTTTATTGGTAGCCAGTCTAGACCTATTTACTCTCGGATATCCCAAGATTTACCTGCGACGAAATCAAGCGTTGTTGGTCGTTGTGGTTAGAAATGAATGTCACGAGTGTTTGAGTGCATGAGTCACCTCTATGACCGGTCGCAGACCTAGCCCATTTATTTACACCAACGCCAACCAACAATATTCGTATTCTAGTGAGCTCGAACCTACGTCTATGAGTGCCTCCCGCCTATACCCAGATTTGTATTGAATCCTAATTGTGATATGGACGTAACATTTATAAAATCGCAACTATCTCGGAAAAGTTGTTCAAGAAAACAAGTGACAGCTGTTTCTGTAAAGTTGATCATTTAAATTTGACAATTCAATCAAGCACGGCCATATTAACGGAAATGGTTTGCTTATTATTATTTAAGAACACCACAAAATGCTAGCTAGCACTAACAACAATATAAAATATCAAAGGCAAGACTAAATTATCAATTTGATCGGTAAATGCTTCAACTGCAGCTGTAAGCACAACAGCCGATAACGTGGCAAATATATTGTATCCACTCAGAGGTGCAACGTTACAGATATAGAGCAGCGTAATCACGAACACTTGTGACAAAACAAATGCCAGGCTTCCTTCTATCGATCGATTTGAATCTGTAACAACAAATAGTGAAAAAAATCCTCTTAAATTGGTGAATAACCTTTTTTGACTTACTTCCCCATTTATGTTTGCCGAATTTCGAGCCTATCACAGAGGCAGCGGTATCACCAATACCCACTGAGAGTATTCCCGCCAGCATCGGTATCAAATACTCTCCAGCAGCACTATCAGCCTCCGAGCAAGGACACGGACTTATCCACAACGGCAGAGAGCAACCGATTAAAAGGCAGAATGGTGTCAGGGCTATGTTCCCAGCATCCTTCTCATCGTGGAGTGTAGAAAATGCGTCTTCTAATACACTTGCAATCGGAGGTATTTTAAACGTTCGAACCAAGTCCAGGACGGAGAAAACTGCCAGAGCAACTCCAGTTGCTAAGTACAGGAATGTGCATTGGAATAGTAAGCCCGGAATGTAAACTAGTACAATAAGGACGTGGAATATTTTGCGCACCCTTGTAGATGCTTGTTCCGAACTTCCCAGCTGCCATCGAACGGCACATGCAGTGGCTATGGCCATTACCAGGTAAAATATCACAATGTATACCTAAATTTGAATTGAATTAGTTAAATTCACATATTTAGTTGGTAAATTTTTATATGTACCCTTCTTAGGTCGGAGTAAATAAATTGAATGACTGTGATAATGGGCAAATCCTTAGTTACTGGAATGATGCACACAGCCACCACCAAGGCAATCATAGTGGGGTAGAATAGGGCAGGACTTCGAAGTGTTGCAACGTTTGCTAGAAGCCAGGATGTCACCATAAGGCAGAACAGTGCAGCCTTAAATAAGAGAAACGTGTGTATATTTTTTTACGGTTAAATGGTGTCCTGCACAAGTGATGCAATTTTTGATTAAATCTGTTCGACTTTTTTTAATGACGTATCAGGGTTGAAAATAAAACAAAAATCGCATCCCTACGAAAACATCATATCCATCATACATAACATACCATCATGATAGCACTCATTTCTCCGAATGCATCACTTGGCGGTGAATAATAAAGCCGTGGCAACTTGAGGATCCCATTGATGATGAATATAACTACTCCTTGCACCAGTATGGAGGCCTCACCCAGAGTACAACTCTTTGGGAATCCTCTAACAACTCTCACATATACATACTGATATCCCAAAGTGACACCATACCCTAAGGCAATACATATTCCATACGACTGTTCCGTCCAATACTGAAACAGGAATTGTGTAACAACCCCAGGTGATAAAGCAAGAAATAACTTAGAATATCGTCCAGCGCCAGTAGCTAAGCAAAAGAAAAAATTCACGGATTGTATTAACATTCCAATAGCAGATATTGTTAGAATGCGGTATTGGACATCTCCACTGGAGCTTTGTCGGTTGCTGGTTGCTATCAGAGCCGCCGGTAAAAGGCAACACAGCCAATAGCCAGGCGACGCGTTTGGTCTAAAAATAAATAGGGTATTAGTAATCGGATCAAAGGTTGAAAAAAAGCAATAAACTTACCTACTGATGATTCCCATGTTCTTTCCATTCTTATCAACGTTTTTGTTCACTTTACTTGTATCGCCCATGGTGAGGAACTTTACTTCATTGGATCTAACTCATGGAATATATACGCTATATAACGTAATAAGAACGTTATCAAATTCTAATCAACAATATCCGCAAAATTGCATTATAAAATTGAAAACATATGTTTCGAAATGACAAGTGAGCAATGCACCAACAAAATAGCTAAAAGTTGGGTTCATGTCAAAGATATAATTCCCGATTTTGTAAACAATTGAATGGCTTTCTTCTATGAAGATGGAATACTGTACTAGATGAGAATGTAAAGAAAAAACAATAAATCGTTGAGTTTTATGTAATTGCAGCAATTTTATTTGACCTCAATAGAACTTCTGGAAAATGGCATCGTACATTACTTTGCTTTGCTGAGATCGATGATGAATACTGCAAGAAGCTGTAGAAAATTTTACATACATAGGTTCTCCTCTATATAGGTAAAAAAACATTTGGCATTCCATTTTTAAACAATTGACCGCTATCAAAGAAACATGAAAGGTACCTACCTAACATATCGAATTATGGTACTAGATTTCGTTTGTTCTTAAGCCTATCACAATGAATGAACGACTCCAGGTACGACTTTTTAACCAGGGCCTACTTCGCTTGATATCCAAACAAAATACTCTTGTGTGAGTGGATTTCAAGCACATACTAGTCCATCGCAAATCCATATTCAAATCCAAATCACCACCAAATCTGACATTTAAGCTTTCACATGTCAGTTAATTAGTAATTTTTTTTTATTGACACGTATTGTGCTGTTGTGATTTTTCTCGTGCGGTGTTCACTAGTAGTCAATTAACTGCAATATTTAGCTTATAATGAAACACCAGCAATGCCTAGTTGTACTTTTGAGTGCACTATCGATCGCCTTTGCCCAAAAAGTAGCGCCAGGAGTGCCTCCGCAGCACTATATCGATCCTCAACAGCAACACTACCAGCAAGTGCCACAAATGCAGTATGTCCAACCTGGTCAGCCTATTCATCAGCAGCCGATCCAACATGCCCAGCAGCCGATACATCAACAACAGATCCACCAGCAACCAATTCATCAACAGCCACATATTCAACAGCAGCATCCCAATACGATGCAGCAGCAGCAGCAACAGCAAATCCATCAGCAGCAACAAATGGCTGGCGTTCCACAACACCCAATGCACGCTAATCATGTGCTGGATACGACAAATCTTCAAGGCGAAAAAGCACATATCCAAGAGCATATGGATGTGCCCATTGACACAAGCAAGATGTCGGAGCAAGAACTCCAATTTCACTATTTCAAAATGCACGATTCCGATCACAACAACAAGCTAGACGGTTGTGAACTTATAAAATCCCTAATTCATTGGCACGAAAAGACTACCAAAGATGCAGATCACCACGACGACGGTGCACATGCACCGCATCAGGAAAAAATATTCTCCGATGAAGAACTAGTCGCCTTGATTGATCCTATCCTCGCAATGGATGACACCGGTCGCGATGGATACATCGACTATCCAGAATTCATAAAGGCCCAACAGAAAGCAGCTTCACAAAAAGCCGAAAAACCTTAAACATTCCTAAACATATTTAGTTTATGTAAATTGATTTACACTTCCTTTTCGTTTTTTTACTTAATTTGTATAATGTTGTGAAGAGAATAAAAAAAAAATAGTTTCCAAAACATATTTTGGTGGTATGAATTATTTGGATTTCATTTCGGTTTCGGCTCCTATGAAAATATGACAGCAAATGATGAGTGAAGTTAGTTATGTTTGGTTTTTGGTGCGAGTCTTTGCTGCATGCTTGTCACCGCGATAAATAGAAAGTTTTTGATAAATATCCTTATACCTAGCAAATCATGGCTACAGAAGAGCACAAAAAACTAGCCTCAATAATCAAGGACGTCCACGAATCCCTCCGTTTGCTGAGCAAAGAAAAGGGGCCCACCGATGCCTGGGAGCAACATGTCAAAAACACCGAACGTTTACAAGAGTACGCCGAAGCAATGCGAAAGTTAGCCAGTATTTGGGAGGATAACTCTACGAATTCCGACCTACTAGCCCAGAGCAGAGTCAAGTGGACCACGGACTATTGTATATCATACTATTTAACAGACAAAATCCTCTTAGAGAAACGCTCTAGAGAAGAAAGACTGCTCGAATCTCTAGAATGTGATTCCTCCATGTGCCAATACGATAACAAAAGCGACAAGCTGCGGGTACTCGATGTCGGCAGCTGCTTTAATCCGTTTAAAAACATGAAGCTCTTCGACGTCACTGCCATTGATTTGTGCCCAGCAACGGACAGTGTATTCGAGGGTGATTTCCTCAAGATAAATGTAACAGACAGTAATGAAATTTCACCAGAAAACGGCAAAATACACAGTCTTCCAAGTAGTTACTTCAACTGTGTTATATTTAGTCTGCTCCTGGAGTACATGCCATCGTCGGAGCAACGAATGATTTGTTGTCAGAAGGCCTATGAACTGCTGAAATTTGAGGGAATTTTAATCATCATCACACCAGATTCGCAGCATGTTGGAAAAAATGCGACAATAATGAAGAATTGGAGATATACATTGGCGATGCTTGGCTTCAATCGAATCAAGTTTGAGAAGTTGCCACATATAACGTGTATGGTTTTCCGCAAATCAATTGATGTAAGGTTGGCGCAGCGATGGGCCGCTACGCACAAGGAGCCATATATGACTGTGTCCATTGACATCCCACAGGACAATAAATAGCAGGGGATTTGATTTTTTTAGATTACAATTGTAAATAAATTTAATGGATGTACATTCTGAATTTAATCAAGTACTTTATGCGCTGCAAAAGTTTAGAGCATTATGAAGAGGAATGACAGCATCTACCATATGCGTGTCAGCTCACTAACCAACCTGCATCCTCCTAGTCACTCGTTACAACCGCATTTGAATTGATTGTATCGTATTAAGATTTGTTCAGCGTCAACCTCCAATCATTTAATTTTAGTATCAGATTTATGAATAAAACTTGTCATTAAGAGTTACCCTGTCTTTTTACGAATGCAACATGCGTGTATATTCGCCAGAACATATCAATTTATTATACACGTCGTTAACGAACCAAACTGACGATAATAACAGCCTGATGTTGCAACTTTGCATATGCGTAGAGCTGACAAAATTAGTCGAGAATATACGGTTGGGCTATTGAAACATTTAACTAGATTCGCTAAGATCCTCCGTTTCGACAAAAAGAACTGAAACCAAGGAACAAAATGAAAATCTTTTGGTATTTTCTAGTACTGGTTTGCGGGCTTTCCGGAATTCTTCTCGGTCAGGGACCACGTCGTGACGACGAGGTGAGTTCCCAGCACAAATGTGAGCGGTTTTATTTGAATTTAACATTCGGTCCGCCTTTTTTTTTTTTCATAATCCACCCACGCTTTTTAACGAATTTGTTGTGGCAGTGGCCCCCAAAATCATTTCTGGGCACGATGAAACCAATTGTAGAAGAATGCAGACAACAAACTGGCGTCAGAGGAGGTAAGGGACTTGGAGACAACCAACTGAATAATAAGAATATAACGACAAACGATAACGGACATATATGCGAATATACAGCGAACAAAAAATATTTTTTTTTTTGTTGGGAATTCGCTGGAAGTAAAAAATCATCGAAAGACATTGCAGAGCTATACGCGAGGGATGCTTCTGCAATAGTGATGGACTTTAACTCATCTAAAAAAACTCCCGGGGGACTGACATTCGCCATCCCGAATAGGATTGCACCTAGTCGTACGACTAATCAGCAATTTATTTTTGAATTATTCAATGAATTTAAAGAGATAAATCCGCCGTTTGTCGGATTTTTAAATTTGTTTTGTTTGAAATCAATACCTAATTTCTTAGCCCTAGCCATTTCTTACAGATCAAGAGGTTTTATCCGTCTCAATCTCCTGATTACATTGTCATTATTTAAAAGTTCTGTTATTTCTGTGTTTACGTGGTTGAGAAGCCGATTTCTATGCCTCCGAGCAACCTTCTTAACCTCATCTTCAACCATTTCAACATTTAGATCTCGAACGAAAAAATAAAAACGCTCGTCGCATCACAGCTTCACAAAATCTAGTAACACTAATCTGTCATAAAAAAATCATTGCAGAGGCAATTAAGCAATTCAGCGATGGTGAGATTCATGATGATGAAGCTCTTAAGTGCTACATGAGTTGCCTTTTCCAAGAATTTAACGTTGTCGACGTACATTTGGAGACTCTGTTTAGTAGAGTATCGAATGAGGTTAAACTTATGTCCAAGGATGGTACTCATTCAAAGTTTGGTGGTGCCATAAATGCTGGAAATCAGCGGACCTAGTGGTAAGTAGAAAGCGGTTAGACTAATTTTATAAGCAATTTGCTTCAATGAAATTCAGTCAGACTCTATTTCTCATGTTCTTTGCAGCATTACTTTCTTCCATAGGCCGTGCAATTATTCGTGACACAACTGAATCAGTTTCATCAGGATAAGGATCAGAATTCGGTCAGTCTAACTGATTCTATTTTTGTTCTTGCTCACCTGTACATTCCCAGATCCACCTGTTTCCACAATGTTATACTTAAATAAAAGAGACAATTTCACGTTTTCCATTACTACGCAGGAATTATTAACTGACGCAGCCGATGCATCCAAATAGTCTTAACTTGTTAAATACACACGGATATGTACTTATGTCTAAGGATTAAAATTAAATTAGGTTGTATTTGTTTTTGATTACTAATTCTATTCGGCGTTTGCAACGGCTCCCATGTGCGGATGCCGTCTGTTCTCCTCCCATTCCTTTCGATGCATTTTCTTTCGATGCGAATGCATATTGGCATTGGAGTTGAACGTTTTCGGGCAATGGGGACACGTGTACAGCACTTCTCCGGTATGGGTTGACATGTGCTCCTAAAAATAAAGAAATAAATAAACAATGTTACTAAAAAAAAAAAAAAAAAGAGCGGCTTTTTTGTTCGAATATAATATCCACATAAGGCGAAGGAGAATAGTGCAGTGCAACTCTGAAGGTATGGGGACGTGGCAAAGAAGAAAAAGGTATTATGCGCAAGATTCCTAACTGACAAGATCGACGACATAACTCTGCAAATGACTTACCTTGAGTCCACCGGCTTTCTTAAAGGCCTTATCACACATGGGACACTTGTGTTTTCGCTCGCATTTATGCACATACGAATAGTGACGCTGTAGTGCGGCCGGATTGGGCGCCACCTTGCCGCAGATATTACACACATGAGGCACACTCGATTCAGCATGCATCGAGTTCATGTGCCTCTTAAGGCCGTATTTGTTCTTTAATTTCGCACCACACTTGTCGCACTGCACACTGGGCAATGCTACACCGGCATGCTCCAGCAAATGCCGTTGGAATGCCTCCCGTCCGCGTATCGATTTGCCGCACTGATCGCAGATTTTCGCATACACATTTTGGTGCACGTTGTTGATGTGCGCTCGCAGAGTATAACCCGATGGAAAGCTACAAGGAAAGCGAAATTAGTTCAATGATTGACCATACTGACAAACGCATACAATTTATTGCATTCCTCGCAGGGGAATTTACGATCCTCCTCGGGAATGTGAGTGTAAAGATGACGCGTGAGCAGTGGTTTCTTGTAGAAACTCTTGCAGCATTGGTCGCACTGATAAATGCGCTGTTTTTCGGTCACGTGCGTGTTCATATGCACCTCGAGACATCGACGATCGGCCAAAACTTTATCACATTTGTCGCACTTAAAGTGTTCGGGGTTTAGATGAGTGTATATGTGGTCGACCAGAATACCACGCTTCAGGAATTTCTTGCCACAGCATGAGGCGAACCCTCGTTCATTGTGCTTGGACCGGTAGTGCTTTTTCAACGAGAAAAAGTTGACCAGCGGTAGAAGGCAAATGTTGCACGTTAACTTCATGTTCTTCATGATTATATCATCGTATTCCTTGGAGAGTTCTCGCTTCTTAATTTGTTCTTCTGTAGTCTTTTTAGGGGTCGAATCTTTGGGGGCGTTTTTACATGGTCGACCCCGTTTCTTACCTGTTTTTGTTATCACTTTTCGTTTTGGCAACTCTTTCTTTACTTCAAATTCACTCTCAATATCTTCCTCGTCGTCGTCTTCGTTGTCATCTTCATCATCGTCTTCGTCAACGTCGTGATGGTCTTGCCAGTCGGCTACAGAGGCCATATCATCGTTGTCCGAAGATTCTGCTTTTGTTGTGGCTTTCATCTTAGACCGTGTCTTGGCTAAGCTGGCAAGCGGAATTTCCGATTCAGAGTCCTCAGAGTCGCTTGAATGCGTTGACGCTGGCGCTGATTTCGTCTTGGAGACAGCGATATTTGACTCATTTTCAGGAGGCGATTCGCTTTGCTGTAAGTTTGCGTCTGCATCTTCCTTAACCTCCTCCTTTACGTCTGTAATATTAATTTGGAATGAATTAACGTACACTTCTCAAGAACTGTGTTTACTTCCGCATTTCCAAACACAACCCTGAATAGACTATTCATGTCCTCCCTACCTGCATTCAAAAATTCCGCATTCGTACTGGGAACGAGTTTTTCCACATATTGATCTTGCGCCTGAATGGCAATTTGTTCATTCTCCTGTTTTAAAGCGTCTTGTACGTTGGTACTCGTTTTGACCAACGTGATATGAGCCTCTTCAACTTTTACGTAGAATTTGTGAAACGAATCCAACGCACTCCAGCAAGAGGTGCAAATAAACCGTGTATCTTCGTCATTTTCATTGGGCTTGGGATAGCAGAGGAAAAGGTTTTTTTAGCATTTTAATTGCAGTTGCAAGATATTTCACTTTTCCGTGCAGTGTTTACCTGAATCCGAAAATGCTTGACAATTACACTGGCTGCATTTAAATGAAGTCCTTCCCGGCTAAATATGTCTATTAATTGGTCGGGAAGATCTAAGCACAAAATACAGAGCATTTCCGCTTTGTAAGCTGCTTAATTTAAATGATTTTTAGCAAACTTTACCGCGACGATTTATAAAATTTCTATTTTTTTTTTTTTTAGACTTTGTTGATTGTCACCCAGTTGACATTTCATTTCTGAAATGTGTGTTCAACTGCGCGAGAAAAGTGATGCCAACTTCCTCCATAAATAATCTCGCCGTTGTTCTTGATTAATAAATATAGCTATAAGCTGCGGACGGAACACTTTTGAAATTGAAGCGTTTACAGTTATATATAGGTAGGTACCTAGGTATGTAATATAATAAATTATATTACCAATAATCATTTTTAACCTTCAAACTAAATAATTTCTAGGTCACAATAGGAAATTTTAAATGGAAAATAATGCCATTGTGTTCGGAAAATTTAGCCTGGACGCTAAAAATGACTATTTTATTAGTATGGGTATTGTGAGTTCGTAGGATCCGGCCTGGGCACTAGGTATGATTATTAGTTTCAAGTATTGTCGCTTTTGATCTTCCGACACGACACTAGTACTCAGGAACAATTATCAACGGGTAGAAGAGGCCTCGGTCAAACTATCCCATCCTGGAGCGTAATGCCAAGTGTTAAAGGTCTGGTTGTGGATATGCACTCAATGTAACTCAACCATAGACCAATTTGTTTGGAGAATTATCTGCTCAAAGTTGAGTACCACAATCATCCTTGTACCTACACACAAGCTGACTTTGCAAGCAAAATGTTTTTTTTTCCACTGAGGTTTATTTGGTCACTACAAATGTACATTTTCTTGTTTAATCGATTCGAGATTTTTGTTTGTTTCTTCTTTGTGGTTTTGGTATATTTCATTATGCTCCAATTCGTGTTGCCTGAGGGCGTTAACCGTACGAAAAGACATTCCACATTGGTCGCAGATTTTAAATTTACTATTATGAGCACCGTGCATGTGTCTACGGGCAAGGAATTCCGTCGAGAAGCTGTAATAAGAAAGTAAAAAACAAATAGTCATCCAATGAGTAGGACTATCTAAGCCAAATCCTTACAATTTGTTGCAATGTGTGCACTTTATGTTGTTGCCGGAAATGTGCGTATGCATGTGGCGACTAAGCAGATTATTTGTATAGAAACTCATCTCACACTTGTCGCAATGGTAGTTTCGGGTGCGTTGATCCAAATTGTGCATTAGCATGTGGCGTTTTAGGTTTTTGCGAGTAGAAAGAACGCGTCCACATTCGTCACACTTGAAATACTGTGGGTTCTTATGTCTGTTGATGTGGTCTACAAGAATGCAGCGTTTAAACAATCGTATGCCACAGCACGTGGCATAACCATTTTGATTATGCGCTAAACGATAATGTTTTTTTAGAACAGTGAAGCTCGGAAATATCAAATCGCAAATATCACATGATAATGTCAGAGTATTTGTAATAAGTTCATCGCTTTCATTCATTTTTATGCTTCTTGGTGTTCGCGGCTTTGTGTTTCTGTCGTCACAGGATTTTTGTTTTCTTCTTCTCGGTTTCGTTTGGTTTGATGAGCTGTTTTCCCAGCCACTGTCATCGAAGTCCGAATTTTGATTCTGGCAGTCTGTCGACAAGCTTCCATTGTCACTCTCCGTCTTAACGATGCAAACATTGCCTTCGGCAGAGTCAGTTCGTCCTCCTATACAACTGGTTGATGGAGCCTCATCGCCGAAGAATTTCCTCAAGTATGTATCGGGTGGAGCAGTCTTTGGCATGACAGTTGGTTTGGTATCGCTTTGTGATTCGAATGCTGTGACCGATGGCATTGTTTGTTCGAAAATTTCTTCCGCCTCAATCTTTATCTCAGTCTTTGGAGTTATTTCGATATCTTCGTCCATTTCTGGTTCCAATTTCGACTCCATTGCTGCAATCATATTAGCCTCTTCCAGACTCTGATAAGCTTCTTCGACTTTTAGATAAAACTTGTGAAATGAACTCAACGTACTCCAACAGGACGGGCATATAACATTTGCACTACCATCATCTGCAATCGGCTACGAAATGTTAAGGCAGTTATGCAGTAACCACTCCACAAATTTGTGTTGCTTTGCATTAGTTTTGTTTACCTGGATCCAGAAATGATTTGTAATGATGTCGCGAATGTTTAGAGCGATTCCCTCATTTTGGAAAATATGTATAAATTGGTCAGAGGGTTGAACACATAATATGCACAACATTCTCAAGTTAACTATTGGAAATAGTTGGCAGTTTTAGAATGCTCTCCGGAAATCATTTAACAAATCAACAAAATACAATTTTTAGTTTGACATTTACAAGCTGTGACGTTCAACAGAGGAGCGACATCTTGCAGCGATAAGGTAAAGTCATAATTCAGTGGTGCCAAGCCACGCGTTTGCCTAGGTATTAAAATCGTTTTCGATTTGGCAGAGATCAATTTTATTGGTAAAAAAGTCAATTTTGTTTTTGATCGAGATTGCTTTTCATGTTTGATTTGCCAAAAACTTTTTTTTTGATCTGAAGCACTTTTGAGAAGTCTCGTATTTTTTCAGTTTTACACATACTTTGACCAATGTGTATGACACACAGCTTGCGATTTTTATCGTTGGAAGGATTGCTTTTTAACTGAAACATTAATTTTTCGCGTATGGAAACGATATTTTATATTAAATTATTTACAAATGCGTTATTATAAATGTGTAAAAAATCAATTGAAATAGCTTTCCAGTGCAAGGGAAAAAAAAAATGATTTATTGCGACCAACAAGAACCAATAAAATTCGAATTTTATGTTCGATTTGGCTGCAGAAATCTGAAATCTCAGATCAAAGTCTTAAAAGCCAAATCGAGAACGACATAAAATAATTTAAAAGGTCTATTGCTGCTGTGGTATAAAATAGATCTAATAAACAACGAAATGTGATCATCAAATGCAAGGTAGAAAATGAAAAATGCATTCGTTCTTATAAACATGGTTCTTCGTTAACAGTTAAAAATGAGTGCCATTTAACGAAATCTTACAAAAATTTAACAAGTCAAGTCATCAAGAAAATCAAAATCAATACCTATATCGGAGCGAAAAATGAAAAATCCCACGAAATACAACCCAGCCAAGAAATCTCTGTTGGTAGTCTATGAAATATTTTCTTCTTACACCATAACCTTAAATTATAGAGTGAAATGGAATTTTGGAAAGGCTAATTTATTTCCTGAATCAATACTATCTTCTGTACTATATTTATGTAATAACTAAATATAGCTTTTAGAAGATATGTACTAGCTACAGGCCTCTATGTATTCGGCGGTAGAAATGACTTCTTCAACCGGCCCCTTTCCCACTTCACTCTGCCGGCAGTCGGCGATTTTTTAATATTTATTAGGTATACGGCGCGTAGATGCACCCCCAAACTGTTCCTAGAACACAAGTTGGAACCAGGTGAGCCAGTTGGACACCTGACGGCACTTAACACAATTCGTAAACAAGGGTATTACTACGAGTTTCACTGTGGTCAACCAAACGAAACCTATATTGGGTTTATGTCCAAAGTCCAACGACCGATTTGGAGTCAATCAAATGTAAGGGCATGCAAAAGCACCTACCTTAAGTCCGCCGGTCTTCTTGAATGCCTTATCGCACATGGGACACTTGTATTTCCGTTCCATTTTGTGCATGTACGATATGTGACGCTGCAAGGCCGCCGCACTGGGTGCGATCTTCCCGCAATCGTCGCACACATGTTTCATATCCGTCTCGGGATGCATCGACTGCATGTGCCGCTTCAGGCCATATTTGCTGGTCAGTTTCACGCTGCATTTTTCGCACGGAACAAGTGGCCGTGTTACGCCATCGTGCTCCAATTGATGCCTGCGGAAGGCGTCCGGCCGACGGAACGACTTTCCACACTGATCACAAATTCTAGTGTACGCCGCATTGTGAACATTGTTTATGTGTGTGCGTAAGATGTCTTGTGTCGAGAAGCTGCAATGAGAAAGCAACATCAACTGCCATCTTACAAGGCGAGCCCACTTTATGTGAAAATCCTTACCGCTTATCGCATTCGGGACACTTTATATTGCGTTCGGAAAGATGCGTTTGCAAATGGCGTGACAACAGTGGCTTCGTATAGAAACTCATTGGGCACTGATCACACTGATAGATGCGCTGCTTTTCCGTGTCATGGGTTAACATGTGACTATCGAGACCTTTGCGACTGGCTAGAATCCTCCCACATTTCTCACACTTGAAGTACTCGGGATTTTGATGGGTACAAATATGGTCGACGAGAACGCCGCGTTTACGAAACTTTTTGCCACAGCAAGCAATATAGCCGCATTCTTTGTGGACAGACCGAAAGTGACGCTTCATAATGGCAAAGTTTGCGAATGCTTCGCCACAGATATCACACGATAGCTTCATGCTTTTGGCAATTATTTCATCGTACTCTTTCATGCGTTCCATTTTCTTGGTTACCCGCTCTGATGTACGCTTCTTCTTTTGTGGCTCGTCTTCGTTTTTCTTACACTTACGTTTCGTCGTTGTTTTTCGAGGCGCCTTCTGCCTTTTTGATTTCGATTTTGATGTCGTTGTGCTGATGGCGTCATAGTCACTGTCATCATTGTCATCGTCGATGTCGGAGTCTGGATCCAGCCAGTCTGATGATGTGGTCTGCATCTCAGTTGTATCATCGTTGTCAATTTTATTGTCACTGGACGAATCGCTTTCGGCGTAAGGCTTTTCAACAGAAGTACGACTTCTTGTAGAGCACGCGGGTGGGGTTTCATTCTGTACTGAGTTTCCAGAATCTGTGGAGATCCTTCTTTCACAAGTTGAACCGATTTGAGATGCAATATATTTCTCATTACCAACTGGACCAATGGTCAGTGGCAAGGCTGCGTCGGTATCTTCTTTAACTTCTACTTTCACGTCTGTTTTAAGTGAAACAATGTTTGTAATTAATGCTTCACGTAAACTATTGGCGGAGATAACATTTTAACAAAATCGCACTAAATCAACACATGTAGTGTAAATTTAGTCGACAATTCCATTGAAATGTGATCTAACAACTTCTCCACTATTCCATACCTGCTTCCAGTACCTCCGGTATGGGCAATATCTCATGAAAGTCCTCATCATTTGCAGCTCTAAGCGCTTCTGCAATTTCCCTTTCCAGTTTCAATTCATCCTCGTCAATGGGATTGGTGTTTTGTAATCGAACATGGGCATCTTGAACTCTCATATAGAATTTATGAAAGGACTCCAGATTGCCCCAACAGGAGGGACATATAACATTTGAATTTACATCGTTTTCATTTGGCTGAGAATGGCGAACAACGGGTTATTCAAATACAGTTTGCAGGCTTTTCTTTTTAATTGATTTGTTTACCTGCAACCAAAAGTGCTTTATGATGATTTCTTTGATGTTTAGGTTACTTCCCTTATCTTGGAATATATGTATAAAGTCTGCGGATGTTTGAACGCATAATATACACAGCATTTTCTCATGTACAACATGAAATATATCGAATTTCGAAATACCTTTCAGATATTTTATTAATTTGTTTCAACAAAAGTGCCGATTTTGTTGTTTAACATTTGACTTTTCTTGGTGCAGTGACAGGCGGCAGACGACGCCACCTTTTGGTGGTTGGGGAGAACATTTGTTGCTTAGTGATGCCAAGTTTTCTTAAAAATAGGACTTCATTTCAGAAAATTTGCTATGTTGATTTGGCTGTAGCCGTCGACAATTTATTATTTATATAGGTTATTTGTTGATGGTTAAATTTTATATTTAAATATTAGAAATGTGCTCCCAAATTGATTTGTAAACATCGCATAATCAACAGAAATATATCTACCGCAATCTCAGTGTTTCGTCGCAAACGTAATCACGATTACCAAAGTTTTTGTAATTCGCATTTTCAATAGTGGCGTTGTCTGCTCTGTTTGGTTTAACTGCATCCAGAAATGCTTAGTAATAACTTCTTTTATGTTCAAACCTTGGCCGCCTTCATCAAATATATTTATTGTTTGATTGTTTAGATGCAAACTTTGATAGCGCTTTCCTTGAAATTTCGGATATGTATACCAATCACTGTGCGACAAATCATTCGTTGATGTTGTTGATATTAATTTGTTGACATTTAAACAACCGTCATTCAATGCAGCCAAGTTTGTTACAAGTGAAATAGTACCTACCAGTAAAAGTAAATTAATAAAAATAATGGCGTTTTTGATTAAAGAAAAGAATTGCCCTTTCTATGAAAAGAGCAAATCTAGAAGTGCTCTTTCGATGTATTCTATGTTTCATTGAAAATAAGTGCACTTTCAGGTCAATTCTTAACACGACAGAAGTGTCCGGAATATTTTTAGAGAATTGCCCTGAACTCACCAACACAACCGAACCGAGATCCAATCTCTTCGCGCGCGCCACCGCTACCCACTTTCGATTACGATGGACAATACAAATGCATTCATGTAAGGACACCAAAATGAAGTCAATATGAAGCTCCCAAGTGATGTCACGCATTAAACCTCTCTGTTCGGAGAAGGAGCTGCTCGACATTGAGAGCCATGTTGCAGCGACATGTAACTACCATTTCCGAAAACAAGTTCATTGCAGACTGATAATGTTGGGAATACCACATCAGTTTCAAAAACAATTAATCACAAAAAAAAAACTCACCCGCAGACACTTTAGCGTCTTGAAAGCCTTTTCGCACAGTGTACACTTATGCGGCCGTCCCCGCGTGTGCATGTATTCTATGTGACGCTTCAGGCCGTAACCAGTGGCAGAGATTTTCCCACAAATATGACACTCGTGCACAACTTTAACAACAGGATGCTGATACTTCATATGAGTGGATAGAGTTGAATTATCCGCAAGGTAAACGCCACATTTAGGGCACTGTTGACGTTGTTTCGGTATTCCCGAATGCTCCCGCAACTGATGCTGTTTGAGATACTGCCTGCCGCGAACTACCTTGCCACACTGTTCGCATATGACCTCAGGTCTCACATGTGTTTTTTCATGCTTCTCTAGCAGTTCTTTCCGCCGAAAACCCTTTTTACACTTCTGACACTGATGGATACGATCCTCATTTACATGTGTCGTTTTCATGTGCCGTTTCAAGCCTCTGCGGTCGGCTAGGACGCGACCGCATTTCAAACACTTGAATGTCTCGGGATCTTTGTGCATAAGAATATGATGAACCAGGGCATGACGGCTGTCGAATTTCTTCTCACAACAGGTTACGTAGCCGGTTTTATTGTGAGCAGATCTATAGTGTTCCTTCAGAGTGAAAAAACTTTCCAAAGCAATGTGACAAACGTTACACGACAGCTTCATACTCTGTTTGATAATCTCATCGAATTGTTTACAGGGAATTCGGTGCTTATTATACTCCCTCTTGGCGGTGGCACTATTTTCTGCCTCCTTGTTTTCAGGTACTTTATAGTCGGTATCATTTTCTTCGTCGTCGTCTTCTTCGGTATCACCTTCATTATTGTAATCATCATCGGTGTCCGACACGGGTTCACTACTCTCGGTTGGCTTTCGAAGTGCATTCAATTTACCTAAAGGCACATCCGATTCAGAGCCGGATTTTATTTGGGTTTGTTTTTCCATACTCTCATCAGCGATAAATAGTTGCACTTCAACTTTTGTCAGATCAACCTTAGGTTCCCCACACGACTCCACTTTGATATCTGCAACCGGAACAACTAGAAAGTTAACATTCTGATCGAGAATCAACAAATCCTAATGATTACCTTCGGCACACAACTCAGAACATGCACCAAAATCATTGGTTTTCGGCAGATCGTAGTCAATTGGAAATTTCGCATTTGAAAACTTGTCATGGGCTTTCTCCACTTTTTGGTAGAACTCGTGGAATGAGTATAATGCCTGCCAGCAGGAACAGCAGATTGTGCTCTTATTGAAGTCTTCTATACTTGGCTAAATTAAGTTTTAAACATATATTCGTGTTTTCGTGATGTACGGTCTCCGATTGTTTTATTTACCTGCAGCCAGAAGTGTTTAGTGATAATAGTGCTGATGTTGAGCCGAATTCCTTCCACATCAAATATACTAATTTTTTTATCCGATGCCGTTAGGCACAGCATGCAAAGCATTTTAAATGTTTTATTTCTGTTGTTTTAAAACGGCAGACGATGGTAAATTGTTTCACAATTTCCTTGTTGATGTTTTTTTTTGTGAGTCGCTGACATAGCATTTGTCACATGTACAAATGACACAAAGCACAACTTCAGTGGTGCCAAATCACACTTTTGTTTCGTATGTACCATTTAATAAAATAAAGATCCCGTGGAATCTTTAATTATTTTTTAGCACAGGGAAACCAGTAGAAATTTATGAAAAATTGTTCTTCTATTTCAGATATCACCCCTTGCTAAATTTGGTTTAGTTGCGTAAACAAACAAAAACCCAAGTACAAATTTCATAGTTTCCGCGCTAGTCCGTAAGAAACTTTTCACTGTAAAATCAATTATTTAACAAATCCCATTGCGAATACTACGACGGTAGCAGGCTTATTTACAGACGAACAGACGAAATAATGTATTTTTGTTTCTTTTCAATCAAGTTTATCAAATACCGGATTTACCAAATGGGTTTTGCATGAACAACATTATCCCATACAAATGCCACTGTTTTTGTTCATGACTATTGGCATGTTTTGCTCAAACGAACTTCAGGCAAGGTATACTAGTGGATATATCTGGGTTTTGTTAAAAACTATTTACAGTTCAAAAAATATTGAACTTATAATTATACTAATTTAAATTGCTTACCTTAAGTATGATGGCCGTTTTGAACCCCTTGTCGCACATGGGGCACTTGAACTTTCGTTCGTATTTATGCATGTACGTTATATGGCGCTTTAGAGCAAATATATTTGAAGATATGTTGCCGCAAATATTGCAAACCTGTGTGACATTCGTTTCCGCGTGTTTATACTTCATGTGTTTTAAAAGGACGGATCTATTTGCGAGCTTAATACCACATTTATCACAACTAACAAACGGTTTTGGCTCGTCTGTATGGACCACATTATGTCGACGAAAGGTTTCCAGGTCACGGAACACTTTCCCACATTGGTCACACACTTTGGTATAGCCACCCTTGTGCACTCCGTAGACGTGTTGTCCCAGTGTAAACTTTGAGGCATAGCTGTAAGTCGAATTCAACATATGAGCTGTAACCAGAAAGCGTATACAAAACAAACTTACAGCTTGCCACATTCGTCACACTTGAAGGTACGATCCAAAATGTGTATATCCCTGTGCCGATCGAGCAACAGCTTTTGATGGAAGCTCTTCGGACAGCTATCACAATGAAATATGAACTTTTTGTCGTGTCCTTTTAGGTGCGCCTTCAGGTTTTTGCGATTCGCAAAGTTGCGATCGCATATTTCACATTTGAAGTACTCGGGATTCTTGTGAAATAGAAGGTGATCAACTAATGCGACGCGTTTATCGAATTTCTTGTCACAACATGCAATGTAGCCGAATTCATTGTGAGCTGCTCGATAGTGATCCCTGAGGGCAGTATACCCCGACAGCGCAACATTGCAAATGTTGCAAGATAACTTCAAAGTTGATTCGATAACTGCGTCAAGATGCTTATAGCCTATTTTGTGATCAGTTTCTTCCGCATAAGTGGACGCTGGCCATTGTTTAAATGATTCTTCATCAGTTTCCTCGTCATCGGTAGCTATTTCCTTTTTTGGTTTCTTTTTCTTCAAGGTACGGTCTCTATTTATATTGTTCTCTTCAACGCTCGGCGATTTCCGAGATTTAATTAAATTCGATAGAGGAATCTCCGACTCTGACTCAGATTTTATGTCTTGTACCTTAAGTGGGTTGTCAAACTTTTCAACATCGTATTCTGTCAGAGCCACTTTGCAATCTTCACCAATCTCCACCTTTGTGCCTGGAAAAGTGAAGTCACTTCTATGAAAATGACTCTGGTTGAACGGTTTTACAAAGCGTTTATACTTGCGGTAAACAAATCAGGATATGTTTTTACAATATTCGGTGATGGAGAGGATGCGCTTCTCAATAGATTTTCCGCAGGAAGCACTGCAAATAGCGCAACATGGGCCTGCTCGACTTCCTTATAGAATTTGTGAAATGATTCCAATGCATTCCAACAAATGGAGCAGATAACTTTGGCGTCGGGATTGTCCTCATTCGGCTAATCAGAACTTGGATTAGTTTGTGAGTGAACATTTTAGTTTACTTTCTTACCTGCAGCCAAAAATGTGTGGTAACAATATTGCTGACATTAAGGTTGAGTCCGTGAGCATCGAATATATTTATTATTTCATCCTTGGCTTTCAAGCACAAAATGCATAACATATTTAAATTTCAAGACAAGGAGCACCAAAATCTAAAAATGTTGAAACAATTTTTGTTGTTTGTTGACACTTTTGACTTTTTGCTTGCATTGAAGCCAAGTGATACCAAATCCAACTTTTACGAAATTAATGAGATTTTTTTTTACCAATATATCTCAAAGCTTCTGCTAAACTTTGCAAAAATTGGAAAAAAAGACTACAGCTTGTTTAGCCAAAGAATTTCTAAATCTTCTAAACACGCGGAATGGTTGACATCGCCTTAAAGTTTTTAGTGCAAAACAAGTACGCGTTTGTCCATTGAAAACCAATATATATATATTTACTTACATACACAAAAATATACGGTTACATTTAGCTTATTTCGTAAATTTAGAATGTTTTCCCTGTAATTCCATTACAGCAGTTACATTACTTATTGTGCACAGCACCAGACTTGATTTACATAAAAAAGAAACAACAAATAGGAAAGATACGCCCATCCATAAGTTGTTCACTGGTAAAACGAGTCTGTGCTCGTTTGGACAGTCTGTTCGAATCGCAATGTAACCGCACTGGTAACATTTGTCGTCGACATACAATTGGTAGCATGACAGGCCTTGTGCAAGTTCAGATCTCTACATTCAGCCGTAACTTGTCCGCATTTTTGACATAAATCTACTAGATGATGATCCAAATAAATATGATCTGCCAGAGTGCTGCGTCTTTTAAATTTTAATTTGCAGCATATCACGTATCCGCTTACGTTGTGGACGGCCCTAAAGTGCCTCTTCAGCATGTAGAAGTTCCTCATTGGCTTCTGACAGATGTTGCATGACAATTTTATATGTTGCTTTATAACATGGTCTACGTCAGTGGCAATTGTCTGTCTTATACCATCGCCTTGATCATACTCATCGTATTCGCTCTCGTCGTCCTCGCTGGACCTGAGAGTTTCCATGTCATCTGAATCGTCTTGTTTGATACCTGCATTGCGAATGGCAGCTGATAGAATATCGGTACACTCAACAGTTGCAGCTGACCAGGTGCTTATTAATTCAGAATGAGCTGCCTCCACTTTCTGGTAGAACTTGTGAAAAGAATCCAACTCTTTCCAACAGGATGCACAGATGACTTTGTTGTTGGCGTTTTCGTTGCTCGGCTTGAAAAAGAATTTTATTTGTATACAATCATTGTTTTGGTTTGTGATTATTCTGTACCTGAAGCGAGAAATGCTGCACAATTATGGTGCAGATGTTGAGACTTAAACCTTCCTCTTCGAAGATGTGAATTACCTGATTCGATGGTGTTAGACATAAAATGCAGAGCATTTTCGGTGGGTACTATTTTTGTTTACAATTTTACAGGAGCAAGGTTTGGCAAGCAGTGACAGTGGTGATGGTGAATTTTATTGATTTTTTAATTTCAGAGTTTGGAACATGCGCTGTGCAGGACCTGTTGAAGGATTAGGAACGCAGTGATGCCAGATAAGCCTGGCAGTTTCCAGCAAACCAGTCGGTTTCCTTTCTTTCTCCTTCGATATTCCCGGAAGAAGATCTCGTTTGCCGACGAGCTCATCTGCGAATCCCACATCGTGTGAAATAATGGGTGATTAATGTTGCGGCGAATGAAAATATAATAATTGGGAAGATTCTTTAAAAAATCCTTAGAGACAAAACTAAAACAGCGCCCTACTAAATTTTCAGAATCTTCCTAAAAGCAATCGCATATACTTTCACTAGGATCTAAAAATCGCGTTCGTTCGTCGGCGATTCTTGCATCGCATCAACATTTTAGTTCCACAAACTAATCTTACTCAAAGGTTATTACCGATCTTAGAAGTAAAATTATATTTTTAACGCAAATTTTCTTACAATAGACCGTTAAGGAGGCTATGACAAGTCTTATGTTGTTAAATACAAAGCACGCGCGTTGTGAACTTGTATACGACACAAAATACTATTTTGTACCACAGGTTCAATGAATGTCTGTAGTGCTTGGTAAATGGTGAGACGAGTTCAGACAGGATAGCGTAGCTTAAAACTAACTTTATAAGAAATTAAAATCGCTCACCCTTAGACCGTCAGGTCTCTTGAAAGCCTTGTCGCACATCGGGCACTTGTGATTCCTTTCACATTTGTGCATATATGAAGTATGTCGCTGCAGTGCCGCCAGACTTGGAGAAATCTTCCCGCAATCCTTGCACTGGTGCAATATCTTTGTTTCCGGATGCATTGAGTTCATGTGCCGCTTGAGACCGTATTTATTCGTAAGTTTAACGCCGCACTTTTCGCACTGCACTAATGGAACTGCCATACCAGCGTGTTCCAACTGATGTCGACGAAATGCCTCAAGACCTCGAATCGACTTGCCACACTGATCGCAAATTTTATTGTAAGCACTGTTGTGGACGTTATTTATGTGTTGACGCAGAGTGTACCCCGATGAGAATCTAAGGATGTTGGAAAAATTAGTAAAACTATCAGAAAATGTGCAAATACGAGACTCACAACTTTTGGCAATCCTCACAGTTGAACTTCCGATCGGGAATGTGTGTGTACATATGACGATCAAGGAGTAACTTTCGATAGAAACTCTTGTTGCATTCTTCGCATTGATAGATGCGCTGTTTGCTTGTGTCATGTGTGTTCATGTGCACTTCTAAACTCCTTCGGTCTGACAAAATGCGTTCACATTTGTCGCACTTAAAGTACTCGGGATTGAGGTGTAAATAGATGTGGTCAACAAGGACACCGCGTTTCCGGAATTTCCTTCCACAACAAGCAGCATAACCGCGTTCGTTGTGAACAGAATAGTAGTGCTTTCTGAGAAGGAAGAAATTGCCTAATGGTACATGACAGATACTGCACGATAGTTTCATGTTCTTCTCGATAACTTCGTCGAACTCCTTGGATAACTCACGCTTCTTAGTTGGATCGATAGTCTTGCGTTTTGTTCGAGTCCGCTCATCACTGGAATTGATATTTTTCTGAGATTTTCTAGTTTTCCTCACTTTCCTTGAACGCGCCCTCGGCTTGGAGGCTTCGTAGTCGCTATTATCGATTGAAGCATTTTTCGTTTTGACCTTTTTCTTATTAGTTTCGTAGTCGTTAGAGACATCATCGTTATTATTGAAGGGATCATCGGACTGTGGTTCCGGGCTTTCAATTGTTCGACAATTAGCTGAAATCACATCTGTGGCAGATTTACCCCGATTAGCCAGTGTAGCGAGAGGAATTTCCGAATCAGAATCGGAATCTACATTTGCAGTTAGAAAATCATTCTGAAAATATTTTCTATTTCCTGCAACTGTAAGGGGATCATCTATCGGCAGAGCATCTTCCTTAAGTTCTACTTTAACGTCTGCTACAAATCAAAGTTGTCAATTTTGTTTAACAAGAATAATAATGCTTTGCAAACCTGTGGATAAGATATCTCTGTCCGATACATATTCCTCTTTAAGATTCCCTTCAAGGGTAGCTGAAGCTTTATGAGTAAGTAAATTAAGGTGAGCTCTTTGGACCTTTTCATAGAATTTGTGAAATGCATCCAGCACATTCCAGCAGGAACAGCAAATAATTTTCGCGTTCGCATCCTCCAGATTTGGCTTATGAAATGGAAGAGTGGACCATCTTAAGCAATCTCTCAAATGCTTTATATATTTGTTTTTACCTGTAACCAAAAATGCTTGACAATAATCCGGCTGACATCATGATTAATTCCTTGATCTTCAAACAAGTTAATGACTTGCTCCGAAAAATTCAGACACAATATGCAAAGCATTTCCTAATTGGAATTTAACTTGCAAATTGTGTTAAAATTTGTTTATGTTTTACGGATGACAATAAATAGCTGTACAATTCTTTGTTGTTGTTCATAATTTTGACATTACGGATTTTTTTGAAGGCCTAATTTACGCTAGTGATGCCAGAACTATAGAAAATATATTTATATTCAATGGGCATGGGATATCTCACTTGATACTTTTCGTTATATATTATTATTATTTTAACGGGTATAAGTTTTTAATAATAACGCGAGGTTCGCGCCAAATGCTCAAGCCGGTAGTTGAATCAGCTGGCATTTGCCCGGACTCTTCCTCCACTTTTTCGATCATTACTAGTAGGTTACCTGTAGTCATTTCATGATGTATGATTTCATGTAGCTCTACCCTTCATTTAAAACAATCGTTCTTATATTTTCTTGGTTTCTTTAATAAAGGAACTGTAAAATAATTACGATAAATAACATATAAATAATATCACACACAAATGTAAAAGCAAAACACTGTAAAACATAAAATCAATCAACCTTAAACTAGAATATAACAATATCATCGTGTAACTCTAAAACAAGTTTCATTAGCATAATTTGATCACTGCTTTCAAATTTGGTAAGTTCTCAGTCCAATCTTATTTTAAGCTGGTTTTTCTTTTAGTGTGGATTTTTCAGGAAATGAGCTTGTTGGGCGGGCGTAATAACTTCCGGTCAACCGTTGTACTAGACGATTTACTGCATTTAAAGCGGACACTGGAATCTGTAAAAGAAGAACCACCTATTAGTTTAAAAAAAAAAACATGCAGGTTAAAAAAAATTCTTACGTCAAAAATACTATCTATCAACGGCCGTAGGCTGAATGTTTTTTCTTCGCTGTTTCCAGAAGTAGCTTCATTATTCGATTCCTGCATCAGGTCTAAGTTATGATTTGGGTACTGTAATAAATTCGGCACCTCAAAAGCTGTGATAAAATACGACTGAAATAGAAAAATTTGTATATTTGGCAAACATTGCATTTTAGAAAAGGTTTTATAAATCCACCTCATTGATTGGAATTAAGTTCGAACGATCGCCTCGTGTATAGCCGTTAGTTTTAGTAAATTCCGTAACCAGATGTGACATTACGATCAACAAAATAAACCAAACAAAGCGATCCATTGCGGTTATAAGGAACTGAAAAGACATTAAAATAAGTTGATAAAAAAAAAACGACTGACAAAGATTTACGTCATTGTACGACATTATTTTGTTTGTACACCAATTTAACACTTTCGAAAATAGTCGTAAGACAAAGACACTCGTTCGAAGATAACCAAGCCAACCTGCTCTAACAATAATCTTCGAACTAGTACTTGAGAGGTATGTTTGCTATATGGTGTTTCAAACACTTTGTAAGCCAAATGTTCTCCACACAATGACTGATATGGAACTTAATTTGTACATGCAGTCCTATAAACATCGGCCATTCAGTCAGAATATTTGCCTTCAGCAAGTCTGATTAGGTTGGGACTAACCTAAACTGAAAGTTGGGTTCTGTGAATGACTGCTTGAATATTCATTTAAAGAATCCATTCTGACAGCATTAAACCGATTGATTTCCGGGTCTAAATGTAATGAAGATTAATTAATTATGATAACTAACCACATAGAATCTTGGTTATACTCGGATATGATGTTGACGACATTTTTGCATAATAATGCTACATCGATTTAATTTCGAGCCCATATTTGGTTGGAGTTATTACGACACGAGGCAACATTTTATAAAAGGAAGAACAAATCAATTAATTTATATTCATTTTACCAAGCTATAATAAGCTACGTGATGAGTTTCTTGTATATCCATATCAACTTTATTAACAATATGTGTTGAAGTATAATAAAAATAGGCGAATAATAGCCGCAGGGGATTTTGACGTTTGGCCAGTCCTCATGGCGTTGGATGTTTCAATAGACGATAACACTGCCGCAAATAATCTTTTCGTTCGCCGAGGAGAATCCGCATATTTTTTATGCAAAATAATTTTCCGGCGAACGTCGTTGAAAGAATTGCCAGCGATTCATCAAAATTGATACAGGAATATTAATCTGCAAATCTAGATTACGTAGTAGATCTAGTAGTGTACGAAATTAATGCATCATAGCATCATATTTTTCTTAAACGATGTTAAATGTCGAATTCCTCCTTTACAGCAACTGGCTTGTAATCATTTTCAATGAACGATATTACTTTTTTTTATTATAGTCGATCTTCCTGTGGTGCAGTTTTCAGGAAGAAAGATTTCGAAATTGATCCAAACATCTCATCCTGGGTCAAACCAGGATGGAACGATTTGAAAACTGAAAATTACGCTAACCAACCATAAATAATTATGGACTTATAAAATGGATATACATGTTTGCAATCAACTGAAAGTACGACTAAAATAATTGGTTTCAATAAATGTTACCGCGACCGCACACTAATAATTTCGACAAATTAAACAATTTGTTGCCGTTAAGTTAGTTTTCTTTTCAGATACAATACAACCATTTTGTTATCATCAGATATCTGCACGGTGGAATAAGTTAACAACGAAAAGTAATACATCAAACAAGGTCCATTCGGGTACTTTCACGAGCCAAGCACCCAAATTCTGTCAAACTCGAAAAATTGAGCGAAAGTCTCTCAGAAAGCTGAAAATATACTCCAAAGTACGTGGATACACTTCGAGCTACTTTGAGCCACTTACATCTTTGAAATCTAGTCCATATCACGAATAAATTTATAACTTACTTTTTTGCAACATATGAAACTCTCTAGGAGAACATTCGACCACCACCGAATTTTCTTTATTTTCAGATATTTTATTTTTGTGTACAATTGATTTTTAAAACGGATTTTGAACTTGTTTCCTGTCAATTTTGCGCATTTGACATTCTGAGCTGTTTCGAGCCAAGAGAGGAACTGCTCGTTACTCGTTATTTTCCTAATTTTCTCTTTTTCTGTCATTTTTGATGAGTACGTGTATAGACTTTGGGCGATTGCGATCGATTTATATCGATTGCGTTCGATTCAAACCGCGTACGCGAACGAACCTACAAACGTTATGTTGGTTTTCTGAAAGTGGCTCTTCTCAAGCTGTCAAATTTGAGTGGCTTCCACTGTAGTTTAGCTAACTGAAAGGCAATTTGGATCTCAGACCTGGGTCGGCATTCTGTAAGGCGAAACGTTCAAATGATTTCGTGCAAATCGTTCGTGCGAACGAAAACGTGTTAACGTTTTCACCTTACAAAATCTGACCCCTGATCTTTTCCGTCGATAATATCATTCAAGCAAACAATATGGCCGCCTTAAATAAGTGTCACATTTTTTTGCGTTATATGTATTGCTGTTTTTTAATATATTTCTGGTCTTAACATGTGATAACTATAAGTGACTTGATTTACAAATATTTTTAATATTGACTTAAAACGTACTGTATCTCTCAAGTCAATTAAACAATTTGAGTTGTCAACCTACTGCCTAAACAGGAGTGCGTTCGGTTTCTCAGAATGGTTAATGTTGTTACGAATTGACGTTCCACATTCCAATCTGTACCGTGACAACGATAAATCTACTCTCCGACTTGTTTTATTATTTACGTTCGAAATGAAATTGAAAGCAATCTTTTTTTTATGTCACATTTTACAATGCTCTATAGTACAAGAACATACCTAGCCGCAGACAAGGAGTTTTCCATAATGGTATGCTAATTAGTTAGTCAATCTTATGTCAATTCAATACTGAATGCCGGACTGTCTTTTACCTCCGTTCCTCAAAAGAAAGTGAAATTGTTCGCACATGTATGATGTAAGCGAATCAAAAACAAACAACAATTCACATTAAAATTTATTTTCTTTGTTGATTATGTAAATACAGTGAACTCCGGATATAACGACGGTGAAATGACCGGGCTTATGTGTTTCGAATGTCGCCATAACCGAAGGTCAGACAAGTTAAAAAAAGACTCATTCTTTACTAGTAGATAGGTACATACAGATGTTTTATATATAGTTTTTTTATTCAGACAGAATTAAAAAGAAACCAACGGTAATTTTCTTTCACAGGCAACAAGATGATATATTTTTTTTATTTCGTCGCTATATCCGGAAGAAACATTTAAGTTTTTGCAAAAAAAAAAAACGCCGCTGTGTGTATGTTTGAAAGGATGAATTTGTTTGAAAAATTGGTCAAGGGACTCGGAATTTGCGTCGTATTATCCACATGTTCATTATAATCGAGGTCGCTATAGGCGAATTTCACTGTAGTTTTGTGATTTCTAATTCATAGGAAAAATGTGTAGCTGGTCGTATGTTCAATACCTATTTAACGTTTTTTTCAGTATATGGTAATTCGTTTTCGGTTATATCATAATGCGAGACTAATCTTTTGTGAAGTTTTTATTTTAAACAGTTATAGTACTTCCTGCTTTTCAAGTGGTTTTAGGACAAATTTATTTCAAGATGTGAAAGGAGCAAAAAGACAACCTTGCAGTAGGTTTTAGTATTGTGGAAACGAAAATGTGGGCTATTTAAATTGAAGAATGAAATGTGAGCTTGATAATGACTTTTTTTCACTGCGACATCGTGCAAATATTTTAACCACCCGTTTAGAATTAAATTACTCAAGCCGAAACGTCAGTTTTGCAAAGATAATTCCTCTACATATAAACACTTTTACGATTTTCGTTCTCATTTCCATTTAATAGATTGTTTGAAACCGGTCAATGACTTTTATTACCAACAGCAGCCTGCCCCTGCATAAACAATAAATTCGGAATTAGCATATCAAAATGAAGGCAATTTATATTAAAGTACATCTGACTCACTATTCCCGTAAAAGGAAGTATAACAAACCGGCTGAATATTTTTGTGACGCTAATTTAGTTCTTTTGAATTCGCTTTTACTTCTTAAAATATTCTTATGATTCACAGAGCCTTTTCAATGCGTCATAGGTTTAAAGTAATGCAAAAGTAATGGGCTATGATATAATTATGCTAAACTTAATAAATTCATTGACGTTTATGAGTAGATGAGGTATTCTCGAACCTACAGTGGGAGCTTTTTTTGAGTACCTATCTCTAGCCAGAGAAGTGCACGATCCTTATAACTTTGCCTGTTCAGCTCTTACAAATACGTCTAATTTTCACTAAAGCACTTGGTTTTTCATTCATCTAATTTGACGCTGACGTTGTCAGAAACTGCTCAACTACATATTCCCTTATAGGAAACAAAAAACAACTCATTCTATATTAAAATACATAGTAACAGACGCATTGACCCCATCTACGTAAAAATAAATCCAATTTTAAACCATAGACAAACCATACATAGTATTGTCTCTGGTTTAAACAATCTGAAAGTCATTTCGTGCTGTTGTCAATGACGTTGGTGTCGGAGTGACCATGCGTTTGTTTCTAGTTCAAGTTTAAAGTCAACCGGCTTTAAAAAAAACAGTCATGTTTCATATCTACTGCACTATAGTATAGTTGAATGACCTCATGCCAAATATCGGTTTATTCCGCGTATCTGTGTTCAAATGTCATGTAAATAATTATGCCTAAGGTTTCAGTAACCCAAATTGTATTCACACCGGAAAAAACCTTGAGCATTGAAATCTTCTGCGATACCGTACAACTGCTTAACCTTGAATAGAGATGGCCATTGTGGTTTCAGATGTTTTATTTAAAGAAAGAGAGAAATTGCATTAGGAGCTTGTTCGTAAACCCAGAAAAATGCATTATCTAACCGCAGAATGTTGTACCATGTATCTAGTCATATCAATCGATCTTTAATATAACTGTATTTACAAATCCTACTTACGTAACCGCAGAATGTTGCAGAATTTAACCGTATATACGAGTAAAATGAAATGGTATCGAATAAGACAAGAGTCAGGCGTCACATAGCGACTGCAATTGGCTGCCGGCAACTGCTTAAGCCTTAGTCCGTCTGTGATGTCATGATGCCACTGCGGTGTCCCTGTCAGTTGATTGATCAAACTGAAGCAAATACAATCCATCAATACAATCTATAATCAGTTGTCAACTGTCAGTTGCAAATGGTAGATATACCAATATTTGATTGGAAAATGGACGAAAAAGGATCAAGTCGCTTGAAAGATTTAAAGCTGACCTTTAAAAAAATCGAATCCGATCTGTCATTGACACTTCTACTAAATGTGCAACGACCTTGTGACAAGTTAATGCAAAACGTTTAATTCTAGTCGTTTTGCTAAATTAAATTGACTGCCGAATTGAGTTTGTAAAGAAACTTTGTTTGTATGTTCCATTAGGTAAAAAAAAAAGCCTGAAGTCTAAATTCCAACATAGATGTCAAACTGTCACGTGTTTTTGGAAATATAAAGAGATGGGCCCTCCAAATTATTCGAAAAATCAAAAAGTAATTACCTAAATCTCGAAACGATTGCAATCAAATAATTTTATAATTTCCTTCAGCGCCTTTCCCTCTTGGCAATTTCATTTTCCATAAATACTCAGTGGTGAGTGCACTGAATAGTTATTTTATTTAAATTGCTATCATACAAGTTATATAATCACAGGAAATAAAAGTCTGACGGTGAAAACGTGCGAAAATTGTTAATCGATATAAATACATATGTAAAAACATGGCAACTAGTGACAGGTGTACAATTCGAGTTCGAAAAAATAGCAACTTTAAAATCGAATAAGCTGACGCACAATACAATCAACTAGAATAAGGCACTATAATATATTTTACAACTCTGAAAAGTTTAGTAGCGATCATTTTATAAATAGTTTTAATACATAGTTTGCTTAGATAAAGAAACGTATACCTATTCGAGTAAAATGCACATAAAAGTTCAATAAACTCACAAACTCATATAACCCACTATATCCACGTTTAACTAGTAGTTACCTGCATATATTATGTATATTATGGGTAGGTACATAAATTGTGAAAGCGCGACAGTAAAAGTAAACCAAAACAACAACTTAACAGAAGATGGCTTCGTTTGGTATCTTACCTTGCCAAATTGATCATTCATTTTGCCACACAATTTAAAACACAAACCGATTAAAATGTAAGACTAAATTTAAATTGACAGCAAACTCGGAACAGAATATCTAAGTTTATTATGCGGTTTAAACTTAGTTCAATTGCAATTTAACAAACGGCAGTGCACAACGTTACAAAAAATATCAAAATTCACTTAACTTCCCAGTACGTACTGCACCAACTTTTTAACCGTGTGAGGAGCTCTGTTCGGTAACAGTTCATCCGGTGAATAACGCCGATGGACTGATTGCAAAAATACTCTATAATCGCATTGATCGAGCATCAAGCCGAACGCTGGCTTTAGTACAAAACTCCGAGAGAAATTACGACAGAAGAACAAATAAGAAAAAATATGTATACAATCTCGTATCTGTCGTAGGTATCAACTATCTGGTTTCAGGTATTATTGTTATAGCTCTTCGTTTAACTTTCTTTTTACGGTCTGTCACTGTGGTTGGTTTGAGGAAATGTTTAGTTGAAGGTGTGCAACTTAAATCTAGAGCGGGTTACAATCAGCTGCGTGTTCAATTCGCTCAATATCGTTAAAAAAATATAGGCAGGAAACAAGTTATTGTTAATAAATTTATGGTTAGAAATGAGAATGACAGACGAACCTTTGATAGCAGTTGTTTCAATGAAAATATGTACGTACTTGTGTTGCTTGAAATAGAATCAACTAAGAACTAACTGGGTATTTTGGGGACGAGCGATATTTATTTTAGTTTTAAAAACCAACATAAGCTGGGTATCTAATATCGAATTGAATTTTGTTTTACTGAAAGCAATTAGTTTAATTGTCGAATAGATTATGAATGATGGACAGATAAATTTGTGGATTTTAAAAGAGGTCAAGGTCTTGTTGTATATTAGCACTTAATAACGACTCCAATATGTATGACAATTGTGAATTCTAATTGTCTAAGGCAGTCGTTCGATAAAAATCGAAGTTTGGAAACTAGATCAATGACGAAAGTGATGGGTAGGGGTAGGTATGTCGCAGTATGACTAACTTTATGTATCTTCATCGTTACAAATCGATGTTGATTGCATATAGTGTGACCAGATTTTGCAACTTAAAGGTGAAATACATTTTTCTATTGGAAATTAAAATGCAATTTTGCAACATAATAAATACATTTTACGGGCTTAGTTATATACGAAAAAAGAGAAAAGTTTTCGAAAAAATTTGGCAAATGCCCCTAAAAGTTTACTGTCATTCTGTGGCCACATTACCTTGACGGCTAATTGACAAGCGATATGTCAAATTATTCTCAAATGCTCTAAGAAAAGGTACATCTTTTCTAAATAGGTTCCGTTTCCGTGAATTTACGATATTTTAGAATTAAGACAAAAGCATTAAATAAATGTGAAGGCTCTCTATATCTTTACAACTTCTTAATCATCACATCATTGCATAAAAAAGAAAATAGCCGCTAAGTATGCGTACCGCTCTATAACCTTTGTAGTCCGTTGACCGTATATTTACCTCACAGGCTCCATTGTCTAGACATGATACGGTTTCGAAGGACATGAATCAGCACAGTGGATAATCCTTCCGTAAACTATTTCCTCAGCGCACTTCGTCCTTTACCTACGACAAAAATAAATACTGCACACACACAGAGCACACGTCTGTTGCGCTAAGAAATGCTAAATTTGGATTCGAGTTCGAATATAAAAAGAGAGTGAATTTGAATCCTGCGCATTGCGCACTGTTGTGCCTGGCTGCATAAAAACTACTTTCTGGAATCGATTTGCAAAAAGAACTTCATGTTGAATAACATCTCCTTCTTGAACAAAGATGAAGTTTAAAATGCACACCAGAATACTGCACCAGATTGAGGTGACACAGTTTTTCGAAATGACCTCTTTGATGCAAAAGAGAGAGTCCATAATGTCCACGTTGAGATAGGTCACGGTTTGTCATTTTTCGATGCTCAGAAACGCACGTGCTTATCATATGCCATGTGCTCGTTTTGGAGTTTGACTCAATTTTTCACAACGCAACGGTGTTTCTCCTTGGGTTCATTTTGTGATGAATTTTTTTCCAAAGTGAACTCTCATGAAATGCATAGCATTCCACACATTTAGTTAGAAATGGGTGGAGAAGGACATCAAAACGACGAAAAGGTTATATAAGCGCATCGCATAGCTTTCACCTATTTGATGAAGATATTTCTATCATTGAAAAATATCCGTGGGAGTATTTGTATGCCGATAATCGACCGCAGTTACGTCAAATAATACTATGGTTGTCATTAGATTTTCGATTATTTTTGGCAGAAGTTTATCCGCAAATTGTGCTATGGATTATGGTTGACCCTTAAAAATTATTATAAACATTTTTGAACGTTTTCAAAGCGCCTTAACGTATCACAAAGTTAAGCTATGCTAAAATGTTGCATACTTTTAGGTTTTAGGTATTAACTAATGAGTTTGTCATACAATGGGGACGTTCAAGAAACTTATTTAGTTGGCTGTCTGATCTGTTTCAGTTTTTTTTTGGCTTAGAATATTTTGTCATATACGTGTATTTTAACCAGCACATGCAACACTGAGGCCACATCATGAACTCATTTTTGAAAATACGTCAGTCAATTAACATGCCGAAGCCAAACATTCGAACAACATCCTCCATTTCAAGTACCAGTGACAGTTCCGCGTGGAATAAAACGTGTCTCAAGAGTCATAGGAATTTCTTGCGAGGAATTTTTCTGCAAATGGAACAAAGCCCAAAAGACATGAAAGTAAGACCGACACCCACCCCAATAACCACCTGCTCACAGAATATTAATAGTGGAATTCGTAAAGGAATTTCCCTCGTTCTCTTTTCATCGTTTATTATCATTTCAGGTCCTTCATTCGTTGGGGCCGTATTGGCGGAACGGAAAGTACAAGCGGACTTTAAAGGCGGACACAAATCCCATTCTTGAAGGACTATTGAATTATGTACGTTCTTACCCACGCTATAAAATAGGCGCTGCTAAGCCATTTCTCGCAACCACCACAGGACATGGAGACGATAGCTCCTCTGGGGATATTATTCAGCGCAACAAAAGGAGAAAGTGGTGCCATTAGGAGCGAAAGGGGACTGTACCAGTACAGTGCAGTATATAATTGAAGTATATCCCCATCCACAAAGGCTGTTCAGATAAATTCGAAACTGAATGATATGACACAGGACAAGGAAATCACTTTTCAAATCTTCTGCTTTCTATGATAAGGCGAAGTGGGTCGTACAGATTGGGGTGGACACTACACCTTCATATAAATGACTACAGAAAAATAAAATCGAAATGATATATTGTCATCGAATTACTTGCGAATGAAAGGCAAGCACATGACCCAAAGTATAGCCACTGCATATATATAATATGCCGACGTAGGTGTTATTGTCACTTTCTCAGAATATGCCCGCTAAAGTTATTTTCATTGTAAATGGAACAAGCCTTTTCCTATGCAGAAAGGGGCGGAAGGTGCTGTCGTGGTATATGAAACTCAATAAACGTCAAAAGAAGAAAAATGTTAACCTGATTAATGTAAACGCCCAATTAATGTAGTTTTCCATTGGGATACTGTCCTTCTTAAATCGATCGGAACAAGAATACTGCTGTTGGTTGGAACCACAAATGTATATGTGAAGTTTCACAACATAGTCTTCGGCTGCTGTCTAGTGGCTTTAATAAAATACATAAATTGCACTTGTGTAAGTACTTCTTGAGTGGATTCTGACTTCAAATAAAGATGCGAAATTTTCTTCTCAGAATCATCACTTTTTGTGGCAAAGGAACAGTTTCAGAAGTAATTTCTTCGACTCTTCCGGACGCTTCGTTTTGCCGATTGGAAACGAAATAAAACTCGGGTACAATATGTCAGCTAGCTGTCAAACATGTTTCAAACATTAATTTAAAAGTAAACTCAGGTTTTACTTTACGAGTACCCAGTTATTGAACACAGATACCGTATGCAAAATATTAGAGAGTTGTCGGTAAGCTAGTGTTTGACAGCCAGTCCCAAGTAGAAATTTGTGACTATTATCCAAATTTTCTATTATATTCATCACACGGTATATTTGACTACATTTTGTGTCGATAAAAGCATTTCAATATGATGGTAACTATTTCACATTTTTATTTCCACTAGTGTCTCAATGATACATATGTCTTTTCCTGTGACATATCAAAACACACAAAAACTGTCAAGTTGCCACTTAATGTTACCACTTATCAGCTACGCAAATTGACTGCGCACAGTCTGATTTGTGACCATACTACTATAATATGTTGGTGCTTTTTCTGCAAACAATCTTAACTCATACTGCAAACTAAAGGGTGATTTTTTAAGAGGTTTAGAACTTTTTTTAAAAAAAAAACACAAAAAATTCGAAAAAATGAATGAAATATTTATTTGAATCGATAGTTTGAACCTTGCAATTTAATGTTTAAAGATAATTTCATGCAAATGTTGACCGCGGCTGCGTCTCAGGTAGCCCATCCGCTGAGTCCAATTTTGGCATACTCTTTCACACATATCGGCCGGTATCTCACGAATGAATGCATGGATGTTGGCTTCCAGTGCGTCAATCGAAGCGGGCTTGTCCCTATACACATTAGCCTTGGCATACCCCCACAAAAAATAATCTAATGGTGTCAAATCGCACGATCTAGGCGGCCAATTGACCGGCCCGAAACGTGAAATTAACTGTTCACCAAACTCGCCTCGCAATTGCGCCATTGTTTCGCGTGCTGTGTGGCATGTGGCACCGTCTTGTTGAAACCACATATCATGCAAGTCAAGAACTTCCATTTCGGGCAAAAAAAAGTTTGTTATCATCGCTCGGTAGCGTTCACCATTGACAGTAACGCTGCGATTCGCATCATCTTTGAAGAAATATGGCCCAATAATGCCGCCGGCCCATAAACCGCACCAAACAGTGGCTTTTTCGGGATGCATTGGTAGCTGTTGCAATGCTTCTGGCTGATCTTCACTCCAAATGCGGCAATTTTGCTTATTTACGTACCCATTCAACCAAAAATGAGCCTCATCGCTGAACACAATTTTTCGATAAAAAAGCGGATCCTCGGCCAGCTTTCCAAGAGCCCATTCACCAAAAATTCGGCGTTGTGGTAGGTCGGCTGGCTTTAGTTCTTGCACCAGCTGTATCTTAAAAGGCTTTACGCCCAAATCCTTCCGCAAAATTTTCCACGTAGTGCTGTAACAAAGGCCTAACTGCTGGGAACGGCGCCGAATCGACATTTCGCGGTCTTCTGTCACACTAGCTGATACGGCCGCAATATTTTCTTCACTACGCACAGTACGTAAACGTGTTGGTGGTTTAATGTCCAACAAAGTAAATTTGGTGCGAAATTTGGTCACAATCTTCCGAATAGACTGCTCAGAAGGTCGAGAATGCCGATCATAAAATGGAAGCAGCGCGCGATGAACATTTCGAACCGAGCACGAATTTTGATAGTAAAATTCAATACTTTGCAAGCGTTGTTCATTTGTAAGACGATCCATGGTTAAATTGCAAACCAAACTGAAGCTGTTTGACAGTGACACAAGGTACTAAACACACGTCAGCTGTCAAAACCAGTGTTGCCAAAACCAAACCAGCTAAAAAATCACCCTTTAATATCTGCTGTAGGCATACACAGGCGACGTTGGTACAGCATTTATACTCAACACACACCATGCGCCTTTAATTGAAGGTATGTGTGGATAATTATATGACATTCCTCATGAAGCGTAAAGCATCCACACACGTTTTATGATGAATATTTTTAAGGTGTCGATATATCGAATTTTTTCTACATTAGCCGTGTTTTTTTGAGCTTCGATCTCAGCAAAGCAAAGTAAAGTAGAATTTTTATCACGCAATTACAACAACTACGCTCTACTTGACACTTCGAGACTCAGTTGTAGTTGTTGTAATCGCGTGCTGAAAATCCTACTTTACTTTGCTTTGCTGAGATCGAAGCTCAAAAAAACACGACTATTATTATATGTTTATATTTTATTTAAAGTTCCTCCAAAAGTATTAATTTCCATTTTCAACATTTCTTTACTTTCTCTCTTTTTACTTTTTGGCGTTTCTTATTTTACCCACATGAACTATATACATCACTGACTTCCATGGTTTACAACAATAGTACGAGATCCAACAGTTATTGTAAATCGATTGTCTCTGGCGAAAACCATAGGAAACTACTTGACGTTCACCTGGTGTTCTTTTTCGCTGAAAATTAATGGCACTCTAAGCAGCTCACCAGAAAAGAATAAATGAGCTGCTGCTGTCAAGCAACTTTTAATTATGTATACTGAAGATTTCTTTACTATTCTGATCAGACTTCTGCTATCTGTCAATTTACTTGTTGTTAAAATTGTAATATATCCACAAATCAATTAATTTACACTGAAATCATGCACATTTTAAGTGCAAACTGATAAAACAATATTCACTACAATAAACAAAAACATAATTTCATTTGGAATTTCAAAATTACTGGACAAAATGAACTAACTGCCAAAATAATTCATTCACCAATTCAGATGAATCTGCGCAGCAGCGACAAACGAAAATTCACTCGCTACCCCTAAAATTATGCCGGTATATTTTCTCCGCCATTTCGAAGTATACAACGAAAGTACGCATTCATCAAATCGCTTCACCATTTACGTTCACCCTCGTTCAAATCAAAAGCGAACATCGCCACTCAGTTGCATCGAGTTCTTTTCACATGGCGGTCGCGTCCGTGTCCGTGTGTTGATAAGCCCGCGTCTCTTTCACGTGCGTTTTTCAAAACTCATTCGATTTCAAGTTCTCTCACTCACTGTAACCAACACACTACCTTCCTCTGTCACACTTGTGCAAGAAACAAGAAAAACATAAACACGGGCGAACAAAAGTTACTCATTCTCCCTGTCAGCTGTCAAGTCCAATTGGGAAACTAGATTTTTTCTTCTTTGTTGTTTCTTGTTTGTCATCCGTCGTCGTCGTCGTAGTTGATCGTCGTCGTTACGTTATGTGTCACTGTCAATTCTTTTTTGTTTAGCGCGTTTTTCCTGCCCACTACTCGTCTCTAGTATCCAACTCCAGTGTTTATCGTGTTTATTTACACTTCGAATTCACATAAAGAAAATGCATCCGAAACTTGCTGTCAAATAAAAGCAGTGTGTGTTTTTTTTTTTGTTCTCTTCGGTCGTACTGCAGTCGCAGTTTGCGCAATTTTTTTCGTTATTAAAATCAAAAAAAAAAAAAGGAAAAGCAAATATTTTTCAAGTGCTATCCACGAGGCAAAAATGTGAAAAAGGTATAAAAGAAAATTGCAAAAAAATATTTATGAACGGTGTCGGTGTGTTTTCTAAGTGCAATGCTAGTGCTGATGTGTTTTTTGTGTGTTATTGTCCCTGAGACACACTTGAGTGTCTGCTGATCTCTTCCTAACCTTCGGAGTTGAGTAATTTTCATCACAGAAATATTTCCGCATTTTCAGAGCTATTCGGTATCGGTACTAGTTTTGGAAATTGTTGATTCAATTTAAATTCAATTCGCACAGCTAAATAGACCGACCGCAATCCTATGTGAAGTGGGCAAGTGGGGTAGTGGTTGCGAAGATTGTTTTGTCGCTGCCTATGGGCCGTCAGTGTTAAATCTTTACTCCAGATTTGAATAAGATATTATCTCTGGATAGTGTGCAGTTTTCCATTTTTTGGGGTCATGTCAAAAATTCAAATAACCAGCAAAGAAGAGGAGAAAATGTTCGGCAAGGCTGTGAAGGAATTTTCGCCATGCAAAATTAACACCACTCGGGCAGAGTAGAGCGCCGTGTGTTTTTGTCTGGAATGTGCCAATATTCAACATTCATTGCTGTAATAAAACAGAAAACACATTCAATACATGTGCGCCTACAGTGGACTTAAGCAAGGTACGTACGGGTATGGGTAATGGGTAGGCTAGAGCAGAGTATCCCCTATCCGGGGGGCTACTTTGAGTTCATATTCTAAAGTTAAATTGCTCGCCTTGGAAAAAGTTTATTGTTTCGCTGTTTTCGCTTTAAAATTGCCATCACACAGCCCACATTGATGGCACAAAAAAAAATTAATAAATTGTGCAGAATAAAATGTTTTCCTCAACAGCGAAAAAACGGTTATTGTACGCAAAGTTAATGGTCGGAAAAAATGCGAATCAAATATTTTGCTAATTGGGGCAGTTTATTTTTATTTTTATTTTGGTTTACTTGGTAGGTAGCTATGAGTATGGTTACTTATCTACCTATCTCTGCTAACATTCATAGGTATCGTGATTTTACTTCGGGACAATAAAAATCGTTCTTAATGCTTCCACCACGTATTTAGAAACTCCCTTCTACTACAAAAATATGTAGGAACTGTATTTATCACAACTAGCCTTCATGAACTGAATTTATAACAACAAAACATGAATATTAACATGATTCCAGTTGTTGGAAAAAGAAAAAAAAAATGCTGAAACGTCTCATTGCTGTGTTAAGTGGACATGATCAGTGATTTAACTGCCCTTTGTACCTAGAAACATAAAGATCTCGACCGATGACTAACTTCAGTGTGAGTCGTTGTTTATGTAAAATGAAAGGAATATCTTTTGAATCTGACAGAGTTATGGTGATTCCGACGGCCCCATTGTAAAGGGTCACTTATTTTTGGGTTTCGGAAGTGAAGCTAAATAAAACACACAGCGATACATTTTTGATTTTTCATTATTAAGTTTGGACTTTGCAGTTAAGTGTGAAATACAATATCATTCAAATGGTAGCCTCATGAAGACTCGCAGCATGCGATTCTTTTGAGGTAATTTTTAACCACTTTTTTTGCACATTTCGGGCGGTATCCCGGTCACAACTTGAGTAATATTGGTTTTTAATGCGTCTAGAGTTCGCGGATTATTCGCGTTAATACGGTCTTTTGCGTAGCCCCACAGAAAAAATCTAACGGTGTCAAATCGCATGATCTTGGTGTCCAATTGACATCGCCAAAACGCGAAATTACGCGACCAGGAAACTTCTCACGCAATAAAGCCCTAATTTGCCGTGTTGTGTGGCTTGTTGCGCTTTTTTTCGTCCAAGTCATGATCTCCAATCGCCGGCCAAAAAAATCAGCTAAATCGATAAATAGGGAAATCGATAAATTCGGATCATCGGCAACACTTGCACTTGCAGCAGCAATATTTTCGACTGACCGTGCATTACGATGATCCACAGGTCTTCGGACAGCAGCAACGCTTCCACTCTCTTCAAATTTCTTCACAATTTCACCGATTGCTTGCGTAGTCGGTCGATTATGACGACCCGAATCATCGCGTAATGCGCGAAAACTTTGTAGTACGTTTTAGGTGTTTAATGCCAGCGCTACCAACTTGAAACCACGAAATGAATGACCCTGTATTAAAATAAAGGCTGTAAGTGTGAAGTACGAAAGAACAGTACTAATTCAGGTGTCAATGGAGGTCTTGGGTTGAGGGAATTCATCCAGAAACAGATCCAACTAGCACGTCGATGTTCTAAAGCGCGCACGGCGGACAAAATTACCGAAGAAACAGTGGGGACGTTCAAGAATCTATTTTAGAAAGTCTGACAGCTGGCTGAATTGATGTGTTTCAGTTTTTATTGGCCCAAATTGGTCACGTGAATATGTTGTTCAGTTGTAGTTTATGGAAGGGTAGCCGACAAAAATCTAGTCTGGAATTTCGTGACTGAGTACTAAGTTGACATTTCGTTTGTGTGGCTGAAGTAGGAAAAGTAACGTTTACCGACCAATCTGGTTTTTGCGTTTATTGTAGGTACATCTAGTGCAGACAAGTCTATGCGACAGAATATAACTACATTTTTGAATGTGCCCAGTGTTAATAAAGTGTTAAACTTCCGTTTTTATAAAATATATTCTCTGGATATTCAGCCTCTCATTTTCAAAGTTAATGCAGCTCTAAAACAGGAACTAAGAAACTTGAGAATTTATTCTACTCTAGATAAAAATCGCATTAAACAATTTACACGGTTAAAGAACGTATCCATCAATATATAAATTTTTGAATTGCGTGTGTATGTCGCCTTTAATGTTTGAAAAGAGTCTGCCTTTAAATCGGGAACAAAATAACAAAATTTACTCATTTTGGTACTTTGGTGGTTCGTTTATTCATCACTTTAGGGTTAAAGTAAGTATCAATGAACATATTCCCGGAATCAGAATGTAGATTCTGTCTGGAGGATGTCGAATCCTCTGAAAATTCACTGCCCGGCTTTCCATTGCTTGAGAAAACGTGTCTTTAATCGAGAGACTCGTAAACCAGCAGATATTGTGCACTCTGCCGCTAAGGACTTAGTAACCTGCATCAGGGAGGTTGCACGTCTCTTAGGTTAACCTTTCCCCATTGATACAAAAGATCTTTCAGGTACGCTCTGTCAGCCAACTGGGCATGGAACTTTATAAAAAAAATCAGGTACAAACATAAATAAATGCGATTGGAGAAAACCGCAGTACATAAGCGGCTCAGGCACCCTTCCGTTAATTAATCTGCTCTTCTAATCCAATCGTATGAGAGAGTGTGCAGTGCTTTTAACTTAATTTAGGGTAGTTCAAGGGATTTCCTGCAATTGTGTATTATATAGGTATGCTTAGGAATTAGCGAACGAAGTTATTTGTGTGCAGTGTTTTTTCTCTTTTGTATGCCCTTTTGCTTGTTGTTGAACTATTTAGGAAAAGTGTGGAAATTTGAATTTCTAGTTTGGTGGGTTTAACTAGATTTGTTGAAATTGAAATTTAAGAAAACTATTTTGCAACACAAAAAAAACGTTATTATTAACCAACGAATGTGATTTTAACTTCAATAGTATTTATTGCTACTGCATAATAGAAAAAAATTTTATTTCAATGACTCTAAAAATGTCCTCGTTTAAAACACGTGTACCTCTGACGTAAACTTCGGGGAATATTAATGAAAGTGAAAAATTATAAAACAGTTTTCTACGAACTTCCAAAAAATCATGTTTTTTTATGCTCTAATGGCAAGAAAAATCTAGGATAATAATCTGAAATGTCCGATCGGAAACTGCATAAAATATTTAACTTAAAAAATTTGACACCACAAAATGTATTTAATTAAGATTCACTTCGACGGGCAATTCTATACAACATTTGTTGGTTATTCTTAAAGCAGCGTCGCTAAATCAGAACTTTCAGCCGCAGTTCTAGAGCCATATCTCAAAAAAATAAATAAATAAATTAAGCGATTAAGTTGAGCGCTTTTTTAAAGCTCACCTTGTGAACCCGACTACAAATATTAAACCCATGACGTTTCGCAAATGTTTTTGCTGAATATGTTAGGCACTGCAAGTTTTAAGCTCACCCTCCCCACAGAAATCCTGCCTCAGAAACTTTAAACTTTTCTATCTGTCAATACGGTTAATAAATAAATAAATATGGTATTATTCACAATTCCTAAACGTAATTGAGTGATAGTGTAGGTTCATTTAGTTTAACCGGTCATTTATTCTTTCACAGCTAACGACTTCGCGTCCGCCGACAGCTTTAGGGACCTGACTTAACAGACATTGATTTTTTTTTTATAAGAATACGTCAAAGTAAAGCTTTTTTTAGTCCAAATTGCTCATGTGAATAGTTATCACAGTTGACGTTTATGGAGGTGTAGTCAAGAAGATCCTCCCTATCAGTTGACATTTCGAAGTGTCAAAAATCAAAATAAACAACGAGAATACGAAAAACAATTAGAATTCGCGCTATTTCCCTCAAACTTTAAAACGGCCGTATCTCTACGACGTTTGGTCTCTTTTTGATGAACGCACATCATTTTATTTGTTTACTTCTTTTCTGGTGCAGCCAGAATGCTTTTTCCAAATTAAATTTAGTGATAGAAAATGAATGACCAAACGTTTTAATGAACAGTTTGACAACTGCTGCTCGAAAAATCGATTTACCGCCCACAACTCCAACAGAGAAAGCTATTTTTACCGTTCTACTGATGTAGTGATCGTAAACGTACATTTAATTTTATTTAATCACATGAAGATTCTTTTGAAATTGTTCAAGTCGGTTGCAGCTCAAAATCATCTCATAAAAATGGGAGTTTTTGTTTGTTTGTTCTATTCTTAGAAACCATTAGTCTTTGCTTACATTCATTTCAAATGTCCTTGACCTTTGTGTTCATAGCACTGTAAATATTTCCTCCGTCGAGAAGCTATTGTGTGCCGAAATCATTGGTTCATTATTATTATTGACAGTGTTTACATTGTGCAGTCGCAAAATTAATCTACATAATTTTGAAGCAACAATGTTGTAAATATTTGCATACGCCAATGGGTAAGGGAATTATTTTAAAAATGCGTTATTGTTTAAGGAATTCTCATTTTTCACCTCTGCCCAGTTTGCTGACAACTTGTTCAGGTTCAGGTTTTTGACATTTATTTGTCTGTGTGTTTATTTTATGAGCATGCAGTCGCTTTTCAAATCGAAAGTGAAATAACTTTCTCACTAGTTGTTACAAACTGAAATTAAAATGAAAACTTGACTCATTAATTTTTTCGCACATTGGGTGCTCAAACTGTCATCCTTCACGACACAAATGCCTGCCTGCCTTTGACATATGTAATTTCCATTATTTCCTACAGTGTGACTAAAGTAATTGTTTTAATTTCCACTTGAATTGTTCTGCAACTCTTGTAAAAATGTAGCCGTCTTCTCAACTTGCGTCCATCTTGTCAGTCTGACATTTTCTTTTCTCAAATAGTGTTGCCATTTTCGTTCGCTCTGAAACCGAATTTTAAAATTTTATAAAGTAAATTTGTATACTGTCTAAAATTAAATCAGTAAACAACATAAATCCCTATGAATACGAAAGTTTCCTACTTTTATTTAAAAGGACACTTTTCACAATTTGTGTCCAACCATATTTTAGTGAAATCGGCAGTCGTTTCATGGATTTCGTTTCCCAATTAGGATTTCATATTTTGCATGAGTTGGCTCTAATTCAAGTGCTGCCTAATGCGCAACGAGACTTGAGTGCTATCCTTCGTATTTGCTTTTCAAATATTTGTCCTCGCTGGCTTGTCAGTGGGACAATCAAACGACAACTTTTCAAAACAGGAAACCGAATTTGTTCGTCATAAAGTTTTTTTTTTTTACTATAAAAGTTTGTCATTTGCTGGTTACACATTTCAAAGTGAATGTTTGTAGATATATAAATACTACTCAACAGCTGTGTAACATTGTCATAGAACGCATCTGTGTTAATTTATTTGCCAGAATGAAAAGGACTTGACAGCACAAGTGACAGGGCAGGATTACACGTTAATTATACACGCACAAACAAGTTATCAGCACTTAAAACAGTCGGACAACAAAACAATTGTATACGTTACATTGCACATACAAAGTATAAGTCAAACAAATTAATGAACAGAACAGATGCCACTTAAAAATAAAATCACAACTGGAATAATTGCTTAAACAGTTGATTTTGATTTCCGATCTGCAAAACGATTCGAAAAAATCCACGCAGTAAATTGTTTACTGTCGGAGAACACAGCAACATTTTTTTGAACTGTTCCACTTTATTGACAAGCCGGGGTTAACGATTGCATGACACGTGGTGCTTTGCTTTCGTGTTTGTTGTTTACTCAAATTCAGATTGGAATGTGGGCAAACAATGTAAGTTCAGGATTTTTGTTAAGATTGTGTCGGTATAGTTTTTTCAGTCTTGAGGTGTAATTCCAATATTGATGATTTGTTAAACAAAAATATCATGAGACATCTCGCCTGCAAATATTCTTTATTTTTTGCGGCTTTCACAACGACCCAATCTGAAATGAAATGAAGTTCCGAAACGGTCAGGAAGGCGAATAATTATTTGGTGAATATAAACGTTGTCGTATTATTTGAAAAATAAAAAAAAAAAACGCGCGATAGTTCTCGCAGGTTAATAAACCTACTTTCTGCGACTTCAACCAATCTTAACAAATGAAGTGTCACAAGAACATGAATTTGTTTTAGCCACCGTAACGAGTTGCAAATAGTGAACTTTAAATATTTCTTAAACAAAAAATCGCGTGAGAGTTCTCTCAGGGGAGCACCTTCAAATATTATTTCTATATTTGAAAAATGTCCGAAGAAAAATGGCATATAAATAAGTGGACAATATAAAGAAAATTTCACAAAGAACCGAGTGCAGTGCAGTGATGGGACTTGAGAAAAGCGAAGCGGTGGTAGATAGCCTTAAAAAAGGTGGTAGAAAAGTGGTAGAAAACAAAATTTTCTATGTCAAATAACTAATTTATTTATGTATATTAATTTAGCAATAATAAAAAAAAAAAAAAATGGAACTAAAATAAACATAAAACAGGCATTTGTTATTATTAATTTAAGTAATCTTTAAAAATCACATTTGTCGTTCAAAACAAACTAAATTATTAATTCGTATGCCAACCCTCTCTGAATTTTGAATTTTTTACCAATAATTCCGGGGGTTTAAAATGTTCCCCGTTCCCCAGAAGTTCCTTGGCAGCTAAGATCATCTTAAATTTAATTTTCATTTTTATTTGTTGTAGGAACCAAGAATTTACGCATTTCTGATGCGATTCTCAGAGAAAAATGCTGATAGATGAGTGTGCATGGGTACAATTTTCAATTTAATACAATGATGGAAAACAAATATTATTAGAGCGATGAGGAAAAGGTGGTAGATTTCGAGTTCAGGTTGGTAGAATTTCCGAAAGTGGTAGAAATACCACTTAAGTGGTAGAAGTCCCATCACTGGTGCAGTGCTGGTCTAGTGTACCTATTCTCCGCACAGTTTTCTTTTCTTTTATCTGTTCCGATCGCGATATCGAATGGCACCTCAAGGGACACGCATTCTCGAAGCAGATGTCCCGTCGATGTTGGCCGTTTGGGTTGAAATAAAAACTAAACGTTACTCCATTAAACCCTTCGTTACGTTTGAAAAAATGTATTAGATGGGCTGTTTTTCGAAATGTTGCAATAATGCTTATTTATTTTTTTTTGAAAAACTCATCTGAATGTTGGAGAAAAACCATTTTTTTTTTATTTATAACAATTCAATTCCGGTACCGACCCCTAATATTTCGGATGATGTAACTTTAAATTAGGCCCAAACTCTGGAATCCTGTCATTTTCGTTACGGACTTAATTATAAAAACATCGAATAAACGTCTATTTTTATTGTAATTTGTTATATATACTCTCTTTATCAGATAAAATGCAATTTGAGTCTATTTAAATTTGGAAATGATTGAATGAATGATTTTGGAATTTTTTTTGATTGAATATATTTTGCGCCACGAAAACCAATTTAAAACATTATATTTTTTTAAAAAGCCCTAGTTAAATAATGTGTTGGGGGCTATGGTTATTTCCACCCAAAAGAATTTCATTACCAAGTCGATCCTGATTTCAAGAAAAATTAAATAATATTGCAAAAAGCTTTTATTTTGCTTTTTTTTCTTTGTTTTTTTGGGGGACAAGTGTGACGAAAATGACAAAAAAGTGACACAGCAGACAATATTTGCCAAAATTAATTTATTTTTCAATAAAAACTTAAGAAAACTGAATTTATTTAACAAAAGATTACAAAAACGAAAAGCATTCAAAAAGGGACTTTATATGTCCAAACTATGTCCATTTATGGGTTTTGAAAAATTATTAAAAATTAGAAATTAAAAATTAAAAATTAGAAAAAAAATTTATTAAAAACCAGACTTTCTTTTATTTTTATATTGGTATTTGGATGCTTGCAATTATGTCATTACAATTTACATCAAATTAATCATTTCTATAAGTTTTATATGAGGTTTTTGTACCTTCACTTTCAAAATGTGACGCTGATGACTTGTGACGATAATGACAACTGACACTGATCACAGTAATAACTAGGGATCGGATTTCCATGCAAGGCAACTTATTATGTATACGTATCATGAAATTTCCTTTAAAATGGCATTTAACCCTTAGTGCATATTTTACTATATTTGCATATTTTTTATAATTGAAGCGAGCGGGGTGCTTGCGGGTGTATCGTGTGATTGGTAGGAGTGTATGTAGAGCTGTCGGCGACAAAGACGACCAGAGCCAGGCGACCAATGGATTGTTCAGCCTGTCTACTGTTCTATATAAAAGACGGAGAGTCGATCTTCCCGTTGGCTTAATCAGCGACGATGATGAGCAGAGCCAGGCGACCAAGAAATTGTTCAGCCTGTCTTCTGTTAGCAATTTGATAAAATGAAAAAAGAGACTCCAACTATTAGTTGTGTGTTCAGCTTTTAACTTTATTTAACAGACTGCGACTTAGGCTAATTCGTGTGGGCTTTTTATACACAAAATAGTAACGGTCACTTGCGTATTGTTTTTATTCTCCCGTTGCGTTAGTTCTATTTTGTGTGTGTAAACAACTACACGTTACAATTTTACTTTTTAAATTATTTTTACAGAGTGATTGAATTCAACTTTTTTTATTGTATTTTAAATAAGATAATAATATAAGTAAACAAATCATTGAAGTGAATAAAAAATGAATGGATGAAATGAAACAAAATAATGGTTGACATAATGATGACTGTTACATAATACCTATTAATTCATATTTTTGGAGCATATTGTTCAAAAATGTAACTAGACAGTAAAAATATATCCCCTTTATGTCAGTGCAAACGAAGCTTAAAACTATTTCCTTTTTCTTTTGTTCATTTCACGTTTTCACGTTTTGAATTCGAAAATTTAAAAAAAAAATTTCATGATCTATGCAAATAAAACTTTTCAAAATGAATTAAAGAATTAAGGAATTTATTTTGAATTATTTATTTTTATTAAACAAAGGAAGATGTTTATGTTTACGTTAACTGTGTTTTTTTTTTTTTTTTTTATTAAATGTTGATCTCGTTTTAAGTTTATATTTTATTAAATAATAAAAATAAAAAATTTAACGTATTCTTATAGACTGAAGAAAATGTGTTTTTAAATTGAACCGAAATTCAGTTTAACTAATTTTAAGTGCATATTTTAAGCGCATATTTTGAGATTTTTAGCATGAAAATCCGAACCCTAGTAATAACTTATTGGTAACACAATACATACACACAACTATTTACTTAATAAGGAAAAAATGAACCGAGATTTTTTCCTTCTTTTTGAAATACTTCTAAACAGATTTTTCAATGATTTGATTTAAAAAAAATCGTGACACTAATGACTTTCAGTAAACATACGGGCCATATTCATTCACCAGTTTTGATGTAACTGACGGCCTTTCCCCGTTTTACTTTACTTACTGCGTGAAACATTTTCTGAGAAATATAGAGCAGTTACCATTTGAAAAAGAATGCGAATTTCAAATTCAAAATGACAAATTATGGGGACAGGTTTTTCTTGAATAAAAAAAAAATACAAGATAATATTATTCTTAAATATTGATTACTATTACTATTAAATAACACATAAATCTTGTTTATTAGCTGTGCCAGTGTTGTTAAACTGATCCGGAAGCTATTGATATTTAATCGGGAAATTCAAATTACTGCGTTGGGAACAAACGTCATTTAGTACAAAAGTATATGTAGTCCTGTGCCTATGTTCCGTAATTATCGCTTGGATATATGTATCACTAAAACGATATGAATTGAAACAAAATGCCATAATATCACATGACGCGTTCTGTAACTATGTGAATCGAAAACTATATCACATGAAACATTTCGATATGAAACCCCTGGAAATGTGTGATATATTCAGGTTCCGTAACTATCAAGAGCGATAAAATATTCACTTCAACTGTCGAATTTTATCACGAAACTCAAAGCTTGCGGTTATTGTTACGAATGGCAACACCGGCCATTCGAGTGCCTTGCAAATTGTAATGTAAAATTGAGTATCGCTTCATTTGAGTGACTAATGTTCCAAACTCCTCATACGGCAGTATCCTCTGCCCAACAATCCTTCAGGAGAAACTTCATAGATTTCACCGCAGCTTCAAAGATTCCACCTTGATGTGGTGCTGCCGGTGCCATGAAGTTCCAGTCTGTACCCTTCTTATTTAAATGATCCAGCATCTCCTTGCCTGTAAAATATTTGAAAGCTTTATTTAGTTCTTTATATGAGCCAGCGAAAGCTGTTCCGTTGTCACTAAAGCTCCAAAAGTGGTGCACTTCTTCCTACAAGCCCTCATAATTCCTGAATGAATATTTTCCTCCTTGTCATTAGTCCATTGAAACTAGGGTTTTTTACCACAAAAGTAAATTTGTCCTCCTCAATCAACCATTTCAGTCCTAGAATGGTTGTGCCTTCCCCCTCACGTGGGTACAATATCCTGCTGCAATAATCCTTGGGAATCCAGTCATTTCATTAAATCTAATTGAATTTCGTGAACAATTGATCGATAAAAGATGTAAACCGTGTACTAACTTTTGGTTTATCTCATTGTATCCGTGAGGGGCTGGAAACTTGATGTATTTGGACATCATTTTGTTTTGCAAAACATCAGCCACTTCCGAAACCACTCGAGAAACCATAGTCCTTCTAATAGCCGCAGAAAAATAATGGCCCACATCTCTCTGAAAGGACCCAGTTGCAAAAACAAATGTAATGCAGCACAGACCCGAATCGGGATTGGAATAAATGTATTCCTTTGCCCTATGCACAAATGTTGACTTAGCTCGTCAATAAGTATCCGAGCTGAACGACGGGAAAAACGATACAACTCTCGAAATCTTGCTTCCGGCATTTCAAAACGGTTTGTCCTATCTCTTCGTAAAGGGTTTTTCAACAGGGACGCTACAAAAGTAGAGCGACAGGGACAGCAAACGACGCCGAATTTCTTGCCGCCCTTTTGACATTTCTCTTTAGTAAGGTTTGCCATTTCATGATGGAAAGATATACGAGCCAACAACGAGTCGAAATTATTAAAATTTACTACCGAAATTCGGAGTCCAATTTATGGTCGTCATAATCGTCCTAGCAGATCAACAATTGAGCGTCTAGTGGAAAAATTTGAATCCACAGGCACAGTACAAAATGTTCCCGTGCCAGTGAGACAAAGAAGTGCCCGTCGAGAATATTGCTGCCGCTGAGGCTTCAGTTGAAGAAAGCCCAAATGTGTCTCTCAAACGTCGTTCTCAAGCGTTGGGCATCTCTGTGACGTCGTTGCGGCGAATTTTGCGAAAAGATCTTGGCCTACATCCTTCCTTACAAGATTAAATTGACGCAAGAACTGAAGCCGCTTGACCGCCAGAAGCGTCGTATGTTCGTGAATTGGGCTGAGCAACAACTTGAAAATGATTCGGATTTTCATCGAAAAATCATCTTCAGCGATGAGGTTCATTTCTGGCTGAATGGCTTCGTCAATAAACAAAATATGCGGTATTGGTCAGGCAGCAATCCACACGTACTCCATGAGTCATCATTGCATCCCGAAAAAACGACGGTTTGGTGTGGTTTATGGGCCGGCGGCGTCATTGGGCCGTACTTCTTCCGTGATGATCGGAAGACCGGCACGTTACTGTGAATGGGAATCGCTACCGTTCAATGATAACCGAATATTTTTGGCCCCAATTGGATGATATTGACTTGAAGGACATGTGGTTCCAACAGGACGGCGCCACAAGCCACACGGCGAATGTCACAATCAATTTATTGAAAACCAAGTTTGGAGAACGTGTTACCTCACGAAATGGTCCAGTCGCTTGGCCGCCTCGGTCGTGCGATTTGACGCCGTTAGACTATTTCCTGTGGGTCTACGTCAAGTCTATGGTCTATGCCAACAAGCCAGCGACGATTGATGAACTTCGCACGAATATCGAACGTGAAATTGCAGCAGTATCGGCCGATTTATGCTTGAAAACCGTCGAATATTGGGTTCAGCGTCTGGCGTGCCCGTAATGGCCATGCAAAAGAAATCAAGTTCCATACATAATGGCATCGAACGTACTTTCACAGGAATAAAGAATTTCATTGATATCCAAAACCGTTTTTGTTTTATATATATATATATTTTGTAGCGCTCTTATTGAAAAACCCTTTACATGCCTTAGAATCCGTAACATGTTACGCCTATCTATTCTTCACCCAAAATTAGTGAAAAGTTAAACATTTTTGTTGCTCTCAAAAAAGTCTATATATTCAATTTGTCAATTCTCCCATTTATTTGGTATTCAAGTGGTAGGAAAGAAATTACAAATTTATACAAGCTATAAAAATATAATAGAATCTTTTTACTTTTAGTTTTTCTCCTTTCTCGAGTGCGTGCTTAATCCTTTTACGCTTCAATAAAATTTGTTAAATGGCGGCCCTTTATCTGCTGTTCGAGTATCGTCTGGCGGCATTGCCAACAATTTTTAAAAACAACGTTACCGAAAATCCCTATAATTTTCAATTTTTATTGTTTTGTTTTGCAGTATTTTGACAGCTTTGGGAAATCTTTCCAAAATTCCCATGAAACTAAAAGTTACTACAGAATACTTTTCGCATAGAGTTAGAGAACTCCAATATTTTCCAGATGCGATAAACAGCGGAATGTTTTGTTCCTAAGTTTTCGATGCGAAAAGTTATCGCATGAGTTACAGAACATGGGCACTGGAAGATATTTCAAAATTTTTAAAATTAAATAAGTAAAATAAATCTATTTGAAGCTATTCTAATTTATTGCCAATAAATACAGGCTCTAAGTAGTGTTTCAGACATAAATTTTTTTTAAATAAATGTGGTTTTATAAAGTGAATAAACTTTTAGAAAAAAACATTTAAAAAAAAAAAAGCAGCCCAGATAAGTATAGTTGACAGACATCACACGTAGAGACTTAAACCCTGTCGTTCATAAAACACCATAAAATCCTACTGATGGGACGTCCAAGAAGCGCCTAGTAATCGCAGGGCTTCACAATCAAAGCTGCGTGTTTTTGAATTTTTTTGGGACAATCTTTTAAAGCGACAGAAAACGCCTGTCTAAGATGTTACAAGCACTTTTACCTTATATACTAAAACCTGTCTTATTCTTTGGTCCTGTGCAAATGCTTAATATTTTATTTATAAAATTAAAAATGCAACGCTTTTGAAAAGACTTCGCTGTAAAAGTTTTCCAGTTCGAAACTTTTCAGCAAAATCTATTTTACTTAAAACTTGTAACTATGTTTTACTGAATACTTTAAACGAGATCCTCTTTCCTGGTAATCCTGCTTTCATACTTCTATGCGCAACCTTCTATACATTCTGAAAAAAATGCATGCAGATGAAAAGCCACAAATTTTGTTCACTTTGCGGCAGAAGATGCAAATTTATTGCTTGCAACTATGGAGCTCCATTACACAAGTTCCATACCCCACATAGGTGTTCACGCATACACACGCCTCTGCCTGGGTCACAGGGGCAAAGTTTCCTTGTCCTTACCAATTACCAATATAAGCCGCCAGCACCTTAACTGCCAGTAATAATTAACCATCTCCTGCGGACTTCCTCACTCCGCAGCCCTCCCCCAGACTGTGTTCATTACAATTACTATAATGATGACAACAAGGAGGTGGGCGGGCATAATTGATTCATTGACTTACAAACAACATCGCATCCTACATCTATAGAGTCACAAAAGAGAAACAAAATTATTTAATGTTAATGAGAAGAAATATCTAAATTGCATTGGACACGACCCTAAAGGGGGCGGTTTCACAAGTTTTCCATTCAATTAGGAAGCCACGACAGGGTTGCACGGAATAAGTTTCGGGCAAGTTTCATCCCCGGCCTCCGCCAGCAGCATCGAAAACCGATGAAAGTTGAAACAATTTCTAATTTAAAAGACGATTAGGGAATTACTTCGTGCGTATAGGCATTCGCCGTTGTTATATTTTCCCAGGGCGGATCCAAAATAATCCACACTAAAATCAAATGAAACTCTAAATCTCTATATATAGGTAGTTAACCCTTTTCCTGAATTAATGAGAGGGAAAGTAATTTTCTTCATCCATGTTGGGGGTAAATGTACTGAGCAAATCGGAAGGAGAGTAGATATTTTTATCTGAATTTTAAAATTGCGTCGAGGCGCAAAATTTATGGTGGAACATTATCCAGGGACACTGGTATATATTTTGAAAGTGGAATGCTGCCACTGAAGTACTGGGGTGTTTCCATTACAAAGATTTGGATGAATTATTACGGATGAGTTGGAAACTTAGTAGTAGAGGGATTTATTGGATTGCGTGGAAATATTGAAACAAACAATTCGGCGGGCTAAATTGAGATTTAAAGTGCAGGACAAAGCACGAGTAGTTTTATTTACTACCGTTTGGGATGTGACACAAATGCTCGATGCAGTCTTTAAAAGCGTCTGATATGTGCGCAACCTGCGGTACAAAATTTTAAAAGTCATTAAAAACTAAAACTCCGACTTTTTGGATTTTTTAAAAGAAAAGTAATCAGAGCTTCAAAAACACTAAACAGAAAATTTGTCTGATATTTCGTTTGATTTATAGAGCTCTAAAAAGTTGGGCAATATTGTTCTAGAGTTGAAAAAATTCAAAATTCAAATTTCCAAATATATTCGTCCGTTTAAATTTTTCCTTCCCTGTTTGGCGTAAAACGTGCCACTAAAACAGTTTATAAGAAATATTACAATATAAAAAAAAACTACTTGCTAAAACTGTTTCGAAGACTTTATCCATGTACGGTTGGGATCAGTTTTATTACGGAACACCCTGGTCATACTGAAATTGTCATTTACTTTGTTTTTTTTTGTATGCAAGACCAGCAGGAACTGGGACTGTTTTTAAAGTAAAACATTCTGTTGGTATCTTTTTCTGAGAAAAATCTACTTCGGCAAAAGTCTCTGAAACACCCTGTAGAGAATATTTTGCATAATTTTTTCAATTTTAACAGTTTTCTGAGAAAATTCTACTTTGGCAAGTAGAAACACCTTGTAAGCAATATTTTATATAATTTTTATTTTTTTCTTAATGTGGAAAAATTATGTCGCGATATCTTTATTCTCTTCAAATTTGACAGTTTTCTGAGAAAATTCTACTTTGCAAGTAGAAACACCCTGTAGGGAATATTTTGTATAATTTTCTTTTTTTTTTTAATGTGGAAAAATAATGTCGCGATATCTTCATTCTCTTCAAATTTAACTGTTTTCTGAGAAAATTCTACTTCGCAAAATACTCTGAAACATCCTGTATTTTGGAAAAGTTTACTTTTTTTATGAATGTGGAAAGATTATGTCGCGATATCTTCATTCTCTTCAAATTTAACAGTTTTCTGAGAAAATTCTACTTGGCAAGTAGAAACACCCTGTTTTTAATGTGGAAAAATAATGTCGCGATATCTTCATTCTCTTCAAATTTAACTGTTTTCTGAGAAAATTCTACTTCGGCAAAAGACTCTGAAACACCCTGTAGAGAATATTTTGGAAAGTTTCCTTTTTTCATTAATGTGGAAAAATTATGTCGCGATATCTTCATTCTCTTCAAATTTAACTGTTTTCTGAGAAAATTCTACTTCGGCAAAAGACTCTGAAACACCCTGTAGAGAATATTTTGGAAAGTTTCCTTTTTTCATTAATGTGGAAAAATTATGTCGCGATATCTTCATTCTCTTCAAATTTAACTGTTTTCTGAGAAAATTCTACTTCGGCAAAAGACTCTGAAACACCCTGTAGAGAATATTTTGGAAAGTTTCCTTTTTTCATTAATGTGGAAAAATTATGTCGCGATATCTTCATTCTCTTCAAATTTAACAGTTTTCTGAAAAAATTCTCCTTCTGCAAAAGACTCTGAAACACCCTGTAGAGCATTTTTTTTTTCGAAAATTTACTTCTTTTTATAGCTATGACAGTTTTTCTTTAGTGGAGAAAAATAATGTCGCTTCATTCGCTTAAAATTTATGATTTTTCCAACGAAAAAGGTTTTATTTGCCACCCAGTGTTGCAAATTCGGTCTTCCAGTTAGTTATCTCGTTCATAATAGTAGGCGACAGTTTCTCAGCACATTTAATTGCCAAGTATTAACAAACACATTGAGACTAATTAACAAGATAATTGTAGACGACATCATTACGAACTCATTCGCAACCTATAGCTGTGCGGATCGACTTTGTCCACCCGCCCACTAGCTCATCGTATTCGATTACCAAATAGATTGTTCGGAAATAAAAAGAAGGAACAGTCTCAAGATAGCAAGTTTAAGTTTCACGCTGATTGGTGGCATTCGACTATAATGCACACGTTCCGTAAATAGAAACCCACTTCGGTTGGCTGCTACACGTAATACGATTGGAGATCGAATTGATTGCAAAATAAATAGACCCCTGCAAGTACGTTTGTAGTTTGTGCGTCTCGGGAAAAAGAGTCGCGCCTCGGTCTAAAGTTGCAGAGTGTCATTAACCTGGACCCGACAGGCTGGCAGAGAAGTTTCCAAACTCATTTGGCACCCGCCTGCGTGTGTCTGTCTGTAAGTGAATAAAATCTAATCACGTTCGCTCAATATTATTGTTTATAGTTGGATCGAAATAAAGGGTGATTTTTTAAGAGGTTTAGAACTTTTTTTAAAAAAAAAACACAAACAATTCGAAAAAATGAATGAAATATTTATTTGAATCGATAGTTTGAACCTTGCAATTTAATGTTTAAAGATAATTTCATGCAAATGTTGACCGCGGCTGCGTCTCAGGTAGCCCATCCGCTGAGTCCAATTTTGGCATACTCTTTCACACATATCGGCCGGTATGTCACGAATGAATGCATGGATGTTGGCTTCCAGTGCGTCAATCGAAGCGGGCTTGTCCCTATACACATTAGCCTTGGCATACCCCCACAAAAAATAATCTAATGGTGTCAAATCGCACGATCTAGGCGGCCAATTGACCGGCCCGAAACGTGAAATTAACTGTTCACCAAACTCGCCTCGCAATTGCGCCATTGTTTCGCGTGCTGTGTGGCATGTGGCACCGTCTTGTTGAAACCACATATCATGCAAGTCAAGAACTTCCATTTCGGGCAAAAAAAAGTTTGTTGTCATCGCTCGGTAGCGTTCACCATTGACAGTAACGCTGCGATTCGCATCATCTTTGAACAAATATGGCCCAATAATGCCGCCGGCCCATAAACCGCACCAAACAGTGGCTTTTTCGGGATGCATTGGTAGCTGTTGCAATGCTTCTGGCTGATCTTCACTCCAAATGCGGCAATTTTGCTTATTTACGTACCCATTCAACCAAAAATGAGCCTCATCGCTGAACACAATTTTTCGATAAAAAAGCGGATCCTCGGCCAGCTTTCCAAGAGCCCATTCACCAAAAATTCGGCGTTGTGGTAGGTCGGCTGGCTTTAGTTCTTGCACCAGCTGTATCTTAAAAGGCTTTACGCCCAAATCCTTCCGCAAAATTTTCCACGTAGTGCTTTAACAAAGGCCTAACTGCTGGGAACGGCGCCGAATCGACATTTCGCGGTCTTCTGTCACACTAGCTGATACGGCCGCAATATTTTCTTCACTACGCACAGTACGTAAACGTGTTGGTGGTTTAATGTCCAACAAAGTAAATTTGGTGCGAAATTTGGTCACAATCTTCCGAATAGACTGCTCAGAAGGTCGAGAATGCCGATCATAAAATGGAAGCAGCGCGCGATGAACATTTCGAACCGAGCACGAATTTTGATAGTAAAATTCAATAATTTGCAAGCGTTGTTCATTTGTAAGACGATCCATGGTTAAATTGCAAACCAAACTGAAGCTGTTTGACAGTGACACAAGGTACTAAACACACGTCAGCTGTCAAAACCAGTGTTGCCAAAACCAAACCAGCTAAAAAATCACCCTTTACATATATTCCGAGTGCACAAACAAATGGACACGTGCCATCGAACGTGTTGTACTTGATTTATCAGCAGTAGAAATAGAAATTTCTATTCGCAATTTTGAAAGATGCATAATAAAATCGCAGACGATTATGAGCATATGAAAGCGGATTTGTTAAGCAGTAAAAATGATTTAGTGGCATGTTTACTGCAAAATGTGGTTTCTTTGTAATTTGCAGAGCTCCAAACGGTTTCAAAATGTGTTTCGCCGCGAGAATAATTAGAACTGCAGGTAATAAAACCGGAAAATTCTCCAAAGACTGCTGATCATTAAATCTGTTGGCATGTGCTTTTGATTACTTGTTGGTGTAAATTTTGAATGGCGCGCCGTGGTAGGTAGACTGGAGAATATGTCGGCGCAGATGAGCTGCTTGAATAAATGCTCAATGGAGATGCACTCAAGAATCCCTGGTGTAAAACTCACTGAACAAACCCTAGTATCGAAACTATCTGCGAGGACGCGACGGCTGACGCTGATTGGCTTTTGAATTTAGGACTCAGACTTGTGTATTGTGTTGACTTTTCAGTGCAACGTGCAAAATTCAGGAGGTTTTCAATTCTTTTTTAATTATCTGCCCTCGGAAAAGCGCATTCTTTGTAAATGTCTATCTATAATTGGTATTCTTATCAAGCCAGTTTTTATTCGGTACCCTTTTAGACCGTCGATATTTCGAAAGTTATGAAATAATCCTCCCTTGGTGTCTTTGATTAAATTTTAATCCCACACTTTGTACAAAAGACTTCTGCCAAGACGTAGCTACTGCTTGATTTCCTATGTCCTTCCGTAACCTCTTCGCGATTTTGGCATATTCTGCAATAATTGCTTTCACATTATTATTGCTCGCCCTGTCACTATCACTATCACTATCACTATCACTATCACTATAACTATCACTATCACTATCACTATCACTATCACTATCACTCTCACTATCACTACCACTATCACTATCACTATCACTATCACTATCACTATCACTATCACTATCACTCTCACTATCACTACCACTATCACTATCACTATCACTATCACTATCACTCTCGCTATCACTATCACCATCACCATCACTATCACTATCACTACCACTATCACTACCACTATCACCATCACTATCACCATCACTATCACTATCACTATCACTATCACTATCACTATCACTATCACTATCACTATCACTATCACTATCACTATCACTCTCACTATCACTATCACTATCACTATCACTCTCACTATCACTATCACTATCACTATCACTATCACTCTCGCTATCACTATCACCATCACCATCACTATCACTATCACTACCACTATCACTACCACTATCACCATCACTATCACCATCACTATCACTATCACTATCACTATCACTATCACTATCACTATCACTCTCACTATCACTATCACTATCACTATCACTCTCACTATCACTATCACTATCACTATCACTATCACTATCACTATCACTATCACTATCACTATCACTATCACTATCACTCTCGCTATCACCATCAGCATCAATACTGCATTTGCAGCCAACATTATTATTATTATTATCACTATCACTATCACTCTCGCTATCACCATCAGCATCAATACTGCATTTGCAGCCAACATTATTATTATTATTGCTCGCCCTGTCACTATCACTATCACTATCACTATCACTATCACTATCACTATCACTATCACTATCACTATCACTATCACTATCACTATCACTATCACTATCACTCTCGCTATCACCATCAGCATCAATACTGCATTTGCAGCCAACATTATTATTATTATTGCTCGCCCTGTCACTATCACTATCACTATCACTATCACTATCACTATCACTATCACTATCACTCTCACTATCACTATCACTATCACTATCACTCTCACTATCACTATCACTATCACTATCACTATCACTATCACTATCACTATCACTATCACTATCACTCTCGCTATCACCATCAGCATCAATACTGCATTTGCAGCCACGTTGGACTTGAATTTGGGGGGATCACTTTATTTTGAGTCGCCCTCGTCGTTTACACCTCAACACTGACTGTGACGAAGAAGTTTCCCGGCTCATATCCACAGATCTTTGTTTGAAGCTTGTTTTTCTGCTCACAACCTCGCAATCACCAAGGTAATACGATTTCAAATCGGGCCACTATATAAACCCACTCAAACCAGATCAATTGACATCATTTGCGAATGCAAAAATCACAAACAACCCCAGCGTACAAAACTCATTAAAATTTAAATGAACCATTCGCATGACAGAAACACACAACATTTGACCCATTAAAGCAATGCAATCCCCAGAAACGGAACAAATTAATGTCGTCATGCATCTAGATCAATAAATTTATTCCAAGGTCACGTCAAGTCACCCCCACTCCCCCACTTTCTGTCTTGTGTACATTCGCAATGCTACCCGGGGCCGATTTGCACTGCCAAAGTTTGTATGTCAAATAAAAATGTTAATGTCTCCATTCAAGTGAAATCATAGTTGTTCCTCAAATGGAACTCTGAATTAATCCTGCCAGCTCATGGTCGTGGTTGGACACAGTTGTTGCAGATAGGAAAACCTGCGTTTTCAAGTGATTACATAGTTATACGGTGTCGCCGTCTTATCCGACATCCGACATCCCCCCGCACTGACTTGGAGCGTGGTGCGTTTTTCATCAAGGATATTGTGCCCTTGTATTAGAAACTAAACACACACAGCCATCGGATCGATTGCTGGCAGACGTGCTTTCACGTAATGAATAGTTTAGTGCGCTTAATGAGGTACAGCTACGCGTATCACGCTTGAAAGTCATTAAAGAGCAATAGCTGGCAATGGCTTTGCTGGAGGGCTCTGTCGGAAAGTGGTTTTCGGTTGCGGTGTTGGTTTCGGTTTCGGTGAAATGGCTGAACCTAAGTAATTATCGCGGATTGCGACGGAGAAAATGTAGAAATTCAGTTCGATCTGAAAGCTGTTTGAGGGGAAGCTTGTGGTTGTTATAAACCAATTTGTTTGTATATGGAATTACAGTTTCATAAATCATGCCCTAATGGGTGGACGTGGTTGCTGGCGTCTAATAGATGGGGATGTAAAATTTATTTTCTTGGAATACAGAAATGAACCGAGGACTAAAATCGACTCCAAAAATATTAAGAAGTGTAAAAATATCTCTGAACTTCCATCGTACATTTTTTTAAACGTATGAAAAAAGCTCCATGACCGCCTGAATTCATCATCAGGATTGTCACGAATACGGTCCTTAAATCGGTCGTAAAAGTATTCCAAGTCATAGACAAAAATCTCTCGAACCATTTTTGGAAAATCAATTCTAAATTTGATCAAAATATGCAAGAAAAAAGTAGCAAATAATCCCGAAATCGGACATAAAAAACTCTTCAAAAGTAGTTCGACAAAAAAATTGTAAAAAATATTTTCCAACGCAGATAGAAAACACACTCAAAATTACAGCCCACATTTATCCAAGACGACCAAAAATCGCCCCTGAATAATTTTATGAATAAGAATAAGAAATAAGCATAAAATTGACACCAAAAATGAGTAAACCTAAAGTCACTACAAAGGCCTCCGCAAAAGCCTCAAAATAATTTGTGAAGGTGCATCTTAAGTCGAATATAAAATGTACTAAAAATCGTAAAAAATTGTCAAACCAATTACTCGAAAACACTCAATAAAATAGGTCATAACGTTCGCAGTTTTTAAAATCATTTCAGCTTTTAAAATCGTTTCAGAAGTCATCATCCAGCAAACTCTCATTCAATTCGATCGAAAAATTTGTAGAGACTTGTTCGAAAATGTCGGCCAAGGCCTTCATTTAACCAAAAAATCAATCAAGGGGCATTGACAGTCTCAATAAATTTTGGATCTACAGTCGCAGAAAAACAGATAAGAAGAACGTTCAACCAAGAGTCGTCATGAGACGATTATTTTTCTACATCTTTGTCAAAGTGCACAAACAACTCAAACTACTCAAAAAGTCGGTCCTAATTTCGTCCGAAAATCGTGAATGAAATCATCTCAAAAACCCAACACACAAAAACTGATCATCAAAACGCCACAAAAATCGAAGCACATAAAAGATTTATGAAAGGTGAGGACTGTATCCGCCAAAAAGCGTGTTAAAGTCTGCACTAAAATCGACCAAAATATACCCCAAAAGTTGTCTTGGATCTGTCCTAAAATTGTACAAAAAACTTTCCAAAAAATCATACAAAGATATTTGAAAATCACTATAGGATTTCCCAGAAACTGACACAAAGTTTCTCTAAAACATCTCACAAAAATCGGTTTATGTCTTAAGGAATTGTCATATCAAAAATTTGACCTTGGTTCGTTCTAAAAACCGCCCTATATATTGCTCGGAAAATTAACAAAGGGAACATTTTTTCCAAATCTCAGTTGTGATTTTTCTAAAACTTGCCAGAACTCGTCCTAAAATCGTGGCCTACAGCACTAAAAAAAAAATCTAAAATTATCCTAAAAAGTTTGAAAAGCAAAACTCAAAACCTCATAAAACCCTTTAAATCGTCCGAAAAATTTACAAACTACGAGTGAAATAAAATAAATTTATAAAACTTCCTAAAATCACCCGACGAATGTACCAAATTGTTGATAAAAAAAATCATCCCAAACATCTTTTTTTTTTACATTTTTAGGCTTTGGATGTTTGCTTGAAAAGATGCCTTAAAAATGGCGACTAAAGTGCTGCATAAACTCACTCCAAAAATTTGGTTAAAAAAAGTAAAAAAAGTAAATAAAATAGCCCAATTCTTTTGAACTTTTGAAGTCGTTCCAAAGCTTGTCAGGGAAACGCCGAAAGACGTGCTTTAAAATTGAAATCGCCCTGACATCTGAACGACCTAAAAATGGTCTACAAACTTACCCCAAAATGATCCAAAATCATCGCAACAGTGTTTTTGTGCACATTTTTTAAGCTCCTCCATAGTTGGCCAGTTATAAATGTCCTTCTGAAAACCATCGATGCAAAAACGACAACCGCCGGATGAATGTAACCTCGAGCTGACACAAAAAACAAAGAAACGCTTTAAAAAAAACAATCAAAATATGTCCTCAGGCATATGAGTGTATAAATAGCTTACTTAGTAAAAACAACACCCACCCTTACATTGTTCAACTGCAAATGTGTGCTTTACATGTGTATCCACCACTTGGCTTCCTCTGCACTTTATTTATCTCATTATGACACTCTGTCCTCAGTGCGAAACTAACGAGATATATCCTTTCCTTACAAATAAACTTAGTCTTTTCCCAGCGAATGTCAAGAGATGTCGTCCTGTTGTAGAACTTATCTAAAACAAACATTCCCCAAGTTAAAGTCCCCCTTTTCCGCAAAAACACACTCAAAAGACTGATTCCTGCTCACCCCCGTCTAACAACAATATATACAACGGTCCAAGATTTACTGTACTCTTAACCTTGCACAAATTCATTTTCCAGACTACCCTGGGACATACATTCGTTCTCATAGTTACCGCTGTGCCGAGAAGAAGAAAAACGCGGACGCCGCATTATTAAGAACGCGCAACAGATGACTGTAAATATATAAGAAAAAAAAATCACTCCCACACCTACCGAGCTGCCGAACTTCAAGTCGAATTTATTGAAAGGAAAATTCATCCTTTTTTCACGCTTAAGCAACTTCAGGATAAAACTTCTTATCTCCTAATGCGCGCAGTTGCTGCCTACTCCCTATTTTCGGGATAAACCGACTCCCCTAACTTGAAAAACAATAAAACCGAAATTGATTGAATTGTGCGGGGTGGTATTTCGGAGAATATAAAAATTCCCCCAACAAAAAACAAAAAAAAAACCAACATCTTCCCGAGGACGAAACGCCGCAGGCAGGGGTTGTGATTGTGATTGTGACGATGATGGTTATAGTGAACTCTTTCGTTTGGTACTACACCCAAATATCCTTCACGGCACATTGACTAGTCCTTAGTTTATGGAAATCCGCACCTTCAGCGAGGAAAGAAATGTCGTTGTGCAAACTTTACAAGGACACATACAACTTTTCCAACAAGACCAAGTGCCCGAGGGGCGACCCCTTAGAAGTGTTATCTTTACTCGAGACGTAATGGTGACAAATGGAGTACCTGTGATCTTTGAAACAATTGCCAAAGTGGAAAGGGATCCATTGTTTGAGGCAGTTCATGCCTTCAACTGGTGGATGCGTGGGCGTGCTGAAAGCAGTTGAAGGAGTATATTTGCTGTTCCTACATAAATAGAACTTCACTGCCGCCACGGGAGATATCCATTATTGGGCCACGGCAAATGAGTAATGTGCAGAATGTTAATTTGATTGACAAGTGCCGGGATAACAAAGGACTTTTATTTGAAAATAAAGCGCCCCATCCGAAATGAATATGAATTTGGATGTATACCCTTTTCAGATTTGATATGGACAAGAAATCGATAAAAGGACTGGCAGTTTCGCTTTCGGTTAGCAGAAGGACTAAGAGATATTTAAATAATTTGATGAAGTGATAAGGATACGAGTATCTCGCCGAGGCAGCACAATTGAATACATTTTAAAAGGGTTGTTGCGAAGTTCTTCGAACTTTCAATGGACAACTCCCTATCGTAGATGACCTCTTTTGTCAACGGAGGACAATTTTTGGCTAACCTCAAAGTCAGCCTTGTATGATTGTTATAGCAGCCGGCAAACTGTTAGTGGGAAGTTAGCGGTTACGCCTGCAAACTGTTACCCAGATAAAAATCCTGGGGCACTCATTCCGTAATTTTTCAGAGGATTATCGTCGAAACGATAGACCTCCAAAAGTAGCAACTAAGTGCCAAAATTACGAGCTTGAGACCTTAATCCAATTCATTTTCCACAAATGTTATGAAAGCTGATGATAGTGAAACAAATTCCGGTAGAATATAACTTCTTATGGTCGTCAAAGTTTCAAAAACGGTATCGTCCCGACGATTATTGTTATACGGAATCTGCCCCCTGGTTCATCTATTGATTTGTCATCATAAAACACCTAAAGGGATCCGCAAATTCAGCAATACTACCCATGAGTGCTGTAGAATGCTGCCGTCTTAGAAATATGTAAGAGAAATAGAAAGAACACCGAAAATCCTTTCAAAATATGTGTAAATCTCTGATTGATGTTTTTCTCCAATGTGCTCGCAAATAGTTCCCTAGGTATTTTGCATAAGATTCCTGAATACATTCACTTTTACAATAACTTCTTCTATATGTTCGCACTTAGTTCTTCCGCGTAGATTAAGCGAATCGCGGCAGATTCTTCTAACATTAGTAGCGGTTCAATCATTCACCACCAAACCAGGTGAATTGCATTTCGTTCGCATCGATTTGCCGGCAAGTTCTTCGGAGAATCCCAGGCGAAGCATGTTTCGTTTGAAACGGTTGATGTCAAAATTAATGTCGGTAAAAGAATCGCCAAAACCGACACAAGAGCGACGAAGAACAAAACGCGAACACCTAGAATTTAGAATTTTTACAAATTTTCACAAATTTTTAAACCGCAAAGCAAAGTGCTTATCTGCAGGTGGTTGTTTAGAAAATGTTATTTAAATTTTACTTGAAGTGAATATAATATTTAAAATTTGTCCCCATTATACAATTTAGTGCATATACTTCTATCAATGTATCTCGATTTATATTACAGATTCTAGATAATATTGTTTTAAGTTCTCATATATCATATATCATCGCTATACCACCACCTTTTATATTTACCCTGTTTGAGAATTCTGAATGAAAACCAATCAAATTATACAAATTATTTTCTTTTTCTTCAATGTTAATTTCTAACAGAACAATAACATCAATACAGTTCAAAATTGGACATATACGAACGCAAAAAATATCCCAATTTGTTCTTAAAGATCTTATGTTAAGACATAAACAGCGAAAATTCATTGTTTTTAAGCCATTTTGTGCTTCTACAAAATCTCCATACTCCATAACATTGAAGTCAAATAAAACATGCTCATAATTATCACTATCCATTATTGTAGAAAATATTTGTTCTTTTACTGTACATGATACATTTAGTTGCGTTTTATTTTATTAATATCGCCAAGAACTTGAATACAAAAAGCTTCCGGCTCTCTCTTCCTTCCTAGCGAATACTTTTCCAGAGCTTTCCCAAACAAATCTCCAGCCTTCTTCTTTCGCTTTTTTCTTTGCTCGCCATAACAGTTGTTTATTAACGCTAGTGAGCAGATTATTAACTTACACGTTGTTGTTGTTGTTGAAAGCCTCGTTTATTTTTACATTCTCTTCCGTGTTTTGGTTTATTCTTGCAATAGTTGATGGACGGGTTGCGCGTGCACTTTGCATAAATGAAGATTTTGTTAGATTATTATGGAATTATTAGCGATAATTGCGGTAGATGTCCGATATATTCATGTTTGTGACTTCTTGTTTAATTGTTTTTCCAATTGACTTGATAACTTCAATAAGATTTTCATTTGGTTTTGGTGGAACATTTTTTATTTCGATGCAGTTTCGCAGCTGTTGTTGTTCTATTTTGTTAATTCGTGCTTGCAAGTTCGATATTTGTTCGTCTTTTTCTTTGTGTGAATCTTTCAGCTTTTGTATTTCGCTCATAAGTGTATCCAGAATATTATTTTATTTTTCTATGTTTTTGTTAAATTCATAAAATTTAGGCGAGACAAAGTTACAGAAATAAGGTATGCCTTTGATTTCCGTTTTCATTTTCTTTAACTCTGCCATAATTGCGATTGTGTTTATATTATTAACATTATCCATTGGTATAAGCGTCTTATCATTATTTTGTGGACTAGACAATTCTGATCTGGTTGAGCCTCCGATTCTGTGTTCATTGTTGGTGTTAGCGGACGTGATGAGGTTGAAGGATCGTTTACAGCGATCCGAACACTTTCATTGGAATTCCTACAAAATTGGCATTTCCAAGCATCACGTTTAGCTCCCATTGATCTCCATGATCGCTCGGTCACCGTGGTGCAAACGAAGTGAGGTTTTCTTGAGCACGACGGACAGGTTACGAAGTCCCCAGCCGGCGACAGACCATCTTTGTAGTGGTCACACAAGGGCATTGTATACTTACTGTAAAAAACAAAATACCGAAAATACTAACGCAGATGCAAATTCCTTTCTCTATTTTAAAATAAATTGGAAGTCACTGTCTTGATTTGTTTTTATGCTTTAAGTTTTAGTTTTAAAAGAAACTTTCTTATAGAAATGGAGTTTTGTTTATGTATTATTTATATATTTTTTTTACACCTTGCTTGACTATTCCTCAATTTTTCGTGACGAACTAAAACACTTCGATACTTCACACTTAGAGGAAGCTTGTGCCAACGATCTGAAAATCTAATTTATTTGAGTTGCATTTATTTCGAAAATGTGAAGAGGGTGGCGACAGGTTAGGAAAACGCAATAATAAAATTTTGTCTCTCTCTCTCTTTGCAAATAAAAGGTCTCTCGAGAGGGCAATCATTTTCTTCAACAGAGATATCGGGGTCCCTAATACAAGTTTTTTGTTTATTTCCAGGGTGTCAAAATATTCAGTATTCAGTTTGCGGTTTCAACATGCAGCTTTCCGATGGTTTAGAAAATTAAAATAAATATATATTTCCAAAGTTAGAGCTCAGTTGAATAGTAGTGAAAAATTGGAGCATTTGACTGAGTCTGAGTAAACAAAGCTGTGCTTAAAATTTGAACGATATCTTCTTCCAAACATGACTGCATTGCCCAAGCTGCAGAAGAAAATTAAAAACTAGATTAATTTGTTGTTTTACTAAAAATGGAAACCCTATCACTCTTTATAAAATACCCTTTAAAATAGTATAATATTGGCGATATTTATAGAGGTAGAAAAGAACGCGTTCGCTCAGTGTCGCCTGGGATTCTTAGATGAACTTGCTGGCGAACGCAATCTTCTAAACGGGTTATACCAGCCGAATAAAATGCAAATCGCATTGGGGTCCTTCGACTTATGATATATTATGATTATTTTATAGTTTTTACAAGGACTTCGTGCGCCAATTGCGTAAAACAATTATCCTCGGCCAATTTTAACCTTAAAAATAATTTAGCTAAAATCACGCACCAACAATTTAGTGGCAGCAGCCAGAACCCACACAAATACATCACTACCACTGACAGGCACGCCTGGAAAAGTACCAAGAAAATATATCTACACCTCCTCAGCGACAGACACAATGAAAAACCCCCAAAACCACCGTCAACACAATGGCACTTCATCATTCATAAAATCATAAAAAAAGTCATGCCAAACCACTGTAATTTTCGCCTTCTTCGCCTTATTTATATAGCCGCACATTGTAAACAAAAGCAACCTCATACCCACCGTTGAACAATGTCGCTCATTGTTGTTCCACTTTCCACCGCTAATTAATGCCTTCCGACACTGCCTGCCCTTCGAGAGTTGGGGCGGCTATAAATACTCCTTCAGCAATTTCAGCCATTGAAAGGAATAAAAATAGTCGAACAAAAACGAACTGCAACAAATTTGAATCACTGCGTTAATGCCAAACTGACACCAGTACCTTGGAGCTGGCCGCCGCCGCCACACATTTAAATATTTCACTGGAGCAGGCAAAAACCTATCCTCATACATATTGTTATCAAAGGTGCACTTTGTCCTGCTGTTTTCCATAAATTTGTGCTGACCAAACTCACACACGTTCCAACTCACAAAAATAAAGGCCAATCGACAAATTGACCTAGTTCCTTGCGAGACTTTTGCCCATGCCATGTGGTGCGCTTCGGATGACGTATGCACTGTACACGCCACCCATATCATCCGCACTAGCAAACAAAAAGTACCAAGGACCTTGTGCGCCATGTGGGCTTCCGCCCGGTCGTTAACTGGTTATGACTCGGAGTTTGAATTTTGTTGTTTTTTGTGATTTATGGCTCTCGAAAGGATGCGCCCCATTTGACATGTGTTGCACCAAATGCATAATTGCCGGCCTGTCAAAACAATCAGTAATCAATTAAAATCCAAAACACTGCTGCAAATGGTGCTAGTGCTATATCCAGCCGAGCTTTAATTAACAAAACTACAACATGTTAGCCGAGTATTTGCTGGCGTTCACTGTCAATGTCAGAACACACTGTCAGTGTCACTGTCATTGTAAAAAAATATATATCGAACAAAAAGTGTGAGGAAACATGTCGACTGTCGACTCCCCACAGTTCAGGGCCGGCATTGTTAGGCTGAATGTCACATAATGCAAGCGGAACAGTCTCGAAGGACGTGCTTTTTCGCAAGCGGAAGAAGGATATTACTGAAATATTCACACGTGTGTGTATTTGTGCGCCCGAAGTAACTTCATTTCCATTATGCCTTTGGAGTTCGGCTTTCAAAACAACACATACCCACAAGGGACACAGCAGACGAGCGCTGCCAAGGATGGTTTCCTGCAAGTTGAACCAAGAGGTAAATATTTAGACTCCAAGATAATTGGAATTTATTTCATTAGTTAGGGCTTTGCATGGCAAAAGGAAAGAGACAAACAAAAAAGAAAAAATCGCTCCTGCTTACACGGGGTGAAAAATTCATTACGCTGGTCAGGACCTAAAGTTTGTGTCATAATCAGATTTGCCTGGAAGCAGGAAATACTTCTGAAGGTCCACCAGAACCGTAATTACTGGAATTATCGCTAAAATTGTGCTTTATAGTATTTATTTTCGGACTTCCGTGTGAAATGTACGTATGTTCGGTTATATACAGTGGTGTCCGTGAAAAGGCAGCATTTATTGCGCGACCTAATTTTAACGGAGTTTCCGATATTTATCGTCTGCACGAGTGAGTTGGGACTCGGAGATGGTTACCTTCCAAGGTTGTCCAAGAACAGACTAGCGTTGCACGTGACCTGATAGAACAAATGCATGACAGCTCTGACGTTTTTGTTTGTCGACTCAGTTAGCAGGCAAGTAATTCTGAAAATATGTCATATGCCAAATTTGCATCACAATCATCTGCTCAAATCACCATGAACCGGATTAACCATACTGCGATGAGACGTTATCCACTCTTTCCGACGCCACAAAATTTGGATGTTCTAATCATCTATTCGGGTCGCTATCTGGAAGCAACCGAGGTTAGTCTATAGATGCCAGTGCCGAGAAAATTCTCTTAGCAAAAGACTGCCAGAATAGTTTCCGATCCCATTTTCCTCAAGCGCTCAACGAGACCCATTCCCATCACAAGCGTGGGCCTTAATGTACTAGATTTCACCGTGCGACCATCAAAAATAAGCCCATAGTTCGATGATGACAGCTGTCAGTCAGTCAAACAAGAACAATAGTTTTACCGAAAGCCAAAGGGAATATGTCGAGATTGCAACATATAAACAGAAGTGGGTGACACTAGTCTCTCTCTGAGTCGGTCAATTTTACGGGTTTTCACTCCTGCCATAGTCCTCCTGTCACATTTCTTAGATCGCATCTTAAAATCGTCGTAAATATGTCTACGCACATACTGGAGAATGGATTATTTTCAAGTTTGCACACTCGAAGGCTTACTTCCAAATTCTGATCGGTTTTCGATTTTCGATTTCAATTTATTAAATGAGAAAACTTAATAATGGCAAAATAAATGGCGGATAAAAAACACACGTCAAAAAAAATTAAAAAATTAACTTCTATGTAAACCCAGTAACTTAAAAAAATACAGATGGTGATTTTCACAAAAAATTGGCAGCATTGTCGCTTAGCAGATTTTCGGATTTTTAAGTAAGTCTGACACTGACAGGTGTCTTGCTGCAGTCGTCTGACCAAGAAAATTCTGCTTTACTTCTCACTTAATATTTGGAATTTCATCTCGGCGCCAGCGGAAGATTGCACTTCCTAAAATCCAAATTGAAAAATGCGCATATGTGCAGGTGCACATAAAGAGTCGCGTAAGTAAGAACAATGGGGTTAAAGCAACTGAATAAACTGTCATTAGTCTTCCAGCTAATATTAAATAACTGGGAACGCTGTCCTATAGTTGATAACCAAGTTGAAATCTAGTTGACAAGTCAGGTTTACGCGTTCATAAACTGTTCAAGAGAAATCAATTAACTTACTACATAAACAAAGTATGCGAACGTACCTATAGTTTGTGAAGTGACATTAGTTTTTGCTGAGTCTTAAGTTTCGGTGTGATGTTTACATGTATACATCATTTTAATTTTGCTGCAGTATTTTTTTTTTGCTATAAATACGATGTGCAAATTGTTAACACCCATTTAAACAGCTTAACCCATTTATGTACCGCGTTTACAAACCACTGAAATGATAATTTGTAATGACCTTGACGAAATTTGACAGCAAGCGATGTTGGTGTGGGAATCGCGTTGTTTGTGACATTCCTAGTTAAAAGATTTCCGAAACGTTGCTTTTTTTTTGTAAATTGAACCTTTTAAACTGTGGGTTTGTTTATGTTCGCCTTTCTAAATTTGACAAGCAGGCATCATTTCTAACCATGATTCTTACTTTAAAGTGGCTCAACAGATTTGAATATATTTAATTTAACTCTAGACTTCGTCGAATTAGTTAGCCAAAATGACAGTTCCAGCACAAACAAAAAATCGTATGTCATTCCAATCAACAGGGCAACAGTGGCTGCGTTCTTCTTTCGAGCCACTAGGTGTCTTTTGCTTTGTTTGTTTAGAATAATCAATTTAAAGAAGTTGGAGGTAATAATCCTTCTTCAACGGGGGTGCCACTTTTTATAGCTTCGTCGAGTTATGTAAAAACTCTGTTTATCAACTTTTGGATTTAACATTTTTTAAGTACTTGCAGCGCTTAAAGCTATCAGCTTAATATTTTTGGAAGTTCATTCTATGCACGGCGATGAATTCTTCGGTGGCTAATGATTTTATTTAAATTCCAAAGTGCTGTCTTAAACCAAAATGTTTTACCTACATTCACATCATATGGATTGACATCTTAGATCTTGTCCACTTCCACCCACTCGACTACAGCAAACATAAACAAATATTAAGAAAATATTGGTTTGTCCCCTGCTGCAGATATAGAAACAGTCATTTGAAACATGTCAACTAGACAGACCACCATCATAACCCCTTTTTTATTGACAGCAAATCTCAAAAAGGCTTGATTCCTCGTTTTATGTGCCTTAATCTGTTTCACGATGATGTTCTTATACATTTTGCTCTTTAATGTTTAACAGAACACAGAATAAATTGAACTTGATGCAAGGGCTCTAGAAATAGAAACATAGGAAAATGTAATTCTATAGAAAAACATTTTCATCCAACAAGGAAAAACATCTTCATCCCACAACGTTGTGGTTAATTTTATTTGATTTGCTGTTGCCATTTAAAAATTTCCAAGTTACACTTTCATCACCCACTGTGCAAGTGGGTGATGAAAGTTTTCACTTTTCTGCCCTTTGTGTGAGTCAACTTTGTGTTCGTGACTAGCAGTAATTTTCGTGACGTCCCTGGAAACGATAGAGTGCTAAATTTAGTTTTTGCCTTCAGCGTTCTAGTAATTTTTTGTGTCTGTCTTGTTAGCAGGTAGCATGAATTTTTTATTTTTGTTTTTTAATGTTGTTTGAACTTGAACTTGTCCATATAAAAACACGCCTTTGATGGAAATTAATTTTATAAAAGAAAAATACACGTATTCAGTGTAAAAATTCAACAGGCTTCGCCGTTAGAAAATAAACGAAAATCTAACAAAAGCTATTTTATTATTTTTCTTAATGAGATGAAAAAGAGCGAGTGAAAAGTGTGTTCAAGTCCAAGGACGCTTTTCATTCTCTGTGGCTACCTGCAGTGCCAGATGGCACGTGCGGCTATGTATGACAACGAAATGATGCACTCGCGTCAGACTTTGCACCTTTTGTTAAATCTTAATTGGTTCCTTGTCGGAGAGTGCATGCGGATTTGCCTTGACATTACGCTTTTGATCGGATGAGATAGGAAACGATTTTCTTAGAGTTTCCCAAGGAGCCTCAGTGGTAGTTTTGGATCAATGCATTTTAGACGTACTGATTGACAGAAGAGAAGGCGACAGTTTGATTGAATAGTGAACAAAAGTTTTAAATGGTAGACTAACTAAATCGCCATGCATAAAAATGGGGAGGACTATTAGACGATCTAGGTAAGGATATGCTGTTTATGAAATTTATTCGACAGCTTTTATGCAATTTATGAAATTTGGTCAAATTAAATATTCTCTGAACATAAAGAACAAAATGTGCGCCACTGGATCGCACTTAGTGGCGGAGGAAAACAATTTTCTATTTTAAACTGTCAAGTCTGTCCCATTGACAGGTGCAATGGTTTCATCATTCCGACTTACCTCACTCTTGAGTTCTATCGAAGCACATTTTTGTATTTAACTCTTAAAAGTGCTACAATCACGAAATTGCAGGTAAGTCCAAGGTTGCCACTTGCAAACAAAATTACCTACCAAAATTGAGAAAAAAACTTACCAAACCAACATAAAATTTACCGAAATTCTGGCGACGTTGATAAAACACAAAGAGAAAAATTAGCATGCACCCTATAAGACTTTTCTATCTTTTGGGCATGGCAGTGTAAAAACGTCCATTTGCTTAGTCTTCAGAGAAACTAAAAGAAAAGTGTAGAACTCCTTTTATTTTTATTTATTACTATCAGACCCTCTGTTTAATATACCGCAACGAGTGGACTTACTCTTGGGAGTTGAACATTTTTAAAACAAAAAAAAAACACAAAACAAAGTCTTTTAAAATATTCAATTAAGTACATTAGGATTGCGGGAACTTAGTCAGTCTTTAAGCAATTAAACAACGTCAACAACGTTGTGCACAAAATTACCAGCTGCTAGAAGGAATGGGATAATCTACCATTTCCGAGCCTTTTTTCTTTTAACAAACCTTTTAACACGATTAACTAACCTACCCAACCCATATCTCAATGTACCTAGTTATAAACAGAAACAGAAAATATTTCGAAGTTCACCATCTGTCAAAAGAAGAAAATGAGTGCATTCAGTAATTTTTTGAACAAAACAGGTTTACATGAATTGATATCGAGTTCGTATTTTTTGGTGCTCCTGCTCAAAAAGTTATGATAACCAGAAAAAAATTACCAAATTACCAAAACTCAAAAAGCAAAAAAAAAATTAGGTACCAAATTTGGTAGAAAATTACCAAAGTGGCAACCGTGGGTAAGTCTTCTGCATACAGAGAATTGAACGAAAGAGAAGCTAAAAGAAAATGAAGAACTGAATGTCGATTTTACCGTAAGAACTCTGGTTACAAAAGGGCGGCTTGAAATGAAGTACGTTGCATTCATTTTGAAAGTTGAACAAGAAATCGGTTGTTCGGCACTGAATTTGGTGAATAATTGTGGACCGTGCAATGTAAAATATTTCTTTCTAAATTAATGTCTAGCAACCTGGAAACAAATATCAAAAAATTTTTTTTTTATTATTTTATTCGATTGTTTGTGTGATTTGATTTTTAGCTTTTTGTGGAAAAAACACAGCAGAATTGAAAACCCCCCTTCATCATCCATTTTTGCTATTTATTTCAATTAATTCATCACTCACTTTTGGAAGAGGGTAGTCAGCATTGTTCCAAGTGACAACATGACATTAGAGTTCCTAAAATAAACGGCTAAAGAGTTCGATACACATGTCTACTAAAGGCGAACCCACCACCCGAATTTCCCACAAATCATCCTCAAAATCAACAGGCATCAGACACCTTTGCCTCCCGACAATAAGTCATCCAATTATAGGAATAAATATCCACAACCAAAGGATGATGTCCCTTGCCCGCTAGAATGGACGACCCATCATTTATCTAAGGATATCCTTAAATATATAATCAAAATGAAATTCGTCAGTAAATCAGTGTTTACATTGGCAAGTGACCCTTTTGTTGTTATTTGCAAATGAAAACCCCTTCAGCTTTGTTTCTCTGGAACAATGCAAACAATGGAAACAATAATGTTTTTAGTAAAAAATAAAAATACAATAAAAAATTACAGTTGGAGAGGTATGGTGGATAGATTCGGTTGAATTTTTGCCGATACTCTGACAGAACTTTGACGAGTGGGGCAAAACGTCATAATGGACAGCTTTAATAACTTTAAGTTATTGACCTCCGTCGATGAATTCTGAAAATGACATCACTTCCGAAATCAAGCGATGAATCAGGCTCTTCAATCTCCTTATAAGGAAGTAACGATTCGTCAAAATACATTAAGGACTGTTGTTTATAAACGTCAACATTTTGTATGGGGTTTGACAACCCTCTAGTCATCTAGCGGGCTATGGAACGCGCCCAATGATTCACCTAAGCGAACAAACTATTCGTAATCACGTACCAGTTGATTAGGCTAAAAATATCATTTACTGACGTTAATAAGATTAGAAAAAACCTGGTCCAACGAATTTCTCCCAAAAGAGGTCGCTGTGGTCACTTTTGGCTTGTAAGTTTGTAACACCTTCTGAACCTTCTTTCCACTGAATGCGTTGCTCACTCCGTCAGTTGTATCTGCCACAATACTTTCAACGACAATTTGAAGTGAGAAATTGCAACTTATTTGGAAAAGCATTGTTTTGACAGTTTAACTTGGACGAATGCAAAATGAAGTGTTCATTCTTCAACGTGATTAATTTTTCCCACAATAGTTTTGCTCTCGAATGAATACAAAAATCATCCTTGCATATAACAATCATTAAAATTGCATCCTGCAGTCTTTTCGACGCGACTACGGACATGAAGAGGCACAGCATATCGACCGCCTACCCACTACAAGCCTGTCCGCAGCACTCAAACGAGGAAACTATTTGTTCGTGGATTAATAGCATTGTACTGTACCATGTCAGACGTGGGCCGGATTACTGTGATGCCTGGCCAGGCTCATATGTACGCTGCAATTTATTAAAATCCACTCGAACATATGGCTGCGCAAGGTGCTGGGGTGGTTTTAAATTTAAATTCTCGACCCAGGTCGAGAACTTGCTTACTCGATTGTCTTTAATATTACCGCTTTAGCGGGGCGGATTAATACTTGATGGGAATTTAAACTCGGATCAGTTTTCCATTCTACGGAGTATGAACTTTGATTTTTTTTATTTTCTTTACAGCGAATCGATTTTGAACTTCAAAGGATACGTTTGAACTAAAACCGACCGTCGCGATTTAAAGGCAAAACATGGGGGAGTAGGTGCCCCCGATTCTATTTGCTGATTTGATTGGAAAGTCCGATTCGGAAAATGAACCAAATTCGTATCGTTGCCAGGCGAAAATGCAAATTAACCGTCGAATTTAATAACTCTTATAAATTCCGCATCGGCATGTAGGATGTAGCGGAAAGGATTTAATTAACGATAAATGGGTTTCATTTGCAAATTGCGCTCAGTAAAAGCGAACAGGTTCAAGTTGGTATATCAAATGGTTGCAATTAGGGTTTGTTTAGTGAATATTACAATTCAATTATTTTACTACAGTCGAGTGCACTCGTGCTTGTTTATTCCCTTCTATTTATTGATGGATCTATGCGAATCAGCAGGCGTATATTCTATGGAATTTGTTGTTTTTTTTAAATAATTTTTCCAGCTGAATGAATTAATTTACTATGCTTGGCTGCATACACAATCTCGCGAATGCAGTTCGGACGTGTCCACGCATCGATGCCGAACAAATGGAAAATAAATAAAATCACTCTTTAGGCTTAACTTCTGTGTTTTCCTTAGAGCCGCAATTTCCACCTGCAAATAAGAATGTGACATAAAATATAAACTAATTTAGTAAACGACCAAGCACACATATCGCGTGTCATTTGCAATCAACAGAGTTGAAGTTTTTGTACATTTTTTATGAAAGAGACCTTTGTTCACAAACAGAAGTTTGCGTTTGTTTAATTTATTATTATTGCTCCTTTCGAAAGTTCAAATGTGAAAGTTCAGTGAGACCATGTTCGGTTGTATTCGGATTCCACGATGTAAACATTTTATCTGTCATAGATGCGAGTGACTTTTGTTTTCGCTGGCAAACAAAATGTGCGTTTCTTTACTTTTAGCAAATAAGTACTGAAAATATTTTAAAATTCCAAAGTTGGGGAGAAATTCTGTCACGGAGTCACTTACAAAATAGGTCAGAGAACACCTTTCTACTAAAAAGTAGTAGATGTTGGCAGATGTAGGCAGATGTTTTTTTGCACATTATTTCCAATGGTAAACAAAAGCCTCTTAAATATCGAAGGCAAAAAGGAAAAAAAATATAACAGATAATAAAAACCAATTTCAAATCATCTGTCAACTGTCAGACATTTGACAGCTGTTTTCCAATTCCTACTATGGACAAGAATTAGTTTTTTTTTCAGTTATTAGCGACAAAATCTGGAAATGCAAAGAAAATGTCTTGCGCTTTCGACACCGCTCTTTCTTTCCAATCTGTCTAATTAGGGAACGGTGCTGAGAAAAATTTGTTAAAAACTTTTACAAATTCGCACAAAATTGTAAGTAAACGAACGGACCATTAAAATGTATATGTAATGGCTGAAATTGACCAACTTCAATTAGAACACAAGCTCAAAAGTCACCTGTCAATGTTCTAAAAAAGATCAACGTAAATTTCCAACACAACTCGACCACACCATAACCAAGAAAACGGAATTCTCCAAAGGACCTTGAAAAAACGTTCAATCCGCAGCAGTTAAATATTCAATAATTAATAAATCTGTAGAAATTCTAATCAAAAGATACCATCTGCCACTGTCAAACCATAAAAAATGACACAAACTCATAAATGTCAACAGCGAAACAGATCAGTGACGATGAAACGTCCAGAAAGTGTAAATAAACGAAAGCGTGCAATTAAAAGCGATAAAAGATTGGAATTTGCTTTTACGTCTACTCGTCGGTGTCGCAGGAAATTACGTTAAACTCAACGATAGAAGGAAAAAGAAAAACACGAAATCGCTGCTATGGTTTGCAGTTGCGAAAGTAATAAAAGCACGAAACCAACAAGTCAGACAACGGTGAGACCGAGGAGATAGGCATTTGCGAGACACGCAACGTTCTGGCCGGCGATGTCTAAATCGAAAGAAAAATGTGTATCCTCACCGTCCGAGCTGTTGCTCTGCAAAGGAACAATGGACGAAGTGATAAAAAGGGAAAGAGATGTATTTCGTTATAAAAGTGGGAAGTAAACGATTAGAGGGGAATTTTCTAGAGTGCTGTGCTGACCGATTGTTTCGACAGTGGATTAGTGCGGTCTTCTTGGAAAGTACAACATTTGACATTTGACATCTACTTGGGATGTCGATTGATTTACTTATATAGAGATAAAACAAAACTAGACTTGGTCCGAAAAGGATAACTCACACTAATTGGGTTCAATTAGTACCAATTTATAAGGATACGGTCGTAGTCGTTTCAAATGTCAAGAGGCTCAAAATTAGAATCGACACAAAGCAAAGTTGGGCAAATTAAATGACGGTCTTTTTGAGTTTATTTATGCGGGACATGGCTGAGTGTTTTTAAGTTAATTTGAGATGACTTAATTTTATTTAATGTTGTTTTATGGGCAATTATATTGTGAAATTAAAGTGTATGTGCTTGACCTTTATCAGAAATTGACATAAATTGAAGAGATACACCCAGCAGTTTCTAAGTAGATTAAGATCTGTTATGTTTAAAGGTTATTTTTTCTTTAATTTATTTCCTTTTTCAATTTATTGCAATTTTCAAGTTAAGTGAAGTGACATTATTTATCGACAACACTGTAAACACTGACGCCACCTTTTGTTTGGTTATTTTTTCCAGTAAACATTAAAAGTTCATCATGCGAAGAACTCTGACACAAACAATCAAATTTCCTTTGAATGAATCTAATCTAGACTCAGAAAAGGTGGGAAAGCAATACGACCTGTCATCTGTCAATGTAATTAGAACAAAACTAAGCGAAATCGGAATAAAAAAAAACGATAATGTCATCGATACAACTCCACGGGATTCTCAAAAGCTGTAAAACATTTAAACACAGAATTTTTTTTGATAGACGTCACTTCTAATTGTCAGCCAGAGAAAGTAGTTTGATAGTTTTGTATATTACTTGAGATATTTATTAAAGAAAGTATAAAAATATAAATATTCCTTATTGAAAAGAACTATACTTTCAATGTAATCTGATACTTTGTGAAATTGAATTAAAATCGTTCTCATTTATCAACTGATCATAGCTGGCGCTGTCAAAAAAAGGCAAAAAAAAACTCCGTTGACAACAGGTTGCTTATCTATGCGCGACAAACAGATTAAGACATGAATATCAACAACATCTTTGACAGTGCTCTTTTGGAACCACTGGTTTCACTGGATTTTGACACATCGCCGTAGCAACATTGACAACCGCAATATACGTTAATTTTCAGATTTGTTTTGAGCACCTCATACGGTAGCAATATATTGCAGTCAACTAATAATACATTACTCATATTAAAGTTGCTGTCTTTGTTTACAATATATAGGAACGTTCAATAATCTAGTTAATAGGTCTGACAGCCGTCAGCCCCAGCCGTCGATTTGATTGGCCGATTTCATGTTGGCAAAGGTTATGTAAATAGTTTTTCAGTTGAGGTTAATCAACGTGTAGCTGAATCTGAATAATCTCGTCACGAATTGAATGGAGTTCCAATTTGACACTTCAATTGTGACATTACCGACCACTGTAGCTCTTAATTAAGGGAAAATGTCATCCAAACAAATATAGTTGCCATAAATTAAATATGTCCATGTCCATATAATACAACCTCTGATGATGCTGCTGATGATGTTCCTATTGTCGAATGGCGTTTTTTTTTATTTCAAAGCTGTGCTTCAACTGTCAAAAAAATTTATTTTTTAGTTTGGAGCTCCGAATTCCTGTTTTCCTTTTCGCTTAATCAGAGCGCACTCTTTCAACTTAAAATAAACTGACTTAGCTGTCTGAGAAAAAATCTGAGAACTAATTTCCACAATTTGAAGTGAATTTTAGCAGCCGTATGACAGCTGACAGTTGTGTTTTATAAATAAACCAGATCGCTCTGAATATGCTCTCCTCAAGTTGCTGTTGAAGTTTTTCCGGGATACTAATAATTATGCTACATTTTTCGAGCTCACAATGCCAAATTTAAAAAAAAAAAAACTATTTCAAATCATCTGTCAAATGTCAGACATTTGACAGTTGTTTCTTCAATTCCAGTATAAACAGACATTTTTTTTTTTTTAGTTTTTCAGTCCAGGCAGTTTGCATACTGTGACCTACAAAATATTTAGTGTGAGGGTTAAAAATGATTATTAGTTTATCTCTTTTGCTTAACCCGCGCGTATCGGACTGTCAGCTGTCAGAACGAAAAAAAGCCACACTGACAGTGGGTTGATGATGCTTCGAGTCCGTTCACATTAGCTATAGTACGTTGATAGTCGTACATAATATTTGCTTTGATGATTTCAATCTGCCTTTCCGGCGCTTAGGGAATGGCCTTGTCTAAGTCACCATCGCTCTTCCACTCTGAGTGCAGTTTTGATGACGTCTGTCTTTAAATTTGCCATGTCTAATCGACCTTTTCATATGGTATCACAAGAGATCTATAACTTTGACATCGATATGTCATAACCTTTCCAAGACAACCACCGCACCTAACCTAACTGACCGTTTTACCCCAGTCTCTTGTATGGCCTATCATTTCTAAGGAAACCAGTTATATACCAAACTTTTTTGACGTTACATCTAACTCACTCTGTAAAATTAATAACCCACTGGAGTTTTAGTTGAGTGGATATTTTTAGCTACTGCCGTTGACCACTAGATGGATTTTCAAATTTCCCCAGAGTTTGAGTGTCTTTTGACATACATTTGACAGCGCCATCAATTTCGGTTCCGCAGGAGTTCCGCGTATTTGGAATAACCTCAAGATATCGACTATCACCCCACGGGCAATCCTTCCTTCATAAAATTTTAAGACCGAGTTCACTAGAAACTCAAGTCGTTTATTTTTTGCTTTTCATGGAAAATTTGTTTTCCAGCAAATTCAAAACAAAACTTCTCCGAGTACATTCCCGTCATTTATTTGAAAAACCAATCGAGTTTAATGATGGAGCCCGTAAGAAATTGGCGAATGCACTGAGTGGACCAGAGGAGCGGCATGCAAAACCTGAGCGGTATGGACAACTGGAGCGGCTACATAAGACTTGACAATAGGAGCCAAAACTGGCGTCACGATGGTCTTGCTGTGGTACTGAGTATGGCTCTGGTGGGAAACGGCGCTGGGTGCCGAATGAATGGTGGCTCCAACAACGACTGGTTCCACGATCGAGTGGGTGCTGAGATGGCCTGGCTTAGCGACAGCCACAGCAGCAACGGCAAGGATAACAATCTTAGAGTAGAAAAGGAGTTACAACCAACACCAACTATTAAATGGTCCTTTTTTATATTTTTACTTACGAATTTGAACATTTTGAGTGTTTATTTTTTATTTGTTGCTTGTGGGCGTTTTAAAAGCTGACTGATGCCGACTCCATCGGCGGCAGTCACTTTTATACTTCATTTGCTTTTGCGGTCCGCACTGTCCTCTTGCCGACCAACATTTGACGCGATAATATCGCAGCACTCTTGTTTGACTGTACCACTCTGTTCATTGGCCATTAAGTGGCCGGTCATTGTGAGTTACAAATTTCGGCTCACCTTGAAGGCGAATACTCCATGTTTTCGGTGTTTTCCGCCCGACCGACACAGCGAGTGCATGTTCCGATTGAAGGACGGATTAGACTTTGTCATTAGAGGTTGTCTGCTTGCGTAAGCCTCGGCTGTACACGCAGTGGTACCTTTAAATGCTTTGATGTAATTTTTTTATCGCTGATTTGAGCTGCGGATACGAGTACGTTTGATTTTTTTTTAACAACCAGCAGCTGGTGAGGTGTGTCATTAACTTTGAGATGACGCAGGGTCATCGTCATGCGTCTATTGAAAGCAGTCAGAAATGTTGCTCTTTTGCCAATTGAAAATATTTAAATGTGAAGGCTGTTTTACTTTGAAGGGGTGAAGTGTAAGCAGCGTTGCCAACCAATTTGGATGAAAAAATGCCTTACTTGAGGAAAAAAGATGCCCTTTTCAATAAAATAATGCCTAAAATATTTTTTTTTAGGTAAACTGGAACAATAAATCAAAAATTAAACAAATATAAAAATATAAACGAAAACAATTTTTATTTCCAAAAAAAAAACTAAAATTAAGAATCACAGAAGAAATTGTTAACAGGTAGGTACAAAAGTATGGAACAAAAAAAAACATAGTTTTAGTCCAGCAGATAGTCTTGGTCCTTGAAATCATACGTTAAAAAAATAAGAATAAAAACAAAAAAATTAGAAAAATGTTTAAAATAAAAAAAGATGCCTTTTTGGAAAAAAGCAAGCCTTAAAGCCTTAGCTATTGAAATAATGCCTAAAAGGCATGAAAAAGCCCTAGTTGGCATCACTGAGTGTAAATTCAGTTGTAGGGTAAAACGAAGTCAGGCAAGAGCTTATAAGATCTCACGTCCTTTGTACTTTTTCTGCTTTTAAATGGGGAACCAAATCCGGATTCATTTCGCTCCCATTCAAAACCTCGTCGCTTTGTTCGTTTAACTCCACCCCACTGTATAAAGCAGCTGCACTGGAAACTCTACAATCAATCTGCACTCTCTCCAACTTGTAGTTGAGCAAGTATCACAAAGCTGTCCTATTAATTTCTTTGATGGAAAGGAGGCGCACATCCTGCCAGTTGTAGTCGTTCAATCCGGAAAAAATGGGAGAATATCTTTCGAAAGAGCTCGCCTGGTGCGCTCTATTCATGCGACTTTCCAGTTGGATGTGCTCGTCCTATCCCTGGGCATAGTAATCCCACGCCATCTGAAGACAAGTCCAAGCGTAGTCATATAAGCGGATTTGTTGCACGTTTTCCAAATCAACAGACACACACACACACACAAACATTTCTATTTGATGTACGACACTGAAAAGGTTTCCCCAAATAGGCCATTAATAGGCCATAAAATAAATTTGGCGCACAGTCAAAGAGAAGGGTTCAAATGGTGGTCCGAACCGCTATCCGTTTGTGTTAAAATTGTAGCAAAATGAAAGTTCGCCCCATCTTGTCATCGAAGCCGACCCAAAATATATTTTTTAAATGCTCGACTTTAAATGCAGACACTCATTTGATTCTTCTTTCTCATTTCAGACCTTCAAGCAAACCCTCAGAGGATCTTCAATATTAAACTCCGCTAACTGAATCCGCACAAAAGAAACGGAACAAGAAAAAAGCCAACGCACCCATGTTGGGGAAACTAGTGCTGTCCCAGTGCTGCTGTTGCTGTAACCCACGCCACCTTCAGCCGAAAGGACGCTTTCAAAAGGTAACAAAAGCGGATCTTATTACTTTTCCGCTCAGAGGAAGTAGCACTCTAAGAGGAAGGTGTCACTGTCACTGCCATTTGTGATCCAAGTTGTCCTCATTCTTTTCGCTCTTATTGTTGGTAAATTGTGTTGGTTAACCTCGGGTGGAGGACCCAAATAAACATACATCTCACCATCATCATCATAACCATCATCGCGTCACCAACCCCTGAAAATATGACGAGCTTTTTGACTCCGATGATATGAACGGGCGACAATCTGTGCGTGTGCGTTAGATATTTACACAGCTTTTTACACTCTCCGTCTGGCAAATTGATTTCAATTTGTGTCAAAGGCGAAAAATAATTTAGGAGGCAAGCTGAAGCCGCTAAAGGGTATTCTCGTCACAAAGACGTCGTCGCAGCACCGTCCCATCAACGATACAACGTCGACACCGAATCGCATCAACATTGAGGCGACGACAAAGGCGGCAGTGGAAAAAACTAAAGCGGGCGTCCGGTGGAATATGTTGAAGCAGAAACGTCAGTCGAAACAGAAGCCGAAAGCCAAACCGGTAAGGTCGCCCTTGGAAATGGGCGTGTTTGTTTACTCCGCCCCATACTTAGAATAACTGAGTAATGTTTGATTTAAGTTGAAATTTTTGTTTTTGTTATTCTAAGTTACGGTTTTTTTTTTTGTTTGTTGATTTTGGCGCTCGCACTGCACACGATTAAAGCTATTTTAGTGAGGGTAGAGTAGATTAGTTTGTTTTACAGTGTCTTTGGTTTTTCTTCACTTTTGACGTTTGTTTTTCTATAATTTGTAGAGCCCATAACATTCTGATGGGAGCGAGATACCTACTTTCCTAAAGGGCAATCGATACAAAAAGTGACAGCCACTAACATTCTGTCAGTCGGTTTCATGTTTAATTATTTAGATGCTCAAAGTGCCTCGAGCTTCAGCACTTTGCAGTTCTTGGAAAACCGATGCATATAGAAAATAGTTTATATATACCCTCGCCAACAGATGGCTCTGGAAGTGAACAATTTGGATCAAATCACTTTTGGGGATTTGACGTTTTATTAGTTTGATTGAGCTGCTGCGCCAGCGGTTAAGTGATATTTTCGGTTGTGAATTAGCCCATGGAAAATGGAACACAGATCATGATCTTTGTTTAATTTTTGCAGCACTTTCAACAACAACTTTTTGGGAGATTCCGAATTTAAATCGTCCACATTTATTCGCACATATTTGCTTTCTTACACCATTCAAATGTATTCGCATAATTACAAAACTATGTTTGAGTTACGATTGGAAAACATTTCGTATATAAATAAAGGGTTTTCCAAAAGGAGATGTTATATTGGTATTCAAAGAAAAATGTAATTTTTTGAGATAAATGATCGGATGTTTACTTCATAATAAAGAGGAAGCTATGCCGTTAATAATGAAAAACAACTTCAGCCAAATGGCCACCACGAGCACGCATACCAGGACCATATCCTTTTCATTAAATTTTCCATAACCAAATCGCAAAGTTGCTGCCCTATGTCCTCGATAGCCTCACGAATTTTATCTTTGAGGTCTTGAATCGACGCTGGGCTGTTGGCGTAGACCTTATCTTTCACGTGTCCCCAAAGGAAGAAGTCGCAAGGTGTTAAATCACAAGATCTCGGTGGCCAATTGTGATCACCTTTTCGAGAGATAGCACGGTCCGGAAACTTTTCCCGTAAAAGATCAATGGTTTCGTTGCTTGTGTGGCACGTAGCGCCGTCTTGTTGAAAGTAAACGTTGTCCAGATCAATACCTTCGAACTCCGACCATAAAAAATCATTAATCATCGACGACCAAAAAATGCTTTAGTTTTGCGAACTGTGACTGCAAGATTTTCACCATTTTTGTAGTGAATTTTAATAATTTCAATGCGTTGAAGCGTGTATCGTTCCATTTTTAGTAATGGCGCAGTTTCTACTTGTCAAATGTCAAAGAATAAAAGCTTCAAAAGTGACAGCTACCGAAATGGCACCTACTATAATAACACCTCTTATTGGAAAACCCTTTATTTTCTTAATGTCTTCCAATTGTCAAATGAGGGCAGATTTTTCACAAAAGGTGTCGCATGCATTCTTGTTGACTCACTTTTTGAACTTTTTCCAAATTGTTTTCAATGTGATTAAAATCGGCTTTAGTATAAAGTGTAATGTCTCTTAGATGGCCGCCATTTGAGTTCCGATTTTCAAAAAAAATCGACGGCCTTACATTTAGTTTTAAACAATTTCACCTATGCAATCATGTTTTTCCCATAGGAACAAATTGGGAATCGGATCGTTTAGATCGGGAGAGCCAGGAGATCACGGTCACTCAGAATCAGTGCTGTCAAACGTGGTGTAAACCTATGATTCAATTCTGGTGGTGGTTTGCACGCTGTCGGGCTCTTAAACTTTGTAACTAGAGACAAATTTGTAAAATGCCTAAAACTTACAAAAGTTTCAGTGCAGAACAAAAATTTTAAACCTTTAATTTCCCTTTTTTTCAGAGAGAATATACATAAATTTAAAAAAAATATCGGGCAGTGAATGCATATTTAGTTCATAAAGCGCTCCAATAAAGCAAGCGGCCACACGATTTAATCGTTTGACAGCACGAGAACTATTTGACACTTCATTTCCAAACGCTAGAACATCACATTTTCCTTGTCATACATTTGACAGTTGGTTGTTTCACATCGTTTGGCGGCAGATTAAAATTGTCATTTTGTCAGACAGTAGGTCCATTCGCGTACTTTTACGAGCCACGCACTAAAAATCTGTCAAACTCGAAAAATTGTGCGAAAGTCTCTCAGAAAGCTGAAAATATACTCCAAAGTACGTGGATACACTTCGAGCTACTTTGAGCCACTTACATCTTTGAAATCTAATCCATATCATGAATTAATTTATAACTTACCTTTTTGAAACATATGAAACGTTCTAGGAGAACATTCGACCACCACCGTATTTTCTCTATTTTCAGATATTTTATTTTTGTGTACAATTGATTCTTAAAACGGATTTTGAATTTGTTTCCTGTCAATTTTGCGCATTTGACATTTTTATCAGTACTTGCCGGCAGAAATTCTCTGAGCTCGAGAAATTCTTCGAGCCAAGAGAGGAACAGCTCGTTACTCGTTATTTTGTTAATTTTCTCTTTTTCTGTCATTTTTGATGAGTACGTGTATAGACTTTGTGCGATTGCGATCGATTTATATCGATTGCGTTCGATTCAAACCGAGTACGCGAACGAACCTAGTGTAGTAATTTGAGCTAAATTTACTATAAAATTGACAGTTAAAAGGCGAAAATTTAAATAAATTTGAGTTCTATGTGAATATTGAGTTTTTTGACAGCACACGTCCAGGGAATTTTTGTTGCAACACTTTCTCTTCAACTAGTTTATTGGAATGTCTTGGGCGTTGACGAACAGCAAGTCGACGATCTTCCACTGTCCCGTGCTTTGACACCACGAACAGTGTTTTCAATTGGTACTCGTTGGCTACGATATTTTCGACGACGTTGAGTTAACAAAACTGAACGACTATTTTCAATGTACCGCGAGACTACTGCGGCGGGTTTTTCCGCGATGCTTTGTTAAAGTTGTTCTGAATTGACGTTTCAAAAACATGTCTACTCATGTCAATCGGTTGGTAAATGTCAAAGTTATTCAATGTTTATATATACCGACATAAAAAATTGTATTTCTCTATTTGATAGATACCTTTATCAGTTAAGCATCTGGACGACTTCAGAAAGTGCAATATAGCAGCGTTTCAAAAATACCCTATTGCTTCAGTTGAAGTCGGTGAATTTGTGTCAAACGTTGGACGGTCTAATCGTACCTGTGGTACTACTTCCTGTATAATTTGCTATATGTAGTCAACAAACAAACAAATTTATATTTCTGCTTGCCGAAATGGTCATACATCAACTGTCAACTGTCAAATTAATTGTCACTGGAAAATAGAAAAATTATTGTCAATTCAAAACAAAAGGTTCGTTCGTGTACTTTAAGCATAGAAAAATGAAAAACGTCAAATATCAAAAATCGTGAGAGAAACCTCTCAATTTCAAGAGAAGTACCTGATCGGTTTTCTTACAAAAAGTTTAAGAAATGTCATTTTGACATTATCGTAAAATGCAGCATCTACAAAATAAGTTGCAATTGAATTTTTTATAAGCTAAATACCTATTAAACTTACCATTTTGAATGCGCTGATATGTTCTAGGAGAACATTCAATTACAACTTCTTCCTCCGACATCGTTGAAGACGAAAATAAATACTTGTCAAACTTTTGAGTTGTCACTTAGTTGTCAGATTTCATTTTTCATTTTTCAGTAAGTCGAAATTCGGCGAGTAGAAAATTACGAAAATATGAAAAGAGGGGAAATGGATTTCTTTCTCATTTTTTTTTTCAATTTTCTCAGTACGTGGTCGCATTCGCACAGTTTCTTAGCAAATTTTTAATAATTTTACCTTTGCAAAAAAGTACCCGAACGAACCTAAAAATTCTATAAAAAATGTCAGTAATTTTATTTTTAAACATAGAATTAGACGTCAGATGTAAAAATGAAGTATACTTCGATATTGACGTCTTAAAAGACATTTTTTATGTCCATCTCAAAACTAAAGGATGAGCGTGTGAAACTTGTCAAATGTCAATAAATTTTTTTAAGATGTTAGGTGTCAAAATTTTACTTAATTTTGACATCTGCTGTCTTCGAACTTTACCAAACATTTTTATGAACACACCTACAAATCGGAGGATGAGCGTGCGAAAACTTTTCACCCAAAGTGTCGACTTAATGTCGAAGCACATTTTCACTGAGCAAAAGTAGAGACATTTACCCCTTGTTTCTCTTAAACACAAAAGACACTACTTCTGTTCGTTTTGTGTTAATTATTGTTTACGAAAAAAACAATTTTTTCACATGCTTACCTTAATTTGTTGATTGTTGTTATCATGACAATTTTCTTATCGCTTTCGACCAAACACCACACCGGTTGGTGGCTGGTGATGGTGAGTAATTGTGGTGTCTGGCAAGCTGTTAAGAGAACGACTCACTTGTGCAGTCTCTTTTTTATTGCTCGTAAATGTGCTGGCGACATTGTTGTTGTGTATTACTATATTGGTTTTCTATAAAATTTTCTATCAAAAAGAAAGAAAAAAAAAAAACCCGCATACGGCACCGACACTGATCCGTGTGAAGTTTCAATTTAGTCAACCTACCTACCGATGACAGACCGTATGGAATTGTGAACGTGTACCTTGCAAGAGTGTGTCCCCAAATGCGTAATAAATACTCGGTGTATCTGTGAGTCGCGGCAGTTGTAATTCATTTTTTTTTTTCGGAATTTGCGTTAAATTTCAACTCATATTTATAACACAAAAAAAATATGTACTATCACACCGAATGGGTGTTTGTAAGTATTTCCAACGAAAGATTAAGTGCTCCGAGCCTCTGTGAAAATAAGTGCCGTCACAATGCGAATGCCGTCATCAATGCAGCAGTGATTCTGTCACTGACAGCAATTAATACATACACACAATGCCCGATAACTTTTGTGTACTACATCTGTGTGTGCCTGACTGAGTTTGTTTACATTTTCGCTTTAATGCGAGCATTTCGTGTTCGCAATTTTTAGGCGTTCCACCGGTTAACGTTTCAGTTTTACTTTTAGCAAAATACATAAGTTTGGTTTCTCCTCTCCGTTGACCCGTGAATATTGGATTTCTGACTTCAGCAACATTTTAATTGATCAATGAAATTCAAATGGTACTTTTCGAACAGAGTGTAGTCGGGTTAATCAGACAGAGCCAACTGATGAGTATTTCTAATTAAGAGCTGTGTCTGTATTTCACTCCGTGGACAGAAACATTAGGCGACTAATTGGCGTCGGGAGGGAACCGCTTCGAGTCTGGATTAAGTAGTTTTATCTAGAATAAATCTAACGACAAATAGCGATCAGTTGAACTGTATTTTGGCTGGCGCTATGCTAACTCGCTCGATACTCGATTTTGTTTATGTTTGGGAGGCGAGCAGACAACTATCCGCGGTCCAATTATACAGTGATTTATTTTGTTTGGGGTTATTGACGTTCTGTCGATTATTTTCTAATTTATGCGCGCAGTTTATTGAACATTTCTTAGTTTTTATTAGCATTCGCTGCTTTAATTGTGTTTTGTGAAAATAAATACACACCGAGTGAGTGTATCCCCGCCGATCATTAGTCAGCAGCAATTGCAATATGTCTACCTATATATCTGAACTTCGGGCAGTCATAAAATGGTGTTTGCTGCTGAGTTTGTGTTTAAAATCAGTTTGCGTCTTATGGGATTCGGTTTTGAAAAGTGCCAAAAAGTGGGGTTATGTGCGATGATTTGACGGCTACCGCTGTTTGCCGCCGAGTCATTGTCTTTGATATAATGAAGGCGGCAAGGGTACTTGGTGAATCCTCGCTGTAATCCTTTCCTTTGCCTAGTTTAAAAAAAAAAAATTTTAATTTATTTAATTTGCATAAAACCATGCGTGAACTACCAACCAAACACAGCTCCAACTACCCTCGATAAGCGCATTCATTTGCATAAATCATGCCTGTCTGTGCACGTAACATCTGTATAATTCCCACCATTGTATGCATTTTATTCCCGTTTCCCAGTGGGCTGCATTTTTTCCACCCACTGCGATATGCAAATCGCAATGCAACAAGGACCACACAGGACCACACATCGCGACTTACTGCAAGTAGAGTTCCAACAAATTAATTCCATGAAAATCTTGCGAAGAATTTCGTGCTTCTCCTTATAACAGGTTGGTTCGACTTTTCACAACTCTGAGGGGCAAATCGATGGAAGATCTAATAAAATTCAACCAAACTTTTTGTAATGTGATAACCAACTGCACCCAACGTCCATGTGTGTGGTTGGAGAAATATATCCGTGCTCGATGTAGCGAGTAGTCATTTCGAAAGTGCAGTTTGGGGGCGGCTATTCATCTCGAACCCGACAAACTCCTCGAGCCAACTGTAAACTAGTTCAAGTCTGGGTAACTATAGTGACGGTCAAAGTTTGCCATAAGATGGCGCAAAAGTGTGCATCCAATGAGGACACAAGTTTGCCAAGACTGAATATCGAATAGAGAAGTTGGTCCTTGGTCCTTGGTCCTTGGTCCTTGGATTGTCTGTGCACATTTCTACGCATAGGATACAAATCTTTTTTGCATTAGGCAGGCATCAGTGGAACTACTTGGAGGTCTTTGAGCTATATTTTATATCTTGCCAGAACTGTATGCTCAACTTTTGAAGAATTGTGTAGCTACCTTAATATCTTAATATCATAAAAAGTTAATTAACTTATGCAAGAATTGATTTGTGGATTTAAACATGGGGACTACAATTTTTTTACATCCCTGTGCCAATAAACTTTAACAGCATTTATCAACTGAACACCAAACTTGTGCTGCATTTAAGTTCTAGTCCCCGTGGGGAATAGCTTTTTTTATAGACTTTTTGGCATTCAAGTCCAGACATTGGAGTCCCATTCAAAAAAAAGCAACACCTTGCCCTCGAGCTCTTACTTTTGAACTTATCTCACAACAAAACACTGAAAAATGCACACAAAACAAATCTAAAAGTGCTGCCAAGTTCACGAGATACTAAATTTACAAACAGTCTTAGGGCTGCCAGAATTTAGTTTGCTTTAAGCGCCCAAACCTTAAAAAAACTTAGCCCAAAGTCGTTGCCCAGAGAGAAGCCAAAAAATCATTGAAAATTTGTATTGTTGTATTTTTCCCACTACCTTATGCAACTGGCCTTTGTAGCTTCTGTGCTTGTGTCAAATCAAAAGGCCTGCAAAAGAAATTTATGTGCCTGCAAATTAAACGAATGTTCGATGCCACTTGACTGCAAAAGTGCTGCCAAGTTTTAAAATTGCGGGTTTGTTCGAAAATATTTCTTTTTTGTAGTTGTGTGAAGAAACAAAACAAAAAAAATTTACACAAAACTTGTTGAACGATATGGAGCCCAAATTTGTGTTGGGCGCTCATTGAAGAAATTTCCATCGTTTTTTAAGAAAAAAGATAGAAAACGTTCAATATTTTTCGCTTGCGAGAAACGTTAGGTACCTACCTCCGTGGTGTAACATTGAAAACGAAAGGAAGCTATTTCGTTGACGTTTTCGTTTTGCTCTATGTAACTCTAAAAACGAAAGGCATTTTTCGTTTCGTGCAAAAGGAAAACAACGACAGCCTTTTCACTGACGTTTTCCTTTTTAGCGAATAGAGAAAATGAAAGAATTTACATGAAGCAAATATTTGCTTTCGCATTTAATATTTTTTCGTTTTTCAAAATGCGAAAGCGGTTGTTAATAATCACGCGGTACTAATAATCATTTTTAGTGTCCAAGTTAAATTTAAATAACTCGCAATGGCGACATTTTCCATACAAAATAAGCTATTGCGACCTAGAAAATGTTTAGTGCTTCGGTTAGAAATGATCACTAGTAAGGCCCATTATTTGTTTACAAATTCCGCGCAAGTTATCTCTATACAAAAAACCCCTGTAATCTGAAAAAAAAAGAAGTTAAATCTCCAACTAAATCCCAAATTTTTAGCACGAACAGTATTTCAAGCTAGCTAAACTCGATCGTCAGCGGTATCGACACAAGCTGAGGAAAGGTAGAAAGATTTGATGGAGAAGTTGGTACAGTACGTATTTATGTTTTCACGTTTTTACAAAAAACAGGGAAGGACTTTTTATGATTTAAGCAGAAATTTGTATGCAAAGTCAACGTTTTATCGTTAAATTGGTCTTTTAAGTTATTCGTTTTATTTTTTTTAATTTGAAAACGTAACCTTTCCGTCAACAAGCGAACACTTTACCACCATGATCCCTTGTATCGAATGCGACTTGGAATCAACAATATTCAGCATCACTACTGAGCGAAGGGTCGAAGGTTCAATCCCTCCCGAAATAATAAATTGCAACTCGAGGTTTTTTTTTTTTGCAACACGCCACTTTTCGCGCTTTCTTTCCCGAAAAAGCTTCCCAATCCAGACGTTCGTATTCCACATCAAATTGTAGGTCCCTTCCAATTGTCCTAAAAATTTCAAAATGTCTGCAAAATACTCCATTGACAGATAATTTTTTCCAAATTCCAAAAAAAAACCTTTATAAAACCATCGCATAGTCACCCAAAATAAAAAAAACTCCCACCCTCTTCGCAAACGGTCAAACCGAACTTCCTCTGTCACTCTATTAATAGACATACAAATTTAACACAACGACCAACAGTTTGCTGCTGTCAAACTTTTAGTTGAAACAATTTAAACGACCTAACCGCGTGATAAACCGCTTTCGTACGAAGCAACTTACCATGTACCAATTGACACGTTAAAACGCTTGATGGTGCCAAAGAATTACAACGTGAAAAGAACACGAGCATCCTTTCATAAGTGGCACGAAAAAACGTCCTCACACAGAAGGATGCAACTGAAAAAAAAAATCCCATCTCATGTGCAGCCAAGTTCAATAATTCTTGGAAGCGTTTCAAAAATGAAAATGTCTAAAACACATTCCACTCTGAAGCGAAATGAAGTCCTTTAAATGGATATTCTTGTAAAGCTTTGATACACCCGTTAATGCTATCAATTCGAACGAGGCTTAAAACGTAGATATCGACTACCCACGCAGAGTCACGAGGATTCCCGACACAGCTCCTTGAATCGGTTCCATGTGCACTGGCGTCACGCAGAGAAGCGGAACTTGCCATCAGTATGTATGGATATGTTGAGAAAATAAACTGCACGACTGGGTCGAACGTAACTTTCTCGTTCATCAAAAGTTTGGTTGGCTGTTTTCTTATTTTATTAATTAGGTAGGTAAAGATCTGAGAACCGATGCCAGATAAAGGAAATGGGTGCAAATGAAGTGGGAGTTTCTTATTGTGAAAGGAAGTGGCTGCAATTATTTTAAGGTGCATATTCAACAAGGTTGAAAACAGGGTAATATTTGCTAAAATTGAGTTTTGCGTAGCTGTTATTGCATTTTTATCGGAAGTGGGGGAAATTATAACAAAAATTTAGCATAGATATGTGAAAATAGATTGGGAAGTATAAGTAATTAAAAAAAAATTATTTTTTTTCGAATTTTTAGACAGAAACTAAGTACGTATCTTATTTCGAATACCGATTTTATCTTTTATATGTATTTGGATCAAAATCGTTAGAGCGGTTTTTGTAAAATTTCGCAGACAAAATAGTACCAAATATTGCAAGGTTTAGTTTAAAAACTACTATTGCTTAACTATTTAGCTGAAAACCGAGTACAAGTTATTGTTCGGGATGTAAGCATTACTTGGTTTTAAAAGTTTTATCGAAATCGAAAATGGGGTTTTCGAGATATGAGCAGTTTTTAAAATTAGCTTTTTGATGATTCAAATTGAAAATAAAGTACGCAATCATTTTGAAAACATCAATTTTTCTCCAAGTTTGCAGGTAAACTAGGGAAAACTATGTTTTTCAAAAATGACTTTTTTCAAAAATCCATTTTACGATAATACAGAGAAAAACTGAGTTTTTCATTAAGTCAGAAATGACCATATTAACTTAGAAATGAATTTTTGTTACAATCGTATGGACCGTTTTCGAGATATGTCCAAATTTCAAAAGTACCGTTACTCGATTCTTTAGCGGAATACTGAGTATGCAGTTATGTTTGCCTCACCTACTTAAGCTTAAATATCAATTTTTGTAGAAATCGTTAGAGCCGTTTTCGAACAAATCAAACTGGTATGAAAATGTTGTATGGGAAGTACCATTAATATTGAGGTTACCATGCAAAAAAAAAAACGGCACCGAACTGTAAGCCCCCAAACTTTAAATCCGAAGTTTGAACGAAATCCGTTCAGCCGCTTAGGCTGTAGACCTCGGGAAATACAGACAGACAGACAGACGGACAGAATTTTGCGACCCACTTTTTTGAGTTCGCCTATCATCGTAATGTCAGAATTGATTAACATCTCGAGTTCGAAATTTTGTACGAATCCAATATCTTCCTCTTACTACGTAATGGAGAAAGTTAAAAATCGGTGTAGGTGGGCTCAGCCTCTAACGTCAGTGGCAGGTTTATTTTTCATGGAAAATCACTTGTTTCCGAGAATGCTATGGGAGGCTGAAGTCTTGACACCGCCCACGTGATGTGTCCTACACCAAAATCCTCTTAGCGGTGACGCGCAGTAAGTGGCAGCAAAAGCGACTGCGAAATTGTTTCCTTTTTACATTTTAAAGAAGCATCTTTTGATTTATATGGTTGCGGATCCGGGAAAAAATAAAAACAACAAACAGATAAAAGTTGTTTTCTGGCGCTAAAAATTCCTGCAAACATAATGAAAAGTTTTATGACATCAAATGTACGTGGGGCACAAGATTTGTTATCTTGTCAAATGTAAGAGTGTGCTGGTGCACCTACGAGTGCGTTGGTAGCGTTTGATCTTTTGTAGCAAGCAACGTCTGCAACGTTGGGGCATCTTTTGGGCTGTGTGATCATTTAATCTCAGTGGCAACGTCATGGCGTTGTTTTGACCTTTTACCATGTACTCGAGTGTATTAAACAGAAGTAAGGCAATAAATTCTGTTGGGGAGGGTTTCTCTGCAATTGCACTCAATGGGAACATTTGCAGTTGTTTTGAGACTCAAGGACTACCTTGAATCAGATAGGAATTTTTCAATTAATGCGAATTGTAGTTGTACCTCTCAAGTGGCTGTATGAAGCTAGTTAAGATCATCTTTTTAACCCTTTGAGCCTATTATACTAAATTGTAAACACCAAATAAATGAACAGAAAGTCTCTCCATCCCAGGACAACAATTCGGCTCATTAACTGACCCGTAACCTTCCCCACTGACTGCCTACATCAGTCTAGTCACATTTAAAAATCCCCTCCGACATTTGACAAACCCGCTCCACATAGTCCCGGTTAAATGACACACTGCAGGCCTACAAGCCAATCTAAAATACCCTATCCATAAATAGGCTGGAAAGCCGCATGCCCCAAGCGGTAGTTGGTCTGACAATAATTACTTTTCCGTAGTCCTTGCGGCCGAAAGTGCCAACTGCCTCTGCCAACTGAAACCAAAGTGTGTCACAGTGTGTCCAGAAATAGAAAACTAACTGAAATTGTTGGCAGTTTGTTTCGACTTGATTAACTTGTCCCCGTACAGATATAGCCGCATCCTGAATTACCCTAATGACTCCTCGATGGCTGCCCATTTCATAATCGAACTCACACTCATTCTGCATGAATTGGCCTGAGTCGTAGTAGCATGCTACCCCCGTGCGAAGGCGTGTGTCGGAAACGGACAGAGCCAGAACAGACATCTGTTGGAAGGGTTCATGTCAAACAAAAGTTCACACAGTTCCAAAGTCAACCTTTAATAAATATATGCGAAAGGATACGCGACAAGTACATCCTTTCTGTGGAGGGTGGGTAAAACAAATGTTCACACTAACAGCGGAACGGAGCAATTTACTCGCAAAGTTAACACGAGCCCAAAGCCGAGCCGTATAGCGAGAAATTACAAAATCCCTTTGTGCTCATTCGGGTGTGGGTGGGTGGTCCTTATACCGTATTTAGATACTCAACTCCGAGCCTCCGCAAAAACGAGAAGAGCCAAAGAATGACGCGTGAAATTGCTCAAGTGTTTCGAAATTTGATTTGAGGATCCTTTCCGCTGGATAATTTCCTTGTGTCGACACATTGCCAACGACAAAGGTAATTCGATGCGGCTGGGTAATTATTTTGGAAAACATGTGTGCTCTGTGTGTTCGCGAAATGGCTCATATTAAACACCCAAGTACATTCAGATGACTTAATTTCCGCTTCAGTGCTGTTTAAGTATGTGTTGCCGGCAAACATAATAAGAGACTGTAGAGAGACATTTCCGTGTCTCAAAAGGGGTCGCATCCCCTATATATACTCATATGGATTTTATGAAGATTAAGTATGTGAAACAAATTGGAATTTTCTTCTCGAATCTTCGAATACTCTAAGACCGTTTTCCTAGGAGGTTCGTTGTTATTACTGTTACGCTGCGATTGATGGTTTAGTGGACAGACAAAGACTTTTTCTCAGTCTTCCTGAAAAATACCAATAGCAGTGTCGCTACTTTTGTTTGTTATAATAAAAATAACATAAAATCGTATTTTTTAAAAATTCCCACGACATTTTTAACTTTCTCCATTACGTAGTAAGAGAAAGATATTGTATTCGTACAAAATTTCGAACTCGAGAATGTTAATCAATTCTGACATTACGATGATAGGCGAACTCAAAAAAGTGGGTCGCAAAATTCTGTCCGTCTGTCTGTCTGTCTGTCTGTATGTCCCGAGGCCTACAGCCTAAGCGGCTGAACGGATTTCGTTCAAACTTCGGATTTAAAGCTTGGGGGCTTACAGTTCGGATCCGTTTTTTTTTGCATGGTAACCTCAATATTAATTGTACTTCCCACACAAAATTTTCATACCAGTTTGATTTTTTCGAAAACGGCTCTAGCGATTTAAACAAACATTGAAATTTAAGCTTAAGTAGGTGAGGTAAACATAACTGAATACTCAGTTTTCAACTAAAAAAGCAAGTAACGGTACTTTTTGAAATTTGGACATATCTCGAAAACGGTCCATACGATTGTAACAAAAATTCACTTCTAAGTTAATATGGTCATTTCTGACTTAATGGAAAACTCAGTTTTTCTCTGTATTATCGTAAAATGGATTTTTGAAAAAACGGCATGATTTTGACCAAAATGCAAACTTAGACTAAAATTGATGTTTTCAAAATAATTGCGTCCTTAATTTTCATTTCGAATCACTGGAAACGCTCACTTTAAAAACTGCTCATATCTCGAAAACCCCATTTTCGATTTCGATAAAACCCTAAAAACCAAGTAATGCTTACATCCCGAAATAAAGATTTGCTTAAATGACTTTGAATTTCAGTCAGACTCGCACTAAACGAGAAAGTTTCGTGCGACCCAGTCGTGCACTTTTTTTTTTCTTTTAAATAGATAGATACAGCTACCTATTGTTGTTTCTTATGAATTTAAATTTTGTATCTATTTTTTAATTTTTAACTTTTTGTAAATTTAAAATTGCTTTTTAATGGCCATTTTTGGAAAAAGTTGGAAAAGGGCAGAATTAGCAGAATTTATTGCTTTAAATTTGAAAGGCAACATTTTTGTGTGAGAAGACAGAATTTTGCAAAGAAGAATTTTGAAAGCAGAATTCCGACCTGCTTCCTTTAAAGAATTACGACCTGCTTCAGCTGCATCGGGAGGTTAGGTGAGCGACAGCACGAGGCTGCTAAAAATTACATCTCAGAACAAAAACCGGCCACAACTTAAAAGTTGACGACTATAGAAAGTCGAGCAATGCTGCCAACTACATAAGATCTTTAAACTTAAGCTTGTGATTCCTTGTACATACTTTTTGCGCTGTTTTCTTTTTTTTTCTTTTGTTCAATTTGAATAGGCCTCTAAGTCCCAATAATGTAAATACAGGTAACAAACGTAAAAAAAAGCGAGCACAAATAATAACTTAAAAAAACGTATACTTAAGAGAAGCGTACGAGAAATCCATCAAAAACTGGTCACAACACGCGACTAAAAATGCTTCGACAAAGCAACCGAAGACGATCCAGAAAGCTCATCCACAGAATGTGACAAAAAACGCGCCCCAAAACATGATCAAGAACGGGTACACACGTACGAAATCGCATCAAGGAAAAATACCTCAAAAGGCTCCACGAAAACGCTTCAAAAAACGCGTCGGGAAACTTGTTCATAAGTGTGTCTAAAAAACAACTGAAAAACTCGTCAAAAAATCGCATCTGAAAACACATTTTTAATTTTTCTTTATTTCGTTATTGAAAGTTAAACCTATTTAGATTTTGCATTATTTCGTTTTACTTAACGAAATAAAGCCAAATTGGCCTTATTTCACTTTTGAAGGTCAATTTGGCCATCTTTCACTTTTGAAGGCCAAATTTTGAGTTTGGCCTTATTTCGTTCGACTTTTTTTCACGTCACCGACCAAAAAACGAATGGGTACCTGCATTCGTAATCGCGACGAGAATTTTGTCAAAAAAATGCGTCCAAAAGTGAAGCATAAAAGCGTCGAACAATTTGTTAAAGCGCGGCTAAAAACTCGTAAAAAAACAGCCCACGAAAGTCAAAATGAGTGCAGAAAAATCGCCCGAAAATGGGTCAAAAATGCGTCAATTAACACACAAATTAAGGCACTTTTTATCACGTACAGCTCAGCTCGTTCACGGATGAGACGATTCGACCTCTGTTTTAGATAGTGTTTTTTTTTTTAGTTTAAATTGTTTTTTTTTTTTGCTTATTAACTAGTACTGATTAATTGGTCTTGGAATCGTCATAATTTGTAAGGCAGATCCATCTACTTCGTCTGATTTTTTTGCTTTGTTTCAAGTCCACCTACTATAGATCTCGGGACCCAACACCCTGTTGTCTGAGGTAGAGAATATAAAAATGTTCAATGGCTAGTTCTTGAGTAATAGAAATATTTAATTGCAAGCCTGGCTAATCAGCTTTTAAAGACGAGATACATGTTCTAATCGACTTTAGACCTGTTAAGGTTCTCCCAGACGCAGATCTCTATTGCATGTTATATCTATCAAGGATTAACTCCTCAATACGACATCGGTAATTCAGAGAGTTTACGAACTACAAAATATGCTACGCTAAGTTTATAATTCACGCATTTTTAAAAACATTTACTAGATCTAGAGTTTCCTAGACACTAATTTCAAAGTTATGTCAACTGTGCGAATCGTTAGCATTTAAAAAGGATTTTATTTTTGAGGGTTGCGTGTAATAATTTCACCTCATTTGAGTTATAATTTATAATTTTTTCAGAGCACGAATGAGTTCTTTCTGATTACGGTCTTGAGAAGTACTCGATGAAATGAACTAAAAATTTGTAAGTTTAACACAAATAAAAAAATCCATTTGTTGTCCTGGTACTCATCTTCTGAGCTCTGGTTCGAGTTCTTAAAAAAATCCCCAAAAACTGTACAACACTTTTTCATATACGAATCTTTCAAGTCCAAGGAAAGAATTTTTTAATTTTCAATTTTTTGCCTTGTATACGATTTTTTTTGAATGAATTTTAGTTAAGTTGCTAACTGGAAGTAAAAAAAAACTCTCTTTCCTTGGTCTGATTATTTTGGGGTAAGATTTTCTTCATATGGCCTTTGGGAAGTATTGTCTCGTATTTATTAAAAAAAAAAAAATTTCCCAATTTCTGTAATTTTTAGGCTCCCTGACAAATTCACTTATTTTTTGGAACGAAATTTCGTGTTTAGTGCGAGATTCACAACTATTGGAGTAGGTAGTACAAACGTTTTACAGAAAGTAATTGGAGCGTCAGATATTTTTTAAAATATCCAAGTTGTTGCTAGCCAAGAAATGGATCGCATTGCGAAAAAAGATTTTATCCGAAAAATTTACGTCATCTTTATAATTTACCAGATCCCTTAGTGTTGTCGAACCTCAAATTGAAAAAATTCATTGCAGCTTCTGTCTTTTAAAGTCGAATGTGTATTTATATCCAACTGTAACACAAAATCCTAGGCCGAATATTAATTTCGCTCTTTGTACAAGGTGGCGCAAAAGTAATCCTCCTATCAGAAAATGCTATAAATTTTGCGATTGGCCCCTAATGTCAGTTCTGTTTTGACATTTGTGTAGTAAACACATGCGAAATACACGTTAATAAACAATGTTACGCTACACTGATCCAGAACGCGGAATATTGGTGACTATTTATTTGAGCAATAATCGGTCGGTGACTTTGGCACAACGTGAATTTCGTCGCAGATTTTTTAGCCGTCCAACGCCTACTGTTGAAACACTGCGACGTTTAGCCGCTCGCCTCGAAGAGACTGGCACAACACGAGATGCTGCCAGGCGTGGCAGACCCCGGAGTAGCCGTTCTGCAGAGAATATTGCTGCTGTAGCCATCGGACCTTTTTTCTTCGAAGACGTCGCGGGCCAACCGGTTACTGTGAATGGTGAGCGCTACAGAGCAATGATCAACGAGTTCTTTTTGCCGCAACTTGATGAATTGGGATTGGAAAACATGTGGTTCCAACAGGACGGTGCAACGACACACACTGCACGTGCCACAACCGATATGCTGAAGGATGCATTTCCCGGGCGCCTAATCTCCCGTTTTGGCGATTTGCACTGGCCAACAAGATCGCCTGATTTTTGACCGCTCCAGACTTCTTTTTGTGGGGCTTTTTGAAGTCGCGGGTTTATGTCAACAAGCCTCAGACTCTTGCAGCTCTTAAAGACAATATCCGTCAAGAATGTGAGGACCTATCGCCGGAAGTTTTGGCCAAAGTGATGGAAAATGCCATAAAAAGGGCTCAAATGACAATCAACTGTGGCGGCGGCCATTTACATGACATCATATTCTCGACTTGATGTAAAAAAAATTAAAAAACCAAATAAAAATAATCCACAAGAAGAATCAAAGTTTTTCATTTTTTTTTTAAATTACAGCCAAAAAACATCGGAAGGTTATTTTTGCGCCACCTTGTATATATAGGTACATATATTAATAAACTGAAACTGAACCCATTTCCTCAGAAATGTGGTTGGTAATTATTTTAAAATAATTTGCTTTACTAGAGTTCTCTGAAATGTCGGATCTGAGTGCGGCTGATAAAACTCGTCCTGGTAGAAATGTTAACCTAATTCCTGAAATAGAAAACCTATTCACCCTGCCGTTGAAAGCATTTATTTGAAAATATCCATTACGTTGGCTTTTTTTGTGATATTTTTTTTTTATTTGTTGCGTGTGTAAATCTGATACAGGAATTAGTAACTAAATAATTATTCCACGCATTCATATGTCAATTACATGCAAATTGCCCGCAGCTACTATTTCTATAGATCATAAAAGTGACATTAGAGACAGTAAAGTGCATGCCAATGTTCTGACATTTCTGACCACGCACGACAACGCTGACATTGACAGATAAACTTGAACATTTGAATATTTGATGGTAGATTTATGATGATGTAATTTACACTAAAATTTGTCATTTGCTTGTTTATAAATAAATTCTAATGTCGAATCGCGTTATCCTTAAAGGAGCAATATGTGATGGAATTTGTTTTCGTTTCATTCGTAAAGTCGACTTAAATCCGTGATGTGCGAGGATGTTCGGAAATGAATTCTCTTCATCCAAGTACCCGAATTGAATTCGTTTGTTTAATTTGTACATTCTCTGGGCATACACCCACACCCATAATCGCAATCAGAAAAACTTGCTTAAATATGGTTTCAAGTCATGGAACATTTTTATCACTGATTTAATGAAGGGATGACGATGTATGTGCCGTCGCACTGTGGTCCTAAATGACTTTTTTGGCTGCAAAAATCATAACTTTTTCGTATTAAAGGAAATTTCCAAGCCTATAAAAATAGTGATTTTAAAGAAAATTGCTTCACAGGGTGTTTCTACATCTTAGGCTGAAGAAAGATTTTCTTTGAAAAATTGATTAAACAAAGACTTTACAAACGGGTAACATTTTACGAATCCTGGTAAAAAATGGTCTGCGGCTATTTTATTGTTTACAGGGTGATCCAAAATAATTTTTTTTACAACAGCGGATGCATAAAATCAACGAACCAATTTTTAATGCTTTTAGCAAGTATTTAAATAGTATTTTTTATTTTGTGGCCCATCAGTATATCCTATAAACTGTTTGAGTGATATATTTTACATTTTACATATTTTACACAACAGTGTAGAAAAATAAATATTTCTACCTGTTTTATTAGATCATAAAATAAAAAATGTCTCTTTCAACTTTTTGTAATGCTTAGTTAGGCATTAAATCAGTTAATCTCTTTCTTTTGGCAAGTTAATCCATGTTTACGTATATTTAAAAAAAAAGAAACAATAATGATTACAATAATTTAAGTAATTCCAAGAAAGGCAGTTACAGCATACCTCAAAAACCCTTTTGGTTTAGGAGGAATTTATTCAAAAAGAGACGTTAAATGGGCGGATTACAAAAACCAATTGGCATTATCAAAATAATAACGAAACTATTTTTTATTGATATAAGAAACAAATTTGACGGTCTTTTTTGTAGCTCTACTCAAACCAAAAAAAGGTGTTTTTTTTGTTTTATTTATTAAAAATATTAGTTTTTTTTATTAAAATTTGAATTTACCTATAAATAAAACAAATAGACTACATATAAGAAAACTACGTTTTTTTCGTTCAATATGCAAAAAATTGCAAAAAATAAAATAAAGAAGTTCGTTTTTTCAAACAAACAATTTTATTAAAAAAAGAGAAATGATAAATGGACTATCAGCAACAATTGGAATCAGTTGCTTATGTCCTATCTTTTATGACCCGAAAATAGTTATTTAGTGATTAACTGCTCCCAGTGGGGTCCTTGGCCCGGTCCGCAACCGACCAAATATTCGCACCACGACAAATCCTGCGAGCTAGCCCAATAAAATTGATATATTCCTCGTACTTCGTTTAATTTAAATCTAATGACGAATCGCCCACGAGGAACTCCTTTGCGTGATTCAGTCTGGCTTACAACATGCAAGTCACAATATCCTGTTCAGGACTTTCTTTGTTTCTCGCCTCGAATCTGAAGTAATTTTCCTCAGCCCATCTCCAACTATATTGCATATCCTGAAACACATCTCCTTTGAGTGGAAAAGTTTTATGTAACCTTATCAAGTTCATCCCTATAAGTCAGTCAGGGACAAAGTACCCCAACCAACTGGTTACCTTGTACAATTTCGATATTCACACTCTAGTCGCTGTTCATGTTCATCAACTATTTATCATGTGTGTAACAGTCCTTGGGGATGCTAAACTGTGAGTATCAGGTGCACGTGCCGGATTATATGCTCCTTCGAGCTTCAAGTGTAAGTTCTAATTGACAAGCGACTGATATAATCCACAGCAGGGCACAAATAATAACAAACGTTTTAACAGTAATGGAAATCTGTCTCTAAACTCTTGCAAGTCAGATTGGATAGAATTGGAACTAGAAGCTGAGATATAAATACCTTGAATCCCTTGAAACCATCGCAGTGGTTTCTTGGCGCTCCCGTTTTAGTTCGCTACATATTCAATCATTCCGCCAACAGCAACGGGAAATATATATAACAATGGAGTCATAGAATATTCAAGCCGACAGGTGGCATTCCCGAACGGCCAAACGTAGTTCGTTTTCCGTGAGCAGTTTTAATGTGTGGCTCTTGTTTCGTCTGTCAAAATAGAAAATAATTTTCATGCTGTTTGTTTGTTTCGATTTGATAAGTCAGGTTGCTTCTGCTCAAGTTGAATTGTCTCCTGAAACATTTTTTTTTTTGTATTATTTGCCACGAGGAATTTTTGTCAAAGAGATTTGTGGAAAAAATGTATAACTTTTTGAAGGTATTTGCAATTTTTTTGTATTTATGCACATAATTGAATTTGTTTACCAAATGGAGTTGTGGGGGTATGCCTCATTATGTAAAGTATCACTGATGAGGTAAGCTATGGAAAAGGATAAGGGCGATATTTGAATATTGCTTTTGATTCCAAGGATAGGGTTGTGATTTTAAGACAGGTTTACCAAGTTCCATCCACTTTTTTCATTTTGGTGAATTTTTACTCTCTCCTTAAAATCGGTTAGAGTATTTTTTTTTCGCTCGTTACCAATATACATAAAATATTTCAATCAGGTGTTCAGAGATGTTTTTAATTTTTTAAATATTTTATAATAAAACTGCCCCAGAAAAAAAGTGAGGTTTTGTTTACATGCAGGGTAGGAACATGCGAGTTATGTCCCAATTGATCCAATTGGTCAGATTCTGTAAGGCAAAATGTTCAAACACAACACAAGAAAATTTCCTCGTGCACACGAAATCGTTTTAACGTTTTGCGTTACAGAATGCCGACCCAGGTTAACTTAACCAACAGTGATTTACGAAAACAGAAGTCTATGGTGCGAAATGCAGCTGCCCCAATTATTGTTTGATTTTGATTTTCTTCAGATACTTCCCTCGAGAAAAAACGAAACTATTACGCTTCTTCCTGCAGATAAGTGCTACTTCTGGTGGTTCTCTAGAAATATAAACAGGTGGTCCAATGATTAATAAAAAAAGCAATCAATTCAATTTGAAACATAGAGTGCCCCAACTACCAATTTTTACTTTCATTATAAGAACATATTCGCCCCCAGAAGTAGGTACGTGTTTGACACAAATTGACAATTTGTTTATTTTTATTTTTTATTTAAATTAAATTTACATTTACAATAAAATATTTTTGAGGACACACAACTTGTAGTATATGGTAACTAACGTATTTTTAAACAAACTTTAAAGTAACTAAACAAATCCATGCTTTGCTGTAGAAGATAGTTAGTAATTGAAAATGTCAATAATCTCAGTAATTTTTTACTAACACTACTGCTACCAGCAACAGCCGTTTAATCGTTTTTACTATTTACTTTAAATTTAATAAACCAAAAACAATGTTGATACATTTCATTGTTTTTTTTTTCCATAACGAAAAGTGCGCTGTTTATTTGCTTTTCCTTTGTCCCCAAGTTAAGTAAAGTTTCCTGATCCAAGTGCTAAAAATATATTAAATTCTAAATATTCAGCATAAAACTTTCAGAAGAAGGTATATTTACTCAAAAAAAAAAAAAACTTACGCGATTTATATGAATTCCCATAGACGTTGTCATCAAAAGCCACAGCAAAATACAGAACTTAAAACAGCGAGTAACGAGTATGAAATATCTCGATATAACAAAGAAACTTTCTTAAAGTTTGTACTGTTTGATGATACAGATCCATAAATAAATGAAAAATGAGAGAAAAAGAGATAAGTCACAAAGAAACGAGTAATTCCATTCCTGGTCTTTTAAGCTCAGAGATTTTCTTTTCGACCTTTACTGATAAAGGTACATTCGCGTACTTGTCTGTACAAGAATCGATTCGCATAAAGCCAGCTCCACAGAAAAAGTAGGAGCACTCACAAAATACCGAGAAATGAGTATTTTTCCTATCTTCTCTTTTAAGCTCACATATTTTTTCCCTACCTGTATAGTTTAAATCGAGAGCCACAAAGTCTATGCTCATTTTCATCACAAATGGCAAGAAAAGGCTATAATTCAAAAACTAAGAAGTATCGAGTAATTTTACCTTGATTGTTATAGAGTTCTTAAATGTTTCTTCGCTTTGGACTGATAAAGATAGATTCGGGTAATCGGGCTGAACAGACTATATACGATCTCATAAAAACTTACAGCAAAATAGAGAACTCACAAAATAACAAGTAACGAGTAATCTCCCTTTTCTCCTAATAAGGCTGAGATTTTTCCTTCAATGTGTATAGTTTGAATCGAACTGAGGTACATGTTTTTATCAAAAAGTTACCAAATAGATAAATTTCTCTAACAAGCAACGAGTAACTCTCCCTTGACCTTATAAAGCTTAAAACGTCTTATTTTGCGTCGCGTACTGCTGAAGGTACCTTTGCGTACTTGCTTTTAATCGATTTACATAATCGTAGTCGTAAAAAAAAGAAATCGCACAAAGTAACGAGCAATGAACATTTCCCCTATCGTCTCTATAAAGCAATGAATACTTTTCCAGGTTTTACTGTTTGAATCGAACGAACCATGAAGCCATAAAGTCTGTACACGTTTTCATCAAAAGAGGAAATGGAAAAATTAATAATTTTCAAAATAACGAGTAGCTTCCACTTAATTTTATAGAGCTCAGAGATTTTTTTTTTACATTGGCGAACTTGATTAAAGTCGAACAACACAAAGTTCATACACGTTCTCATAAAAAGAGGGAACTCACAAAATAACGAGTAACGAGTATAAAAAGATTTTTTCAAGCACCTAATGTTTGAGTCGAACGCCACGAAGTCTGTATACGTTTTTATCTAAGTTCTTAAACACAGCCGTTCCCAATTCGTTGGAGGCTGTATAACACCTCAAATGCTAGTGATCCTCTGTCGGGATCATACTAATGAACCCTTCTCTCAGTTCCCTACATTTTACTGCACAATGTTATGCAATTTTGTGTAACAGAAAGGGCGCTCACTAATTTGTTCCCGTATTTGTTGAGGTTTTCCGATTTTTGTTTATTGACCTGTTTTCCTGCCTTGTTTATTATTGTAAGGACGATGGAATAGATATATTCGTTCTATCCACAACGTTGTAACTCTATTAAACTTTACCCCGATGCACGGTTTATATCGCATTTCTTTTTTATTAAAACAGATCCAACACTGTTACAAATGTCAAAAGCTGTATTTTTTTGGTTTAAATCATTTCCTGCACTCAAAAATAGAACCGCCATGTTTGTATCCTTCAATTCGCGACCAAGTTGTATCGCTTTCTTGTAGTTAGTTAACTCCTTTGAATAGTTTTGCATTTGATTTTAATTTGTAGAAGATTCATATAGTAAAATAAATTAGTAAAAAAAAAGTATTTTTTAGAATCTGTTTTCCTTAAATCTAGCTTTATATGGTGTGTGCGTGCGCGCGCGTAATATTCGTCTGGGTGAGGTCAAATCTAATTTTTATGTTTTTTTTCTTCTTTTTTTCTCTTTCTCTCTTTCTATGTTGATTTGATTTAAATAAATGCAATACAAAAAAAAATCCAAAATCCAAAAAAAATAAAACAAAACAAATGAACATGAAATATACAAAATGTATCAAATGTATCTATCCTTGTCTCGAATAAAGATACCATGGGGCCTGAAAAAAATCTGTTGGGGGCTGATACATATTACTGTGCCGAGGGTAAGCTAAATATTTGATTTTGTTTATAGTTTTATTGAGTTTTGTTGAACTTTGTTTTTATGTTTCATCAAGTGTTTGGTTGAGTTGTTAATTATTTTTAATGAATTGTTATACGTTTAGCTTAAAATTTTTGTTTTGCTGTTTGTGTACATACTGTTTAGTGTTCGCTTTTTTTGTGTTATTTGTTTTTATTGTTTTGTTTTTGAGCACAGAAGCAGTGAAGAAAAATGTGAAGTGCTTCGGTTATTATTTGGTTTATATATGAAATTTGTTTAATCGTTGTGTATGTAAATTTGTTTAAACTGGAAGGTAGACAACCCCCTCGGACAAACAAAGGCCTGCAGAATGCGTGTGGGTGTTTGACTCGTGTTATGCATGCCCAAATATTTAATATAAATGTTTAAATTCCATAAACAAAATTGTTAAATGTTTCCAATAGCCGCCTGTTGTGTGTAGCAGTGAAGGGTGAAATCATTTGTATTGTTTATTTATGTTTTTACTTTCTTTTGTTGTGTACGATTATTTAAAAAGAACAAATACACGTGGACCTTTCTTGAGTTGTTGTTAATTTATTTGGTTTTACATAAATATTACTTTTGGTCTCGAATTTTGTTTGTCGTTTTGGGCCGCCATCAACTATTTTCAAATGAGCGGGTTTTATTTAAGCAAAATCGAGTACTCTTAGATTTTATGTGCAAGAATTAAGGCGATTACATCAGTGCCTACATCAATTAATGCTGGCAAATACCGTGTAAACTTGAGTTAAATTCGGTAAAGTTCGCTGGACCTTTCCTTACGTAAAACTTATGTGAAACAATTTGCCATATCAAAGCAGTTCTTTTTGTGATGAGACTACAAACTGACTGGACCTATAGACTACGACTACACCGTTGATTCCATCTAGAAGGAAGAATGTCAGCCTTGTAACAGTCCTTAGCCGAAAAATAGTCAATCTATTGCTACTTCCCGTTCAGGGTTCTACGACTTAAAGCGTCCAAAAGTCCTTAAACTAGAGTCCATCACTTCTTTCGAACATTCATTCCTCACTTTCTACGTTTTTTTAATAGTTGGCCGTTAAGGCCGTGTAATCTTTATAAAATATTTAGATCAGACTTGCAATGCAACCAAAATGACACTCCAAAAGACGATGGCTTAAAATTTTTCTCACAACTTTGGCGAGCTTAACTGGCGCCCAGAAGTGTTTGAATCGAATAAATAAATAAATAGTTAGAGCAACAAGTCTGCATAGTCACCCTAGAGCCTAGACTTAGTTTCTTACAACCATTAATTTTGTGAGATATTTTTTTAATTTTGTGAGATATTTTTTTAATTTTGTGAGATATTTTTTTAATTTTGTGAAATATTTTTTTAATTTTGGGACAATTACAAGGGACCTGCAATTTTATGCCGAGTCCGAACGGCTGACTTGAGAAGCTCTTGCGTGACTGTTATACCCTCGGATGTTTGTCAGACGACCGCGAAAAGTGGAGAAGTAAAAAAAGATGTAATTTGTGTTTTTTATGGGTATCGAACCTGGGACCTTCGTTCCCACTGCGCCCATGTATAGATAAGTGTTCAGGTATCAGCCATCATTCCATCTGATGACATATCTGTGCTTCTTCTGTTGTATGGGAGCTCCGTCGGCAGACGCAATTTTTGGCTAAAAAAGACCTTCTATCTGAATAAATTTCGAGGACTTTCCAAAGCACCTGGGCAGAAACACTAATGGACGTCGTATGCATACCTACCTCGCATTGTAGTCCTTTGACATTTTTTTTTTTTGATCTCAAACAAAACAACTGAACCAGGCGCTCCAACCAGCAGAAAGGACTAAATTGCATCAAGAGCTTTTTTTTAGATTTCGATTAAAAAAGATCACAAGGACAAACAGCAATCATACCCAAATAATATTCTCTACTTTATTGTCGTTTCAATCTACCTAGGACCTTATTCAAAAAATAAATAAAAACCTACAAGACTACTACTTCAATTTGTAAATATACTGGTAATATGCGTGCACACATTTTTATTATTTTGTGTTGTGATGTTCCAGGAAAGGATATCACAAGCTCACAACGCCATCCATCGTACAGCAGCAAATCTGAAATTTTCATTTGTTATTGTGAGCGAGGTTGTCAGAACAGAAAAGTCCTGGCAAGTTTTGAATAATGAAAGAGCATCCTCGTTAAAAGTTTTTTTTACTTCTTTTTTGTCCAACAATGCATTTTCCAAACAAATTGTGATTTTATGTTCACGTTCACTCGCATTGATGCAATTCCATTAAATGTATGTGTGCAGCTTAATATGGCGCTGGATGTCCTTAAAATTTAAGAGATTTGAGATATTTTTAAAGGATTTCTTAAATTTTTTGTTATAGCCTAAGGCTGACACAATCCCAGAGGACTTTAGTCTCACAAAATTAGCTCGCTACATTCGTTCGTTCGTTCGAGCATTCGTCCTGCCCGTGGGTCCCGCTGTCATAATTGCTCATCCCATTTGTACAACTGAAGTTTGCATTCCAATTCACTGATTGAATGTCCCCTTCCACCTGCAAAAAGGTGCATTAAAAATTCCATTCAATCTCGCGCAGGAAGGACGACAACAATTCGATATATCCAGTGAAATCAACCGTTTACTTAATGCGTCGTAAAAAAATGAAACGCCGCCATCGTGCTACGCAGGAATACATTCCAATCGCACATACACAACATTAAAAATAAATTTTCAACTCAATGCCTGTGCGAGGACTCGTCCATGCTTAAAGCGGGTTCATTAAAGCTCAATAAAGCAACGCAGAGGCAACAGCACAAACTGGTACCCACTAAGCGACAGTGCGCAATCGAAATGGAAATCATTTTCAATGTTAATGAGCTCGATGACGGTAAGACGTGCAGTCTATGGCAAAGTAATTAGAACAAAAAAAAATGTCATAGTCCATGAGGATAGCTAATTAAACCAATTACTCTCAGGTTGAGCACTCTGCATAACTGGTAGTCGAGGAAGTTTTGTCATAATGAGAGGAAAAGTTTCCGCAAAAAAGAAATCACCCAGAGTTGTGACCTGTGATTTACCTACTCGTAGTTGATGTGATTTTATGAAATGGACAGGGGGTTGTGATGACCAAGAGGTGAGAAGGGCAAGGGATGTGCACTCCGATGTGGGGCGGTTGTACTTGATAACTGGAGGAGGGTGTGGTTGTGCACAGCATCAGGATAAATAAGGAGAGGAAGTAGGTAATTGTTGACTGTAGTTAGGTGGGCATTAGGTGAGTCTATTCGACAAACTTTCGTCAGCTTTAATGCGTGCTTTTGAGTTTCGACAGGCCTTAGGTACACCTGACCAGATATCATCGTTGCACTCGACATTGAGTCGAATTAAGTCCTGCTGAGTATTGTATGCATCGAAGAAAATATTTCGCTCTCGTCCGTCTTGGAAATTGTTGTACCTCAGAAGTTTTCAAGAGCACACCTCCCAAGCGCTTAGTTGATGCAGTTGCAAGACCCTGGTTAGTTTTCGTCGCTTTTAGTTCTTAGGTCGTACGATGGTCCAGATGCCGCGCCAATCTTACTGTCGGTGAATGGTTTTAGAGATGCCAACAAGTTTTATTGGATCAACGTAAGTCGGTGTCTCCCTTGTCTCATTAGAGAATATCTTATAAATTTTTTAGACCAGGGGGTCAATTCTTTCATACACTGCTTTCATTTTTTCGATTCACTCAGTACTAAAAAGCGATTCTCGTTCAATCAGTGAAAATATCGTGGTGAATTTAATATCGCTCACTGTTTTGTACGACATCAGGTTCTCAATTTTCAATCTCTCACTAAAAACTTTCATTTGAAAATGAGTACCCACGTGAAAAAAAATTATTCATATGAAAATTTTTCATGTTTGGTTTCACATTTTCGTAGAACGAGAATCGAAATTGCGGTGAAAGGGTGAAAACATTTTCGTTTCACTTTTTCACAGTACGAGAAAGAAACTGGGGGTCAAGTTTCTTTTTATTTATTAAGTGATCTTAATATTTTTGTGCTGCAAAGTTTTCTGCACCGCAGACACATCTGCTAGATTGGAAATGAGTTCAAATCATTTATGGCCGAAATGTGGGGCAGGTCTTCATTGATATAGACTCAATTGTTTTCTAAAGGACCTTCTCGTCAACTGACTTGTGGGTTTCAACTTTTATAGCGAAAATAAGCCGACGAAATTTATACATACAGCCGACAATCTCGTTTCGTTAAGCTCTTTCCAACATCTTTTGTGTCAATAAAAGTTATTTTTAGACCAGGTTCATGATTGACGGTTTATTTCGTCGGATTTTCGCAGAGAATCTGACTAAGAGGTACGAGCAGTGATGCCAAACCGAATCGAAGTTTTGTTTTTATGCCTAAAGCCGATGAAAATCATGCGTTTTTCAAGAAAAATTATGCCAACAACGAAAGATGATTAAAATTTGTTAACGAAATGCTGGCTGATCGGTAGGTAATTAAACCCTTTTTGCGCTCTGTAATCCAAGAAGCTAACAGAGGATTTTGTTGCCACTTTTTTGAATATAATTTTGTTCAACGTCGAGTAAGTCAAGTTGAGAATTGGAAAATAAGCACGACGAACAGTTGCGAATGAAAATGAATGATGCGACTTTGATCAAAGTAACAGATATAGATTGGGCTGTGGGCAAATTCAAAAATCTAGTCATCTTATGCCGACTGTCGACTAGATTGGTCTGAACGCGGTGTAGCCTGGACGCAAAAACTAGATTGGTCCGGAACTACGTCAGCCACATATGCGAACTGTCAACTTAGTACTCAGTCGGCTACCCCTCCATAAACGTCAACTGAAACAGCAGTTCATATGACCGATCTAAGTCAATCAAAACTGAGACACATCAAGTCAGACAGCTGTCACACTTGTTAAACTAGATAATTACCGTCTCCATTGATTGTTAAAACATTTCACAACATCGGAATTATGCTTAAAAGACTTTATAAAGCGTTAGTTGGCATCACTGGGTACGATGTTGATTAAATTACCAACTAAGGCACTGATGCCAACCCTACAGAATTTTCTGTATATCTACAGAATTACAGAATTCAAACTGAAATGTACAGAAATCTCAGATTCCAATAAAACTAAAAATACCTTAGGAAATACTTACCAAAATAATGCGTTTCCACCTTAACAAATCTACTACTTTCGCTGTAGTGATGACGTTAACATGCAAACCCCTCAGTTGTAGGTTTTTTCTCATTCTTTCTTGCTACATTTGGTCTGTGTGGGAGCAGCAATTAAATGCACACATTTTTCAGTCAAATTTAAAGCCGTCTTTGTCGTTCTACTGTGATTTTATATATGAATGACATATTAATTGAACCATTTAACCGTTATTTGGATGGCTGATGATATTGAGACTTGAGCAAATGTTGAGCGCCTGTTTTCGGCAGTAAATTTAATGAAGAGTAAACTAAGAACCAAGCTTAAAACGAAACGAAAGTGCACTGTTAATCCCGTGTTTTGAAGTACAACTCTCTGAAGAATGCAGAAACATGTTTAACATCAATATGTATGATTTCAAAAACAAGGCCAGCACTTCGACGAGTATTATCGATTCCAGCGATACCAGCGGTTAATAAAACGCATGTACGTGTACAAAATTAATACATATAATTAAAGACTGATGTTTTATGCCATTCAAAACTTACATTTTAAGAACTTTTAGTATGTTAAAAAAAGTCTGGATTTCTACAGGATTTCGTCAAGCATGAATACAGAATTCTACAGAATTTTCATCTTTCATCTACAGACCTTTGAAAAATTAGGGCTTGGCATCATTGCACTAAGGGACTGTGGACATTTTTGTTTTAACTGACTTTTCAGAACCGTTAGAGAACTTCATTTACAATTAATTTAATCGCTACACTAGTGCTCAGTGTTTAGAGAGCGGTCCAGCGACTTAGGGCGGTTTTGTGAGGTAGTCCACCGACAAGTAAGTTTCAAATTTTGTGAGGCCCCACTAGCTATCCTAAGAGTGGTTCGTTCTTCCTTGTTTGCAAAAAAACTAACCAAAGAAGAGCGCAGAAACGTCAAATGGCATCTTGAAAAAAAGAAAATACAGAAAAAGTCTGAATACCGAATGACAGATCGAAGTCAGTTCCTTTGTAGAGCAGCGTTGCCACTTCAAAAAGAGAAGAGCGCAGTAGATTGGATTTTTCCGCAGTAGATTTTTTATTACACAAAAAACAAATATCAATTTCTTAAAACTATATTAATAATCACTTTATTGTTTTTTTGGTACAATAAGTTCACAATAAAATGGCTTCCTGCTCCTACAGCTGTCCAAGGGAAGGTTTATCAAACAAAAAAAAGTGCAATCGATTGGATTTAGTGGCAGCAGATTTATTTTTTGCGAAAAGTGCAGTAGATCTCTTGCTATTGCAGCAAAGTGGCACCGCTGTTGCAGAGCAGTCTTATCGGGTACTGCTTGGTATCGCAATAGACAAAAAGACTTTGAGAACTCATACAACGCTTTCCCCGAATGACACCCACTTTGTGGTACTAAAATGTCTTTACACCAGAAAGCGAGTGTGAATTATAGGAATGAGAGTGAAATTTGGTTTTGTACTCTGGATTGCCGAGTTCGGGCAAAGCAAGCTACCCTGGGATATTTGTTAGACTTTTGCGCAGTGGAAAAAACCTTTACGACTTAATTTCTACCAGTTATTGAACCTGAGATCCCTCGATCAGCAGACTAACCAAACACAGACCACTTTTGGTACTCTGTGGAGCTTAATTTTCTTTTCTTTCAGTGAGGTCAGTTATCGTCAGTCCTTCAATGCCAAGGCAAAGAGTGTGATAGCTATCCAAAGAGCGCTTTCTAATACTACCCACAGCAATTTAATCATGAGGGAGTTCTCCGGAAACGATACACAAAGTTGATCAGTTCTAGTCTTGAAAATTTAAAAGTCTGAACATATTTCTTTGTGAATATTAATGGCGTAAAATTAAAGATCTAATAAAGCAAACCTCAATAATGTTTGTTATTTTATAAGCTAGCAGCCTGAAAGGATGCAACAATTTCTAGTAAAATGCCATACGTTACTAACTTCATTTGTTATCCCATATAGTTTGAGTAAATTTCGACAAATTCTCTGTCATTATAAGATGTTTCCGTGTAGATAAGAAGAGCAGCCAACTGCGTCCAAGTTTTAGTATAAACTTCCGGGAAACTAAATAATCGTGAGACAGAAAACCTAAAGTGCATGTTAGTTAAAATTATTTTTTTAACTGCAGGTTTTAAGTGCCTCAAATTGTCTCACACAAAAATGTATAACAGCTGTCGTTATAGGTGGGAATTTGTGAGGCGATTAAACTGCACACTATCTTCTGCGAAAAGGAGAGTTGCAAACAATTCTTAACGAAATTTATAGTTTTCTTGTTTAACAGAACAAAAATTGTCTCACGAAAAAAAAGAATCAATTCCAACTTCAAAACTTCGTAGGTACGCACAGACAAATATAAAGCTGTGACATATTTTTCACTCTGAAAGCCTGCTTAATCTACGCCCGAAAATATGCATATAGCTGCCCTGGAAGTTTACAAAACCTTCCTCTATGCATTCGCATTTTCTACCGCTCGCATTTTGTGTGGTTTCTACGTCGTTTTTGACGAATCCAATGCGATCCTTCTATCGATATTCGCCGCAAAGCCAACCATTTCAGACAAATATAAACCTGTGACATATTTTTCACTCTGAAAGCTCGCATAATTCACGCCCGCAAATGTGCATATAGCTCCCCTGGAAGTTTTCTTAGTTGAACCCGCTGGTGACAGAAGATCTTCTTCCGGAGAAGTTGAGGAATTTCTAAGAACGGCAGTGCAGTGCAACCGCCTGGAAAGAGTCGTGCATTCCATATTTTTATTTGGCAGATTAGCCCTTGAAATTATTGGTTAGAGGTGCATTCGTCTATGAGATTCGCTGGGCTAAGAATAACTGTTCGATAATTGCACCCGAAAGACCCACGCGACAAGTTAGTCGTGTTAAATATTCGAAGGGTAGAATGTACTCTCTCCAGCCAACTCTCTGGCTTTCTTAGGGTACTGCACTACTATTTCCGATTCTATGGTAATAATCAACGCTTCAGGTTGCCCGTGCCTACCAAAATTTGACTTTACACTCTGATGAAGGGCGCATAATTAGCAGGATGTAGCCCATCTATAGAACTCCCTAGCTATTAAAACTACTCATTCATAACAGGCATCCGTTCATTTTAACCCCAAATGACGGTTGTAAAACGCTAATTATAGCAACCTAACTCATCCTAATTCTGGCACATCAAAGAAGCTGTGGATAGCTCTCTGCTAATTTGTTAATAAGTTCTTCGTCAAGTTCGTTCCATCAACCCATTAACTGCATTCCATTGGGCGCGTTGCAAACAAATTACACAAACTTATTAGCAAAGGTAAATAACAACAAAGTTTATCAACAAATTAACATTTTAATTTATATTCCGCAAGTTGTCGCTCTTTCTCTCTCTGGGGTGAGGTGTTCTCGCATATTATTTACGACTTATTTGTCCGACTTACTCCCGCCGTCTACGGGTAAAAAAAGAAAATACTTGGGTTTGTTTTTTGGAAAGAAAATATTTATTTATTTATTTGAACAAACCTTGCGAGTGTATGTGAGATATATTATTTTTTTTAATCAGATCTTTGCTTGAGAAATAATTTTCCCATTTTGACGAGGTACCTGTGGAAGTCGCGTCGTTGACCTGTACTTTCCTTACTTTGATATAAATCGCAACTAAAAGTTTTTCCTGTACAATTTTTTTTTTCTGTATTGTTATAAGTTCCAGTTTAATTATTATTTTGTGGAAAAGTGTTACTGTGTGTTAATTACAAAATGTGTAGAGCAGTTTAGCTGCTGGGTTATATTTTTTTTTTTAAATAGTTTTGTTCACAATTGTTGCTCAGACGAAGTAACGTCTCGTAGAAGTTTTATTAAATTTGTACTCCTTAAATCTCAGTTTTTATTTTGTTGTTACGATTCTTTGTGTGTTTGTATAAGCATAGTGATTATGTCAAAATCGAGTACAAAACGTGCCAAAGTACCCGATGGTGTTAAGAATGCACGCAAACGTTCGTCTGTGTCATCGACCTTGACAAAAGTTTTAATTTTGAATGTTAGAGATTTGTTGAAAGCACCAGACCCCCAACAGGATCCCGACAACGATGAGGTAGCATTTTCTTAATTTTTTGTTTAAATTACATTTTTTTTGTACTGAATATATTTGAGACGGCATTTGAGTGGACATCGACAGCAAGGTGTGTGGTGTTATAAATTTTGTTTGACTCTTAAATGCGACATCAAAAAGGTATATTCGGCAGCAAGGGGGTAGTCATATACGGGTGGAGCTTGAACGCGATGAGTCAGTAAGGGACTGTTCTGAGAGAATGTTCGTGGATTTTTGGCATTCTATTCGCTGGGAAACTTTACTTTGTCAGAGCAATTAGTGAATTCCAGTTGGCACGCTATAGTTTAATTTTTTTAGTTTGACGTTAAAAGTTTGGCTACGTTTTATATACGCGGATTTTTGGAGGGCGAGTACATTTTGTAGAATGTACTGAAGGAACTAATTTTACTAAATCTGACCGCTACGAAACACTGGTTGGATTCGACATAAAGTGCACGACTGGGTCGAACGAAACTTTCTCGTTTATCCAAAGGTTGGTTGGTTGTTTTCTTATTTTATTAGATAGGAAGGTACAAATCTGAGAAACGATGCTAGATTAAAGAAGCGGTGCATAGAATATAGGAAAAGGAATAGTTGTAAGTAAAACAGACTTTTTGGTTATTCATCTGATAGTACATATCAAATAAGAATGTGAGTTTTTAAAAGTTGAAGCTCTCAGTAACAGTCAATTGTCGCAAGTTCTGGTTAGAGAATGAAAGCGCCCACTGCTGTATTTTATAAGCTCTTACGCTTTACAAGATTTTTGAGTACGAGGCAAAGTGTAGCAGGAGTCTCTGTTTTCTGATCTTTTAGCTATAAACTAAATACCTCGATGGACGTGTGTGGTGTGCAAATGAAGAGGGGGTTTCTGATTGTATACGCCGCAACCGCAAGTGGCTGGCATTATTTTGAGGTGCATATTCAATATGGTTGAAAAAGGAAGAAGTGGAAGAAGTTTTTGTAAAATTTGACAGGCAAAACTGTACCAAGTATTGAAATGTTTAGCTTGAAAACTACTATTGCTTAACTATTTAGCTGAAAACCGAGTACAAGTTATTGTTCGGGACGTAAGCATTACTTGGTTTTAAAAGTTTTATCGAAATCGAAAACGGGGGTTTCGAGATATGAGCACTTTTTCAAATTAGCGTTTTCGGTGATTCGAATTTAAAATAAAGGACGCAATAATTTTGAAAACATCAATTTTACTCGAAGTTTGCATTTTGGTCAAAATTGTTATTGCCGTTTTCGGATAAAATAAAGAAAACTAAATTTTTCAAAAATGGCTTTTTTCAAAAATCTATTTTACGATAAAACATAAAGAAAACTGATCTTGCCAATAAGTTTGAAATAACCATATTACCTTAGAAATGAGTTTTTGTTACTATCGAATGGACCGTTTTCGAGATATGTTAAAAATTTCAAAAGTTATTCGATTTGTTAGCGGGAAACTGAGTATGCAGTTATGTTAACCTCACCTACTTAAGCTTAAATATCAACTTTGGTTGAAATCGTTAGAGCCGTTTTCGAACAAATCAAACAGGCACCTCTGACTCTGACAATAATTTCTGTTTTGTCGAATGTCGGGTTTTTTATTTGACACACGAAGAAAACTTCCTTTTTATTTACCAACCAGGAAGTGAACCTTCTCTCTCTCTGAGTTTTCTGCTTATTGCGTAACATTTCCACACTGTCATGCTCTAGAGAGACTCTTTTGCGGTGGAAAATATTTTAGTATTGCAAGGCCGCAGCACGTAACAACGTTCCATCGAACTAACATCATGGACATCAAGGCAGAGACCGTAGCTGAAGCGTGTGAATACAAATCTTTGTGCACGCTCCAGAAAACGAAGCTGAAGCGAGAGAATTTTTGAGGTATAGTTCCTGAATTTTAAAGCAAGGCAACAAATAAGATTAAATTCGCTTGTTAAAAGCTGTATCCTGTTTCATGATGACGATGCCTTCATGTCGTCTTCCAACTATGCTACGTAAAATCCTGTCAAACCGACACCAATAGGGCGTGCCTTCATCCCCGATTTGGCGGACCTTGCAAGAGCTTTTATTGAGTCAGCAAACACTTAACAATCCGTATTAAGGAAGTTACTTTCAATCGACTTTAGCCAATATTTAAAAAAGTGTTACACATTGGGGACAGGTGCTTATAGAAATTTGTGCGTTTGGAGGACCTTTGCTCCCCAAGTGGAGAAGCGTTCCTTCATTCTAGAAAGCAATCTTTGTCCGGGTTAAAAAGCCAAAAGTCGTCAAGAGTCATAAAGATTAAAAAAGTTGACCACGGAGCTGTAACCTGGGAAAGGATTTGTGCCAAGCACTAACTCGTACATCTTGGGACTATGAGCGGAGCGTTCGTTGTAAACGGTAGGCGTCCATTTTTTTTTTTGTGAAACTTCTTGGGAAGTAATTCTGAACTCAGATGAAACGAAAATGCGACAGAAAACCTGAGATGTTACCACGAGTGTCACGTAAGCAGGCAGCTTGACAGTATCTATGCCTCATTGGGCATAAATGTCGAACCCCGATGAAACGAAAAAGCGACTAAAAACGGGAGGGCTTTGATAGAACTCGGCTAAAATGAGACAAGTGGGAGGAACCAAAAGGCGACAGCTTTGTTGCAGAGCGTCGACTGCACGTGTCCTCAGTTGAGAATGTTACTAATCGAGTTCATAAAGTGTGTCGAAATAGTTGATGTTATAAACAACTAATGTCTAACTTAAGGGTCATTCATTTCTTCGGTTTCGAAAGTAAAGGTAAATAAAACACACACAGCGATACATTTTTGATGAAAATTTTATTTCATTAGAAAGTTGGGGCTTTGCCATTAAGTGTGAAATACAATATCATTCAAATGGCAGCCTCGGGTAGACCCGCAGCGTGCGATTCTTTTGAGGTAATTTTTAACCACTTCTTCACGTATTTCGGGCTGTATCTCGGCCACAACTCGAGTAATGTTGGTTTCGGATGCGTCTAGAGTTCGGTGATTATTCGCGTAGACACGGACTTTTGCGTAGCCCTACAGAAAAAAATCTAACGGTGTCAAATCGCATGATCTTGGTGGCCAATTGACATCGCCAAAACGCGAAATTACGCGACCAGGAAACTTCTCACGCAATAAAGCCATAATTGGCCATGTTGTGTGGCTTGTTGCGCTTTCTTGTTGGAACCACATATCGTCCAAGTCACGATCTCCAATCGCCGGCCAAAGAAATCGGCTAAATCGATAAATCGGGAAATCAATAAATTCGGATCATCGGCCACACTTGCACTTGCAGCAGCAATATTTTCGACTGATCGTGCATTAAGATGATGCACAGGCCTTCGGACATCAGCAACGCTTCCACTCTCTCAAATTTTTTCACAATTTCACTGATTGCTTGCGTAGTCTGTCGATTATGACGACCATAATCATCGCGTAATGCGGGAAAAGTGGCTACGTCTGAATAACCACTTTTGTAGTAAGTTTTAATAATTTTAACGCGTTGTTCGGTTGTTAAGCGATCCATTATCGTATATGGCAAACATTCAACTAACATTTGGACACTTCAAATGATAGCTGAGTTTGACAGGTGTCACATGCCAGCGCTACCAACTTGAAACCTGAATGACCCTGCATTTTTGAATTCGAAGTCGTGTAAGGCAAACAGAGATTGACCGCATGCTTAAAAATGGACTCACCTGTTACCGCGCTGCATTTATTTACTCTTCTATCGCCTACCTTCATTTGCTTGCATCGTCACGCGTCCTGTGAAAATTGAACGTTGGTTTTATTTTAAGACTTCCGTGTGAAACTGCCCCTCTTTTTCATTAGACGCCTATGACATAAGATTTAGTTCTTTATTTTACTGAAGCCAGCTAAATATGTTCCGCAATTTTGTGTTGAAATTTCCAAACCTACGCCTACCTACTCTTGCTGCTATTGTTCACTAAGTGCCGCTCCTTGCCGTACTGCGTATTTATAATGTTGCCAACCCAAAAAAAAAAAACTTTAAAAAAAAAACATTTATCGTTAGTTTCCTACGTTTTACTCTTGTTTTCGTTGTTGTGTTGCTCTCTTCCCTATCTATCCATCTATCTCTTTGCTCCCCTTGTTTTTTTCTGTACAAAAATCTTCACACAACTATCTGTTCCACTTTCTCCTTCAACGTTTTCCAAAAACCCAACCGAAAATATTGCCCGGCAATATCATTGTGTCGTGTATATGAATGACATGTTTTTTTTCCCTCGTTCTTAATACTTTTAGTTTTTCCAAAAAATCTAGTATCACTTTTTTGCGTTTGGTTTTGTATTTGTTTTCAAATTTTTGTTGTAACTATTTGTGTTGAATTTGATTTATCTGTTTGAAAATTCTATTAACTTTCACATCAGAGGCAAAACGAGCTAATTTTGTTGTTGAATTCAGTTGCAGAGCCAATTGTTTATTAATTAAATAACTTCATTGCAGCACCAACCCCGCAGCTGGATTGAGACAAATTTCCAAAAACGAGAATGTATCAAATTCATACCCTGCCCCAAGGACGAAGCCAAGTGAGTATACAAACTGAGTGAATGCGAATTTAAATCTGCCTTAAACTATACCTTACAAGTTTCGAAGTTTCTATCTGTATTCGGATTGTTTGGTAGAAATAACTGGATTGAGGATATTTTTTGTTTGATTTTCTTTTTTTCGGATTTTTCTAACTTTTTTCTATTCGCGTTGGAGAGAGAATGTGTGAAGCAGCTAATGAGCTATATCCACGAAGGACTTCCGAAAGGGTTCGGGGCGAGGGTAGATTGAATGGTTTTCGATGCGTTGCATGAATGTGCCGGCGATGCACTGAGCACTGGATGAGGTTGAGGCGTTGCTGTGCGAAATTAATTTCAGATTGCGGATGGAGGTCTCTGGAGCGTGCAGTGTGCCAAAGTTGATCCGGCACGACGATGTGCGGCGGTATTATCCTCATTCTGATAATATTAGTTTATTTTGCGGCTTATTGCCGCCTCTGAAATAATTTCAACATTCTGATTAAGCTGCGAGGAATAAGTGGGTTTTTTTTTTTGTGGAACCTCTGATGTGTAAAGGAGGAGACGGCCTGAGAAGTTACGACATCATTAGAATGAGTTGGAAAGGATTGGCGACTTGCTATGGCAACTTAGTTTTGCGATTAAATATTTTTAAAAATTCAGAGAGCTGTCATTGCAAAATAGGGAGGCAAAGGGCCTGAAATGAGTTGAATCGTGAAAGGGGGGCAAAACTAGGTATAAGTGGTAAAGAAGAAGACTCACTCAACATCGACGAAAAGTGTGAAACTTCAAATTAGAAAGCGATAGCTTGAAGTCTTTAGGGACTGGATCTTCCTTAGCCTAGGTTTAAGCTCGTAAATTACCTTAAATGACTAAGTAAATTACCTTAAATCAAAGCGAGAAGTTACACTTGTCAACTTCTGGTACTTTGGCCTTAGGTGCGAGTATAAGCGGTAAAGAAGAAGAGTCAAATCGGGCGAAACTTTATACAGCTAAAGATTTGAGGCAGCTAGTGACTTTATCTACTTAAGTAAAGGTATAAGCTCTTATGTTATCAAGGAGCTTGTAAGGAGCTTAGGACCTTTGCAATAGAGATCAAGCGGGGAGTTCCACCTGCCAATTGGTGGTTCTTTGGCCTTAGAAAGATATGGAGTAGCAAATCCTTGTCAGGGAACAATATGTGGAGGCTCTACATAAGACCCTCATCCTCCAAGCCCTAATATAAGCCGCAGAATCATCGACTTAACCAAAAGTGTTGGACTTGAGTGGAAAATTCTGGCAGTGATTTCTGGCGCTTTTTTTTAAAGCTGATCAGCTTTGAAGACGAACCCATATTGACCGACATTAACGTCTAAAATGTCTTGCGCATATGTAGCAAATGGACACATGTAGTCCGGCCTGATTTCAACCCGGACAACGAACTAGATTCGGTAAGAAAAGACCTTATTTATATAAAAAAAAATCAGGAGTCAGATTCTGTATGGCGAAAACGTTAAAAACTTTTCGTGTGCACGAATGATTTCCTCTAAATTGTAGAAGTAAACTCGTTCGAGCACACGAAAACGGTTGAAAGTTCCGCCTTACAGAATGCCGACCCAGGTTTACTTATTTTTTTTTTTGTCAAAATGTCTAGCGACAGACATCGTCGTAAATAATGCCTTGAGGTAAAGGGGGGAATATCAACCAACTGGGAGTGCACAATACACCAAAGACCGCACTACCTTGATCTAAAGCGCCACCAAACTAAGCATTTGAGTTACAGAATCAAAAAATAGCAAGAACTAGGCCGCCATTTTTTTTTAACTTTCTCCATTACGTAGTAAGAGAAAGTTCGTACAAAATTTCGAACTCGAGATGTTAATCAATTCTGACATTACGATGATAGGCGAACTCAAAAAAGTGGTTCGCAAAATTCTGTCCGCCTGTCCGTCCGTCTGTCTGTCTGTTAGTCTGTATGTCCCGCCTACAGCCTAAACGGCTACCCGGACTTTGTTCAAACTTCGGATTTAGAGTTTTTGGGGGCTTACAGTTCGGGGCGGTTTTTTTTGTTGCATGGTAACCTCAATATTAGTGGTACTTCCCATACAACATTTTCATACCAGTTCGATTGGTTCGAAAACGGCTCTAGCCGTTATTTAAGCTTAAGTAGGTGAGGCAAACATAACTGCATACTCAGTTTTCAACTAAAAATCGAGTAACTGTACTTTTGAAATTTGGACATATCTCGAAAACGGTCCTTACGATTGTAACAAAAATTCACTTCCAAGTAAATATGGTCATTTCTGACTTAATGGAAAACTCAGTTTTTGTCTGTATTATCGTAAAATGGATTTTTGAAAAAAGTAATTTTTGAAAAATATAGTTTTCCCTAGTTTACCGCAAAACGGCATGATTTTGACCAAAATGCAAACTTAGAGTAAAACTGATGTTTTCCAAATTATTGCGTCCTTAATTTTCAATTCGAATCACTGGAAACGCTCACTATAAAACTGCTCTCATCTCGAAAACCCCATTTTCGATTTCGATAAAACCCTAAAAACCAAGTAATGCTTACATCCTGAAAAAAAAATTTGCTGAAATGACTTTGAAGTTCAGTCAGACTCGCACTAAACGAGAAAGTTTCGTGCGATCCAGTCGTGTACTTTATTTTTTTTAGCTATCCAAATTGAAAGTCTCCTAATCTTTTTGTACAACCAAAAAAAAAGGTTTGGCGTTTCAAAGAAGTTTTTATTATTATTTTGTGCGCTAAGGTTAATTTCAACGCCCCGTACAACTCTTCTTCTACATAACGATCACAGCAAACATGTGATCAACATTCGTACGCCACAGCCTCCCCGCAGCACAACATAAACATAATTAGAATGTTACTAAATATTAACAGTTACCTGGGTAATGTGGCAGGTACATTCTAAACACAATACATGCATGTAAATTGCTAAAATAATACAGTAGCTGAAATTCAAGCATTGTCTGAGCAAATATTTACCACGAACGTATTTACTGACATAAAACAAAATGTTAGCAGATCTGCAAATGAAACTACATTTGAAGTGTTTACTTATATAAAACAGAAAGAGTTGCTCACTAGCTCTCCAACTTGTTACTTTGTGCGTCACTGACGTACAATTTGCTACCTTGGCTGGTATGTTTGCACTTCATCAACAATTTGATCCGCGCAACGGGTCGGAAAAATATTTTATGGAATGTGTGCTGGGTTTTTGTAGATACGGTGGCGTATACGTAACCTTTTTTTCTTTTCTGATACTTTTATGCATATTGTGTTGATACTGTCAACATAGCCATTGATGCTTTGACAACGAAGCGATAATGGTAACTTTGTGTTAAATGGTTCAATTGTTTGTTAAGGGAATGGATTTTCGTGGTGAGTGGGTATTTGTGTCGGATTTGGATGCAATGACTCGTGATAAGTGTACTTGGGGGAACTGGAAAAAATTAATCTCTTCTATATTCTGGGGAATGGCCCCCAAAATCGTATAGTAAAATTAGAACTTTTGAGAAGCTGGCCAAATTTATAAGAATAAATGGAACAACAGGGCTCTGCTTTAGCAGACGATTTAATTTTTATGTTATTGAGTGATGAAAATCAGTTCTAATAAAAATAAATGGCCCGATTCTGCCGTTGTGAGCCCTTGCAAGTCACAAGCTATTGTGAGGTTTTTTGCGATTCGATAGGTTAGGTTAGGTTAGGTTAAAGTGGCTGTCGGCTAGCCGACACACTTAGACCATTATAAGGTCTCTTGTGATACCACATGAATCTATGTACTTCTTCCTACTCGTTGAACCAGTTGGAGCTTCTAATGAAGCGTAAGAGATAACGAATGCCCGTGTTTTTTAGATCGTTAAGATCGCTGTAGTAGATCTCTCCCAAACGGAGTTTTCGTCTTTGTGAGAGCGCCGGACAAGTGCAGAGGAGATGAAGAATAGTTTCTTCCTCTTCCTCGTCAAGACAGCTTCTGCAAAAATCATTACATAATACGCCAAGCCTTTTTGCATGCCTGCCTATAAGACAGTGGCCTGTGATGATACCTATTGTAGCACTGATATGCTTCCTATCGAGGGAGAACAGATGCCCAGAACGTTTTAGATCCAGCTTTGGCCAGATCTGTTTTGTCGCTACACATGTCGAGCCGGTTGTCCATCTAAGATTTGCTCTTTCGATAGCATCCAGCGTTATTGTGAGATAACAAGTAGCGATTGGGATACCTATGGAATCCTTATCTGGAAGAATAGGTAGTGTTGTTCCGTGTTTGGCGAGTTCATCAGCCTTACAGTTACCTGTGATGTCCCTATGCCCCGGCACCCAACAGAACTGCTCCGCCATCTCTCTGAGAGACGAATGACAGCCTTGGGCTGTTATTGAATTTGTAGAGACTGATTCCAGGCACTTTATAGCAGCTTGCCATTACCGAGAAGATACGGATATCTTTAGCAGTTATCACGTTTACTTTCAGCCAGATAAGACTTCTTTTATCGCCATTATTTCCGCCTGAAAAACGCTACAGTAATCAGGAAGACGGAAGGAGAGATTTAGATTTAGTCTGTCGGAGAAGCCACCAACACCGTCCACATTTTTCGAACCATCTGTGAAGAAATGGATCGTTCTTTGGACTTTGCTCAACTTATTGCGATAAATCGCTTTGTCCAAAGCAGTCCACCAGACAACAACACCGTACGTAAGTATCGGTCTTATGACAGAGATGTATATTCGATAACTCACAACAAAGCTCACAAAAAACTCACCACAGTTAGTTTCAAATTGGCACAAAATTTTCCGTAAAAGTCCGAACTCGTACACGGATGTCGCTTTCGATTTGGCAAAAAGATACATTTTTTTGAGAAAAAATCAATTTTTTTTTGATTAAGATTGCTTTTCATGTTCGATTTGCCAAAAAAATCAGTCTTTTTTTTGATCTGACTCTCTTTTGAGAAATCTCGATTTTTTACTCAGATTCAACACATAATTTCACTAATACCAATGTGTATGACACACAGCTGACGGTTACGAATTGTTTTCGTTGGAAGGATTGTTTTTTTTTAATGAATTATTAATTTTTCTAGTATGGAAACGATGTTTTATATTAAATTATTTCGAAATGAGTTATTATAAATGTGTAAAAATCAATTGAAATGGATTTCCAGTGCAAGAAACAATATTTATGCGGCCAACTCAATACACAGAAGAACCGAAAAAAATCGGATTTTATGTTCGATTTGGCAGCAAAAATCTGAAATCTCAGATCAAAATCTGAAAAGCCAAATCGAGAACGACAGGCGTTAGTAAAAATGTATAAAGTAATATTTGTTTGGGCAAAATACGTGAAATATTAACAGAGAAATGTTTGAGAACTGAAGGAAATAAATTATTAGAAAATTTGTCACAAATCAAGTTGCCCACCTTTTTACCTGACTGGACACAGGGATGGTTATGTGTTTCGCGCGTATCCTATGTACGTTCCTACGGGACCGTTTCCGATTGTCAATTAGTTAGGTATACGTACCTAAATGCGTCTTGTTCATATATTTTGTATTCTTTTTTTACAGTCAGTCGGGTTTATTGGTTTTTTAAATTAATTTTTTTTTATTTTTTTTTATTTATACAAATATCTATTTTTTTCCCGAAATGGATATAAAGAAAGCATACAAATTTTCTGACCTGCTCCATAGGCGATCACAATTTCGATTGTTTTTGTGAGCCTCACAAGTTGTGAGTGCCCTTTACAACACGAAAACCTGAGAAATTAAAATTCACCCTCACCTTGTGAGGGTTTTGTGACTTGTAAGGTATCAGTTAGGTTTGCCAGAATCGGGGTGTGAAGCTTAACAGAACGCCCCGAATGAAGCCTGGTCAAAGTATTAAAATATGGAAGAAGGACACGGAGACCCCAAATTGCAATTATGAACTAAATGGGTTCTAATGCAATCGATGGATCCTGATGCATTCAGGACAAGGAAACTTAAATGCCATTCTGTTTTATTTGTGGTTTGATAGCATAAATGGGCTCTTCCGATTTTGGAATTAAAAAAAAAAAAAAAAAAAACAGAACTAGAAAATCAAATATTTTATTCATAAAAGAACATCTACAGAGAACTTTCTAGCCAGTTCCGAATGCAAGTTGGATTTTAAATGTTGAGAAAGCATATTCGATGCCAGTGAAGAGTTGTCAGCTGAAAGCTGAATTTGAGCACACGGATAGAATGGTATGGTATGCATTACAAAAACGGACATGAAAAGCCATCTTTTTACAACAAGGTTAAGCAGAATGAAGGTGTAAAAAGGACATACCATCAGAGGTCATATATTATGCCAAATGGTTTATTTTAAATCTCATAGCTGGATTAGATGAACAATTAGGTATACTTCGTGTGGTTGGACTGCTTTTGGGAACCTCTGCTAAATACACAATTTCGGAAATAGTAAAACAAAAAACTAAGCAAACGAAAACTGAGAGAGGATATAACTCGAATTCTTCGAATGTTCAAAACAAACACCTTCAAGTTCGAATGATATTTGTGTGATAAAATTTGTTGCATTAAAAAAATTTAAGAAAACTGTAGGTGACTGTATTTACAGTAATTTATCTACGATTAAGCTTCTTTTTTTTTGAACAGAATGGACTTGAAATAGATGTTTGTTCGCCAGCTACGTGTCATTTGAACTGCGGCAAACAATTTTCAAAAATCGAATGCACGAGTCCGTTAATGGAATTCTGAAGTGGATTTCGAAATGTTTTGGTTAAGAGAGTTCGCTTTGCCATCGAGAATTTATTCCAGAGGCAGAATTCTCTTTCCGAACAATTTTCTAAAATGTAGGTTTAAATGAAGGCTTAGCTTTGTGGAATTCCCTCGAAGTCATGTTATAACGCTACTGCCAGTTTGCATACATGAACCGGGCTCACTTTCAATTCAGCGAATAAAGAAGGAGCGAAAGTGGTTTATGTAGTAGAACTAAATATCTCGAGACTGCTAGAAATTGTGCAAAGGTGCAACCTCCGAGCTGAGTCTAAATTGTAAGGAAACCACGTAAGAGTTCCGAAAAAAAAAATGTACGACCATTTTGGAAAATGTGTTGGATCTCAGTCATGCGAGCATGAATGGACCATTGAAAATATGCCAGCCATTTTGAAAATTGAATGATGATTTGGCGAACTGACAGGGGTGGAGCATTTATCGGAAAATATATCATTAAAACTATGTTTAAAAAGAACCGATTGGTGTACTTTTCGACAGCATTTTACACCGCCTTAGGTATACTTCACAAGTGAATGGTGTCGCTGAGCGCTGAGCGGTAGATTGCATTGAATTGCATTGGGGCCAATCACTCCTACTTATTTACCTGGCGGTACAGTCCTGGGTGGACCTGGGCCTCAACCAGTACAGTTCGCTTGATAGTGCGATCTTTGGCTTTGAGATCCACTTGCCACCTTAGAAGAGGTCTTCGTTTTCTCTCCGGGTTGGAAACAAACACTCCTCGGACCGGAGTTTTGGTTTCCATTCGCTCTACATGTCCTCTTAGACGACTGATGTGCACTTTTCTGACCACGTCGAAATTTCGCTGTAAATTTCGCTGTCAAATCTCCTCCTCCAAATCCTTTCAACGCAAACGGGACAGAAAATCACGCGCAGAATTTGGCATGTGTGACGTAGCGACTTACTCCTTGCAAACGTATTAAATTAGTGCTTAAAATAGTTGACTGGGCGTTGGCACTGCTAGCAAGCTTTATCAGCCAACCCAACTGAGACCAACCGGATATGGATAGCTCTTCTAAGGTAGGCACTCAGCTTACCTAATCACAAACGAAGTTTAGATATTGGGTATTGTCTTCTTAAAAGTCAATTTTGCGAGACTCGCAGAGGCTACAAATTATAAGTCCACGAGTATTCCTTTCCAATGTCGTAGGACATACAGCTTCGGGGAATAGTTATTTGCATCATTAAAATATACCTTACATAGGTTGTAGTTGTCTGGTGGCTCAAAGCTCATATCAGGGGCCAAATTACCACATCCGTGAACAAGCAATACGTCACCGGATTTTGTGAATTTTACATGCTAAACAATAACCAATTCAGTCCGATCACTACTTATGCGCTAATTCCACCACTGCTCTGTTTGAGAAGGGTCCATTTTCAGACTTGGAACTATTTTTTAGGTGCTGCTGCACCTTTTTAGCTTAAAACTGTTCGCACTGCATTTTAAGGACATTCATAACGCTGCGAAAGAATAAAGAGAAGTTTGGGCTTGCTTATAAAATAGCCAGTGGTACAGCGGTCAAAGTCATTCACTGAAGCAAAGTTTCAGCCTTGTTTAAAGCTGCTGGTGCTCTTACTTTTGCCTGTTAGAGTCATGCATCCAACTTCTGTCGGATCGAATAAAATCTGAAGCTACAACTCCCCCATAAATGTCTAAACAGAAGACCGGCCACTTAGCATTTACCCCTGATCAAATTTCAAAGACCGTTTCTAAACAACAATCGCATTCAAAAAGCAAACGACTCCACAAGTTGAAAGATTTTAATTGCTCGCCTGCAGTCCTGGCTCTAATTTTTCAGCACAACAGCCAGTGGGGTGGGCGTATCCTTCTGTTTTAGTCTCACCACGCTGTACGTTGCATTATGGGTATGTTGTCGGGCAACCATTTTGTGCGCACACAAAACCAACCTCCCCCTGCGACATGCGACACACGACAACGCGTTTGACTTCAATTGCCCCCTCTATGGTTTTATTAGAAAATTGCTTTCTTAGCTCGGGGCAGTTGGTTGGAATGATTATTTCCTCGTGACGATAGTGCAAGCGAAGGTCATACCAAGAGGTACCTTCAAATGTTGTCTGTTACGGACGCTAAACAGTGGATCGTAAACGCTTGTATCAAGTGCTCACCTGAGGCTAAAAAAAACGCTTTTAAAAACACCGCTTTCCTGTTTTATCGCTCGGCCGCAACTGCCCAGTGGAGAGGTTTAATTGAAACCATTTCTCACTTCCCCCCATAAGATGCAGATAACAGAGTTCCACATTATTTGACTTTAACAATCAACCCCGAGAAGGCGTGCCCCACGACACTCGGTTTGCTCGAAATGAGGTCACATCCGAGTGCCTTTGGAGGGCGCTCTTCCCGAAAACCCTTTCAATTAAAATTGAATGGAACATACATTGCACACTCGAACGTGTTCTCTTTTCTTGGGAAACTTTGCACCACAATCCCGTGTACATAGGACCCGGCATAAAGGCGGGGGGAAATTATTTGCCTAGACTTTATTTTCTTCGAAAACTCTTTACAGCTCATGCAATTAATTATTCCGTGCAACGTTGTGCCCCAGCCTCCGACTTGAGGAACCTAGTTAAATGTCGAATGAATGGCGGGGTGGAGGCTGTGTCAGAATGGCGTATTTAATTTTCTAGTTTCCTGACACATGGTAACGCGAGGAAATTCTCGTACCAAGAAAGTCCTTTCATAATTATTACTTTTGTTATTTTTGTTTATTTTTGTCCCCTGTTCTGGAATTCCATGCACACAATCAAAGATGAAAAAGAAAGCACAAAGAACTGCTCCTCAATTTACGACGCTGCTAAGGGATTCATTTGGCTTCGAAACAGAAAGCTGTAAAACAATAAAGGACGAACCCTAATGCTGGATGAATGAAATTGAATATCTGATTTTCGATTCTCTGCTGTAAAGCGTAAAAGGATATGTCTCGCCCCGCCTGAATGTAAGGCTCTTTTAGTAATTCAATTTGGGGTTATAGGAAAGGAAGACCATTCCGAGGGACAAGTATGGCGTGGGCGAAAAGGTTCGTGGGAATTTACGGAATTACATTTATTTCGAATAAAGACGTTCGTACACGGGGTGCGGAAGCCGGCGGCGTAAAGTATCATCACTTGTACGCTTATGGGGGAATGAAAACGATTTTCATTGCCAAATAAAAGAAGTGAAATACATTTAACACTTGTTGCCACGCACAAAAGCAAATAAGCGATTTTCGAGTCTCATAAAAGTTTTCTGTTGTTCCTTCAAAAAAAGTATTTGACCGGTAGATTTTTATCAATCTCTAGAACGGGGGATACTGAAAATATTTCACTTCGGTCTGACTGAATCAATGAGTGTTACTGCTTTATTGCTGGCATCGATCTGTTGCGGCTGAGTGCTTGGGATCAAGGAGCTGCTTGAGTTGGTGTAGGCAGGGGAAAGATGCGTGACGCTCTTCGGGCTCTAAAGGACGTGTCGATTGTTTAACCTTGTGCATGGTCGTCTTTATTTGACAAAGTCGTAGGGTTGGAGACGTGGCAGAACATTGCCACGACGCATAAAAGGATTCCCAAAGGTCTCTCAAGATCCTATCAATGCGTTTCGTCACCCAGTAGTGCAATTGTTCTGCACGTTGTCCTTTGGGTCGTATTGTGCCCCAATTTGTTTGCGCTTTAGAACGGCGAGTCTCTGCAAAAGCATTTCTAAGGCCGGGGTAATAATGGGCCTTAGACATTCTACGAGAGGACAGTATTTTTTCTTTGTCATATGTTGAGCGCGTCACTCAAATTGAATATGAAAGTCTTCTGAAAGACACTGTGAGAGCAGTCAGTTTTGAAGCGTACAAGACGTGCATATTTCTTTGCACATAAACAGAAACTGTGGGGGGGCTTTCTGTCTGTTACGGGTTGACGTAAAAACTACTGAACAGTTTTTAACGAAACTTCTGGTGAAATATTTCTTAAGACTCCCAAAAGACTCTAGGCTAAGTCGCTCATTGCCACGCCTATTTTTTGGGGGCGTTTTTGACCAACATGTAATTTTTTCCTACCTCTAACTTGTCGTCGCTTTAATAATTCTTATTCTGTTCAAACAAGAAATAAAAAATAACGCTAAAGAGAACCAAGACTTTCTGGAATCTTTTAAGCTCACAGACAGCTTTTGGCTTCATCTTAAATTTTAGTTACAGGCGAAAATCGAACATGATCTTTCATCGAATCGATAAATATCAGCAACAACAATTGTTCTAAGTCGGAGTTCTGCTTTGAGGTTATGGGCTCACATCGGAAGCAATTTCTAAAAAAAACTACACAAACGGATAGTAATAGAAGGAAAAAATCGTTTCGACCTTACGTTGGGCGCCACTTGGCAAGCCCCTTGAATAATGGCAGACGTATTAGAGGGATATTTTACCAATTCTCGATTATTGAAAGCACCGAGATCTCAGGACTAGACCGCTGGATGGTCGAGAGCTCTCAATCAAATTTCGCTCCGAAGGGTGATCATTTTTCGAACTCTTTCTTCACCCATGTAACCCAAGTTTCCAGAACATTTCAGTCAGTCCCCGCGGACTAGAAGGAAAGGTGTTTATGACTCATAAATGGGTGTGGGACTTTGCCGCAAACAATTTATGAAAGGTACATTCGGCCCTACCAATAAAAATTTTTAGCTTCGACTGAAAATTTTAGTAGTTCAAAATGGCAATATTTTCCATACAAATTTTGCAATTGTGAGCTTCCGTAAATTTAAAGTCGAGACTAAAATTGGTTATTAGTATCCCGGATTGACTTCTAATGCCTAAAAGCAGAAAGTCTTCTAAAATTGCAACACTAACCAACCAAATAAATGTAAAAGAGAAATCTCGAGGCTCTGGTTTCTGGTATCATCTTACAAACTTCCAATATTTACATCAGTAGGTTACCAAAAATAAACCGAGAAGTTGGGTGAAGTGTCCCTTAAATGAGTTAACATTTTAGCAACATAGGCTCAGTTTATGTTTGTAATTTTTTAAATCTGTCTGAAAGGATTGAAAAACTTATCACAAAACAAGTCCTTCTGTATATTTAAGTGGCATCACTTAGTACGAATCAGAAACAATACTTTTTTCACAACATATTTAAGGGTTACGAGGTCGACGTCGGAGGTTATGTTATGACTTATGAGTTACGCCTTATTCATTCGTGGAAGTAAATGTTCGTAGCAACTTTTCGAACGACACCGTTAATAGAACAGCTAACTGCAGTACCTTTCTTAGGGCTTAGCTGAGTCTATAAGAGCCTCAAGCCAGTTTCGCACGCTCTTGCGGAGTGTGGAGCTACTAGTTTTGGTGGGCTTCGAAGATATTCGACGGTGTACCATTTCAAAGATGGAAGGTTGCTTTTCGACTTCTAAATATATGATCGATCCATTCTCTCATAGCAAAAGATCAGAGTGCGACTCTGGTAGATAAATACTGACTTATGATTATCAGAGAATAGATTTGTGATCTCATCCTGAGATGAAAACGTTCCGAAACCGATGTTCGAATTTTAGTTCCATTTTGCTGTTTTGTCTGAAGAAAGGGGGATCGGAGAGAAGGCATTCTCGCCGTAAGCCTCCTTAAAAGCAGTTGTAGTCGATAAGCTTCTGTGTAACTATGTTAGCTTTGAAAGGAGTTCATTTAAAAAAAAAACTACAAAACCTCCGCCTTCGAAGACGGGTGACCTCCTGATGCTGAGAGCTAAAGAATAGCACTTAAGGTGCCTGTCCATTTGAGAGTAAAAATGCTGCGAGCAGCTCTCAAGCAGCTCTCGAGAGTAAACTCGAAAGTGGACATAGTCTTGAGAGTAGTTCGCGGAGAGGTAACTTTTTACTCTCGAGATTCGAGCCTTTTGAATGTCACTCGCAAGTGGACACGTGATCACTATCGGAGATTGTCTCGCAAGATTCCAACATGCTTCGTATTTTGCGAGCAGCTGTCGAGAGTCGACATGGCAAAACAGTTAACATCGAAGGAAATTAATCGACTCATAGAGAAATATGAACATTGAATTCGATAATTTTTAAAAATCAACTTAATTTATGTTGCTGAAGTATTTTTTAATTTACGTTTAAAAATAAAGTTTTTTTTGTTTTTGTTTTTACCCTCAAATATTTCTCTTTTAAACTGTTGAAAATTGCTGGACAGACTTCTCTCACAATTCTTCCAATCGTACAGACAGGGATACGAAATTTGGTATCCATTTTAAAAATAGTAGGCCCAACGGATTGAATTATATATTCTATTTCAATTTGAAGCTCTCTTGACGACGACGATCTGCCCATGGCTTAATCCAGCATTTCTTTTTTGCTTTATTCTTTTTCTTAAGAACAGTGCTAATAATATTATTAACGCAGCGGCAACCTTTTTCTTGTAAGAATACATTTTAACGGGTAACTAGCAAACGAAATATATCAAGTGGACACGGTTATGAGAGTACTCTCAAAATGATATCAAAGAACTCTCACTCGCGAGATTAAAATCTTGAAATTATTACTCTCAAATGGACAGCCACCGGAGAGTAACTATCGAGAGTTTACTAGCGAAAGTACTCTCAAATGGACAGGCACCTTTAAATAGGTAGGGCAATAAATATCCCTTGACTCGTCGTTCAGGGCTAAAGAGGTTGATGTACAGTCAACTTTTTGGCCAGAGGCGTACCTCCTTCAGTGCTATAAGTTGCCCGGTCTGGTTCGAAAAGTACAGGCTCGGTCTCTCACTCTGGTGTACAAAATCTTTTCACCAGCGACACAAATACGTGCAATCTTTTTAGTGGATTCAATTTCCAAACTTGTCAGTTAGGTTATGTACGTTCTGGACAACCATCAAGATAAATTATTCTGTCAAGTTTTGGTCATCTTGTGTTGGTAGCAATCTCCAATCGGTCGCTCATAATGCGCTTTAGTATTTTTCCTACAGTGCCTACAAGGAAGAGAAGCGTTTCATTCCCACATATTTTATTTTTAACTGACTCATTTTTTTTAAATATATTTTTTAATGCTACAAATGCATTAGCTAAAATATGAGATCAGTGTCAAACTGCCATCGATGCCAGGCGATTTTTAATGTGCAACTTGTCCCCAAGCTTCTACAATAGCTTCACGGATCTTGACTGTCATTTAAGTTTGATAAAGATTGGGAGTCCTTGAACCGTGGACATTTTCCAATCACTCTGGCATTTGTTTTTCACGTCCCTCTCGTACCTTTTCTCCTTACGATTCACTGACTTAGTGTCAGCTACGAAAAATTTAACCCCACTTATTGGATCAGCGAGACTTTGAAAATTATTAACTCATTTAATCATTTTCAATGTCTCGCTGATCCAATAAGAGGGTTGCGGTTGCAGGATGACCGTCCACAACTCTTTCGGCTTTCCGTCAGAGAATTAGAGCTGATAAGGCAAAGAAGGGTTGTCCACAGACTTTCGTACTTTCTCGAGTACGCGTGTCCCAATTGCTTAGCTCACATGTGCAGCCAGACAGTACCGTCCAGCAATAACCAGAGACGAAACAATTTCGGTTAAACAACAACCAAAACTCGTTATACGGTTTTTAAATGACGGCCGCATCCTTTTTGATTAATACCTTTCCGTTCACATCCGCAATTCACTTATTCCTGACATTGCAATACGAAAACTGCCAACCGAACTGCCACAAACTACCTGTCCAATACCTGTTGTTTCCATGCTTAGCCCTGACCACCATTCTACAGCTTGACCGCACTCAGGCCAACCTCGGTTTGCGTGAGCACACACAATAAACTTTCGCAGGCAGCAAATTTGCCTCTAAACCCACCAGCATAAGTGAATCGAAAGCAGTGTGGCATTCGAAAAGGCCAAGGTCACTTGAGGACACTAAAGGGATACATCATCATAAAGCTCCAAGAAACCCACGTCAAACTTGACAAATCGTGATGAATATGTTGAGACGAGTCAAATACGTTGAAAGCTTTTTCTGCCGCTCCCGTCAGACAAGCTATGTTGTGTCCTTATGACAGGGAATGATGGACGTTCTTCAGATAAATTCACCCCAAGTCGGCTGGAAAATTAAACAATTTCCTCGCTCTTTCGGGCAAACATTCCAAAATCCACTTTAAAATCCAATTTCCCCCTGCTGAGGACGAGAAATTCTTCGGAACAAGTTCTCTGCCATAAAATTGAATGCTTCTCCCTAGATGATTTTTTTTTACCATTAAGTTGTAAAAACCTCCCATCACCATGGCTCTATTGTTTTCTCAGGTGCTGCTGTGGACAGTCCCGGCCAACGCATCAAGTCATACCCGGCATCGAGAGCGGCTCCCCCGGTGATGTGTGGCTGCCCTACAAGCACACACGAGCTCAACCCACCGACGCATATGGCACAATCGAGTTCCAGGGTGGTGCGCATCCCACAAAGGCCCAGGTAAGTGCGGTGTGCTCACACAAACTGACGTGCGACACAACTGGAAATTAAATTTGCAAACACTTTTGTAATTGGAAAACTTACACGCAACTGCAGTATGTACGACTGTCGTTTGATACCCGACCCGAGCTGCTGGTGCAGCTCTTCAACAAGGAGTGGAACCTGGAGCTGCCCAAGTTGCTGATCACGGTGCAGGGTGGCAAGGCGAACTTTGAACTGCAGCCGAAGCTCAAGAAGGTAAGACAGATCGATGGGTTGAATGCCTCATCTGCAATGGTTATATCCCTGCTTGTTCAGTTGTGTTCAAGCATCGAACTGCTCTATTTCGATTGGACTCGAAATGGTCTTGGTTGGGGTATAATGTCGGTGTGATGTAGCACTTAATGAATCACTTAACACGAAGGGGCACTCACGTGGGGTGCATGTTTCTTTGTTTTGCAGGAGATCAGGAAGGGCTTACTTAAGGCGGCCAAAACCACTGGAGCATGGATTTTCACCGGCGGCACAAACACAGGTGAGTTGGAGTTCTCAATCCAAATGTAAATCTCTAACGCTAGGTTAGAATTCGCGGACAAGTTCTTATTCAATGTTGACACGTTTTGGAAAGTGACCGGTGTCTCACTTCTTTTCCGTGGTAAATGGAAAATGACCGTCAGTATCCTCTGCCACAGGGCAGCGACAAAAGGGTAAAGCAGTGGCTTTTGTGTTTTATTGAGCATTCATCTGCTTTACTTTTCTGAGGCGGGTGTTCTATAAAACAGGCCAATTGATCAATGGTAGGCTTTTTTAGACGTTCGGACATATCGAGGTGCCAAGTATTGGCAACTTGGGCTGGACATATTTTGTGCACCTTGAGAATGCTGTTAAAAATTTCCATGTGACTGCCCGGACCTTTACCGATGGCGTTTTAACCGCACCGCACCGTCATATTCAAGTGATATAAGACTAGTGCCAGCATTGGCGGGAAGCCATTAGAAGTGCTGCCTCTGATGCGCTCAGTTTCACCGGGCGACCACCATGAAGAAAGCCTTTTGTTCAAAATCGAATGCACCCAACAATGTGTCATGCATAGTTCTAAACACTGTCAAAAATAGACGAATGCAGGGGCAGATTCCGTATAACGAAAAATCGTCGGGACGATGCCTTTTTTGAAACTTTGATGACCATAAAAAGCTATATTCTGCCCGAATGTAGTGAAACACATCGTCAGCTACGGTTGCCAGATGGCACGCATTTGGCGGGACAGTCCCGCTTTTGAACCTTTGTCCCGCCAAGTGTCCCGCTTAAGGACATGTCCCGCCAATTTCTTCCCACTTTTTCGACATTTTCATTTTTATTTCCATATATAGTTGTTATTTCATTTTTTTAGAATTTGTCAATGTGAATTTTTTTATTCTGAGTTCTTTTAAAAAGATATTTTCACTATTAGATTTTCTGGTCTGAACGCTACCAATTGAAATGTCGCCGCAATTGTTATTGAACACACTCAATCTGCTGTCAAAACATAAACCTGCACTGTCACTTGTCAGTAGGTATTTGCGCTCATTAAGCTTCTAGTTTTCGTTTAGTGCTAAAAAAAATAATAAAAAAATGGCCAGTACAAGTAGCTACAAATACAAAAATAGCACAAGTGGAAACAGATAAAAAAACAATAAACGAATGGTTATCTACAATAACATTTGGGAGAAAACATATTCGTGGCTTAAAAAAAACAACTGACGTTCACGTAGCCGAGTGCAAGTTATGTTCCACAAAATTTTCGATCGGGCATTCCGGCGTTTATGACATAAAAAAACATACGAAGTCCTTAAAACATATACATATCTTCTGTTGAACAAAATTCATCAAGTGTACCAATTCAACGGTTTTTAACTACCTCTACGATAGATATCGCAAAATCGGTTTCGGAGGCAACTTTTGCGTTTTACAAAGTGAAGCACGCACAATCCTTCAATTTTTCGTCCTGTTGTTCCCAATTTTTTAAAGATCTGTTTCCTGACTCTTACATTGCCAAGTCATTTACATGTGACCGAACAAAGAATTAATAAAAATGTTGTTCTGTCTTTAATTTACAAATATTTTTAAAATGTCCCGCCTTTTGAGAAAATTGCCCCGCGTTTTTTTCATTTCTTTTATTGCAACCCTATGTCGTCAACTTTCATTACTTTTGTGGAAAACTAACTGGACTAAGGTCTCAAACACTTAATTTTGGCACTTAGATGCTACTTTTGAAGGTCTATCGTTTGAGGACGCCTCCGAAGGAAAAAATAGGAAATAAATTTACCACTTTGTCTATTCTACAGATGAATTCTTCACAATTTCGTCACGTAGTTTACTAAGTCTCAGCAATTCAGTGCCATCTATCGCCATCCAATAGGGCTAATAAAAGCTTGCAACTTTCTGTGGATTATTGTCGAGAATGGATGATTGGATTGAACCAACGATAAAACTGTTCAATAGTATCCTGTCAAGCCCAGAAAATCTCGCCAGTCATTCAGAGCCGTCATTCGATTTGACTGGTCCAAACTGGGGAAAAGATACCAAAGGAACTTTATTCAGCTTCTGACATCTAAGAACGTTTCGCCATAACCAGGCACAAAATTCTATACAGGTCGATCTCCCCACTTGACATCAGCTTAAAGACGAAACTCGGACGTGAGTCGCTGGATTGTATTATTCTTATTTCCTTTCCATTGAGCCTTGTCCAACCCGCTGACAACGCTGGACATTATGGCTATGAGAAGTCTTCTTCTGTGTTATGGCTCTCCTATGTTGGACGTCTTACTTCGTAGTGCAGCGGTTACCTTTACTGTTTTTGTCAACTGGGTATTGAACTAGTTTTTTGAACGTACGTCTCGCGTCTATGTTAATGCCGAGGAAGTATGGTTTGGAGACCAACAGGCACCATTATTGTCAACCCTTCTGTTGCTGCCGATAAGTTCAGCTACTGTCTTCTCTTTCGCTAATTGTAGCCCCCATTGCAACCATCGTTCTCGTTTTTGTAGCCCAGTGGCATCCAGCTCATTATTGGCGCTGCTTACGATGGTACTTTGGCAGTCTTGCTACTGATGATTTGCACATAATGATGGTGATTCTGTGACGGGTAAAGTGTCGTTGTCTAGCTTCTCCAGGAACTGCCACCACTATAGCTGTGTCGTCGGCAAAACCATCGGGATACTCAGTTTTAGTCATCGTACAACGGGTTCAAAAATTATTTATTTATTTAAGTAGATATTTGGAGCCTTACTCATTAAGGTATATTACAAGAGCGGACCTAAAACGCAGCCTTGCGGAACGCCGCAAGTTATGCTGTACTGCCTTGGCCTTTCTTCAGTATCGTACAACACCCCATCTGTGAGATAGTCCTTCAAAATCGACATAGCTCCTCAAACGGTGTCCATTGGAACCCATGTTTCTTCCCAGATGCACCAACAGTGGTAGGCAGCACACCGCCAGAAAGTAGATGGCGCTTTCTTTCTTAACGTGATGCACATGCCACATAAAGACTGTCCTCCCTCACTTTCATTCCGTGCAGCTAGCCGAACTGATTTTGCTATGCCTCTACCGGAAGCCACTCGGTACCTTTTACAAGCCGTTCGCGACATAACCTATTCTTAATTAGAAATGCAATGGAAACAGTGAAAAGTAAATCCACTTCTGTTCAGTAGTTGAGCTACACAGGTAAACGCACTGAAAAAACAGCGCCATCTATCGGATTTCATTTAAACTATCTCTAAATACTGTCGGCAGAGATAAGAACAAAATTGTTGAAATTTCAGACCCGTTTTTTTTTAGGGGTTAGGGTCAAAATTCTGTGCGGGTAAAAATTATTTTCACAAAATTAAAATTTCAAAATTCTACTATTCAAAATTTTGTTTTAAACAATTCTGCAAAATAAAAAAAAAAGTTTGGAAAACGGTAAAAAGCGCGCACTTTGTAAAGATGTAGAAAAACATTTTCTTTTTTTAAATTCCTCTTTTCTTAATTTTTGTTTTTTTTTTTTAAATTGAATTTCGCATTTTTTTTTAATAGATGATTATTTTAATTTTTTTTTATTTGAATTTCTTTTTTTCAATAATTTAATTTCTGTTGTTTTTTTTTTTTTTTTTTTAATTTAACTTTATTGAATTTTAATTTAATAAATTTACTTTTTGTTGTTTATATTTGTTTATTGGAAAAAAAGACGAATAAGCAGAATTTTATTGCTTTAAATTTTGAAAAGCAGAATTTTGTATTGCTGAACTAAAAAAGCAGAATTTTTGTGTGAGAAGACATCATTTTGCAAATGAGAATTTTGAAAGCAGCATTTCGGCCCGCTCCCGTTTCTGAGTTTACGGGCTGCAAACATCCGAACTTCGACCGTTTATTTGATACTAACTCGGCCCGGCATAACTCCGTTTTGCCCGAAAACTTGAAATAAATGGATTTTCTGTAATTTTCTTTCTGCCTAAAATGTAATACGAACCAAACAATAAAAGAGTCATGAAAATCGGCCCAGCATTTAACGAGTTATAACGTCATTGAACTTCACCCCGAAGAATAAGTTATTTATAGAAGATAGAAAGATAGAAGAAGATTGATATTTTTGTTTTAACAAATTATCTGTCAACTAACGTTAGTTCCAAAGGGTATCTTCTGGCCAAACGAACTTTCTTCGCAAACTTGCATTCAAAAGGCTCAGTATGGTACATTCCTTCGACGGCTTTTTTCTTTTGTTAACGTCACACTGTTTTGGCAATCACTTTTTAAATAAGTTTTCGGAGCATTTTTCAAAGTATTGTGATCCATATCCTTGCTGTGACTTTTTAAGGGCGAAACCAGCTGTCGGTGTCAAAATACAGGCACACACTGTAAAATTTCCATAGCAATTATGAAACCTCTCCTGATATAAGCAGGGGTGACCTTAAGGTCGCATCGCACTGACCTCTGTTCGATATGGATGCTATTTTCATATGTTTCATTGATACACAAATTCTGACAGAACCCCGCAGCTCCTCTTTTGTGTTGCGTAAAAGTCCGTTGCCCGTTCATTTAATTCACTCAAAGTATTATCCTACTTTAAATTTGTAGAAGAGGTGCCCAGCAAGCTTTTTCCTCCACAACCATTCGTTTCAACACATCAAAACCAGAAAATTGCTTTTGCGAACCAGTTTCAGCGGGCTAATCTTTCATCCTCCCAAATGCCAAATTGCCCGAGACCTTTGCTCACGCAAATGCAATTACGCAAACCCTAACGCCAACAAAATTCAGATCCAAATCAACCCGCCTTCATGTACCCTCATTATTTTTAGATTGAAGAACTCGGCAAATGTGTTTATAAGTAGTAGCACTAACAACCCCTAATGTATTTCTGCGTAGACAAAAAGGGCCGCAATTTAGCTCAACAAACAAATTGCTCGTCAATTTCCATTTCCACATACGTACAATATCAATCGCATTTACGGTCTGACACGTCTCCAGAAATACCGTGCGTATTACCCTTTTACCTGTGAGGACATTTGTTTCGGCAAATCACATCCCTTGCACAAGCCCTCAGAAACAAAGCGCCACACACACTTCACGTTCGGGGGGAATAATTTAATTAAGCCCGACCCGCACCCGACACCTGTTGGCCAGCATCACCGACTGGACCGAGCATGAGACGTATCTGAATACGTCGGTCCTCTGCATTTGAGTTCGCTACGCAACGATTCCAAGTACCGTGTCGAGTCAGTGTATTGAAGGAAAACACGACCCCTAATTCCTTGGAAGCTACATCCCCGCCTCTAAGTCCTCTTGATGAGGTGCCGGCGCGCTGGTAGGATTTGACTTAATTCAACTTTCGTCCTCTTTTTAGGTGTCACAAAGCAAGTTGGCGACGCCCTTTTACTGGAGGGACAACAGCGGACCGGTCGTGTCGTTAGCATCGGCATCGCTCCCTGGGGCATTGTGGAGCGAAATCACGAACTTTTGGGACATAATCGGGAAGTGCCCTGCCACAGCATCAGCTCGCCAAGGTAAGGCCTTTATAGTTCTTCTGCAGATTTATGTTCACACTTCCTCCACTCGTTACAGGTCCAAATTGGCTGTGCTCAACAATCGTCACGCATACTTTCTGCTCGTCGACAACGGCACTCAGGCAAAATACGGTGCGGAGCTGATCCTGCGACGCAAACTGGAGAAGTTCATTTCAAATCTCAAACTACATCCATGTAAGTGTGTGTTTCGGTGTGAGAATCTCTGGGTGAAACAATGAAAGTTTTTAAAATTTTCAAAGTTCTCCTTTCCCGATTGTGAGTGCGGACTGCGGACTGCGGGGGTTCCTCAATTTGTTGGTCGATTTACTATTTATTGTGATTTCTGGCTACCATTGGGTTGTTCTTCAAACAAGAGCTTCCGTTTCGATTGAGTTAGGGGTTTGTTTTATTTTTATTTTGTTTTACACTCAAGCGGGAAAAAAAATAAATTGAAGGAAAAAGTTTTTGTTCCCGCCCCCCCTTTTTTTTTTTTTATTACTTTTCACTTCAAGTTGAGGGTATAGGGTCCGGTCCGGACCACTCTACGCTGTGCACTCATCAAAGACAAATTCACAAAAGTAAGTGAGAACAATCGCCAGCGAGTTTATTATTGTTTTTCGTCTGAAAATTTAATTTGTGCTGCCCTCGGAAATACTTTACAGAGGAAGAGGTATTTTTTTTATATCAAGACCAATCAAAACAGACTGTGAGTATCATCCACATAATAAAAGCGGGTACAAATGGATATTTTATTTTTGTTGTCCTGTAACATGTACGAGTAGCCCTTGTTTGTGACGGGAGCAATAAAATATGTGATTTGTGGCTTTTATGCGTTTGGAGTACGAAAAAAAGAGAGGCTCTTGAAAGTAGACCTACGAGTATAAGTGGTTTGTTTCACTTTGAATGCAACTAGAAATATGTAGAGAGGCGCGCGAGTTCGGTATTTTGTGGTGATTAACCACAGCCCATTTTAGCATGTGGAACTGGCTACATTGGACATTTTAAATCAAAGTAGATGTACGTCAAATAACTCACTGTGTGTCAGAGCTCATAAACGGGTTTAATTGGAAAGGTTGACTTAAAATGTATATTCTTAAGCACCTTCCAAATGGATTTGGGGACAGAACCACAACCATGAGCTTGAGTAAGTAATTTAGTGGGCAATTTACCCACGATTTGGCATCACTGCTGTGGTGAAATAAGCACTTTGGTCCGCTACAGTTAGAAACACTAACTTTTGACAAAAGGAAGAAGTACGATGTTTAACTTATAAACATTAACAACTATTTGATTGCTTTACTTGTCTTAAGGGTAAGAAAGCTGCATGATGGCTGCAAGAGCAAGTATATTTCCGTGCCCTGTAAATCCCTATTTATTACTCTAAAGGAAGTTCTTTTTAAGTGGTTTATTTTTCGCATTGGCAACACTTTTTCCAGCGAAAAGACAGCTGATCTGCGCGTTTTGCGGTCGTTTCTTTTATTTTAATCTATCCCAACACTCTTAGGGCCGGTCTGTTCAAAGCTGGTTAAATCCGTGGTTAGGTTACCATAGATTTAGAATAACCCATGATTTTATATCTGCAATAACCGATGAGTATTTGTTGAACGATTTTTCACTTCGGTCTCCAAACCATAGCTTTGCGACAAATCGTTCCATTTTTCCAGTTTTTCTGTCAATTCAGTGATTCACCGAAGCTATGGTTAATTTTTTGTTGTTTTCCGGGCCTGTTTGTTTGTTTAGGTATTTTATAAATGTCCTTTTTTCAGTAAAATTTGTTTAACATAAGTATGTAATAATTAAACGATACAGGCGTTTTTGTAAACTGAAGAATAAAATATTTTTGTGAAAGAATAACCAATTTTTTGAGAACAAAACTGAATTAATATTCGTTACAAATGGACCTCATTTTAATTTTTATTCAACGACCTCTTTCTCATTCTCTTAATATTTCCTCTAATGAGTGCGCTTTATCTCAATTTATGAGAGCTTTCATCGGCCAAAAATGTTAAAAATAAATTTACTTCATCCTTTGCATCCACTATTTTGTTCAGGACTATTACTCTCACCTTCAATAGACTGACATCTACGAAACCAATTTTACTGGTTCAGTTCCCTCCATCCTGCGTTATAATTTATACGTTTATTGTATTATTTGTATTTTTCCCACAATATTGTACAAAAAGTTATTGCGTATAGCATTACGTCAGAATTAATACCTACGCAGTCCTAAAAAAATTGAAAAAAACGAAATTTCAGAAGATCCTTGGTTAAATCTCATTAACCGCGCAAAATCGGCTGGTTATCGTTTTCTCGGGTGAACTAACAAAACCACTGATTCTCTGGTTAATATTTTGCTGAACAAACACGTTCGATGGTTACCAGCTGCAATACCCAATGATTAAATATAACCAAGATTGAACAAACCGGGCCTTAAAAAAAACATTTTTATGTCAAAAATGTTCGAACGCAAATATCAAATTTGTTTAGTTGAGAATGCAATTGTTGGTAAAGATGTAAGAAAATTATTTATTCCGTGTTTTTTTATTCTTACGCTAAGTGATCCCTGAAACTTTGAAACATGTTCTTCCGATAAAAAATAATATTTATCTTAGCTTACAATTTTTGAAAAACTCAATATTTTTCGCTTAGCAATATTTTTTATTCTGAGTGGACTTTTACGGTACTCCTCATGTGACTGAACTATAAAAGCCCGAAATTCACATACTTACTTCATCAGAATTCCTCCTCTTAATGTTCGCATTTGTTCTTCCACGTGGGTTACTTTGACATTTACTTTGTCATCAACAATTTTGCACGAAGCATTTACCGCGTGGGATTCTCAGATGCACTCATTGGCGAATGAATTCCTTTTTGGCGAACTCGAAGCGAACGAAATGGGATTTGTAAAATTTAAATCGGTCTTATGTCACGGGTATTGTTTTGTAGTTCTGTAATTTGCACTGAAATCGGTTTTAGAAATGCGTTTGGAGACTTCTACTCCGTGTTGCGTACCTCAAGAACACAGTAAACGCATTTTGTCAACTTTCAATTGAAATATACATACCGCAACCATTTAACAAGCACGTGCGGACAAAGTAACAAAAAATGCACGCTCCTATAAGGAGGAGCCATTACAACCATTTGAATTCATAAATTGTGTTTGTAGGTCGTGTGCGAGCAGCATGGTGAACAGTGGTGCCAGAAATTCTCTAACGGAATATGCTAATTAAAGAAATAAATATAAATTAAGAACAAAATATGCTAAAGCTTAAAACAACGACTTTATCAAAAAAAAAGTTAAAAAAAAACAATAAGCCATAAATATACGGATATATTTGCCTGTCCATTTAGGAAGAAACTTAAATTAAATTGAGCAGCAATTCACGGCTCACGGGCAGTTGATTTTTGCTTAGATTTTCGCTTTTAAGGTTTAACACTTTGACAGCTGATACTTCAAATTGACAAATTGTCATGCAAATCTTCAATAATGCCAAATACAGAAAATTTTGATGGATGCGTTCGTTATTTGCATAGCAATTATACCACTAAAATATCTTACTAGTATGGGTTTTTATGTTAAAAATTTAAAATATGTCAGATTGCTTAGAGCATACTTTATTTAATTTAAAGTTGAAATATGCTAGATTTAGCATAAAAAATGCCAAAATGGCACCACTGATTGTGAATGCAAAGCTAGAAAAACGGATTTTCTTTAGTACTTACCTAAAAACAGTACAAAATTATAAATAATTAAGAAGTCATACATTTTTTAACTTTCTCCATTACGTAGTAAGAGAAAGATATTGGATTCGTACAAAATTTCGAACTCGAGAATGTTAATCAATTCTGACATTACGATGATAGGCGAACTCAAAAAAGTGGGTCGCAAAATTCTGTCCGTCTGTATTTCCCGAGGTCTACAGCCTAAGCTGCTGAACGGATTTCGTTCAAACTTCGGATTTAAAGTTTGGGGGCTTACAGTTCGGGGCCGTTTTTTTTTTTTGCATGTTAACCTCAATATTAATGGTACTTCCCATACAACATTTTCCTACCAGTTTGATTTGTTCGAAAACGGCTCTAACGATTTCAACAAAAATTGATATTTAAGCTTAAGTAGGTGAGGTAAACATAACTGCATGCTCAGTTTTCCGCTAAAAAATCGAGTAACGGTACTTTTGAAATTTGGACATATCTCGAAAACGGTCCATACGATTGTAACAAAAATTCACTTCCAAGTAAATATGGTCATTTCTGACTTAATGGAAAACTCAGTTTTTCTCTGTATTATCGTAAAATGGATTTTTGAAAAAAGTAATTTTTGAAAAATATAGTTTTCCCTAGTTTACCGCAAAACGGCATGATTTTGACCAAAATGCAAACTTAGAGTAAAACTGATGTTTTCCAAATTATTGCGTCCTTAATTTTCAATTCGAATCACTGGAAACGCTCACTTTAAAACTGCTCTCATCTCGAAAACCCCATTTTCGATTTCGATAAAACCCTAAAAACCAAGTCATGCTTACATCCCGAACAATAACTTGTACTCAGTTTTCAGCTAAATAGTTAAGCAATAGTATTTTTCAAACTAAACATTGCAATTTTTGGTACTATTTTGTCTGCGAAATTTTACAAAAAACCGCTCTAACGATTTTGATCAAAATACATATTGAAGATAATAAATATAAGTATTCTCAATAAGATTCCGTACTTAGGTTTTCTCAAAAAATTCAAACAAATCAGTTTCTTAAATATTTCTCAAAAATGACTTCCCAAATTCCGATCTGTATTCACTTCACATATTTTCGGTAAAAAATAACAATTGGGACATTGAAAATCCAATTACAGCTACGTGAAACTTAATTTTAGCAAATATTACCAAATTCTAATTTTTTTCAACAATATTGAATATGCACCCTTAAAACCATCAGCTCCCACTTCATTTACATTAAAACTTTTGATGTCTCGTTCATCAAGTTACGTTCGACCCAGTCGTACACTTTATTTAGATAGTCATGGTTTGCTAAGGGGTTTTCATTGGAAAGGTCCTTTTTTTTATCAGGACGTATCAGCTATTTGCTTGTTGACGTTTCGACGCGTAATCTAGTTCAGTAATCTGACAGCTGGCCGACTTGATGTGTTTTTGTTTAATTGGCAACGATTATTATTTTTGTTTAGCGGTTATTTATGGAGCGGTAGCCGACAAATTTAATCAAGAATTTTTTATACATTACTGACGTAAGAAAAGTGAGGTTACCCACCAAAGTAGTTTTTGCGTTCCGGGTAAATTTAGTCCAAACCAATCTAGTTGATTCGTTTTTTGAATTAGGTAACTTCCTATTTCATCCTGGAAAGTGCCCAGACATTTGCGCTCAAAGTTATCAAAAGATAAACCCTTGCGAACGAACAAAACGTGTCTTGCCAGTCTCATTAAATCTCATTGTTTGGTTTAAATAACTTGTCACTTATTACGATTGAGGAGGGACCTCTTTGTCAATTTGAAGTTTCACTTCTGCTTTACAAATTGTACCCTACAGAGTGTGTGTATTGTGTAGTGATGTGTCACATCTTTCAGCTTAAAGAATAGTCCTTCGTTAAAAGGAAACCCTACTCATTGATTCCTTATTGCACATTTTACGTGCCACTGATTCCATGAATTGTCTGTTTCAAATCGCTTTGCTATTGGGATGATTTAAAATCATACTTACACATGGACCTAAGCGTGTGAAAAATTGTTTTCCTTTCTTCCAAGACTTTTTTCGATTCCCAATATAATTACGAGGCGTGCGAGTGAGAGCAACATATTTTAGTTGACGCCTGAATATTTGAGAGCTAATCTCCGAGAATGTGAAATCGCTTCTCAAGATGTTCAGTGAACTTAATTTGTTTTTACTGCAGAACTGTGTGTCCTGTGCAAGTGCATATTTATGAATCATTAACCGAACCGCATAAAATTCGTACACTATGCATGGACCACCGGGGTTTTATGACTCCATTGGTTGTATGAAGCAGATAGCTCTTTCCTTTTTCATGCAGGAATGTTTTATGCACATGAATTATTGCGAGTCCTTCTACCACTTAATTGACTTGAAAAACTATGTTGACATAAGACATCTAGTGTTATACTGCGGCAGGGGGGGTGTTATTTTAAGTTGTGTTTGTGTTGTGTTGTTCCCGCTATTAATACCTACTAAAATGATAGCCGAGTCTCAGTTATAAATAGTACTCCTTCGACTAAAGCTTTAACTTGTTGGCAGTACTTGTATAAATTCGAGGCACATTACTCAAGCTTTCGAAAAACTACTGCTTGTTCTAAATATCGCATTACTGTCTTTTTCAATTGACAATTACTTTGACATCTATGTAACTTCAACCTAAAAAATATGCCAGCAATGCTGCCAAAACCATTCATTTTTAATATCAAAGTTTAAAAAACATCTTCAAGTACACTTCCATAAAATTCGAAAAAAAAAAAACAAACGTCCTACCTCCTAGCAAAAGCCTTCATCTTGATAGAACTTAATTTCAATGAAATCGTCATGCGGTACTCTGAGTTCTTGTAGAGTTATTTCCCTACATCCAACACAAATAGGGGGTGTGTCAGAAAAGATATCTGCTCCTTACATCCAGTTTACATGACTTGTTTCTTACCTTTCAACTCTTTTGAAATGGTAAAAAAACAAAAATGCCTGTTTCCACAGTTAAAATCCGCTTAGCAAGGGTAAAAGGTGCATCGCATATGATTACCTTTGCCAGGATCTATTGTGAGCCCTTTCGGGGAAAATGACAATATTGTGTGTTGGCAGATAAAAATGCTTTGCAAATATTTGCAGTGCACTGAAGGAGCTCCATGCAAACGAGTTTGTTTTCTTGGGCACATCAGAAAAAATGCTGTTTTAAAAATGCATCAATAATTTTCCATGACACTTCTGCTATTGTCGACATAAAAATGTCCAACCCCCTAATGCAGAAAGTGAGAACAGCTAAAGGGGAACATATAGTGCACATGGTATGTGCGTTTCAGTAAACTTTGTGAGTACTTCAGATGCCGAACTGTCCGATACGTGATCAAATGAGGAAATGCATCGATACAAATTTCGTGACTCAATTGGATCCACTGGGATTATATAACCGCAGAGTGAATTCGTATTTGAACCAGGTGAAAAGAGGTATTTATCGTGAAGAAAAAAAGTCGGAAAGAGTAACTTTGCCGGAGTTGGCAAACGGACATTGGAAAAACGAACTCCAAATGTCTTCTAACAATTAGTAGCGAAATCTTTGAAGAGTCCTGTCTATGGCTACCAACTCGAGACCGCAGCGGGAGAGGACGACGCAGTGATCCCAGATTGAGGGGAAAAGCGAAAGCACTTTTTTAATGCAAAGGAGAAAACGCGAGGGACAAATTTGAAAAGGTTGACAAATTCAAAAATGTAAAAAGTAAATTGCTTAAAAATAAAACTTAAACGTATTTTTATTAAGAGACAAATTCAAAGATCAATTGTTCATATTAAACAGAGAAGAAAACTGCCCATTGGTCTACGTAAGAATTTTTGTGTATCTGAATGCGTTTGATATTATTCTAACAGAAAAGAAAGTTTTGGCATAATATTTTTATTTTTATAGCTTTTTAATAAAAGCAGCTACATTTTTAAGCTTGTAAATTTGTAATTTGTGAAAATTTCACTTAGGGGAAAAAGGGAATTTTTTTTCGCGAATTTAGGGCAAACTAATAAAAAAGGGGAAAAACAGTTTTCAAACTCTGTGAACTCTAGAACTACGTGTTTTTTAGTCATGAAGCTTAAGCAAAATGCTGGATGATATAAAAATAAGTAAATAGCTGGCGCAGCAGGACTGTGTGTTGCATAATTCTAGGTCTAGCTTCTCATACAACTATGCTTTTGCGTGCGTTTTTATTTTTCAGCTTAAAGGGACGGGACGTACAATTTTATGCCGAGTTAGAGCCGCTGAATTGATAAGCTGTTGCCAGGACAGGTATACTCTCCAATTTTTGGCAGAAGTTTGCGATAGATTGGCAGTCATTCCGGCAAGTATTAAAATGGCAGATGGCGCCACAGTTCCATAGAACTCTTTGCGCTTTAGTCTACTTTTCCTGGCTGTTAGATGGTGGTATTTGAAATCCTTGAACACTTAAATTGTTTGATGCAACCATTTTTATGTCTTAAAAGAAAATGCCCACACCTTAGCGCCAGTGTTACCAGACTTTGAAGACTGATTTCACATTTTTTTGTGAACAAAAGCATCAGTTTTCCCTTAAATTCAAAAAAATTCCCTCTTTTCTCCTCTACGTGATTTTCGCATTTATTTTCATACGAAAAATATTAAAAAACAAGTAATGCCAACAAAAAACGAATAAAATAAAAATATACATAATTTACAATGATTTCCTTTTTATTAGACGAAATGTCAAAACAAGTGAATGCATTCAGATACGAAAAAAATCCTACGTAGACGTTCGATGGGCTGTTTTCTTTTATATTTCGTATGAACATTTCATTCTGAGTGAATTTTTAAATTTGTTTGTAATGAAAATGCGTTTTAGTTTTACTTTTAACCACTTTAAGTTTCACAGAGATTTTACATTGCTTCCCGTTTTTAAGCTTTTCGCTCGTTTTCCCCCCTTTCGTTAAAAAAGCGGCTAAATTGGCGCTTTTTTCTTAACCTGGGATCACTGCTTAGAGCATTGAAAAATCAACATCCACGAAGCTATGGCCACAATATCATTTTTGGTCTGTGGACATTTATTGGATGGAATGTGGACCTTCGCCGCTCGGGTCGCAATCGAGCACATCAACCGCCTCCCCATAGCCGAGTCCGCAATATTTACTTACATAGCTGTGCCTCCGTTTACTTCAAGATCCCGCCTCTGTTAGTCAATTGCAAACTACGCTTAGAGTGGAGAAAGATGTCAGTAGGTTTTTTTTTTTAATGGAAACATCTATTTCGTGTTGTTGTTGCGTGATAAAATTGTCACTTTACTCAGCTTTACTTGGAAAAATGCCCATTAAAACAGTCCAAATATCATCCGGGTCCCCAGCTAATTAAATTTTTTCAGTAAACCCTGCGAAATCTCTGTGCAAAAATGTGTTCGTAAGACCACAAAAACTTAATTGTAACTTAAAAAAGGAACAACTTGTTTGGCTTTGTCAGAATCCACAAATATGACTTTTACCTTTCAAAGCTCAAGACGATACTGCATGATAGAAACGTATTGTGGTTCGGCTTTAAGTTGTGTAAATATAGAGCCGTTTTAGAATTTGTACGACTACCTTCCACTTTTATTTAAAAAAATCGACTTCGAGGCCGTTCCGTTTCATTTTCACAATTAAAACAAAAGTCCAGATGGTGCTGGTGAATAAAACCAGCCAAGCACAGAGCACTCTTCCTTTTTATTGTGCGGATGACCATGGGCCTATAACACAATACAACAAGTGAAATTCAACAACTGTTGTAAATTTGTGTAACACGTACCCACCAGTCTGCGAGCACTTCAACAATTGTTTAAGAGCAATTTAACAAGTGGGAAATTTGATAAATCTACTGTTTCTGTAACTGGAAACAACAAGTGCTTAAAGAAGTGAGAATGCATTTAAAAAGTTGATGATAGTTGAATTCTAACCGAGACGGTGACCGACTTGTTAGAATTAAACATTTGGAATAGTGTTTGCGAAGTTTTATGCTGAGTCAGACAGTGACGGTGAGAATATACAAAATATAAAAGAATTTAAAGAAAGAATAAATTTCGAAATAGATTCCAATTTGTTCGTTGAAAAATTTCGCGTGACAGTAAAAGTTATTGATTACCTTACTGAAAGTCTCTCCCATAAATTAAAGTTTACTTAGAAGTCTCATCTTGTTTTCTTCGCGTATTCTCCGACTCCTCGCAGACTTGTTGAACAAATCGAGGGAAATTTTCATGTTTAACAATTGTTATAGTTTTTTTTTTGTATTACAGCTTTAGAACACACTTGTCAGACTAATATAATTTCACAAGTACCTGTTGACTTTTTGACTTGTTGTTCTGTGTTATAGTCCCCAGCTCTTTAGAGAGAAGCTTCTACAAAGCCTGTCAAACCCAAACCTAATTGGCAAAAGTATCTCTGGAACTCTCCCCCTCATCGATATCCACTCGCAGGTGATTTCTCTATTTTTTTTAATACAATTACCATCATTATCCAGTTGATCCGACGTCCTTGACTCATGGCCGCGAATTATGCAATCGATAATGTAGTAAATTGCTCATGAAATTGTGAAATTGGATATCGTTCGATATTTTCCACATTAACTCGATTAAATGGTCACCCCCTTGCAGCCGGAACAATATTAACCATAAAGCAAACCGAGTGGCTAATTGCTGCAAACAATTGACACCGGCTGAGCAGTTTGTAACCGCCCCTCCCCCTCCACTCAGAACCGCAAGCATATAACTCGTCTGCCTACATCTAAATGGGGTATTTAAATTTTCTATTGCAGTTACACATTCCAGCACGCCAGTGGTCTGCCTCGTCATCGAGGGTGGAACGAACACGATACGTGCAGTTCTTGAATATGTGACAGATACACCACCAGTTCCGGTTGTGGTATGCGATGGATCCGGTCGTGCAGCCGATTTAATAGCGTTCGTGCATAAGTAAGTCTCGCCGAGCCGCCCGTTTGCGACTTGAAAGTTGTTTGTGGGGTTTGGCCAGCTGGATTATCCCATCGGCCAATATCCTGTTGACCATTACAACCCAATGGTGACTTTGATTATGAGTTTCGATTTTCGTTCGACCGAGGGACAAGCGGTCACACAAATGCCCTGATTGCGAATGCAAACACGAACAATGCCAAGTTGTAGCCGAGGGTGCGGCACGGGAAAGGGACACACGCTAACTTTCTTTGTTATCCTTGTAGATATGCGTCAGATGGAGATGAACAGCCTGTCCTGGAATCGATGAGGGAGTATTTGATCGGAACGATTCAGAAAACTTTCGAAGTCGGACTGGAGCAGTCGGAGAAGCTCTACCACGAACTTTTGGAGTGTACGCGCAATAAGAATCTGGTAAGTGTGTTCTGCTTGCAGATGTCCTGCCGGCTGGCCTCGAATTTATATTTATCGACGTATTTAGGGCTCGTGCCATTGGATAGGTTTGATTTTGTGTATTCGTCGGTGCACACACTGACAGGTGGTGGGCTTGGACTTGTGGGATACTTGCTGCCGGGTGTAGGGTGTAGGCTGTAGGGAGTGGGACAGGTTAATGAGACGTAAATGTTATTTGAAAGACGAGTATTATCGGTAGGGAGACGATATCGCCCTCGCTTTGGCATTTTCAAATGGCATTGGCATTTGCGGGGGAGGATACGTGTAACAAGGATCGCAAACAGAATGTTGGATGAACTTTATCTTTTATTGCGTTCTTGCGATTATTATATTCGATGCCTTCGGAGGGAATTGTAATTGAATTCCCATTGGCGTAATTAGATGGTGTCTGGTTGTGGCAGTAAATTCAGGGACTTTTTTGGGCGGATATATTCAATGAAATCGAGACGTCTTTTATATACGCTGTATAGATGGACGAATTGATTTTGTCGACCTTTTGATGAGGAGAATGGTGGCATGGGAATGGGCATAATTTAAAAGGCGCTTGCAGTCGGAGGAGATTTAATATTGAAAAAAAGAAATAAAATAAAAAAACAAAGCCTATTAAAAAAAATATAAAGAAAAGAGGAGTTAAAAAAAAAAAAAAACAAAAACAAAAACAAATTGAAAAAATGCAATCTTCAAGAAGAAAATGTTCTCTCTATCTGGGTTCTACAAAATTCTGCAAAACAATAAAAAAAGTTTACCTTATGGCCGTCGTAGGCGAGAATACGAGTAGAGACCGTTCACACCGGGGAACTACAAATGTGTACTGACCGTCTCATCGTAGTTTTTCTTTCGGGAATCGTGACCCACCGACACTCGGCCAGTAAGGGGTCTGTTCAATAATCGCGAGCGATTTTTGGGGTTTGGGGAGTTTCTCCTTTCTCTGTTGCTAAGCGAGCGGACTAGCTATCGACTACTGCAGTAAAAAGCAGCGTTTCAAGCTAAAGACCGGAGCCCCACCCGTCTGAGACATAAATCTTGATGTTCACCCTTAAGCCCCAAAAATAGGTAGAGTATGGATCGTCGCCTTGAAAGAGACACCATCCACTGTGCTCATGTACATATCCCACACCTTCATTTGGAAAGGGAAATTCACTGCAAACATTTCTGTCATAAAAAAAAGGTCATGAAGACAGAGGGAACTCACATCTTCTGTGAAGCTTTGCATTACAAAGCATTAAACTTGCGATAATACATTTCTGGGAGCGGGTCGAAATTCGACTTTCAAAATTCAGCTCTGCGAAATTCTGTCTTCTCACACAAAAATTCTGCTTTTTGAAATTCCGCTTGTTTTTGGTTCTGCTGCACTAAATTCTGCTTTTCAAATTTAAACCAATAAAAATTAGCTTATTCCGATTTTTTCCAGCTAATAAATATAAACTACAATAAAAGAAACAGATATTAAAAAACATTTTTAAATCTACAAAATAAATAAATAAATAGTTGGTAACAGGTCTGTAGAGACCCTAGACCTAGCTTCTCACAACCATTCGTTTCGTGTGAGTTTTTAATTTTTGGGACGAATGGAAGGGATCTACAATTTTATACTGGGTCCAAACGGCTAATTGAGAAGCTCCTTCATGACAGTTATACTCTGGAATGTTTGTCAGACGTTCGCGAGAAGTGGCACAGCGGAAAAAAAACCATAAGTTGGAATTTAGGGTTTTTTTGGGGATTCGAACCTCGGACCCCTCGCTTAGTAGTTCACCACACTAAGCACTAAGCCACTGCGCCTACAAAAATTCAAATTTAAAGGTTAAAGAATATAAAAAAAAAAAAAAATTATAAAAAAAACAAAATTAGATAACATTTTTGAAAAATTTAAAAATTAATTAAAGATTAAAAATAAAAACCAATATCTATGAAAAGAAAAATATAAAAAATATTGAGAAAAGAGGAGTTAGAACTAAAAAACAAATTGAAAAATGCAAACAAAAAAAAGTTTTACGACATTCGGCAAACAATCCGTTTTCTTTTCGCGCTTATTGTAGACGCGCTCGCTTTTGAACAAGCCTTTTTTTTTTTTATTGTTTTCAGAATTTTCAAAAGCAGAATTTTGAAAATCAGAATTTGGAAAACAGAATTTTGTAAAAATAATTTTGACCCCAACCCTACAATTCTATTCACTGTCGAAAGCGGGCTTAAAATCCGCGTTCACCAAATGATAAATCTATAAAAATGAGTCCATGTAAATTACTGACAACTTGACGGGTTTGCTGGACTTTTAGTTTTTGTTATTTTTTTCGTTGTTGTCTGTGGAAGGTTTTTTTTGACTAGTAGAAATGTCAAAAATGCGAATCGGGATCAGGTGAGTTCGTTAAAAATCGGTAACCACAGTCATGACTCTACGGAATATACAACAGAGTCTTGGAGTCCCCTCGAATTGGCCTGTTTGCCATTGCATTCAGTTGGAAGTCGGTTGGGTGAGTTCCGCAGACCAGCGCTAAGCAACCTGATGAAAATCGTAATGGAAGCTACCATTCTCAAGGGGAAATTACGAAGACAAAAAAACTTGATCCCCATCATAAAGATCTCAAATTTTCCATTCGAAAAACGGCTTAATTCGGAATGCTTTCAAAATTAACTCTTAAGTCATTAGTACTTCAGTATTTTTCAAACCGCCAACTTTATATATATATATAAACCTTGTTTACATATTGGCCAACCAACGTCAGCCGGGTCAGCCAGCTGAAGAAAGACCTGCAAAGCTTCATCTTGGATAATGATTTAACTTAAGCGGAACTCGTAACATCAGTAGCAACAAATATGGACAACGCGTCTGAACAGTGCCCAAGATTAGTACAGGGTAGCGCAAAATTAATCATTCAATTTTGTTTTTGAATTACTTTTTTGCTAAATAAAATAAAAGATTTTGAGTGATGGAAATTTACAATTTTTTCTGTTAAGTGGAAAAAATGATATCCCTCAAGTGGCGGCCGCCAATTTTGATACACATTTGGGCCTGTTTTATCGCATTTTCCATGACTTTCCGCAAGATTTCCAGTGTTAACTGTTCGCACTCCTGTCGAATATTCTCCTTAACGGCTGCGATTGTCTGAGGGTTGTTGGTATAAACCGGCGACTTAAAGTAGCCTCAAGGAAAGAAGTGTGGGATGCTTAAATCGGCGACCTAGGCATGCTAAGTCGCCAAAACGGGAGATTACGCGACCGGGAAACGTTTCCTTCCCATTATCCATTGTGGCTCGTGCTGTGTGTGCGGTTGCACCGCCTTGTTGAAACCAAATGTTCACTAAGCCATCCAATTCCGGCAGTAAGAACTCGCTTATCATGACCCTGTAGCGTTCGCCAGTAACAGTGACTGTATTGCCGATGGCGCCCTCTAAAAAATATGTCCCAACCACTCCTCCCGCGAGAACGGCGCTCCACACATTGGCTTTGGGTGGATGTAATGGCTCTTCGGGCATCACACGCCGATTTTCAGTGCCCCAGAAACAAAGGTTTGTTCACCAAAGCTTCCAACCAGCTACTGGAACTGTAGAAGGCTTTTTCGAAATTCAATAGGTTTCTGCAAATCAGCTCGTCAGTATACCCAATCAATGCTGCCAGTATATAGGGCTGTTTTTTTCTGAAGTTAGACGCAGTTGTGCATCGCAAAACCTTAAAAATAAGCATGAGCTATGCCAAGTGAGGAAATAAAAAAATGCCTCCCACTGCGAGCTAAAGCTTGGCATTCTTCAATTCCGATTACGCTGTTCCGGCCTAAGTCCACGCTGCTGTTGGCTGCACTCTCACTAATGTCCGTTGCATTTATGGAACTCAGTGTCCAACGCGTTGCTCAGCGTCCGATGCTTAGTATAGAATGGTATTGCGTATGTGCGCTCCATCGCGTTCAGCTCTACAAGGCTGTAAATTTGTTTCTGCTATTGTTAAGTCAAAAACATTCAATGAAATGCAGTTTTTCGATTTGTTTACAATCTTCTAACAGTCGGTTAACTGACTCACTTTGCAAATGGCGCGATATTTCTTCAAGCGACTCAAAATCCAAATCAAAATCAACTGCCAAGGCGGACATTCTTTTGTGATCAAAAAATAAACCGGAGTCCATTCCCTCGTTGGTATTAAGTGGAACGACTTCATCAGCGAGTAAATTTCGCAACAAAAAAGAAAAACAAAAATGGCCGCTCTTGTCTGTGTCTCATGGGAAATTTCTGTCAATTACCGCCCTGATACCCTGTTTGCCCATCACTCATCAGCAAAAAAAAAATCTCCCCCGTCTAGCAAAGGTAAATCGCAATCGACACTAATCTTCTCGCCTTCTCCCTTTTACATTAATCACCAGCTATGTACCGAGTACCCACCGTCCAAACTATTCCTCTTGTGTGCAATATTAACATTATGGGGCTCCCCACCCTTAGATCAGCGTTTTCCGCTGGTAATTAATTACACCAGCCACAAATGTATATAAAACCGAGGGAATCTAATTTCCAGATAACTGTTTTTCGAATCCAAGAGAAGCCGGAAGGCGAAGCCCAGGAACTGGATCAAACAATCCTCACAGCCCTCTTCAAATCGCAACATCTCAGTCCGCCCGAGCAATTAAGTTTAGCTCTGACATGGAATCGTGTGGATATAGCACGCAGTGAAATATTTGTCTACGGACAAGAATGGCCAACGGGTGAGTGAGGCGCCGTTTACCGGATGAGGATATTTTTCTCACCATTCACCCACAGGTGCTCTGGATGAGGCTATGATGCAGGCGCTGGAACACGACCGAATCGATTTTGTGAAACTTCTGCTAGAGAATGGCGTTTCGATGAAGAAGTTCTTGACAATACCGCGCCTCGAGGAGCTCTACAATACCAAACATGGTCCGGCGAACACGTTGGGGTATGATACATAAATGCAGCTGTTTGAGCTTTTGTTTTAATTCTTGAATTTTGTTTTCTTTACAGGTACATTCTGAGAGACGTGCGACCACATATCCCGAAAGGATATATTTACACTCTACACGATATAGGATTAGTTATTAACAAATTGATGGGTGGCGCCTATAGGTAAGTGCTGGATGAATGTGTGCGTTATGTTAACCACTCCACAAATATGGAGGTACGCCCTCATTTAAAACGCAGGCGACCTACAACTACTGTGACAAAGGACCTGTGGATACGACATTAGCTTTATGGGGTCGTTATCGTTCGCCACAAAGATTGACACTACGCATACTGCGATTAGTACCTACCCCCACATTTTATTTTTATTTATTTATTTATTTATTTCTTTTCTTTATTTCATTAATAACTTAAAGTTATACAAAAGCTTTAAACAAATTCAAAGATAGATCTAAAAGATAGAAGAGCATTTAAGTTATAAACTAAAATAGTTATGTACATTCTGTTGTCAAAATTAGACAAGAGGTGAATGTACAGTACATACTAATAAAATTAAGACTTATTTATCGATGGGGATGCGATAAAAAATAAGTTTAAATTCAGCTATAAAAAAAACACAAAAAAAACAAAATGAAATCAAACCAAAGGATTCAGTACATTACCAATTACAGCGTGGCTTAACGAGAAAAGCCAACATTTTACATTTTTAAGATATACGGATTTAACTCGCTCAGATCTCAGACTTGAAGGTAATTTATTGAACAAACGCGGAGCAGTAACATAATAGAAGGTGGAAAGATGTGATTTATTGATTGTAGGTACATTGACGAGATTGCTCGTATTGACGCGCAAATTACGGTTTTCATTAACCCTAGGATAGTTATACCCGGATTTTTCAAAAATTATTTTTAAAACTTTATAGAAGTATAAATGTCTCAATGGAAAAAGTTCAAGACTTATGAACAGTCCAAAACTAGGAGTACGACGGTTGACTTTACACAGAATACGAACAGCGTGTTTTTGTTTTATTAGCAAAGGCTCTAATTTATTATAATGTGTACCACCCCAACAAGCTATACCACACTGAAGTTTAGACTTGAGAAGACGATTAAAGACTAAGTTTGAAATTGGCAAATCACAGTATTGGCTGAGTTTATAAATCTGTCTAACAACATTGTTTAGATATTTTTTCAAGTACAAGGTGGCGCAAAAGTAATCCTCCTATCAGAAAATGCTGTAAATTTTTCGATTGGCCCCTAATGTCAGTTCTGTTTTGACATTTGTGTAGTAAACACATGCGAAATAAACGTTAATAAACAATGTTACGCTACACTGCCCCAGAACGCTCAAGCTCAAGCCATCCTTAATCACCACCAAGAGGAAGATGATTTTTCATCAAAAATAATCATGAGTGATGAGGCCCATTTCCATCTTAGCGGGTATGTAAATAAGCAAAATTTACGCTTCTGGGGCACTGAAAATCCGCGTGTAACCCACGAAGAGCCATTACACCCGCTCAAAGTCACTGCATGGTGTGCTGTTTTCGCTGGAGGAGTCATCGGACCTTTTTTCTTCGAAGACGTCGCGGGCCAAACGGTTACTGTGAATGGTGAGCGCTACAGAGCAATGATCAACGAGTTCTTTTTGCCGCAACTTGATGAATTGGGATTGGAAAACATGTGGTTCCAACAGGACGGTGCAACGGCACACACTGCACGTGCCACAACCGATATGCTGAAGGATGCATTTCCCGGGCGCCTAATCTCCCGTTTTGGCGATTTGCACTGGCCAGCAAGATCGCCTGATTTGACCGCTCCAGACTTTTTTTTGTGGGGCTTTTTGAAGTCGCGGGTTTATGTCAACAAGCCTCAGACTCTTGCAGCTCTTAAAGACAATATCCGTCAAGAATGTGAGGACCTATCGCCGGAAGTTTTGGCCAAAGTGATGGAAAATGCCATAAAAAGGGCTCAAATGACAACTGTCAACTGTGGCGGCGGCCATTTACATGACATCATATTCTCGACTTGATGTAAAAAAAATTAAAAGACCAAATAAAAATAATCCACAAGAAGAATCAAAGTTTTTAATTTTTTTTTTAAATTACAGCCAAAAATCATCGGAAGGTTATTTTTGCGCCACCTTGTACATAGTATGGTCCAACCAACTGAGCTTATAATCCAAGGTAATACCTAAGTACTTAAAGCAACATTTACCATGATAAGACAAGGCAGTGTCATCAGCAAAAGCTGTGAGTTTACCCCTTAGAGGTTGAAGAAAAAGCGAATTTACAAAAATTAGAAAAGGAACACCTATATTAATGAGATTTTTCTCACTTAAACTATTTTGAATCTTAACTCTCTGACTGAAAAACGGTTCTAGCGATCAATGTCCAGCTACGTGCCATCACAAACAGAAGACACACACTTCCGACAGCAGTGGTATGCACAATGGGCCGATCAACGGCCTAAGTGTTTCTCTCAGCGAGAGCCACTTTAACATAACATAACATAACATAACTCTCTGACTACGGTTATGAAGATAACCATGATACCAGTCATGGATAAAGCCTCTGAAGCCCGCGTTATAAAGTTTTTTAAGCAATATGTTATGGTCTACCATGTCGAATGCTTTAGTGATGTCAATGAATAAGGTAGCAGGGATATCAGAAACATTTAGACTACTATAAATTTCACCGCACAACTTCAACAAGGCATCTTCAGTAGATTTGCCACCACGAAAGCCATATTGCGAAGTACTAAAGAAATTAGTTTTGTCTAAGGAAGACAGCATTCTAGATTTGCCCCCCTTTTCAAAGAATTTGGAAAAAATCAGTTAACAGGGATATAGGGCGGTAATTGTTTAAAGACATGGTATTACCTTTTTTATAAAGAGGAATTACAACAGCTGTTTTAAGTATTTCCGGGAAAATACCCTTTTGTATACTTTAATTGAAAATATGACATAAAACATCAGAAACAAGGAGCGAAATTCTTTTAAAGATATTACTTCAGATTTGATCGCATGACATTGAATTTGACGCTTTTAGGGATTGTATAGTTTTATGAACTTCAAGAGGTGAACAAATTTCAAAGAAAAAGCTTTGTCTTTGGAATGTGTCATATACAGAAAAATTAGAATTATCACAAAAACAGTTAGAATTATTATTTATTGCAGATTCCCGAACACAGTGGCAACTTCTAAGGGCTCAGATAGAGTCGTTTTAGTTATAGTGACGGCAATATCAGAATTAGGTTTGTTTATGTTCAAAATTTCGTTGACAACCTGCCATTCTTTTTTGGAATTACCTAAGCTTAGAGCTAACTTATTGCTAAAATAAGTATCTCTTCGAAGAGGTATTTCAGTTTTCAGCTCCCGACACACCTTGACATAACACCCTTTCAGTCTTAAGTTGTTGGGATGTTTTTTTAAACACCTAAACAGATGATTTTTCCTTCTGATTTTAGTAACCAGAGTACCAGTCATCCAGTGGGAGCAGGATTTATATTAATTTGCCACCAGCACAATTGTCGGCTCATAACCCCATCGCACAAGTACTAGCACAGACAGATGAACAAACTGTACGCACACACATCGACATTGTCGCCAGCAAATATGATTGATTGAATTTCTTTTTCTTCATCGTAGACATCAAATCAGTCAATAAATCAATGGTTTGTTGGGTGCACATGCATGCACTCAATAAAAACTGCGCTGCCTTGGAAATAAAAATACAGTTTAGTGTGATCGAAAGGATATTTTATGACAAAGTGGATTAAAGTGGTTTGCCGACGCAATCGGTGGGAGCTCTTGCATGAAATTGAATTGAGCTAACCACTAATAAAGTGCATGCACTTTAGTTGCTCTTTGATACTGAAAACTACATGCAATGTGTACTTTTAGGGGTGCTACTGTAGCGCTTCTGTCTTATTAACTGAGAAATTGGTCGTAAGGCGTTTTAGGTTTCGTTTGCTGTGAGTGCGACGTAAAATTTTCGTAGTTTTACTTGATTTGGTTGGCGTTTGACTGTTGCTGTTGCAGGTTTTATTAAAATTAACATTTCTGGGACTTGGTATTTACAAACAGAATAGGAGTGCCAACTTTTATGATAACGGGAGAGGAGAATTTATAGCACTTTGTAACGAATTTTGAAACACGCCAAACCTTCTTTAAAATTCGATTGTTTTGTGAGGAATTTATTTTTTGATACGATCTACACAGCGTTGGCAGACGGTCAAAATATTTCTCCCCGGATAAATCTAGAAACCCCACAGATTTAGCTATGTCTTCTAAAAAATACTACAAACTTTTGTATTTACTTTTTATCGTGTTTTATGTAGGAAGAATTTCGAATTTGAATCGCGAACATGCAAGTGTGGTTTTTCGAATGCAAAAGTGTGCGGCAAATAAATGCGACGCATGTTGCATTTTGACACCATTTTGTGAGAATTTACGCAGCCCTTAAGCAATTTTGATGAAAATTTTGTTTACCAAATTTACAGATGATGTTGCTGCTTAAATTCGGGAAAATATTTTTTAATTTTACTTATTTTTGTTTACTTTTAATTAATACTTTATTTCAAACAATGAGTTGAAATTACAATTTTTGGATACACGTTCATTAAATAGTGGGTATGAAATAGTTACGTACAATCTTTTGTCGAAGTGACAATAGTCGAAAGTACTAAGCAGTTAACGTTAAACATTTAATAAAAGTTCTTGAAGGGGAATTACAAATAGAAAACATTAGCAGAAAAATATAAAAAACAATTATTTTATAAGACAAAGAAAAAAAGAAAATATGGCTTTAAACTAAGACACTAAATGAACAATATTAATTGGTAAAAAATCTATATACGGCTGAGTAATCAAAAGAAAATAACCAATTTTGAATACCTATTAAATATTTGAGGGACTATTACAAAAAACCATAACTTTTTCCCAATGACACAAAATATAATTGAACAGTTTTGGACAGAACAGATCGACGAATCTCTACGACATTCTTAAGCTTAAGTTATTCCGCGTTCGGTTTAATTTTGCTTGCTATCAAAAAGGATATTATATCGAAATACAAATAAAATAGAATTATAAAAAAATCCCTCAGATTTGCCCCTAACAAATGTCTCCCCCAAATTTCCACCTTCGACAAAAAAAAACTCCTAAATCTGGGGGGAAAACGCCAGAGAACTTGCTTCCGCGGTATGAGAATTTATGGTTCGTAACGAATTTTGAAACACACTAAACGCCATTGAGCTGCTGGATGTGAAGAGGAGTATTTCACTCTTCTTTAAGCTCCAGTTTCATTAAATGACAATTTTGCCTACCGCAGCATTTGAATTTCCCTTCGTAACGAAAATTGAAACGCTCTTAACCCTCTCTATTATTGGATTGCTTCGTTGGGGAATGACTCGCTCAAATGCGCTTAACTTTTTTTAAGGTTATAATTTATATTTTATGTAATGTAAGATATAAGATGTACTTCGTAACAAAAACTGTAACATGTTGAAATCTCTACAGAATCGAGCGTCTGTGTAAGGAGTAGGACGTTCAGTAAGTTTTTGAATTTTTCTTACTCTTACTTCACATATAACATTTTATTTTGTAACGAATTTTAAAACGCATAATAATACTCGCTACACGCTTCACGAGAAACCGGGTGTTAATCGCGTTTCATTTTGAGCCATTCTCCTAATCTTTTAAGCGCCTAATCCTAATCTTGTTAAACTACCGCAATGTTAGAAGAATAATTTTGTAACAAAAATTGAAACACACCTAGCTCAATACCAAACTAAGTTTCTGCACTTAGAATAGTGCGTTAAATCACTTTCGCGTTTCACTTTTCTTTAAGTTTCTGCATCATAAAATGCAAATTTTCCCTTCAGAGACGTTTAAATTTCCCCATCGTAACGAATATTGAAACACGCTAAACCTTCTCTAGAGTCGGATTGTTGGGTAAGGAATGTGGTGGTCAAAAGTACTTCATTTTTCGGTACGCACAACATTTCTTAAATGCTCACTTCTCCTTCAGCATTATGAAAATTTTCGGTTCGTAACGAAATTTGAAACACGCTCAACTTACTCGTACGATTGAGTTGGAGCTCGGCCAATAACACTTCACTTTTAAATACACAGTCAAATTGAAGGAATGAAAAAATTAATATAATAAAGTATATAAAGAAACATAAAGAATAAAGGACTCACTTCGTACCGAAAATTGAAACACTCTTAACTCACTCCATTTTTAGATTTGAATCGTGGACTTCGCAAGGAGCGCAGCGAGTTATTGCGTTCCCCCTTGGTAACGAAAATTGAAACACACTTAGCTCACTCCATTTTTAGATTTGAATCGTGGACTTCGCAAGGAGCGCAGCGAGTTATTGCGTTCCCCCTTGGTAACGAAAATTGAAACACGCTTAGCTCACTCCATTATTGGGTTTTCATCATGGAGTTCGCATCGTATTACGTTTCCCGTTTCGTTACCCTCCGGTTTCATAAAAGTCTTTCCCTACCGCGATAAAGCAAGATTCACTTCGTAACGAAAATTGTAACGCTCTCAACTCACTGCGCCTTTGAGCTATTGTGGCTCACTTTTCCTTACAGTTCTACATCATACCAGCATGTTTCTTAAGGACAGGGCGATTCAAATTTCCTTACAGTTTCAACTCCCGATACGAATGAACTTTTACCTCAAAAGAAAAAAAAAAACTCTCCGCACCTCCCAAACCGTTTCGTTAACCCTGCTCCCAGTCCGATGCCTCGTGTTATAGCGTTTTCTAAATTACTTTTAAATTTATTTGCCCCTCAGACCTCAGTCCACTGACAGGGAAACAAATACCTACAGCCTTTTGCTAATGCAGGACCTACCATAATAAATTCCAGGAGGGAATCAAAAACACAAAACTTGCCAACTGAAACAAGGTATTTGCCCAATCGAAATTACCATAGTACATGTTACTGGGGGGCTGTTAAGAAAATCCGCCAGTCCACTCATGTCTTCTGCCTAAATTTATTCCAAAAGTAAAATTTGCATTTCCCAAGATCTGGCAATGTATTTTATAAGCCCACCATCAAGTTAACATCCCATAATGGAAACAAAAAGCTGTCCCTCCCAAGCAGACCACATCTAATCGTTAGAGCCACAAAACACTTTAGAGAATTACAAAGTCGCCTTCCTTGGGCCCCCGCAAAATTAACATAACTCGGCGCAAAAGGTATGCACGAGCGAATTCCAACTCCAACATATATTCGTTTCCTTTGTTCGATACAAAATCAATGCCTTCCGATGCGTGGTTGCGGTAAATGAACTGTTACACTGAACAAAGCAATAATTACGAGTACTACGACTGCCAGCCGCAATTATCCTGATTCAATTTTTCATTCTACACCTGCTGGAATGAAAACGATATCCTGCCGGCCAATTCTTCGTCCAAATCCTTCAGCTAGGGATACAGAAAATTCTCTTAATAACGATAAGGTCAATGAGGATGCTGCGTGTTCTGTTTTGGGCTCCGGTCGTCAAACCTTTCCATTCATGGCTCCAAATTGAGTCGACTGTTTTTCGTTAACTAATTAAATTCATAGGTACGCCGACAGAGAAGAAGCCAAATATTTTTGTTACACAACAGGAGGGTGTCGCAAATGCCGTGTTAATTAATTTGACAAAAATTACTTCTCCACTGGACTTTGTCTGCGATTTAATTCCGCCCCATGAATTTGAAACTAATTTCGACGTTCAAAGGCGGCCAGATGGATCGTCTGTCTGTCTGTCTGTTGGCTATGAATATTAATGAAAGAACATTTCGTGTAGTGGCCCTTTAAGGCGTCACGAACAAGACTTGTGGGGGGCAAATCTGCTATTAACTTGTTAAACAAGTTGTAAGCTTAACGGAAATCATTTTCATAATGAAAAACAAAAGGAAAAAATTGATATGCGGTGCTACTGCACATACGTAGTTCATGATGAAGAATCACCCCTCTCGCCCGTTTCTACTTGCAACATTGCAGGTCTGCAAAAATTGTGCATTCATTGGAGTTTTCTACGCGGATGCCTGCCAGTGAAAGCTGCATCCCTTTAGCGAAGTTTTCAAATTAAACAAAAAGGAAGAAAGCTGATCTTTGTAAAAAGAAAAAAAAAACTACCGAGCTGAAAGGCAAACTTAAGAATGTAAAATGGTATTAGTTTCTGGGGAGAACAGCGTGTAGTTCGTGGGTGGCAACCAGCGACGTGCGTCGCTGGAAAGTAATGAAACTTACATATTGTAGCTGCTTCAAGTTGCGATTCTGCAAAGTGATGGATGTTGTGATTACAGTTTGGAATCAAAACTCTGTAGCGAAACGCTCGCAGTTGAAACGACTTTTAGGTGTAACTTTGGATGTTGCACTGGGAACGATTTTGTTAAAAACACTTTCTGTGTCCAAAAAGGCAGCCGCAGTTTATTTTTCTTCGCAAAAGGTTTTTCGGTTATGAACTAAAAAATCATGGTAGCACGCACGAGCTTCTCATATCTCGATATAAGTAAGGAGGAGACGTAGATCAGCTGTCCGACACGAAAAACCAGATTGATCGCATTGTGATAGACGAAAGACATGCCTCCAGATGTTCACACATTCAGAGCAGCTTACAGCGACACCAAACCGACAAGAACTACCTAGTTGCAGCTATGGTACGGGAGCGGGTCGAAATGCTGCTTTCAAAATTCTGCGCTACAAAATCTGTCTTACAGCTAACAAAATTCGCATTTTCTGCTTTGCAAATTTAAAGCATAATATTTCTGCATTTTTCCAACTAAGAAAAAAGAGTAGAAATTAAAAACAATTTAAAATTTTTTAGAAAAATAAGATTTTGCAGCTAAAACAAAAATAAAATAAAATTGAAATTAAGAAAAAATAAAATAAAAATGGAAGCTAAAAAAATTAAATTAAATATTGAAAAGAATGAAAATAAAAAGAAAACAATATCTATCAGAAATTAAAAATTTAATTAAAAAAATTTAAAAATTATCTAAGGACACAGAAGTTACAAAAATTAAAAAACTAATTTGAAGGAATTACAATTTAAAAAAGCGCGCGCTTTTAGAAAATTTTCCAAACCGTTTTTTTTTTGTTTGCGAAGTTTTTCAAAGCAGAATTTTCAAAAAAGAAATTTAGAAAAGCAGAATTTTGAAAACCGAATTCGGAAAGTAGAATTTTGTAGAAAGCATTTTGACCCTTCCAGACGTTTGACCCAACCCTAAGGTATTCATGAAGGTATATTAAACAGTCAGGCGACACTGTTGGAAAATCCGACCTCGAACGGCTGTGATCAGAAGAGACTGCCAAAACTTTTGTCAATCGCGTTTCCCTCAATATCTCTCGAAGTCTTGTGTGATGTACGTTGTACGGTACAGTTTGTATCGCTTGGAATTGGCGGAAAAGGCACATTGAAAATCTGGACAGAAATATAGCCTTAGTAAAGAAAATTCAAGTTTATTTGGCTATCTGACCAGCAAATTTCTACAAAGTCGAACATCTTTCTTGTAGCAAAGAGTTACAAATCCTCTGCAGACGTTACCAAATCTTCAACTTCAACAGGTACTTTTAGATTGTCAGCCCCTGTTATTTCGTACACCACAGGTCCAAAATAAATTGCAAACTGAGAGAGAACTTTCATAACTTTCAAGTTCAACAGACAGTTGTAGCTAACCGACCTTATTATTGTAAACGTCCTTGGTCCAAAAACAAATCGTAAAGTAAGATAGGCTTTCGTAACTATCCCAAACAGAAGCTTATCTGGAGGTATTGTCTAGAGCGAAGATTTCGCAGAAGACTGGGCAGCGAGATGGAGTTTTCAAGCGCATTTTATAAGGGGACCCAAAGTATTGAAGTGGTTCTCTATGTTTGCGGCTTATCGGACAGCTAACATTCAACAGGGAAGCTTATACTTCACTGCACTTGAACAAAGTTCAGTCCTTACATTTTCTCTTCAAAGCGTAGTCATTGTGACTAAATTGAATATGCCAAACCCAGTGTCTCTCTGATCCAAGGTGGAATGTTCATCGGTCATCGGACCTTTTTATACACTGTGGCTATGTCTACAACAACTTGTTTATATACTCTCAGATGTTTGTCAGACGTTGGTAGCGTAGTGCAAAAAAGTCCTTAAGATGGAACTTGGGCGTCAAACACCTTTTACAGGGTGTAGAGCTGTGTAGCCAAAAATTTCGACAGAGCGGCCATGATCGTCAATGTGAAACCTTCACTAGGTCAACCTGCATATGCAGGACCTACTCTTACTGAAATAGATTTTAAACACCACTGGATTGGATTATAAAACTCATTACAGTAGGTACGAAAAGTAGAGTCCACTATTTGTTGATAGTTGGTACCCACTCCATACTTGCAAAAGTGATTGCATTCATTCATTACCGGCACTCTGTCCAACAAGGTATATGGCACGTTAAGAAGTAATAAATAAATATTTGGCGCAACCGGTCCATGGGGACCCTAGGCCCAGCTTCTCACAACCATTCGTTTTGTGTGTGTTTCTCATTTTTGGCACGAATGGAAGGGATCTAAAGGGTCCGCCATCTAACTTTTTTTTTTTCAACTAGTGCTTATTTCGCGAATGGTAACACTTAGCTCATGTCTGATTTGACAGATAATTAGTTTTATCCTTCCGCTGAACGTATATGGTTGTGTATACACTTGAACAACGCTGGGAAATATTGCGACATTACTTTGAAAATCATGGTAATGTTGCAGAATGTGTGCGAAAATTGCGTACGGAATTGGGAAGAAGAGAAGCACCGTCAGCTCCGTATGTTCATTATCTTGTGAAAAAAGTGAAAGAAACTGGCATCCTCATCGATAAACCATCGTACACCCGATAAAATTGCGGAATTTGGTCCAGAGGCATAATTGGGCCATTTTTCTTCGAAAATGAGCAAGAGTGGCCGTTACAGTCAATGGCGATCGTTATCGGGCCATGTTGAACGAATTTTTGTTCACAAAAATTGAAGAGGAGGATATTGGCAACATTTGGTTTCAACAGGACGGCGGCGCTACGTGCCACACAGCCGAAGCTACACTCGATGTTTTGCGCCCTGTTTTTGAAGATCGCATTATCAGCCGCAGAGCTGATGTCGTTTGGACACCTCGGAGCTGCGATTTGACACCGTTGGACTATTATTTGTGGGGTGCCGTAAAAGATAAGTGTTACGCCGACAAGCCAGAGACAATTGACGCTTTAAAGGACAATATTCGTGAAGCCATTGGTGAAATACAGCTGCACACAATCGATAATGTGCTTAAAAATTGGACCGATCGTGTAGGCTACTGGAGCCATTTGAAAGAAATTATTTTCCATTATTAACTGGAAGGATTGTACTTTCAAATAAAAAAAGAAATTTGAGAAAATATTCAGTAGTTTTTTTTTTATATCATTTTCAAAAAAAAAAAAAAGTTATTTGGCGGACCCTGTACAATTGTATGCCGAGTCCAAACGCTAATTGGGAAGCTTCTTCATGATACTTGTACCCTCGGATGTATGTCAAACGTTTGCGGGAGGTGGCGCAGTTAAAAAAAAATCCTTAAAATGGACTTCGGGAATATAACCTGGGACCCCTAGTTTAGAAGTCCGACACACCAACCAATAAGCCACTTTATACAAAAAAAAAAAAAAATACAAAAAAAAATTGTTCCCTTTAGAACTATAAACTTTTTCTGTAAGCATTTTTTGACGAACTGTTGTATGGCCTTCGGAGAAACGCGAACGCAAACAAACATTCGTCTTCACAAAGCACCATAATTTAGGTCATGGCTCTACCAAAATTCCCTCAGAAGCAATAGCAATAAAAAAAATAGATATACCAATCCCACAACTTTTAGCCGGAAAATGTTTATTTTTGTTAAATGGAAAATATTAAAACATTTTTCCCAGCTTACAGGCAACTAAAAGGGTAAACCATTTTCGGTGAATTTATTTCCCCAGAATATTGCACAGCTTCCGCGGGACTTTTAATTTATTTATTTTTACGTTTCGTTGTTTTGTTTCATTTGTTTGTTTAAACACGTGCAAACTTGTTACAAACCTACACGATACATTTTTCGGCCGCTCTTACAAATTTCACATGGCAAGGTCACCTGTGAATTTGACAAACGTAAAATATTTATTTCGATATAAAAATAAAATCCCCCAAAAATTGATAACAAATGGAGTCACAGCAAAAACATAAATCGACGACAAAAAGGGAATCCACGGACCTTTTGTTTTCGTGGAGCAACTGAAATTAAAACGAATGAAAAAAAGGATGCAAATAGAACTCGAGGTGATGCTGAGTTTTTAATTTCATCTACGAGCACATTCCCGCTTATGAAGAATGTGCTGGTGGTTTTTAATGCTACTTAACATATGTGATGTGGAAGAAATTAAAAAAGTTTAGCTACCTGACTAAAAGGCTTTGCAATTTCTAAGAACATTTTGAGAGAGAGAAATTTGCTTGCGATATTTAAATCGTGTATATTTTTTCACTTCTAGAAATAGGGAAATTGGTAAAAAATTGAGACATACCTTCGATGACAAGACCTCAACTATTTTGTTAAATAACTTTTAGTCCTCCACCCACATTCATTTACATGCCGTCGCTAAAGCTTGAGGCGTTGTGAATACCCTAATAACAAGGCGCACATCGGGAGAAGTATCCTTCTCCTGCTGCTAGGTCTAGACCCCGATTTCGTACTGTTCTTTCAATGTCTGCAGCTGTCTATTTCTTGTTTTAGAAAGGAGTTGAGAAATGATTATTGAGGTGGTAGCAGTGGATAATTCGTGGCATCCTTATACGCCAGTTGCAACTTAAAGCTAACCGTTATTGCTCTTGATGTAGATGACCAATGCTGCCAAGTGACAAAGTGGTTTTCTTAAAAGTGATCTCTAATATTTCACAATACACCACAGTCGCCCAAACATTTTGACGATTATACCAACCGGTGCGGACTTGGTCAACGGCCTTCAGTTTCTCAAACCAGGGATATTTTCATTTTCAACTTTATATGCTGGAAAGTTCGTCAATGGCTCCCATCGTCTTTTCCTTTTTGCATATCCCATCTAAATTCATACAAATAAACGAAGCAGCATACCGCAGTCCATAAATAAACCCCCCAATAACAGCAACATTTTCAAAAAGGACAACTTTACGACTACTTAAAAACAACTCTCTGTACCCTCCTAGTTAAACGTTTTTATTCGGGAAGCTTAGCAAATGACAGCGTACCGCAAACAATTGCTAATAATGAATTCAATTTCGACTCACTGAGCTGTTTTATCGAAGCATTACAAAAAATAAGTTCGACTGTGTGCGGTTTCGTCAGAAATAATATTTTAACTCATCGGTGATTTTGATTCTTTTGGTCGCCTGGGTGATCCAAACAAAAAAGAAAGAAATACTATCAGGATTAGGCTTCCAAGTTCGACTCTTATTTTTAGTTATTGACTATTGATTTTGATGGTTTAATTCATCGGAAAAGGTTTGAAAATGTTGTCTATTCTTCGAGGGGCACTATTCTCGGTGAATGACGTACAACGAGGGGATGATGTGGACTGGGATTATGCTCAGTTGGATGCTTGTGTGGAGTTAAACAAGTTGAATGAATAAACAACTTGTTGAGTGTGAATGGTTACTTTGGGACATAGTATTTCGTGTAGTGGCGGTATTTTCAAATGTGCTTCTTTTACTGTCTTCCGGGGCACACATTTTTCAAAGGGAGTGTTGATTGACCAGCTAAAGAGGTTATACCGATGCTGGCGACTAAATACTTGTTGTGCATATGGCAATAGGTTATTTGACCTCGTTCTGAAAAGATCCAAATCTCTGTAGATTACTTTGCCTTTAAGGGGTATGGTTTCCTACATGTTTAATACAAAATATTGTTCATGTTCGGGTTAAAGGTGTAGAACGTGCTTTTTAAAGACCTTTCAGAGTTACAGGAAGGATGAAGTTCGATATGGGTTTTTTTAAAGGCCTTGCCAAAATACTATGTTAATCGAAAAACATTTTCCTGACATCTCTGTTTCCCTTGTATATTTCCATACGTCATAGACAAAATTTTCTACTTGCTACCCAAATGGTTTGCCTGACCCTTTGCGGTCAAACCACCATTGGTTGGTTCGCAGCTATTTGTGGTTGACGTGATATAAATTAGCATGCTGAACTATGACTGGCGACCACAAGTAGCTGAACATTATGTCAACTTTGTATTTTCAGAATTTTATTAAAATGTTTCTTCAGTTCTTAACTGGAGTCCTATTATAAAATAAATAGTTGGCGCAACAGGATCGTGAGCTTCTCACAACCACTCGTTTTGTGTGAGTTTTTTATATTTGGGACGAATGGAAGAGATCTTCAATTTTATGCCGAGTCCAAAAAAACAAAAAAAGTCTAATTGAGAAGCTCTTTCATGATATTTATGCTCTCGGATGTTTGTCAGCCGTGACGCAGAGGTTAAAAAGCTTTAAGATTGCATTTTTTTTCGGGTATCGAACCTTTGATCCCACGCTTAGTAGTCCAACACACTGACCACTAAGCCAGTGCACCTAGCGAGCAATATTAAGCAATGAAATATCAAAGAAACAAAAACCTGGTCGATGAAATACAATTAGCAAAAAAATGTTACGCATACGCCACCGATTTTTCTTTTTATTCTTTTATTTTTTTAAATACATTCTTTTATTATAACGGACAAACTGAGAACGCTTTTGTGGTAATATGAACGTACTCAATAATACTGCCTACCAAGTTTTATCGTCCAAATAGGGCTGCCAATAGAAATCAACCAATCGAACACCGTGCGTTTGGACTGATGTATAGCATCCACGGCGGCTATGGACATTGGATACCTTTCTGAACTTACTGCCGCTTGATCAGAGGTTAAGCTAACAGCTGAAAAGAGTGCGGGACCATGCAATGCGTCGTGATTTTTGGTCCGAAAATGAGATTGATATCGATGCTGATTTTCATCGCAAAATTTTGTTCAGTGATGCGGCTCATTTTTGGTTGAATGGCTACGTCAACAAGCAAAATTGCCGCATTTGGAGTGAAGAGAATCCACATGAGACCCTTGAGACGCCATTACATCCACAAAAACTGACTGTTTGGTGTACCCTAGGGGCTGGTAGAGTCATTGGGCCATACTTCTTCCGAAATGATGCTGGAGAGTCAGTTACCGTTAATGGAGACCGGTATGGAGCCATGATAACCCGAATTGGATGGCATGAATGTGGATGAGATATGGTTCCAACAAGACGGCGCTACATGCCACACAGCGCACGTCACAATCGATTTCTTGAAGGAAACATTCGACGAGCGCATAATTTCGCGGAATGGACCTGTCAATTGGCCACCAAGATCGTGTGATTTGACACCATTGGATTATTTTCTTTGGGGATATGTGAAGTCGCTCGCCTACGCCAACAAACCAGAAACGTTAGGGGACTTGGAAGCCAACATTCGTGGCGTTATTGCCGACATACAGCCCCAAATGCTCGAAAAAGTGGTTGAAAATTGGACCTCTAGACTTGGCTTTATTCGAAGCAGCCGCGGCGGCCACATGCCCGAAATCATATTTAAACATTAATGGCATAAACTTATCCTTCCAATAAAGCCAAATTGATGGACATTAAAACGATTTTTTTGGTTTTTATTTCAATTCGAAGTTCTATACCTCTAAAAAAAACACCCTTTACTATAAGACCCCCTAAAATGGTCGTAAAGGTCTTTTTAAATTTTAAACCGGCACGCGCTTCGCTCAGAGCGATATTGTGCGATATCCATAAATATAGGCGCAGTGGCAGTGATATTTTTGTGTGTTGGACTACTAAGCGAGGGGTCCCAAAAAAAATTCCATGCAATTGTTGTCCACTGCACCACTTCCCGCGCACTTCCGACAGACATCCAAAAGTGTGACTGTCATGAAAGAGCTGGACTCGGCATAAAATTGTAGATCCCTTTAATTCGTCCCAAAAATTAAAAACTCGCCGAAAACGAATGGTTGTGAGAAGGTTCCGTACATCCCTTTCGCACCAACGACTTATTTATAAACAGAAAGCACTTCGAGTTTCCCGGACACTTAATTGCTGGCAATTTCTCCCCTAAGAACACATAATCCCTGCACCATCTCTTGGTCAATAAACGCGACTAGAAACTATCATTTTTATCACATTAAAGCCTCATATCGTCCTTATTGACAAAAATTTCTTATTAAAGCATATCTAGAGCCAAGCAATCATTTGCTGTCTTCATTATTTCGCATTTTCACAGCCGAGTGTGCTCTTCACCATAATTGAAATGTATTTTTCACTCACGAGTGTATATTTACACGGTACAATATCCGGATCCCTATTTACAGGCTAAAATTCGTTTACATTCGCCCTCTTTAGCATATTTTCTTTTTGTTCTCTGTCTACTTACAGATCGTATTATACGCGTCGAAAATTCCGGCCAATTTATGCAAAAGTGATGAATAGCTATGCAAATGCCCATAGAAAATCATCCACCTTCCAGCGCTTTGCTGGGGCGAACTCACTGAGTTTGGTCACCGGACTCCTGCCCTTCACATCGGAAATGGCGCTTTTCGAGTTTCCTTTCAACGAATTGCTGGTAAGTTGGCTTTCGGGTGAATAATTTCCAACATTAAAGCACCACGCCTCCTTGGGGGAGTGGAGGCATGTGCAAACAGATACATATCATACTGTGGGTCTTTTTTTTTTTTTGAATTTTGTTGTCCCATTTGTCTCTGTTTTATTTGACTTGAATCCGGTCTGTTTATAGATTTGGGCCGTTCTCACCAAACGACAACAAATGTCGCTGCTAATGTGGACCCATGGCGAGGAGGCCTTAGCCAAATCACTGGTCGCATGTAAGCTGTACAAGGCCATGGCCCACGAGGCGGCCGAGGATGATTTGGACACGGAAATCTATGACGAGTTGCGGGCGTACGCCAAGGAGTTCGAAAGCAAGGGTTAGTCTTGTAATTTTTTGGTATCGAATTTTAATTTGGTTCGCTATGATTTGAATTTGATTTTTATTTTGATTTAATTTAAACTTTTCCTTTATGCGTGTGTGTAGGTATTAAGTTGTTAGATTTTAGCTATCGGCAAGATGCTGAAAAAGCTCAACGATTACTCACATGCGAATTACATTCATGGTCAAATCAAAGTTGTTTGTCATTAGCTGTGGCAGCTAATCATCGAGCTCTTTTGGCGCATCCTTGTAGTCAAGTTATATTAGCTGATTTGTGGATGGGTGGCTTGAGGACGAGAAAGAATACAAATTTGAAGGTAAGCCTGCGATAATGGGATTTCTCTGGAGTTTTCTTCATTTGGAATTCGTTTGACAGTTGATTATGAATTGCACTTGAAGAAAGTTTGGTCCTTAGAGGAGTTTCAATTTGTGTGTAGAGTTTTCAAAGAGAAGAGATGAGCATTCGGCGAGGAAGATATCACGAAGTTGGTTTGTGTGAGCGCAAAAGTCGGGCGACCTGTTTTTGTTTGTCAATATTTTATAATTTATTTGCACTACATCCTACGTACTTTTGGCAGTGCGTTTTCTCGAAAATCCGCAAAAATAAAAAAGAATTTATTTTGCAGTTCAATTCATTTTTGGGAGAATCAAAAATGATTTTCTGAAATTTACACTTTTGCAATACAATTTCTACAATTTGTTGGTGTAATATGCGTCGACTTTTTTACACTCACCCGTCGTAAACGTTTACACCACTCTTACTATTTTTGGAAGAATAACAAAAGTTTTCTTAAACAAACTCTTCAGTTGGAAGTGTTGCTACGTTCAGCTGGTACTTGGTTGGTAAAACTGTCGCTTTTGGTGACCTTGTTTTCAACCGTTTGTAATTATTTAACTCGTTTCGCAACAGAGCTTAATTGCGACACCTTTTAAGTTGTAAATAAATGCAAATAGGACTCGATAAAAGTGCAACTGAAGCCATGCCTCGCTCAACCCGCCGTGACATACTCCTCCCGCAGATGTGCTCATTACTCTTAGTAATAATTTCACCTAAAGTCCGTCGACTTGTACAGCATTTAACTTGAATTCTCTTTGCAGGTTATCTTGGGTCTAATAGTCCCCGTTTACATTCGCCGCCTCGACTTCAAATCAAAAGAGGAACTCCAACAGATGCCACAGACCGAGGAGGAACATTTGGAAAATCAAAATCTAGACTACGACGATTCCGATAGATCCCACCCAGATGCTGAGGTGTGTATAATTCTTTGATTACAAAAAATATATCTCCGCCCATTTAACAAGACTTTACAACTTAACTTAAAACTAAACGAACTGAGCAAACTATTTAGTGTCCGTGAAGTTGTCTGTTTACTTAATTCTTTCTATCTTTCTCTTATAAAAATCTTAACAAAAGCTTAACAAAAAATAATCTTGAAACAAATTTCCCCATAGAACGCGCTCACTAAAGCGAAAAGATCAATTTCACTTAAGTATAGGATGGGAAATAACGCGGCCCAGGTAGTAGACGATGTAAATATTACAAAACGAATGTCAATCTCTTAACTATCTGCATACTAATTCTATTCTATATATGTGTACGTGTATTCCCAAATGACAAAAAAGAAAACAAACCCTTAAATGTGTTCTTTTTTTGTATACATTTTTTTTTTGTTATAAGCTTGACTGTGTTAATGTTAGTCTTAAGCGTTGCTAATAAATAATGTTATGTGTTGTAAAATAAAACAGAATGTTGTACATTTTGCATTGGAATGTGCCCTGTAAGCAAAGCTAACAGCATCTTTGTGTGTACTTACTGATGTTTTATTTACTCGTAGTTGATGTTGTAAATATACTTGTTGAAAGATTGCAAGTTGTTTCAGGGGATGGTTCTTCACTGGAATCTAAAGAGGGTGATTTTGATGAGGGATTTATTTTGTTTATATCCTTCTGTGGGACTTCTGGAAAAGAAAACACAAAACCAGAGGGGGGTTTAATAAGCGATGGGCTATTTATAATTGTTATTTTACTTACCTATTTCATTTGCTTACTTCTGGTGGGGGGCTTTTAAAAAGCGAAACATTTTCGAGCGTTTGAACGAAGTTTTTACTTGCTTGACATGGAGTTGTTTACTTAACCTTTTTGTGTTGGGTTTGGCGATACAGACTTCAGAGCGCCTATAGACATATTAATGCTTCCATCTTTTTAAGGAATCTTTCAACCATAGACAAACCATACTTAGACCCCCTCAATTTTTTTTTCAAATTCGCCATTTTGTTTTTCTATTGGTGTTATGTCAAAAAAGAATACGTGTGACATGCAAAAACATACAAAAAATACAAAAATAAATGCTGCCAACCTCGGCAACCGTGGGGAAATGTGAAAGAGTTCGGGAATTCCACTTTTTTTTTATTACTAAATGCCATTGCTTAGTTATTATAAATTGTTAAAAGGCGCATAATTTGATTTGTTTTGTTAGTTAAGGGAGATGTTATATATACTAGAAACATATTAGGACAAACATGGATGTGTATTTTCCGCTTTTGGAAATCATTAACTACGATTTAGTGTGTACATTTTAGTGTGTACATTTTAGCGCACCAAATCGTGACCACTCCGTAAAAATATAGCTTGTAGGCTAAGTAACGGGAAATCGGCCGGAGTTTGTGGTCTCAGTATTGTCTCTGCTTTCAACTGTAGAGCTTTGGTGCCTTATTTAATTTTTTGTCGCCTGTTTTAATTTCCTATTTAGTTGGGTCGACACCAGTCACTACCCTTGGTTTTATTTTAATTTTAATGTAACCAACCCAATTTAAAATCAAATTTCAGTTTATTGTGATATTTTTAACAAAAAAAAAAAATTCCTTATAAGCGTTTCCAATTGAAACTGATAAAACCTCTAAAGTTACTGACACTCTCCGTGGGGATTTATTAAATGACTCAAAGAACTATAACTTTTCAATATTCTATATGGCAAATATAAAATAAAACAAAATAAATTAAAACCGAACGTCTATGGCGAAGACAATTCCCCCTTTGTTGGTACTAACCACAACAGCGCTGAACGAACGCGTTCCGTTGGAAGAATATTTCGAAAAGGTAGCTGCATTTAATTAAAAAATGGAAATTGAAAAGTGGTGGTCTTTGTGTTTTATTTAATCGGTCACTTGTTGACAAAACACACTGCACTTAGTTGTGTACCAAATGAAAAGTAATAGACGTTCTTTCAAAATTGTTTGGACAAACTCACTTCAAGAGAAATTAATTATTACGAGAAATCCTTTCCAACATTGTGGCTTGATTTACACAGGCTAACAGTGCGGTTCCTGATGTCAAAAGTAGAAACGTAAAATAATGCGGTCATTTACCCAGTGTTAAGGGAAATAATTCCTTTTGAAAAATGAATCATTTACAAGCGTTTTCAAACATCTTCTCATGAAAATTAAAATACGAACATATTCATTTGAGGAAAATGCATAACTGATTAATGATTTTCCTTATACTATTGTTCGCAGATTTGTTTGTTCATCCCTTTTTTGTATATATTTTCCAACGCGAAATATACAAGAAAAGTTATTTAAATCTCTCGATCACATTCTTACGGCTAAATATTAGTGGCACATGCTTTTCATATCAGTTCTCCTTTTGTTTCTCTTTTCATTTGCATTTTCCATTATATCAATTTGCAGTCGCGAATACTTCTCATTTAGTGCTTCCGCAATGATTTTGGTAGTTCGCCAGCAAATCTTCCTTCGATTTTCACAGCGATTTTGATACTTTTTTGTGAAATTTGTATCATCACAATTAATTTGTAAACAAATGATAAAACAAAATAAATAAATTTAGAACAATGGGAAATTTTATAACTTTAGTTCGGTTTTCTGTATTTGTATTTTTTTAATTTTTGTTAAACTTTTCCTAAAAGATATAAAGGGTTTTTTCAATAAGAGCGCTACAAAAGTTTTTTTTTAAATAAATAAAAAAACGGTTTTGAATATCAATGAAATTCTTTATTCCTGTGAAAGAACGTTCGATGCCATTATGTATGGAACTCGATTTCTTTTGCATGGCCACCACGGGCACGCTTGCAGAAGTCCAGACGCTGAACCCAATATTCGACGGTTTTCAAGCATAAATCGGCTGATACTGCTGCAATTTCACGCTCGATATTCGTACGAAGTTCATCAATCGTCGCTGGCTTGTTGGCATTGACCATAGACTTGACGTAGACCCACAGGAAATAGTCTAACGGCGTCAAATCGCACGACCGAGGCGGCCAAGCGACTGGACCATTTCGTGAGGTAACACGTTCTCCAAACTTGGTTTCAAATAAATTGATTGTGACATTCGCCGTGTGGCTTGTGGCGCCGTCCTGTTGGAACCACATGTCCTCCAAGTCCATATCATCCAATTGGGGCCAAAAATATTCGGTTATCATTGAACGGTAGCGATTCCCATTCACAGTAACGTGCCGGTCTTGATCATCACAGAAGAAGTACGGCCCAATGACGCCGCCGGCCCATAAACCACACCAAACCGTCGTTTTTTCGGGATGCAATGATGACTCATGGAGTACGTGTGGATTGCTGCCTGACCAATACCGCATATTTTGTTTATTGACGAAGCCATTCAGCCAGAAATGAGCCTCATCGCTGAAGATGATTTTTCGATGAAAATCCGAATCATTTTCAAGTTGTTGCTCAGCCCAATTCACGAACATACGACGCTTTTGGTGGTCAAGCGGCTTCAGTTCTTGCGTAAATTTAATCTTGTAAGGATGTAGGCCAAGATCTTTTCGCAAAATTCGCCACAACGACGTCACAGAGATGCCCTACGCTTGAGAGCGACGTGTGAGAGACACATTTGGGCTTTCTTCAACTGAAGCCTCAGCGGCTGCAATATTCTCGACACTGCGGGCACTTCTTTGTCTCACTGGCACGGGAACATTTTGTACTGTGCCTGTGGATTCAAATTTTTCCACTAGACGCTCAATTGTTGATCTGCAAGGACGATTATGACGACCATAAATTGGACTCCGAATTTCGGTAGTAAATTTTAATAATTTCGACTCGTTGTTGGCTCGTACATCTTTCCATAATGAAATGTCAAACCCTTACTGAAGAGAAAAAAGTGGCAAGAAATTCGGCGTCGTTTGCTGTCCCTGTCGCTCTACTTTTGTAGCGTCCCTGTTGAAAAACCCTTTATATAAGATATGAATGTTTTTCAAGAACTACCTTTATTTAATGAAATTTGACAGCCTTCTACGCAAGAAAATTTCATCAAATAGGCTGGCAGTGAGACCCAAAAGCAGCACAACTGACTTGGGTTGTTTGGGCTTTTTTTTTAAATGGAGTGATATGCACAAGACCGACTTGTTGTCATTGTTAATCAATATTTTAAAAGGAATGAAGATCTGGAAGCTACAGTTCGCAATTTTCGTACTTCAGGGACGAGGACAATTTTGAACTTGATGGCCCTGCCAAAATTGTCGAATTTTTGATTGTTGAAAAACAAATTATTCGATTTTTGGCTGTAGGCATTATCTTCTTTGAAAATGCAACTGTTCAGGCAATAACAGTTAATTGCAAACGCTGTGATCACCACTTTGTTGATAGTTTAATTGCAAAATATAGATGTGGATGACATGTGGTTTTTACAAGGCGATACATCCCGAGAAACAATTCAAAAAATACATAAGTTATTTTTCGGTCGTGTATTTTTAAGTTTTGTTTATTAGAATTGCTCGTCGAGACATATTTCTTTGGGGGTTTTCAAGCTCTTAGCATTATACAGCTCTTAAGAGACAAAAATTTAGATTTCCTTAGTTGTAACGCCCTTTGTGTTTTGTACGAGTCCTCCAATGCTTTCTTTTAAATTTGTAAAATATCTTAAAGCGCTTTCAGATATAAAAAGCATTAGTTCGTTTGATATTTATGTAAAACCCCACTGTCCTATAATTTTCTTCATATTACTTAACCCCAGCAGTAAAAAAAAATTGACGAATAGATTTACAATATTGCACAACGTCTTGTCTTTTCAAAATTTATTGATGTAAAGTTGATGAATAACGGCAGATGTGAGGTCCTGCTTATAACCAACGAATTAGGTTATAAGCAGGTCCTCACAACAACAACGCTTACACTCGCTGAACTTGTCACTGCAAGTTGGAAAATATGTATAAAGGATTTTTCATTAATATTTATCGGAGTTTATAGTTATAGCATTCAACCATATTCATTAAAACTTATTAAACAAAACTGAATATAAATCAAGGTCGGTCGAATGTTATAGCTATACGAAGAGTTTGCGGTGCAAAAAATAGCTCCCACCTTAAAATCTGCTTCTTTAAACTTAATTTGTCCACCAATATCTTAGATAGGCGAACTACAGGGTCCGCCAAATAACTTTTTTTTTTTGAAAATGCTATAAAAAAAACTACTGAATATTTTCTCAAATTTCTTTTTTTATTTGAAAGTACAATCCTTCCGGTTAATAATGGAAAATAATTTCTTTCAAATGGCTCCAGTAGCCTACACGATCGGTCCAATTTTTAGGCACATTATCGATTGTGTGCAGCTGTATTTCACCAATGGCTTCACGAATATTGTCCTTTAAAGCGTCAATTGTCTCTGGCTTGTCGGCGTAACACTTATCTTTTACGGCACCCCACAAATAATAGTCCAACGGTGTCAAATCGCAGCTCCGAGGTGGCCAAACGACATCAGCTCTGCGGCTGATAATGCGATCGTCAAAAACAGGGCGCAAAACATCGAGTGTAGCTTCGGCTGTGTGGCACGTAGCGCCGTCCTGTTGAAACCAAATGTTGCCAATATCCTCCTCTTCAATTTTTGTGAACAAAAATTCGTTCAACATGGCCCGATAACGATCGCCATTGACTGTAACGGCCACTCTTGCTCATTTTCGAAGAAAAATGGCCCAATTATGCCTCTGGACCAAATTCCGCAATTTTATCGGGTGTACGATGGTTTATCGATGAGGATGCCAGTTTCTTTCACTTTTTTCACAAGATAACGAACATACGGAGCTGACGGTGCTTCTCTTCTTCCAAATTCCGTACGCAATTTTCGCACACATTCTGCAACATTACCATGACTTTCAAAGTAATATCGCAATATTTCCCAGCGTTGTTCAAGCGTATACACAACCATATTCGTTCAGCGGAAGGATAAAACTAATTATCTGTCAAATCAGACATGAGCTAAGTGTTACCATTCGCGAAATAAGCACTAGTTGAAAAAAAAAAGTTAGATGGCGGACCCTATACTTGACTATCAAGATCGTTCCGATTTGCATATCAACATTGAGATTACTTGTAAAAGCAACACCTAAATAGAAAAAAAAATGATCATCCACTTTGTGTTGTAAAAAATTATTTAAAAAAGTCACAACTGAGTTGCACGAAACTTTCTCGCTTTTCTTGATTAGGTAGGTAGGCCTAAAACCACTACTCCGAACCAATACTAAATAAAATATCCGCTTCATAAAATATAAGAATAGTGCAAAGACCTACAAAATTGTTTAAGAATATGTGCCCACTCCTCTGAATTCAAGGATTTCCTGCAATTTTCATTGGTATAAACTGCAAAATCTGCGAACGTAAATGAAGTGGATGTTTCTAACCGTTTAGACTTTAGACACATAATCGTTATTGAGGTATATTAAGGTTTGCCATACACCTTAAGAGTGGTTGCAGAATAAAATATGACCCCGAACTCAAGCGCCAATAGACTCTATAAGTAGGAAGTTTGAAAAGAATCCGTCCAGCCGCTTAGGCTGTAGACCTCAGGAGCAGACAGACAGCAGACGAAATTGTGAGCCACTTCTTCATCAGTTAAATCAAATTTAGTTAAATAAAAGTCCGACTTTTCGTTGAAATGTTTTTAATAATTTTAATCAATAAATGCGATGGGTTTACAAGAAAGGTTTCTCTTGTCTACTTGCTTTCTTTCTCTCCCGCTAGATCTTTCCCTAATCCGTTTGACAGCTCAGTCGCTGCGTTCGATCCTCTTTACAAAAAGGCAGCTTTCAGCTGACAGACTTCTCCCCCGCTAGATCTTTCCCTAATCCATTTGGCAGCTCAGTCGCTGCCTCGTTACAAAAAGGCAGCATTCATCTGACAGACTGCCCGAATTGTTTAACATTTTGTGAGAAAATAAGTGAAAAAAAAAATAGCAAACTTCAAAACTGCCCAATGTTGTTCTTTGGTTCAAAATGCCGCAGACTCGTGGTCAGTTGAACAGAGTTTACAATATTTTTTGCCATTTCTCAACGAGTAATATACCTCATCTCTCCTAAGCACATTCCAAATATACATAAATCCTCCTTCAAACTGAAACGGTTCTCCTTTGAAACAACAAAGGAGAACCGGCATCCTTGTGCCATAAGCCCGCCGCTACTCAAGCAAATTATTTCCAACACATCGATCTAGAAACATTCTACTGCTTATAAATGCCAATGCTCCGGTAGGTTGAAGGTAGTCCTAGAATTTGATTGGATTGAAAATCAGCCGCAGACCCCTTTTCGAAAATGATTCAATTGAGTTGGCTCAGCTCGAATTGCTGACATTTAAAAATTCCGCTCGAAAAATCCCCATTTTCCCGCATTAATCAACAACAACTTATGGAATAATCTTCGTAGCCCACCACTCAACGCACAAGGTCATGTCCCATGTCGGAGGAGGTTTTCTGCCCTTCAATAGGCATTATACCATCGCGATGGGTTCTGCCTCAATTGAAATAGGCTTCTTAGGCCATCGCCTGTATCAGCAGAAATGCTCAACCAACAATAGCGAGAAGGGAAGTGGAATGCGAACGATTTGCGGCGGAGGACTGGCGAAGATTCCTTTTGTTTGCTCTTGATTTAAGTCCATTCAACGCACGGTCCTGCCCCCTCTCGTATGACTCGTCAAAGCGAAATCATTGTTCGGAATAAATTCAATTTTAATTTGGGGCACGCCACGTGCCGTTCTTAGGAGCATGCTACAGAGCTGAGTAAAAGAGTCGTTGCGGAGCACACGTTCTACAATTAAACACCGAAGTGATATGCATGTAAATACACACACACACACCCACACAGACACCGTGGCAACAGAACATTAACATTTTTCGCTTAATTAAATGTACAAGTATACCTAGTTGAATAATTCGCCTGTGCAAACGAAACAGAAAACCAACGACAGGGCACAAACGTAAAACAATTAGTCCGCCTTACAATTTACTTGTGTATTTGTTTGTGTATAAATAGACGCACTTCTATAAATGTAACATAAACTTAAACAAAACTAGTTACCTCTAATCAAAAGTCTAAATAATGTTGCTGAGAATAAAACGAAGAAAATCCCGTAAAAATTTCAGGCTCTTTTGGCAGACACTTATTCCCTTCGTGAAACCAAAGTACAAGAAAATGGAAAAGTGAGTACAGAAATAATTGTTTTCTATTTTTTTTTTTTTTGTTTTATTAAGGGAGACGGGTATTTTTCTTTTTCTTTTGTTTTAATTTTCAATTTCGTCTCATTTGTAGTATATTAGTGTAAGGAGATTTTACATAAAATCAAAACTAAGTAAATTACATTATAAATATAAATACCTCCACTCATTGTAATTAATAATTTTTTTATTTTTTTTTTTTATTTTTCTGTATCTGTGACATTTTTTTCACACTTGAAATCGCTTTTCCAATTCTCATTATTCATTATTATAATGCCCACACAAGGTCGATCTCACGGGAGCGGACGAACCCGCAAAAGTTAGTTTTGTTCACTTGTTTCTTCTTTTAAAATATTCTACAAAATTAATTAACTAAAATTAATTAATTAAGGACATATTGTAGATGATCTGTAGATGGTGTCGTGTGCTTTATCAATTTAGCTATTTGCTGTTTTTCTTTTATTTTTCTTTGAAACTACATTACTCCATTTGGTCTGCGGAATTTAATTTTTATTTTAGTGCTGGTGTTATTTTTCTTAAGTGAATTGTAAAATATTGTTTTTTATTATACAATAAACATGCCACTTTTATTAGAGTTTTATTTGCTATTTAAGGTGGTTGCTTTTTTACTAAATATATAATATTTTGAATTTTGAAGAAAACTTTATGACATTTTTATTTTATTTTTTAATATTTATTATAAATGTTTGTACAGCATTTTTTTGGAAATTAGTTTCTAACTTTGGAAATTTTAAACACAATTTTTTAGAATCTGGTCTTACTAAAAATGAAAGTGTTCTTGAACTGCATCGTTTTAATTTATGTCTTTATCAACTAAAAAAAAAACATCTGGTTCAAAACACGTCTGTCCGTCAGTTTGTCCGGTAGACGTTTTGGCATCCTTATCGGATCTTACGTTCATGGATAGTCGTATACGTACATCCGTGGGTGTCATAGGGACAATAATTATTCGAAGGGTTTGGGACCAGGGGGAGTGGCACCTCCCATAAAAAAAACATGGACTAGCTTCTCACAACCATTTGCTCGTATGCGTTTTTATTCTAAGGGAGAATGGAAGGGTTCCACCCTCAAATGTTTCTCAGACGTTCGTAAGAGGTGGTGCAATGGAAAAATCGTAATCTTCTGTTATTTTTGTTTTTTGGCGGGGATCAAACCTGAGACTCCTCGGTTCAGTAACCAACAACTGAGCCAATCGCACTTTCTATACTAAAATAAAGGCTTACATCGCAGTACCTCAACCTTATATCAACTTCTCCTTATTTTTAGTAAGACAGGACCTTAGCTATTATAAGCCCCACTAGTCGCCCAGTGTTCAGCTTACTGTTTCTGGTTGAAGTAGGTGGCACCTCAGGCGATGTATTCCTCTAGTTGGTAGCTAGAGTTGTAAAGTTCAGTACACCGATGTAAAGTATGATTTTTACGAGCTATACAATTTAAGTTGTTAAATAACTGGGAATGGAATGGAATTGAGTTTTTTTTTTAAAAGCCCTTAACCATTAAGATATTGAAGGATGCTTCATATTGTAATGTTTTGAACATTTTGCATGCATTTTTTTTACTCTTCGGGTATGCCTGACGATCCTCATTCTATCGGTCCAATTTTGATGCAAGATTACCACTAAGCATGCAGAAAATTGGTCTCGAAATCACATTCAGTGATCCTCGGTTAAGTGACCCCCGCTTAATTGCGTTCCTCGTTTAATTCATCCGAAAACTGAGAAAAATAAAGCATTCAATAAGAAATGTACAGAACTTTTCCCGTTTAAATGCGTTACCCGGTTATTTGGGCTACTGAAAGTAAAGCTTCTCGTAAAACTTCATACGAAGTCTACCAAATAAATTTGGTATAAATTTGTTTCTTGAGTCGATTGTTCAGTAAGTCAATAGATTGACATAGATAGTGCCATCCTGCTGCCACCACTTACCTTGGTGAGCCTTGCGACTAAACACGATTTTCCAGTTCAAATACTGCCCGGCTTGAAGCTGTTAAAGAACCCCCAAAGTCATTCAAGCCATGTTGTTGTGGCTTGTGTTGGAAACTACGAAGTCTCCAAAGCAAGTACAGCCGACAAGTCAATCGAATGCAGCAAGCATAGTAACAACAATGCCCAAATGTCAAATTGTAAACAAACAAACAAATGGTTAAGTGTCAAATAAAGAATAAAAATCATTATCTTTTATAACGTGGTTCAAAGAAGTCGTTTGCCTTTTTATTTTCGCCATTTTTTGAACTTGACCACCCTTGCCTAAGTTTAAATCACCAAATCCGTTGTTCGAGAACCTTTGCCTTGTCTTTACCAGCGAGATATAAAGTTCCATTGGAAAACTCTTCGGTTCTTAAAAGAACAGCTTGAGTTTCTGCTTTTAATGCATATTTTAAATCCAGGGACAAAGGCCAAACTTAACCGAATTGACTGGTCCACAAAGATTGGAGACCTTTATAGAAACTGAAATCAATTTTGGTGCAAATCAAGGAAGACGCATCGTGCGACAATAATGGCGTTCTTTTTGAAAGACAGAAAAAATACCCTCACAAATTTGAGACTCGCAGAATTCGCAGATTCGAAGGTATCGGCAGATGATAACTCCGGCTGTGGCATTTTTTTGGTACAAAACGAACAGAAACTTGGCCTGTGGCCAGTGATGCCAACTGAGGCATGATTTCGGTGCTTGAGGGATGGAGGAATAATTTTTAGAAAACAGGCATCATTTTTAATGAATTGTTTCTTACAATCAATTCATACAAAATAAATAAATAAATCTTGCATATTCTTTGATCAAAGTCGCACTACTAATTTAATTTAACCCTGTGCGTCATGATTATTTTCCCATTCTCTACCTGACTCACCAAACCCAAACCTTGGATTACAGCGATCAAGAAAGGCTAGCAAATTTGAATCACCTTGTAGGTTCGTTGAGTTCCTTTGTAAAATATGCGATTTTTATCTTCTTTTTTACCAAAAGGTCATAATTTTTATTAAAAAGGGCATATTCTTTCCAGTTTAGGCTTAAAAACTTCGATCCGGTTTGGCATCACTGCCTGTGGCTCTCTATCGACCTTTTGCGCCAGTTATTTTTATTGATTTTTGTTCTTAACCACAATCTCCACATATAACAAAATGAGGTTTCTATTTGTTTGTGGATTTGTTAACGCATCACATTTTAAGACTACTAATCCAATCCCTTTGTAGATATTTCTCGGGCATGACATTGGACTTTATGGAACAGCATTTAGTTCTTCATCTTTTTTAGACAATATTCTCATTTAAAATTTTCTCAAAGAAGGTAGATTTTATTGTTCCTCGTCAGCATCATTTCATCAATCGGATCTGAGTATTATTGCAACTTGGAGTGCTCAGGAAAATTTCCCACGACTTACTTTCATTATTTCCCCAAATCAACTCTGATAGGCACGGTTGCCACTTTGGTAATTATTTTTTTGCTTTTTGAGTTTTGGTAATTTGGTAATTTGGTAATTTTTATCTGGTTTTGGTAACTTTTTGAACAGAAGCACCAAAAATACGAACTCGATATCAATTCATTTAAATGCTTCCCTACGGTTTCTGTGTGAAATTTGCATATGCGTCAGCACCACCCATGTAAACCTATTTTGTTCAAAAAATTACTGAATGCACTCATTTTCTTCTTTTGACAGATGGTGGACTATATTAACTGTTTATAACTACATTTAGATATGGATAGGTTAGTTAATCATATTATTTATTTGCAGACATTAAACTCTAATTTGTTAAAATTTAAGAAAAAAGGTTCGGAAATGGTAGATGATCCCATGCTTTCTAGCAGCTGGTAATTTTGTGCACAACGTTGTTGACGTTGTTTAATTACTTAAAGACTGACAAAGTTCTTACTACGTTCCTTATTGAATTAAAAAGTCTTGTGTTTTATTAATGTTTGTTTTTAAACAAGCAATTTTAAAAGGCTGTTGCTATTCTCCTGTCGTTCGGGACACGGCTACGTAACGAAATGTCAACTTTAAATTGCGGCAAATAGGGGTAATGTGGTTCGTTTCGATCGCTAAAATACTCTAAACTTCAGTATTTAATTTTCGAGCACGATCCTCAAATACGTAGCCGTGTCCCGAAGCCAGACAAACGTCAGTCAGTCCAAAAAAAACGTGCGAATCGCCACTAAAAAATGTTGAGTTTAGAAAATCATGCTTTTGGTCAGCAAAAGCATTTAAAGTAGATATTACTATTACATTTGTAAGTTAAGTCTTATTTATTTTATTATATAAAGTATTCGTTGTTTAACTACTTAAAGGCTGACTAAGTTCCTTCAAACCTAATGTACTAAATTGAATATTTTAATATATTTTTTTTTTGTTTTAAAAATGCCTGCTATAATAAATAAAAATAAAGTGCTAAGAATTCTACACATTTCTTTGGATATTGATAAGGTATTTTCACATAGTATAGTATATTTTATTATTTCATATAAATTTCTTAACAATTATTAAATAATAGAAAAATATAAAAAATTTCATATTAATTTAAAGAAAATTATAAGAAAATATAAGAAAGGTTGGCGTAATTCAATATTTTTGAGAAATTAAAAATAGACTTGAATGCCACTTCAAATTACAATAGCAAGAATTAAAAATAATTGGGTGGGGTGACCCGTATAGAATTCACCTAATTTTTTTTTTCTTGGCTCCAGGACTATATATGTATGCTATTTTTTCTCTTTGTGTTTTATCAACGTCTTCAGATTTTTGGAAAATTCTATCTTGGTTTGGTAACTTTTTTTCCAATTTTGCTAGCTAAAGTTTTTTGCAAGTGGCAACCATGATTATAGGCACCGAATTTAAATATAAGAAGACTAGAAGCTTGAGGTAAAAGTAGCCTCAGCTTTTATTCTCCAAGCTGTATACCTTTTAAGAACTATCATATTAGACACTACTTTTAAGCTTGCAACACTGCGGTATTCGGTTTTTCAAAAACACTGTTCGATATGTAAGCAAACCATCACCAAACTAGTTTCAAACTGTTTCACTGAGATGATAGCATGGCTCACTTGTATATCCTTTCACTATAAGTGTCATTTTTATTTGCAATAAAGCTAAGCATTTTTTCAACCCTTCACACTTGCATTGCCCGCTAAAATATATCGCCCACCAACCGTTCATCTCTTCCTCAATTTGGTTGAGTGGTTGATTATTATTTTTGCTAGTTCCACATATCTAGATGTGTCAGCTGAACGTTCCATCCACCAATGAATTTCACTAACTTGACTCATAAAATTGAACACGTTCCAGGTATCGCTGTCGGACTCGGATCCATCACAGTTCCGGGAGTTCCTTCCGATGGCAGACTATGAAATAAAGCAACACCAACCCCTGCGGCTTCGGAAGAAGTTTTACGAATTTTACACAGCACCCATAACCAAGTTCTGGGCCGATTCAGTAAGGAACGAGGACCCCCTCGCCGACGCATTTCTATTTTCATTTATTCAATCCCTCTTTCAGATCGCTTACATGTTCTTCCTGGTGATGTTCACATTTACGGTGCTCGTGAAAATGGGACCCACTCCCCGATGGCAGGAGGTCTACTCGATAGCGTACATAACAACGCTGGGCTTTGAAAAGATTAGGGAAATCATCTCATCCGAACCGGTAGCTATCACGTAAGTTTCATATCTATCTCCGCAATAATATTTGTCGGCCGAATAAATGATTTAATGCCACACGCTTGTGACTGATGATGTTTCTCTTTTTTTTGTTTCATATATTTGATGGTGTTGCCAACACGTCCCGGTGCAGTCATAAATTTTCCGTCTGGGCATGGAACATGTGGAACCCCTGCGACGGAGCGGCCATTATATTATTTCTCATTGGACTTTCATTGCGTTTCCGTCCAAACACAATGGACATTGGTCGAGTTATTTATTGTGTTGACAGCATTTACTGGTACTTGAGGATCCTCAATATTTTAGGCGTTAACAAGTACTTGGGTGAGTAGTGTTTGAATGTATATTTGAACTTTTATCGGCAACAAGCTTATTTGGTTCGAGTGTATGGAAATCTGCATTAATGTCTATGCATGATGTTGTCCTAGGATAATAAGAATTAGAGGATCCTTGTTTTAGAATTAGAATCCTTGTTATGGAAGCAGAGCGGTTTTATCTCTGCCATTGGACTGTTGTGTTCAATAATCGCATTTGGTGTTCCATCTGAAATGGAAGTGGAGTTCTCGCTAAAATAAAATAATGCCCTTGGGATTATTTCCAGTGTTTGTTGTATGTGATGGTGCTGTTAAAGAGCTTGAAAAACTGAAAACCACCTACAAATATTTCGAAAGGGGTTCTTGTTCTGCATTTGCAATATTTTACCAAACATTTAGTCCAAACACTTATAGAAGAAGATACTATTAAGAATGTTGCTTTTTAATGCGGACGGTTTTGAGCCCAGCTAGTGCTCGCTTCTCGTGATTTTGCTTGCAAATTAAGTTCGTTGGAATTTTTAGTTGGCATCATTTTCAAATTTTCCATGTGCCAAATTCCACTCGCCTGCCCATGAATTAAGAAGGGAAAGAAATAAGTTGTTGCTCGGCGAAAATAAATCCGAAAAAAGTGAAAGAAGTAGGCGCAGCCATTTGCAATTTACGGGAAAAACATACCATGAAGTAACAACCTAGTAGCGTTTATGGGTTTGAGATATAGAACGAAAGAGGCCATTTTTTAAAACACAGACACCTACAACAGTTGATACTGCCAATACAATAGATAGTTTTAATAGCAGCAAACTTTTATGAGATAAGGTGTACTATACTCGATAAAAAATACTTTGTTTTCAACCAATTTGTGCACCAGTTACCAAACTTTTGTGGAATATTAAAAAAAAAATAGTTGGCGCTACAAATCCATAAGCGGCCCTAATCCTAGCTCCTCAATTTTAGGCAATCCATAGAATTTAGCAAACACTTTCGACACTTTTCTGACAACAGCGTGAGATCATCGTAAAAAACGGTAGACCCCTCGGCAATTCAGATCATGCTTTAATATCCACCTTCTTGCACCTAGGTCTGTACCTATACATCCATCGCCAATCGGAATTGGCTGCAAAATGGCCTCGGGAATTGGCTGAGAAGTATTTTAGCGAGGTTGACTTAGATACGTTCTCGAAAAACTGTAGCCAACAAATCTTTACTCACAGTTTAACATTCGCCATTCTTTCAAAAAATCTGCTCCATGTTTTGACAAAGAATGTATTCAAGGTCTCGCAGCTAAAAACAGGTCTCTGTTCGAATTACTGTCAAGCCCTTTGGAATCGAAGCTGACGGACATACTCATACTCAGACAACTTAACCTTTAGAGCACCCTTTATGGGGTACCATAGCCCCCCCCCCCCCCCCCCCCCCCCGATTAAAGCGAGGATTTAACTGTATTTAAGTTTATTTTATTATTGGTTATAGCTTGAATACATTAACAAATTTCGTTTGGTGCAAAAATCTTCGACTATTTGCCATTTTTATCTATAAAAACAATAAAAAAAAATTTTTCTTAAAGTACGAAGTGGGGTAACTTGGGTCCCCCTTACCCTGTAATTTCTTTTTTGTTCTTGAAAAACTCGCAAAACTGTAAGATCACGTTGAATTTATATTTTGTATGGGAAAAAACTCGACTACCTAAAAAAAAAATTAAAAACAGTTGTTATTAAACGAAGTATGGACAAAAACGTGGTCGTGGGGGGCCCAAAGTCCCCCACTCGGTGCTCTAAAGGTTAAGAGAAACTACCTACAAGCTGTTTTTCATCTTACTGTTTGGGAAAGTAAATTAGCCGCACGCAAACACGGTAACCTGAGAGTTCATTCTGCTTTTTTTCATTTTTTAGGCATTCAAAGATAAGAAATTGAAGAAAGAATCTTGCTATCAAAATTTGCGGGGGAAATCGCGTTGGTGCGCGGGAGCTGACGGTCTATTTAATATTTATTTAATACTTAGTTTATGGCGCTGCCGTGATTGGGACTTTTTTTTTGAAAGGTTACAAATTAATTAATTGATCAGGAATGTTCAGATTCTGAAATTGTGTTCCATTACCTACGAGGGAACTCTTTAGGTAAGTCGTCTTATTGCAATCAAATTTGTACAAAAAAAATATATTTAGGCCAACAACCAGTGGCGTACGAAGGGGAGGGGCTTGTGTCCCCCTCAAACTTCTAGCCCAACAACTCAGAAAGCTGTGAAAAATTCTTTAATGGACAACCCCTCATCACAAAATTAATTCTAAGCCAACCCCAAAAAAAAATCCAGGCTACTGCCAACACCAAACCATAAAAATGTGCAAGGTTTTGCCTCCTTTGGAGGTTGGATTTTGTAAAAATCTTCTATTGTCGTAACTATTATTCCTATCGCTACCTATTACTAAATTGAAATTTTTGTATAACTAATAATAATTAATTAATTTTTTTCCATACGCCTCCTTAATCGTTGCCTTAAAGGGGATATTGGACAGAAATCAAAATCTCCTAAAACGCATATCCAATTGTTTTCTGTGCTCATTCTTGGTTAAAAATTGCATACCGCTATCGTAAGCAGTCAGTCAGTCAGCCAACTTGAAAGAGGGGCAAAGGGGTCCTTTTGAAAAACAGCGAAACATTTCAATATTTTAATTTCTACATCAACGTGCAAAGTTTCAAGCTTACACGGTTCGTAAGCTATGAAAAAGTCTGTCAGCTATAAAAAGAAAATAAATAGTGACCCTACCCCTAGCTTTTTGCAACCATTCGTTTTGTGTGATTCATTGATTCATTTTTGGGACGAATGGCCTGTCAGATATGGAACTGTTAAATATGTGGTGCAGTAAAAAGAAATCCATTATTCTTGTATGAAATTGAAGGGTTTATTTAGTATACATAGAATAATCCGATCTAAGTCAAATATGCGCCATTTTGTTCGATAACTTTCTTCCATTTTGAAGGTAACAGTGCTTACATGACGGTCGGCTTTAATGATAATAATTTTATCAACATTTTTGACAATTGGCCTTCCGAAACGTGGTTCATCGTTAACCTCAAAATTACCGGAACGGAATCCACGAAACCAAGATTGCGCATGGTTGTCTGTCACAGTATCAAGACCATAAACACTATTCACATTTTCAGCCGCCTGACTTGCATTTTCGCATTTTCGCCTTTATCGAAGAAAAACTGTTAAATGTAGCGTATTTTCAGGGTTCATTTTTGACACGTAAGTCAATCAAATGCAAAACTGTCAAAGAAGCTTTTTTAGTGCTAACCGTCATCCTTACAACGACATCTGTTGTAAATCAATGAAACAAAAACTAAGCCAGATACAGAGTACTAGAGCCATCTATTGAGAAAAAAATGGATTACATTTTACTAAACCTATTATATCGAAGCAGAGCAGTTTAATTTTAAACAGCATCGGCATTCGGTATTTTTTGAATTATTTCGAACAAAAGCTATTTGTTTGTCAACTGAATAGTCCTCAACTCTAACCTCGTAACTCGTAATCTGGGGGGACTCGTAAAAGATAATAATTTCAGTTTGCGTCCTGCGAATGACATGCAATTATTTCGGGCGGAAGTTGATTGAAATGCGCACCTAAGTCATCAATTTAAATCTTCTCCAAAGGGCTTTTTCATGTTTCCTCTGCCTCCCCGAGGAAACATGAGGCTCGAACCTCGAACATGCTTCTCCCCCATTCAACCTGTTGACTTGAATGGAATATTGATTACAAGACTCTGTCATGTATGTTATCATTTCTCTAACACGTTTTTTTTCCTCTTCTTTTCTCTTTCACAGGACCACTGGTAACAATGATGGGCAAAATGGTGAAGAACATGATTTATTTCGTTGTCCTGCTGGCCGTTGTGTTAATGAGCTTCGGCGTTAGTCGACAAGCGATCCTGTACCCGAATAATGAGCCTACATGGCGCTTAATTAAAGAGGTAAGCTTATAGTGTGCGTAAAGGATACACTCTCTGGGTATGATAATAATTGATTAATACGCCTTCTGCCGTCCTCGTGCACATGAGTAAATTCGGATGATTTCGCTCCAGCACAGTCAATAAGTAAAATCAATAGATTCACACGCCGCCGCCCGGCACCCGTTCGACAGATAATAATCCGGATAAACATCCAGTCTGGCTTATGTGCGAATCCATTAAGAGGGCCAACCATCGGATTTATTAAAAATGTTTATTTTAACAGGCTTGTGTGCATGCGGTGGATTGAATTTAATAAATAGGTTAGAGCAATTGAATTATCACATTGGTTAATATATTAATCGATGGTAGTGTTGACGGCGTCTACCTCTACATTCGGATGCTGCTGGTGTGGGTGTGGTTCAACTTAGATGAATTATGAATTTTATGACGGGATTTATGGGATACCCACTGCCGCTCGTTGCTCCATTTTATGAGTGCGTGTTAATGGGGCCATGGCCATCGTACAGGTGCCAGGATTTTTGTTTGTGTTCTTCAAGTAAGACGTTAAGGCTTATTTTTATATACTTGGAAGTACTTTTTATGAGATGAGATTCTGGGACGGCATTTGGGAATTGTAAATCACATTTTGAGGTGCGATTTAAGGACTAAGTCGGATTTGTTATTCGGTAATGGAATTCAAGACTCATTTACTTGTCAGATTGATAAAACGAAGAACCTCCTGCCTGGTTCTGTTCAGCTATGATTTATGCACACATTATGTTAAATGAAACAATTTATGTCCTGCAGCTACAATCGAATTATTCGTCCATTCGTTTTAAACATCGATTACATGTAGAATCAATTATGGTAAAATGTTTCTGCTGTATTTGGCAGGATGAAATAACCCCAACTCTATTAGTCATTTGCAGACAACTGACAACATCATCTTTTGGGGGTTGTGGAACAAAAAACTCGTGTATATAGTATCAGTTGGTTTTTACATGTGTTCCATGTTTATTTAAAATTCTAATCATCATTTTTACTCGCAATATCCATCTGCTCGGAGGAGTGTTAATGGTCAAAAGTTATATACATAAGTGCCACTTTATAATCCCATTTGCTAAGTTTAGTAAAATATCAAGACTTGTAAAAAACGAGCCCATTTAAACAGATTTTGTTTAGCGCGATTTATCAGCGTTTCACCCTGCGTTTTACATATGCTTTTTCTGAAAGTTCGCATAATCTGCCTCCATGCATTCGCATTTAATTCGTCTAGAAAAAAGTCACGTAATTAATTTAAACTATAACGTCAACTGCAGAAAAAAAAAAAATTAAACTATATTGTAACAGCTTTCCGGATTTAATTAAAAGCCAACGATTTAAATTTGTCTTTTTATGTCACAATTCCTTTTATTCTCTCTCTTACCGAGTCACGTCAAAAACCGAGAATGCCGGAAACCACAACCAACAATGTGGTGGATTCCCTTTTAGCTCTCTTACTTATCTACTTTTATACAGATGGCGCTGTGGTAATACAATTTACTTTTTTAACTTTCTCTATTACGTAGTAAGAGGAAGATATTGTATTCGTAAAAAAATTTGAACTCGAGATCTTAATCAATTCTGACATTACGATGATAGGCGAACTCAAAAAAGGTCGCAAAATTCTCTCCGTCTGTCTGTCTGTCTGTAGGTCCCGAGGCCTACAGCCTAAGCGGCTAAACGGATTTCGTTCAAACTTCGGATTTAAAGTTTGTGGGATTACAGTTCGGGGCCGTTTTTTTTGCGTGGTGACCTTAATTATAATGGTACTTCCCATACAAAATTTTCATACCAGTTTGATTTGTTTGAAAACGGCTCTAACGATTTCAACAAAAATTGATATGTAAGCTTAAGTAGATGAGGTAAACATAACTGCATACTCAGTTTTCCGCTAAAAAATCAATTAACTTTTGAAATTTGAACATATCTCGAAAACGTCCCATACGATTGTAACAAAAACTCATTCCTAAGGTAATATGGTCATTTCTAACTTAATGGCAACCCCAGTTTTTCTCTGTATTATCGTAAAATGGATTGAAAAAAGTCATTTCTTAAGAATCTAGTTCTCTTTAGTTTACCTGAAAACGGCAATAACAATTTTGACCAAAATGCAAACTTAGCTTAAAATGATTGAGTCCTTAATTTTCAATTCGAATCACTGGAAACGCTCACTTTAAAAACTGCTCATATCTCGAAAACCCCATTTTCAATTTCGATAAAACCCTAAAAACCAAGTAATGCTTGCATCCCGAAAAAAAGATTTGCTTAAATGATTTTGAATTTCAGTCAGACTCGCACTAAACGAGAAAATTTCGTGCGACCCAGTCGTGCACTTGATTTTAGGGTGCGTTAGCATACAAATTCTTTTTAGAAACTAAAGATCATTACACTATTTCTAATATTTTTCAAAATTAATTTAAACTATTGCTTGTATTGGGAGATATATGCGTTTGGCGGCAGATTTAACCCCGGAAATAATATCACAAAACCCCCAACTGCAAAACACTATGGGCCTTACCAATAAACATTCATAGTTTCGACTCTAATTTCTATATACTTTCCATACAAATTTTACAACTGTGAGCTTCCGTAAATCTAAGGTCTAGACCAAAATTTATGAATGAATGAATGAAAGTAAATAAATTTTGAATTTTTACCGGCCTTTTTAGTTTTAAGAGTAAAATAAAATTCTGGTTACCAAATAAGAAATAGGGTGTGTCATAACAGAGCATAATGATCCAAAATAATTTATTATTGTCTAAGGCCAAAATTTCCATAGCTGTGGTAACAGGTCGTGAAAATGTCTCCTTCTTAAGGCAGGTAACTGTGGACTCTCAATGTGGGAACTTTCCAATCAAACGTCTTCAGCACTGTATAGTAGCATATGGTCAGTTTTGCAAGTTTCATCTTGAATCTAATGGCGTTTTCGATTGGAGAAAAGAATTGCCCTTTCTATGAAAAGAGCAAATCTAGAAGTGCTCTTTCGATGTATTCAATGTTTCATTGGAAAAAAAAGTTCACTTCCAGGTCAGTTCTTAACACGACAGAAGTGTCCGGAATATTTTTAGAGAATTGCCCTGAACTCACCAACACATACTAACAAAATGTCAGATTGAGTGTTTCTTGTGTTATTCGAAACAAATCTTTCGCTATGTGATCCGAAAATATGCAATTAGGCGTGCAAAATGTACACTTAAATTGAAATATATTCTTTTGGCTGTATTTATTACTGAAGAAAAGTAGCAACAGAAAACCAAATCTCTCATATGAGAGATATTACAAAAGTGCTCCAACGAATTTCATTGAAAAGAGCAATTCTGAATTTCGGGTCAATTCTCTCGGATCTTCAATCGAAAACGCCATCAAAATAAATAAAGTGTGTCGTAAATACATATTTTTATGAAATTTTTACATTTTTTTTTTTTTTATAAATATGTTGTATGAAGTATTCGGCCAGAATTTCGAGGTCTTAAGACATCGAATGTTTTTAAATGGCTTTTACTTGCATTTTGTGTAGCGGCTACAAATGTAGGTTTTCTTTTCAATTTTTATTTTTATTTTTTTAAGTAAGTTTAACGTTAAAAGATTTCGAAATCTAGGTATGATTCCAACAAAATGGTGAAAGGGGAACTCCGAGAAAAGGACATCAAAATTAAGTCAGAGGCGTTCAACCTAGACGACTTGATTTGTTTTAAATTTTGTACATAAATTTTGTAGACTCAGAGTAAAAGGTACCAAAAAAAGAATATTCATTTGTCAGGAAATAATTAAGTAGGTACACTGTATTATTTTAAATACCTTAATAATTCTTTAAAACACTTTTTGTCATAATAATAAACACTTCCATTTCGCCTGCTCCAATCACCTGTAAAGCCAAGTTTAAACAGCAGCTATATCTCAAATATTACCTAAATAATCCGAAGACATAAAAATGGCTTAAATCGGTTTTCGTAAGGGGGATTCAACTTGTAGTCTCGGGTGCCCAGAACATTTTATCTTAAAATCCAGTCCGAAGCTAATTTCAAGTACGCACCTTCATCGATATTGTAAAAGCATGATAATCTTTGTAAATACAGCGTATTGTCCGTGTGTACTGTTTGTAAATAAAATATGTATAAAAAAACCGAGGGTGTTCACTCTCTTGTTGCGACGTTTATGGTTAACATTTTCGAAATATGTAAAAACTGCCTTTAAGTCATTTAAAAAAAGTACTAAATAAACGCTACCTTTTTCGATATTTCAAGGAAGCAAATATTGTTTTATATTTTCTAATTTATACCTATTTATATTTTTTATTTTCCTCAAATGAGAACCTACTTTTACTATTCTCGCTGATCTTATACACAAAATGGGTATATAAAATAAAATTAGTACTACCAAAGCCTAAAGCCGGAATTAATTTATTCTTAAATGTAACCCTACTGACATTATTCGAACAAATTTTGTAAATTATTACGTAGTTGATTGCAGTGGTTAAAATAAAAACTTGCAATGAATGATAAATTTTATGGAATCAATTTATTTAAGCGCCTGTCACAACTCGTAAGTATGTAGTGTAGAATGTTTCTTATGTATATACAATTTTAGGCACAAATATCGAAAACTCTCATTTAAATTTAAAAAAATTATATATAAGGTTCTTCATTACTATATAAGAGTACATACATTTAATAATACATGATGTAAATATTTTTTGTGTAGATTATTCACAATAGTCTTGTATGTGTTTTTTTTTCTTCTGTCTCCAGCTTTTGTCTGGTTCAATTGTAGCATCCGGATTTCTTGGCGCAATCACTATGAACACAAGATCTACCCATAACACCAGAAATACTGGCTTACAGGGTGGCTTACACCGCTCTGGTAGTTACGGTCGAATCGATCCATACAATCGATATCCCGGAAATGCAAATCACAATGTAAACTGGTTTGATATAAATTTATTCAAAGAAAAAAAAAAAATCTGTGTCCACCTATAAAAGAGCAAGAGCAAGTTGATGTTGTGTACAATAAATATATACAAAGCGTTAAATCGATGTTTCTGATTTATTTATTTTTTTTATTTGAAAAAGAAAGACCAACAAAACAATATCTAGTTATGCATGTATCATTAGTGTGTGTACTCTTGTATACAGCTTTTATAATTATTATTTTCTCCTCCTCCTTATTTCGTATTAATATATTTTCAAAGGACTGCATGCAATAAATGGCTGAACAGAACTCTACATGTGGATGTATGTGTTTAAAACTAGGCGATCTGCATGACGAATCGATGTACCCGTTCCACTTTCTCTTCCCAACTATTCTGTCTCTGTGTATCTAAGTTCAGATATCTTTAAATTTAAATTTAAACTTAAGCTTTATTATACCGTAAATATGTTTTTAGAAACTATAGTTGTCAGTATTTATTTCTTAAAAAAAAAATCCGCTTTGACTGAAAACTATTTGACGCACTGCGATTTGTGGTGATCAAAAAAATGCCAAAAACTTTATCAACAGCCTACTATAAATGCAAATGTCACTTACAGTACTCTGGGTCAAATTGTTTAAATAGATTTCAGAACTCATATTTATGCGGCCTCTTAATTCAAAACAAAAAATCATAAAACGTCAGTTTGAATCGAGTTTTAATGACCTTATAGCTTCATGGACGAATAACTTATAACTTTAGATAGACAAAGTGGAAACAAGCACAAGCCTCGGTGAACAATATTTCTGCAATACTGAGCTCCCCATACTTCGAATCACATCAACCGACTAAAATATGTGTCATACATTTCTGAATACTTTCCAGTTCTGTCACTTTATGTCAGTTTAATCTTCTCACATGAAAGCTTCGTGTGCTTTAATAATGTGCTCTAGATTTTACTTACTATTACTATTATTTATGAAACTCTGACACTTCGAAAATACTGTACCAGAATTGAAACCACCGACCTGTCAAAACTGAATATACCCTTAACCATCAGGGTTGTTGTCAGTTTTGCTAACTTTTTAGAAATAGTGCGTTTTTCTCTCGAAAGCGACTGCATTCATATTTCCCTAAAGTGTTAAGTGAATCACTGCCATATATCATCTCCATCTATGGGATTAGTTACCAGATAGACTTGACACTTGAGCAGAAGAAAAAAAAAAGATCTGTCAATGGCAGAAACATTTAAAAAACCAACTAATGTAGAACTGAAGTTGCTAAAGTTCGAAACAAACTGAAATAATGTAACCAAAATTGTTTGCGATGTTTGTTCCGGTAGGGTTTGGGTCCTCGCTTAACATACCTGGATCCAGGACATTTATGTGCCAGATGTCTTGCGGGCAAAGTCAAAACGCACGTCCGATTGTCAATCTAATATTAGGCCTAGTAAACTAGGAAAGCTAACGTTTCTATTATTTCCGAAAAGCCGTTTGTTCTAGTACATTTTCCGTTCTGAAAGCATATTTACTATTTTCAATTTAATGTATTTTTAAAGCACGTCTGACACTACATTTTTTTTTACATTTTTTCTTCTTTTAAAATTAAACTAGAGCAGTACGAACGAAACTTTATTAATGTAGAAACATAAAAAAAATGTATTCAAATCACATTTTTCAGCTGCTGGCAGCTTTCAAGATTACATTGACATTTGACAATTATTTGAAAATAAATTCGATTGAAAGTTTGCGGTTGCTTTGCAAACAATTGCTAACCCTTTCGTAATACACTTTAAGTCTCTTTTACACACCGCTGACTTTTTAGCATTATAAAAATGAGTAAAAAATGTAGTGTCATACGGGCTTAAGTACGCCTTGTTTGAAATGAAAAAGTCGACCTGTTTATTTTTAAATCCACAAAAATCAAAAGTATTCATTGTTCCAGGCCGTCAAATGTCTCTTTGACGTTTATATTTTCTGTCATCGTTTTCGGCCGAACTTCAACTTGCACCGGTGTCGAATATTTTCGAATTTGCAGTTACCCGATTTAATTTTTTGTTTTATATTCCCACCGAATCAAGATGTGTGCTCAGCGTTTGTTAAAATTGGAATAAATTGTTTTCTTTTGACGGCTATTTGCATTTGTGGGGTTTTCCTTAACTTCGAAGAAGTAGATATTGTTTTTGATCAATATTTCGAAGTTGGGAGTTTACAAAATTCTTATATTACGAGACGAACTCCTTATTCTGTCCGCGAATGCATGAATATTTGATATGCCTAAAGTACTCATCAGAGTTCTTCAAACTTTGTGTAAAAAAATGGCTCCCATCTGCGACCGAACAGAAGTTAGAAGATATATTTTTTTCCGTCGAACTGTGGTTTCCCATCCACTCTCGGAATTGATGACAGATCTGTCATATGGCTTTTTGCAAATAATCTTATGTCGTTTTCCATTGGTTTCACTCGGGGATCCACTAATTCTGAAATCCAATAGAAGAACAAAACTGCTTCTGACAGAATCCACAAAAGTATTGGTGAATTGCCAAAAAATAATCTACGGCTGCTGTCAGCTGACTTGTATAAAATATATAAATTACACTTGTGTGAGTGCTTCTTGAGTGGATTCTGACTTCAAATCGAGAAGCGAAACTCTCTTCTCAGAATCACCAGAAGAGTATTTTTTGTGACAATGGAACGGTTTCAGGAGTGATTTTTTCGATTCCGGACTCTCCCGGACGCTTCTTTTTGCCCAATGGAAAACGACAATGTTTGGAATGGTTGTTGAAACGACAAACTGTCAAAGTCTGTCACTTAAGAATATAGAATACTTTCAGGATTTCTGCTATCTTAGAGACCGCACATATTGCGTATATTTTCCAAAGCAAACACGTTCTCCTAAAACAGAAAAAAAACCTTTCCCTTTCTGCCATAACTCGATGGGGGTAGTGCATGATTTTAATTTTAACTTTAGTGACTGTATGTGCTCGAGGATACAAATATCCAACACCAATGCGATGAACCTAACATCTGAGCTTCAGTGTTCTACAAATCAAATTAAGGAACGCAACCCCATTCATCTGTAATTACAAAGGACTACCCTCTGATCGATACATAAAGATACGAAATTCAATTTAACTGACATTTCTCATTTCACAAGACCATCGCTCACCGAGAACTTCTCTCATTGCCAGGTGTACTATCAGCCCTACTTTATGTTGTATGGTGAAGTTTTTGCCGACGATATTGATCCACCATGCGGAGAAGACCCTCACCAGACGGCCTGTGTCACAGGTACGTTATCCCGAAGTCTATTAATACGCTTATCATGCGCTTCCTTTCCTCATTTTCGCTCTTAATTACGGTAATTTATGTCACCTTGTTGCAAAGTTTTCCTATCGAACACCCAGCCATCTCGATTAATTACCATTTAAGTGAAGTATCCATTAATTTTAATTATCTGTACTTTTCAACGCCGTCATCTTGACAAAAATAAAAAAATAAAAAAAAAGGACACTGGGTGACCCCGATTACGATGTCAATGTACCTGCTGATTGCCAACATTTTGCTCATCAATTTATTAATAGCTGTGTTCAACAATATCTTCAATGAAGTGAACTCTGTTTCGCATCAGGTGAGTTTTATTTTTTCTTCTTTGGAGATATTTTATTTCAATGGTCCTTGTGCTAGGTTTGGATGTTCCAACGGTTCACTGTGGTCATGGAGTACCAACAGAAGCCGGTATTGCCGCCGCCATTCATAGCGTCCTGTCACTTTTACTCGCTGCTGAAGTATTGCGTCCGCAAAGCGAAGGGTATGCGTTTGACACTTGGTGTGAAATTTTTCTCGGAAATGGTAATTGAGTTGGGTGAACTATTTCAGGTCTGGAGGTGCAGAGAGACAACGGATTGAAATTGTTCTTGGAAAAAGACGACCTAGAGCGGCTGTATGACTTTGAGGAGGAGTGCGTCGAGGGGTTTTTCCATGAACAGGAGATCATACTGAATCAGTCGACTGATGAACGTGTCAAGTGTACCACAGATCGAGTGGAAACAATGTCGCAAAAAATCGAGGACATCAACCAGAAGGAGAACTTGCAGACTGTCACAGTTCAGGTGAGTAGTTCTTTGGATTGCCTTCTGTTGTTTAAACAAAGGGTGTGTTAAGCCAATTTTGATTGGTTCATTTTAAGTTAATAACAATCGCAAGGTGTTTCAGACTACGCTTTAAGTTACACTCTATTTTTACTAAGACGATGTGCTCGCGTTTGATAGTTAGGTTAGGTTGAGTGGGGTTGTGAGATCGTCACAAAAGACCAGGCACCAAGGCAGGCCCAAGGTTGCTCCTGGTTTGTATTTTCTTAGGAAGGAATTATAATGTGAGGGGAACTCTTATGACGGAATATACCTCATAATAGGTACCGCAAAAGGTCGCAGTACAGCAACCCCTTCAAATAATAATAATAAGAAGGTTCAGCCTTACTTGTCGGCTAGTATTTCAAGATCCCCTTGATTGGATCAATATTGCCCATTTGTTACAGTCGATCGAGCGAATAAAAACGAAAGGGTCGAGATTTGATGCGATACTTTGTGGAGCTCAGTTTCGTCTCTGAGTCGGGCCGTTTCGACTCGGCACAAAATTATTAAGAAAGTAAAAACATTGAAAAATTACCTATTACGAGAAGCTAGACCTAGGGCTTTAGACGAACCTGATGCGCAAAATATATATTAAATAAAATAATAGTTCTTTCACACAGATAGATTTTGTGGTGCCACTGGGGGCGTCCCAACAATTCTAGTACATTTTTGTTTACTTAGCTTATTACTCCCACTTTTTCTTACAACGTCAAAGTTAAGTTCGAACTGCTAAGCTTCTTCCGAACTTATTATTATTCATTTTGTTGATACGAAACGTTTCGTGCTATTGGCGCGAACTGGAAAATCTAAAACTCAAACCAACACATTATTACTGACATTTGTTGTGGGCTATCTAACCTAGTTCTTTTTTTCTCTTTAATATTACGAAAATATGTCACTGTCACTTCATTTCTAAGTACCTTGATTTGAACAGAGTTTTGAGGGAGAGATTGAGAGTTTAAATTCCGAAAATTCGAAGGGGTGGTCGTCTGTTTCTAATTCTAATATCTGAGTGGGTTTCAAAATCATGTAACAACATCCTTTTGAATTCCTTAAAAAATCACCTCCATCCCCATTATGTATGCAACATTTTATAGCCAAGAAGAATCTCAACCCTTTGGCAGATCTTTCTCGATAAATATTCATTTCAAATTGTGCTAGGAATCCCTGGTTCCAAATTATCCTATATTTCTTGGAATTATTTCTCACAAAATTTTTATCTACACAGCAATTCGATAATTTGTGTGTTACTATAGTAACAGAGACTGTGGCCATTGTGGGGCTGCAAAGCTCCCATGATTTGCTGTGACCATTGAGCTCTGAAATTTAACTCTTCGCCTGAAATGCATGTGCGTTGTGGATGCGATTTTCGAATTTGCATTTCAGTGCCTTTTGTTTGTGCGTTTGATAATATTCTCATTCTCTGTGGGAATTATTGAAAAATATCTGTTTTCGAACAACATTTCCCGTATACGCGTAGCAATTTTGCTAATTAATGTTGGATACTGAGGCAATGAAAGGAATTACGTTCGTAGATGCACATTGCACACTAATGGCGCCGTTGTTATTGCTCTGAGAGAAATTTCAACTTTAAGTTTGTGTATTTTCAGTTATGAGTTGCTGCAAATATAGCTGGCGGGTGTTGTGGTTGAAGCTCTAAATTTTTGACTACTACAATGGGTGGGTATGGGTTTGACAGGAATGGGGAAGACACTGAATGGGAACAATCGGGGGAAGTGGCTGTTACTACCCAGTTGCGTTTGTTTTACGTTCAGTTGTCAGTTTTAAAAATTTTCTGGTCCAACCTAACCTTGAAAGTGTGTTTCTTTAAGTTCTATCAAATATGACAGACTGTACGAGTCTCAGTTGTTAAATACGAGCTCTTACATGGATGCAATTAATTCAATAATGTCAAATGTAAAATTGACATAGAAGTATTCACGCCATAGGGAACAACAATCGACTTTGGGAAACAGGGAACAGTATTCGTCAATAAACAATACGTGCTTCGTTTACTTGCTTATGTTTTGTTTCACCTCGTGGGTCTTTAGGCGCAGCACTCTCTCTCCAATTCCTTCCCAACTCAGCTGCTCACTTGAAAAGTTGAAAATCATCCAATGCCTTAAATCCAAGGCCTTAAATCACATTCAAATTTATAACTGCCGTGAGCTATTAGTAGGACCCCGTTAATATACGACAAATACGCAACCGAAAAACATCCTCTCTCAAAAAGACTCAATCAAAATGAATTTCCATATTTTTTCCCAAGCAAATTTAATAATTTTTCGTCCTAAGACGAAAACAAACAGCAACTTCACAAAATTAATTATTCAACCACAACCTTTAAATTGGGAAACCCCTTCGAAATAACTCACCTGCCAGTGGGTGGGTAGTAGGCAGAGACGCGTGTGACTTTCCAGGTACATAGAGTGCCCTCAAATTCTAATTTCAAACTGAAGCCACCCAACACGAGCCCAAACAAGCGAGTATCATCTCACCTAATAGCGATTTGTACGCGGTCGCATTAAATTCACGTTTCAATAATAAATTTGTTTTATTTGTTATCTCCCCCCAAAACAGAACATTGAATTCCGGCTACGAAAAATGGAGGAGTCAACCGAACAAATCCTTTCGCACCTGGCGGTTATCCATCGATTTATGTCGACGCACACGATAACCCAAGACGAACTACACGGCTCGAATGGAAACATCGCTGTTGGTGTTGGTCCCGGTGAAATGGCTCGACTGCGTGCGGTTTCCGAAACTGAAAACATGAATAATTTACAGGTATGCATTGCGTTTTGCAGTTTTGTGTCAGTATAATTGCATGCGTTCTTGTTTTAGGTGATAAATCGGAGAAAGTTCAACAGATCGCTGACGGAAGTGCGACCGGATGCGTATATATTTGATGATGGGACGCATTTCGAAGTGGTTCCGCTGCCAGAGGAGCCTGACGAGGTGGTGAAGTCGAGGGAAGCACTGAACGAGAATGTAGTGCGGAAGGCTTCGGTGCAGTCGGAGGATTCGGATATTTATCCCACGGCTCTATCGCAACGACCATCGACGTGTGAGACTGTAAAACGTACGCCTTATGTTACGGTGCGGCAAGACACTGGTGCTAGCACAGAGAGCAAGGACACGCTCACACCGTTGGGCAATGACGACGATCACACTTTGATTGGTGACTCTGATGAAACTGCTCCCGAATTGACCTTCGAAGGTAGGGATTGCATAGGTCATAGGAGGGCCACAATTTTTTTCAGAACTTACTCCAACGAATTACTGTTTAGAAAGAAGATGACTTCCCTTCAATCAATCGGTGGTTTTCTCCTTCTAATTTGTAATTTCGGATCAAAGAGAATCAGTCGACACGACTCCTCCTTACAGGGAACTGCTTTGATTAAGATTCTATATCAGAGACGAGTCACTGAATAAATGTAGGAGCGCATTTCCCTTTGCTGCCGCACAGTCTACTTTCAATGTAAAAGCGTTGCGATTATTAGGTTTCAACTTGCCATTGTTCAGTTCAGAAGTTCTATTTTTTACCGCTGCACAGTAATGCGTCTTAAATGACATGTTCGTGCTTAGGCTAGGACTGTCAATGTCAGTGCCACTTGTTCATAATTAATCCACTCTGCTTTACAATCAGAGGAATTAGAATGCCGACTTCGCCGTAGAGATGTTTAAAACTGTTGCACATTGCACATTTGCAATTTGTATGTACCCGAAAAAGGGAAACTTTAAAAATGTCAGCGCTCAAGCGCAAGCTAGGTCAATGGCGGAGCGACTCGTCAAACTCGATATATGAACAAAACACGCGCTCGATTAAACGCCGACAATGTACTTTTTACTTTTTTTGGTGGCGCTTAAAGTCCGGGGTGGACCGCGGCCTCAAAGCACAATGTCACCGTAATCACTTTTGTACTGGTCATGCTCCAATTGCATTTCCAATAATTTCAAATGGCATCCTTCTGTCAAATAAGGGCTTGATTTTCAAGTTTTCTTACCTCTTCTTTACGTTTTGTATTTGTTTATTTATTTCAAGCTGCCAAACATCGTGCCATGCGTCAGCGAACAGTGTCCCTATGTCGCCGGAACTCGGAAACCACCTCCGCCTACGACCAACTAAATCGTTCTCACATAAGCCTCAATCAGATAACAATGTCAAGGCGACAGCAGAGTCTGACTCAATCTGAGCCCGACAGCGAAAAGGAGCAGGCCGGTAAGTGAAGATAAATTATTTCCCAAAGCGACAGAGTTTCATCCACAACATTCGTTTTTGTTAGGAAAACCGATTTTGCATGGCAAACCAGCCCGAAACATCCTTCTCAAACTGCATACGGAATACACATCGATTACGGACGAGCTGGAAAGTGTTTGCCACTTGATGACATCCCCGACAGTATCGCTTCCAGGCAAAGGTAAGAATCTATTTAAATTTCAATGTGTATCCACGGTTCAATTTTTTTTTTGTTTTTCTTTTGTGCAGGTCAACCGGAACGGCCCAAAAACGACATGTCGAAGGCAGAATTCGCCGCCCTCCTAGAGAAACAACACTTGAAGGAGTGCGAAGAAAATGATTACAGAATGTTGGAGGGACTATTTCAAGCGCGGGCGTCTGTCGACGACACCGATGATTCCGCTGAGGTGAGCAAACCGAAAAGCAACTCAAATCGAAATTGAAGTGAATTCTGTCTACTTTCAGTAATTGAATTGATGAATAAATTATCTCTGCACACAGAGATGACATTAGTCGTGCGTAAACGAAACGAAACGAAATAAGAGAAACTGTTGTGTTTGTCTTTGCCGGTTTAGGGTTTCTTTCCAATACGAAAATGGCAAAGCATATGCAGATATAGACAGGTATCCGTGGGTTTACTTACGACCTCTAATGGAGGGAGATGAAATTTAATAACTCTGCGCTGTGATTATTGCATGAGGTAGTGGAGTGTGAGGTGTACGCAGATATGTCTGTGGTTTTGTGTTGAATTTCAATTATTTTTAAGGCTTGAATTTGAAATGTTACTGAGGGAGTTCTTCTGAAAGAGGTATTCACAGCAAAAATCGCAGATTGATCGTTAAATTGGCAGAAGAGATTGAACTCGAAATTGTAGTACGTATACGACAGAGTAGGCAGTCATTTAAATTGAACTGTATTGCTTTAGTGCTGCGATCAAAAGCAAATTGGATCGCCTTAAAAGATTTCTAGAGAAAAGCGTAAGTCTACGACTTCTTTTATGACACCACCAATTTATTTTATGAACGCAACAAGAGCGACAAGCAAGCAGGAAAGGAAGGAAACAAATCGATACCACATACAATTTCACGAATGTGTTGTACTTGCGTTGGTTTTCACCTGTGTCCTGGTTCGCCTTGTTTAGATCTTAAAATAGACTTCGATGAGAAATCATTTCGGCCGATAATAGGGACACTGTAAACACAAATTTGTAGACTTCTATCGGTAAATCTAAGAGTGTTATCAGTGCTAGTGGTGTACTTTGACTCTTTGACAACGGTGTTTACTTCTGCCATTCATAGATCCTTGTCCAAGTCATATCAGTGGACACTGTAAGAAAACCAACTAATACAAAGCTAAGTTAAGTGAGAACGAGAAGCAGGAAACTTTAGGGTTAGGAAGTCTGAGCTAAGTTATCACGAAATCGGACAGAAAGAAAATGCAGTCTATCAGTGAGTCACTTAAGGAATAGTTTTATTTGAAAAATGGTTTCATTCTAGCAATTACAATTTAACGAGGCATTTTCCTAGGCAAAGAAGCAACGTATGGTGAATACATTTCACCTGTCTGACGACCAGCGGCAACTCTATAGCTTTTGACAAGCGTCTCTAATGCCTTTCTGCAGCGCCGCTAAGTACGCTTTGACCAATTAAGCATTTACTTGTGCACATTAATGTCTCAGACATTGGGGTCCATTTGTTGTAAAAGTTGAGCTCACTTAAAAAACTGACTCTGTGAGAAGCCAGGTTGCTGCATGTACTTCTTCGACCAACTATTTCTTATTTTTTCTGGAAGTGTAAAGTGGATACTGTTGTAAAATGCTGTCGCTAGTATCCGGTGCTTCTGCAGAAATAATCCCCACTCTTTCAGTGGATTGTGATTTGTGATTGATCTATATTGAACCGAATTTGCTCTCTACCTCTGAGATGGGATGTCCAAGTGATTTAATTATGTTCTTTTCCAGTCTAATCAATCGACTTTTTCATTTGCTTCAACAGATTTGACTCTGAATATTGGCACCCCTGCAGCGCGTCAACAAACATGAGTTTTTTTTCGGGAGACACACAACAGCTCTTAATTGAAAAACAAAAAACTCTTTCGTTTCATTGCGAATGCAAGTCATGCAGATTCGGTTTTGTTTCTCCTCGTGCATACAATCAAAATCGATTTATTTCCCCCAAATCTATTCGAACTGTGTATACACTGCCCGCCATCTATGTATCTTGACGGGTTGGATGCGTTGCATAGAATTAATTGTAAATTTGATCTCTCCGATGACTAATCTATTTTTCTCTTCTTTCTACTTCGTCAAGGGAATGCCCATGGACTACAGCCATCGACATCCTTTACGGCGTGAGACCGCCATCGAGCTATCACCCTCGAAAGCAGCTGGCGGCGGTGCTGCTGCTGGTGGTGGTAATATTGCCACCGGAAGTGGCCCAACTATAGGTGGCGCTGGTTTTCTGGTAAAGAACGAACGTGGCATGTGGGTTAGAAACTCATCAGCATATCAATCATCGTCGGGAGTGCCCGGCTCTCGTGACTACCTAAATCCACCATACGACAGCTTTGGTGGCGCTGGTGGTGGTGCAATTAGTGGCGGCGGAGCACGTCTTTTCAAAAAGTCCAGCGAAAGTCTGCAGAAGAACTCGAGCACCGATACCGACTACTCAATTCATCCGTACAAATTCATCAAACAAAGTTCGAACGATACCACCACCTCAATGACGGGATCATACAACATCGACACTCCTTCGTTAGCTAACGAGCTATCCTTGGATGCTGGTGATTTCCAGCAAATCCCGGCCACCGCCACGACAACAACTGAACTGGGTCGATATCAACCCATGCGAACAGCGTCAATGGGTGCGGCCGACTATACAAAAGCCAAACATGGTTCCGCAGATTATCCGCTGCCACCGCCACGTTCAGTGATGCTGCAGAAACAATTCAGCATGGACCAAGGGAAAAGTTCAACCCATCGAACGGTTTCGGAATCCGACGAGACCGGCGACCCGGCTCAAATGTCAGCCTCTTCGACGAGTGGCAGTGTTGCACAGGCGGCAGCCGGTGAACCTACCCAGAAGACTGTAATTGCGGGAAAAAGTTCACTCAAACCACCAACAACCTCAAAACTCGGTATGAATATCCTAAAGGAGAGCAGCTCCAGCACAGAGGAATCAAAGGACGAGCATCAATCTGATGCCCAGGTGTCGATTCCAACGATAAGTACCAATTTGGTGCAGGACGAGATTGCCAAGTTGTCGTCGAACATCAAGAGCAGTACGGAATCAGAAAAGGATCCGCCTTACAACGAGACAATGTGCTGATTATTATTGTTATTCGGTGCAACCCGCTGTCTATGCCACAATAAGTCGAAAGTGATTTTTAGAATTGTATATAAGACTTGTTTCATTTGGGTGGAGTGAGTGTTTCGGTCTTCTTCTTTTTTTACATTGCATATAAGGACCGCAATCAGTCCAAAGAATGAATGTCACACATTTGTTACTTATGATATAGACTTAGGCTAATTACTAAAACAAGGTTCTTCTTTTTTGTTAAAAATTTTATAGATTACAACCTAAGATAGGCACATGGAAGAAACTAGGATCGGTAGAGCCTAGCAGTGCAAGTTGATGAGTCAGAGAAACACATATTTCGTTGCGAAGTACACAGAGATGTACGTTATACTGTACTTTATATTTTATTATGTTTAAACTGACAGAGTAGATGTCAGTTTTTTAGAAATAATGGTTCCAAGAAGTGAGCACAGGGATACCTCACGAAACCATTGAATTTGCGGAGAATTCATTATAGTTTGACAGCTATCGGTTTCGAGTTCAGGGTGGATATTGACTTCAACCAAAACGTCTGTCCTTTTAGTAGCGCATTCCAAGTTAGCTGAGGTTTGTTTCAAATAGTGAACCTTCGTGTTACCTAAGACAGGTTTTATTTAACTATAACATACTAGACGCGATACCTTGAAAGCTATCTCCATAGCTGTTATTGCTTCTAATTTCGTACCCAGGGCCAACTTCAGGTTGAATATTTTATGAAAATTAGAGACTGCCGAGATTACTATTTCAGTCTATTGCTTTTTATGTTCTTAAGGGTTAGGAACATCTAGCTTGATGCTAAGGTTGAAAGCGATCCACTCATGATCCAAGACAATCTTTAGGTTGTATCGTTTTACTTCTTCCCAGCTTGTCTCGGGTAAGGTGTTGGCAACCTTTTTGACAGATAAATGACAATTGAAAAAATGCAATAAAAACGTATCTCCCAGAACTTTTCGAAGTAGAGCTTGAAGTTAAACTGACCGTGTAAACATTCCTGCATACGAAAAGTATTAAATTTTTTCACTGACAGATTTACAGTCCTTGTTGATAAATAAAATTGGTTTTTAATATAAAAAAAAACCTCACTCTGAACGACTTACAATAATCCACAAATTCATGGACAAGTCTGTCTATAGATGGACCAAAATCTAGTACCAACATATTGTGATTTTAATATATTGATCAACTTCCTGCATCGCCTAGGTTCGCATGTTCCTCACAATAACCCCTGTTCCAATAACCAAATTCTGGTCATATAAATTTATTTAAGCTACCTAGAGCAACTATTTATTCTACTACATATCGGCGTGTACACACATTCAGAATTGTTGATATATATTTTCATAAATCTACTTAAAACAAATTGTTATATATACTTAATTGAATATAATTGAAAGAAAAAAATGAAAATGTGAACTAGGTTAATTTTATTTTTTAAGACAGAGATTTTTAAAACATAAACATGGTGCTTACGATGGGAAAATGACAAACTTGATGACCTGAATAGTTAAGTGGTCTGTTTGCTTTGTATTTTGCATACGTAAGATGTCTATTGTGTAAACCACTGTTAAATTGATTGATTGTGCTTTTATTAGTTAAGTGTTGGCATACCAAATATTGTGCTTAAAGTGTCTTTAGTTATTGTTTGTATAGGTATATAGAATTTAAGGAACTATTTTTATGGGCTAAGCTCTTTGTTGTATTTTATTTACATTTTTCTTTCTCACAATTATATTTTGCTGTTGCAAGTCTTTGTTGATATTTTTAAATAACTTTAAATAACATTTTTGATTATTTGCAGAAACTATTTTAATTTAGCCTTTGTTTTTAGTATTTTGTACGTCACAATAGTAAATTTGGTGTGCAGAGTTTTGACTTGAGAAAGTTACCAATTCAGGGCATTTGATGAGGTTATGGTTTCAATATAGATTTTAAATTCAAATTCGTTGTGAACCCGGGCTGCATTCAAAACAAAAAGTTCATGGAACTAAATCAATTTATAGAATCAGAACTAAATTCGTTAACAGGCGACGGAATTCAAAAAGAAACAATGGAACTAAACGGAAAAGAAACAAAAACGTTTTGCATTTCTATCCGAATAATCACTAGTAGCTTACAAATTGTAATAGTTTTGGTTTACTTTTTTTAAAAAACATTTTCGAAAGTGCATGATGACACTATAATTGAGGCAAAACCTTTTGGGAGGTGCTATCTTTCTTTAAACTACCTATTTAAACAGCCGACATTAAGTTGTGTCCTATTCCTAGTTTCGGCAGCAATTTATTGCGAAATATTCAGTACACTGTTGTGTCCCTTTTTGAATGACAGTTTGTAACCGGATTATGGATTCTGTATCCTTAGAGCCTCGCTTCGGTAATCCACTTCTTGTTCTTTTTTAAATAGATAGTTCAATCTGCCATTGAAGCTCAAAAAAACTACTATTGCCTACTAAAAACGCATCCTCAGTCTTACCGCATATGTACTTCCTAATTTGTTTACTAACATTGTCATACTAAGTAAACTGTTTATTAAATAATTCTATTTCCATACGTATCTTAATATAGTATTTAAGAAAGCACAAAATACCTACTCCGCTTGATTGTTATATTTTTGAATCTAATCCAAAGCCAAAACGAAATAAAATAAACTGAAAAACATATATAGCATTATACAAGCGTTAAATTAATTATTCCTGTATAAACAAACAAAAATGAACACAAATTATGATGATGATAATTTTTGACAATACGAAGCATTATTTTTAAAACAAATTAGAGTATTTATAGAGAAGCAATATAAAAAGTGTTGTATTGTTTTATCTTTTCGTTTAAATCTGTGTTCTTCTACTACATTATCGAGTGCTATGAAATCGCTGTACGCTAATTATGTATCGTTTTTGCGAGTTTTATCTTAAGCGAACCTATACATTTATTAGTTAAATAATAGTTCTACGTCTAAGAGACTTCCTTCCACAACTGTGTTGTATAACTTGACACAAAACAGAACTATTTATACATATCTAACTAGAAAATCCCATTTAGAGAAAAACAAAAATCCCTTTCCCACCACTACACCAACTACAACAACTACATACAAACGTAAGATCTGTATGGATAAATCTCAACGCATTCGATTCGATGTATTTTCATTTGTTTATATCAAACAGAGATTTATATACAAAGCAGATGATTAAATGTTGTTATTATACGTATACACAAAACATTTTGTATTGACACAAAACAAAACATATATAGATGAATAAAAAAAAACATATGCAAACAAATGTGTACCATGTATCATTGTTTTAGAATAGATCTTAGATAAAATTATTTGTTATAAAACTAAACACAAGTATTTTATAAAAGAGAAACCAAACAAAACAAGGATCAATTGCCATTGTTGTATTTGTTAGAAGATGAAATGTTTATTGTATAATACTTGTAGAGTTTGCATCGAATGTTTAATTTCAGATTGAAATGAATAAATTACAAAAATATAAAACAAATATATGTTTTATGTATAAAAAGTACATATTATATAGAAAATGCTCAATGAAAAAATACAAAAATAATGATCAAAAATGCAAATGTCTTAAGGCAAATATATGGAACACCAGAACAAAATTAATGTTGTAAAATGTAATCGCATTGAAAATAAAACACAAAACATTTTTATCATCAACGGTGGTCTTTCAATTTTGGTTGGTGTTTTTGGTAAAAAGAATGGGACATTGAAAGTTTTCTTTTCCCAAAAACTAATGCAATTGAACAGCTGATATGGCTGTCAAATAACGCACTAATCCATTTACAAAAGCAGATCAATTTCGTTGCGTGTTCCACAAGCCGCGTAAAATCTGAGATCTGAAAAAGATTTTGTGGTGGATTTCGGGTGGATCTATTTTCGTTAAATGTGCTAATGTGCTAAATCTGGGGCAAATTTCGAATGATTTAATATAAAATTCAACCGGTGAATAGAAAACGGTTAGAACAGTTTCGAAGACAACACATATCGCACCAATCGCGCGAATATTGTTGCATACACTATCCCGCACACGCATTTTTGCACGAGACGGGACAGAGAGATCCGTTTGTGCGCAGTCAATGCTTATAAAGGCGGAAGAATGAGATCATGACAAAATGTCGTGGATGGTCTACCCATAATTATAGATACGTAAAACGGAAACAAACACAAGTTCCGGTGAACAGCATCTCTACTATCACTTGAAAACATTTCTATTTCTGATTTAAAACATGTGAAATAAGAGTTGTAATTAGTCTCAGTAAATTAAACCAACAATTTATCAATCAGTAATACCAAATTTATAAATAATTGTCCGTTCATCACATCCATCGCTATCGCTATAAAAATATCAACATGAATAGCTTCCCCATAATTCCTAACACGTAAACATGATGGCCGACCGAAAAACATGTCACGTTTTTTTGCGTGTTAGGCAATGCCGTCCCTTTCAGTCACACGGCTATTCGGAATTTAGCATCCCTTTAATCTTCCGTGTTAGGAATGTGTGACCGTGTAAATGCGGCATATAACAACAAAAAAGAGATAGTGACGTTTATATTTTCGAGAAGACACACAAAATCTGTGAAGCATGCATCAAAAATCCTCAATTCCAGAGACAATACTGAGACCACCAACTCCGGCCGATTTCCCGTTACTTAGCCTACAAGCTATATTTTTACGGAGTGGTCACGATTTGGAGCGCTAGTATTGTTACATAGAAAATCGTATTTACAAATGTCACGAAACTTCAAAAACTCCGGCTCACCAACACACTCCCAGCAGATATGAGACACTTCCGCTGTGGGCAAAGTTGCTGGCAGAGTTCATAGAGTTTTATCCGTTAAATTTGAAATTGTTCGTTGCGTGTGAATAATATTTTTGTTTAGGGATAAGTGTACATTTGCTTAAGATATTCATGAAAAATTAACAATGTAGATTAGTTGAGGAAATATAAAAACATTTTGAGCAAATTTTCTTCATTATTTAAGAAAAATTTACACACGAAATCGAAGTTAATGCTATCGAAAAGCGGAAAATACACAACTATGTTTGTTCTTATATGTTCCTAGTATATAGAACATCTCCTTTAGGTAGTTTAACTAACAAAACAAATCAAATTATTCGCCTTTTAACAATTTATAATAACTAACCAATGGCGTTCAGTAATGAAAAAATGTGATATTCCCGAACTCTTTCACATTTCCCCACGTTTGCCGCGGTTGGCAGCATTTATTTTTGTAGTTTTTGTGTGTTTTTGCATGTCACACGTATTCTTTTTTGACATAACACCGATAGGAAAACAAAATGGCGAATTTGAAAAAAAAAAAACTGAGGGGGCCAGCAGCAAGAGGATTGTGAGTTGGGGGTCTCAGTATGGTTTGTCTATGGTAAAAACAACCATTTTAGGGAGTGTATCCGCGCGGACACCAATAGGTAACCACCTAGGTAACCAAACTGTTTGATTCCAGTGCCGATTTAATTTTCATGGACAGAACCCAGAACACGACAGACAAACTTTGGAAGAAAGTTTAACGAGTTAAAAGTTTAGGATGATTTATTGAACGTAGATACGTATTGCCACCCATAGCGGATCATCTGGCAGCTACGAAAAATTCAAAAGAATTTCCACTCCACGCTTACTTTGTCGTTGAGAAGGGAGTGAAACCATCACCAACACGTGTTGATTTATTCAGCGCTGGCCTATCGTTACGTTATGAAAGCCACTCGTTCGGAGGGGCAACATGGAGGCTTTGAAAAAGTGAAGTGATAAACGAAGTTGGTAATGGTTCATAAATACCACAACTCAACTCCACTGTTCAAACACAGCAACTGGAATGAAAGAGAAGAGAAATGAAATTTCTTCGTGACATATCCAGGGTTGTCATGTTATTAAAATCGAAATCGCCAATCTTAAATTAAAAAAAAGCCAAAAATCGCCAAATTAATAATTCTCCGTTGCCATATATATGGCCAAATTAAAAGTATTGTAAAATATAATAAAACCCAGCAAACTTAAGCTAATTTCATTAACAAAACAAAAGAAAAACAAAAACAACGTAAAAATCAAAAGATCAGTCTTGTATACTCATACATTTCATCGTGATCACCATCTTCATAAATCCTGGCATTTAATGCCAAAAGCATTTCAGCAGAAGGCTAAAAATTATTGCAGCAAAATTCTTTAACTTTCGAATGAAAGTTGCATTTAAAGAATCCATTTGCATTTTGCTTTTATCGCATTCATGTATTCAAATTCCCCTACCTCCACGAACTCTGGTTGTCCCAAGGCATTTATCGTCTTCTGAACCTTAATTTTAGGGATGTGCTTTTTAATTTTAATTCGAAAATTAAAAATCGCAAGTTTTTGGCGGTCAAACTGATTTTTGTGTCGCCAAACGAGATTTGAAAACGCCCATTTGGTGATAAATCGCCACATCTGACAACCCTGGACATATCTTTTAATAACAAACATTTGTAATTTAACTGTGAAAGCCCGAATAAATTTTGTGCAGCAGGTATATTTTAAACCCTTTCCGACAAACACATTCAGTCGGAAAGGAGCAGCAGCTTTTAACTTTTACAAATACGATTTTGTTTCTTCTCAAATTTGAAGACGTAAACTCTACGAAAACCTGCCTCTCCTGGATGTGTTCGCCGTTTTCATTGTACTACTTTTCAAATCGAACTCAAAAGATGTTTGTCAAGTCAAACGCTTTATTCGGTAATTTAAACTTTGGGCTTAGTATAGTAGTGTGTTGGAACGAATGGCATCTTCGTCACTTCGGCCGGGTACAATTTGTCTCGAATTTTCAATTGCACCGTATTGCCAGACTTTTTCAAGGTCTCATCGATGTACCCCATTGCGACGTTTCCCCCCAAACTAGGGCTGGGGCAACCGCTTGTTATCTTTCCTACCAACGCATCCTTATGGTAAATTTCAACACCAGCCCGAGCTGGTGGTCCATTGGTCATCTTGACGCCAATTCTACGTCGTGTCACCCCATTTTTCAATTGATCATTGACTCGGTGGACCCCCGGGAAGTTAGCCTCGGCCCGACGACGCTTTGCTGAAACAGAAGAGAAAACTCTTAGCAACTCCAAATCGAATCGCATAAATCATTTCGAACTTACATACTAACCACGACAGAGCAGCTTCAACCGGTGAAGTGTTCGCATCAATATCGGATCCATATAGACAGAGACCGGCTTCTAATCTGTAATGTTGGTTTTGCTACAAAAACAAAACTGATAACCTATCAGTTCAAACGCATACCTCAAGGAATCCCTTGCGCCGAGACCCGCCATCCGTACACCATCTACCCCCAACAGAGCCTCTGTCAAATGCCGGACTTTCTCCGACGGCACTGATATCTCGAAACCATCCTCCCCAGTGTAGCCACATCTCGTTATGCGGCATCCGTCGACCCCTGCCACCCCAGCAACTGTTGTCGTCATAAAGTACAACTTGTCCAAATCGACTGTTGCTAGTGTTTTTAGAGCAGCCGCGCTGCTGGGGCCTTGTAGAGCGATAAGTGAACGATCGCCAGATGATAAGAACTCGATTGAAACATCTCGCTTATCGGCTGTATATTTGTTCTGTCAAAATATTAAGTAAATTCGATGAATTCCTTTACGAAATTGCATGTTTTCTCACGTACAACTGCCGATTTCATTATTTCCATGTCTTGCGTCTTCATTGCGGCGTTCGACACCACATACAAGAGGTTATCTGTCATCTTGGACACAATCAAATCGTCGAGAATGTTTCCATCTTCGTTTGTGAACACTGTCAATGTGCCGGCATTTGCGGCCAGCCCGCGTATGTCTGCCGTGCAAATCGATTCGAAACATGCCACAGCATCCTTGCCACGCACGTAGGTCTGCAACATGTGGGATACGTCGAATATAGATGCGCTTTTCCGGGTGTGGACATGAGATGCTGCGATGCCTTGATCGGCATACTGAACCGGCAACAAATATCCACCGAAATTCACTACCTTGCCACCCTTGTCCACGTGAAAATTGTACAGAGCCGTTTTCTCAGCTGCCACCGCGTTTGTAGACGCACTTCGCGATAACACCAGGAGGCTACGAGCTATTTTTGACATCTTGATACAATCTTTGACAATAATTGGTCGTAAATCATAAGACGTCGAGTCTGTCTGTTGACACTGCAGCGATGAATATCGAACTGACACCATGAAATGGAATGAAAATGTGCTTAGCCAGTAGCTGTTGTCACTCAAGTTATTCACTCAATAAACAGATCCTCAGTACTCAGTAGGCTAGGTATTGGTACATCGCTCTCTATTAAAACAAGTCGAAGAGAAGTGATATTGTGGTTTATCTTTATACTTTATAAGCGTCGACTGGCAGCTTCAACGAGCTAGAGCTGATAAGCAGTATGCTGTCAAAGTGTCGACAACAATCCAGCCCACAGACCCCCTTCCCTCGGTCAAAGCAAAGCATAAAATATTCGTGTATGCGAACAATTTAAATACGTTTAGCTAAAATTTATTTCGTTATTATTTCAGAAGTACGGACTATAGTATGTATATTAGGACCGTTTGCTGATACGACTCATAGCGAAGTAAGTGCCACATAAACTCTTATGTGAGAGTTTATGCCCTAAAAAAAGTAGCCCATAAGTGTTTAACTAGAACGTAGATCGTTAAGAGTCGTTTTAGCAAACGGCCCTTGCAGATTTAAAAACAACGCAAAGCACCGTCGCAAGAGCCGCAAAACATAGAAAAAACATTTCGCGCAGGTTGAAAACAAAAGTGGCACTATACAAAATCTTACATTTTTGAGTTAGAGCGACATCTAGGTTCCGATATATACAACGCATCCTTTGTAGAGATACTCTTCCTGATACTTCGTCTAATCTTCGTCTAATCTCACTAGCATAGACAAATCATACTGAGACCCCCAACTCGCAATCCTCTTGCTGCTGGCCCCCTCAATTTTTTTTCAAATTCGCTATTTTGTTTCCCTATCGGTGTTATGTCAAAAAAGAATCAGTGTGACATGCAAAAACACACAAAAACTACAAAAATAAATGCTGCCAACCGCGGCAACCGTGGGGAAATGTGACAGAATTCGGGAATTCAACATTTTTACATAACTGAATGCCATTGGTTAGTTATTATTAATTGTTAAAAGGCGAATAATTTGATTTGTTTTGTTAGTTAAACTACCTAAAGGAGATGTTCTATTTACTAGAAACATAATTATGACAATCATGGTTGTGTATTTTCCGCTTTTGGAAATCATTAACTTCGATTTAGTGTCTAAATTTTTCTTAGATAATGAAGAAAATTTGCTCAAAATGTTTTTATATTTCCTCAACTAATCTACATTGTTAATTTTTCATGAATATCTTAAGCAAATGTACACTTATCCCTAAACAAAAATATTATTCACACGCAACGAACAATTTCAAATTAAACGGATAAAATTCTATGAACGCTGGCAGCAACTTTGCCCACAGCGGAAGTGTCTCATATTTCCTGGGAGTGTGTTGGTGAGCCGGAGTTTTTGAAGTTTCGTGACATTTGTAAATACGATTTTCTATGTAACAATACTAGCGCACCAAATCGTGACCACTCCGTAAAAATATAGCTTGTAGGCTAAGTAACGGGAAATCGGCCGGAGTTGATGGTCCCAGTATTGTCTCTGCTCACTAGTGTCACTTATTACTTTGAGGTAAATCCATCGGTAATAGATAAAACGGCACTTCGGCCATATTCGAAAATGAGGTTTTTTGTTTAGTGTCACTTTTGTTTTCAACGTGCGGTTTATGAACCGGATTTGCCAATTGCCTGCTGGTAAGCCGAAGCCTGATTGTTGGAACGATCATGAATCAATCCGATGTTTTCGATTACGCCACGCATACGAGCGATCCACAACTTGTGATCGTCAACGAGCGAAATGACCGCATTTCTCTGTTTTCAACGCATCTTTTATGGTCAACGTCTGATCGTCACCGGTTTCGTTTCGATTTACTCGAAAAAAAAATTAGATTTGCCGTAGTTCTTGAGATGAATGAAATAAAATGAATGCCGAATACGAGCGGCCTTTTAAAGAAGCTTTCTCAGCACAGTTTCGCATTTTTGTCAGACAGTGTTTTTGGCCCCAGAAACTTAGAAAGGGCATCGCAACTTTTTGCATGTAGAATAGAAATTGTTGACAAACGTTTAGGTCTGTTCCTTTACTTTTAAATCTTACGAATTTTTCGAGTTAAGGAACGGCGTTGAGTAAAAAAAGAGAGCGTCATTGAGAGAGCAAGATTATTACCCCTCCACTGAGAATCTTACGAATTTTTACTGAACAAATTTCTTGGTGTAACAATTGAAAAAGCTGTCAGTCACCTTACAATTAACCTTAATTTGAAATTTGTTGTCCTATTTGACATATGAGTGCATTTATTTTGATTTATGGCGTATTTAAATGGTATCGACAGGCGGAAAAATAAAATTCAATGTTGTCCTTAGATTATTTTAGAAAGTGGCGATGAAATTCTTCCTCGCTGTAATGTGTAAGAAAGGAAAATCTCCTACACGTAAATTTGAATACCGTGTCGTTTTTTCCTCTTCTCGAATGCTTGTAGTTCAATCAATTCAAACTCTTCCATATACTCGGATTCATGAAGTAGTTCGATTAATTCTGAATCACTTTCATCGCTAGGTAGATGAATCAACTAATTTTGTTTGTAATTAAGCAAAAACTTGGAGTTTATACTATATTTTTAACGACTTTTCGTACAACTTTTTTTGAGTTATGTATCTGTCATTTTCATAGATTACTACAAAAGCGTTCCATAACTTTTTCGTAAGTGGGGACGTTCAAGCATGTAGTTTAGTAAGTGACAGCTCTCTCACTAGACCGGTTTTGATTGGGGGAAATCAGGCATGAGAGTAGCTGCTTCAGTTGACGTTTATGGAGGGCTAGCCGACGAATCTAGCCAAGAAATTCGTTGACAGTTCTCACATGTGGCTGACGTAGAAAAAGTGACGTTCCCAACCAATCTAGTTTTTGCGTTCAGGTTAGGTACATCTCATCCAGACCAATCTAGTCGACTTAAGATAGCTAGATTCCTGAATGTGGCCAGTGTCTCTCTCTGTGAGAGAATTTATCGCCACCACTGCCATTTTGACAGTCTTTTCCATTCTTACTACATACGACCGCCGCTTTTATCATTGAAAATGTGGTTATTTCATCAATCTTTGTCCAACGCTACAAGATGTCCTTGTCGATGGAATCTTTAGACATTTTTTCGCGTTCGACAAATGTAATCAGACAAACAAAAGACTTCGTATGCTTGATTAAAATGAAAGATCCACTTTCAGACCATCTGCCACACAAACACAACTGCTGATGTTTGATAAATTTACGTTTTATTTAATTAAAAAATACAAAATGAAAATATAGAAGTATTTAAAAGATTACAATATATACTATAATGGATCTTACATAATACGTTTGCTTTTTGTTTCTGTTTTAAATTATCGATAATAATAATAATAATAATATTAATAAGTGTACCTCCTTTCTATTTGTTTCATTTCTTTAATTAAATAAATGTGGTTACATAAATTTGGTAAATAATTTTGTATCCATATATCGTAGGTGTGTATGCCACCAATTTGAAGAAAGCGAAACAAATAAATTCAATTCAAGTTAAATAAAATAAAAAAACAAAAAAACATTTTTATTATTATTCTGCACGTTTTTTTCTTATAAATAATTGTTTTGATCTTATCATTTAATAACATAAAAAAAGACATCATCTTTTCGTCCTCCTTCTCTCATCAACATTCACTAAATACATTTTCGAATACAAAATAAAAATCAAGAGCAAGGTGAACAGAATAATTTATTTATATGGAAACTAATCCCCATAGCTCTTTCCGAAAATCCTAAGCTCACAAAGAAGAGACAAGTACAGTAAAGAAACCGAAAATAAAAGGAAATGCAGTCAAACTTAACTTGGTAATAATATTATTAAATTTAATTTATTTATCTTTCTATATGCATTTGTTGTTTAATCCTATATATATATATGTTGATTTTTATGTTCTTCACTTTAAATAATAAAATAAGTTCTTTTACACAATATTTATACGATTGGTTGTGTTTTTGTTTTTCTAGTAAAGTAGACGAAAGGAAACTATATATATAAATTGAGTTAAATGTGTTTTTATGTCGTTTGCTTTGAATGCTTTGTGCAATTCGTACACTATACATACGAAGTTCTGCTATTACTTTAAACGAACATAATACAATTTGCACAAAACAATCGATGTTGGAAATCATTTTTCTTTTCTTTTATGGTTTTTACGTACTAAAAATATATTTATTAGCAAAATTATCCTTAAAATCGTCGCCTAAATTGTTTGTATTTTTTATTATAATGTGCGCGTTTGCTAAAGAGGTTTATTTTTTTTTTGTTTTTCATTTTTGTAGTACAATTGATTATGCATTCCTACGTTGATTTGTTTTTAAACATAGATACATTTAATTTTTTTTTAAGTTATCTTATACAGATTCATAAAAATCAGCCTTAGCCATTGATTTAAATAATACACAAAGAGAAATAGACGAAACAATAATAAATTAAAATTGTTTTTCTTGTAAAGGAAGAAATAAGAAAAGATAGGAAATCACTTGGAATAGTTGGAGTTGATTATAGCGTTGGTTTGGTTGTGTAAAAAAAGTAATGATAAAAGCAAATCACCAGCGTTTGTAGAAATGCAGTTACTGGTGGTTGGTGGTGTACTTTCGGACAGTATACTTTGTGTGTTTTTATAGAAAGAAGGCTGCATGTGATTAAAATTTGCTTAACGTTTTTTGCATTTGATTGATGTTGAGTTGGTTTACGGTTTTAAGAAATGGGCGCTGTTTAACTTATAGAAGTTGGGGGCAAAGACTGCATCTTTGTACCTAATTAAGAAACTACTGGTGAAGTATTTTGTGAATAACTCCTCTTGAAGTTGAGCGGAATATTTTTACATTTTGTATAAATCAAACTTCTGGGCGAACCACAATTCGAAGAAACTCTCAACTCAACTCAAGCGAGATTGAGGTGTAAGCTACAGCGGTTTTCACAACTGTTGTAAGGCTCTTCCATAGATTTGTTTAAAGGGACACTGTTGCAAAAGATCACTAAGCGCCTGTCTTGCAAAAGCTGTCTTTTTTTCCCTAGGAAGCTTGTTGACGTTCTTTTGCCTACTCTTCTCCTCTTTCTATTCAATTTAAAGAATAGGGACATTTTGGGCGTCAGAAAAAGATAATGGAAGATCATAATCTCAATTCTGACGATTTGTTTAGAAAACTTCGATTTTGCGAGAGCATTTTCTGTGCTTTTTACAAGACAAGCAAGCAATTGAAGTCGACCAGAAACAGCTTTCTTGTTTCAATTGAAACCAGTGGAAAACGTTAAAAAAGGAGATTTCTCAAACAAAGGTCGCTAATTTAGTCTCTGACGTTGCTAAGTTGTCCTCTGAAGCGTATAAAATGTTGTTAAGTGCCAACCAACTGTTCTTGTGACCATCAGTCGGAAGACGTTTGAAACCGAGTGATTCAAATAGGAAACCGTGTTGTACCAATGACCTTTTTTGAAAAATTACTTTGTTTCCTCACAAACGGGGATAATCCGAGGTGAAGTGATCAACTCCAGATGTGCCCTCGTTTGTTTAAACCAAAGATTTAAGTGTACGTTTACTCATCGCAATGTGAATGTTCTTAAATAGTCACAACATCGTGGTAACAACGTCACCACTATCACGTTACGCTCGAAGATCTGTATGAAACCACTTTCCGATCTCACTTTAGAGCTCCCTACGGCACGTAGTAAGAGAGTTATTCGTAAGAAGCACGACCGACTTATATCAGCTCCCAAGTAATACAGCGCCCACAAAAATGGTCATCAATTTCCGCTGATTTCCTTGGAAAACAAAGGCAGAGCTAATATTCAAAACGTCTAGCTCCACTGAGTTTCCAAGTGAAAGCTGCTCGATTTGTTCTTCAAATTAAAACCTTTTTTCTGTTCTAAACCGAGACAAAATTGATAAAATGGCAGTGGTTGTTCATTTAGTTGGTGTTTAAGATTTGTTTTTAGCAATAAAGCGGCTGATTAGATGCAGCCCGACTGCTGCTTATTCACACATAGTATAGTGAAAAAAAGAAGATATTTCTTGTAATAAAAAAATTAATACTGTTTTAAATTGGTGCGTACTATTTTCTGTATTGTTACAACAAAAGCATTTCCAGGATAAAAATATTAAACAATAGTTGAAGACATTCCGTGTGTATACAGAGGTTTTTCTTTTTCGTTTCGTTTTAAATTTACAATTAACAGTTTTCACAATAAACTACAATTATACATAAAGTATTGTCATTTGTGCAAAAACTTTTCTTTTACACCGATTTGTTAGGAAGAATCAAATTTATTCGAAATAAATATAAATAGCCAGCTTCCTTATGTGAGAAAATATTGTTTACATGTACGAATTTGTTTATAGTGTTGCCATAGACATAGAAGAAGAGAAAACCGCGAATAATCAACAACAATACCTTCTTTTATGGATTTTTGTTTGATATTTTCTATGTTTTCTTAATCGTAATTATTATATTGGAAATATTGTTTTGTTCATAAATTCTGTTTGCAATAAATATTCTATATATCGTGGGATGTATGTGTGCAATCAATTTGTATTTAACTAGAATATTAATAAAATCTTTTCTTGTTTCTATCTTTTGATTGGTTTTTTTCTTTTTCGTTTGTTTTTGCTTTTTTTTTTTATCATTTTGGTTGGATTTCTACTACGGAATTGCGCGGAGAAGAAACTAATTTAAGAGAAAAATATATATGTATATATGCTTGTTTTGTATATGGAAATAAGAGACAACAAATAACAACGAATATGTGTGTGTACATTGTGTTTGAAATTGCATTTAAAAGTTCTTATCAGTAAGCCTGAGCTTCTTTGTAATCACTTTGATCCAAGGTATAGAAATCTTCCAGTTTCCATTGAAGTGTTTCGAAGGTGGGCCGTCGCATTGGATCTTTGTGCCAACATTCGAGCATAATCTCGTACAGACGTGATTCGCAATTTGGTGGAATTGGCATTCGATAGCCATGCTCGACTTGAGTTAATACTTCAGCATTTGTCATACCTGTGTGGAGAGAAATGCAGATTTTGATTAAATAGAGAGTAGAAATAAGCAAAAGGGTGTATTTACCTGGATATGGAATACGTCCATAAGTAACTAGTTCAGTTAGTAGAATGCCAAAACTCCACACGTCGGATTTAATTGAGAATTTACTGTAGTTGGCCGCTTCGGGGGCAGTCCATTTGATTGGGAAACGGGCACCAACACGGGCTTCATATTCATCTTCTTTGATCAGCCTGTTAAAAGGAGAAACGTAATTTTTTTTATTAAATGCGAACAATTTTTAGCAATGACTGAATGGAATGTAGTGTGTCACAAAAGGCGCCTACATAGTACTCTGCGAGAGGTCTATTTTAGGGACCTTTAACACATTTTTAACGCAGGGGTTCAGAGGTTAATATTTTTCCACTCTACTTTAGGCGGAGTGTGCTATCCTGATGTAAAATTGATCACTGTAACCAATCTATCGACGCAAAATCTAGCGAATACATCCCCGTAGCGCCGAGCATCTGCAAGGCTTGTGAACCAGTCTCTCATTAAACCACTGAGCAAATTACCATCTAATGGATTACCACAACAACTCAGCGAATAGATGCAAAGCCTTCAACTGCACAAATCGATTTAAGTTGTTGTGGTTGACGAAGACGATTCAATCATTTTCTAAATTTTCTAAAAACGAAGGAGTGTAAAGTGTGAGTGAGTAAAAACTCCCCATCTACTCCATATAAATGGTCTGCTTAGGTCGACGAATAAAGTACTTTTACCTTCGCCGATGAAAGCACTCCAATGTCTTCAACTCTCTCGAACTACAACTACATCTCACAGTCATTGCGAGGTAAAAACTTCCCTGAAAGAAGGGTACATGGAATACTTACCGCGCCAAACCGAAATCAGCAATCTTCACAATATTATTATCACCCACTAATACATTTCGGGCGGCCAAATCACGATGAATATAGTTCTGTGATTCCAAATATGCCATACCGGCTGCTATTTGTGCTGCCATATCGATTAGAGTTGGCATCTTTAAGCTCCGTCCTTTGCCTGTGAAATGAGAAGAAATCCACTTAATAGAAACGATGTGCTCCACATTTTTTTTTAATAGGTTTACCTTGCAAGTATTCCAATAGAGATCCATGCTTCATAAGTTCGGTTATAATGTAAATTGGCTCCTCCACTGTACATACAGCATACAGTTGAATCAATTTATTATGACGTAATTTCTTCATAATTTGAGCTTCAGCCAAAAAGTCTTTAGGGTCCATTGTGCCTGCAAATAATAATCACAAACAAAATTGGGATTAGTTCTATCTTTCGACAGCATCACTCTGCAAGCTACACGTACCGGATTTCAATGTCTTGATAGCCACCGGTGTGGTGTTGTTCCATAAACCTTCCCATACCTCACCGAATTGTCCGGAGCCAAGTTTGCGTACGAACTTCAAGGAGGTTCTATCGATTTCCCATTGATCGCGTGTTCGATGGGACAAGCCTTCGGTGACGGGTTTTTCAATCTGTGAACAAATATTTGAAAATTGGTTTATATGGATAGGCTTTGTTGTTATTCCAGTTCAACGACATTTACATAAAAAAAAATAACAAAACAAATAAGAAGATAATCGTGTGTTGGGTGTGGGGGCGGGGGTGGGTTACTTTGTGTTTGCTTGTGCTTGAGGAGGCCATAAAGGTACTTGACAAAAAATGTAGTGCAGAATAATAATTCTTTTCTGTTTCACAAGGTGGGGCTTTAAAAAAAATGGCTCAAATTTACAGCAATACAATTTTGGTGTAACTTTTCTTCATATTCGGAATTCTGACTCGTGGGAACCCATAGAAGGAAGTATCTGGCAGAGGTATACAGTAACAATCGAATATGCAAACAGAGATGAGTTTTGTGTGCAAAACTTTCAGTTACAAGGGATACCAGCTATGCCTAGTCTACGTTCAAGTTCTAGCAAGGGTTGGTAAGGTTTGGTGCGATTGGATGTCAGATTTCTGACTGACGATAGCTGGATGTACCTAAATTAAAAGAAATCTTTCAATCTATTGCCTATTGCTCTATAAAATGTAACCTAACTTTGATCTTTCAATTTATTTTCTGCAAAATGTTGCAATTGTCGGACAAATTTCTGGCCAACATTTTCTTTGTAAATGCGCTGCAACTTCAGGCTTGTCGCACATTATGTCTTTTGCAATTTTATACTATTACACGCGAATGTTTAAGATATAGTTAAACCCTCGTAGACTTCTTAATGAATTAAACAATTTCTGACCCACATCACGAATAAACTTCCACTGCATGAATTATCTTAGGACAACATTTTTGTCAAATTTTCCAGATTTGTTTGTTCCACCTAAGCCGGACACCGCTCGCGTGCTTATCATTTAAATAAACAACTGTTGTATGTTGTCTTGTCACCCGCGACGGACAGTGTCAATTTACTTTGCAAATATTTGACTTTTTCGGGCATACAGAAGTCGCTTCGCTAATCATTTTATGCCAATTAATTTATTTATCGCAAAGCAATAGACGCTAGTTTTCACACTCTGTCTCTGACCGATTTGACTCCAATCTAATTGGTTAGGGAAACATAAGGAAATTTCGCACGTAATTGTCTATGAACTGAAATGGAATGCTCTAAAGACAATCTTCGATCGAACTGTTAGATGTGTTTAGGGGTTTTCTCTCTGAGTCAGATAAAGTGAGTCTTCGGTTTTATAGTTTTTATTTCTAGTTACTGTTTTTCCTGTTACACAAGGAATGCGTTACGACATGAACATGAGTTGCTTAACCTCTCAGACGTTCGCTTGGATGTTAATAGATTGTCTGATATTTTAATAGCAAATAGCAAGATCCTTTAAGATTATGTTTATGTGGGAACTTTGGCAGTTATTTAAGCTCTCGTAGGTAGAAATTGATTTGCAAATATTTATTAATGGGATGTAGAAACTTTTAATGTTGCATAGCATTTCCTTGCTTAAAAGGAAAAAGGATTTCAAATCGAAATAGACCTTCTGACGACAATTTGGTGTTTCCTAGTTGCACTTTAGAGAAGTTCGTTCAACAAACTCTCTGCTTACCAATTTGTAAATCGGTTAAGGTACGACAAAGTAATCTATTAACAACTTCTAAGCTCCGCGCATTGGCATTTATTTTTTAGTGTTCTATTATCAGCGGGATACTCATCAATTAAACGTTCTTCATATGTGAAAGTCAGAAACTGACAGATGGGCTTCACTAGTCATTAAGTCGAAAGAAGTTTCTACTGTCAAGAGTCACGAATCATAACGTGGCATTGAACTCTGAACTAATCACGTGAACTCTTGAGTTATTTTGTTTTTTTGTATTGCCATTTAGATTGCATTGCGAATAATTAGCGACGGCATAACTATAGGAAGTATTGGCGCCTCCATCGAACATTTTAAATTTGCTTTTATGACCATTTGTCGATTAGGTGACTTGATTGTTGGTGTACAGTGCCGACAATTAGTGCAGTCATAAATCCACTCCGAATACCTCTGTGAAGGTTCCATGGCAAGTTATCTTGCAGGGTTTTCATGTTAGTGAACTAATTGAAGGTCTGTCGGTAAAATGTAGATAGTTGGAGCACCAACCCTAGGCTTTTGTGTGATTTGTATTCTTTGGACGTAATTGCGATTTGTGAACAGTATTGGATACTTAGTTCGTTGTACTACAAAGCACAAATGGTTCGATCTGCAGAAAAAAAAGAAGAGATTTAAACGTTAAACTTCTAAGAAAGAAGAACGGAAAACAAACCACGAGAGACCGACAAAACTCTTTTAAAACAACAAAAAAATGCCTTGCTACCAGAAATTTGGAGACCAACATGCGAGTAGCTCAGTGGTAGGGGATTGCGCTTATGCGATTGACGGCGTAGTGTAAGGTTCACTTTCTGAACACAGAAATGTCCTTTATGCTAAGAAATTCCTGTCAGAATTAAACAATTGGTTGAGGGTATCCCTTAAAGATGTCTGATTATTAATTAGTTATTGAGTTTGAAATTGCTTCAACTCTCACAAACGGGTTTTCGTAAACAAATTGCTTTTCTCTTATGCAATACATCAAATAAAGCTTTCTGTTTATTGTCCTACTTTAAGTGTCGGTACAAGAAGGACTTGCCATCTTTGATGGATAGTGTTCCACATCACATTAATATGCATTTTACGTTATGTGTAAGTTTATAATGACACATTTTCCGAGCTCCGGATATATTATTTATGTTGAAAACGGAATTTTCTTTACTTCACCTTATGGACATACTCCACCACTGAACTCGAGTGGCGCCATCTTGTTATTCTCCCTAGAAGAAACGAAAACGAAGTAGCCGTTGCCAACTTAACTTTTGTCACTGTAAAATCGAAAACGACGCATACCTAGTCGCCATTTAAAATGTAATAAAGCCAAAACATAAAAAATTTAACTGTTTTCAATGTTTAACATTTTGTGGAATCGAGCTAGAACAAATTTAAACTGCTTTCAATGTTTAACATTTTGTGGAATCGAGCTAGAAAATCAAGGTGCGAGGGATCGGTCCAAAAACTGGGAGGTTACAGCTACATAAGGACACCACTAAATGATCTAATCTGTTAGTGGTTTGCTTTAAGTCGGATAGTCGATTGGAATCGTTTTTTTTTAATGCGCCATTTACTTATGTCAGAATACAAAATTTGTGGGTTGAATTTTGGGGTCCTGCGATTATTTTGGGAACACTTTTTAGAAACGAATAGTCTGGTAATAGATTTTAGTTAGTTAATATTTATTAGTCAGTCAATATAATTGAAACAATATTGGCCAAAGAGTACAACCTTTTGGAACCCCACTTCGAAGGTATATTTTTTACAATATTTCATACGATATTTACCCAATTAGCAAGTTATTGTACTAAACTTCGTTTATTCTTAAGCACAGAAAGCTTTCAATGGCTCCGAGAAGCAATGGTCCAAATTGGATCTGTTGTTTTAATATAATTCTTAAGCTGGAAGCGGAATCTTTTCGCTGGAGGGAGTCCCAATTTCATTCGAATTAAAAAAGCTCAACTCAATAGTTGCATGACTATGCAATTCTGCTATAACTTTTTTAGCGTTGAGCTCGCCAGAACTAAAAATCGTTAGAGAACAGACTTGAGTTTTAAGTCATAAACGGTCAGTGCTTTTCGATGTACTGTATGTACCTTCAGCGAGGATCTTAGATATGTTTGAAATCGCCGACATTTTCGTTTTTTAGCGAGAGATGCATGCGCTGGTGAGGATGCGCCCCAGCTTCGCATCGGACTGTAGCGCTACCAAGCCTAAAGCAAGTTTGAACATTGACAGCTGACAAGATGGCTCCATTTGGACTGTTATCTGAAAAACATTCTCTTTCTCAAGTTTGTAAAATTGTAAAGTTGCGTTTTTGATTTACAACATTTTTGCTTAATAAACTCCACGTGCTAGCCGACAAAGGTTGTTAATTTGGGCCATCCAGCATAGTTGAAGCTATTGATTTTCTTTTTGATTTGTCTAGAACATATTTAACCTGGGGGCAGATGACGTAAGACGATGGACGATATCGTTTTTGAAACTTTGATGTTGTTTTTAAGCTGATTTAGTTTTGATTATCGTAAGTTTTCAATGTTTTTGTAAAGAATGAAATAAATAAAGCCGTAACTTTTGCACTCAGTTGCTTGTTTTGGAGGACTATCGTTTAGATTTTGACGCACGGAAAACTTTTTCTGTTTTCAATTTACAAAAGCAGAACAAACATTTTTCACTAAATTGTTCATTTGTCAGAAAATAGTTTACAACCCTTTAAAATGTTTCTTGCAATCGATTTACTTTTTGGGGTTGTTTCTGCATTCAGCTGACTAATTTCTTTCTAAGCTCTTTCCGGTTAATGTTTAAGTTCTCTTTCGTATTTTTACGCATGCAATTTTCTGTTAGCTATAACTTGTTCCTTAGTTGCAAATTATCATGTGAGGTAACTTTGAGTTTCTGTTAAAATCGCTTTGAAAACAAAATAACATTTTCGAAATTACAATCATTCGCGAAAAACTGGCTATGTTGACCATGTCCATTTAGACTCATGTACCAATTTTAGGTTAAGTCGTTAGGGGTTCTTGAAAAGACCTCACTTTTTTAAAACAATCACATAAAGAGCATCTTTAGTATAAATATATAACCAAAGACCGGGAACTGTCCAAAAATACCAAAGTTGAAGCTTGCAAAAAATGTGCCGACCACGTACTGTGTTTTGCCATATTTTGCGCCATTCTTAAGGCAGAAAAATGTTTAAATTTTAAGATAGTTTATTTTCCATCAGCGACATATCAGTGTCATCTCGCTTGGAAAAAAAATAGTACGGTCGTGAGGTCGGTGAGTGCACATGATAGACGCTCCTACGAGTATTAGACGAACAAGTTTTTGTGTCATTTTCCTTAATTTTGATACCTGTCACATTGTATGTCTGCGCATGCCTATTTGCATTTTCCGGCCTGTCAGCATATGACAGAAATATTCCCCGTCAAATGGTACCAACTGAATTCCCATGAGTTCGTCAACACCTACTGTCCACTTAGTTTTTTTTTTTTTTTGTAATGAATTTCAAATATTTGACCCAAGCCCACTTGGGAGGGATTAATTGTGCAAACAATATACCTAGTCAACCCATATCGCTATCTCTCGTATCCCTATTTACATTCGATTTCGACTCATTTGCGGTCTAGGCATGAGTCAGTATTACACAGTACTTCCAGCGAATCTGGGTGTCACTTTCATTTGTCTGCGCTTATACCCATTATTCCCATTTCCGGAAAGCACCGCGATTTCGTGATTTCCACTAAAGCCACTGCCCATGCCCACTGCTTACATTTCTATCTTTCTTTTTCTATTTGCATTCACTTTTAGCCAATTTCGTTTGCTTGTATTTAACACAGGCATATATGTGGAAATTATTTTTTTGTTTATCTCACTTTGCTATGCTTGGTTGTATGTTTTTCTAATGCAAGTACACACAGTCCAACACCAGTGTGAATGCAATGCAATCGAATTAATTACTTCAATGTCAACGGAATCATTTGTCAAATGATTTCCAAATCGGACACAATTACAAAACTTTAAGCCGACAATGGTAGTGTTTTGGACTTTTCCACCCCACTTACTCAATTGCACTTTTGAAATGCAATATCTGGATCTGAAAGATGAATGGGTTGCCGGTACAGTAAAACGGTTGGTAAGTACCAAACAACAACAAGTAAGAAACAACAACAACTTAAGGTTCAGTGACACCCGAAATAACTTCGACCTTCAAAGCCGACTTGGTTATGGTGTTTAATAAAGGAAAAATAAACTGGTTGCTGTGTGTGGAGCAGTGGGTCAATGATGGCATGATCTGGTACTTGAAAATGGTCTTCGGGGCAACGCACAATGATTCACTAAAATCGGTGGGAAAACACAAAGCACACTGGCATCGGTGGGCTAATTGATTGCTCAAACATTTTGTCAGGCGTAATGCAATTCTGAGAAGAGCTGTTTTTTTTTTTCTTTCTCATTTACGACAACCGAAAGTCGTCCATTTAGTGAGTTATATAATGTTTTGCGTGTGTGAGGGTAAAGCTGGAAGATGTAGACGGCATTTCTTGCAGTCGAACAGCGTTCGCAAAGTGTCAGACTGGTGGTGATAGGTGGTATTTCTATTGATTGGGAGAGGATGAGTGCAACGATTGGTCAATGATGCTGCTGTTAAAAGCATAAAGACAAACTGTGGACAAACCGCCAAAACAATTCACTTATAGGTCTTTCTATACCACCTACAGAACTTTGGTTTGGAAACTTGCTCTAATTTTGTACATCAAGTGAGCGAGCCAATCACTATCAAAAACAAATTGTTTCCTTTTTTGTCTCATATCAATTTTTGTATTAAAGTCTTAAACCGATTAATCATTCGCTCAACCAAAATGAGATCTCTAGCCAGTCGTTTTTCCTTGATTCGTAATTCTTCCACCAGTGTTCAAAGGACCACATCACCATCACCACAGGGTGAGGAAATTTCACCACCAAATCAAGCGGAAACTATCAAAATTGTCAGTAAATCAAAATCGAAACGAAGAAAATTGAACCCTCATCGGCTGGATAATAATTACAAATCATCGATAAAGAAAATCCTGAAGAACGTGCATCCCAACTTGAGTTTGACAAAAAACTCTGTTCTAGTACTCAATTCTTTGTTGAACGACATGTTTACTCGTCTGGTAGAACAGGCGCTCCATTTCAAGACGGTTTCACGGCGGAGAACACTGTCTCAGTTGGACATGGCAGCGGCTTGCAAGATGATCTTCCCCGGCGGATTAGGAGTCGCAGCATGTACGGGCGCCACAAGGGCAGTGGTGCAGTTCCAAAATGCAGAAATTGAAGAAATATAAAAATAATTTTGTCCATTTAATTGACTGTTTGTTTTTGTATTTTGAATTTATGTACGATGTCCTTTATGACCACGCATCTACTACAATGGAGATTGTCTTCACTTATTACGTAACAGCTACAGTTAAAAATGTTGAAGAAGTTCAAATAAAGCAATTAAGAACGATCACGAAACAAAAACAAATTTCTTCGCGTGATGTTCGTTCACGGTTGAGACTATTCCGGGCGTTCTGGGATTCTTGAGAAAAAAAAATATATCTCTAAAAATATACCTATTATCGTGAAATTCTATCGAAAGGTGTTTCCCACGGATTTGAATTTAAATTTAAACTGCAAACGATGTGCAACAAACACTGCAACTCGCTTATTTCATCGATTTCGTAATTACGAAAGCTTAAGCAAAGCTTTTTTAACAGAAGCTGTGAATGCAAACGCGGTTGTTACACAGCGTGACATCAATTATATTTTAATCCGTTCTAAGGTCAAGATGAAGTAATAAAAGTGGCAAGAAAATTAACCAATTAAATACTTTCGAATAGGAACTACTTCCAGTTCCAAACAATCATTTCTAACCTCGAAAATTAATATTTTGTAGGTCATAATAGATGGCTTGGTTAAGAAAATATTGCGCTGTGAGTTTCTTCAAATTTAACCACCAAAAATGATTATTCGTACAGCGAATTGGTAAATACAAATTTCTAGTTCAGGTACACTAAACTTGTTGATGTTTACAATTGCATCTTCTGTCATAGTTAAGGTGATAATAACTGTGATTGTTGATTTTTGGCGATCGTTTTGGCTAGGTCTGTATGTAGAAGAAGATCGATTTGAATGCCGAAGACATACACCAAATATACCAGGACACTTCCGTAATTTTTCAGACGATTATCGTCGAAACGATAGACCTCCAAAAGTAGCAACTAAGTGCCAAAATTACGAGTGTGATACCTTAGTTCAGTTAGTTTTCCACAAATGTAACGAAAGCTGACGATAGTGAAACAAATTCAGGCAAAACATGACTTCTAATGGCCATCAAAAGGCGTTTTACTTTTTTACTTCAGATCTGAGCTCTGAACTGAGTTCGAGCATTATGAGCGCGCTCTGAAGAGAGTGTACTCAGATTGTTCTGAGGTATTTCTGAAACACACTTGAGCACATAGCTGTCATTTGTTGTAAATATATGTATAAATTAAATATTTATTAATTGTTATTTATTAAATTGGTTAATATTCAGTTCGAAAACAACAAGGTTCGTCGGCCATTCCAACTTGATTGCGCTCTGAACTGAAAGGAAAGAAAAACGCCTAAAGTTTCAAAAACGATATCGTCGCGACGATTATTGTTTGACGGAATCTGCCTCCAGTTTATGACATTTTATCATAAATGATTGCAGACTTTCAGGCTGATACAGAAACCGTGATTCGGGATAGTTTTAATAAGTGCAGCACTTATGTAGAGTACAAATTTTGTTGTGAACACACAGTTAACTCTTGTGAAATGGTTAAATTTGCGGTATATATTTTAGAGCTACCCAAATACAGCTTGCAAGGCTTCTTCATTGGCGCCAGAGCTTTATGTAACTCTGTTCATGATCTCAGTATGGTACCTACCTTAGAAGATGGCGTCTGATTTTAATTGTGGCCTTTGTAAGTGAATAACACATTTTCCCATTTAGCCAGGGCCCTATTTCACCAACCACTTTTGCAATTTTTCACTTTATCTTTTCAAATTTCGTTTCACCAAACGCAAATTTGCAAAGAGGAAATTATTTCTTTGCAAAGTTGAAAATTTTCTTCTTCTTTGCAAAATTCGTTTCACCAAACAAAAATTTTCAAAGTGCAAAGCATGTTTTTGCAAATTGCTAAGTTTTGTCAATTTGCAAAAGAATTCGTCCATTTCGTTTTACCAAACAAATTAGATTTGCACTTTACATTCAAAATCGTAAAACGTTTGTTAATAATATGCAAAGAAAAAAAATCATTTGCAGTTGATCTTTTGTTGTGAACGGTTGGTGATATAATTAAAAAAATATATAATGAACCGTTTCGAAGCACTCTTTGAAGACGAAAAGTATACAAATAATGTACAAAGGGTTGTAAAATTAAGGACAAATTTTGAAATTGGAGATCATTTTTCAACCCTGGAAAGCTTTTGTTTAACGAAGACAAGTATTGAACGAGTTTTGGCCACAATTGGACATAGGCTAAGGTTTGACAGCGAACGAAATAATTGCTTAAGTCCCTTGCAACAGATTCTAAGGACACTATCATGGAGTCGCTGCTATGCACGGAATAAGTAAAGCTGCAGTCTGCAGAGTAGTACAACGAGTTTCGGACGCAATAATCGAGGAATTGCTTGCAACCACCAATTGCTGGCCACAAAATACTTCGGAAATAGCTACCCAATTTTTTGCTCAAGGTGGATTCCCTTGTGTAGCTGGATGCGTTGACAGTTTTTTGTTTAGTTATTTATAGTAAATTACAGTTAGTACAGAGTTCAAATGAAGGAGTGAAACGTTAAGTAGGCCGATGCAAAAAAAAAACTACATGACTGGGTGAACATAAGTACCTATAGTTAGAAATGAATAAGTTTTAAGTTATTGCATAGTATTTATTTTTAGAATATGGATAGTAACTCACATTTCTAACATTTTGCATATGACTTGTATGCAAAGCATCGGTCAGGCCGATGATAAATATTTTATTTGTTTTAATTGTTCTGAACTTGGACGCTTTATTTTAAGATATTATGTTAAATACTGCTATACGAACTTAATAGAGTATTAGAAAACAAATTTTTTAAGCCCAACAAACAATTTTGCGACAATAAAACTTGCTCTATATTACGTGTTGGGTGCAATTAAATATACAAACATACACGCATATGTTTTTCACTTTGCAAATTTACAAAGCACGATTATAAATGCAAAGTTCTCTTTGTAATTGGTGAAACACTTATACTTTTCACTTTGCAAAAAAGTCTGAAAAAGTCGTGAGAGCTTTGCATTTTTGGTGAAACACATCGCACTTGTAGGTACTTTGCAGGAATTATTTTTTTGGAAAATTGCAAAGTGAAAAGTGGTTGGTGAAATAGGGCCCAGGGTGTCGACAAAATTCAGACACTCGTTTTGAGAATAAAAGTCGAAGTGCAAACGATTAAGGGTGTCGAGCTGGTAGCTTCTAGAATCACTTGTCCTTGTGCTGGCCAATTAATTAACTTTATTTTTTAAATTATCTGATTCACAGGATACAGCTGATTTTTTGTGTCTTTTTTTTTAACAGACATTGTTCTTGCGCGAACAAGTTTAGACGCCTTGCAGCTATGAGTTTTCATTGTTGAAAATAGTTTCAAGCCCTACCCCTACTAAGGCGTGTTTGACAATACTCGTAGGTCTATTGTGACAAACATTCTTCTCATTGAAATAAAATTAAAATAAAATAAAAAAAAGAACCACACCCTTTTCGACCCATCTGAGATTTATGGCGATATGTTTGCGATTGGGATGGGTTCATCGAAAAAAAGGGGTTTTTTGTTATAATCTGAGGCACAAATAAAATGTCGAGTCATAATGCGTTTTTTTTTTAGCTTCGATCTCAGCAAAGTAAAGTAGGATTCTCAGCAATAACAATAACTACGGTAAGTCCTCGAGTTGTTGTAATTGCGTACTGAAAATCCTACTTGACTTTGCTTTGCTGAGATCGAAGCTGAAAAGAACACGCCTATAGTTGGTTCACCAAATTTAATAGTTTATACCATACATACATTTATCAGAAATCCTCGAAGGCAAATTTTACACAAATTACTCTCTAAATGTTTATTGATACTCTGTGGACAAACTACGCTCGATTTAAGTCCTCACCGAACAATACTCCACTCTAATTAACAACTACACATTTTGTTCAAATTATAGGCATCTCTAGCAATGGTTAACTAAAGCACACAGAAAATCAATTTCCATATAGAAAAATACTTCCAATCATCAAATAAACAAATATCTATTATACGACACAAAATATTTAAGAAAAACAAGAAAAACAAATTTCGATAGAGGAAGGTATTTTATTGTAGATAATGTTTTTTTTATTTTTTTTGTCAGTTAAAGAAGAATATGTTGATAAATCCTACCTCAAATATACCCACGAATTGGTTAGACTATAACGCAAATTATAAATAAAAAATATTTAAATCAAAAAATCGGAGAGAAAAAAGAGAAGGAAAACAAGAAAATTACATAAAAAGAATCATCTTCATTGTTATGATTTTCTTATTTCTTTTTTTTGTATTGTGTAATGAATAAGGTAAATAAAAAAAAAAAAAAAAAAAAAATACTCTAAACCCAAAACAAAAGAGAAATGCAGAGAACCGAGAAAAATTATTGTCAAATTGTAAAAATTATGTCAAACAAACTTCAATGGGGAATCAAAGTGTGAAGTAATTTTTTTGTTAACTGTTTTCACGATGAAAAATTAAAATCAAAAATGTGTAAAGGTGTGAATAATAAATAAACGCAACTTTTGCTAGGAACAACTGTTGACCTACCTGTACACATGGTTTGCATAGATTAACACACAATCCATCGGAATCCTTTGAGTAGTGTTCGACGAGTTCTTGAAGTGTTCTAGAAAAAAAAAAAAAAATGGAAATGGAAATTTAGTTACAAATGGAGCGAGGTTGGGAAAATATTTTAACTGTGACTTGAATGGGATTTTATGCAGTCATGTAATGTAAGAGAGTCGAGTGGCAGCAACAATCCAAATGATGGTCGTGAATAAGTTACTACATATTTCAATGAGGCACTATTGGTCCAATGTAGTGTGCATAAGAAATGTCCAATTGCACTTTACTTTCCCATTTATTCTTTAAAATAACAGTCGGTAAATGAATTGATATTGCAGGCGACAGGTTTGTGTACTTGATACGCAATTCAATGGTTTGGATCCGTGCTAATCGCTGACAATTTTGTCCTGTTGCATATGCGTCCTGTAATTGTTTAGACGTTTCTTCACGCAGCATACCTAGGCAGCGTTATAAACAACGTGATTTTTACAATGCGGCATCACAGCAAGTTGATCGATTCTCTATTAGCGGAGACACAATTCGTTCCCCTCTTCGTAGTTGTCTCCACTAAATTTCACTTCACATGCCGACCAAAGGTGATTCCCATCTTGTGAAGCAATTTCCCTTCGCAACATAGTCACGCGTGCATATCATTTGAGACCGCTCGCCTGCGACATCTTAAACACGTTAGCCTCACTCTGTGCTCTAACATGCAACATTCTCCTCCCACTCTGTATCTCTGTATCGATTTAACAAACAAAAAAGTGTCCTCACCTGAATGTCGTTCGGCGTGCTATAAAGAATCCGCCCTCATCTAATTGCCTGATGCGGTAATGCTTCACTGTGTCACCATCTCGCACTAAAAGGGGAATAATACAGGCATCAGTCATTGTGTTGAGTTGGGTAGTTTTCCATAAAATAATCACGTTTTTTAATTTCTACTTATATTGTCAACTACCTTGACTAAATGAACAATTAGATTCTAAGTATACCTCAAATTAATAAGAGGGGATTTTCAAAAAATAATAATTAGGTGTTATTAATGTTAATTCAGAATACAGTAACTACTGACATCTGCCGGTCAGATCACGACAGAATTAGCTTAATGATTATAGCAACTTGACACAGGTATAATTGGATTTGTGTCTACAAATCGGAACAGAAGGGCATTCGAAATTAAATGAGTCCTCACAAATGGGGGTGCCGGACTAGAACATAATTGTTTGTCTAAAAGTTTAGTAATCTTTTTTTATGGGAAAATATATTTGGACTTTTGATCATCCATTTTATTTAATCGAATTAAAAGTAACGAGCTTTTGGAACGTTAAAAACTTGCCGAGTGGGTGCAGATTGGTATGGTACACTAAATTAATATAAATATTATATGTTAATTATGCTGCACAGACTCAAGTTGGTTCAGAGAGAAGCTAAAACAACATGGTTGCCACTATTATTAAAAAAAAAAATTCCCTGACTTTCCCTGACCAGTTTTGAAGTTTTTCCTGACCAAATTTTGCAAATATACCAAAAAAAAAATCAATCATTTAAACACCAGTCCTTGAGATCAATAAGTTATATGGGTTTATTTATTTGTTTGAAACAAATGGGAGTGTTCAGGCGGATTGATTTTTATATTTTTGCGTAAACGTGTGGGTAGACTTCAGAGCTCGACATAAATATTTTTTTTTTAAATTATATAAAAAAAAATACAGAGTGAATTTTCCCTGACTGTTTTCAAAGCTCCCTGACTTTCCCTGACATTCCCTGACTATCCCTGGCTTTCCAGTCCAGTGGCAACCATGAACAAGAAAGCGGAATATAGGAGGTTGGTGCAATAACCAATTTTTTAAGTTTAATTTTTATGGCAGATTTGATTGATTTTTAGGGTCGGCTAATAATTTGCAGTTTTATTTTTAACGTTTCAACGTTTTGTTTATAGAAATTGTTTTGTGGTCTGGATCCGGACTTGAAAAAGTATCCTTCCACTCAAAAAGCAGACACAAATGATCACCGGGATAAATAAAACTACATTTAAGAGAATCATTTCAAAAAGAGGACTCTTTTCTAATCTTTTGTCAGTGGCAGGTCACTGTAAGACCAGTGTTAAGGCTTGTAATACATAAACACAGTGGGTCCTACTAATAATCATTTTGAACATTCACATTAAATATTTTGCAGGAGGTCAGAATGGGCAATTTTAAATGGAAAATTTCGACGTTGTGAGTTCGAAGGATTTAGCCTGGAGACTAAGCATGATTATTAGTATCGCGCAGTGATGAGAAATGAATACTTATGAAGCCTTTGGGATGCAGGAACCTGGACTTGTGTGTCGTATTGAGAAGCCTACTCCCGGATGTTTGTCAACCACTGAAATACTGTAGCGCTACGAATATAATTTCGAATTTTACCTCCTCATTTTATGTACGGCCGACTTAAGACTTAAGAATTAAGCGTAATAGGATATTGTGAACTGAAGCTAGCGTCAAAAATGGACGAATATTTACTTAAACCCAGTTGAGCGCTTTAAATAGGTCAATAATCCTATTACAATCACAGTCACGACACCCAGCATCAATGTTAAGCTGAATTACACCCATTGAAATCTTTTAAGGTTACCGCTTTCGATGCGTGCCCCACAAAATGAGAGCTCAAAAGAAATGATGACGGAATGAATATATTTCAATGCAGCTTGTCAATTCCCTCGAAAGCTTTACAAAGTTAGACCTATTTTCGCTACCATTGTTCCGGCCTTAACTACTGGTTTTATAAATGGATTCTATTTGAACTAACCTGATAACGAGTAATCGTTGTGTCGACTCTCTGAATCTCTGATCAAGAACGCGCCATGCTCATTCTCGGGCAGCAACAGTTTCTTCTCAGCCTCGATACGTTTTATTTTCCGGAAATACCATCTGTAACGAAATAAATTTAAATTTGCATTTATTAGTTAAAAACACACAGCAATATGAATTGTTTACGCTACATAATCAATTATAAATTAACCAACCGACCAATTGCGATGTGCGATTATTTCACCATAATGGCAGCAAGTGGATCATAAAACTCAATAAGCCAACAAATATCGTAATAATAATGAAAAACGTCAATAAACTCTCACTTTCTGGTGCACGAAATTCGTCAAGCCCGTTTTCGTTGAAAGGGAAATCACCTTGACAGCAAACAAATTATGCGCGCAAGTGTATCGATAACCGAATAGATATCGTACTAACAGCGATTAGCTGATTCAATGGCAGTGTGCAGAACAAATTTTTATCTAATTGGGCAGATATGATGTTTGGCAACTCTTTTTAAATGACAGTATATACGGTAAGTTGGGTTCAATGCAGTTCACTGTACGAGTATATCGATTGTTGTCAAAGTGACGTAACTTTATTTAGATCAATTAATTGGCCAGTATGTATACCTTGTCGGTGACTATAACACTTTTTTTTTTGTCTAAAGAGAAGGTTGTTAAACTGTGATCTTGTGGCAAATGACAGCATTTTAAGTGGTAAGTCAATTTGTACCCTTTTGGCGGTAGTGTTCAAGCTTTCGAACAGTCATTAAGGTCAGCGCGACAGCAATACAATGTCCGTCTGAGAAATAATTATATTTGGTCATTAATCAGATCGGCTATTTGATTCACCGATTACTTTGCGGTACGAGCGGTATCAATTGACCGATTTGTTACAGAAAAGAAAATGTTGTGAAAGGAGATTGTCATTCACAAATAACTTGATAACACCGCGAAGCAATCGGCAGAGTTTGAAACCATGTGGAGAAAGACCGGCTGGGATTTGAGGCACCCTTTGACTGAACACCGGTTTGAGACACTTTCAGATTTTAAGCTGAATTGACAATGGGTTAGCAAAAAGTGTCAAACGACGTACACAAGAGTTTTGGTTTAGAAAAACCCACCTGGTTGAGACTTTTTCGTTATAAAAAAACAGAGTTATGACAACCCAGACAAATATTGTACAGACTTTCTGTTGAAATGTACAGCCAGCTTTTGGAAAAAGTATCATTAAATAACCTCCCATTCTGGCAGCGATGCAAAGATTATAAAAACAAAAATCTGATGTAATTTCAAGGCAGGAAAAATGCGGTTGCGAATAGTTAAATTTTCTTAATTTTTCTGAATTTAAGACGTTCATGTTCTTCTTCATTCAAGATTGTTTGATTTTTGATCTTTTTGATTTTGTAAAATTCAGTTTTTTACGTTTTTCGCAAATCAAGATTATACATCGAATTTTCTGGAATTAAGATTTTCAGATTTTTCGATGTCGTTTAGAAATGGTGTAGTTATAACTTAATACACAAGTAAACATGTTGAACCAGATTTTTAGAGCAGATAGACTATTGTGCTTAAATTACAAAGGTCCGATCTTTCGCTGGTTTCTGTGTTTATCAGCAATGTCCAACATCCGGCAGAAGATGGGCTGATTAAAGTCCCGCATTTGTGCCAAAATTGGTATGTTTACAAACAACTCTTAACAAGGTTTGCAGCTTGTTGTTGCATACCTTCTACAGGTGTTCGATAGCTGTTTGGACATCTTTTGGATGTAGTCTGGGGCAGGTTTTAAGAAACGTCTTTAATATTGCATGTATTAGATAATGTGCAATGATCCAGAGATTGCCTTGTGTCTGGTTATATTTAGCTGCTTTTAAATCGGGTCGTGAGCATGGCCGACTGAAAATATCAGTTTCGCTCAATAAAGAATTGAAATAATGCTTTAAAAAGAGCAAAAGAAAAATGACTAATCATGAGGATCAACATTCGGGACCTTGGGGAAGATCATTTCGGACACTACAGATCCCTCCAAGGCCGTAAATCTACATCCTATTCGATCAGTTAACAGATATAATGTGAAAGCAGAGTTATTTGCTTTCTAAAGGAAACCAAAAGAGATAATATTGAAACCTGCTAATTTCCATCCAATGTTAATTAACTGCTTAGTACGTTTCACTTTTCGTTACGATCCTATTTCCAAACAAGCTGACTTGCTCAACCACACAACGGGCCTTACAAATATCATTTTGAACCTTCACACTAAATATTTTTTAGGTCACAGTTGCAATTTTGTAGGTCACAATATGCAATTTTTTTGGGAAAATGTCGCCATTGTGTAAAATAATGTTAACGTGGCAACCTGGTCAATTTTAAGTCCTTGCAATGAAATGGGTACGAAGAAGAGAATGGATTGAGGATGAGATGGGAATTGGGTCATTGAATTGGATATAGTCAAAGCGTAAGGTGTTCGGCAAATAAATTTAATTTAAATATTATAAATTATAGCGAAGTTTTATTTAGCACTTGTGAGTTCGAAAAATTTAGCCTGGACAATAAAAATTATTAATAGTATATCGGAACAGGTTTTACTTCGATACGAATTTGAAAACGCGTTGAACTAAGTCGCCAGCTGCATGAGAATCGGGACATTTAATGGCGTCCATTTTAATTGCGGTCAACTGCGTTACACATTTCGTTACGTTAGTACATAAGATGTAAGATTTCGCACAGGTTGATACAGCCGGTTTAACTCATTTTAATGTTGGGTTTCAGACTGCTTTCAATCGCATTCTACTTTTCGTGGATTTGGAAACCAATCCAACTAGGACAAAAAGCTTCCAATTCGTAACGAATATTGAAACACAGTCAAGTCAATCGGTTGAGAAATGTATTTAAAGGCGCCCCAAACTTCGATACCTCCCTATTTCCCCAATATGATAACTCACCCTACAAATCAGTTTCTTCGCGATTGGGGTGTCTACCGTGTTTCACATTTCGTTACGCTTCGAACAAAAGACAGTAAGACTTTGAAAATAAGTTTGAAACTCACTCTTGATAAGAATTTTCATTTCATATTCGACGTTCAACGTTCTGTAAACCATTTAATACAAGTACAGTGTGATTTTCTTGCATTTCTCTCCACTGAATGTAACCACATGCAACTGCTGAAAGTAATAAATTTGCGGACAACTGTCGATAGCTTTCCATGACAATTATCGCCTCATTAGATAAATATCATAATTAAACTAATTGCCCTGCAATTATTTCATTCCCTTGTTATTACAAAATCGATTCTATTTCCTTTCCGCGGTTAGTTTATCTCTTCGATAACATCACAGAGTCATCTCTGCCCATTTTGCCATTCGATAAACCGACAAATGTTTACAATTAGGTTTATCTTTGCCTCGAGACCGCAATGAATCACTGGTGTAATATTCCTTCCGTAATAAGTTATGCTATTGTTGTTTATACCTAGTCGATGTGTGTGTGTGTTTTCAATTATTCTATTACAGAAACTATTTACGATGACTTTCAATTACATCGATTAACACTAGCACAGCGTATGATCGCCTGGAATGTGTTTTGACAGCCGTACTTGGTGTCATCAATAATTCCAGACAGTCCACGGAGGTAGGGAGCTAGTCCTTATACGGTTTAACGATTGGTAATAAAATGAGAGACTGACGGGCGGCGCGCGTGGGTGGTGCAAAATGTATAAAGACTCACAAGTCACTTGACAATTGGCTTCGGTTGGTGCATTGGATCAAGCAGAATATTGGCTGCCTTCTGTGGAACTCGTTTAGAACTGTTTAGGGGTTTTGACACGCATTAGGGTGGAGACTATGATCAGTGAAAAGCTGCTGAAAAACCCCAGTGACATCAGGGAAGTTTTTTATTGAGTCATATTAAGGCTGCAGACCAAATCTGAGTTGAGCATTAGTCAGGCGGTTTATTATCAGATGCTACTATGAACACTTAGAAATTTGTAAGCTGTTGTTCATTTTTAAGGAAGGGGACACCTACAATAGACCTTCAAAAACGTTTATTCCCGAAGGAGAAGAAAAAAACGAACGAAGAAATGGATATGTGCACGACTGGGTCACGCGCAGCTTGTTGATCTTTGCGAACTGAAGCACCAACATTGTGATTTTGTGATTTGTTGGGGAAAGTTTTAAGCGCAAGACCGAGTACCAACATTTTTAAGTAAAAACCCACCCCAAACAGGATCTTCTCACGACCAAAATTGGATTTTAAAGCGGACCTTGATTTGAAATATGAGCCTTCGGTCATTTCGAATGCAGCTGGGGAAGCAAAGCAGTCACTGGCCATTGGAGTTCAATCTGAGGAAGTGCCCTATTTGGTCTTGATTTGTATCGGAACGAGTCTAGAAAAATAGAACCAGGGTCATTGGTGTGGCACACATCCATTCACTTATCTTCAACAATATTTTGCAACATTTCGTCTGTCAACACTGACATCGATAACCAGCACAACTAAGGTCGCAGGCCCATTCACTTGTCCTCCGAGTGCAACCACCCAAAGTTACTGCACAAACCCGTTCTAATAGCAAAACCCCATCCAGCTATTTTTAGCCATCGAACAAAAATAAACATACTGCGTTTGTACTTTGATCTAACACTACACAGACACCCATTAAAAGCGTGGCCACCCCATACTTGTCGTAGGGGAACAAAAAAGACTGCCCAACTTGACCATGTTCACCGCTTAACAGTAATTATATGAAGAAAAGACGCGAAGAGTGGAAACAGAATCACCTCAAACCTGATATCGGTTTCTCGATATTTCCACAGACGGTGGTGCATTCATCATATCCATGCGAAAATGCAAGAGCACAAAAATGGAAACGGACTAAAGGAACGTGTGCGTGCGTAAGTCGCCGTACCAGGTTGTCTATTGGCGCCATGGTCAGTCTATCGTCTGGTCTCCGGCTTCTCATTGATACGATATATGGTTTTATTTCCCCACACAAAACCTCGCTTTGGCCTGGCCATCCAACTTGAGTCGATTACAAATCGCAACTACAAAAATAAGAAGAAGAAGAAGGATTTCGTGTCTAAAATTAGCTTAACGGCGAATGTTATCGTCGCCAGCGCGAAGTTTAGTGACACAAATCGCTTCGACGATACGTTCGAATTAATCTCGAAAATTCACACTTGTCCAGCCAGCAGAGCAGAGAGCCGTTCATTCATTAGTTGGTGCAGGGGGTTTGTGAGAGATACTTTGGACGTGGTGTCGCATTAGCAGCCGAATGCTACCCATCATCATTTGTGTGCAACTTTGAGTATTAATTGATCAAATCGAAACTAGTTTTAACCAATATTTTGGAATGCAAGGAATGCAGTGTCGTCTCCGTCGTTTGGTGGACACCGTTTTTAACTGCACTTTGATGGATAGTTGTGGGGTTTCTTTGGCATTTTCTTTTCTTTTTCCCCTGTCTCTGTAGTCTGATGTACACCTAGCTGCTTCTTCGTGTGCTGTTTACATTTATCTAGGGATAGAGTGACATATATTTTGCCGATGGATTTTTACCGAATCGTGGTTTTGTGTTAACCGTTGTTTATGTGGGGGAAAAGGGCACCAGCTTGTAGAGACTGGTTGTGGCGATTTTTTTTTCTGAGGCAGCACTAGAAGTATAGTAAGCTAGGTGTGTGTCTTGGCAAAAAAATCAGTACTGTGCCAAGAAGTTTTGAGCATTTGATATGATTACAGTGGACGTCCGTTATAACGAATATTCGATACGGGGATTTTTCGATATAACGAAAGCTTTTTAGATTTGCATTAGTATCTCTAAGTAACGAATGGTGCCCACGATTTGCTGTCCGATATAACGAACGTAGAAATAAATTGGATTAAATACAATGGAAGTATTTAAAAGGAAGGACCATCATCTATTCAATTTAACATCAAACAAAAACGGTTAAATAACACATTTATAATGACCTATAATAATTTAAAAAAATCGATCGATATAACGAACGCGCTCGATATAATGAATGACATCAAACATTAGATCGTTCGTTATACTGGACGTCCACTGTATATCGAATTTGGCGGGGAAAAGCGATGCAGCCGTAGAGCTTGTTGTTTCATACGTTTTGAAGATATTTTTAAGTGCGATCACCGGGTTGGTGTCCTTACTATTGAAACTGCTTAATTTACCTTCGGTTCGGGGAAAAAGGCTGCCAGCTTGTAGACAAAATAAAGACTAAATGATATTTTCTAAGAGAGACTTGTGGAAATTTGTATTTCTAAAGCAAAACTCGAATAGTTAGGTGTGTGTCTTGGCTAGATAAGCGGTATTGTGCCAAGAAGATTAAATTAGTTGATATGATTATAACGTGGACCATAACTGGCTGGGGATAGCGATGCCGTGGAACTTATTTTGAAGATAATTTTTAGTTCGATCACCGGGTTGGTGTCCATACTATTGAGACTGCTAAATATATCTTCGGGTTGCTTTATATTCATTTACGTTCTAAGCATGTTTGCAAAATATTAGCAATTCAATAAGACACAAATATTCAATATTACTTTTATTTTTATCTACTTTTCATTTCACTTCGAATTATTATAATTCACACTTGGTTATGTGGAAAATAAATCAGCCGCATCGGGTTTCATAGGCACATAAAATTAACAGAAACATGTTAAATTATGTAGTCCACATTTAGATTGCGGTTGTATTTATTTATGTTAAGCCAAGAAAAATATTGGAAAGAAAACGCTCTTTTAACATAATGTACCATTTCGTTTCAGTTTCCCACTTATTTTAAAGTGATTTGGCTACAAATGTGTGTCTTTGATAAATTTAAGAGCGTTCAAGCATTTGTATTAAAAAAATCAAACCACCGATTGCCACTTATTTCGAAGTTATTTCTGTGGTTAAATTGGTTTTTTTAGAGAAAGGTGTATGTCTACGCTAAATAAAGCTAGAGCTGTGGTGGAACCCATGCCAAATTAAACCCTCAATGATAATTTTAGTAACAGCATATCGTCATTCATTTGGGAGTGATCCGCTTCGTAACAAAGTAAAGTAGGTTACGACCTTCAAGAAGTTAAACACTTCTTTTATACTTTCAACAGGAAATTTGGCCACAGGAACCTTCTTTTTGATCCGAAATGTCAGAGGGCCCTACTTAAAATATATTAAAGCCTTCACCTTAAGTAGTTGTTAGGTCACAATAGATAATCTCAGATGTGAGATCTCGCCATTGTGAGATCATAAAATTTAACCTATGGACACTGCAAATAACAATTATAGCTGCACAAGTTTTTTAATATTTAAAAACGTTTAACTTATAGGAAAACTCGATCACTTAAATATTTTTCTGTCAAAGGTTTGTGTCTGAACTTGAAAAGCATTCACGCTTAAGCTATTGTGGAAAAAGCACACCTCGCTAGCCACTTACAAAATATGTGATCTGTTGAGAATTTGGTTCAGCGAAAAGGGTGACGAGATTGGCAGTTATTTTAAAAATTAAAATTGTGCGGCTTATCCAAGTATATATGGCATTGGCGCCGAATAAAATTGTCTCCGCTAAAATAGTCTCGAGTAAAAATAGATGTCAGTTTTAAGCCTGATAAATCATGAAAGCGTAGTAGAGGCAACACCCCAACCATTCATTCAGAAGTTCCCCTGCAACTATCTCTTACACAATGCTTTTACGACCTTGTTCAAAATATATAGCCTACCCCGGCAAAAGATTCAGTTCTTCAATATTCACCTACAAATGAGTTCCACTGTCCACTGTCTATCTTAGTTTTGATTTTTATACTTTTATTGAGAAACTCCTGTCTATGTCGGAGACATGCATTATCCGAGTGCAATCTCTCTGATAATGCAGTCTCCAATATAGGTTTGTGCATCGGCTACACATATGAGAAGGTGTTAACTTCAGACAATAACACACCAAACTGATAAAAGTAGCTAAGCATTTAAAGTCTTCCCGATCATTTAGCTCTAAAAGACCAAATTGTCTCACCACTTAAATATCATGTAACAGTGGTTCATATCTGAGCTAAATTACGAGCAAACTGTAAGAGCTGTTACCTGGTATTTGACAGTGTGACCAACGCTGCAGCTTCTCTCTTTTTGTCTGTCAAAAAGAAAAAAAAAACACCTCCCCGCTGCTGATTCATAAATTCACATCGTCAGCTAATCGATAACACCATTTAAGTGTAATCAAGATTCGACAAAACGGCCGTCCAATCAATTTGGCGCATAAATTTCATTAAAAAGTCCGCCGAGCAAAGCGTGTGTGCGCCAGCTCCTGCTGCGTTATGCGAAAACGAAATTTATACAATCTAATTTGAGCTAAATTTACCACCAAACAGGTATTCACAATCCGCATGTTGTTTACGTTTTTAGCTAAAAAGTCGCATTAGCCATCAAACTATTTGATTTATGCACCTGACCAAAATACTTGACTCGTGGCTTCCTGTACCACACGGTGGCATCCACACCCAGCGGCGTCGCATAGAAAAATGATGACGAACTCACGCACAAACGACATCAATTACAAGACGCTACAATCGATAACGACGATGACGGTGCCACAAGAAACTGCAACAACTTAGGTCGCGATGGCGACGCCACCAACATCACCATCATCATCGTCGTCGAAGTCGTCTACCGCTCGGTACAAGTACTCATACTCGTTGGAATCTATCTAGTTTAGGTTGCGCCTGTTAGTGGGGTAGAGCCCGCTCTAAAAATAGACTTTAATCCGTGTGGAAAAAAATTAAGGCGCCTTTGGTTCGCATGGGGCTAGAGAAAAATAGGCAACATCCATACACCGTCTATAGACGGTCAATTAATTCCAAATAATTTGTTCAGTTTTGTACAGCGAAGCGACGCTTGCAGATGATTGATTAGCAATTAGATTGAGTGGGCATGGGCATACAGCGGCTATTTTTAGACGCACATCACCTCCTCCTCCGGTGCGAAAATTAGTCAGCAGAAGGACATGTGTGAGTTTCAAACGAGTTATCGCCTGGCCGTACCCGTATTATGGAGGTAACTCAACTGAAACCAATGATGATGGAGCCGCTGGTTCTGTTTTCTCCCGAGACTCTAGGATCTGAATCTATTTTCGAAATCTAGTTCAGTTGTTTTTAGCAGAACAAGTCGATTGTAGAAGGCGCCCATCATGAGGGTATAATCACGAGCCATGAAAAAGGATCCAATGATGGGTTCGGCAAGAGGTACATAATTTCTAGAGCGAAGCCGCGCAATTGTGAATTTTCGCAAAGATGATGTTAAATAATCGCATTCTTCAAGCTCGCTGGTAGATGTAATCGCGCGGCTTAACACTGTTACGTAAATGAACTCGTTAATGCAAGGAAAATGATGTCTGTACGAAAATTATTATGCGAGGTTAGGGGTATAGAGACAGCGCGCAATGGTTGCACGTGAAAAGTAAAAGTTTGCCATTACCGCTTGAGTTATTTTCAAGCGGTAATAGGCTGCGGATGGCTTGGCAAACTTAGTTGGTAGTGAATTTTGGTTCTTTTAAGTGTTGCGCGATTTTGAATGGAAATTAAGTGAGAAAGGGAACACACGTTATCTGATTTCAAGGATGATGAGTTTGTAGGTTAACGTGGCAGGGATATTTTCATCGTTTGTTCAACAGTGCGACCTAGATGATACAAGTATTGGTCAAAAGGGGCGCAGGTAAAAGAAACCACAAGTCCACCAACAAATACATACTACAGCTACCCCTCTATATCGGCGGAACTGTTCTTGAAGTCAGTCGCACTTTTTAATTTTGTACAATCGTTTTCGAAGGTCTGAATTGAGAAGCTGTCTCAAGACAGTCTTCCTGCGACTAAGCTGAAGGATTCATTTTTGACTGCTACATCTCACCGGGTTTGTGTTAACGTTGAAGCGTTATAAGTTCGCTTTTTCCGTGAGAATCGCGTCTATTTTGCACAAAAAATGGTTCGCCACAGGGTTGCGTAATTACTGCGCTACTTTTTCCAATGGCTATCAGTGACGCTGTGAAAAGTGGTCTGTCCGTGAGAGTGGGTGCACTTTTGGCGCAGTTTTTCAACGTAACCCGAATGCACCTTGAAAGGGAAAGCTTTTTTCAACCATAACTAAAAAACAACCGTTTGGGGTACTAAACTCTACCAAAAATATACGTCCCAGTTCCTGTGGAACAAGTTTATAAATATTATGTCTCATCAAAGGTATTTCTTGCGAAGTCTTTTTGCTTCCCTAAGATTAGTGCCAAAAATTCTATAAATTATTCCGAACAATAAAAGACCTTGGTTCGTGTGTTAAAGTTGTGGAGGACCACCTACAACAACCCACGACAATAAAAGTTGTGGGAAATAAAAATATTAAAATATATTTTAATCCGTGAATGCTATCTATGCATGGATACGTCCACAAGTTTACCTTCTGCAAGAACCCTCCCATTTCGACGAGTTGGTTCCGCGCTTTAAGCAAGCATGCCTACAGCACAACGCCTACTGGACGCCCTATCAAGTGACCCGTTGATTTCTGCAGGACTTCCTATGATCCCAGGAATTACTGGGGGAGCGATCTTATCGATTCAATTTCGCTTGATAGGACCAACTTCCGGTACAAAGTCTGTGCTAAAAGTTTTCTTCCCCTTCCATTAAAAAAAAAAAGCCTAAACAGGTGTTAAACTTATTTTTCCCGTTATACTATTGTACCAATCTTGATTAAAACAAAAATGATTTTTTAAAAGTCAATAATTTGCTACATAACATTTCAAAATTTTTTTTTTCTTATGTTTTAATTTGAATTTTTGTTCGATTTTAAAATCTTAAAAATTGGCAATTCCCATCCGTCGACAATAATTTTAAACACAAACCTGTGCAATGCTACAATCATTTCCAGGTTCGATAAAATTGTCTGCTTCGAAAACAAGTCAATCGCCTTCGAACTCAATTTATGTTCATTAAATTTTTATAACTCGTGAGTGTGTATAACTATTTTAGATAATAAAACATAAAACGTGCACACAAATGCCAACTGCAATCGGTAAATATAAATTGCAAATGGGGCATGTGACGATCATTTTAACGACCCAATCGAAAAGCCACAAAATCTGCGATTTCTGAAAACTGTATAAAAATTTACATACGAGTATATTGCTCACTGAGTTGTTGTTTTTTTAGGAAGTTAATATCGATTATTGATTTAAAATAAACGTCAGTTTCTAGATCAAACACTTTTTATCCACCATTTGAGCTGACAATAAAAAAATAATTAACCAAGTTGTCTGATATGTGTAGATTCGATGAGCCGTAGATGGGACATTAAGGGGTATGGAAAAAAAGTCAGAGGGTAACAATTTGAAATAGATTTGGATCATGATTTAATATTATTCAAATGGCATGGACGAAAACGTGCGTTTTTAAATAAACTGCAAAATAAACTATACATATATATTTTTTTTTGGTCAAACAATTGTTGAGCAATGAATAAGTTGGTTCATTTGCTTTCCCATCCGACGTTTCCACGGAGGATTCTATCTTCCTCAGTCCACTCTGACTGGGTGGCTGAATTTCCCGTTACCTGATGAGGAAAAGACACAAATAACGCATTGAACGCCGTTTTGAGCAGACACTCTAATGCAAAATAAATAATAATATAATAATAGTAATAAAAATGTGTTTTCTCAAAAATTTTGTGCACGATAATTTAGAGAAAAACTGAATTTCCTATCAAGTTAGAAGTGACCACCTTAGGAATGCATTTTTGTTAAAATCGTATGGACCGTTTTTGAGATATGTCCGATTTTCAAAAGAACCGTTGATTGATTTTCTAGCGAAAAACTGGCTATGCAGCCATATTGAACACACCTACATAAGCTCAATTATCCGTTTTCGGGAAAATCAAACTTGTCTCAAGCCTTTATATGGGAAGTACCGTTAAAGCGCAAAAAATAAGTGGCCCGAAGTTTGAAACAAATTTTTCCAGTCGTTTAGGCTGTAGACCTCAGCAGCCGACGGATAAGCGGACAAAATTGCGGGACCCACATTTTTGAGCTCCTCTATCATCGTGATGTCAGAATTGAATAAAATCTCGATCTCGAGTTTGAAATTCTATACGAAACAATATCTTTCTCATACTACATAAGCGATAAAGTTAAAAAAGTGAGTACAAAATTCATCTCGTTTATAATAAATCACGTTTTTCCACAGTTTAGCATCAGCCAAAAGGCTTAACAATATCAAACAGCACAAAAGCCAAATAAATGATTATAAAAATAAATTTAAATCGGATTAAATTAAATCAGTTTGTTTAATTTCAAAAAAACCAGTCGAGCAAATTAAGGAAGACCAGGTTTTTATTTTTGTTTCGTACTTTGACCGTTTGTTTCCCATTATAAGTATTTGTGAGGGTGGTACCGATATCGTCAAATCAAAACCGATGATACCTCATGATTTTGTTGGTAAAGTGGTAAAGTCAATGCCGCTTAACGCAAGACGGATGCAAATTAAAGCATTTTTTAAATACATTTTCTACTCAAAATGGTCTATGAAAAATGTAGGCCATAACCTCGCTTTGAACTCTTTTATGGACGTATGGACCTCCTCTAACGATAGTAGATGTCTAGCTGTCTTGATTGCTATAGCACTCTATTTCCACCGTTAAGCGATGTCATGATTACAGTATACAATACAAGAAATATGTTTACATATACATTTGTTCCAAATCACAAATCAATAGCCGATACAATTAACTTTCGCCAGAATCGTAACACAAAGCAAACTCCATAAAAATAAAAGAGCCAAGCCATGGAATTAAAAAAAAAAAAATAAGGAAAAAGTAACACCAAACTTGTTTGAGGTGAATTTTTATTTATTTCACCTTTTTTTTTTCATTTTGTCAATTGACCGCCAGACGTTATAAATTCAAACAAAAGATAAATACAAATATTATATAACGTCGTGTCAATAAACGATTTTTGCCGGCGCGACCAACGACGCCGACAGTGCTCTTGGTAACCTACATTTGATTTTTTTTTTTTCTTACATCGGCACACAATAAAAACTAAAAAGTGTAACACGAAACCAAAGGCCAAACTGTGTCAGTCAAAACAATATCGATGTGATGGCCAAAAACTCATCAATTAATTTTTGTTCAGGTTTTTAGCGAAGAGCGAAAAAAAAACTCTGAACTGACTCAGAAATTGGCAGCAAATTGAATTTATGAGATGGTAGAGGTGATAATTAATGAAATGCATTCAATTATGGTGCAAGGGAGCTCAACAAAAATTAATCTATCAGATTGCTTCCGCGAAAAAAAAAGAAGAAATAAACAAATTGGCAGTGGTACCTGGCTACGGTCGTTTTGACCCACTTTATGTCAATACAACGCATACAGAGAACAATAATTCACAAAAAAAAAAAAATTGACAGATGATCTATGTGTCGTTTGATCATGTATCTGTGAATTTGCAACTGAAATTTCGACGTAAATACAAATTCAGACTTATAATGATTTATGGCCATTTCTCGCCCGAAAGGCCTTGGCAAAACTTCCTCAAAATCATTTTCTAATGGCATTCAATACGATTTGTTTCTAAGGTTATATCTAATGATATGATGCGACACAAAAAAAAAGTAATCATTTATTCAATGTATAAATATAAACAAATTGGCTTATTGACACTGAAAAACGATCTGATTAATCACTGTTTAATTAGATACTTGAAAGGAGACAAATTTAACATCATTTGTATTCGCAATAAAAAAACGTATATGGATGAGCCGCAACCACGGCCACAACAATTGAGAAAATGATTCGAAATTATCTGTAACTAAAATGATGAGTTTTGGGTAGAAAAATACGTGAGCCTATCGATTACTATTCCATGGTTATTAAAAAAAAAATTCCCTGACTTTCCCTGGCCAGTTTTGAAGTTTTCCCTGACCAAATTTTGCAAATATACCAAAAAAAAAAAAACAACGGATTTAAACACTAATCCTTGAGATCAATAAGTTATATGGGTTTATTTATTTCTTTGAAACAAAGGGGAGTGTTCAGACGCATTGATTTTTATATTTTTGCGTAAACGTGTGGGAAGACTTCAGAGCTCGACATAAACAATTTTTTTTAAATTATATAAAAAAAAAAATACAGAGGGAATTTTCCCTGACTCCTTTCAAAATTCCCTGACCAAATTTTCGTTCCCTGACTATCCCTGACTTTCCAGTCCAGTGGCAACCATGTATTCGGTTTAGCGTTGCAACTAGAATTGGGCGAGTGATGTGTTCTAAATCGACATATCTGTCCGACTACATGGAAATAGAGCCCACGGAAAATCCGAGCACAATTAAGTCAAAATGGGGCAGGACCTTTGTAAATTTTAAGACAACTCAAAATTTAAATGTTTTTCGTACCACACTACCGATTGTGACTTGCAATCATTTTGAGATGATGATCAGTGAGTCTCAATCGGCCTTACCAATAACCATTTTTAGTTGCGACTCTAAATTTAAGTAGTTCACAGTGGCCAATTTTCCATACAAATTTCGCAATTGTGAGCTTCCGTAAATTTAAAGTCGAGACTAAAATTTGTTAAAAGTTAAGCGCAATATGAAAATATTGACAAAGAATATATTTTATTGTTTTTTTTTTTAAACTGTTTGGGGGTCTGCTTTCATTTTGTTCTTTTGCTGCAATTTATTTCATTGGTAGGCTACGTTTTTTGTTGTTGTACCTACTACGGCGTTAAGCCACAACGAAATTTTATGAAAAAGGACCAACTAAAAGACGAATCTCCGTTTTGTCACAACGAGTAGCATTTACACAGCAGATGCAGTTCCTTATTTTAATATTTTGACTATGAAATTAATGATAAGAACAAAAATCATTGCATATTAATAGGCTAAACTGTTCAATTTTTCCCCAGAATGCAGTCAGATTTTAGCCGCTTTTCAAATATTAAAAATATCAAAACTTTTCAATAAAAGGACGCAGACCGATAATTAAGTGATGAATTGAAAAAAAATGCTTAAGGCTGATGCACAATGGGGCGATTTGGCTGATCAACTCTGATGGACAAATTTTGGAGCGCGTGAACTGTAGTCGCGACAGGTAAATCAAATCAGACAAAACGTAGAATGTGCAAAAGGGTTGTTGTAAGTTTCAGAAAATTCGTGTCAATTGGAATACGATTTGTCGTCCTTGGATCTCATTTGCATTCAAAATTAAAACGAAAATTGAAGGGTAATCCAGCTTAAGGCAGAGCGAGACTTCTACTACTAAGAATTGCTAGTGGTTTGTTTGTTGAATTAAAGCTTTGAAAATTCATTTTTATAAATCATCACCAACTCACTCGATTGGCTAAATATTTCAGTTGGAAAATTATGACGGCATTGTATTGGAGTAATCCAACTTAAGCAAACGTATGATTTCACAATTAAATAGACTTTAACGCGAATTTTCACATAATCGTACTACGGTTAGATCTTAACTCATAAATAGTAAAAATGATGCGGTCGGCCGAAGTGGGAATAGCGATATCTAAACTTAAGTTCAAACTACTTGGAGGTATAGTCTTATGTATGTCTATTAGGGTAACAGTTGAGCTTTTCAAAACAGCTGGATCTGACTTGGTCAGGAGCAAAAGAGTTAAGAGTATGCCTGATGAATGGAACTTGGGCATCGTGTAAAGAAGACTTCCGCATCGTATACAGATAAATAAGTTTCCTGAATTAGATGTTTGTGGTTATACTTACTTAACGTTTTAAACGCTTGTCAATAAGCGGATGTTTTATTAATCTGGTTTAAGCCCGGGAAAGTCAATAATTGCCCGAATTTAAAGACTTCGGCAAATTGATAGCGTATTCTCTAACGAATTATACAAATCTACGTCAGGTTTTGGCATTCCTGACAAATTCGTTCGTCCCTGTGGGATTTATTACCGAACCACTTAAAGTTTAAAAAGGTTTAAGACAAGGTGACGCACTATCGCGTAACTTCTTTTACATCAATCATTGGAGCATTTGCACGAAAGTCACATGATAACATCAGACAGAAGTGCATTGAACGACATAAGCGTGAGCCCCAACAAGATAACCAGTGATTAATCGAGCTTAAGCCACCGCTCTCTAACTTTGGATAACTCTGGCAGGCTGAAAAATAATTATCTACAAAACTATGTGGACACCTGTTGGACAAAACTTTATATCAAGCAGTTTTCTCTGCAAAAATGACCATCGGATTCGACGTCATTTCCTAATTTTGTGCACAGAGGTTTTGTGTAACGGCTGGTGCTGCCATCTGTTGACGTAATATTGAAGCAATCATCACCGCTTTTGCACTCCAACTCAGTGGAAGGTAAAATGCAAATTTCTTACCTTAATCGACTTTCCTTTTCGTAAGCACTTACCAGAGAACAAAAAAAAAACAAACAAGAAACCAAATTTGCCGTCAAGATTCTTTTAAATTAAGGAGACGGGGTGGGTCTCTTCTTATTGTATGGAAAAATCCAGTCAACTTTCGGTTGCCAGTTTATTAGTCTGACATTGAAATTGTATTTGCAGCGAAACACCTGTTCAAGACCCACTCCAGTCCCCTATGCATATATAGTTCAATGTTTATTGCCCTTTTTGAATTTTGTCGTTTTCGTTTTCGTATTTAAATAAAATCGATATCAAAGTCAAAAGAAATTAAAAAAAAAAGATATCTCATCATAAAATCAATTCGCATATTAAAACTTTCTCTCTAATTTAGTGTCGCCGGTGCGGCGGCGCCTCAATGTCGGTCTTGTGCACATCGGGCCATCCAGCTGCATCTCATGTTATATTGTGTCAAATTAATTATATATTTGGAAACCGTCAAGAATATACTGGTCTTGACCAATTTCAGACAAGCTACGCGACTCCAAAAGTGCATTGCGCTGCATCCTTAACTAGCGTGAGTTGCAATATACTGACAGTGTCTATTTTTAAACAAGTTGAGCCTCATTTGCTGCCACCACCGAAAAGGAAGTTCATCTACAGAGCTGCCCAATAATTGTTGCAACAAACATTTAATGACTGTTTGTGGTATCGAGAGTGGATTGCAATAAAAGTGGACGTGTGTGTCGTAGAAATAGTCATTATCATTGGCTGTTATGCAGAAAATCAATTTTTATTTTCACTGCACGCCACAGTGCAGCCCGATAGGGTATCTGTGACTGTTGGCGATCGTTAAAGTCGAAGAAACTGAGGAAAAAAAATATATAAATTAAAAAAAGAGATTATTTCAGTTTGAAACGAGTTTGTTGAGACAAAGCCAACAAACGAGATCCGACAGTTTATGTCGAATGATGACCGAGAGTTTAAGGTAATAAACTTTTTTTTTTAAGAAAGTGGTCAAGTCCGATTGGGAGTCAATTAAAAACCCTATTTATAGAATTATAGACCAATAGGGGAATTTTAGTGCCCAGTTGGATGGAGATTTGCACGGTCTTTTCATTTTGAAGACAGACTTGTTAGAGGGTATCGACAATCACAAGAAAATGGTTTTGAAATGCATTCAAAAATTCAACGAATCGTTTGTATATCGGAAACTTTTAAAACATTTTTTTCCGACAAATGATGTAGACAAAAAATTGCAAGAACATTCAATTGTGTTTCATTTTACGTTACGCTACTGCTTCCCACAATACCAACTTGCCTTACAAGAAGTTTAATTTTACAACTGTAAATTTAAATTCACTTTACTGTTGGTTTGGTTAGTGACGATTAATGGTGTACTATCGCGTTTCACTTTTCGTTACGCCTCAATTTTCCGGCATACCGACCTAAGCTGCAGCTACACACGAATTTTAACTTCACATTTGACATTAAAACTCACTATACTTACTTCAGTGGTGGACTGCTACATGAGAAGTGAGGCGATCTATCGCGCTTCACTTTTCGTTACGTTTCAATTTTTCGGCATACCGACCTGAGCTCTATCAACTTACGAATTTTTGCTTCGCATTTAACATTACAGCTCACTTAGCTTACTTCAGTGGTGAGCTGGTACATGAGAAGTGAGGCGATCAATCGCGTTTCAATTTTCGTTACACCTACATTTTGAAAGATGTCAACGGCGATATAAATTATTTACAATTTTGTTATCGACTATTTAGTATGAAATATGAACTTGACCGGTATACAGTATATTCATTTGAAGGCTATGCTGGTTCAGTCATTTCCGAGTCTAGACCTTTCCATACGTGGCTTATACGGACAAATTGCCAGCGTCAATAAGACGCATTTTGTGACTGCAATTTAGCACTCTTTATTTTATTTAACTGATCTACAAACAATTGAATTGAATTCCAACATCGGTGGACATCTCATCCACAGCCCAACTCACCATTTCTTTCATGGACATCTCATCCATGTGCACAGGGGGTGGACTGTCAAAGACAAATTCGGTCTCTTAACATGTAGGATGATGCTATTTACATGAGAGAGTTATCCACAGAATTGACATACAAGAGCTATAGTGGAATTAGACGACCATGAATACATCGCATCGAAGTGGGTTATAGCCGACACAATGTCGCACATAGCTCCGTTAGTCGTTTATGTAATCACGACTTATTTTCGCAAAACAAGAAGCTAGTTTACTTTAAGATCTTTTTAGTGATCTGTTGATTTTTAAATTTTTGTTCTCCATACAAGGATGCCTGTCGCAACAACACCCGAACATTATTTCCATTACCCTCAACAAGACTATCAGTGGAAAATAATCTCTAAATTTTCATAAGCAAACACAAATTTGGATGACTTGCTAAACACGACCTAGGGTGGCATAATCAGACCCTCAAACCACTCACCTTATGGAGCACGCATTTGCATAACCCCCACTTTGGTATATTCGTTATTAATCCAGATGCAATCATCTGAATTATCACAACTAATCGGATTAAAATTTCATATCGCTTGTAGGTGTTAAAATGAGTCTATAAACGACCACCATATAGAATTACAATTTTATTTTTCGCATTGATTTCTACAAGTGTGACTCCTTTTGAAGAGAGTTTGAAAGAAAATCTCCCGGAAGACGTGGTAGTTAGCAAAAAAAAACAGAACCAGTTTGCAGCTCAACCGACTATGATACTAGTTGAGCGTTTTTGATTACTTCATAGACGACTGCGATCGGGTTTTGTGTTGTTCTAAGCACGGCAGCGGCACCAAACAACCGCGCTAGTGACTTTAAAAATACACGAATGTCTGTACGTATACCTACAGCGATTTATGCAAACAAGACGTGCATAATTAATACCAAAAGTGCTTAGCCACAGTGATTTGTGTAAATATTTGGCAAAACTTTGACCAGTAAAAATGCAGGAATTTTGAAAAGGAATTTCAGTCCATGAATTATGCATGATTTCAATGGGAAAGGTTGTTTTCATTTAGCAAGGAGATAAATGTTGCAATCATCTTCAAATATTTGATAAGCTCTTTATAAATTTATTTATGGCTGCAATTTTTGTTTCGCTTTTTAGCGGAACTACGCAGATTTTTATACCCGAGCAGCAGAGTTCTTTAGATAGTCGTAAGTCATAAGGAGCTGCTTTTAAAAGTATGTCTACTTCTTTCGCGTAACGAAAAGTGAAACGGCATTGAAGGCCTCATACTTCTTAAACAACAAGAGTGGATTGAGTTTTCAGTTTCTCAGTATTTGTTACCAAGTTAAACTTCATAAGTCATCGCAGGGCAGCTATCTACGGCTGAAAATTGGATCGTAACGAAAAGTGAAACGGGATTACAAGCCGCATTCCCTAAGCAATCCCGAAGTGGATTCAACTTTGAGAGTTTAAACATTCGTTACGAAGTGAAACTTTCTACTTAAGAGGGAGGGTGACTTGATATATAGGAAAAGTAACGAAAAGTGAAACGCGATTTAGAGTACATTTTTCCACCAAAGAGTCCAGATCGTTTCAATATTAATTTGTCGCGGTTAAAAATAGGATTGTAACAAAAAGTAATAGACGATACAGAGTGATTGTGCTTTTTTAATACTCGTTACTCTCCTCATTCGGTAGTTCGCTATATATAAATAGCCTTACGATCACTATTATTTGTTGCTTAGAAATACGAACGACCAAACGATTTTTTTTTAAAAAAGAGCCGAGAGGAGAACTACTCGCTACTCGTTACTTTGTAAAATGTCTCCCTTTAATGATGGAGTGTAGTTCAGCCACTACAATCGGATTCAATATTCGAATTGGTCTCCAAATGCATGTACTCGAGTTATTTATTTGTTATTTATTTGAGTAAGTTTAATTAATGCAATCTTAGTCACGACGAGAAGTGTTTTATGTTTGAATTTTACCAAAAAGTTAGGTCGCATTTTGTCTCTTTAGATTTCGACAATGACAGGTATTGAATGTGTTAAAAGGGGGTACTAGGATAGGTACTATCTTTCTTGTCGTAAGTGCTCAACAGTTTCAAAGAAACGCCAAGTGTTCCTTAAAAAAAGCTAGTTGAAACCAATTATAGGGCCGAAAGTCACATTCAAAATTAATTGTTGCTTCCAGACTTCACTTTCAAGTGATGTGGTCGAGAGCGACAGCGACACACGCTCACCAAAATTGCGAGCATTTGTGAATATGCATTCAATTGATTGCTAGTTTTTAGTCTATCATCATGCGCAAGCACATATAAATTACTTTTATTAAAACAAAAAAAAGAAACCAACAGAATTTTAGAGATAAACAATTTCGAACTTGACAACAACTTGGGTATCAGTTGATTCTTATGTTGGAGCGAAACCAAAGTCATAATTAGGGCTTGGCGGGCCTATAATTTTACAGTACAAACTTAGGAAAATGTATTTACAATAAGAGAACGTAACTTAATTTCATATATTAAGCAATGGTGCTTGCTGTCATTTTTAGCATGCAAAGTTAGAGTCCACGTTCATGTATATTTCTCCTAGGTGCTGTTTTCGAATGAAGGCGATTGGATATGTGACGGGTGGTTTACTATAAATAAGAGAAAGGACTTCCCATACCTACGGTATTGCTTCAAATGTTACATGGTGTACCACAATGTTGAATTGGGGTACCTCTACTGTTCCACAACAGGACTACCCACTTTTGGTAGAAGCTAAATTGAAAAGGCTACCACCTCTTCGGATTTATAAAGTTTATTTCCATGAACCGGATGTCGTTTCGGACCATTTCGCAAAGCACTAACCTTCAACTCTCTTCCACTTAGCTCGTAGCCTATTTCCCCTTGTTCACACTTTGTTGTTAAATTCAACTGAAAACATCATCAACCTTTAAGGTAAACAGAGAGAGAAAAAAAAAAGAACAAATCCGCCTGTGTTCCTGCATTTATAAACAGAATATCTACCAAGGCGAAAAATAAGTTTGTGTGCCGACTTCCCTCCCTAAATGGCAAACACACAAGCAAGACCACTAAAACAAATCCTTAGATATTTTTAGAAACTCGCCTCGTATAACGTGGGAAAGTTCCATACTTCTATGTTAGCCGGATACAATGTTCTTTAGCGAGGTTTTTTCTCCTTCTCTATGTTGTGTTCGCATTCCTTGTAGGTACACGAGGCGAAACAGAAAAAAAAAAAAATACTGCGGTTTCACTTGGCCAGTCCAGACGTGGAATCTTGATAGTCAATGAACATGTCAAAGAAATTGCTAATGTCCAACTTTTATAATTCATCGGAAGTGTTTGATCCTTGTTGGTGGATACGAAATACAAATGCAAGAATTATGGTATAGCTCGAGTCGAATGAAGCAGAAACAAGGACAGCATTGATTTGCTTTTTGTTATAAAGACGCATATAAAGCAATAGGAGCGACATATCCTCGTAGTCGCAGCGTTGGACAGAAGCGATGCAAGCCGTAATTTGATTTTTTATTCATGAGAAAGTGATTTTTTTTTTTACTCAAATTTTATGTGTGTCCCTTTTGAAAAGAGGTGCACTCACATATGGTACAGTTTACATTTGCTTCATAGATATTTGTGGGCACCACCTTTTTTGAGAAGACTTAGAATTAGCTGAGTGGTAATTTTTCGACTGCGGTCAGGGGTGCATAAGTAAGAAAGTAAGTTATTCATTTATTTACATTTCATTTCAATATATACGAAGAGTACAAAACAACAAAACAACAGAGCCCTGGCTAAGTTCTTGATATGAAAAATCTTGAAATTAGATGAATTTGAGGTAAAAAGATTTCAAGATTTTTGATATCAAGAACTTTTTAAATCAAACAAATTAAAAGAACCTTTTCTACAGGGTGTCCGCCGGGAAGGTATACTACTTTGTTTGTTTATAATTTTTGATCAAATGAAAGAGAATGGATCTTATATTGATAAATGTTTTATTTAATGTCGGCAATTATGTATGGGGTACAATATCAGGTAAATGTCCGCCTCTGTTAGTCTCACAAATGCGAGCCCTTTTGAGCACATTTTTCATTGCATTCTCACACATTTCACGCGGTATTTCATTAATTTCATCACGAATATTTTTTTGAGCTGCTCAAGCGTTTCTGGTTTGTTTGCATAAACCTTGCTTTTCAGATATCCCCACAAAAAGAAGTCCAGAGCAGTCAAATCAGGCGACCGTGGAGGCCAATCAACATCACCATTTCTTGAAATAACTTGCTGTGGAAAGATGTCTCGCAGTAATTCCATTGTAATCCTGGCTGTATGCGATGTGGCACCGTCTTGTTGATACCACATGTTAATCAAGCCCAAAGCATGAAGTTGTGGCGTTAAAAAGTTTCCAATCATATCACGATATCGCTCCCCATTCACAGTTACCGGGGCGCCGTTTTCATTTTCAAAGAAGTAAGGTCCAATGATTCCTCCTGACCAAATTGCACACCAGACTGTAACTTTTAATGGATGCAAAGGTGACTGATGAATAATTTGAGGGTTTTCCATTGCCCAGAACCGACTATTCTGTTTATTCACATATCCGTTCAAATGAAAATGTGCCTCCCAAAAATTTCACCTAACTTTGTCATCGTCACAGTAATCGATGATTGATTTTGATAAAATGTTTTAACGATTAAAACACGTTGGTTTATCGAATATTTTTCCATAATAAATTTGCCACGTGTCTACTTCACGACTGCCAAATATGAACTGTCAAGACTAATGTCTACCAAAATGGCGGCAAAACAAAGTAGTATACCTTCCCGGCGGACACCCTGTATTACAGAAAAAAGTTGCCTATTAATTCCATTATTCTGTATAATGCGAGTCGAACAGAATGTTTTAGGAGTAAAAATAGCGGATGGAAACTTGCATATCTCAGTCTTAAAATATTTTAGTTTCAATATTTTATCTCTTTCACATTCCTCTTGTAAATGTTGAAATAATACTTTCTGGTGTAAATTTAAATAAAACAAAAATTCGTAATCCTTTGAGTAGGTACTGAAAACTGAAAAAGTTGTTGAAATTTTAGTCTTTTCAAGGGATTTGTTGTGCTTTAACGAACGGAAATTCTATGATCTTGATATAAGCAATGAAATTCCAAGTCAATTTAATTCAAATATGTTCCAAAATTTCAAAAAGCATTAACATGAATTTCTGACCAACTTTTTTCTATATATATTTAGGTTATTCATGTATTAGTAGTAAAGTACTTCAAAATTGCATTTTATATTTCGCTCTTTTTATATTTTGAACAAAATCTTGCAAAAAAGGTTTTTTTATTTCGGAAAAACAAGATTTTCAGATTTTTTATCTGGAAACGCTGGTGGTTGGGACGTCTTTTTTTTAGAGGTTAGATTCTGTTAGGTGAAAACGTTGCGCACGAATGATTTGCAGAAGTAAATCGTTTTTGCACACGAGAAGGTTTGCACTTGGGCCGACTTTTTGAAAAGTAATTTAGAACAGCTTGTTATTATAGTGTCTTAACTTTTTTTTTGCATACTTTTGCGCGCTTTAAAATTGATAGTAATGTACTCAAGACGGTCAAGAGGTGTGGATGAACTCATGTAAAACGTTTTTTTTTAACCCAATACACACACCATTCAACGAAGACAAACACCAAATATAACAATTTATTACACTTTATTCCAGAAGCTTTAGTCCACTGTCATTGGACTTAAAATAAACAAACAGCCAAAATAAAAACTCATGTCTTTGAAAGCTCCAACGATCAATAAAAAATTGCTGGAGATCAAGGAAGTCGAAAACGTTTATTACTCAAACGGTCGGTGTTATCAAGATGAATGAATGAAAGCACGACTGACAAGGTTTCTCCATTTTAGATTTGGAAATATTATTTTTAGAACTTCTACCGCCTTGAAGTTGTTTGCGGTTGTAACAAGTACTTGAAATAAGTTTCATACTAGGGATTTTATTTGACAAAACAGCCCAGTCTTACAGTTAAGACTCAAACCACAAGTACTGATCACTTAGGCTGCAAACCACGGTACGAATCTGATTTCCTTATTCGTATAATAAATTCTTAGAAGAAATGACTGCATCTAGGGATGGATGCACTTTCAGGAAAAAAAAAACGGTCACTTTGTAATTCGTTTACGAATTTCCTTACACTTTTCAAAACATGAAATACAAGTCCTTTTTTATTATGCTCAAATGATCTATATAGATCGTGGATTTCCATGGTTTACAACAACAGTTGGATCACGTCCTGTTGTTGTAAACCGTGGAAATCAATGATCTAAATAGATCATGTGGGTAAAATAAAAAACGCCTAAAATGATCGAGTCCAAGTCAGATTTTTACAGGATTTGCAAAAAGCGCCTCCAAAACAAGATATTACGAAAAAACATTTAAAAGCGGTTTATCACTTGGATAAAGCTTGCTAAGTGTCCCAGGTAATTTTGTTAACTAAAGTGTGACCGCCACTGTTGGCACCTGAAACAACGAATTGTCGTCCCTCGCTCCTTCCATTTAATCGATACTAGAAGAACGCCAGTCCCTTACATTCGCCAAAGCCATAATTTATCTAAAACCGAAACCTTATATGCGGATTTCCCCATGAAGACAAACCAAGTTCGTATGACCGATCACAGAAATACCACACAATCAATCCTAAAAGCCGATCCAAGTCTAAATAAGTCGATCAACTCTGCCAGCAATACCAAGAATTGAAAGTTATAGTCATCTAAAAATAGCCTTCCCACTCGTATCTATTGCATTGTGTACAGCAAACGTATCTGCATTGACATTTTAACGATCGCATCTGTGCCTTCGTGATCCACCATTATGCATCCTTTCCATAAAAATAAGAAAAATAAAAAAAAATACAAAAAACCAACTCATAGCAGTTACGCAGAGGCCATAACATACATTTTTCACACTGCAAACACGCATTTATATTCCGCACATCCCCATAGCCAAGAGGAACTTGTATAATACTCGTACACGATCTTCGATATTTTTATCTCTTCTCATGCTGAAATGGGAGGAGAACCGATCAAATGGTCAGCAGGAATCTGTACAACCAATTAAATTTCTTTTCCATTGAAATTCCAATCAAATACCACGTATTTCTATGTTCGGCCACAACAGGTCTCTCGGTTAATTGTCCATCCAGCCAACATCATCTACGCGCTTTTCCTTCTCCCTGTTGCTGTTGTTTTTGTTGCTGTGATGATGCTTGGCATGGGTATGATTGCCCGATGACTGTTTTACTTGTGGTTATGCCATCTGCATCAAAACAACTGCCAGTCTGTGGCACAAGTCCGCCCTGATCTACGAAGGCAATGGACAGGACAATTTAATAACTTCCCAGTCACTCACGCGCATCACGTAGGAGATATACTAATTGCAGCTAAATCATAGATTTAGTGTAAACAAAGGCAAATAAGCGAATTGAATGTGCCGCACTCTCGGAGAGAAGGCAGCGCCCCATTCCTATGTTCTACCTCCAGGCGATAGTCTGATTAAATTTGTTTTCTTTTTTGTTTTTTATTTGGCGCCAATCTTAAATGGCTTTTGTGCTCTACATATCCTGTCTGGCAGCCAACGACATAATGACACCCGGTTAATCGTTTTCTCCTCCTCTTGGTGTGTTTTAGTCATTAAGTTTTGTTTTTTCTCTTTTTTTTTGTAGTGAAATGTTTTAATTGCTTCCGACATAGCACAGTTTCACGCACTAGAAATTTAGCTCATTAGATTGAGTTAGCTTCTCTTTGAATGGCGTTTTAAGTAGAACCATCTTTCATAATTGGCAACAACCGAATTTGATTTGGATACTTTTTGGCGATCTTATGGCAAAGTTTCGAAAAGATATTCATCGGTAATGGAAACTTACAAAATCGGCACTGATTGGTGCAGAGAAGAAGGTCAGAGAGGAAACGCAGCAATTAAATTGCGAATGGGAGGATTTAATGGGATATGGCTAGAAGGCAGAGATTTTGAGGGCAATGGTCTCAGTAAAACTCATTGTTAGATAACGGATTCGTGGTTCTTAAATAATGCTTGCCCGAGTCATATCCGGATTGGTTTTATATTGGCCTCAGTCCATAGCAGTTTCCTTATCTAATTCATTTCTTTTTTTTTCGGTTACCGTTTAAACGCACTTGGGTGTGCGCTACAAATCCTTTTGCAATATAAAGATTTAAATTTCATCAGCGCAGTATTTTAGGTAGTTTCTTAGTTTTTTTTTGTTAACGCACATAATATGTGCGCAACGTTACTACGTTGGTGCGCTTTGAGTTTTTTCATGAAATACTTGTGCGAATGTTATATCAACTAGAGAGTTTTTTATTTGCTTTCACATCCTTCCTCGTCGATTCGCACCCGAATGAACCTCTTAGCTGTTGTCCAAATTATAGGCAATAGGGAGTTCCTGGCTCTCTATAAAATGTGCGATTCTTTCAAACCAATACGAACTTGGTACTCATTCGAATAATTGCAAAAGTACTTGTAGGGATAGATGCGAAAATACTATTTTAACAGGTGACTTTTAAATTTAAATTATTTTGAAGCGATTCTCGCGGTAACGCACACAAATGTGCGCTAGAAATAACATTTCAACTTAGAGCCCAGATAAGAGTTCTTAGTTTAATGTATATAAAATATTCGCTTCTTTACAACCATGAGCGCAACGTTCCGTATTTTGTTCACATTCAAATGTTTGCCCAGATAATGTACATTGTACATGTTGTCCACATGTAACGCACCATTTTGTTTAGTTTTCTAAACGCACAACAAGTTAATGACAACATGTGCGATTCGAGTGTGAACGTGTGCAGCCCACTTTCTTCCCAAATCAAGGCCGAAATGTGACCTGATCTGATTATGTCTTGCGCACACAGAATGAAGTATCGCACTTGAATGTGCGCATGTAATATGAAACAATGTAAAAACGCAACTACCCACGCATTTGCTTCCTCCAGCTATAACGCACAATGTGCGTATGTTGCAAATCGTTTTCTTAGCGCACAATTATGTGTGCGTTTATATTTATATATATTTGAGAACATTTTAATCGTTCACCAGAATCTCTTTTTCATTTCCGAAAGTATAACTAAACAGCCCGCAGTTGTGCTTTCTTTAGCAGCAGATATGGTTTATCTATTACAGAAATACTTTATCTGATAGATAAATTCGTCGTAGATTTAAAAATACAGCACGGATACACGCGAAACCTTTCGTCGGATGCAGAAGGTATTTTTGTGAGTCTTTCATAGGCAGTTTATGTGGCAGACTTCATCGCCTGCAGTGAAGTACCATATGCTTAGCTTCAGATAAATGTTATTCGACTCATGAGCTCAAGATTAAAAATATTCTAATACAACGTCAGATAAATTGAAAAAATCTCTATTCATGTCTTTATCTGGTAGATAAAGTTCCGAATAAGTACGAAACAGCTGCCTTTCGCTTAAAAAAGAAGATGGAAACCAATGGGTGGTACTGAAAACCGTTTTTTAATCGAAGCAGGATCAGAATTCCCTTTAAGTTTTGACAAGATCACAAACAAAACATTGCATTGTAAATAATTATAGCAACATCTACCCCTGATTTGCAAAAGTGGGTCAATTCCTCATAGAAATATTAACGCAAAACCCAATTACCCATAGACTATGGCATTCAAATAATAACCTCACAGTGTTGAGAATCGCTAATATCGCACCAAGTTCATGATAATTCTCAGAACCCGACACATTCCGATAGTCAATCATTTTAATAGTCATTATCATTACTATTGAAAGCTACACGAAATGCAAAACAAAATTCCCCCCGCAATGTACTTAGTCATTCATCGGAAATTTATTTTCAACAAACCAAACTGACATCTGTCTCCACTAGCTCCACAGTCTGCCGCTTCCAGCCCATCATGGGTATGGGTATCATGACAAAGTTTATACACTGAATAATTAAAACGGATTAACGATTTCAAACGTAAACAGCGCGCTACTTCTATGTGACTAAATAATTAATGATGCGCCCGAGCCCGTCATCGATAGACGACGCACAATAACAACATTTCATTGTAAAATCCGCTAGCATTCTTAGCACGAAAAATATATAAAAAAAAAAAAAATAATCCATAAACGTATACGCACACGCATTTGTTAGCCTACAACACTCTGTCCGAATTTGGTTTGTCATGTGTGGCTCTGTAAAACACTCTCTCCTCAGAGCCAAAATGTATCGATTTCGACGTTTGAATTTCTTTTCCGACTCTCCTCCAACTATGAGAAAGCACAGCTCGATCAAACAGACCGCTTGGCGTAATTTTGTTTCCACTTTTCATCTTAAATTTCGTAGGTAGTTCAAGGCCACCGCCTCTGAAGTATCTCGTTACGGTACGGTACGAAAAATAATGCGTGTCCAGTGCCCACCATCCACTTCTAACTAACGGTCGCTATAGACAACAGAACTGACAAAGTCAACATAGCTACGCGTAGAAGATACACCAACAAAACGAGATGAATAACAAATATCTAAGACTTGCCGGCAAAAAAACCACACACCAGCCGGCGCGCGGCGGGCTAGTACCGAGCGAGACTCTGGTGTGGGACTTCGTTTGGGGCTATAAATTTTGCGTTTGTGTCTTTGGTTACATGCCGCGTTGGCTGGATTTTGGTACACGAGCACGCAAATAATAATTCTATTGAATTGCATCACAAGTGTCATGACGTCTGGCTCTGCTAGGTGGCGCGAATACTTAACGCAATGAGGATATAGATACTTATGTAATGCTCTGTGGGTTTTTCTATTTTCCAACAACGAAATGCGATTTTTTTCCTTTTGTATCTTTTACCAAGATTAGATTACTTTTGGTTTGACTGAAGCTGCCGTATTGCCATGGAGTTACAAAATCCTCTTGTTTGGGGTTTAGTTTTGAAAATACCACTTGCGGTGTGGAATCGATATGTTTTCTGAACTTTCTCAGAACACGATGTGGCTGGTGAGGAGCTATAAATATAAATGTTGTAATACGACAGAGACTGATGGGTGGTCCGATTCGGCAGGTACGGCATGCTGTATCTGGTCTGGGGCGGGGGACATCGACAGTGTCTAGCCGGATCTTGATAGAGATTTCAAAAGAAATCAAATGAGCGGATCCGAATGGTCTTGTAGTTTGAACAGTGCTTCGTTTAGAGCACTCCTTGTACTGCTGAACATCGATTTTGAAAAGGGTTTCAAAGGTGTAAACAGAGGGTTTGTTTAGCTTGGTTTGTGTCCAAGGTTCATAGAGGCTTCATAGGTGAAACTGGTGACAAGTTTCGTATAAAATCTTTTCAATTACAATTTGTTTTGGAGATCTATCGTTTTGACGGTAATCAACTTAAAAGTTACGGAATAAGTACCCTGAAGAGGAAAACTGAAATTAAAATCCAGGTAGGGCTTGTGGAGCTCCACCAAATGCGACACGAAAAGTACTTGAGGTATAAGAAAATTGCCACAAGTGTAACAAGTTCATTGCGGATCCTATCATCGCTTGTAGAACTGTTTTTTTTTTTTTTTAAATAAACATCGGGCACAATCCTAAGGAGCCTCTACTAAAGGGCTTTGAATAAAATTACTTTGCTGTAGACTGTTGAGCTCCTTGTAACAAAGAGTTACAAACATTTAACAACCTTACATCAGAAGCGATTGCAACTATGCATTGGGAAAGCGGAAAGTACTCAACTGACACAGAGACCCCACACACATCTTTATTCAATTTCCATCCTTAGCCAGTACTACTTTCTGTCAATTTTGTATTTTTTGGTCGCACTTAATGTATAAGAAAAATGGAAACCTTTCACTGCCTCGCGTACCGCGAACGATAAAAACCATTCGTTCCGTTCCGTTCAATCAAACAAAAACTTAGTCAGCAAGGCATCTCTCAATCTAACCAAGTTCGGCGCAGGTCATCGTGACAATTGTACCCAACATCGCCGGCGACGTAACAGTGGCTTTATAACAAAAAAAAAATAAATCCATTCAATCATACGATCAGTAAAGACGTCATAAAATTTTGCCAAACTCAACGTGCCATCGTTATTACATCACGATCCTTTTTATTATTCAAGACGTTGTCTCAAATTTAAATTGTCTCACAACTACAATAAAACCAAACATAAAATGCCTCTTTCATGGCTTTGTCGAAGGGGGGGACGAAAAAAAATTCCGATCATAACGATCTGCACGATCCTCAGCTGTCAAGGGTCGCACAGTTTTTTCCGACTTCTTCTTCGATGATCGACAGATCTAGTACAAAAAAGAAAAGAAACAAAACTACTCCCGCCGATCGCAGAATAGAGATCAATTCGAGCCAACTTATGATCGGCATTATGAAATGTCGTCGCTGTGTGTATATCTGCAACAAAGACTCAAACATGTATACTTGCTATGGCGATACAAAGAGAGCACGTGTCAGCTAATGTGTTTGCTACCATCGAGCGAGACATAGACACCACATGACCGCATTTGACTAGGGTTGTCTCTCCGACACACAGTCGACTGTACCTATTAAGCATTCAGCGGAAAACTTTAGGAATCATAAAATAGAAGCTCAGCGCAGGCGATTTCTAAAGCAGCAGAAACACCTTTATTTTTATTTTTTGTGAGCACTTTTGTTCGAATAATTGCATTCGAAGGCATATTACGTAAAAAATAAATGGCCGGCTCTTACACTGGTGCTCTCACACTGTATCTGCGGTAGATTGTCTTTAGCAGGCAGTTACTGGGTTTCTTTCTACCGTTGCTGTCTGTCAGCTGGTTGGGGGAATACAGAAAAAAAAATTACTTGACTTCAATGTCGTCGACATTGCAATATGTGTGCTCATGTCTGACGTCGACATTCGCGTGTAGGAGTGCTGGTGGATACATTTAAGCAAATTCTTTTGCTTTTTTGTATCGCACCAGAGCAGAAGCAATCTTTGTCTGATAAATTGTTCCCGATGAGTCATGTGCGCTGTAGAATCACCTGATATGATCGACGACATTAAATCCCAGCATTTAGATATGAAATGTCAAGATGTCATGTCGGACCTGATGTGGAAAAAAAGGAATGGTGGAAACGAGTTTTTCTTAAATAAAGAACGGTATTTATCTACCGCACTTACAGATACAGATTTATGCATGTTACTGTTATTATACGGGTAGAGAAGAATAAGCTCTTGGTCTGATTTATTGCCAGATGTTATTGTTGTTCCCGGAATACATACGAGTGATAAAATGTCGAAAAGAACAAAAGATAGATACTTACTGACGGAAGGTAAAATACACGAATTGACTCAAAATGAAAGAGCACTCGCCAAGGTCGCTCAAATTCGCCAATATTTATACTCGGTTTATTTTATGGTTCAATAAAGATCTTGACATGAACTGAACATGACAGCTTTGTCTTCGAGTGAAACAGCCTGTTCTAGTCTGGCGACTTTGTGAGCGCAGAGGGTGTCAATCTGTTTTAAGGTTAAAGCATTAAACTGCATGGCGGATCAGTATCAAATTGGGGGATTTTTTCCATTTCGCAGTAAACTATTACTGAGTGGTCTTGTAAATACGAACAAGGCGAAACAGCTTCTCGTTCAAAACAAACAATAATTAAGTAATGGGTGGACAATGGACATATAACAAGATTACAGTAGGCAAACATATTGCAAAGAAGACTCAGATGATTCATCGTAGCGACAGTCATCTTACTGTGCAGTCGCAAATAAAAACAGTGTCCAATTATGTCAGCTTTAAAATCTTTGGATTTCTCACTGCAAGATGGCGCTGTCTGGCGACAGGAGAGAACTGGCTTTTGTTTCGTAAAATATTCGGAGTTATTATTCTGAATCGTATCTGTATAAAAAAAAAAAAAAACAGAGAAAAATAACAACCTCCCTGAAGTATTAAGAATATCCCTAGCGACAGCAGCGCCACTATCATGAAGTGGAGAATAGTTTCACTGACACTGTCATTTTCATAAAAAAAATGCTATAGAATTCATAGCTGGTGTCCATTCTAGGTGTGTGTCAAGGGTTTTATTGTCTGCCGGAGCAAATCAACTGTCAAACTATACTACGTTGTATAGTGTGTCATCTAGCTTCATAATGGACTTTCTTCCCACTTCGGTGTGACCACCACCAAAGTGGGATACAAGTCCATAATTTATTTTCAAAGATGGGACATAATTTCAACATTTCGTAAGAAGAAGAAGATGCAGTCATAAAAAAGTCCAAACCACACGTTTCAGACATTATTTTTACAAAGTAACCATAAAAATAACACCCAGATTCTCAACACATTTTAGTGTCATGTATAAGAATTTAATGTTTATTTTAAGGAAAAGGGAATTTAACAAAAATCTGAAGTCAATTGAAAGTCAATTTATTTTTTCTATCAACTTTTTGTTTTAGCTTCGCGCGAATTTTTTACTTTTATTTTTTCGAATTTTCTGAAGATAAAAGTGAAATTATTTTCTTAAACAACTTATTGTTTTGGCCTTAGAAAATATGAGACAATAAAAGATCACCCAAAATAATATTTTGCTTTCCATTTTAAAAAAATTTTCCCGATTGTTCAATATGCAAAATAGCCCAAATTTAAAATTCACAAAACAATCCAAGCTTAAATGGACCATCGGCCAATCTACACTGGACGCCGCTGGATGCTTAAGAGGTTGGCATAACAGCTCTGCTGTTAATTTCAATGGAATTAAGCAACAGGTACAGCATTTCTTTAAAATCAAAACATGTTAGAAGGGGCATAATTCCATTAATGTTTTTAAGGGACTAATGTCTCACTCGCAGAGTTTCTAAAGCGCTCATTCTGGACCGTGTCGATGTACAAAACTTCAAACAAGGGCAGGCACTAACTAAATTATTTTCAATAATATCAAATTGATGCAACAGATCAAGTATCTTGCCATGTAAATTCCTTAAAATAGATTTATTTCGATAGAGCTGGAAGTTCATAGGAAAATGTAGGGAATGTGATAACTCACTGCCAGATGGCGCTACAAGGGAATACAAGAATATTTTCCCATATTCCCAATACTATTTGGAAGGATTAATATGAATATGAATATATATATAGAAAAACTAATGTGAAAAGGGAGATAAATACATTTCTCACTGCAAGATGGCGCTATTACAGAACGAGGAAGAAAGGCTTACATTATATGAAAATATCGAGTCTATATTGTTTCTGTAACTTCATCTAACTTTACGATTCTCGAACTCAACCAATCCTAACTAATGATGTGCAAAAGGAACGCAATTTTTCTGATTTTTCATATAATGACATTCATCTCACTTTTGTAAAATATTAGTAACTATTGAAAGAAGTAGAGTTTTCCTATGCGAGAGTTCTCCTATAAGGCGAACAAAGCCTAGTAACTTTTTGTTTAGGAAATAGGACAACAAAATCGCGTTCGATTGCCCACAGCAAGATGGCGCTCTTATAGCTTGAATTTAAGCAATTTACTGCGTAAGGAACAGCATTTTTAGCCCAATGGTAACCACAATAGATAAATTTTGAGCTAATGTCGCATGGTCTAATCCTCTGGTCTGATGCCTCAAAACTGGCCTACTCTATTGATCGAAAGACAACTCATTTATTTTCCACAAAAAAGATGAAGCTCCTACAGCATTCTATCTCTTAATGAAAATTCGTTGCAAGAAAAAAATATTAGTTCAATAAGTGACTGCAAGATGGCGCTGACACAAAGCAAGACTAAACTGGCTTTAAAAACCAGTTTGACCTGTCTTAATTGCCTCGATGTATGTCTCTCTACATTAACGGGGAAAAATGAGGATTTTCATTCAATTGATCACTAAAAGAATTCTCCCTCATCAATCAAACACTTGTTTTTCAATCCTCTTACCGATAACATGCAACCATGTTCCATGTCATTTGGCATATATGAATTCCCCCCATCATGCAAAAGCCCTTTACAGCCCAAAGTGTATTCCTCTTTGGAAAAAAAATTCTCTTCATTCGTCGCTTCTGACCGCACCACAAAGGATGAGCCAAAAATGTGGCAAAGAAGGCCAGTGCGCAAAATTGAAAACAAAAATATAATAATAAAAAAAAAAAACATCATCGATCACATTCCATTTGCTTTGGTAACAAGATCATTGTACGCATACGATCGTGTGCGGCGGCGCAACACCACCTCCCCCTCCTCATCTATTATTCATTTTCTAAGCCATCACACACCTATACTTCTCTTAGATTGCATATAGCTGTAGCTGTATTGGTAGGATGAAGAAAAAAGATTCACTTACGATTTTTCATTTAAGAATTCACCTCGCGTAAATTCCGAAAGTCTTCGCGATTTGCCTTTTTTCGTTGTTTTGGTAGCGGTAGTCGCGGCACCATTGACAGCAGTCGTCGTACATTGACACGTGCATGGCGGTGCTGGGGCTGATCCTGTCCCAGGAGCACCACCGCCAGCTACCGCTCCCGAATCGTTGGCCAAAAATGTGCTCTGTTTGTGTTTCTTATCCGATGACTTGGAGTTATCGATTAACATAACGTTACTGTTGCTGCCACCATTGCTGACTGTCATACAGTTACAATTGCTACCAATACAATTGTTGTGATGATGATGATGGTGGTGGTGCACACTGAATACGAATGGCTGTTGCTGCTGCTGTGCCGCTGATGGTATGCCGTTGCCCAACATCTGTTGCTGGTTGACGACGGTGGCAGATGATGACGATGGTGCTACTGTCAGTGCATTTGGCGTCTTGACGACGGAACAATCGCAGTCACTTTCAAATTGCTGCTGCTTTGTTGGTGGCAAAATGTTGGCATTCACTGTCATTGTACCGTTGCTGCTGTCAACTGACAACTGCGGGTCGGCGCAGAGTTTATCGTTTAGCAGGCACTGCACGTGCCCCTTGCAACAGTAGTGCTGCTTCAGCTGCTGGTGATAGTGCCGCCGATGAATTGGACTTATTTCACTGTTATCGATCGACAGCTTTTTCGATAATTTCTTCTGCGGCGGGCGTACCACCTTCGACTGGTTTTTGTTGTGCGTTGCGGGCGAGCCCGGCGGCGAGAGGGTCACCGACGTAGCGATGGCGTCCAGCGAGTTGGATTTGAAGATCTGGCCGCGACTCGTGTGCTCGAATCGGTCCTTATTGATGCGGGAATACAGTTCGTCACTGTCGAGCGGCAGAATGTTTACACTGGGCAACAAGTCAGCCTTGACCTCGGCGGCCTCGGCTTCGGGTGGCTCTTCCACGACTGCGTCGTTCTTGGTGGCAGCGATCGGCGCCAACGGAGACGACGACTTGTAGGCAAGAATGTTCGAGAACCTCCTCATCTTTGTGGGCTTCTTCGCCTTCGCCGATTTCGGCTCGGAATAGTCATTTGGCGGCGTAGCCGCATCAAGCGCCACAGAGCTGTCAGCCGCTGTCACCGAAGTGTCATTGGACTCGTCGATCTTGCTCACCGAAAACCTATTTTTCAACAGTTTGTGGTTGGGTTTTACTGGCTTGTCGGCTGCCTCACCCTCTCGGACGATGTCGTAGATCGTGCCATACCGCTTGACACTCGGGCCGGCTGCAGTTGGCTCTGCCGTCGTCGGGCCATCGAGCTCGTCGTCCTGCTGATGCTTCTGGTGCATCTGAATGATGTCGTAGATCATTCCGGCCGAAACCTTCTTCTTCTGCGCACCGTTCTCCGATATCGCAGTTAGACTCTTGCGCTCGAACAGGTCCGACTGGGAGGTCTTGCGGTGTAGGATCTCGTAGATCGTACCATAGGTCATGTACTTGTCGTATTTCTGATACGTCAAGTTGTAGATGTCATTCTTTCGCTGGATGATGTCGTAGATCGTTCCGTAGACCAGTTTGTCGTAGATCTTGAAATTTCTCTTATACGACTCGGACTTGGAGAGTTTGCCTCCAGTCGCGGACTCGGTGTCAGTGTCCATCTTCGAGATGATCGCCTTGAGGTGTTGCGCATCTGTGGTGCGTTCGATCTCCTTCGATGAGTTTCTTCGCATCAGGAACGATGCGGTTTTTCTATGGCGGGAATTTTGCCTTTTGAACGGGGAAGCTACTGCGCTGTTGACGGCGCTGGTGGTGGCGGCCTGTGCAGTTGTGGCGGTCGCATCAAAGTTCTCACATTCCCTGACGAGTTTCTTGAATTCCTCATACGACTTCCGACGAATGCGTGCCTTCTCTTTGTCGTTTGATATCAAATTATGATCGAGAATCTTCGAAAGGAAATCGGAATTCTTGCGCAGAATTGTGGTCTCGGTTTCCTTGGAGATTTTCGCATTTCTCTTTTCCCCAGCGGATGTGGATGGTGACGCGGGCACATCGTGATCGTTTTCTTTGTCAGAGCTGGAGTTTGTGGCGATCGGGGATTTGCTTTGCTCCAGAATCGACTCCAGTTGATGGTTCTTCGAGAGGGATGATCCTGCACCGATCGCAGTTGCATCCACGGCGAACATCGATCGGAATTCTTGGTACGATCGTCGTCGCGAGATCGGCTTTGCCGTCTTTTCGGCCTCATTTCCCGTCACCGTGGGCGCTGTGCCCTGTGATGCCGAGAAAATCGCCTTGAACTCCTCGTAGGACTTCCTGCGGTTTCGGGACTGTGTCAGGCACTCTTTGTAGTTTAGTCGGGCGATCTTCTCACACTTGTCGTCGTGGTTCTCTGTCGCGTGCGACGAGTCCTCACTGGCTCGGTTGTCAAACGTGATACTAGACACAGGAGGGTGTTGCTGTTGTTGCTGCTGCTGCTGCTGCTGATCCATGCGGTTTTGCATCTCGATGAATCCCGAATCCATGGAACTGATCGTGCAGGTTGAATCGAAGCTCGTTTTACGGCTGGAACCGTTGCTGCGCGGGAAGTTGCTCGTTGTGGGATTTTCTTCTTCATCGATAGTCACCAGCCGATTGATGCTCTCCGAGAGGATGTGCTCCTCACTGATCGCTATCGGCACTGGCAACGCATGATCATCATCATCGTCGTCGAATATGATCAAGTCCGGTTGTATACTAATTAAATTGACAGTCTCATCGTTATCACAGATTAGTTCTCCGTCGTCGTTGCTGCTGGTGCTTTCGTTCATGATCGGCCCGTCCTCGCCAACTGTGAAGATCTTATCCGCACAGCTTTGGTTGCAGCTTTGGCATGCGATTTCGGCGATCGTTTGCAGGTTGTGTTGCTGGTCGCTTTTCTTACACTGCTTGTTGACAGTTGCGTAAATGGGGAACTCCATTGTCAGCGTGCTGCCACTACTTCCACTGCTGGTACTGTGCTGATGATGAAAGGCCTTACCGCTGTGAATAGGAAATTTCGGATGCAAATGCTTGCTCAATTTCTGACGGTTACGTGCTATGGCGATATTAAAATGGCGCCTATGACGTTGCTTCGAGTACTTGTTGGCGATCGTGTAGATCGGATCGAGCTCCTGATCTCCCTTCGCCATCAGTCGACTGCACGATCGGCTGCAAGTCTTCAAATACCTCTGCAGGATCAGGGAATTCAATTTGTTCGCGGATGTGTTGGATGACGCTGGACACTTGGAGTAGGTGTCATTCATACACTTGGCACAGCATAGGAACTCGTAGAGTATATCATCTGAATGTATCGCCGTGCCACCACAGTCATCAGTCGAGTACTTTGGTTCGAGATACCCATCGGGAGGCTTTGACACCTTTGTGGGCACTGATTGCTCTACATTGCTGTTGCTCGCTGTCACTGGCATGAGGATGTATGTGTTCTTATTTGGTCTTTGTGGTGACGCAGGCTTCTGCAGCTGTACGGTCGTGGCAATGTTCTCTTTGTCATTGCTTTCGGTTTCGGCTTTGGCACTGTTCGAGGCGGTTTTCACAATGGAACTTTCAATGCTGATGCCGCTGTCGAGCAGGACGAATGTTCCATCGGAGGGCAGGATGAGGCGACCCTCAGCGGCGGCATTCACCAGCTCCCGCAGAGCCAGCACTTGCTTCTCTGTTACATTGCCTTGCAGTTGGATGCCGTGCAGGGCAAATGCTGTCGGCTTGTTGTTCACTGAGTTTGGGTCTGTACACCAAACCACGGGCATTGTCGTCATTTTGAAGGCGTTTGCTTTCTCAGCGCCTTGAGGACATTTATATGGCAAACGTTTCAGTTAGCCTTGCGTGTTGCTACTTGTATGGCAAGATTTTGCTTTGTCTCGTGTCTGAAAAGTAAGATTGGAATATTTCGTTAATTTTGGAAGTTCAACTGGGAGGCGGTGAACTTTCGAACTTTTTGCTTGATTCTTCAATTGGATTGATTGAACTTTGTTTGCGTTTGTTTGCATGTTTGTTGCAACGTGGAGCTAAAACTAATAAAGCAGCTGCTTTCAAAATTGTTACGGAGGTAAGTGCGGTCACCGCGTAAGCCATAGGCCACTTTAATTCAGAAAACGACCGAAGTTAGTCAAGGAAAGACTGATGAAATGAATTCCCCGGGAAATTTAAGACTCAAAAGGTTAGAAAAGTTTCAAGCCTAAGCTTTGAGCCTGAGCCGAAAGTGTCAGATGGATTCATAAGACATGCCTCTCCCATTTTTAGCTGAGTGTTAGGGTCGATCGTCATGTCGAAAGGGATCTTTTGAAAGTGGCTGCCGCTTTCAAAAAGTCTAAAAATCTTTTATGTTTCTGGATATCATTTCTAAAAGGTCATTTTGAGCCTCTTCAGTGTTTTTGCGTTTCCACAATGAACCCAAGTTTGCAATGCAGAGCAGTTCTGCAAACAGCTTTAAGCTCAGGTCGTCAAGACTTTCTTGTTTTTTGTTTGGCTGAGTTTTAAAGAATTTTTTGAACTTAAAGCTAAGAGTCTCCATCTATACTTTCATCGAAACCTTTGCGTAAGAACTGGGAGAATGGGTTAAAAACAATAGTCGTAAAACGTTTCTCTTTCTCTATTTGAAGGTCGAAACGAGGTCAAACGAATTTGTGATTTTACATCAAATGGACATCGAGGTAGGGAAGACTCCAGTCGAGGTTTCGAAACTGAATGTAGCTCAAAGATGGCTTGGAAGGCATGGTAATTGAAGCTCAGCCCAAAATTGTAGTGCTATCTATAGTGAGTAAATAAACAACAAAGCGGGCTGATTTGTATTCATTTAAACAAGTTTCCTGAGGCTGGGAAAAGTTTTTAACGAATCGACTGAGCTACCGCAAGATTGACACATTTATTTGACATTCATAGATGACGTTCAATCGTGATTAATATTTTTAAGATTCAGGTTTGGTATAATTTGAAACATAAACTCATTGGAGGACGAAAACTACACCTTTTGAACGTAACTACTCCACTTCAGTCTGCAGGAAGTATGAAAGCGTTAATGCAAGTCAGAAGGAGGTCATCAAAGTAGGCGGACTTAATTCCCTTAGAGATGTAGAGGTCACTTAATCCTGCTACAAAACTTGGCCGCACAGCGTCATTTACACAATTCGAAAAGTATAACAATTTATGGATTAAGACGCCACCTGAGAGGTTAAAGTTTTCTAAAATGTGGCCTCGCGAGGAACTCCTGCCCAAAACTTTACTCAGTCTTCCATAACGTGGGCCTCGCGAGGAGGTCTTGCCCAAAACCTTACTTAGAAATAATAGCATCACCTTTCGATAAGTGTTTTGAAAAACCTTCAATAAAATCGTGTCGAGATATCCACAACAAAGAACAAAGAATTTGGAGGAAGCCTGGGAAGCTTACAAACGAGAAAAATTAAGAAAAGGCGCTTTTAAGTAAAGCGCAGAGGAGTTCTTTTTAGCGGTTTATTTAGTTCATCACCTCATTAAGTTTGGTATAAAATGTAGTTCCACAGTTTGTTAAGTTCAATTAGATTTTAAGTTCAGTAGGTCACTAAATCTTATTACTTGCACATGCCATTAAATGATGAGTTAAAATAAATAAACTCATTTCAAAAAAAAAAAATAAAAAAATATTGAACCAACTCTTAGATCGATTAACGAAATTTTGTGCTTTGGTCCATGGTTCGGTGGTTTGATCGAGCTAAGCGCATGTTCAGAACTTGAATTTTACAATTTGCTATGGCAACCCAGAACAAAAATGTTGGATAAAATCTGACATGTCAATTCTTCTGGATAGAGATTCGGAACTTATACGTTCGGCCCACGTTGGGCGCCAAAATGTATGTTCGTCTATTTTTCCGGCCGATAACCGCGGGGAACCTATTTGACCCTTAAACATTAATTGATAGATCCTGGTTGATAATGGTTTGCTCGGTAGACAAACGGAGGCGAGTTAATGTGAATATAAATATAGACGACGGCGAGAAAGAAAATGATCAGAGTTTCACTTAAGGGTTCTAACAATATTAATCTTAGAGCTTTATTTCCTGAGGCTTTATAAACAGAATACAAATAACAGGTTTTTCCCCCTTTGAGAGAGACATCACGCTGATTTAAAAGTTTGCATTTATGGCGAATTTATAAAATATGTTGAAAGATAAAAAAAAAATGTAGGCACTAATTTTAAACTGAACTTAAATTCTATGCAACTATTATTATTCTATTTACAATGGGCAATGGGCCTTGCCTATAAACATTTTAAGTTTTGACTCTAAATTTTAGTAGTTCCGTTCCCAGTTGCTTTTTTCCATACAAATTTCCCAATTGTGATCTCCCGTAAATTTAAAGTCGAGACTAAAATTTGTTTTTGGTACGGCGCAATGATGATTCTCTAATGAAGACTATGATGCCGATGACCCAACAGAACTAAGTGAACTACTGAACTAAATGAACTACTGAACTAAATGAACTACTGTACTAAATGAACTACTGAACAAAATTAACTACTGAGTTAAATTGTCTAAAATTCAGCCCAGTTTTACTCATGAAAAGCAGTTGATTTTTTAATACATTTCTTCGAAAAATTACATCTTTCATAAAAAATAAGTTTAAACAATGACACTATTGTCACAAAATTTATACATAACTCAGGAGGCTAGTTAAGGCTTTTTGGTTGAGGCAGTGTTCCACATGCCATCTGCCACGTGAAATGGCATTTATGAATTTGAATTGTTGTCAACTTAAACTTCGGTTTCAAAGCATTGAGTACATTAAACAAAGGTTGTGTTGCAAAAAACATGAGCACTCGTATCGAATCATCCATCATTAACCCAGTTTTACTTATAAAACCCGAGTTCATTCCAATTTTGATGGTTTTTTTTTTCCAAAAACGAACCCCAAACGAAAACCCCACAGTCGACAGCACACCGACAAGAAACCATCCAAGATGGTCGTACCTCGTACATTTATTAATGGACGAAAAACCCGTCTTTTACATAACTTAATATCTGATAATTTGGATCGCATTAAAACCACTAATCAGTACGTCCGGATTCACAGGCAAGAGGTGGTTGACATTTGGCCCGAGTCAACTATCTGTGCATTATGTACGAAGTTTGCATGTTGCACGTACAAGGGAGGTAGCCGTATACCAATAATCATTTTTTTTTTTTTTTGCTTTCATTTCGAAGAGCTCGTAAAATGCACACTGGAGAATAGTGAAAGAGCAAATTATCCACAAAACGAAAACAGAAATAAAAAATACAAATAACCCGCAACCAAACAAAAGTCCAAACAGTCTTTGGCTAAACGTTCGCAATAATTTCAATCGGCATCGCGATGGCGATTCGTTCGAATCGTTAATTTTCCAGCAAATTATATGCAATTGCTGTAATATTTCGATACACGTTCGATTGTAACTCGATTACTGGAATACAGCTCCATTATGTGAAGTTGAGCACACATAGTCGCGTCGCAGTGTTGGTTGCGTTGTTTATTTATATTTATTTGCTTCGTATCTATTTATCTTTCTTTCACTGGCACAGGCATTTCCATTCATTAGTTTTCATTCATACGCGTACATAGGTTGGTTTGGTGCCTATGTACGATACGGATGAATTGTCACACCGTGAATGTCCACCTCCTAGCTAGTGCTTTTAGAGCGAAAATCCATCTACGAGCCTATCTGCGATGTGACATATTTCAACACTTGTTTTATGCGCGACAAGTGCGGTCGCACATCCCATAAATTTTCACCAATCACTGTGCAACGCGTTGCACATGATGTGTCATTGTCAGCGTGCCGAAGATGAAGATGGATTTTTACGATTTCGCACATTTATTTGCAAAAACAGTTGCACTGCGAAAGTGGTAGACTTTTGCTTAGTAAGGCATATTTTTTTTTTTGCGGAAGTTTCCATTTTGTTTTCAGAATACGTTCTTCGGTGATATAAAAAAGAATGGCGCAAGCAATTCCTTATCGAAGAAAGGTCACTGAAAGTAAAAGCAAACAAAAACAGCCCAAAGCCTGACAGGTTGTTATGATAGGAACTAGCAAAACAAAAAAGAAATTCAACTGAAATCCAAACATGCAGTCGTAGCTAATATGATGTGACGCGGGGCATAGAAGTGGAAAATAATTTAATATTAATTACCCGGCTTGACGTAGGTACAACGACATCTAGGGACGAATCATTTGCCAGGCAAAAGGTTAAGAGTGTGTACATAAGAGTCTGTTTTTTTTTTGTGCGGCAGCTTGTTGACATTTTTCGTTTTTTGTGAAAGGTTTAGAAGCTGCGCAGTTGTTGCCAGTTGTGAAGTTACACAGATGAATCATGCAGTTGGGTGGGCTTAATCTCTACCCAGTTGGAACGGAACATTTCTGCAAAACTCTAAATGATTTGAGTTGTTGCAGACGGGAAATTGCTTCCATAAACTAAGTCGATGAGTCAGCGCTTCTGATTCAAATTTGTCAAGTGCTGAAAAGGACAGGATTTTACTGGGGTCTACCCTCTGGCGTGGGCCAAACAATAAAATGTAGATACTGGGTAGAAGGAGCTGTGACAATATTTGGTTCGGGGACCACTCAACTGTTGCCATTTTTTAGCCGTACACTTTGTCATCGAGATAAATGAACTTCGGCCACCGTTCATCAATATTATTTTGAGTCAAAAAAAATGCTATTTGATGCTATTTGCATGACAGCTTTTCGTGGATATTTTATCCACACCTATGGACATTTCATTTTCATTCTCGTGGGTGAAGTATTTACAAAAATGAAAAATGCCCACAAAAAGAAAATGAAAAATTGCCACCAAAAATTTATATAAAAACAACAAGAAATTGATAAAAAAATTGTATTTGGGTGATATTTCATACTTTCGGACCTATTATTTTCCAGTTTTTCATTACGAAAAATTCCACAACCCCAAAATAACTTAAAAAGTTTCATAGAACAAATTTCCGGTAGATGGCTAGGACCGTAGTTCAGTTGTCTCGAAGAGAAGTTGTATAGGCATAAGATGTATTTGAATGGGTGTTTTCAGACGAATTTAAGCCCAATCGACTGAACTTAGAGGACACGAAGTCCGTCTATAAATACGCTTATCAAAAAAAAATGTCCTTCATTTAGAAAGTTGGGCGCGTGGTTCAGTTGTCCCACAGATGAGTTGTACGGCTATAAGATCAAAATTAATCGGTTATATTGAGTTGCATTTTATCAGTGAAAACCAACCCTGACCACGTACACATATCTCCAATTTTATTCCTGAGTTTGGCAAGTACAAAATTCGTCTTTCGCCCTTCACTGCAGTGTTCAAACACCAATACAAAATCTTCAGATCTTGTGGGACTTTAGGCGTAGCTTCTCACAAGCATCCTTTTCATCGAGCTCTATTTTTGGGCCGATGTACCATCAACGACGGATTGTTTAAAAAATAAAACAAGTGGAAAATGGCCCGCCAAACAGATATGTGTCTCAAAGTTGTACCATTAAAAAAGCAAACGTGGTGTGAATAATGACTGACCCCCAAATTGGGGGGGGGGGGCAATTCACATTGTTTCTTAAAAAAATGTTAAAACAGGAATTCAAAAACTGCCGACTTTAAATTCAGTACTGAAATAATACAGTTCTTATATCTGAATACTTGGACGATTTTTTTTAAAATGACCCCCAAAGAGGGGGAGTAGATGGCCTTGCGGAATAATCAGACAAAGGGGGGCCTCAGAGACATTTTTACAGAGGGAAAGTGATTTTGATCAAAGACGACATCAAAAAGGTTTCTAAAATAAAAGAGGTATTCGGTTTTTTTTTTTTTTTAAAGTAGATATTCTTGCGAATTAATCCAGCAAACTGGGGATATGAATTGTTGTTTAAGTAGCCCCCGGAGTTTTCTTTCAGTTACAATTAACTTAGGGAATAGCATTTTACTACTGCGAAAATAAAGTTATTGGTTTTTTGCTGGTTGCCCCCGAAGTGTGGGGGCAGTTAAAAAAGCACCAATACAGTCGGGCCTCGGGTTTTTGGAAAATTTTATTCATTCGTTGAACGGTTTTCAGAGTCTGCTTTTAAAATGAAAGAGCGGTGCATGGACATCTATAAAATTTTCATACTAAACTTCTTTGGTTGAACTAAGTCGAAAGGATCCGATGGTCTTTGGGCTTGTGTGTAATGGAGATAGATATAAGAGAAGAGGAGAGAATGGCCTGGGGCTTATTGCGCGTTATTTTGATCGTTCGGATGATATGATTTTCGAAGGCTTAACGACCGCCATAAGTTATTTTCTGGATGACTATTGTTCAGCTCTCGGCTTATGGCAATATGGGAAAACTTAACTAAACTTTCTGCTGTTTCCAACCAAACTTGTAACTTTATCACTTAGTTGATAGTTGCATAAAGGTCTTTCTTTTTAAAAGTCTTTTGAAACGCACGTCCATGGGGCTGCTATTATTTCCAAACCATTTGCAAAGTATCAGTACATCTGCATCTAAAAGAGGATATTCTTCATAAACTATTGTCGACTTGATTTCTATCCATCCACACCTCTATTGAGTAACCTGTTGTAAGGCCTTTTCAAATATTTCAAGTCAATTGCCCTTTCCGAGCTCACCGTGGTCAACTACGGACTTTCTCTTTAAAAAAGGGTTGCGCGTCCTACATGGCATTTGTATTCATTTCTCACTTGACACTCCCCAGAAATGTGCGTCCCTAAAAATTGTGTCGACCGTCGTTTCCACTTGGGCATTTTCTCCCTCTCAAGTATTATCCGCCTCACGCAAAAGGCTTGGCCGCATACGTTTAAAGGACCAACAACTGAGTTAAATGTCACTTGACCTTTTTGGCACTTAACACCTTTGAATGAACTCTTCGAACGAATTTTTGTTTTTCTTTGTCACATCCGTAATAAATTTTTTCAAAAGTTACAACGGAAATAAAATCAAAACCAGAAGTTAAGTGCTACGTGTCATCATCATTCTCACCATCACATCACTTGAGGCAACACATTTCTCCGCAACCACTTGAGAGCGACGGCGACGACGGTGGCTTGTTTCCTGAGCACGAGCCCAAAGTTAATTAATACACCAAACTGTCAATTCGTGCAAAAACTTTCACAAACAAAAACTGAGTGGATCTCCACTCAAAAGCTGTACTCCTTTGACATAATTGCATTTTTTTAACACACCCACACGACACGTTAAATATTTTACCAATTTCAATTCTCAAACTCAAACTGTGCGGAACACTTTTCAAAAACGTCACACAATCGGCAAACATCAACAAACAACTGATCAAACACAACACATGCGAACAACAACGGAAAAAAACCTCAGAATAATGTAACATTGGCCCAAGAGGATTATATAATTGGCCCAGACACACAAACACGCACTCACCGGTAAGTGCGCGTACTCGTGCATCAAATGGCAACAGTTTAACGCGCGCGCCGCCCGGAGCAATTACAAAATTGTTTGATCCGAAGTGACAGGCCAGCTGACAGTCGAACCGTCAAAAACACGTACATACGTAGTACTTTTTTTTTGCACATGTTAAACCTTCAACAACGAGAAAATTCGGTTTTAAAGACTTCTTCTCTTGCGCGGTGTACAAGCTGGTCGGTAGCTAGGTAGGTAGGGATTGCATAATACGCCACACTTGTACTTGTATTGCGTTGCTCTTACTTTTCACACACTCGCTGTGTTGTGCGTCTCGGCTGTGACATTTAGTCTTGTCTCCTTGCTGTGGTACTTTGGCGTAGCCGCCACTGGCTGGTGGTTATCTTAAACTAGGCTAAATGATTCCGAATTCAATGAGAAACACGTGGTACCAGTAAATGTGACAACGTCCCGAACGCGTCGCCGACCATCAAAATAATGGACTCGAATAAAGCCAAACAACTGCACGCCGCCATTTGCATAATATGCATGCCCAAGTGAAAATCTGTAAGGCGTGGGATCCATTTTGCAAGTGAGTGCGGGCGTTAAATTGGTCAAAGACGCCAATGTCAATCGCAAAAATACAAATCCAGCAAAGGAAATCAATGGCAACCTCAACACCCGATGAGACGGATGTAAAGTGGCCTTCTTTCGAAATGGAGATATAACATCAAAAACGCATGCGCGCGTGCGCCGTCAACATAAATCTTCAGTTTGTTGGTCAACGATTATTTGTTCTCCTGTCAGACAGACCATCTATACACACAATGGCGGGAGAACCACTATAAAGAGTTGACAGGAAAACGAAACGAAAGCGGTAGTGTGTACAGTGAAGTGTCAGAGACGTGCATCATTGGAAATGGCGAGGTCTAGGTCTTGTTGACGTGCGCAGTTTATGTATGAAGTTTGACATTAACACGTTGTGTCAATTCTAAAGATGCAGAGCGCTAGTTATAGATACGCACATACGGGAATGCAATTCTTTTGATTGAAAGACCGTCGTCAGTTGAATGGGGCAAAAGAAAAGAGGTATAAAAACAAAAAAAAATCGTATTTGCCATGTGTCGTATAGGAAGCAAAAGGATGTCGCCACTTAACCTCTTTTTGTTGTCGACTTGTTAGTAACTCATCTGTCTGGGGAGATGGTATGTGTTTCCTTTTGCAGACGCATAGAGCTTGGAGTTTGCTTTCAATACTTTGTTGCGGTTGCCGTTTTAAAAGGGGTGTGCGACTTCTGAGACGAAATGTAGAATTGCAAAGGTTAGAGGAGATATGCACAAAAAAGAAAAGAAAAAGTGTTGCCATAGTAGAGGAGAAAGGATCGTGTTCTGATCAGTGATGGAAGAATTTTTTTTAATGTCCTAAGTTATCATCAGTGCCGTCCTTTGATGGCGATCAACGCCGGTTTTTATGCTTGCAGTTTTTAGAGGAAATTCACAATTAAAATGTGCGTTGCTCTTGAAATTCATTAAAAACAAAGAAAGGGTGTTGCCCAGCGTTCGAGCAACGATCGTGTTTCGATCAGGAAAATGTAAGTAGAGAGCGATATTTGAATGATTTTGTTTTGGATCGACGTTTGTAGCTTTGTTGCGACCACTTTAATGAGGAGGAATATAATTTTAACACCGCGGACAACAGACAGATATTTTTGCTAGTACTTGCTGCAAACGTAAATTTCTCCAAATGTAGCACAAGTCTGTGATACAAAGCTTTAAAACTCAATGCCGAGAAATCGATAGATACTTTGTTCAATTGCATTTCCAACCATATGCTGTATCCACCTTCAAGTGGAGCAAATGTTATGCTATCATCGTATAGATGGCGCTTAATTTTTTGGTCATCACATCTTTTGTCTCTGGGTGCGAGAGACCCTATATATATGTCGACTTTGACATTTTTTCGTTCATTATCATAAAACGTTTTCTTTCGTATGGTGGACACTCCATCTTTTTTGTCGCGACTAAATTCCACGGTTAACTTAATTAGTTATATTTCATGGCGGCGCATACCGCCAGCACCATTGTTTTTTTTTTTTAAATAAACGTAATAAAATAAAAAAGAGTTGTATTTTGTGGCGGCACACACATTAAAAGTGCGTAAATGGTTCATTTTTCTTTGTCTCGTGCCGTATTCGAACATACTTCTTGAAGATTTAAGAAATAGAGGTCTTTAAATAAATTAGTTCCGTATGCATATCAGTAAGCAATTGTAGCACGCGGCAATTTTTACAGCTGTAGCCTGATTCTATGAGACAAAGCTACAAGTTTAATTCTGAGGGTTACACCACTCGAAAAAAATGTTTAACATTTTTAGGTTTCTAAGTTATATAACTCCACAAAGATGTTGGCTTCTTAGAATTTAGTTAGCAATTTATTGGAGCACACGTGAATTTCTACAAGTGTAGTACGATACTGTGACACAAAGCTACAAGTTCAATGCAAAGCTTACACAAAAGTTCGATAGATACTTGAAGATCTATAGGTTTCTATGCTGCTTTTGTCTGGAAAGGCATTAGTTCTTAAGACATAATGTATTCATTAATTGTAGCAGACAAGAGTTTCCGCATTTTTCTGTGACACAAAGCTACAAGTTGAATGCTGAGATTTCCGCCATTTAAATAAAAAAAAAATCAAGGCGCACTTATGGATCTTAACATTTCTCAGAAGTAGATCTCTGGAACGAAATGGATTGCAAAGCTACAAGTCATTTACTTCCTTTAGGAATATTTAACTACAGCTATAAAATTATGGAAAGAAATGAGCTTCTTGGACATATTTTTGAATGCGTGGCATAAAACTGCAAGTCTTTTACTTCCTGGAAGTTCAACTAAAGCTGCAAAATTATGAAAATAAAGAATCTACTTAGACATATTTATAAGTGCGCGGGGTACAAGTGAATTTATACGAGTGTAGCACAATACTGTAACACAAAGCTACAAGTCCCATACTACTTTTAGGAAAATTCAGCATCGTAGATCCCTAAAGACATATTTGAGTTTGAAGATCTGCCAATTTCGGTGGTATATAGCGGACTTTTTAGCAAATGTCAGCCACACTATATGAAATGATGTCTCAGGTTAACTGGTCCGCTTGGAGAGCTTGTTTCACTTCTTCCGCCAAAAACCACCAATCAATTTCTTCCCACAACAATTTCCGCGGTTAATTCTCATCCCAATGTCGTACTCGTCTCAACTTTATTTAAAGCTACATCCACAAATAGCACTTCTTACTGCTGTAACCCAGGTCAATGTCAATGTCAACATCTGTCTGCCAGTTTTATGTTCTCCATCCTCACATTTGCTCGAAGAAGAGGAAGAAGAAACACAAATTTGTTGCACCTTTCATAACATTTCCGCGTCTTCTTCTCGTATATCCAGACTCTCTTTCAATTTCCTTGCCCGCAAAGTCAAAGTCCACCGCTGACTTTACGGCGTATCCAACTCAGCGCGAAAAAGATACGATTTCCTTTGGCCATATCTCATCTGTTTCGGTAAAGTTTATTAACTCGTGTGCGTATATTTCTTCCTTAAATTTATCCACTCTCTGTCAGGCTATATCGCATTTTAAGAAGATCGAGATGCATTTGGGAAGTAAAATAAAATTCGCCAAACACGCAGATCTAACGAAGCGTATCGGGTTTTATAAACATAGTATACCTGCTGCTGGGGATATATATATCCAAGGCACGAAAGAAGGACTGAGTACATGCACGCACACAAAGCTGATGATAAATGAAAACATAACATTTAGATTACAATTCCATTTTTTTTTTTAATAACGCAGTTGCCGACGTATATAGTCAGTCGATTAACCGATAACGAACCGAATGGTGGCGTCGCTAATATAATTTTTTTTTTATTCAATTTTCACGTTTCGCGATGTATATCGTGAAAGTTTTATAATTTCATTCATACAATGCAACGATGGCGACCTTTGTGCGTGCCCGTGAATGCAAAAAATAAAATCGAAAATTGAAAAAACTATCTTTTCATTAAAAGTATTGATTTTCCACACGTCCGAGAGATGCTAATGACTTTTGCGAGCAATACCGGCGGGTAGGCATATACATTATATATTTCTGTTGATCTTGGCGATGGTGGGAGGTGGTCTTCCATATGGGGGGGGGTAATAAAAACGAGGATTGACTTCGAATCAGGGAACTTTTCAAAATGAAAATGCATTCGATCTTGAAGTGCATGCTGAGCAGTTATAATATCTACGAAGGACCATCAGTATTGTACGCCCGTGACTGCTGTAAGTGTGGGAAAAGATAATGAAGTTTGTTCGATACAATTTCGCGAAGGGAATTCATAACGTATTTTCAAAAACACTCGTAGCGCTCATAACAATTATGGAGTTCTTGAACTAAAAACGAGTAAAAAAAATGTGTCTAGGCCAGCGACGATCGCTAATTTGCTGAAAAAGATGTATGAGCATACAAAGTCACCCTATGAGAGGTTTGGAGGCTAAGGTTTATGCACTGCATGCAGTGAAATGTGATGTAAATGTAAGCACGATTTGCAAGTGAGCACTCGAGTAGGTGCGGTTGATGTGAACGGTAAGTAAACTGCTAATCGAAGGCTCACTGAGTCTGTTAAAGAGATAGGCGCCTCCGTAAATAACTTCGGACTTAATTTGTTATGACAATTTATTTATTTATTATCAGACAGCTTAAAAAACAACACCAAGGAAACTGCAGTTCACTTGAAACCGACAACAAAAAATAAAAATCTTACACTTCTTGTATTAGAAAGGTTAAAAAAGGTTAAGCCCCCTAAAAATAATAAAATGGATATCAGCCGAGTTTCAAACCAACAAAGGGCAACATATTGCAACTGACGAAATAAATCTGATTTACATGTTTCTATAGTGTTATTTATCAGAGGGAGAGACCATTTATCTAAGGTATGAACCAACATCGTACAGTAGCGCACTCTACCAGTGATCTTTAAAATCGGATAACGAAGATTGCCAAGGGAGTCTTCCGAAAGCTTATTGCGAGCAATTTTTGCGGCTTATTCTTTAAAAAGTCTATAAACTAATGATAGGCGATGAGGTTTATCAGGTCAACGTATAGAACACCAGCATTGTTGGCAGAGTCTTATTTGGTGACGACTCATACACAGAGCGTATAAGCTATGGCAATCAATCCCTAAGTTTGATCAATTTCAATGCGATCCTCACTACTGATCGTGATTATTTAAAACTTCAACGTAGTTCAATTGATCGGTAGAGGGAAGTTTTGCCATTTCAGTCTTCATAATGAATTTACAATGATCTCGCGCTGTGCGTAGTTCGATCGTTGATATAGAAGATCGTTGGAACAATTTGCACGATAAAATATTTTTTTATCCACAATCGTTGCGCCTTAACTTAAACATTCATAAAACAATGATGCGGGTAAATTTGGGTCCCTCTTAAAAACTTAAAGGTTAGTAGTGACCTCTTCACAACTAGTACCCTATTAACCCCTTACGATTGTTGTGCATCCACAATTTTTCAGTCACAATAATTGATATCATCGTTTCAAAGACAACCTCTGTCATTTCACGTGATTGTCTGATTTCATCATCGCAACCATTTGCATAAGTTTTCTTTAAGCAAAACAAATTTCTTTCTTTAAACGGAATGCAGTAAAAGTTCTCGAATTATATTGAATAACACGTTTATTAATTTTTCTTATGGCGTAATATAAAATTAAAATTGATTTTCTAATATTTCCACAGAAACTTTCGTAATAAAATTCCAATTTTATAACTTAAAAGTTGTGGAAGAATAGTCGATGGGAGAAAGCGTTATAAAAATTTGTGTGCATTTTTTTTAGAAAGAGTAACGTGGGATAAACAAAAAAAAACTCGTAACTTCTAAGACAGGGCATTGAAATATAGCAAGTAATTACAGGGATCGGGTATTATTAAGATACGAGTGACCATGACCACTTGTGATTTGGTCGGAGAAATCGAAAGTCTTGTGATTTGGGACGTCCTCAATCGGCTATTAAAAAATTTAAGAGATTTTTTTAATAGTGACTATGGATCGGTTGAAGTCAAGAGCATTAAAGTTTTGTTCTTAAAGCCGTCAAATAAAATCTGATAGGTGGAAAATGTCAGTCGCAATTGGTAAGGCAAAAGTGGCGATCACAATGATCTATGGCAATCCAAATGTGTAAGCACCACATCGGTAAGTCAATGAATTAGTTATTCAGGTGACATTTGGAATCGATTTCTTATTTATTGACAAACATTACCCTCACTCTGGGTTTAACAGTAAAAAACAAAAGAGAAGAAATTTCTTTTGAATTTTTGTTCGATCACAATAAATCTCTAGTCTTCCAATCTGAGGACCAAGAATCAGCGCAGAGGTCAGTAACTTTTCAAGTTTTTGTTTGATGTGTTACGTTTACTTGGACTGACATGGGAATAAAGAACTGTGAAAAGACTAGAAAATCTGAGCTTAAAGAGGTTGTTTTGTTAATAGTGCTCTGTAATTAGAAAGAGGCAGTAATGAACATTTTTGCCGGGTTATTTGACAATGTCAGTTCTGCCCAAAAATAGTATATTTTTTATCTAAGACGTCTAACTGGGGTCAATCCACTCTGCTTCTTTATTCGCGTTGAAAAAGCAAATTACTGGAGTGCAGTACTCTTTTTGTCAACAAGAAAGTGGAGGCCACATATTGATTTTGCACAGAGCATTAAAAAAAATTAATACAGAACGTATAACTTTTTAACTACTCAAGTTGGATCATTCTATACACAGATATATTCGTATTATATTTGTTTCATCAACAAATCCTGTGTTTGACTATACATTTTATTCTGAAAAAGGCTTCTTACAGCCAGTGAGTAATGAAAGGATGTATTTACTGAAAGTGGCTTCGTAAGAAACCTATTTTTGAAGCAGCTGCACCCACCGTTATCAAGAAATGTCTTAGAGCCACTAAGACGCACATTCCCAATTTGGATTACATAATCAATATTTTTGTAGGACCAATTGAACTATTCTCAGACTCAATAATATCCAGCAAACAACCAGCAGCACCATCATCTATTCATAAACAACGTCCTCCTTTGGAAAGTTTTTGACTATTTCGGTTTTTTTTTTCGCTTTCAAGTGGCGAGTATCATACATGTGCGCAAATACTTGCAATGAGCATTGCCAATCCAATGAGTTTTGTGTCAATCTGTAACACTAGATAAGTCATTTACTTTGACCTCCTTATACTCTCTCTTCAACAGTCATACAGCTAGAGCACTCACTGCAAGACAAAAACACTTATAAACAATCATTGAGATACATTAGCATTTTACTATTCAGTACACAGAATGTATTCCGACAGTACTGCTGGGCTTTTCATTTCCAAGGTAAAGGTGGTAGAAACATGTACATTTTCATTTGGCAATGCAACACAAAGACCAACTCCAAAGAGTGCCTACGGCCTGCCAGTGGTATACTGGTAACACATCTCACTCGCAGAAGAAACAAAGTTGCATTTAGGGCAATTGGACGAAAACAAAACAACTTTCTATAGAATCTGTGTATAGCTGTATTCCATTGTGTGTGCCTCAATGGATATTTGCGATGCGGGGTGCTTGCCCATGCCGATAGAGACAGAGAGTTACAGTGCAGACATAAATATTGTCGTGAATCGGTAATTGCGATTTATCGCCAGATACTGGGTTAAGTCAACTTGTCCTCCATAGGAAGAGATAGAAAGATGGTCTTGCTGCATGTTGAACATCTATCGGGGCGAATTCAGCAGAAAAATAACAAACGTCAGCGAGTTGGTTTTTTCCTTCGATTCTTTTATATTTTATTGGATTGTAGTTGACACTTTTGCTTGGCGACAATATCACCAGCAGCAACTACAGCAAAATGTAGTAAACAAAGAGTTTCCGCATTCATTCGAGCACACGTCGAGTGATAACTTTTTATTGCACGAGAGACACTTATTTCACTTATGGGTGACAACGACAACGACGATGGCGATGGCGGTGGTGAGGACTGAGGGAGAGAGTATAGTTGCCAGGTTAGTTGGTCTGGTGCTGGTAGCCAAGGTTCTTGGTTGGAAGCTTTGTACCTGATGGAGCGGTTAAGTGTAAATGGATATTGTAGGGAACTAGTTTTAAATTATATCACACACGTTCAACCTTTTTGGTCTGAGAAACCAGTTTGAAATGGAAGAATGATATTTAATAATTTCATTTATGCTTATGGATCGAGTGCTTCCTTGATTGAGTGTTGGGGGTGTAAGCAAATATAATGATCAAATCAGAATGCGACTGAATGGGTTTCAATTAAGATTTGAGACACCGAAAATTCGGAGCTAGGGCGAATGTTCAATTATGAGACGGTGATTTTTTGTGGAAAGGGTTGCCTGACAACTGTGTCGAAGATTCTTAACACATCCGTTGACGAAGGTGCGGTAGAGTCTGTGATACCCCATGAGATATCGATGCTTCTATAACGCTTGTGTACCAAATATAGTTTCTTCCACCGGACTTTTTCTTTCAAGTGTGATTCTATTGCTTGCCTTTGTATGAAGCTCTAACATACTCTTTAGGATACTCTAATTCTGATTCGATAATTGCTTCTTGGCAGTGTTTGCTCTACGATAAGGAACAGGTATATAGCATATTTTTAAATAATCGTACCGGGTTATATAGCAATGTGACTTCTGCCCGAAATTGTTTCATTCAGTTGCTTTGTAAAAGTCTCCCTCTTTGTTAGTATGGTACCATTATTAACCAACATTAACAACAGTTTGGGCTCTGAGTCGGTGTAAAGACCGTTAATTTGTTGTACAGTATGACGCGAAAGTAAGGTAATAACCATTTAATCATTGCCCAAATCCAATAAAAGTAAATTGCATTAAAAACCCAACCAGATTAACCTCAGTATCAAAAATGAAAAAACAGTTTACCACAAGTTTTGCACGAAAACATATTAATTGTGCTTTTTATTATGATTTGTATAAGACAGACAAATCTGATTGGAAAAATATTCCACAACAACTTTTTCTGTTCGATCTCTCTTCGAATATTAGTTAAGGCCACAACTCGTCGTTTTCTCAGAACTCATTCCTGCGATCATCGTTTCAAAATTAGAAAATGCGATCATTCGCCTATCGGACGAAGATCTATCATGCCGCAGAGGGTATCCTTTCGGATGTAGCCTCAACACACTCTCAACAATTCTTTTCGCATGCTCTTTCTATATAGGTGAGTCAAAGCGAATTTGTTGCCAGTCAAACTTGTTTTTTTTTGTACGTGATTAATGCAAATTGGTGAGAGACTATGCAAACATATGTATCTACCAGTCTGGGGGTGCGAATTGTTCAGCCATCTATCCAAACAAAGTGACGCAACCATTCTTAGATCATTGACAATATTATTTTTCTTTTTGCATGAGCATGAGCATCTCTTTTGCAAACAAAATAAATTACCTCATAGACAACGACCACCTACCTCTCTGTGCACATCTATCCCCCGAGAGCATAGTTATAACACCAACAGCCATCGCGCACACAATTGTTAAAAGAGTTGAATGGAGGAAAAAAAATATACATTCCCCCTTGACTTATAATCATGCAAAACCGGTCCAAAGTGGGTCGGAACTTGCTCATGTACTGTACGTATACGTACAATATCCACAACCATTCTATGAACAACAATGTACTACAAGTACCCCACAACGGATGCAGGGTGTCTGTCTAAAGTCGACGTCATCAACATCGCCAAACAGGTCAATCAACCTATCCCACTTCTCCAGAATATCAACACATATACAAGTACAGACAGAGACACCCTCCTACACACAAGTAGATTTGAATTTTTAGTGAAGCAAAAATCAAAAGTTAACTCCACACAAAGAAACCGATTTAGTTCTTGTATCTATCTAGCTGGTGGAGCGTGGACTTGTATCTAGAACCTGAGTGTGTGAGTATTTTTGGCCAACACACAAAAAACACTGTAATAATTATCATCATCATCATGATCACGGTTTATTGTTTATTTATTGTACTGCAGCGCAATGTTTCGCGTGTTGCTCAGATATTTTGTAATATCGTGTATCTGAACCTTCACTCTTTTACTCCCCAGGTGCGCTGCTGCGGCTGCTGTTGCGCGCGCACTTACGCGGAATTCCAATATAACACGAAGTGAGTGTGACGTGCCAAGCGAGAACAGGGTACCATCAGCAAAAATGTGTTTTGTTTATTGTTGAACTTCAAGTTCTCTGTGTGTAAATATGCACAGGGTCCCGTTTGACATTAGCATTTTATGAGAGTTCTATACATTGAGTGGGCAGGTTTTATTTTTTCACATTTCATTTTGGACCTTTCCAAGTTGTCCAGCAGACTCTTTGAAAATTCCAAGTTATGGGCTTTAAATTTGCGTGTGCGACTTTTATGGCCCGCATATCTAGTTACGATTACTTGCAAACAAAGCATTAAACAGGTGCGTGTACCCCCATATGGGAGGTCTATCTCGGTTTTTTTTTTGTCTGCCTTAATGCACCTCAGCTTTATATCGATCCTTCTCTGCATCATCTGTTGTATAGGTCTGACGAGGTGAAGTCAAGTTGATTTTATTGTTTTGTGATAGCCTTAGAGTGCGCGGATATTTAATTGTTTTTGTGTCTTTTATGAGTCATTTGCATTCGAATTGAATGTTAATTGGATTCGTGTTTCGAACACTGTTAATTTGCTCATTTAGTTATGGCAATTACAGATGTGCATATGGATGTGCAGCAGTAACATAAGACCGCAAAGGTCAGGCATGTGCCATTGGCGGAGGTTGGTGGGAAGGTATTGAATTTTATGAATGAAATTTATATGCAAATTTACTTTTTATCAGCTTAAGGTGGAGGGCAATGAGCCATTTATAATCGAATCGACACACTTTCTTTGTTTATTTTACGGGTTTACCGCAGCAAAGGGTGCTGTCAAATGGGTTCATAGAAATTCATGTAATACAACCTACCGTTTGAGTTCTTGTGCGGAGGAGTATGCATTTTATACACAGATGGCGCTACGGTTTGGACCTGATCCTCAAGCAACAAGAATGTACTCCATGCAGCTCTGTTTGAAATAACCTGCATTCAATTTCTTATACTAAGCTGGATCAGATCAGATCGGATCAGCGTTTTTGTTTTTTCAACAGGGTGGAGTTGCAGACACCAACGATCGTTGATCAAATAAATGACCCACTTGAGGTGATCGCGAAATTGATCTATGCTCATAAATCACTGATGATCATTGATCACATGATCGTTAACATAAATCGCTTTAAAACTGACAAAATATTTATCTGAAACATTTGCTAAGCTTTTTTTTTATCATTGAAGGGTTTTGACCATCATTTCTTCAAGCCCCAGCACTTCTTGCGGGTTTCCATAGATTCTTTGGTTTCTATTCAATGTGTGAATATTTGTCTATCATCGCAGGAACTATTGCAAATTCCGATGGATCAGGTATATATTGTAACGGTCACATCTGACTTGACATATTTGATCTTTTCGATCGTATATGAGTAGTTATTGGGGTTGATCGCCGATCACTGGCGAACTATATTTTCCAAAAATCACAAAAAACATTTGTATCATGAAATTAAATCTTTCGAATGCCTTCGGGAATAGAATTATTCAAATTAATCATAAGAAGGAAGCAAAGGTAACGCACGATCACTTTTGAAAAACAACCTTCAACAAAGTAGTAAACGAACTGCAACCTATTTCGGTTGCCTTAAAACGGTTACCAGATATTGCCACGATAGCAATTATTTCAATTAATCATGGATTATCATTTCGATCCAAGAATTAGAAGTGTTTTATCAATGATCACTGGCATTTCCGGATTATATTCTTAGAATTAAACTGCCTCATACAAAGAAGTCGTAAAGAGTTTCAAGAGACATTGCAACCATATCTACAACGCCACGACCATTCCAGGCAAAATATTTATATTGAATCTGATGTTGCTATGAATTCTTTTCGATTGCCGAAAGTCCTTTTTTTGTAGTTTTTACTTTTCGTATGTGAAAAGCGACGATCGTCACAGTGATCTTGCAAATTAGCAAGTACCATTCACCATTCATCATCAGCGATCATTTCAGAGGGCCACTTGTAGCCGATCAGCTACCTTCTGCTGTGTAATCGGCGATCGTTTGGGTCAAACGCATTTTGAGAAGTAATCATATTTGTGGAAGATCGCTTCACAAAAACCAATGATCTACTCGACACTAACAAAAGATGACTTGTCGCATTAGCAATCGAGCAATAAATGTGTAATGTCAAGAGTAAATTTGCTCGTTAACTTGCTGGTTTGCAAACACTACTGTATCGATTAAGCCACAGACCGCTCATAGTTGCTGTATGACGATCAATTTGAGCAAATGAGTTTCACAAGATCAGACGAAATTTTGCTATTTTTAGAGCCAACTTGACCACTACCATTCAAAAGCAAGGTCATAACTGATCACCAATTGAATGATCTCTCAGAAGTGCACATAGCCACGGGAGGGAATCAGAGCTGATCAGTTGGAATAGGAAAATGCTAATTTTCCATCTGTTAGTCAACATATCGTCAGAAAGGTGCTGTGAAAACTAATTCAGTGAGAAGAGCTGGACTAAGAAAATACCCTCATAGTTCGGTTTGAAAGCAGTTACAGACACAATGCAATAAAAACGCCACTTGCTATGTCTAAATGCTTACAGAAAGCGCAACTGTTAAAAGATTGCTGTCGACTGTCCGTGCGAGGGAGACTTATGCAGCAAAACTGCATTTCGCCCTAATGTCACAACCTTTAAATGTGATTTCCACTGAGCTTATTTGAAAATTCAAATATTCCCTCTTCAATGCCATTTGCTAGGCGCCATATGCGATATTGGTAACTTCTTACGAAGGAAATCGTCCGTCCTTCATGTGCGCGAAAGGTTAGAAGATGCAAATATTTAGTTAAAGTCACCCCACCACTTATTGGTTATTTTCCTCTTGACCATTCATTAACAGTATCTAGCTTAAAACCTCACATACGAACAAAGGCATACACACACTTGTACAAAAATCATTTTAATTTAGGTCAATGAAAAAAAATTGCAAAAAAAGAAAAATCACTCACCTCAGACTCAAGTGAGGAAGACTTGCAATATTTTGCAGCTTTTATCTAGGTATCTTCTTTCAGGAATCCGACTATTTGACAAACGCTTTTGCTTAGTACACCTTTAAGCCCACTCAACCCACCGACGCTGCTGTGCTAATCCGTGTTTCAAGACGCCAAAGTGTGCTACACGACAATTGTTGGCTGTTACACTCTTCTCTTGTTTCTTTCTTTTTTGTATTTTGCTTGTGTTTTCTTTTTCGTGCCAAGGTTTTTGTACTTTACAAAAACCCGTACAGGTATAGCGTACACCAGATGAACAGTTTAACGTATTTCCATAGAAAATGTGACAACAGCGCTAAGAAGAATACGTCAACTTTTCGATAACTCATTGGCATTCCTGGTTCGAAATTCTGTCCAAATATCACGTTGGAATGTCGAAATGTATACGCGAATATCTATTAGATTAAAATTTCAATTTCAGTGTTGCCGATAAGTTGAGAATTTATTCATAAATGTGCGCTCTGACTGTTGTCTGGTTGTTGATCTCGCTCGTTTCTCTTGGGGAAGTAATTCAAGTGATAAGTGAAAGAAAATTGCCAGGGAAAAATATGCACAGAAGCGGAAAAACAAGCAGATAACTCAATCGGAGATATTCATGCGCGACACAAAATACGATTAACAATTCTGGTAATCACTTCCTGATCGCATTTCAAGGAAGTTGCAGTTCTTTAGTATAGAACGTCTTGACACGCAAGGTCGCACTGTGACGTTCCGATATGTTTGGTTTCCTTGTGCGCATTGGAGTTCTCTCCTCAAACGATTAATATCGGTTGAATGGGGTTTGAAAGGGATCCAGAGGATCATTTCAGGTTTATTAGTCGCTCAGTAGAGATCGGTGGTACGTTCTGTGATCGAGTGACCCAAGTGATCAGACATCGGGGACTCGTAACTGACACTAAACCGATCTCAATATTCCTTTCACGACAACTGTGGTCATCCGCATGACAAATTCAATATATTCACGATCGCACTGATCAGAAATGGCTTCTCGCGTGTCAGTGGCGCATTTTATTGAAACAAAGTCATGTCCCAAAATAGTTAACCGTATTTCATTGGACTATAAGATAATCTCAACTATTAGCACAGAAAATAGTTTGAAATTCGACAAAAAATCACGTAGTTGAAGGCTGTTCGACACCTATTGTCATTCAAATGTAAGATTCAAATGAGAATCGAACATGAATGAATTTTTTTATGGATAAACGAACGCTTTGCTGATGAATCAGCTGGACTGACAGCAGCTGAGTTACAGTTGTGGTACATAGGGAATATAGTCATCAAGGAAACTTCGAAAAACACAATTTTTATATAGATGACATTTTTACAGAGTTTCGGGCTATAAATAGCAGAAGGTTAGTTACTGACTGACATCACCATAGATTAAGGCACTCTTGGTCTTACTTGGGCCTTGTACGAGTTGTCTCGTCAGAGATATAGGGGTATGTTGTTTTGAATAACAATTTTGCGAAAGTGGGTAAACTATGCTTCCGAAGTTGAACTCTCATAAATTGACCGTATATAGCTGGTTATGTGTACTGTAAGATCCGTTTATTTGTTGATCATTTGTCAGTTGTCACTTTGCTCATTCTTTACTGTTCATTGTTCACTGTACATCGTGCACTTTCATTCGTTTAACTCGCTCCGCACAGGAAGGAATTGGGTTTTTTTTTTTTTGTTACAAAACAATTATTTGATCAATTGGTAAAGTAAAGAACAGTTTTTGTGAGCGACCTTTAACTGCGGCCACTCGATTTACTTGCCCCAAAGATATATAGAATTCAAATAGAGTTGGTCAATTTATCAGCAAATATACGTTTTACTCCAAAAAAAAAGATCAACAACTGAGTAACTGAAAACCTTAAGAAACAATCTTCAGAAACGGTTTTAAAATCCACAAACAAAAATGTTGCCGCGGTTCGAATAGCCCAGTTAAGAGTAGCTAACTTGTCGCACAGTAGCCTAGTTCATCAACAAATTTCGTTTCAAGACCAACGGTTGATCAAAGATCAATTTTCTGCAACAGTTTTTACTGTTCGAGAACAATAAATTTAGGCCTTTTTTATTTTTTACAGATTATCAATATAGATCATTGATTTCCATTGCTTACAGCAACAGTTGGATGTCGTGCTATTGTTGTAAACCGTGGAAATCAATGATCTCTATAGATCATATGGGTAAAATAAAAAACACCTTTTGTTGATCAATTCCAAAAAAAATTATGTACACAGTTCGTCAACCGGGAGCTAGCTAGCTCTGTTTGCAAAATGATGTACGATTTTCGGACATGGAGGTTATTTGCACAACAAAAACAATTATTTGATCAGTTGAAACAGTTTAGATAAAAATTATAAATTACACTGGTGTACAAATTTTTAGTTTTTATTTTATACGAATATAAAGGGTTTTTCAACAGGGACGCTACAAAAGTAGAGCGACAGGGACAGCAAACGACGCCGAATTTCTTGCCGCTCTTTTGACATTTCTCTTTAGTAAGGTTTGCCATTTCATGATGGAAAGATATACGAGCCAACAACGAGTCGAAATTATTAAAATTTACTACCGAAATTCGGAGTCAGTGGCCTCAACGTTAAGAGCGCTACGTCCAATTTATGGACGTCATAATCGTTCTAGCAGATCAACAATTGAGCGTCTAGTGGAAAAATTGAATCCACAGGCACAGTACAAAATGTTCCCGTGCCAGTGAGACAAAGAAGTGCCCGCAGTGTCGAGAATATTGCTGCCGCTGAGGCTTCAGTTGAAGGAAGCCCAAATGTGTCTCTCACACGTCGTTCTCAAGCGTTGGGCATCTCTGTGACGACGTTGTGGCGAATTTTGCGAAAAGATCTTGGCCTACATCCTTACAAGATTAAATTGACGCAAGAACTGAAGCCGCTTGACCACCAAAAACGTCGTATGTTCGTGAATTGGGCTGAGCAACAACTTGAAAATGATTCGGATTTTCATTGAAAAATCATCTTCAGCGATGAGGCTCATTTCTGGCTGAATGGCTTCGTCAATAAACAAAATATGCGGTATTGGTCAGGCAGCAATCCACACGTACTCCATGAGTCATCATTGCATCCCGAAAAAACGACGGTTTGGTGTGGTTTATGGGCCGGCGGCGTCATTGGGCCGTACTTCTTCCGTGATGATCGATGATGACCGGCACGTTACTGTGAATGGGAATCGCTACCGTTCAATGATAACCGAATATTTTTGGCCCCAATTGGATGATATGGACTTGGAGGACATGTGGTTCCAACAGGACGACGCCACAAGCCACACAGCGAATGTCACAATCAATTTATTGGAAGCCAAGTTTGCAGAACGTGTTACCTCACGAAATGGTCCAGTCGCTTGGCCGCCTCGGTCGTGCGATTTGACGCCGTTAGACTATTACCTGTGGGTCTACGTCAAGTCTATGGTCAATGCCAACAAGCCAGCGACGATTGATGAACTTCGTACGAATATCGAGCGTGAAATTGCAGCAGTATCGGCCGATTTATGCTTGAAAACCGTCGAATATTGGGTTCAGCGTCTGGACTTCTGCAAGCGTGCCCGTGGTGGCCATGCAAAAGAAATCGAGTTCCATAATGGCATCGAACGTACTTTCACAGGAATAAAGAATTTCATTGATATCCAAAACCGTTTTTGTATTATTTAAAAAAATAAAAATGGTAGCGCTCTTACGAAAAACCCTTTATAAATAAAATTTTGGAGTTAACTCTTGTTTTTAAAGTATTCGAAATACTGTGATTGAAGTAGAATATAAAATAACAATAAGTATTTTAATTAAAGAAAAAAGCGAATTCTGATGCCTTTGTAAGGACTGCATGCAAGTTCATAATAATTTATACATCTCCTACTGACTCTTTTCCAAGGCCCTGTAAAACTAGATAACCATTTTTTTATCTTTTACAATTTCTACATTTTGAGGGCCTTTTAAAGATTTGTTTGGCAAAGCGGAAATTTACTTCGCAGATATTGAAAGGCTTGTCTACCTTTGAACTTTGACAAAGTTCTTCATTAGACCCAATTTAATACATAAAGCTGGGAAAAGAATTTGATGGGTTCAGCTTGACGTTCTTGTTTGTTTTTATAGACCAGTTTTACTGTTACTAATTTAAAGTCAACAGATATACATCAGCATTAAATAGCATTTTTTTAGGTATACAAATATCAGAACTGAGTACAGGTTCTCGAGTTAGCACGTCTGCCAGTATTGACGTGCAGAGCTTTGACGACAACGCCACGACGTTTCTGGTTATGAATATATATTGGCAACAGAAATAGATTGATAACATCCGTGTCCGACGAGAAAATTTGGTTTTTATATGAACAAAGATGATGCGACTAGGCCGAAAGTATTTTGTGTAGTAAGCCTTAGTAAGACTTAAAATACTTCCATAAGAAAGGCAGACCTACAATCCTTTTACGGCCCTTAAAGACAAGCTTCACAGAAGGGCATGGTAAACTACTTTGAGCTCTAAAATACGAAATCCAAATGGATACGGCATTTTTTCATCATCATGATGAAAATTGTAGATCTTCCGCCTGTCCATTACAAGGACGTCGAGTTGACTTCAGCATCGGCAACATTTTATTAAAATCATTTGAAATGCGACCGGAATCTTAGTTCATTTAGTCCTCAACTGTGCATTCGAACGTGCAAGATTTGTTAACTGAACATTGTGAACAATATAAATAAACTAATTCAAAGCTGGACTTGTTCAAGCGGTAGACGTGATGACAGTCTTTCGACTCTGTTTCGGGCATTGAACTACTGACAAGTTCTGATTTTGCAGGTCGAAAAATCTGGAACTGGAACTGAAAAATCTGGGTAGAAAAATCAATTTTTATATAGGTAACCATAGACTACGGGACACGGTAAGGTGTTCATAATCAGGTAGAATTGAAGGCTCATTGACATCATTGACATAAAAAATAAATTGTTGGCGCAACTGGTGCTTGTATACTGTATAGGTACCCTAGGTCTAGCATATCACCGCCATTCGTTTTGTGTGAGTTTTTATTTTTGGACATAAGGGAGGGACCCATAATTTTATGCCGATTCTGAACAGCTTAATTGCGGAACTCTCAGTGGCGCAGTGAAGGAGACTTAATTATGTAATCTGTGTTTTTCCGCGGGTCTAACTAGAGACCCCTCGCTCAGTAGAATATCGCTCAAACCACTGAACCACTGCGCCACATTGACACCGGAACTAAACTCAACTAGTTGAACTACATGAACGAACTAGTTCAATAAGTGACACAGCCACAGAGCACTCTCCAAAATTGAGTTTTGAATTGACGTCGTCTTGTCTCTGAAAATCAAAAGTCGCTTTGAAAATAAACTTTGTTTGAATAGATGCTTCGGAAAGGTTTAACAGCGAACTCTGTGAGAAATGCAGTAGATGAGCCGATAAAGTGGCGTGGACCAGCCGATAGGATACCTCTGGAGGGATTATTGATAAAGTCGCAGGTCCGCCTGGAACAGTAGGACTTTTTTTTTTGTCAAATTAAGCCGCTTTTTCAATGAATGTAAATAGAAAGACAAGCGAAAAGTGTGCATATGTGCGTCGATACGTCAGGACCAATTTTGGCACAAGTGCTTATAACTTAACCGAACAATTTTTGCACCAAAAATTTGTTTTTCGTTCGAACATTTCAACCTTTAACTACATCAAAATAAAATACGTCCACGGTCTGTCTTTGACCTAAAGCTGATGAATTGAAGAAACGGCTCCCTGTCACTTGTTTCGCTGATCGCGATCAGTCATAAGATGCTACACCATTAATGCGAATCGAGATGCAACACAGTTTTGGGATCACCGAATTATTTTGTATTTTTTTTGTTTTTGTGAGACATGGACCTTCCAAAATATTAAAGAGGTCTTAAAATGTCAGAACTTTGGAAAGAAAAAAATCTTTTTCAGTACCATTTTTATTACATTTTCAGATGATCAATGCACGATCAAAGTGGGACGATCTCGCCACTTATTTCGCTGTTAAATCGCGCATTTTGACTCAAATCATTTTTATTAGGGACATCGCGAATATGTTGCCAGTGTTAAAAAGTATGAAGTGAACTTTTTGGCCGTTATCGCCATTAATAAACTGTTTCTGTCATAGACAGACCGAGAGACCCCCGGTCGAGGTTTCCCGATAAAAATTCGCGTAGAGACATTTGATCTATACTCTTCTACATCGACAAGAAGGTTATTGTCCCAACTAAATATTACATGGGCGACTTTACAGAAGATTTTAAAAGGCTTTTCTCATTTTTCATACAAAATTCACTAAAGTCAGCAACTGCTTGCCAAAAACACTTTTATTTCTCTGACGACGCAGATGGGGATCTAGTAACGAACGTGCTCATTACACTCTAACCTCCACTGCGCTTTTACCCTGGTAGTCCCACTGGCTCAGTGGTTAGTGTGCTGGACAACTGAGCAAGGGATCTCAGGTTTAGTCCCCGGTGAAACACAAAATTCGCCATAGGGGTGTTTCAACGGTGTCCCTTCTTGCCAGCTGTCCAGAGAAGGCTTCTAAATTCATCCGATCGGATGCTGCATTCAATCGTACCACATACAAATTTCACATAAAACGAATGATTGTGAGTAATTGGCCCAAGCGCTACAAATCCTCTAGCTATTAATCATATTTTCAATACACCCTGTCAGATTGTTTCTCAAAAACATGTCTATTTCTACAGCTTATCGGCATTCCCCAATTTATCCGCACTCATACCTCTTCTTCAAATGTGCCGTCTATTCATTGCCCTTTCTGTGCATCTTTATAAGCCTCACTAAAGTAGCACCATCCCATGGCCGTTTATCAAAATATTCACCCAAAACCAAATGCTCATCCGACCAACTCCAATATGTAAATCCAAAGTCCATTGAAACCCGTTGACCAACTTCTAAGTAGGTGCCACCGGAACCAGTCCAATTAGGTGCACTCTCCTAAATGCATGTGAACACATTGAATCAACAACAAATCGTTAAATGAAATCAACAATAAAAAGAAATCCAGCAAATGCGTGAAATCGAAACTGACATCCTTTCAGGTCAAACCTGACCCTGAATCAGCTGTGATCTCGTTCGATAAAAATAAATTGTACTTTCTGTTGTTTTCAATTTCACAATTTATTCTCGGTCAATGAAACTAAAAATGAATTAAACATTACATACTTTCAACCGATTTTGCAAAAAAAAAAAAAAACACATACTGCAAACATGCATCTTTTTTCCTTCGGCATACTACCATGCCATCATCAAACTACCGACGAAAATTGAAATTCTTTAGACTGAGTGGCCACAAAAAAAAAACTGAAGAATCAAGCAAAAAATAGAAAGTTCTTTTGGGGGAAAAAAGAACATACCTCCGCTGCCGTGCTCTTGAAAATAAACAGTCCAAAAAAGAAAACGACAGCGAAAGACAAATAAAGTATATGTACAGCAAAAAAGATATTTACCTACGGTGTACGGTCCTAGTTGCACACGGTGATCGCTACAGTTGGTTTCTCTATATTCTCGTTCACTTCACTGAGGCGCTCGTGCAGTTGCACTTTTTTTTTTTTTGTTGCAACCATTCAACAACACAACTGATCAAGTATGCAAAATACAACAATCACTCTCAATCATTTAGCAAACAAAATATAAATAAATAGATACAACAATAAAGGCGAAACAAATTTGAAACTAGATCATCACTATGGCGCTCGCTACACATTCACTATTTCACATTGTGTCGTTTTAATTTTCATCAAATCACTTTTTTACGCAATCGGACGGTGGTGTCGCTCGGCGGACAATCGAATGGGTGGCTCGCCGTCGTCGCTGACAGTGGGTGTGAGCGCTAAGCAATTTCAGTTTTATTAATTCAGTAAATAGTTCAGTTTGAATTTACTTTTGCATTTGTTTGAAGGTTTTCAATTTCTCTGGCTATAGTTGCAAACGAGAAAAAAAAAAAGAAGACAGAAAACCTTTTTCAACGTACAATTTTTATGCAATTTTTGCTTAACGTTCTGTTGCACTCACAGTTGCATTGTCTTCTGAAAGTTTTTTTTTTTTTTTTTTTCACCACTCTTCACATTTTGGTTGCCATTTGTTTACACTTGGATAAAAAAAAAGCGAGAAACTTCAATATCCGGCCGACGACGATTAAAGTTTTTATTGTTTTTTTTTTTGTTTTCTGTTTTTCAGTTTCGAATCGCAGACGAAAGTTTGTACGCGTCCGCTTTAAACGCGCTATCGATGTCGACTGAGGTACTTATGAAACTCAAAAGAAATTTTTAACCGAATATGTGTAGCTTAGGGGTTTTTTTTTTTTTTTCGTGTGTGCTATGAGAAAATAAAAGAGTTTTCCCGTACGAAACAAAACCGCACTGTGGATGTGATGTGTGCAGTGTGTAGAGGTGTATCTTTTATAACCAGTTGAGGTTCGCGCTCGCAAAACCTCACCGAGCAAATCAAACTGCAGCACTCCAGGCTCTATGACCATACTCCCCAGAGTCGAAAAATGAAAAGCTCAGCTTAAGCAACCTTAGCTCAAAGTGAGCATGTGTGTGTTGGCCAGATACACTCATCCACTAGTGGATGCATTCTGTTTAGGAAGTAGCTTTGAGCCAAATGCACTCTTGGTGTTTATAGAACCCAACCGATCTGTGCAATGAACAAGGTTGTGGTTGACATTTTCAGTTAGTCTGGTAGAAGCTTTTAAGAGAAACTTGGTCGAGAGAAGCACTCAACTCAAATGTTGAGATCTCTTAAATTGAACGGTGGTCGGACTTTCTCTTTGGATACCTGGGTGATCGTGATCGATGAGCGAGTTGCCAGGTGCATGTAGGTAAACAATAAATTAATCGATTTTCGAGGGAATTGTAGAAAGTATTATTTTGCCGAAAGTATTTGCATTCAAAGTGCTGAAATTAAATTGACCCAGATGGAGGTGTACTTAGTCATTGGTTGAGACGGATTTTGTGAGAGGGTAGGTGGAATGGAATGCGATCTAAGTAAAAATTTACGAGAATGTAAATGCCGGTCTTTAACACTTTAAAATTTTTGTGATTCCATGAAGGAAAACGATTCTAGGAAGGAGATTTTTTAACTTTCCTCAGTTGCTTGGTAGTGAATAAATAAATACTTTTTAAAACATTTGGAACAGCTTTTCGTTCCAATGCCAGAGTTGAGATTATTAAAAAAAAAATTTGTAAAAGGTAACTTGTTGAACAAAACGCCCCCAAAAAGTGGGCGTGTCACAGCACTTTACATAGAAAACGTTAGAGCAGCAGTTTTCTATTTGATTAAACAGAAATTCTGACAAAATGTTGGTAAATAAACAAATTTAAAAAATACCCGCGTTCCGGGAGGGACACTCGACCTCTTTGAATAAATAAGGAGCTCTAAAAAAGGCCTATACGTACTTTCAATGTCATGCTGTTTGAAAAACCAAAGCTTGACTTTAAAAGGGCGAACTAAGTGGCTCGATTTAAGGCTTTTAGTTCAAATTTAAGCCGGCTTTCACTATCGAATCGAGGGTTTTTTTAAAAAGCATATTACAGATAGAAAAAAGGCCTACATGGCCTAGCAAAAAACCATCTAAAAATGTTGAAGCGCACAATCTTGTGGGCTGCCAAGAGCTGAAATGTATTCCGACGATAGTGTTTTTCGGTGCAAGATGTGTCAAACTACTCGCATCTGGAATGGTGTTCAAGTCAGTTGAGAGACAGTTGCTAACATGGGAGCTTTATTCAAGCCTTGGTCTAACTTACCCCAGTAAGTGGTTCAAAATGGTCTAAAATAAGAGTAACATTTTCTCACGTCTAAAATGTTTGACATTTGATCATCACAAAAAGTAAAATCATATTTTATGAATTTAATTTAATAAAACATGTGATACTATATGAAAAATAAATATTTATCCAAGTCTCTAAAATGGTTAACGAAAATTCAGTCATTTCGATTTTTATTTCAAGGAAGGAGAAGGCCGAACCTGAGCTGAGACTTCATCCACCCGTTGAACTCACCATTAGAACCTACAGGGTTTAAAATATCACACACTCATTTTGCATGAGTCTAAAATAAAGGCTTTTCCAATAAGAGGTGTTATTTTGGTATTCAAAGAAAAATGTCATTTTTTGAGATAAATGATCGGATGTTTATTTCATAATAAAGAGGAAGGTATGCCGTTAATAATGAAAAACAACATGGCCACCACGAGCACGCATACAAAACCATATCCTTTTCATGAAATTTTCCATAACCAAATCGCAAAGTGGTTGCCCTATGTCCTCGATAGCCTCACGAATTTTATGTTTGAGGTCTTGAATCAACGCTGGGCTGTTGGCGTAGACCTTATCTTTCACGTGTCCCCAAAGGAAGAAGTCGCAAGGTGTTAAATCACAAGATCTCGGTGGCCAATTGTGATCACCTCTTCGAGAGATAACACGGTCCGGAAACTTTTCCCGCAAAAGATCAATGGTTTCGTTGCTTGTGTGGCACGTAGCGCCGTCTGGTTGAAAGTTAACGTTGTCCAGATCAATACCATCCAACTCCGACCATAAAAAATCATTAATCATCGACGACCAAAAAATGCTTTAGTTTTGCGAACTGTGACTGCAAGATTTTCACCATTTTGGTAGTGAATTTTAATAATTTCAATGCGTTGTTGAAGCGTGTATCGTTTTTAGTAATGGCGTAGTTTATACTTGTCAAATGTCAAAGAATAATAGCTTCAAAAGTGACAGCAACCGAAATAGCGGGTCATTCACAATAACACCTCTTATTGGAAAACCCTTTGTAAAATCCTGTGTAAACAAAAAAATTATGCTCAATAGCGGCTCTTGCAATCACTAGGACCAGTGTGGGTGAGCGTTAATTTTAAACGTGTTTTTTGTCATTTAACAGATTTTTTTTCTTTATTGCCGCCACGTTTGAGTTGTGAAGGGAGTTTCATTTGATTGAAAATATTTTAATATTTTGGTACTTTGACCATCAAAACCTGCGATGAAAGCTTCATGCATAGCCCTCTGCGGCACAGTCTTTCATCGTCAATTTTAATACTTACAAACTTTTTAGAAATCTTTCACAATTTTGGACTTACCTAGAAGAAAAGAAACATAAAAACGGTATAAGTTTTACATATATGTATAACGGCGGTGAGGAAAACTAGTAAGCAATAGTAAATTGTAGCACAAAAGTGAGTCAAGGCGGTAAGGCAAATAATACGCAATAGTAAGATGTATGGCAAAAGCCAGCATCCAAAACACAGTCCTAACCTGGGGTCAGACCGCCGGATCCCAGAAAAACTAGATATTGGGCCTTACTAATAATCGTTTTTAACCTTCACACTAAATATTTTGTAGGTCACAATATACAATTTTGTATGGAAAATTTCGCCATTGAGAGTTCGAAAAATTTAGCCTGGACACTAAAAATGATTAATAAATAGTATCGCGGATTAAGTATACTCAGTGGTTAGTGTGCTGGACTACTGAGCGAGGGTTTGAACCCCAGAAAAAAACACAAATTGCATCTAAGAGTTTTTCCACTGCACCCTCCGGAATAGCTTCTCAATTAAGACCTTCCGACTCGGCACAAAATTGTGGATCTCTTCCATTAGTCGCAAAAATAAAAAAACTAGCAAAAAACAAATGGTTGTGGGATCCTAGGTCTTGGGTGGTTATTTGGTAAATGATAAAAAGATTCGGCCCGTTGATATCTAAAGAACTCGAACGACTCGCACGACAGGCTTCACAGGAGGCTTCAAAAGTCCCAAACTTAAGCTCCACCGAGGAGTGGCTTTCCCGTGAAAAAAAAACCCATCGATGGCGAGACTCTAGTAAACAAAATAAATATGCCAGAAATTCCGTAAAAAAAATCTGCTTCTGTCCTCTGAGAGATCGGAGTAGTTCCATTTGCCCGTAAATAATACTTTTGTGTCCTTTGAGTTGGTTTTGGATGACACATATTTCGATGCGGAAATCAATTAATACAATCAAACAGACGTCGGGTGCCAGCAGCCATTTCATGTGAATTCATTCGTATGGGCAAATCTAGGCTAGGTATATATAATTCAGGCCGTCATAAGACGATGACTCGCCCCATTTTTAAATTATGGTTTGTTTTTTGTTGTGACTACACGTACCCGCTGTGCTGCAATTTGAATCACGTCAGTAAGATGTAAAAATATATATTACACACGAGAAAGCCATGTGGATAGGGTACATTTAACTTTATCGCCAACTTAACCAATAATCACCATTAGTCATTTTCGGGGTAAAATCGCTCTGTACCACGTTCAGATGGCGACACCATCCAAACCAAGTACAAGCTTAATGCCATATTTTCAAAGATTAACAAGACTAGCTGCACACAAGCGGCTGCCACATTCACACTGTTTTCGCCAATCTTAGAAAAACGTTTATGGCCCCGTGCTACGTGACACATTTGTCAATTGTTTTTGGCGAACAAAAACACGATAAAATCTCTGTTATTTTAAATATTTTTTCAAACATCACCCCACACAAAGACCGAACTAAATTCCCACGTGATTGGTGTTGCTTTTTTTTTTTTGTGTTGCAATTACAAAAATAAATTCCTAATAATGCACCGCTTAAACACACCCATTCACAATCACAACACCAACTCGACATTGAATGGTAATTCGCGGCGTACAAATCAGAATTTGCTTCTTCCGCACCGGAAGAATGTATCTCGGTGATTTGTACGGTTCTCTTGTTCCCGATTTCCAATTCCAATTGCATACGGACGGACAACAAGTAAAAAAAAAACTCCAACTGATCGTACGAAATAAAACACGCGTAGTTATCCGATTAATGCAAATTATTTGCAAATAAATTTCATAGTGCGTTTCAGGCGATTATTGTCTATTTGTTAAATTTATTGAGACATAATGAAGACAGCATTTGCTATTCAATCGTTGGATGAGCATTCAAATGTCACTTTTCTCCTGCCGCGCCAAAGTTGAATAAACTAGTTTCAATGTCGCGAATAGAAACAACAAGACACAGTAGCTTTGTACGCACAGATCTACTCGTGTCTATGATTTCCGACTTGCGAAATCGATTCTGTGAATTGTATAGAAAAAATGCTAATCAAGTGGAATCCCCAAAACATTGGCGTATGCACATCTGAGTAGTTCTGTCGAACAGACTACCCAATGTCATCGAGGTACATTCCTGGTACCGTGAAACAGGTGTTAATAGGAAAAACCGTCAATATACGACTTGTTTTGTATACCGAAAAGTGTGTGTTTAAGAAATTTGCTATTTTTTATTCGAAGAGCAGGGGACCGATGTCTTACCAACAAGAAATAGATTTTTTATGTTTCTAAAGCTGCGTAAAAGCAAATCCGATCCAGATTGTACCTTTAGATAACTCAAATCGTTTACAAAAAAAAACAAGTAAAAGTGTAATCATCGGCCTGGCCGATGCCTTGATACCCTCCACTGCATACAAGTCATGCAAAGTTTTAGGCATGTAAGGTAGAACGTAATTTCGTTGAACAACAGACAGAGAGACACATGGGCCTAATATTGATTTTGTATGGGAGGTACCAGAACTACCTGACCGACATAGACCATTTTCAATACCAACCTAACGGCAATAAAAATAAGTCCTCTCACAAAATTTCACTTGCCTAGGTAGATTATTTTCGACGCTATCGTACTTTCAACATGTGTTTTGTAATATTCGTTTTGTATGGGAGGTACCAGAACTACTTGACCGACATAGCCCATTTTTAATACCAACCTAACGACAATAAAAATAAGTCCTTTCACCAAACTTGATTCGCCTAGGTTGATTCCTTTGGACGCTATCGTATTTTCAACAGACAGAGAGACACATGGGTCTAATATTGATTTTGTATGGGAGGTACCAGAACTACCTGACCGACATAGCCCATTTTCAATACCAACCTGACGACGATAAAAAGAAGTCCTTTCACCAAATTTCATTCGCCTATGTCAATTCCTTTGGGCGCTATCCTGCTTTTAGACAGACAGACGGACAGACAGACAGACAGACAGACAGACAGACAGACAGACAGACAGACAGACAGACAGACGGACATGGCTAAATCGATTCAGAATATGATCCAGATTCAGAATATATATACTTTATGAGGTCTCCGGTGACTCCTTCTTGGCGTTACAAATGTAATGACAAAGTGAATATACCTTCCGGTGAAGGGTATAACAAACTAAACACACAGCTCGATCCAACAGTAATCGTAGTGACCGCTATGAAACGAGCATGTACTCGCAAATTTTATTACACAATCTCGCACGGTAATCGAACGCCATTAATCATGTTCTTTGTGTGGAAGGGATGAGGTTTTTTCTTCTTTGGTTTCCAGTTGTAAGCAAAGGATGATGAATTGTAGCGACGTGTAACGTCGGAGGGCATCGACCCTCAGTGACGTGCTTTGGAATTGCTTTACACTGACAGACTTGTAATCGCCGTCTATCGAATTTGAAGGATTACGAGGAATTAAAGGAATCACGGTGGACAGTGACGCACGGCGAAGAAGAATTGTTTTCGTTGAAAAGATTCGAGCAAATTTTTGACATTGAGTGACGTTAAGGAGGGTAACTGGTATGGGTGACAGGTGTAGCGTTCGTTTTGATAGAGATAGCTTTTAGTTGTCACGTTTTTGGGGTGAAAACTGACAGCAAGCAAGATGCATCTCCTTAACTTGGAAAAGTGACCGAAATGGTTTCCGTCGAACGTTGCGTCTTCCACATAAACTTGAGGTCCGACTTGTCGGAAATTAAAAATTCACACGCAACTGGAGCGCAAATTGAGGAGAGTAGTGCATCTGCAACAAAATATGGAAAATACTGATCCAAAGCACACTTTTTATCCTTAAATGGCAACGACCACGAACAAGAGGATAGTGCACCTGCCTCTAACCCAAGCTCCAAAAAAGAAAGAGCAACAACAATATCATGGTTTCTACAACCTTCCTTGATAAGTACAGTCCAGGGAGGACCTGCTTCACATGTATAGACCTAGAAAACAAATTTTGAAATGGGATCCTCCTTGAAAGCCCTCGAAACTATTTGTATTCAGAACAAACTGTCAAAGTTTTAGGTGATGGTGCAAGCGTACTTAAAAGAGAAGAAACTCTGAAGAGAGTCACTTGGCAGAGCCTTTATTTTTGCTTGATTTCGACCTGCATATCAACTCAACCAATATTTTCAGAGTACCCGGTCTTTGGTTAACTGCCCCCAGTTGCACACTCCATCTTGCCTGAAGTTCCCTTTCCTAAGTCTACCCCTTCTAATACTGCCTTCAGGTGAGAGTCAAAGGCTCTTCGTCAAGGTCAATTTGGTATCTTAAACGACTAGTGAAAAATTTTGTAATAAGGTCTGGTTTAGCTTGCTGATCGCTGTTAAATCTCTTCCAAGCGGGACCAAAAATAGCCCGAAGAACATGCGTTTCTAACGCCCGAGGCTAAGTTCACACCCTTTTACTATAGGCTATGGTTTTGCGTCATAGAGCAGGACTTTTAATAGCATTTTCGACAGCCCCTTTTTAAATTGAGATATGCTCTAGAGAAACCACCTTATATCGCATCCCTTTTCGCCTCTTTTGGTGCACTAGTGGTAGGGATACATATCGCGATTTTCAGAGTACTACTCTCCCCCACTAGGGTTCGAAACTGCGACGCTCAAGTCACAAGCACTGACTGTAACCACTGCACCAATGCCACCGACTTTGACAGGGTCTAACTATTCCACTGATTTTTAAGTCCAAAGAAATAAATATTGATGAAGGAGATTAAACTTTTCGAGCTCATTATGGCGCAGCCGAGCACATAAGTTCCGCCACTCTTGAATCGATGTGGTAGATTTAAAAGCGTTCCCATTTTCAATTTAAGGACTGCACTCAAAGAGTCATACTCTGTGATATAAATAGAAGCTTTTAGATCCCTTAAATGGGAACAAATGCATTTTCTTATTGGACTTATTGGACTCGCTTATTTTCATTAAAATTAAGCCTGTAAGCTGCCATTTTTCGGGGCAAATTTTGCCATTCTGACGTCACAAAAATTACGCTATTCGGTGGTCACTTTGTCTGAGCGTGCGCTGCGACACCAGACGCTTGGCAGCGATCTCACGTAGTGACAAATTTAGGACAAATATTTGCGTCATAATGACGTCGGCATGTCAAAATTTGGCATGAAAAGTGGCAGGTTTAATCGTAGATGTACGAATTTTGCCGTTGAATGGGTTGAAGCAAGCTTAGATCCTAACCATGTATGGTACAAGATTTCAGTTGTCTATTTACGTTACTCTGCAACTGTATAACCTCTCATGTAGGGGGCGTTTTTTTTAGACTCTCAAGCACTCGGTCAAGTTTTTAAGGTTTAAGTTTTTCAACGATTTGGTAAAGGCGGTACTGTTTTTTTTTTTTAAGGCAGCGAGAAAGTTCCTGATAAAATCATTTGACGGACATTTTACAAAATGATCTCTAGATATGTGTTCAACTGCTTTATTCGTTGCATAAAACAAGCTTTTAAAAGATGCACCACGCTTCTTACATAGATGCAAAGACCTCTAAAAATAAGCCCCAATTTTGAGGGGCGTTAGTTCCGATTTCGAGTAGTTTAAAAAAAATACTGGACCACTTTCCTTAAACCACTTGTCTTTGCCTGCTGCTATGTCAAGTTTGAAGCTCATTACCGATTCGGTTCGACTATTAGAGGCAAGTCTCTATACAAGGACGTTCAGAGCATCCACTCTGCAAAGGGGTCAGAATATTCTTAGTCACACAAGATAATAAACATTTTAAAAAATACACACAAACTCTAACCATCACTTCACACTGTTAATGTTGAGAGCCCAATCAGTTACAAACACCCTCCCCTTTTAGGCCCTCACATATAAATTACTATCAGCAACAGTTGACAGATGTTAGGTCTGTAGAAGGTCTCTGATTTTTCAATGAACACTCGAAACATTGTTGCCGTTAACTAAACATCCTTCTTGCCTATTTAAACAGCACATATGCGCAAAGTCGCGCAGTGTTTGCGATTGGGTGCTCCAATTAAAAACAACTAATAAGGAAACGCACAAAGCTCCGTCGGCTACACCTGGATAGTACTTATGGTGCGGGAAATGCAAACAAGATAACCAAATATACAATTTGTCAATAAATTAGTATAGTTAACGGTTTAATTGATTTAGCAATTACCATTCGGAGAAGTGGCACCGAGAGCCCACACACTTACAAGGAAAGTTGGGTGTGATGTGAGCGCAAAAAATAGCCAACCTCTCATTTTGCCAGTAGTTCCGCTTTATTTTGAGAGATCACGCAATTCGAGCATGATTGGGCTGCCACAGACGTAATGTCATTTCGAGGAAATGTCACAATTATTCAAAATTTGAAGAAATTTAATTTGCATTTTTAACGTGGAAGCACAAGTTCGTGGAAATGTGCTAAGATGTGGTAGATATTTTAAAGGTCAGCCAAAGGTCTCAGGCTTATCCCTAGTGGAGGTCGTAAATTGGGTTTTAGATCCTCACAAAAATAGTGACTTGGTATGACTATGAAAAGGATAGGTCCACTGGTGAGGGCGAAGGCAAATTTTAATGAAAAAACTGCCAACGACAAACTACTTATAGGGACTTGCGATACACTCAGCAGCGCGATGAATTTAATAAATTCACGTTGGTAGTGCTGTCAAGCAAAAAAGTAAAATGAACTCATAAACTTGTTGCTGGTGTTGTAGCTAATTTATGGAATGGCACATAAATCACTTGCCACCGCTATGCGGGCTCGAGACAAATTGTTTTTTGTTTTCCTTCATGTAGTAGATATATTTTTTGTCGTTTTATTTTCTGGTGATTTAAATAATTATGGAAATTGATGTAGATATGCCGTCAACACTTGTTGATCTCTCTGGAAAGGATATGTATACTAATTTTAACAGAGTTCAATGGATAGGGATGGAGAGTACAAAACGATCCTTTGGGTGGCTATTTTTCAAAGAAACAAAAAGTTGCGAAGAAAAATCGTAAAACCAAATTACGAGCAAAATAAAATTCGTGTGTGAGTTCCACGTTTCAATAATAAATAATCGCACAAACGAATTGTTGTGACCTGTAGCAATGAATACACCAACCAATTAATTGCCTACGAAATACGGAGCTCCATCAAAAGCTACAAACATAAAAATTAAATGAAATATCATTAGAATCGGTGTACCACTTCTCTTTAAAATCGTAAAAGAAAGTGTGATCCATATTGCGCCATCTATGTGTCGAAAACAGTAAACAGCAATATTTAGTGTTTGTTTATTATACACTACAAATATTGGCAGTACGCCAACAATTTTGCTGTACCCAAACGTGTTACGTGGCACAAAAATGAAAAAGTGCATGACTGGGTCGCACGGAACTTTCTAGATCATTGTAAAAGAAATAAAAGTACCAGAGAGACCAACACGAATTTCGTATGGTAAAATAACGATCTAAAATTTTCATCATCTGCTGTATTTAATAAATGGAACCTTTAGGTTATTACTCAACTGGCGCAAGTTGTAAACTCTGGACCAATTGAAGACGTCCCTTCCTTTTATTTACTGTCCAGCCTATCCTTTCTAAGGTTCAAAGGTCTAGGATGCTTCCAAATAGATATACTTTTAAATAACCGACTGGCACGATTAAACTGTTCAGACTAAAATGAGTCTTGTGATGTCATAGTTAAAATTCCACTTGAAGTTTTTATAAACAAAACAACATGGCGACCTACATCTCCTATTGACTGGATGGGGTATACGTTTCAAGGGTCATCACAAAAAGTACTAACAAAATGACAAAATGAACAAGCCTTAAAAAAGAACACGTGTCATAAAGGCCTATAAAATTTGGTCGCCTATAGGCCCCACAAGCAGCGTGCCAACCAATTTTGACGAAAAAAATGCCTAATTTGGGAATAAAAGATGCCTTTTTTAATAAAATAGCCTAAAATAATTTTTTTAAGGTTAACTGGAACAATAAATCAAAAACTAAACACATACCTATATAAAAAATAAACAATTTTTATTTCCAAAAAAAAACTTGAATTATAAATCACAGAAGAGATTCTTAATAGGAACAAAATTCATAAGTAGGTACAAAGCATTAAACAAAACAAACCTAGTTGTAGTCCATCAGATTGTCTTGGTCCTTAAAAAAATAGAAAGTCAATTCCTATGTTGAATAAAAAAAAGATGCATTTACAAAAAAAAAAAAAAAAACAAGCCTTAAAGCCTTAAAGCCTTAGCTTGTGATATAATATCTAAAAGGCATCAGGCAAAAATCAACGCCTTTTGACAAATTTTAGGGCTTCCTTTGATAGTGTTTTTGGAGACTAGCTGTACAGGGCTGTGTCTAGTTTTGGGTCTAATATTGATTTTGTATGGGAGGTACCAGAACTACCTGACCGACATAGCCCATTTTTAATACCAACCTAACGACAATAAAAATAAGTCCTCTCACAAAATTTCACTTGCCTAGGTAGATTATTTTCGACGCTAGCCAGACAAAGACGGTGAATGAAAAAATGGTGAAAAGAAAATACGTGTTATCCGCAAGGAAGAAGGTTCAACTTTATTGCCTAAGACAGTAAATAACACGACATATATAGTGGTGGACATCATTGCAAAAATCAAACTAAGAACTACTTTTGCCAGTCCTGCTTTTTATGAAATAAATAGGCAAATGAGTTGCAAAGGCTTTAGTTTATAAGACTCTTACTATACCTTTGCTCTAATATGGCGAAGAATCATAAACAAAAGCAGATGAAAACAAACTTGGCGACATATTATGATCTGCTTAAGATTCGGTTATGCCACAGGAGCTTAGCGAACAAAATTAAGAACTATACCCGCTGTACAGCGGTTCACATGGGTAGACATATAGAAAATAGATCGCATATCTACATTTATGCTACAAGCCTCAGGATAAACGACTCTTCTCCAGAAGATTTAACATAAGTTGGCGCGCCCAGTTGGTATGGGTTTTAAAAAAGATTGATCGAGCTATCTTCATACGCCTGTTGGTAGAGCCCCAAGTCTGGAGAGTGACAATGTACTCCTTTTTGGAACCTGGGCTCTCCAGATCAGTACCCTGGCGAGCGCTTGAATGTGGTTACTACTGATGGAGGTTATTTGTCTTTCACCTTTTGCCATCAACAAGATGCGTGGCAAAATACAACCAAAAGTATTGGTCCACTGTGCCTGTGGCATCATTAAAAAAAGCTCTAAGACGCTCTGAAAGATGCTACTGCTTCTCTGTCAGCATGTCCAATTAACTATCGAATCAGGACCAGTTCTTTCCTTCCACTGCAATGTTTCTAGAAACCCTGGGTCGATACTTTTGCAGTACTTCCCGGCTTGTTGATGTAGCACTATGTAACCAAATTACACGTTTAATTGCTCCGACAGCACGCTGTCATAACTGAAGCAATTTTTAGATAATTGCTTCCATTACGTTATAAAACGTCGAAAAAACGTTTTGTTTTTTTTCTCGAAGATTCCTTCGGAACTTTCCTACCTCACTCTGGTAGAATTCAATTAGCCACAGTCAGTTCGAAATCAATTTAACCCGCCAATTTGCAATTAAATAACAAGCTATCCATATATATTTAGTATCCATTCCAGAGAAAGTATATTGCCTAAACGGCAAACGAAAATCAGTCAGTATCTTTCCACTTGACAAATTTACGAATATATATATATTTGTAGTCGGGTTTCAAGTTTGTGTAGTATTTTTTTTTATTATTGACCAACTTTTGGTACCACGCAGCAGAAGGTACTTCCTTAACGAACTTCTTTGATAATGAACAAGAATAATCTGACATATAAATCCCAGCACCGCAACTCGTCTGACACATCGATAAAATTGCATCGCCTGTGCTCGACCGGTGAATCGAAGCAGCTTAAAAACAAAAAACGAAAACGAAAAACTTGACTTATTGAGTAAAACTAATGGCGAAAGAGCGGACCCAACGAGAGGGTTCACCCAAAATCCCACTCACACATTGCCCCTTATAAATGGAATGTCATTCCAGTTTTTGTTGATGGCACATTCTGTTGGTTTATTATACGCTTGAGTGCAGTTTGCTGGCGATTTAAATAATATGCGCGATGAAAATTCACTGCTGCTGTTGTTGTTGCTGAAAAAAAAAACTGTCAAGCGATTGAAAACAGTTACAAACGAGCAGCCAAATTAAGTTTGACGTGCATCGGGGGTTGAGTAATTGAGAGGGAGATAGAGAATTAAATGTAAGTATATGCATGACGAGTTCTTTGAGTTTAATAACTGTGAAATATGTTTAGTAACACGAAGAATTGTTACATGTTCTTTGAGCAGTGACAATTGGAAGTTACATCACAAGCGCGGCATTTTTAAAATGTCATTTTAACGCAAATGTTCTGAAAAGAAGAATGCAAAAGCGCCTTTAGTTTGTTCGAAAACACAATGGGCCTTAGTAACAAAACATTTTTAGTTTCGACTCTAAATTTTAGTAGTTCTCAGTGGCTGTATTTTCCATATAAATTTCGCAATTGTGAGGTTCCGCAAATTTAACGTCAAGACTAGAATTTGTTATAAGCGCAATTGCATTTACATTGAGGTCGATAATACAGTGTGGGCAAGTCTATTTTTTTATTTATTTATTTATTTATTTATTTATTTATTTATTTATTTGTCAGAAAAATACTAAGATTTTCATAGACATTAGTCTATAACAATGCATAGTTTATAATCTGTATATTCCGATGAAATTATTCCGTGTTGCGCCCTGGACTACGTCCACCTTAGTCACCACCAAAAACAAATATCCAAGTTTTTAGCTGATTTTATTTTCTATAAAAAAAAACGTTTAATATAAGGAATTCAGAAATTAAGGAACTACAAATGTTTTATAACGACAGGGGACACCAAAATGGCAGAAACCTTCCACCGCACACGCCAATTACCAAAAAAACTTTTGAAGAAGTACAAGAGACGAATGATCGCGCAAACCGAACGGAACCTCTTATATACTTACTGCCACCGTTTGCTAGCAACAGTCGGAAATAACAACGGGATCGTAAATCAAGTATATGTGGAAATTGCGAAAGGCAAAAGAGACAGAAAATGTCACAAATTATGACACTGAATTCAATTTGGTGCTGCCAAATAGGTTAAGCTTTACAATAAAAATTCTTAGCCTCTTTAGAGAGGGCAGCTATAAAATAATTTTTGTAATAATTGTTAAATAAGAAATCGATGGCAAAACAAAAAACTAAACCCGCTGGCTGACATTCCGTAAACGAAAATTTATTTAACCTACGAATACCCCGCGATCAGAATTCGACAGCATTCCATTGTGTCAAAGTTAAACCTATGCTCAGACCTTCATAAAATGGAGAAATTAATTCTATTGCTCCACACAGTCTTTCTCTCTCTCTCAATCTCTACATCTCTCTTTCAATCTCTATATCTCTCTCCCTTTCTTTTTCCAGTTTTTCCCTTCCACGCATAATGCACTAGCATTTCACAGTAAAAAATGCTGTTTGGTCAATGGCCCCTTCTATTCCCCCTTCAATTCAAAGGTAGCTGAGCTACTGAGCGAGGAGACCGCCGAATTACACAAACTACATCTTAAATTTATTTTCCACTGCACCATCTATCGCGAACGTCTGATAAACATACGGGAGTATAAATGTCATAAAAGAGCTTCACAATAATTCAGTCGCTCGAAATCGAAAAAAAATTTAAGGTCCCTCTCAGTCGTCGCAAAAAATAAAAACTCATGATTGTGAGAAGCTACCGTTGCGCCGTTCATTGGCACATTGGGTTGCTGCGCGTGTAGAAGTTCGTTTAACCGCGTTTCAATTTTAGTTACGCTTCTATTTCTCATCCTGTCGACAATTTGAAGTTTCCCAGCATAACAAATCGTGAAATACGTCAATCTCACTCCACTTTTGAGTTGCTAAACGACATGTGGGGTGTTAGGTCGCGTTTCATTTTTCGTTACGCCGCAAAAAAAAATAGTTTTCAAATCAAAAATAGGACACAATGTTTGGTAAACTTCACCCACTAGTCTGGGCACCACTTACGTTCAAAAAAGAGAACTTAGAAAGATTAGAATTTAACGAAGACCTTGTTTTTTTTACTCTATTCAGTTTTAACAGCAGAAAATCGGACGACGAAAATTCTAATTATGGAAACTTTCACATTATGCACGTTTAAACGTCACAAACAAAATGTCGTCGTCCCGTTTTTCGCCGTTCGATCAAAACTGAATAGTGTGACGAGAGGCTTAGGGTGAACTTCCATTCATATGGTTAAATTACAAAAGAGGGACAAACTAGTTAAACTTCAGACTTCCGACTTACTTTCTTCTGCGGCAATGGGTGGGACGGCTACACGTGACTTTGTATTTATTTGACACATCTCTTCGGCTGCCATTTTCTATAGATTTTCACATACGACTATTTGTCACGTGCCTGTTGCATGTGATTTAGTCACTGAAAGTGTAACACCTCTCAGACCATTCCAATTCCGGGTGAAGGCACTTAGCCTGATTTTCAAATGCAAATGCATTTCCAACTAAAGCTGATAAGAGTTGTCAATCACGTGAGTCACTTCCACGTCACTGGTCGCCAGATATAGCCGCAAATTATCCACTCCACCAGGCCGCAAGTAAACCCAAACTAAACTACTAATTGCACAAACAACAAGCGTAAAAATGGCATTACCTGTCGTCGTCGCCGGATCACGTTACCACCTCCGAAATGAAAAATACTCGCCGATCGGGGGTTTTCCATCCACTTGTACCTTGTCGAAAATTCTTAGAACCCATTGACCAGCGCAAGCATCCGAATCAATTCTTCAGCCCAACTGGTTTGGCGTGTTATCGGACAAAGTCTTCCCATACAGTGACCCACTGTTTGGTCAATACCTCACAGTGGGCAGAGAAAGAAGCAAATAACTCACTGCATCCGAAGGGTATAGGATTGAAATTCCCAACGTTTCGATATTAAAGAGCGATTCGTGTTTCGATTTTGTTTTTGTCCACCAGCACCAGCACCGAGCGACCATGGGAACCGCATCTCGTTGTTGTGGTCTTCCGTGAAAAGTCCAATAAAAATAAAAACATTTTCTGACGTAATTTTCTCGGAAGTCGTTGGACTTTTGTGGTATGATGCAGTAGCACCTCAGTCGACCTACATTCGGCCGACGAAACAAACCAACAAACACGAACTGCATCTTCTCCTCTTGTTTATGGCAGAAAGTTGAGATATTATTTAAATTGTTTTGGTTTATTATTGGCCCGCGCTCGTAATTATTAGAAAGCCCGAACCTATACTGGTTGCATTTGCATAGCCAGTCAACTGTTTTGAGAGATTTCGTTGGTAGATATGATGCAATTTCTGTGCGCGTCGGGCTTTCTTTTGCCTGCAACCCAAATTCTCGGCTGTCTCATAAATTCCCGAAAATTCAGTTTATGGAATTTTCGATGCCAGATGCAACACTTTATGGTAACCCTACAAATGCTAGTCAGTTTAGAGTGGAATTCAATTTGTATCACGCATGTGGCGATGCACGTGAATCACAAATAGTATCGATGGGTTCGTTGGAAACGTGACGACCAGATCAATGAAGTGATGCTGGTCAGGCGGGGATATGTGTCATCTGTGAATTTATTTATTATATTCACTAAATCTTGCAGTGGATTAGTAGCGACTGTGATGTGTTTGCCTATCGATTAGTCACTGGAGGTTCGTTTAGCTATTTGGATTATGTGACAAGTGACAATTGGCGCGATTAGGGGCGTTTTTAAATTGTGGTGTAATGTCACGCGGTTAGTTGTAAACTGAAATGTTACGTATACGTCAGACAAATGTTATTGATTATGGAGTTGTTAACATTTATTCAGTTGGCACTGCACTTTAGATGAAACGAGGTAGTGCCGCTTTAAAAAACTGTCGAGGAAGTCTGTATGACAAATGTCAGGTCAAATGATTACAGAAAAAAAAGTCTACTCCCCAATGTAACCTTTCTCAGGCTATACCTGCACCAGATTGAATCTTGACATATGAGATGAGACAAATTCCACTGGTGACACATATAAATTTAAAACAGAAAATATCGGCAAACATCCCAGCCACCAGTTAAATTTAAGAAAACGATTCTTAGCCACAGACACGTAGACACAGTCCCGAACTGCAAAAGGTTTTTTTTTTTTTTCATTAAATATTCTATAAATACACAACGCGAATGAATAATGATGAGGAGCCCATGGGAAGGAGCTTTTTTTGTATTTTATAAGAATAAGTGTGACAAGAAGTATTTTCGGAGACAAGTTCAATTTTATGGTATGAAGTTGAAGGAAATATTTTTTTGGAGCTTTAAATTCAACTATGCAGTTCGTCATCTTTTCATAAACAAGTTGGTTTGAAGAAACAAATCATTTTCGGTTTGTGGTACAATATTTGAAACTCTGTTTTCATTCATATGCGACAACAATAAAATATCGTCGATAAAAATTAATTTGACGATATAGAGCAGCCGTGGCGAACCGCACTTTGGAATTTGTTTCTACACTCGTACATTTATGATACGAGCTATAAAGTTGGTCTGTTTGCATGAGGGTTGGAAAACGCTTCACCCAAATCTGAATAATTTTCTGAGACATACGAAAGGGACTTATCGCATATTCGGAACATTTAAATTGTGTTTTAAATATAACAATTGGCTAACTCATTCAAAATATACGCGATATTTTTAGTTTTTTGAAATAGGGCAGATGTCATTTTTGGTCGTACACGTTACTCACAATTTTCCAATGCCGTATGCGATATGAGCTCACTTTGTTTTCAAGCAAACTTTTAGGTTTTAGATCTCATCTCACAGGTGTCTCAAAAAAATGTTTACGCATGGACTGATGACATTTGTGTGTCGTTACATTTCGTGGACTTTTGAAGTGCTTCAGAGGCAATTATTCAATTCGATTTTAAGTCTGTTAATTCAAATAGGGAATATTTCATCGAAAGATTAAACAAATCTATTTATAATTGGCCACCTTACAGTTCCCTCGTCCCAGAGAATTTTCAACTTATTCACACAAAATACTTCAAAAAGAATACAATTAAATTATCTACGTAGGCTTAAAAGAAGCAAGGATAGGTGATCCACATGTGCTTGTAACCCAGCTAATCTGACCATTTTAGACTGTTACGAAGTTATATAGGGGTCGAATCTCTTCCACTTCCTTTACACGTGAAACAGAAACAAATTCCGTCACGTAATGCTCGTTGACGGACGACTAGATTCGACCCCTGACTTCTCTTTAAGCTACCCAAAATTTTGACCGTTTCATTTCTACAAACTGTCAAAAACATTTCTAAGAAACCACGGGTGGGATTTTGCGAAAAAAAAAAAAACGAAACGAAACGTTTTCGCTTTCGCATTTCAAACAGCGAATGCGAAAGTTAGCTTATTGCAACTCCGTTCGTTTTCGTCTTACTAATTCGCAAACGTTTAATGATCAGTGTATTTTGAATTGCATAGTTTAAGGATAATTTTAATACATAGCTCTAGGAACTTTGGGATTTGACAACTCACCACTTTATGTTTTTATTGACCCATTGATCTATGTTTTTCCTTTTTTTTTTTTATATTTACGTTTCCGCTTATTCGTAGGACATAATAAGACTTATTTTAATTGAAGAATCGTCATTTTAAAGACTGAAATCTTTTTCTTCTGAAAACCCCAAGCAAAAGTTATACTGTAGAAATAATCAAAGAACATTGAAAAAGCCGCAATGAAAATCTATCGTTTTCTTTCATACGAAACGAATATAAATTTTTTGGTTTTTAGACTTACATGAACCAAATAAAACGAAAAAGTCAATGGAAGAGCTTTCACTTTTTTGGCTTTGTACAAACGAAATTTCCTTTCGTTTTTAAAACAATAGATTTGAAACAAAAAATTGGTTCAAGGGAAAACGATTAAACTTTTTCATCTAAAATAATCCCACTCCATAGTTTAACACGATTTAAAATATTTTTTTCAGGTGAATCAAAGGAGGAGAGATAGTTAAGAACAAGTATTTTCAAATTTCTTTTTTAGAATTGTTATAGTGATTTATATTACAAGCAGTATTTGTTTTGTATACAAATTATTTTATTTCGAATAGTTGGTTTTTTAACTAATGTTGGTATAAAAATAATAATATTTGTGTTAATTAAGAGTTGCATTTTTTAACTTTGTTAGATCGTAAGGTTTCAAGACACATATTCGAAAAGTTAGTACCTGAAATAATAATTTCTCAAAATTTGTGGGGCGAAATTTAAATATTTCCAAAAATAATCTATATTTTAAATAGATGAATTTAAGGCTTAGCTAACAGGCAAAATGTCCAAACAAATTAGCAGTCCTATCCACAAAAACTCATTGAAAGGGGAAAATGAAAAGCCTCCGTATGGTATATCCTTGATAAAAAATATATTCCTGCCCCTATTTACCTTTGTTTCAAATGTCAGATTAAACAAATTAATACGGTCCGCTCTGATTTTCATCTGACAGAGGATTATTCACATAAGACAATCTTTTTATTATAAGAGAGGGACATTTCATATAAGTTTTTTTGGTGAAATAAGGAAATAAAATACTGTGTACAGCATCAGAATTTCACGCAGGCTTATTTAGTTTACAGCTGACATAAAACGAATGATTAAAATTACAATATTCGTTATATTATAATTGCCTTCAGAATTTGTAAAATAAAACTGCATTGGCAACTCTAAACTGCAAAAACTTTCGCATTAAAACTTGCAACTTTATGGAACGTTAAGTATTCGACTTAAAATCTCAAAGCGAAGTACAGCAAATCTTCATTAAGGATATTTTTGGTTTAGTATATTATTTGACGTTTTAAGTACAAAAATAATAGATCAAAGATATAAATTATTTTTAAATAGAAAAATTAAAAAAAAAAACTGATAAAAATAATTTTCTATGAAACGAAGCAGTGCATTTGAGCAAACGATCCATTGTAAGGCATGTTGAAAAAAATCTGTAATTTCTAAATTTAAAAGACAACTAAAAATATATAAAAAACAGGAGAAAGAAAACCGAGAAATTTAAGCAAAACTACTCAATCACAAAGTGTCAGTCAGTTCTTTGTTTGAATTTCCTGCGGAATAAAATTGAAACAAGCGACTTAATTACGAAGATTCAAACGAATGCACAATTTCAGGCGGCATTTCCTAAGTGGAGCTAATTTCATAAGTGCTTTCAGCTAGAAGCCCTGGCAGCTAATGCTGCGCAGTAATTTCGTATTAGTATTTTAATTTACTATTTATTTAGTATATAATAGATAATAAATAAGAAAAATAATACTCCTTTCTTACCATTTATCAGAAAACACGTACCAAATCCCATTTATTGGCGATTACCCACCTTCCTGCTAAACTGGCAATTAAATCAAATTTGGTACACCCCACAGGACACTGAATAGTCGAATAAAGTTTCCGCAAACGAGGTGCAGTAACTAATAACCATTTCTCTTCCCACGGATAAGGTGTCCGTTTGACGGTTATCTTGGATTTTGTGAAATTTATCCCACAACCTCACGCGTGTTAATTACACATCGTCCACCGACACAATGTGAAGAACACAAAAGGACACGGTGCATGCGCATCTTGTCGAGCGCTTAACCCAATTATACAGATTTTCCAAAATTACTTCCCGCTTATATATTTTAGACTTAAAAGATGTATCCTCGCTCTGCACGAAGAAAGGCCAACAACGAACAAACGGAAAAAAAGAAGAAATGAATCCAACCGCAGACAGAATAAGGTATGACCAACAGACGCTAGGTAGGCAGGCACATTCACATCCACCAGTTGTTGCAAGGATTTATTGAATATGTTCTTGCAGCCAATTACAAAGTTTGAGCGTTTCGTTGAACTTTTATCGCAAAACCGCACAGAGACCAAGACCAAGAGCAAGACCAAGCACCAAGAACACTCGTGTGTGCCCGAAGAAGTATAGAGACGTGCGACAGGCTGCGGATAACAACCAAATAATGGATTCTATATGTGTTCTTGGACAGACACTGACATTGGCGCTGCTGCCACGGTCTCCTTCAATTGGACACACAGAGCCCAGCACAGAAAGACTCCGACGACGACGACGACGAAAAAGAAATGATGGCCGAATGATATAAATTCTGCTGACGAACGACGACGAGGTAGGATCCCTTTTGGACGTATACCCATGGTACCATGGATATGGGCTTACGGAACAAGACACCAAATCAAAGATTGTACGAGGAAAAAGTAGAAGAAGCCAAATCCGTGCACTTGTTCAATTTCCAATCAGGTGTTTGTGCAGATGCAGAGCGCTGCCTCGTATACAAGTGCTGTGGCAACAGTGATACGATGGTTATCCATGTGGACAGTGCGGAGTGTTTTTCATCGGTACACTTAACTTTTTTGATGTAGAAAAGCGCGATCGTTTTTAGGGGCATTTTGACTGAATTCCCTTGAAAATGTACTCAATTTGATCATAGATCCGGTCGAATCGTCTCACCCGTGAACGAGACGTAATTTAGTTTTTCCGTCTCAGATCATCTTCTTCTCAAACACTTGCGTCAAACCGTTGTAACTGATCTACATAAATTGCCTCGACAAGTGGAAATAAATTACCCATCGATTAGCACTCGAACATTCAAATGCAAATGCTTGTCGGAGATTGTTGTTATGACGTTTCGACTACAACAAAGCTCATTCGAATGATTGATGAAGGTATTCATTTTTAAAAGCGATACATTTAGAAATTTGTGCGTCAGGTGTATTCACCTCGACGGGTTTCATGCAGTTTTTCTTAGAAAGACGGACAATGACGATTACGTGTGCTGCCATCCGAGGTGGGTGAATCTTTGGCCAACTTTCTTTTGTCGCGCACTTCAAGTTGGCTGTTGTCGTTCTAAAATGAATGGTCACCTCAGGCAGAGTTTTGCCCCACAGCCTTGTTTCATCGGGGTGGAAACTAAGTTTCTTTGTGCCGAATGGTTGTTCCACATTTGCTTACAGACATCTGATTCTTACCATGTCTATGCCGCTGTAAGCCTTGTAGAGTTTGCTGCTAAGCCTTCTTCTCCAAAGCAACGAACGGTCCCAAAAATCCCTCTAAGTTCCTACTCAGACTAGAAGTACTTTGTAGACAAAGCGCAGCTCACCCATTTATTTTGTATGACTGCTTTTGAAGTGAAAATTACGACCTTTTAAGTCTCTAATTATAGGAAATCGACAGTAATATGCACGAGAGCGAAGAGTGAGAAGGAAAAGAGACAGAAAGCCTTCTCAAGTCCGAGACCCGCAGCTCGTAAGTCCAGGAGTTATTCCAGATCATATCTCGCTTTGTTCTTCTGTTGTTGACGTTCAATATTTGTTTGCGGGCAGTCAAGTTGCCAACCCTATAATTCTTATACTCAAGACTCGAAACAAAGAAGGTCTTTTGAAATTCTTGTTTATTATTTTTCTCCTACGCAATTCAAACGCTGCGCCGAAAAACAAAAAACGGGACACACGATTACCACGCGTCCACGGGCAAACACTTCCCAATGAGAGACACCTGTGGGAAAATATCTGAAACTGTAAGCAGCATTGAAAAATTGTTGTTGTGAGCCGAACAAGACATATGTCCTCTTTCAAAAAAAATAACACTTTAAACTCGTATATCTTTTGAATCAGTTTCGATGAAATAAAAAGAAAACGTTACTCCATTAAGTCACCGTTAGGAAAATCCATACAGATGGCGAGTAGTTTTAACGTGAAAAAATTCACATAACAAACAGACAACAAATTTTGTGGATTTTTTAAATGAAACATTTCAAACTCTCTCAATTCGAAATATGTAACCCAACAATTTATTTTTACAAAGGTCATCAAAACCGTGGTAAATATCTAAGACGATGATCATCTATTGAAATTTTAAATTTTAAAGATCAATATAGGGCACATTTTTGTTATTCTTGTTAAAAATCGTACGTCACTATCTACCTGATAACTGAGCATTAGATATTGTTCTGGATGTAAGCATTACTTGGTTTTTTAAGTTTTACCCCAATCGAAAATGGGGTTTTCGAGATATGAGCCGTTTCGAAAGAAAGCGTTTTCGGTGATTCGAACTGAAAATTAAGGAAGCATTCATTTCCAAAGCATCAATTTTACTCTAACTATGTATTTTGGTCAAAATCGTTAGTGCCGTTTTTAGGTAAACTAAAGAAAACTAAATTTTCAAAAAATTACTTTTTTTCAAAAATCTATTGTACGATACTATAGGGAAAGACTGTGTTTGCTATTAAGTTAAACATGACCATATTACCTAAGAAATGGATTTTTGTTAGGGTCGGTTGGAGTAAATGGGAAAACATTTTTTTTTTCAGAAATATGTATATAAAATATTAAATTAAATGTTTTTTTTAACTTTTGAAAACGGATATTATATTATAAGATACAAGATGTTGCACATATGATGACTTAATCAAGTTATAAGAACCCGAAAAAGACATAGGGCAGTGTTTACATTTACCCCTTCCGTGTTTACATTTCCCCCATAGTTTATAAAAATGCTGGGGTAAATGGGGACAACAAATTTCTGCTCTCTTAGAGCTAGGAGCTCGCCTATGGGGTAAAAGTAAATAAACTTGAATTTCACTTTCCAGTTAAAGGTTTTTTTTCAGGACTAAAATTGCGAACGAAAGCCAAACAACTACTAAAGGGTATTGCATGCACCGGTGTCGCGACACTCCAAATTCAGATTTTTTTTATGTCTGGGTTCCGATAACTATATTTAAAATGTGAAAATAACGGCCGTTTACATTAACCCCAACCGACCCCATAATCTTCTGGACCGTTTTCGAGATATTTCCAAGTTTAAATTTTTATTCAATTTTTTTAGCGAAAAACAGAGTTTGCAGTCATGGTAACTGTATCATACCGTTTCACGCTATGAGTTTTTCATGGCGAAATATGTAGTCTCACAATATGTTTTTGTGTTATAGTAGAGCTACCTTATTCACAGTCTGTTATATTATATTTGCTGTCGCAGTCATAGTTAGAAAGAGACAACTATAGTACTCGAAGCAAGAAAGCGCTACTGTTTTATGGCCTAAGGGTCAGTCGGAAAGTACAGTCCACTGGGGAGAGACCTAGGAAAGTGATGTGTCCAGTTTAACGTAGTAAATAAATGTTGGGTTTTTTGCATAATGCTTTTTCCCAACAGGAAAAAAATGGTTATTGTTTTTATTTTATTTAAAAAGTGGAAAAGTGGTTGGCGCAGCCAGAGGAGACGGAACAGTAACCTTAACCTTACTTAAGCTCAAATATCAATTTTGGTTGAAATCGTTAGAGCCGAATCAAACTGGTATGAATAATATTGAGGTAACCTTCAAAAAGAAAACCGCCCCAAACTGTAGCCCCACAAATTCCAAATCGGAAGTTTGAACCAAATCCGGGCAGCCGTTTAGGCTTTCGGACAAAATTTTGCGACCCACTTTTATGAGTTCCTCTACCATCGTTATGTCAGAATTGATTAACATATCAATTTCAAAATTTTGTAAGAATACAGTATCTTTCTCTAACTACGTATTAGAAAAAGTTAAAAAGGCCCTCACAAAACGAATGGCTACGGAAGCTAGACCTAGCCTAACTACGCGGACCTGGTGCGTTAGCAATTTATTTTTATATTCGACCTCCTTCAAAGCACTTGCCCTTTGAGACTTCTTCTTTTTGACTTTTGAAGCATACCAAGCTCAAAGGATAGCTCAACTTTCATACTTTCTTCAGCACTCTTGCAACGGTTTCGAAGAAATCATACCGAAAGCAGTAGCCACAAGTCTTTAGGTTATGTTTTTACAATCGCAAAGTTAATAATATGACCCCGTTTACTACCTCTAAGCCTTAAAAAAAAAATATTCAACTTGTGGTAAACCTTTGCCGCTGAATTTGAATCTCCCCACTAATTTAAAAACAACTACCCCTACTTGTTGATCTACAGTGTCAATCTTAAGGTCAAACAAAAAATCAGACTCAGAATCCGCAAAACTATATTCCCCAAGCTTAACAGCATTTAAATCACGGACCATCCTTCGAATACTGATCTAGGGTATCAACATACTTCATGGAAACCTTGCAGCGGTTTGCGTGTTTGTTTGGTTTTGATCAAACACACAAGTTAATTGCCATGATCGGAAGTTCACCGTTCTCTATAAACAACTATCATCTATACAAAACACGTCAAAATCAACACGTCGCATGCCTTCGCTCATGAACGTCTCCACAGACCGCAAGCCAGAACAAGGTTCGCATTGCTAACCTACACAGCTCGACAGAGACCCTTCAGTAGGACCGTAAAAAAAATATAAAAAAAACGGAAGCCCATTAAAAAGCCTAAGGGTCAAGTGCTTATCCAGTTCCGTTATCGTACATGCATAAATGTAGAATTACAATTAAAGAACTGCATGTGCTATCGAGAATCTTCGACCTTCGACTGAAAGTTATTCACACAAACATGCAGCAGACCACGCCCGGCATAGTAATTAATCAGCCTGGAAGCCGAAAAATGAATAAAATATCAAAATAATTCCCAACTTCATTGCCATTACAGTACTTTTAATGCTTCTCGCTCAGAACTGCCTTACTCAATTAGCAATTGGCGACGTATCTATACCAGAAAGCGCCTAATTAAGATGCTCTCCAACCGCCCGTCAACACATGTGTCGCTGCGCGGCGAGCGACATCACTTCCTTCCTAACGTGGGGGGGTTTTTGGACTTTTTTATTTTTTTAATTTTCCGCTGCCTTGAGGTCGCCAGTTAGACTAGCAAACAGCGTCAGTAGCAACACCCTCCTCATGATGCCAACATTGATTTTAATCACCCACTATTGTTTGTGCGATGGGATGTCCTTCAGTAGAGTTCTCCATGTGCATACATACAGAGTTCGTTCTTTATGATTGTCGGCACAAACCTTTTGACAAAGGAAGCCCCCCGATTGCACAATGTTTACGTAGCTATAACAGGCGCAGCTGGAAAAACAGCAGTTGGAGGTAGGTACTCGGGGGGTTTTCAAAAAAGCAAACTCAATTGGAGGACTATTGACCCCGCAGTGATGCATAGAATGAATCGATAATCACGCTTCAAACCGTTGGGTGGGTGAAGCTGAGCTTGAAGGTGGAACGGAGCTTGGAGGTTCTTCCCATTTGAATATTTTTGCCATTTGCGTTTCCTTGGTAGACAAGCAGCCGAATTGTTTGAATTCGGAGTTCACATGGGTGGGAAGTGAAGAACTGCCAAATTATTCAAATTCATCCAGAGGACGTGCGTATATGTATCGCAGCAAGTCAAGGGATGTCATCAGCAGTGTTGGAGCAGTGTGTACACATTGGATGGGAACAAAGAATGCGTCTCGACGGCAAAAATGACAAACATGGTCTGCGGCGATGACTGAGACGTGCATCTAAGAAACGGCCTTCAAAAGTCAATGAACTCTTAGTACGCACAAACAGACTGTACGTTGTGTTTCTGTCTTTTGTGTGCTCTTCTTTCTTTAGTTGCTACTACCTCGGCTGTGGATGTATCATGCATTTTTCAGTGGGTATTAGCGTTTGTTTCTTATGAACACAACCGATGGTCAAGCCTACAGTAAAGGGCGCCGGATTAGGTTCAGTTCGATTTCAAGTAATGTGAGTGGAGTGGAAGTAAAAAAAGAAATAGAGAACACGTTGAAAATAGAGTGCTGGGTCAGATTCTGTAAGGCGAAACGATCAAACGTTTTCGTGCGCACGAATGATTTGCCCTATGTTACACAAGCAAATTTCATCGTCCACACGAAAACGTTTGAACGTTTCGCCTTATAGAATGCCGACCCTGGACTGCTCGGTAAGAGGTCTTTGATCTTGGGTCTTGAGTCTGATCCCGGGAGAGAAAACAAATAATATATCATTGTTTTTCGATCGTCTGGCAAACTTCTTAGTAAGCTTCTCAATTAGCTCGGCATAAAACTGCAGATCCGCTTTATTTGTCACAAAGAGAAAATCTCGCTCAGACGAATGGTTGTAAGAAGCTTGGTCTAGGGTGTTGCCAAATATTTTTTTAAATAGACTTCTGGTTCACCAAATGCAGCGCCACCTAAGTAAGCAAGTTGGACCCCTGGTGTATTGCTTAAGCAGCAAAAACCGCCAACAACAACTGAGCGAAATGCAGTTCTGATCTCTAAAGTTTTAGTCCCCCGCTTAACTGCTCAAAGCCATACTTGAATATGTGAATTTCATTGCATGGCATATTTTCAATGAAGCCGTCTTCGAGCCGCCGAGAACTATCAACCGCGACTTTCGTCTTCCTTTTAGACAGTCTGTGCGTGCTCTACGGGTTCTTGCACCGACCTCAGATCAAGCTCGGCAAAAATATCCTCAAGACCTTTTACAGATATCTTTTTGATAAAGACTTTCAGCTGAATAGTGACAGCGTTGCAGTCAGTGATGCCAACCTAGGCTTTTTCATGCCTTTTAGGCATTATTTCATTAGCCAAGGCTTTAAGGCTTGTTTTTTTTTTCAAAAAGGCATTTTTTTTTTATTTAAATTTTTTTCAAATTTTTTTTTTTTTTTATTCAACATAATTGACTTCTTAAGTTTTTAATGTATGATATCAGTTACCAAGACAGACTGATGGACTAAAACTATGTTTGTTTTGTTCAATACCTTCTACCTACTTATGAAACTAAAATGTCATGAATTTTGTTCCTATTAAGAGTTTCTTCTGTGATTTATTATTTAAGTTTTTTTTGGAAATAAATTTGTCTTTTGTTATTTTTCTTATATTTATTTAAGTTTAATTTTTGATTTATTGTTCTATTTTACCTAAACAAATTATTTTAGGCATTATTTTGTTGAAAAAGGCATCTTTTTTTCTCAAGTTAGGCATTTTTTTTTCGTCAAAATTGGTTGGCAACGCTGGTTGCAGTTACCTTCCAAGTCATACGCCCCTAGTCTCATCTTGGTTTTTTCATAAGCTTTTTCCATAAAGAAGTGTTTCAAAATAAAATACTCGCACAATAAAAATGTTTAGCGCTTCTACTGATAGATTACTTTTCAAAATCAATTCGATGTCACAATCGCGTTTTCGACTTGATGCTCTCCAATGTTGAGTTAGGTAGAGTGGACTTGAGTTTGTTGTTAAATTTGTTCGACCATTTGGTGGAGCTAAGCCATTTTGTGGAAATTTCAGCCATAAAACTTCAGTATTCACTTGGTTTTCCACATTTAAAGATGAATTAAGCATTTTTTTTTATTTATTTCATATGAATACCAACAAGACCAGGGCGAAAGTATCACTGAAAATAAAATACCAGGTAGTATTGACAAAATTCGGTTGCAAAATTTCAACAAAAATAATTTTGTTGAATTGACTAAAAATTGTTGTAATGATAAATGAAATTTATCAATACACCTTAAGGTTTATCAATTTGAACAGTATTTTGTCAAACGGATAAAACCCTTACTACAAAACTACTTTGTCAGATTAACAAAACACAATTTTCAGTTTAATAAATCGATATTGTATCAATTCAACAATTTTATTGTTGAATTAACAAAGTTTTTATCATATCAATAAAAACAGAACCAAATATCACTTTTGTGTAAATGTTTGTGAAGCTGACAAAACTTATGCAAAATGTTTGTTAGCCAGACAAAATACAGATTTTTAATATTACAAACATTTTGTTGAAATGAAAATATTTTTTTTGTAAATGTGACATACATTTTGTAGACTTAATAACACATGCGTTGAATCAATAAAAATACATTTGAAACATTGTAATTTTTTAAATGCAATGCTATGATGGCGTCATTTATATTTCACACGCTAGTGCGCATAAATATAACCGGTAAAAGTGAGTAAAAAAAGCAACATTTTAAAATTAAGAAAATTAATTTAGTCATAATAAATGAACTAAACCACTTATATAGAAATTATGGGAATATTTAAAAGGTAAGTGAAAGAAGTTAGTGGGGTGATATGTAGGTATATGTTTATTGACGACAAACCAGCTGAACTTACTCTGGACATTTTCTTTCTTGTTTTTAAGTGCAGCTATTCGCTACACACAAGAAATTTTAATTGTTAAGTTGTTAGTCCTTCGGAAAATTTATTGAATTTTTATCAGGTAAATACCTACTGTCTATTGAAATTTCGATGTTAAAAAAAAGTATTTGCCTGAAAAAAGACATCTTAATCATCTTAATATATATATCTTAACTGGGAATAAAAATGGTGAATATTGGGCTTATACAACGCCAAAACATTTGGCAACATCTTTCCCTTTGTACAGGGTGTTTTTTTTTAGAGGTATAGAACTTTAAGTCGGCAACACTATTTTAACTGCCGTCCATTTAGTCAGCTGTGAAGTGATTTATTTTTAGTTTGGTTTGCCATTTCATCATGAACAAGTTGACAAATGAACAAGGCTTGCAAATCGTGCAAATTTATTTCGAAAATAATGGTTCAGTTCGCGAAGTTTACCGCAAAATTTTGTTCTGTGATAAGGCTCATTTTTGGTTGAATGGCTACGTCAACAAGCAAAATTGCCGCATTTGGAGTGAAGAGAATCCACATGAGACCCTTGAGACGCCATTACATCCACAAAAACTGGCTGTTTGGTGTGCTCTAGGGGCTGGTACAGTCATTGGGCCATACTTCTTCCGAAATGATGCTGGAGAGTCAGTTGCCGTTAATGGAGACCGGTATAGAGCCATGATAACCGACTATTTTGTTCCCGAATTGGATGGCATGATCGTGGATGAGATGTGGTTCCGACAAGACGGCGCTACATGCCACACAGCGCACGTCACAATCGATTTATTGTAGGAAACATTCGATGAGCGCATAATTTCGCGGAATGGAACTGTCAATTGGCCACCAAGATCGTTTAATTTGACACCATTGGATTATTTTCTTTGGGGATATGTGAAGTCGCTCGCCTACGCCAACAAACCAGAAACGTTAGGGGACTTGGAAGCCAACATTCGTGGCGTTATTGCCGACATACAGCCCCAAATGCTCGAAAAAGTGGTTGAAAATTGGACCTCTAGACTTGGCTTTATTCGAAGCAGCCGCGGCGGCCACATGCCCGAAATCATATTTAAACATTAATGGCATAAACTTATCCTTCGAATAAAGCCAAATTGATGGACATTAAAACGATTTTTTTATGTTTTATTTCAATTCGAAGTTCTATACCTTTAAAAAAAAAACACCCTTTATAAGGAAATACCATTGGGAGTGAATTTTTTTTTAAATATAAATAATATCCATTTTATTATCATCACAACAAAAGTTTTCAGACAAGATAAAACTTATTAAATTTTTGTCAATTTGATATAAACATTTTGTTGGGCGTATATTGGCTAAAAATTTGTTGAATCAAGCCTCATTTTTATAAAATATACCAGGGTTTTATTTTCAGTGATAGAAACCTGGGTTACTCCACTAACCCTAAACGTGGGTAGTTCTTCTAATCCAGCAAGGTGGTATGTGCTCAACGCCTAAAAACAAAATTCATGAAAAAACACTATTTAAACCCTGCAGCGAAAAAGACAAAACTAGTCCTGATAAAAAGAAAACGAGTCCATTGATGCCCAAACTAGTTCAAAGACAAAACCGTCAAACATCGCTGCAGCTTTCAGAAGACTAATAAAAAAGCTATAACCAGGTCATAGGAAAGTGACGTCCTAAAAATTTAGCCCCCTGTAGAGCGGTTTCATGAAAGACTCAGCGGCAGTCAAGGATTCACCAGTGACCGCCATATTGATCTAATCAAATTTTAGGCATGGGAATACTTTAAACGAACCAAATAGGCTGCGTCGCATAGATAAAACAACGATCCAACAAGAAAATGTAAACGCTCTGTTAAATTTAAAAGCCTGTCAGCTACAACAATGACCAAACTGCTGGTACAATTTATGCACACTTTATTCACATTTAGGCACACACAAACTTGAAGTACAAATTTACGCGCTTTCTTCGATTTTTCATGGCACAGACCTCCAGCTTCAGAGTTTCAGACAACAACTCCATTTAACGGGAAGTAAAAATTATTTCAACTGAGTAAGACCACAGAACGGAAACTTGGGTAATTTGTTTGCTTACCAAAATTGCACACTTTCGTTTTGTGTAATACATCCGATTGCGGCCTATGGCCGCGTTAGGTCAAGCATGTACAAATTGCGGTGCAGCATTTATTGATGCAATATGCATATGCGGTAGGTACTTAAGGTACTTGCTTTAAATTTAGATCTAGGGTTGCAGATACAGGATGTCTTTATATAAATACATGCGAGGGGAAAGCAACGCTGAGTTTGGAATTGTTTGTGTCAGTGCAGACACTCAAAAAGTAAGAAAAATGCATCGGCAGATTTTTGGGTGCTCCAATTTGTGGAAGTAGCTTGCACGGTTTTCCAGAATATCCAATTCTGTTTAAGAAAAATATTGGCGTACTATTTTCATTGCGATCTAAAGTGGTGTCCCACAGGTATATCAATTCGGTCCACTATCCTTTTGTGGTTTACATCTGCATCCAACAAATTACTCGGCCAATTGGTTGCTAAGTGTCTAAAACGTTGCTCAATAGTCAGCGATCCTTAAAAAAAACGCCACGAAAAAAAAGAGGTCTGGCGATAAGAGTGAATGCTTTCATTTCCCGTTTCGTGTCGCTTTTTCGTTACGTCGAAGTTTAAAATTACTTCCCAGCGAGCCGCAAATTGTGATTTTGTAATTTTTACTGCCCAGCGACCTGTCGATTTTTCGTTTTATAAAAGTGCAAAATCACTGCCCAACGAGCTTTATGAAGTTTCACTTCAAACAGTCTGACAGTTTCAAAGCTCAGAAGGGGACGAGCGACGTGACCAAAAGGGCTGTAAGATCGATTGCCAGCTTTGCGCTTGCCACTAACCTGCTGGAACCAGAGCTCACCTAGTTCAATTCCTAGATTTCTATAAAAAAAAAACTCGTATATCATACCAAAGTACCAAAACTACACCAAACGGGCACGCAACAGAGGAGATTACACCTGTTAGTTTAACATATCTTTTGGCATAGCATACCTGTTAGCATAACATATCTGTTAGAAAATAGTACTCCAATCTTCAATCCAAACTTCCGTATATGAACCATCTGCCTTGGTTCATTATTTTTCCTTTGGCAATGCTGTACCAAGTTTGCAATAAATGCAAGAAATCTTGTTCAAGCGTTAAGATCCATTTTCTATGATACTAGGCTGCCATTATCTCCATCTCCATAGTTTTAAGCAGTAGGATCGTCTACAGCCTTCGGTATCTTTGACAGTTTCTTAAACAGCGAAAAAAGCCATCATGTCAAAATATCATTTGATTTGAAAGAAAACCAATAGATGGCACAAATGAATGATGAAAATATAAACCTCATCTGTACCAATTTACCATATAATGCTTATTTTTAACTTAAGGTGGACATACAATAAAAATCCCCGAAAGAAAATGAAAGTTACCTACCGTCACAAACACGATTACCATTCGTTTTACAGCTCAATCTTTATTGACTTTCAAAAGACCAGAACTGCATAAATACCGTTGCTTCCAGGTGGTGGCACTGCAACCAACCCACTGCTTCAGAAGCTCCAAGAAATGCATTACTCATGCAGCAACCACACGGCGGTGCTAAATTTAAATACAAGAATCCGAAAATAGAATCGCGTACTTTCGAAATTGAGGTTTACGATAAAAATTCCACAAGTCCACATTTAATCAAAATGAAAAAAAGCCGAATAAAAAAAAATTAAATAAAATGAGGCAATTTCGAAACCAAAATAAATAAAGGAATGAGTGAGCAAGCGCCAAAGACCGTTATCAGGATATGGATGAAGGATGACTTATTAAAATGCAAATCGATCGAGGAGAGCAGAAACAACTCCTGCAGTGCATGCATTCCCCAACTGCACCCAAAATAAATATTCACTCCCCGGTAAATCCCAACTGTGCGAGTAGCAAACTTTGAACTCACTCGTCACTAGTCATGGGAAAGTTGCGGCTGCTACGAAATCCCTCTTCTTATTAACAACGCACACCTGACTGATCTAGAATTCCGCACAGTCATTCATCGTACGAATTAATTACAAAGTCGGCAATTAAATTCGCAAAAAAGAAGACAAAAGAAGATTGAGGAAATCAAATGCAATTGGAGACTTTTTTGGAAAAAATAAATAAAAATCAAACAAAATCTACTACACCAGCAATTTCACTTGATTTCAATTTCAATGCCAAAAGTCAGATTGGAGTTGTACCGCATTAAAGTGCAAGCTGCCAAAAGAGACACACTACACAGTCGGTTCCCATAACGCAATAAAAATCGCATCGATTTATATTGAATTTAGCTGCGGTTGGCTCTTTTAGTAGGTCACTGCTGTTGCAACCAATTTGTCTGCTGTTTTTTTTTTTTTTAATGAAAATCTACTCCTGAATTTGGCAAAGGTTCAACTTGAAAGTAATTTCACTTTTTTTTATGGGTTTTCCATAGTCTGTCTCTCTCTCCGTAGTTGCCAGCCAGATAAACTGTAATATCCAGATAAACTCGACTGCATAGACGAGACAAGTCATCAATTAAACGTGGCATACTTTTGGGATTCCCGTATATTTAGCACATACAACAACCGACTGCTGGCGAGGAAATATGTAATATTTGTGGGTACTTACGGTTCTGCTTCTATTGACTTCAATTTGGCAACATAATTTGATGGGATGTAACCTTCTTGACGGGTCTTCTTGCTGCGTGCCAGCCACCAGTCACCCTGCAAGATAAAAAAAATTCAGATCATTAACAATTGCTGGCAGTACAATTTTGTTGGTTGTAATAGATACGTACACCAGGAAATTATATTGGTCAAGGGCGAAGTCAATTTGTGTCTCAGATAAGTGGGTGAGTATTTTTTGATAAATTATTGTCAATTTCAATGGTGTAAGTGGGATATTTGCTAAGATAACAGAATCGAGCGTTCCCAATCGATGAGAGGCTCTGGCGATTGAAGTAACTTCCGGAGGTTTTATGAGAAAATCAAGCAACAGATCCAAAGGCACCCCTTTCAAAGGAAGAAACCAGCATTAGTCATAAAAACATATAAAATAGTCGATTTCCAGCTAAATCATGATTTCCTGCTAAAAGGCTGTTATGCAGAAAGAGAGAGAAGCCACGTTAAGTCGATGAAGAACCAGTTCCACCGCACCCAATGTAAAAGAGGTTGGCTAAGCAACGACGGTTTTGATGGGTTACCAGCGGAGCTCTCAAAAAATGTTGATGCCACTTGGTAGGACGCATGTACCAAATCATCAACCAAGTAAGGGTGCATGTCCCATTTACACAAAAGGCGATGCACTGCTGTCAGTAGAACTATCGAGCTACATCCCTGATCAATGATGCATAAGACCTTTGTATATATTTACATAGTATATTCCTATAGTAGCGCCAAGAAATCTAATAAATATGTTGTACCAGTATCCCACAGAAGCTTTGGCGCTTCAATCGCTCAATAATGAAAACTGGGTTTTGCCCTTAATTGATTTAGACGGAGCTTTAAGTTTTTATCGGTTTTATTCGTCAAAACAAAAGCAATTATTTAAACGAAAGTAATTGATGTGATAAACAAAACAACAGTAATATTTTTGCTGTTTGTACCGACCAGCGAAAACGGAAGTCTAGACTTTTTGGCATATGTTGTCAAAGAAAATAATTTGTATTTCGGACTGGTTGCCATATTTAATTTTTCCTCGCCAATCACAATCTAAATTTTTTTACCAAATGTCAATGCAGTATTTTCAGCTGCTATATAAGTATGTGGATTATGAAGCGGAGAGCCTTCGAGGGGCCCTGGCACTGCGGCTTCTTATCTTAAAGGAGCCTACTGTGAAGGTGCATAAAACAATCACAATCATGTAGGTAGATATTCAATTGCAAGAAGCAGACGCTACTCTTATATTATGTTTCGTATTTAACTGCAAACACTAAATTGTGCTTGTGTTTGTTTTCCCAACTAATTTACGATGACTTTAGTCTTTTGTGGATACCAAAGATCACGTGCATTTCTTTCTTTGCATGGGTGTTGGAGCATGAGAGATGGAGGGAATTTTCTACGAAAAGTTACTCGACAATCATGCCGCAAAGTCCGATTTGAAGAGGGTTTCGACTTAGAGAGAGTCGACTAGGTATATGTGAAAAGGTTATAATACAATTCATTCTTGAAATAAAATCTGCTATCCTATTATTTTTTTTCAAAACAATTTAGTGAAATTGCTGCATAAATGCTCGATGAAACATTTCCACAACAAATTTTCGTTGCTAGCTTAACACTTAATTTTTGGAACGGATTAGGGGCAAGATGACAATCTTTTAATTTATGAAAACACTGAAATATTTGACATGCTTCTGCTTTAAATAATTCACTTAATATTTGCCTTGAAACTATTTTCTCATTGATTTTTATATCAGCCTTAAGCAGTGTATTCCTGACGCTTTTAAATAGGTGTGGGACATCGTACAGTAAAAACACTTTCCGCTCATTAATTAGCGTAAAAGGACGTATTTCCGATGCACCCAATAACCTATATGATTTTCTGTTGTTGCTACACTGGTCGCAAGTTGTAGCTACACAGTTAAAGCCGAGTTCATATACTTTGCTAACTTGACTAATTCTGCAATTTGTTCACCTTTTGCCCTACCAATAAAAGCTGATATACAAGGTGGCGCAAAAATAACCTTCCGATGTTTTTTGGCTGTAATTTAAAAAAAAAATGAAAAACTTTGATTCTTCTTGTGGATTATTTTTATTTGGTCTTTTAATTTTTTTTACATCATGTCGAGAATATGATGTCATGTAAATGGCCGCCGCCACAGTTGATTGTCATTTGAGCCCTTTTTATGGCATTTTCCATCACTTTGGCCAAAACTTCCGGCGATAGGTCCTCACATTCTTGACGGATATTGTCTTTAAGAGCTGCAAGAGGCTGAGGCTTGTTGACATAAACCCGCGACTTCAAAAAGCCCCACAAAAAGAAGTCTGGAGCGGTCAAATCAGGCGATCTTGCTGGCCAGTGCAAATCGCCAAAACGGGAGATTAGGCGCCCGGGAAATGCATCCTTCAGCATATCGGTTGTGGCACGTGCAGTGTGTGCCGTTGCACCGTCCTGTTGGAACCACATGTTTTCCAATCCCAATTCATCAAGTTGCGGCAAAAAGAACTTGTTGATCATTGCTCTGTAGCGCTCACCATTCACAGTAACCGTTTGGCCCGCGACGTCTTCGAAGAAAAAAGGTCCGATGGCTACAGCAGCAATATTCTCTGCAGAACGGCTACTCCGGGGTCTGCCACGCCTGGCAGCATCTCGTGCTGTGCCAGTCTCTTCGAGGCGAGCGGCTAAACGTCGCAGTGTTTCACCAGTAGGCGTTGGACGGCTAGGAAATCTGCGACGAAATTCACGTTGTGCCAAAGTCACCGACCGATTATTGCTCAAATAAATAGTCACCAATATTCCGCGTTCTGGAGCAGTGTAGCGTAACATTGTTTATTAACGTGTATTTCGCATGTGTTTACTACACAAATGTCAAAACAGAACTGACATTAGGGGCCAATCGAAAAATTTACAGCATTTTCTGATAGGAGGATTACTTTTGCGCCACCTTGTAGTATGAGTCCAATTAGAATTTAGTCCCCGTAATGTAAACACCAATGCATGCGTACTAACTTTATTCACTCTAGCAAGTTCACCAAAGTCATTAAATCCGTATATGTGATCTTCGCCTAGATGATACTCCAGCTCCGGGGTAATTTTCATTTCATCGAATAATATTTGACATTTTGGACATTTTTTGTCCAAAAGCTTTCACAACTAAGTGAGAGAAGATCAGACACTTGTTTCGAAAAACCAGTGGTTACATTTATTTCAGAATGCCAACGGTGAATTGTCCTGATGCTCGGCAAGTAGAAATTAACGTCAAGCATATCGTCGGCTTTCAAGCAAAACTGACCAACTGACAAAAATTCTATTTTGTATTATTGATGGCAAGTTTAAAAAGCACGTACAAAAAAAATTCTGCCAAAACTGACTATCTGATATTTTTTCTAGAAATATCTAAAGCATTTAAAATTGTTTTTTGACTATCTGCCTTCACCTTCATGCACAAGAAATTCAGGAAACAAAAAATTTGTTTTGCGTTTTCCCACGAACCACGTTTTTGCAGTTAGTCAGTTTTGCTAGTATGCCGACGATATGTTTGTATAATGCTGGTGATTTATAATAAACAAAAACAATTGATTCTCGATTTGGTATGAGTAGCGACACCTATTAGGATACTGGTGCTACTGGATTGGCGCCACTATAGGAATGTATATACAAAGATAAGACTTTAAGAAACATAACATGCGGTGTGAATATCTCAAATAGCGTCGCAACACAGTGCGGCTACCTTGACAGATCGACAAAAAGACAAAATTTCTACACTGAGGCAAATTCATGAAAAAAAGGACAAATTTCAAGTCGCCACCTTTTTAATGACTTCAAATTTGCATTTATCTAAACCCTGGTAAAGTGCCCTAAAACCGTAGGGGTGGCCATGGACCCCTTGGAGGTTAAGTTTTGGTAAATGCTGACCTACGTCTTTCGTCATTATTAAATCTGTTAAAAAACAAAATTATTTGTTCCCATAACATGTTTCTTAAGCGTTTCTGGTTGCGCCCCTAAAAGAACGTTGGGCAAAAATCGCAGTGTCCTGAAAAACGTGTCCAATTTTTGGCCTTTCCTTATGAGCATCTAAAATCGCATACTGCGGTGCCTCAGTGACGAAGTAGCCTGAAACTGGGAGGCCAGTTGTTACAAGCTGGGGATCGAACCGGGGAACAGTAAGTATGCAACGGAAAGTATGTAATTTTGTTATCTGAGCGGTTGTCTCTCAGTCATAGAAGTGCTTTAATTATAGCGATGGTTGGACTGTTCTGTTGATGGGTTTTTCTTTTGCGTCGACTTGCAGAATCTTTGAGGTTTTCAAAAGCCTGTCGTACTCAGGTTCTTAGAGAGATTTGTTTAAAAAATATTGCAAATTGTAAAACTACTACTGCTGTTGAAGCGATTTTGCGGACCAAACATGATCACAGATTTTCGCTACAATTATGAACCTAAATTTGTTTTGATGAATTCAATCAGAATCTCTAATTAAGCATAATTACACACTCCGGCCTTTGCTTATTGTTATTATATAATTAGTTATAGTTGAATGTCATTATAGTACATCATCATTGAAATGGAACACTCCATGTGCGAACAAGGTCACGCCTGGCCGATTTATTTCATTTATAGTTCGATTATTCAGACCAATTTACTTTTAATTTCAGCTCGAACTCTGCTTCAACGAAGATGGAGTGAAGGTACCCACTCGTGTGGCAACAATTAAATGATTGCGTTGGCATAATCAAAACTGTTTCATCGACAAAATGCTAATTCAATGGGTTTTTGGGAAGAATCTCATTTTGCGATGTTCCGTAATTTGATGATATCTTTGAAATCCAAGAACGAAAATGACCACTTGTCATCTCAACCGCAAACACCCACTTCTCACGGAGTAAATTGTGTACGAAAACAATGTACCCCACACCATCATTTTTTTTATGTAACATTCAGTCATAGTCCGATAAGTATGTGTTGGAGTTGCTAAGTTGAAAGTGATTTGATTTTGAGTTACTGGTTTGACTGTTACGAGCAGTTAATGTTTTTTGAAAATAAAAAAAAAAAACAATATATATCTGCATAACCAATGTCTTCAGTTTTAATTGTTTGTTAATGAGCTGAGCGGTGTCTTTATTAGTCGCATGCGAATGAATTCTTAAACAATTTCTTTCAAGTCTTACGGCCATTATAAATGGATAAATGGGGTGGGTAACACGCGACACAGAAGCAGACAAGATCAAAATAAATAAAAAACCTATTAAATAATTGTTAAAAGAAGAACAATTTTGCAAATGTAGCTATTTCGACGTCCATCAAACAAAACGATGACTCGGTGAACGAATACCAATCAATGACAGGACCAATTATCCCAGGGCAGTATGCTAACAATGGCTACTAGCTTCTTTTTTTTAAATTTTAATAGCTTTATAAGAGATCCATCAGGTTGTTAACTCGAAATAAATTGAAGCGTTTAGTGTTCGGAATACATAATCAAATGAGGGAGGTTTGCCAAAGGGCTCTGGCCGCCAAAGCCACATAAACTTTCATTGGCTTCGTGTTTGTTATTACCGATTCAACTTCTAGTTATAGTGACATCAGAATTGTGTGACTTGCAATTATAAACCTCTCCCGGCAGTTTTCTTAACTCCGAAGCTAGCAGTTTGCCAAACAGAATTGGCATTGACCCCATTTTTGATTTATTTATTTATGGGACCGCGCCCTGTCTCCACAGGAAGATAGTCCCGAAAGGTATTTTGAGTATTTTCAACTTTCTATCCCATATGACAGTAGAACCAGTTGCATATTAGTTTCACCTATACCAGCAGCATCGGAAAGTGTGTCTTAAAAATATTAACGAAACAAAAAAGGATAAGTCTCACTGCATTGTTGCAGAAATAAAATCCCGTACGCGTTGGAATTCTGGGGCAATAAAAAACGAACAAACATTAACTTCTTCTTGGGAAGTGACAGCCGTGCAGACCCACAACACATACCAATTACTTTCTTTAAATATTAAGTTCGAGTGTTCACCTCACATAAACTCATAACACACCGCTTCTACTACAACTATAAAAGCCAAACAATGGGCACGTTTGTTATGTTAGATTCGCTCGACTGCACGTCAAACCAACACAACTATATTTATACAGGTAGAGGTTTTTTTTTTGTTTGCATTAGAAATTTCGCAGTTAAATTTTAAAATAAAACCTAATTACGAGTATATCGGCTAAAATAACGAAAGACCGTATTCAATTTTATTTTGCACTTCTTTTTGTTGTCCAATTAGCAATCAATTAACTTTAATTCAATGCAAAGCCGGTCCCAGCGTCGCCCATACGCCATACCGCACATCGTTTTGTGGCGCGCAAAATTCAAACAAACAAATTACTCACACGAATTTGAAATCTGATTGTACATGAATTGACTGGACGAAGAACAAATCCGTTTTAGTTCGTTTCTAATCTTTTAGATAAAATTCATAAGACGTGGTAAATTTAACTGATGACGTGCACTTCCGACCACGTTTGGTGTTTTGGTGACGCAAATCATTTGAATGACGAATGCCACTGTTAAATTACAGACAGAAAATGGGTCAAATGCAGCAATTACAATTAATTTACAGAGATTATTTTGAAGTCTTTGCAAACCAAACGCTTGCGGTGCGTGCGTGTTTTCAGTGGCAGGTGAAAAGTTTCGCCAAATATGTGTAATAAAAAGCAATTTTAGTTGTGCTACCGATTGATGAGCTGTATTTCGTTTAATAGTGTTGCTTGGAATTTGAACAAGTTTCAGCGTTCGAGACTGGTATACCTACACTGAGTAGATACCTAATGAGCCGCACGGGAAAGAAGGAAATGAAACCATTGAAACGAAAATACGTACGGAGTCGGAAACAGCGATGACTCTCTACTTTGGGTTGGCTTATGAGCAACGGTTGGAGCTTCAAGCTTGCAGTCTTGATCTTGGAGGGAAGTTTAAGCTGAGATTAAGTGGGCAAATTAAAAAAACAAAAAAAAAAACTCAGATCAGTGCATTGTTGGGCTTCTGTGCATAAACGCCTGGGAAAAAACCGTTTATCATTTGAGAAAGATCGGGATATGACGACGATATAAAAAGTGCCATAAGTTTGTTGTATATACAAAGTGTGGCATCGACAATCTTGTTTCCATCAAAACGGGTAATTTTGTTATTAATTTTGCATGTGAAATTTGGCAGCACTTCTTTTTTTTTTGCTGCAATGCAGAATATTATAAACGCTTGACATCGGAAGAGCCTGTTTTCTGTGGATCTGTGATCAGTGATCTGACTGATTTTGAAAAGTCTCAAGTGCGTGTAGGGGAGAGCGGGGCTAGAAGTAACATAAATTGCTACGATTTTGCAAATGAGTGAGACAAACCTATTTTAAAATAAACAGTAATATTTACGGAATTTACCGAAAAAGTTCAATAAAGTCAGCTCAGAAGATGCCTTTTCTGTTTAAAAAAAAAAGAGGGGTACGTTGTAAAAACGCTTAAAAAAAATTTCCCATCTTTTTTTTAGCAAATTTAATAAAAAAAACCTCATAAAAAAAGAAAAAAATCAGAATCTACTTGCTGAAAAAAAAAACTAACATCTTTTCCTTTACCTGCTTTTTGGTTTGGTCTTGGCGACCTTTCTGGCTATGCTCTCATTTTGTTCCTCAAGAAAAGCTCGTTTCTCTCGATTATTGGTTAAAATAGCTGATTTTCTTACTCCCCGAGAAACGGTTCTCTACTTTGGACCTGCATTTGAGTAAGACCTGAGACGAATGATGCATTCTGCACTCCATGCACCACCATGAAATTTAACAGAAAGAACGCTATAAAATTAAAACCGGAGTCCGCACGAAGCTCAGTTGTAAACACAAAATTCACCAAGAGATACACGCATTGCTACAAAAAACAAACGAAACTGTATTTCAATACCAAAAGTTGTTCCTTGCTGGGGGTCGAACCGGAGAACAGTAAGTATGCAACGGAAAGTATGTAATTTTGTTATCTGAGCGGTTTTCTGTCAGTCATAGAACTGTTTTAATTATAGCGATGGTTGGACTGTTCTTTTGATGGGTTTTTTTGCGTCGACTTGCAGAATCTTTGAGGTTTCCAAAGCCTGTTGTACTCATCTTCTTGGACAGATTTGTTTAAATCAATCAATTTAAATAAACAGCTAGTGCTGTTAAACCGATATTGCGGGCCAAACACGATCACAGATTTTCGCCAAATTATCTCGCTACAATTATGAAACAAAAAACAAACAAAAAAATGACATAAATCCAATTTTCCGGACCTCACACAATACGGCTCCAACTGACGATGAATACAAAAAAGTTAGCACATTAAGAAGACGAACAGTTTTCTCTTTCACGCGACTCTTAATTTTAGGGAAACCCTTAAATTTTAAAAATGTTAAAACCCCTGTTACTTTCAAGCCCATTTTCGCCTATTTGGGAAGGGAAGCTTTTAAAACGTTCACGCTACAAAACCGAGACGAAATTGAGCCCTAAAAGGTCTACTACAAATTTAAAGTAATATGTCCGGAACTAATGTATTTGCTATAGTCGTAGTTTTTTTCCTGTAATGCACTGTTATCATATCATATCATACTTTTAAAAACTTCCCACTTAAGATAGCGTAATCAATTTTCGCCCTTTTGCTCTCGTACATCCCCGTAAAAGATGTTTTGAACTGCTGCAGAGTTCCTCAGGTTTCCCTGTTTGGTTCTCATATCTTCAGCTTTATCTTTTTGGAAGGCCTTTCTGGAAATTTTGCACATTTCCCAATTCCTGTGGTGTGATCAGTTGTTTTAAATTTTAAGCTACCTGTATGTTGTGAGCTAATTTTCAAGCTTATAAATATTAATCTGTGTGAAATGTGTCAGCAAATTCAATAGCTCCAGGCAACAAACTACATACAACTCGTATTAAAGTCTGCTGCGACGCAAAAAAGCTTCACAACCTACGAGTTTATGGGGTAGTACCGACTTTGTAAATCCGCTGTACTAATAATCATTTTTAGTCTCCAGGCTAAATTATTCGAACTCACAATATTTAGTGCGAAGGCTAAAAATGATTATTGATAAGGCCCAATGTCTTGTAAAAACTTATGCAGTTAAAAGTCGAAAAGAATATCTAGACAAAAACCTTGCGTACCATCGTTACAAAAAGCCAAGGCCAGATTGCGTCGTTCAGACCGAGCTTCAGAACGCCTTCAATACTGTCAAAGTTGTTTTGATGTACATTTTTCAGGATTGCTTAGCACTGGGCAGAGTTTTTCGTTCTATGGTTGTCTTGTTTTCATCTCCAATGCAAGCAAGACCCTCCACATACTGCCTCAAGTTCTTTAGACCAATTTGTCTGCCATCCTTAGGTATGTATTTCAGAAAACTCTTAAGAGACGTTGTTGTAAAAATATTAATATTGAACTCGCCCTCAAAAATGGCAAGTTCCCTCTATTACAATTTCGATAAGTTTGGGTGGTTTTCCTTGTCATAGAGAGTACCTTCAGTAGCATAGACGCGAGAATGATAATCCAAGTCTTATACAGGCCCAACATTGGCGAAGCAATCGTGCAATCTCCGCTGCCCAGGGAATCGAGTTCTCAATGAACTTTTCATCAAGCAATATTGGCGCAAAGTCACAGTCGAAAAGATGACCCATCTCCCTTTCGAAAAGCATTTTCCAGCCCTTTCTGATATTTTGCAATTTTCCCTCCGAAAGTAGTCTCCTTATGGACCGGGAGTTGTGGCCTTAGCGTTTAGCCAAAGAATTTTTTTTTACCAGAAAGATCAAGTTGCCTTCCAAGCTAAATCGAACCTTATTCGAGTTCGTTAAGAGTGTCATACATCTCAGTCTTATATTAGTTAGAAAGCATCTTTGGGCAGAAAATGATGCCGAACTTGCTGTAGAAGAGCAACCTAATGACCGATAATTCTTTACTGCTCTTGGACAGAAACTCCACTTCAAGGCCCGCAGGTGAAGACTCAATGGTGGTCTTGCATGTTAACAACAGGCGCCTTGCGGACAACTCCAACCGCCTATAAATTTCATCAGTAAAAGACTATCCTACCCAGTTGGCAATAAATGAGGATAGCAATATCCAAACATAAGTCCGACAAGGCTGCTCGACAGGACGTCTGAACTCCCGAGCTCTTCAAGGCTTCCGCTGCAGTTTTATACTAGGAGATAGCCTCACCTAGCCAATTCTGGATACAGATCCAAGGAATTTCAACAACTTAAAAGGTAAATCTACCTACCAAATCTCGAATATTATTACTGCAATTACAAGGCCCTTCATTTAAAGCAGACTTTTGCAAAGACCTCAGAAACCATCACCCACTTTCTTTGCAGCTGTCCTGGGCTTATCTCAGAAAGACCTACCCAGACCCCAGTAATTTTGAGAATTTTAGCTTCGTATAGGTTAAAAGAGTTTGCAATAGTAGCCAGCAACGGTATTCATCCACCTTTACTCCAGTAGTAGGTATACACAACAACACCCATCGAGTTTCAAAAATGATCACAACTTCCTGCACACAAATGGTTCACTCAAGCTCTGAACTTGTTGAGCTTTATTTTCTTTATTTATTAAACAAAATCCACAGACCAAAGTACCTCAAACTTCCCCCTGTTAACTTTAGACTGTCAGCGAGGTCGTGAAAAAATTCTTCTCGTAGGCTACGCGAAATAAGGCCCCTAAAGTAAAAATAAAATATTGGCCCAAAATTGTGACAAAATCAATTCGAAGTAATGCCCCATTTTTTAAATAGAAACTAGGCCCCTATGCAATGAGGCTTATGTTTTCAACGCTCGGTTTTTTCAGTTATTATAGTACCCGCTTACATTTAAAAATGTCATTGTAAAATGTCAGCCTTGCGGTGAAAATAGCGCGACTTTTTCAGCTAATCTGTTGCTCGCTGATGGTTTCCAACGCGAGGCTCACAATTTAAGTAAGTCGCTTGATTTGTTGAGCTATCCTGTTGGTTGAAACACAAAGAAATTGAAAGAAAAATGTATATAACCCAAGAATAAGTGACGGAGTGAAGTCGAAGCCATTCAAATATTTGACATGTAAGCTTACCGTGACGAATCGGTACTCGTATTCGTAAAACCTTCTAGGCTTCGACGGACGCCTGATGTTCATGTCCTGTCCAGTTTGAAGGTGCATAATTGATGGACAAATACCCCGGCTGTACCTTTATTGATTTATTAACTTCGCACACGAAACTAGATAAAGAAGTGGCAGCTATTCCAGCTGCGTCACACTATCAACGAAGTGGCACACATCTAAACATAACCCCAACATTGAATCCGAAATCCAATCAGCGAAAAAGCCTCCAGCGGTCATTAAATCAATCACCTGTAAACACTTTGATGGTTTTTTGTCCCCTCTTGTTCTTTGTTGTGCTAGGGAAGACCCCAACTTCGATTCTTTGTTTGCCCCACTGTAGCCCCACCCAATTGACAGTCGCCCGGGCATATTTTTGCATGCTAAACTGTTGTTTAGTTCGCTTTTGCATAAAAATGTTTCAAATGCGAAACACATCGGATATCTCGGTCTTCTTGTTCTTCACCGAATATGCGCCACGTTTGAAAAACTCTCTCGTTCTCATTCTGATTTCCATTTCCATTTCGCCTACTCCTCCTCGCCGCGTCACCATTAACAGGAAATATCAATGAAACCTCTGTCCCCCGTGCGTCGTCGACTGCCTCGAAGTAATCAAGTTGAATGCAACAACTTTAATTGTGTCGATGTGTTTGAATATCCATATCAAGTCGAAGTGTAATTGTACATAATATCCGACGACGACGCGACGTCCCAAGAAAGTGAATGTCAAATGCTTCGGTGAGGTCCGTAGCGGCCAAACCGGAAAAGGTCCGCACATGGAGGCCTTTGTTGTTCTGTTGTCGAGCATTTGTCAGCAGCCGTAGCTGTAGCTGTAGCTGTAGCCATACACAGCCAATGTCATTGGTAGCTTGTTGTAGCCTGCGGCTGCCATGTGGGTAATGGACTTTTAATAGTTTTCTTTATTGCTTCGGTTTGTAATAGTTATGGTCGTGTTCGCTCTTCGGATTCAATGCGCGCCGACTTTGTGGATCACTCAGTTTCGATAGTAGAATTTTTGTGTTCTCCTCACTTTGGGGAGTAATAATCAGAACAGGCAGCGACCTACATACTGTGGATGAACTTGGGTTTGTTTGCGAGGTGTGTGACCTTTAGCATTTGAATTACTTCCAATTACTGTATGTGGTTAACCGGGAAAAAGGGTTCGCATGGTGTGATCTAACGCACGACAAACGGGGGTAACATTACACGCTAATGAGGGTTGGTAGATGGTAGGTGGCCTTCTGTTACAGTGAGCATAAATCATGTGGGATGTAGCTTGCCGTAAGGGCAAATGGGGACGGAACGAGTTTGTGGAAAGATGTAGTTTCTGAGTATGGAGGGTGTATCAAGAGATTGCTTGGGAGATGTCATTGGACGGCGTGTTCGTTCGACTAGTGCAATTTACAAAGGCGACACTTGGTTTCGAAAAAGATTGATAAAATGGACCAAAAATGTCTTTCGAAAGGGTGAACTCTTTTCTTTTTTTTAAATCCCGTGCCCCGTTGGCTGACACTGCGACCTGAAAGATCTAAAGTATCAATCTATGCACGGAACGACTTACTCGAAGAGGGCATTTCTTCGAAGTGCAAATGGGGCACTGCCACCGAAACTGAAGTTTTACATCAACTGCCGCTTATTGTGTACTGTTTGCAACTTGCAAGTAGTCGCACTCTAAGACTAGAGTTCGAATAGTGGTAGAAATTTTACCATTAAATACCACACCCAAAATATTGGCAAATAAATTACAGACAGCATTGCACAATATTCCCAACAAAAAAAAAAATAAAGTGCACGACTGGGTCGAACGTAACTTTCTCGTTCATCGACATTTTTATCAACAGTTTTGGTGCAAATGAATTGGGAGTTGCCTGATTGTGTAAATTTCAAGTTGTTGGATTTATTTTAAGGGTGCATATTTAATATGACTGAAAAAAAAAAGAAGATGGTAATATTAGCTAAAAAGAAGTTTTGCGTAGCTGTTGTATTGTTCTTGCATTGGAAGTGGGCCATTGTAATTATTTCAAAAATATACCGTAGAAATGTGAACACAGATCGAGATTTGGGTACTCATTTTTGAGAAATATTTCAATATTAGAATTTTTTGGGAAAAACTAAGTACGGGATGTTATTAAGAATACTTATATTATCTTTAATATGTATTTTGGTCAAAATCGTTCGAGCGGTTTTTGTAAAATTTGGCAGTCAAAACAGTACCAATAATTGCAATGTTTAGCTTGAAAAATACTATTGCTTAACTATAAAGCCGAAAACCGAGCACAAGTTATTGTTGGGGATGTAAGCATTACTTTGTTTTTGAAGTTTTATCGAAATTAAAAATGGGGTTTTCGAGATATGAGCAGTTTTTTTTTTAAACTAGCGTTTTCGGTGATTTGAATTGAAAATTAAGGACGCAATCATTTTGAAAACAACAATTTTACTCTAAGTTTGCATTTTGGTCAAAATCGTTACTGCCGTTTTCGGGTAAACTAAAGAAAACAAAATTTTCAAGAAATGACTTTTTATCAAAAATCCATTGTACGACAGTATGGAGAAAGACTGAGTTTGCAATTAAGTAAGAAATGACCATATTACCTTAGAAATGAATTTTTGTTACAATCGTATGGACCGTTTTCGAGATATGTCCAAATTTCAAAAGTACCGTTATTCGATTTCTTTGAGCGGAAAACTGAGTATGCAGTTATGTTAACCTCACCTACTTAAGCTTAAATATCGATTTTGGTTGAAATTGTTAAAGCCGTTTTCGAACAAATCAAGCTGGTATGAACATTTTATATGAAAAGTACCATTAATATTGAGGTTACCAAACTTCAAATCCGAAGTTTGAACGAAATCCGGGCAGACGTTTAGGCTGTAGGCCTCGGGACATACGGACAGACAGACAGACAGACGGATAGAATTTTGCAACCCACTTTTTTGAGTTCCTCTATCATCGTTATGTCAGAATTGATTAACATCTCGAGTTCGAAAATTTAAACGACTACTCTATCTCTTTTATCGATAAAGTTGAAAATCAAGCGAATATGTTGTTGTTGTGAAAGTGATTCTTAACTTTTTGCCTTCGCCTATTTATATAAAAGATGTAAAGGGTGATTTTTTAGCTGGTTTGGTTTTGGTAACACTGGTTTTGACAGCTGACGTGTGTTTAGTACCTTGTGTCACTGTCAAACAGCTTCAGTTTGGTTTGCAATTTAACCATGGATCGTCTTACAAATGAACAACGCTTGCAAATTATTGAATTTTACTATCAAAATTCGTGCTCGGTTCGAAATGTTCATCGCGCGCTGCTTCCATTTTATGATCGGCATTCTCGACCTTCTGAGCAGTCTATTCGGAAGATTGTGACCAAATTTCGCACCAAATTTACTTTGTTGGATATTAAACCACCAACACGTTTACGTACTGTGCGTAGTGAAGAAAATATTGCGGCCGTATCAGCTAGTGTGACAGAAGACCGCGAAATGTCGATTCGGCGCCGTTCCCAGCAGTTAGGCCTTTGTTACAGCACTACGTGGAAAATTTTGCGGAAGGATTTGGGCGTAAAGCCTTTTAAGATACAGCTGGTGCAAGAACTAAAGCCAGCCGACCTACCACAACGCCGAATTTTTGGTGAATGGGCTCTTGGAAAGCTGGCCGAGGATCCGCTTTTTTTATCGAAAAATTGTGTTCAGCGATGAGGCTCATTTTTGGTTGAATGGGTACGTAAATAAGCAAAATTGCCGCATTTGGAGTGAAGATCAGCCAGAAGCATTGCAACAGCTACCAATGCATCCCGAAAAAGCCACTGTTTGGTGCGGTTTATGGGCCGGCGGCATTATTGGGCCATATTTCTTGACTTGCATGATATGTGGTTTCAACAAGACGGTGCCACATGCCACACAGCACGCGAAACAATGGCGCAATTGCGAGGCGAGTTTGGTGAACAGTTAATTTCACGTTTCGGGCCGGTCAATTGGCCGCCTAGATCGTGCGATTTGACACCATTAGATTATTTTTTGTGGGGGTATGCCAAGGCTAATGTGTATAGGGACAAGCCCGCTTCGATTGACGCACTGGAAGCCAACATCCATGCATTCATTCGTGAGATACCGGCCGATATGTGTGAAAGAGTATGCCAAAATTGGACTCAGCGGATGGGCTACCTGAGACGCAGCCGCGGTCAACATTTGCATGAAATTATCTTTAAACATTAAATTGCAAGGTTCAAACTATCGATTCAAATAAATATTTCATTCATTTTTTCGAATTTTTTGTGTTTTTTTTTTTAAAAAAGTTCTAAACCTCTTAAAAAATCACCCTTTACAACAGCGAAGGGAAATATCAGGACAGAGCAGGAGGAAAGACTGAGGATGCTATTCCATCCCAGGAAGACCTTTCAGAGACATAAGACTGAAAAAAAAGGCCTGTACAGATGACAGGGGAAAAGTTTAAACAGTCGGTGCCGAGAATATGGAGAAATTGCTTCTGGTAAACTGCTTAAAAGCTGTCAGACAGAAACGCAGTTGGACACACCGCAAGCAGCTTTGTTGGTCTTTAGATTTAATTTAAATTTATTCAGTTTAGTTCTGTCTATTCTCATCAGAACAGAGTAAGGAAAGCTGAGTTAAAACTCAAGACTAACAAGGCTGCTGGCGCTCAGTATGACGGTTAAGATCGTTTAAGGTGATGCGCACAAGAAGATACATAAATCCAAATTGGAAGCTGTCGGCGAAGGACAGAGGAGGAGGTTTATTGGTTTAGGCCTTGGTTCCCCTAGGGCCTAGGGAATCGCAACGACCTCACTGGTAAGCCAGAGATCGGCGCCTTTCAAAATGAAAGCGGAATTCGATTATGAGGCCAAAATGGTAAGTGTCCTTCTTCGGCCCAGAAGTGTTTGAAAAAGTGACCCAAAGTCGGACGTTCCGAAAAAACTTTCGTCAGGAATAGCTGCAGGGGATGAAACCCGACACCCATTTCAAAATTGAATATTCTATATAGCTCTCTTAAATTATTAGCATCAGTTTTAACGATTTCAAGTTCTATTGGGCTTCATAGGAGGTTCTTCATCAAAACCCTAGAAGACTTTTCCACCACATCAACAGACAGGATAATGAACAATCGGTCTGAAATGGCCTGAGTTTGGCCGGCCCATAAACTCCGAATAACTTACATAAAATAAATTTCCTCCACATGTCGAAGCTGGTCCGTCCTGTAGGAACGACAACGATCTGCAAATTGGTGACAAGAGATATCCGCTGAATAAAAATGATCTCCCATTTCTATTTCTAAAATCCCACCTGTAGTCGGCCTGGTAGCGCTCTGGTCCCAAAGATCTATTTTCAGTCCCCAACTTATTCATTATTTTTTTTTTTTTTCATAATTGGGATATGGTTTTTAACGACGGTATTCCCCAATACCCCAACACCACAGCAAAACACCTGGGGCTATGTTCAACCATTTGCAAATGAACCGTTTAACTTGCCTCACCCTAGAGCCTAGAGGCACTCTGTCTTCCCAGCTCCCTGATGCATATGTTAGAAATATTGTACACCCCTAATCTTCCAATATTTGTTTACTTTGAAGTCGAAAACATGAAAAAACACAACCAAAAATAAAATGTTTACCCAAGAAGCCAACAAAGCTGTGAATGGAATTTTCATTTCTCCATCGCCACCTCTGGGGAACAAAAAATAAGAACCGTAAACATAGAATTTTCCTATCTTTTTAGTCAACCGACGTCGTCGAAACTAATCTGAAAAGCGAAATCTCTCTAAGGACATACAAATCTCAATACATTCGCCGCTCCATCTGTGTGTGGGTAAATCTGAAGGATAAACAAAAAGAAGACTCCAGAAACCAAACACCTATACACGGGTCTCTCAAATTAGTTTCTTGCCAGAAAACCAGTTTATTTAAAACTAGGACAAGGAGCTAAATAAGAATTAAAAGCAAAAGAGAACGGGGGAAAGACCTGAGCTGGCAACAAAATGCTGTTTTTTTTTTTTCCTATTTTGTGCTGTTTCAAGTGGACGAAGAAAATGCCTCTTGGGTTTCATTTTCGCATGCAAGGCTACAGAAGCGAAAATGTAAACAGACATCTGATACACCCGGCAGCATGTGGCAGTGATGACGGTGGCGACGACCACCCACACCAACCGCCTGGTTGCATTATATATTCCAACTTCCAAGTGTTTATCTGGGGAGTTTCGCCAGGCTTTGGCGTGATACCTGAATTCTATTTGAAACCGGCAGTGGAATTACTTTCAACTGCGACAATCAGAGTTGGCTAAGTTTTTAATGGGAAAACGGAAAAAAAAAACCTGACAGGGTGTAAGTTTTTCATTTTATTTTTACATCTAATTGTTGTAGGTATTTAAAGTTTTTTTTTTTCTGTAAAGCCATGCATGCGAAAGCCGACGATTGTGCAGCGGGTGGAAATGTCATTACACTGTGCAAGTGCATGTGCAACTGTGTCCAATGTGTTGAGAGAAAATTGCAGTGCACTCTTCTTTAGAATTTCCCATGCGGAGCAGGCCACCCTTGTACTAAGGAGTGGTTGTAGAGAGTGCTGGCATTGTCTACATACTTTGGGAATATGAATACGTACTTGGAGCGCACTTATCGCCGGTGCATTAAACTTGCCGTACAAAACGGTGGGTACGTTCAATTTTGTAAATTGTTCTGCTCTCATAGCGAATGCGTAACAAGTACTGGAGGAAAGGATTGACTCTTGCGGGCAATCGCATTAATACTGACCAGCACCCTTTTGATTTATCTTAAAAGAGTAATTGCTAGGAGAGCTGAAAACAACCCGAAAGTGTAAGCCCTTGTTCATTTAGATCGCTCAAGCACACTTCACTAATAGCGTCCGTTGATTTTGCGCATTTTAAACCAAACTCAGTGCCGAAACACCCTACAACACTTGTTACTGAGCAGACGAACTAGACCTTCCAGAGAAGAAACATCAACAAAGTTGCAAGCCGGCAGTTTTTTTGTTCTCCAGCAACAAGAAAGCCTACCAGAACTTGTTACAATTCTGTTTAAAGCAAAACAAGTGCCTGATTAATTTAATGGTAACCCCAGTATAGAACTTGATACTTTGCGGTATCTGCATTTTATAGAAAAGGCTCCCCTACTTCACTGGACTCTTATACGGTAATATTGTCAAAAAACGTGTTCAAAAGCGGGAAAAACTGCTTCAAGAAACGAGTCAGAAAACGCAATAAAAAAGATGTTTCATAAAACGCAATACAACGCAATCAAAAAATTATAGAAAAAAGCGTACAAAAATGTTAAAAAGCCTATCGAAAAACGCGTCAAAAACGTATTGAAATAGCTTAAAAAAAACCTTAAAAAATGGGTAAAAGAACGCATCCAAGATCGAGTCAAAAACAAACTTCAAAAATGAAAAACTAGTCAAAAAGCAATAAGAACGCGTCAAAATAGTATGAAAAACGCTTCAAAAAATGAACATGGGATTGAATCACAAGAAATTAGCAGGGGATTGCATCATAAAAACGCGTCAAAAATGCATTAAAAGGGCAATAAAAATGCACCGCCATAGCACAAAAAAATACGTACTAAAAATCGTATTTTATGTCATTTTATGTCAAAAATGAGTGGTTACAGAAAAACGAATCAAAGTCCATAATATAAACTCGTGAAACACGATTCGAAAAAGTATCAATTTCGAAGCCGCATGGGCTCAACAAAAAACGATCAAAAGCCCAATACAAATCGGACAAGAACGACGCGAATAACGCGAAAAGATGTCTGAGACTCCATATTACGCGTATTAAATACGCCACGCAAAAACGTAAAAAACTGCTTTACGAAACATGTCAAAAAAGTTATATAAAACTCGAACCCTTCTAAAATTCGTCAACAAAAAAAAAAAACAACACTTAAAAAAATATCACAAACTATTCAGAATATAAATCTAAGAAACGTTAAGAAACGAAAAAAGTGTCTTTAATATCGCATGAAAAACAAGTAAAAATGGGTCAATACAGGATTTAAGAAAGTGTCAAGAAATGCTGCAAGAATAGATTGATGAGAATCTTAAGAAAACGTTGAATAACATTTCAAAAAACGTGTCGAAAGAGTATTGAAAGTATATTGAAAAGGCGTCGAAAAATGCGTCCAAAAACGTCTGCTAAAACATTTAAAAAAACACGTCAAGAAACGTGCCATAAACAACGCGTTAAAAAAGCGATAATGACCCATCAAAAACGCTTCAAAAGACAAATTAAAAAAAAAACGCCTCAAAAACGCATCAAAAATTGAGTGGAAAAGAATTTAAAACTCGCGGTAAAGCGCGTAAAGTGTCAAAAACGCTTCGAAATACGCATCACGAATAGCATCGAAAATCACTCCAAATAAGACGACAACTATGTTTTAAAAATCGCTTAAAAAACCGTCAATGTGTGCAGAAAAATCTTTAAGAACGCTTCAATTAAGACGTCAGAAATGGGTCAAAAGAACCATTAAAAATACGTCAATTTGTGTGAATACGTGTAAAACTACGCATTCGAAACATTTCAAAAACCGCTTCGACAACGTCCAAAAACGCATAAAAAACTGACAAAAAAACAAGTTGTCAAGACGAACTTGTCGGAGATGTTTACATGTTCTGAACGATCTCGTAAATATTCAAATCAGTTGTCAAATAATGTAAATACTCAAATACTTTTTTATAATCTTTCAGAATTTAGTTTACCGAAACGTCCAGTGCATGTTACTACGCAGCTAAATGACTGCGTGGAGAGATTTCTGTACAGTCCCAGAAGAAGCTTGGTCGGATTAAGAGCCAAAATGTAAATTACTCGTTACTAGTTACTAGTTACTCGTTAAAAATGTCCAACGCATGTTACTACGCAGCTAAATGACTGCGTGGAGGGATTTCTGTACAGTCCCAGAAGAAGGTTGATCGGGTTTAGAGTCAAAATGTAAGTTACTCGTTACTAGTTACAAGTTACTCGTTAAAAATGTCCAACGCATGTTACTACGCAGCTAAATGACTGCGTGGAGGGATTTCTGTACAGTCCCAGAAGAAGGTTGATCGGGTTTAGAGTCAAAATGTAAGTTACTCGTTACTAGTTACAAGTTACTCGTTAAAAATGTCCAACGCATGTTACTACGCAGCTAAATGACTGCGTGGAGGGATTTCTGTACAGTCCCAGAAGAAGGTTGATCGGGTTTAGAGTCAAAATGTAAGTTACTCGTTACTAGTTACTAGTTACTCGTTAAAAATGTCCAACGCATGTTACTACGCAGCTAAATGACTGCGTGGAGAGATTTCTGTACAGTCCCAGAAGAAGCTTGGTCGGGTTTAGAGCCAAAATGTAAATTACTCGTTACTAGTTACTCGTTACTTTGATCATTTTCTCTAGTCCACTGCCAATTCTCATGGCAACGTTTGTTTTATGCTGGATTGAAATTGACTATGCGAATGAACACCAAGTATGCCAAATTTAACGTATACCTGAAATCCTACATATTCTTCTAAAATGGCCTGCCAGTTTTATCTTTCTTGCTGATATACATACGAATAGTTTTGAGGGAAGGAGTTCGTCCTCAACTGTAGGGAACTACTTCATTCCCAATTGTCGCCATTCCAAAACTATGACTACATGATTACAAAATGCCCCATATCTCATTCGTTTGTGATTCCACTTCAAGCCCATGGCGGCGGTGTCATTTTATTATAAAATTTGCATCAATGGCTATCCCAATCAGTAAACAACCGCTCAAATTTCCCTGTAACCACACTCAAAGATAAAAACACGCAGAGGCACTGAACGAGGAACAACACCGATAAATGCAATCAACAAACACACTTGACTGATAAGACCCAAATTGATTACATACATTTCGAATCGAGGCACTGACTGTTCTATTACATGAATCACTGATTTATGGGCGCAATAAAAATAAAAACCGTTCGTAGAGGGCAGGCAAGGTATCGAATAGTTAGTGATATTTTTAGAAATTGTGAAAGGGATCTCTTCGCCTATCAGTATCAAGGCTAGAACCGAAATGTTCGCCAGCAAACCCGTTGACCTTCAAACGGAGAGGGGGTCGGTGTCTTCGCCGCAATTATCGTGGAATGAAAGGTAAACCGCACGAATGCATTCTCAGACGGGGCCGGGATGGGTGAAGGACCAGCTTGTACTTACCACTGAAGTACGTGATTACCTACAGAGATTTCATGCAAATTTCAATCAATTTTTACGACCACTACACGCTCGTGAAATCGCTTTAAGTAATCCAAACAAACCAGCGAGCGAATGAAAATTGCCTTCATTGACGCGAGACGAAATACATCTGCATGTATACGTAACGTATGCATGTGTAGTTGAGTAAATCCCAATTCGGATTTCCAACTCAGACAAAGCTTCGGTAACTGCGATGCACAAGTGCACGAATAAAGTGCAGAATACGGGGAGAACGAGATAAAATACAGACGAAACGAAGAAAATTGTAAACGGCTTGCAATGCATTCAGATTACAATCAACTCTGTTTGTGACGATGTATTACTGCACGCGATCGTACAAGGAGATAGAAGACGGGAGGCAACGAAGGCAACAAACCACGATAATAACAAAACAATAACAGAACAAGTTGTTTGGGTCCACGTCCAGTCGTAACTAGTTATTGTTGCTCAGGCAGGGGCCTGCCACTATGAAGTTTGGAAACAAATCCAATTACGGTGAATTTGGTTCGTTGATGCTGGCAATTCAGCTGTTTGGATACGGCTACGGGTCCGTTCAATTAGTTCTTACATAAAACTCAGAAAAACGAATGCTTGTGGGAAACTATTTCTTGGGTAGGTATGGATGAGCACAGTGATGCCAGACTTTTCGGACTGAATCGCCCCGACGGTTATCAAAAATACCCAAAAATGCCCTTTCGTCCATGCCGATGTTAAGAAACAACAAAATACACTATACACTATATTTTGTTGCTTCTGAGAAATACAAAATTTACTTTTTGGCCCTTTTAGCTTATTTTGAAAGGCAAACTGCCCACGAAATGGGTAATTACCCACGATTTGGCATCAATAAAAAATAGTTTCTACATTTTAACACTGGCAGCGCTTAGTGACAAGAACAGAGCGAATAATATAAACAATTTGACGTTGCACTCACATGTCACATGAAATGCTGTTTTGGGCGCATCGTCCATGTTAGCGAATTACAGCGCTCAGTTTCTACTTTGAGGTTTTTATTTACAAATCTGTGGAACGCGCTGTTTTGACATTTTGTATACGTACACCACGAGATGTTTCATGTTTTTGCACACAATAGGCAGTCGCTGCACAATATAAGTCCAAAACGCTCTCTTATGTCAAAATTTAGCTAACAGTTGGCGGGAAGCTAAAATTTAGTATTTTGTCCACCTGCGTTGTAAGCTAAATATATATCTAAAATAATAATACGCCAAACACGACATAATGCCAATCTAAAGAAGTGGCAAATGTCGCCAAGTGAAGCTCTGATATCTGAACGTATCCATTGTCCAAGTAGCCATAATAATGACAGCTTTTTGTACATTACCTACATCTGTGACAGAAGAAGTCTTCGTAACTACCTTTTGCAATTAATTAAAAAAAACTGCAAGGAAAGTAAGCAATGGGAACTTAAGTAAGCTGTATACAATTTAATTGAGAGTAGTTAGTTACCAACTGTACGTACATGAGACCTGAATAGTGAAGCTTTCTCGCGGTGTTTATATCTTTTTATTACTGTTTCATTCCACCGTATGCCAGTCCAAAAGATTAACTTATTTTATATTCATTCCATTTTAAGGGGCTGTGACAAAATTGTCTCATTAACGCACTTGACCGAGAAAAATGTTCCAAATGTGTAGGCTCCTACTCTTCTCTTAGAGCTATTGATGAATGACATTAAATGGGGAAGACAAATGCCATGTTTTGTGCATTGACAGTCGTTGACAGCGAAATCAAACTGTCAATGCACAAAACATGGCATGTTTTGAGAGTTGTTCCTTTTTAAGTGTCCTGTTTGTACTGTCACGGCTGTCCATGCAGTTAAAAAGAAAAGGAAGTCGGAAATTGAAATCCAGCCTTGATTGACAATCGCGTCCCGGTGTCAAAATGACACGCAGCACAAAAGCAACAATGAGAGATGGAACCAGAAACCACATCAAGTCGTCGTTTGTCGTTGTCAAATTGGCGCAATCTGAGTAATTTGTAAGATTTGTCGTGTTCGTGTTTTGACAGCTCAATTCTGACAGGACTGTACTTTTGTTCGCGCCTAATTTTAATCAAAATATCTTCTGTGTTAAGCAATGGAACGCGGCCATACCTCTAGCTGAGTTTTCCAATCGGCTCGACTAGCTGCCTTGAATGTTGAAGCTGAGACTCAAATACTTGCATTCCCACTGTATTTAATCTATTTGAAAAGCATCCTATAGGATGAAATCCAAAGTCAACAGGGGAGGGTGGGAACAAAATTCAAAAAGCATCCTATAGGATGAAATCCAAAGTAAACAGGGGAGGGTAGGAACAAAATTCATTTTCATTGAGAGACAGTTCCTACAAGAGACAATTTGTGTTCGATTTGAGGCGAATTAGCTACGATGGGAAAACCACTAGTAACCTATTGGAAGATGGACAGATCGAAAGGCGAGGACATTCGTTTGATATAAAAAACAACAACAGTTCAGAATCTGATCCACAACCACTACTTGCAAAAAACCATCGATTAACGTCTCGAGCCGCTTACCTGTGTGTCATTTAATATCTCCAGATGTTCACCCTTACGGAAGCTGAGGTCTTCATCTGTACGCGCATCATAGTCGTACAGGGCGACGAAGATCTTCGCATTCGAGCTGGACGTCTCGTTTTCTGGAATCTGTGGCACCGGACGGATTTGCTCCTGCGGCGGTGTCTGCTGCATGGGGTTCTGCAGCACTGGCAGCTCCTCCAACGGGTTTGTCCGATCGATGTTTAGTTTGTCCGTGTCCGGTTTCTCGCTACGCAGGCAATTACCCATTGTCGAATCGATGTGTGTCTATGCAGCCGAATGTGTGTAAAATACAAGGTATCCGTTGTCGTCGTCGTCGTGTAAACAAACGAGGGGAAGCAACTAAATAGCGATTTTAAGAGCTAAATACCCGGAATGTCACCAATCTTGGTGGTCTGGTTTTTTTTTAGTTGGCAAAAAACTGTGTGATACGACGACGATAAAAGGACAAAAAAGAAAACACAAAACACTTGGAGTCGGGAGTCGAAGTCGATTTGGGGGAACAAAACTCTTGCGAACACAAAATCAAAACGAATCACTGCACTAACACCAATTCGCTGCTTCGTCTTCGATTTCTTTCACCAGCGACAGCAACTGTGACTAATTTAATTTTTCAGTAAAAAAGGAAAATTCTGCGAAAATTTATTCCAACTACTCGACAACAGCAGACGGTGTTCGCCATTTAACACACACAGCCGCACTCGGGTGTGGGGGAAGTGCACACTGAATATGAATACACGCTTTTCACTGCACGACGATCGACAATTTTCCTTTTTTTTGTTTAAAATTTGTATTTCTTATTCCACGGCGACGGCAAAGCAGAGGAGATAAACGAATTTCGTAAAGGAAACTTTCGACACATGAATTTGATGGGTTTTTTCTTTCACTTGGCGTTTGGCCTGTTGGTGGAGCTTGGAGCAACTCTTTGGGAATACTTTTGTCAGATTTGCTCTTGGAATTTGGCTGCGCCTAGGCTGGATATAGGAATTTCAATATATTCGAATGTTTGCGAGCGTTTATTGGAAACGATACGCTATCCATTCCGCGATGTTTGACCACAGAAGAAGAGATTAACAGATTCCGAGCATCAATCAATTCTTCACACAACCGACCAACAGCAGCAGAAAACCATTCACAAAATCAGGGCGCGATATTTCAATATGGCTGACGACTGGCACTGGACTACTAAAGTGGTAAATGACAGTGATTGTGTGGTTTTGCTTGTCTGGCTTTTGGGAAATGTAATAACAATGGGATGGTGTTGTCTCGCCTTCACTTAGGTGTGTTTGGCTGATGTTTTAATATTATAATTTTTTTCTTGAGTACTAGCTGACAGTTGTGTTGTTGTTTTGATGATGCGCCAGTTGGGTAGTAGATTGTTTGTTTTGGCACAGCTAGTACGAAAATGCGAGTTTATTTGGCTGACTTTGAGGTGGCGCTAGTGACAGATGGGAAATGAAAATTGCTAAAGGTGGTGATAGAATATGTGGGTCCGGAATATCGCTGTTCTTAAATTTAATAAGTCGTGGATCGTACTTAACGCTAGTCACGCAAGGTGAAACCGCTACAAATTCAGGTTAAGTCCACTTTCATTTAACTTTTGAATGGAAAACTCTTGAGGTCTAACCAACACTGCACATAAAGTGCAGCACAATACTTTCAGCTTTATTAAATAAAAAGACAAAAAATCAAAATCTACTCAATTACCTCGAGTATCGGTTCTCTTAAATAAAACAAAAAAAAAAAGCTCAAAAAGTAATTAAATTTAAATATTTCACTAGTCCCATCCGCAAGCAGATTTCATCCTTGCGACATTTTCGCCCTATTGCCCGCGTCCGCATCCTCTCCTTGCGTGGGCACATATGCCTCAGTAGGACCAGGTGTTGGTGGTATTTCTCGTGGTTGGCTCGCGCGTTTCTCCTGCTGCCGCACCAGTTCATAGTACAATCCCTGCTTCTCCATCAGTTCGTCATGCTTGCCAGTCTGCAATGCAAATCAAATGAGAAAACTCAAGGCAAGTGGTGTTCTCAGCATACTCACTTCGACAACAGTTCCCTGATCGAGAACAACAATTAAGTCTGCATTCCGTATTGTCGACAAACGATGGGCAATAACTAGTGTAGTCCGATTAAGGACGGCAGTGTCAAGAGCCTTTTGGACAATCGCTTCACTGGTAGCATCTAGGGCGCTAGTCGCCTCGTCTAGAATCAAAACCTTGGGGTTTTTCAATAGAGCCCTCGCGATGGCGATTCGCTGACGTTGACCGCCACTCAACTGGGCGCCTCGTTCGCCGACATTTGTCGCGTACGCATCTGGAAGAGTGCTCACAAAGCCATGCGATTGCGACAGTTTTGCTGCTTCATACACCTGAAGAGAAAAATCACTTTAATCAGAGTTTTAAATAAAAAATGGCCAATCGCGGGCACCTCTTCTTCCTTGGCATCTGGACGTCCATAGCGAATGTTCTCCAAAATGGTTGTGGCAAACAAAATGGGCTGCTGTTCGATAAAGCCGAGCACCTTTGATCGCATCCAGTACGGAGAGATGTCGGACAGTTTGTATCCATCGAGCTTTATCGTTCCCGATGTCGGTTCATAGAATCTCTCCACAAGCGATGCGATTGTTGATTTGCCCGATCCACTAGCACCGACCAGAGCGACGGTTTCGCCAGGCCTCAGAACCAAGCTAAAGTTTTTAAGAACTATCTGAGGAGAGACAAGGAAAGCATGTTTTTATGATTGGTGGCAACTAACTCGGATATTTACATGATCAGGTCTCGTTGGATATGCAAAGGAAACGTTGTCAAAGCGTATTTCGCCATTTAGCCGCTCCGCTGGAATTTCATAGCCTCGAAGTAGTTCCACCTTGGGTTGCAGTTGTAAATACTAGAAGACGGACGGAGTTAAGTGTGGTTTGTGAGGGCTGGAAATTTGTTTTTACTTACCTCGAATACACGTGAACCTGCGGTGAGACCGCGAATCATTGTGCCCAGCAAAACTGAGCCTTGCGACAACGATCGTTGGACGCCTTGGGAGGCGACTAGAAACGCCATTAGTTGGCCAGGTGAGAGGCTTTCCGTTGACATCAAATGGCCACCAAGGAACAAGGTGGTTAGAACTAAGCTGTGGGAAAGAAAACCATTAAATAAGTGTTCCTGGACGATTTAAATGAGTCGCGTCCTAAGGCGAATATGACCATCCCGCTGTTTGTTATGCTTTACTTTCCTATGGTAAAGGAGTCAACTGTAAGAAAGCTCTTAACCTGCCAGAAAAAGACAGTTAAACAGCACACGATCTGCTGTCTTATATTCGGGCTATGAAAGCTTTAAAAAGCTCTCTTTGGAAGGACTTTGTTGAAGCCGCGAGAAGAGTGAATCTACGTTGGAACTATTCAATCCCATTGGAACTCACCCATTGAGGAAAAAATTGGTTAGTCCCTGAAACACGGCAATGCCATAGCCCAACTGCTGCGCCAGCAAGGCAGCTTTGTCTGTCTCCTTCTCGAACAAATCGATCTCGCGGTACTCGCACGCACTCGAACGAACCGTTCGGATGTTGGAAAGCGCCTCTTCGCACACCGATGTTGCACGTTCCGACTGAAAACGAACTCTCCTCCATAATTCCATAAAGACCAACAAAATAATCACTTACCTGCGCCTGGGACTTTTTGCTAAGTCCTCTTAACGTCTTTCCCAGGAACGTCATAAACATGACAACAGCTGGAACAGCTGCCAGCGCTATTGCAGCCATATGCGGTGATATGAGGAACAGTGAAACACTGCCACCAATCAGTTGAGCGGCACTTCGCAAGCCCTGCGCGACGAACTGCTTAAACGACGATTTGAAGTCCTGCACATCGGCTGTGAGGCGATTCACAAGCTCTCCAGTTCGATTTTCATCGAAGAACTCGATGTCCTGAATGATTATCTGCTTGAATAGGTCTTGTCGAATCTTGGCCGCCATATGCTCGCCAATGCGACTCAGGAGGAATATATACAGGAAAGTGAAACCGGATTGCAAGACGTAGAGACCCAGAAGATTGGCGGCTGGGTTCCTTATATCACGAAGGAATGTATTGGATAGGGGATCCTTGACAAAGGTGTTGGCATACTTCGCCAACGTGTTGACTAGATCACCAAGGAGATTGGGGATTTTTATGTTGATAAAGGCGACAGCTAGAGCGGCCTGAAAGCAAAACAACATCAATTAGGTAAGTTGCATTGCAAATTAGACACACTTACAAATACAGCCCCAATCAGCTCCCAGAGGTAGGGTTGCAGGTACTCCCAGAACTTCTTCCAGTCGAATTTCGTATCATCCTGCTGTAGCGTCTTTTGCAGAACCCCAGTCAAACGATTGCCCTCACAGTGGGCAAACAGACTGCTTCTGCATTTGGCCACAAGTCCAAGAGTAACACCACAACCACCCAAGAGTAAGGTCTTTGCCTTCACCAGACCCGCTGCATTCGATTTGGACGAGTTTCCTGATTGCAGTCCATTTTTGCTGTGATGAGCGTTTCGCTGGACTTTACCGCAGTCTCTGGCAGTGTTTGCGTTGAATCGGAATTTAGGAAGGTTATGAACACCTCGGCTGTGCGATCAATAAGTATAGATAATGGTTTGGTAATGATAAAGCACGACTATTGGTGACATAATCGCTTCAATGGTCAAAGTCGCATCTGCTGGGGAATTCCAATTGGATACTAACCTTAGAATATCGGGTTTGCCGTTGCACTGTGAAACCAGAAGACGTAGCATTTTGTTAGGAATATAAACAGTTGTGACTTTTTACTTATATATTAAATTAACTAAACATTACGAAAGGGATAAACAATTTATTTGTTTCGATTTTTTTTTCGTTAGTTCAATTGAAAACAAAAATCAAAACATCGCCGTCTGGCCGTAACGCTAGCGCGTGCTATGAAACATGAAAGATGGAACTGTCAAGGTGACAGTCAGCTGTTTAAGAGCAGGGTATTTCAATGGGAAATTTGTGACGTTTAGTACCTATTCAATCGATGGTGAGAAAAGGGTCCGATTCACCAGGAAATCACTGTTTTACTGAGTTTTCTTTTTTCGTTTTCGTTGGACGCCCGGGTTTTTCAACTTTGGTCCATCCAAAAATTAAGATAATTAAGACCCCTAAACCGACAGAAGTAACACATTTTAAGGACTGGTCCATTTTTGCCTAAAACACACATCTTTCAGACAAAGTAAAGTACAAAAATCAATCTCACTTCCACAGAGTCGGCCTAAAATTCTGCAAGCGTTTAATGAGGTTAGTTATGTCGTTTTCCATTGGTTTCACTCAGGGATCAACTCATTCTGAAATCCAATGGAACAATAAAAGTGCTTCTGAAAGAATTTACAAAAGTATTGGTGAAATGCGAAAAAAAATCTACGGCTGCTGTCAGCTGACTTGTATAAAATACATAAATACCACTTGTGTGAGTGCTTCTTGAGTGGATTCTGACTTCAAATCGAGAAGCGAAATTCTCTCCTCAGAATCACCAGAAGAGTATTTTTTGTGCAATGGAACGGTTTCAGAAGTGACTTTTTCGATTCCGGACTCTTCCCAAAGCTTCTTTTTGCCCAATGGAAAACGACATTAGATCGGCTTTTGTTATTTTATTTCAATTTCGGATGGATATCTCGTGAATCGTGTCCTTAAAGGGAAAGATTCTGTTTCAGTATTATCCGGTGGTGGATAATTCCTTAGATTTTTTTTTGGTTGCTATAATTTGGATGATGTCTGTAGCTGAAAGCACCAGTTGGTGGATGTATTTGATAAAGTTTTATTTATACAGTGAAGTCCATAAATATAATTTTCTAGAAAAAATATATAAAAAAATTGTGGATTGTGTATATGCTAAGGAAAAATTGCAAGTAAAATGATTCGCCAGGATTTTAACGATTTTCCTGGTGAATTTCGGAAAAGTTACGTTAATCCCGAGTTTTTTTGTTGATTTTTTTGGGTTTTTATTTTTGTCGGTTTTCCCTCTTTGGTCCATGTAATGATCAAGACTCCAACTCCTAGACCTATAAATTCATAAAAAAATGGTCCATTCATTGTCATATCTCAGCCAAAGTGAAGTAAAACAATATCAACTCTCTTAAGTCAGTCTGATTGATATTTGATTTTGTATCGCGTCAGTTTGGGAAATCTCGGTTTTACAATTTTTCGCAATTTTCGTGAAATTTCGTGAATTTCGCCCTTAGGGCCCGATTATACGTTTTGGGACTTCGGATTTTGCGGTGGACGTATCGGCTAGAAACGCCCGAAAACACAAAAAACATGAAATTTTGCAACTGCAAGGACTGTCAAAGTACCTATTTTTGGGAGAAGGAGCTCGAAGTCGAAGTGAGTTTGACAGATTTGCACAAATTTGACTGGAAGCTCTTTTGCGCATTCATCTACTTTCCTTGCAGGTAGGTTAAAAAACACTCCAATTATTAAAGGAACCACAAAGCCGTATGGCTGGGTATAAATTCTCAGCTTTGGAATGCAGAATGCCCACGAAATGGTTTTAATGCTTGACAGATCATAAAAGCTGTCTCGTATAGTCGATTCGCTTTGAGTTTCCCGGAAGGAGATTTCGTTCTCCGGCGAATTCATCAACGAATCGCAGGCGAGACATGCATATTTGAATATGCGAACAAACTGTTTGACATCGCAGCGAAAGTTGATGAAGAATCTGCTTGGCGATTCTTTAAGACCAACACGAAAGAACAAAATGCAAACACTTAGAGGAAGTTAAAGCGCTTTGGCAAACAATATGCAAATTTACGGATATGTTCTTGTGATACAGAAGAATAAGCGACAGATGCGTCGGTGGGAATTTCTCGTCGCTATTAATATGATTACCTATTTAATTTATCATGCATAACCGCAATAATACCAAACCAAACTATTTCCCAGCGCATAGTTCACTTCTGTAGAGCCTTAAGTCGTCAGGTAGGTAGATGCCAAATAATTCCTCTTTGCAACCGTAAGTTCGATGTGAAAATTAGGAATAAAGGGGAATATTTTCTTAATTTCACATATGAACTGCTTGAAAGCCCTTCTATTATTATCACACCTGTCAAGCATTCGGTATTCCACTGTCCTTGCCATTGTCACTCCTGTGAACCACCGCCACACATTCAACTTTGTTAAGAACCACTCTAAGTCCATCATAAAAAGCGAACAATTTAATCCGACACGTTCGTCTTTGTATTCGCTGCGAACACGTTCCAAAAACGAATTATAAACAATTATGCTGTACACTAAGCACCATCAACAATTCATTCACCCGGCCATGTCGTTGCCCCACATCTCTGTGTGGTGAGCAGCACATCCCCTCCAAAAAGGCCGAGAAGGTCATACCATCAGCGCCACCCTTTCACAAGGTAAACATGAACCTGAGCCATTCAAGCATACCATTCGCAGGGCAAAAGTGGCAAAAGAAACCAAATAATCCTTACAGAGTTCGCTGCGAAATATATAGTGGCGCACGTATTTCTCCGATTTATCCTGAATTTATACATACGAGTATTATATCCTCCAAATGATTGTGAATTAAGTGCAGATAAACGAGTGCTGGTGTTTGGTGCGCTCACCACGATAGACGGTTGCTTCATTTTCCGTTCCCATGAAATCCACTTGTACATCGCCGCAGGACGAGTTGTTGCTCCATCAGCCGCTGCGCGCCAGCCGCCACAGAGCCCACCCGTAACTAGGACTCTTCAAAACAATTGCCAGACGCAGTTTTTGTGCTTTGGCAGAGATGAGTGATGGAACTCCCTTCCCGGGCGATATTATTTTCAGAGAATGCTCGAAACCACGGGAATGGTCGGGATCGGGACGTGGATGGGTAAACAAATTCATCTAATAACTTGAAACTTTTCGCAAAGAACTCATGTGAACGGATGAGCACGAGGAGGGCTGTCGGCTTCGGCTACGCTGTTCGACAACGACGTCGTCGTCGGCGGCGGAAACAGCATCGACGTACGAGCAGTAAGGGAAGAGTATTATGGGAGCTACTCCCAGGAAGGGCTTATCCACCACCACCATAGTCGTGATGATTTTTCGTAATAAATTTCCATACTAATTGTTGTTTATGGTGTGTGCTGCTTGGCAGAGCGGCACTCCTTCAACGTTCTTGTTATTTTATCCAACAGTCTTGTTATGGTTATGGACAAATTTATAGGGCGCCGTTTTTTTTTTTTATTATTTTTGTTTTAGATACATGTACTTTCATACAAAACGAAAAAAGAGGAAGTATGGTTGGGTGTTGCAGTTTAGCCAATTGAAAGGATCCTTTCGGTGGAGGGAATCTTTTTGGGTATAAATTTTTTGTAGGGTTTTGCTCAGGGATGTCTTTGATGCGAATCTTAAATCAATCAAATTGATGAGTGTCATTTTCTGGACGTCTTCTTCTGAGTAGTCCTATGTGGTATTCGATTGAATTTCTTCAGATTCGCTCTCAGCTTTCAGATGTCTAATCCAACATAGAAACGTCACTTGCTCCTTTTTTTGTTGATATTCTTCCGATTGGAGTTGTAGCCTTTGACACTTTTCTAACCGTTTTCCATTCACTGGTTAAATTTTATACGAAAACATTCGAAATTTTCGCTCAGATTGATTTTTAAACACTTGTACATAAATAAGTAAGAAAAATAGATGCACCCGATGCAATGCTTTTCTTTTGCAGTTGAAAAATTGCACGGAAACATAAACAAACTCCACTAATTGTCAAATTCCAAAGAAAGAATCTAGATTCGCAAAAGTGCTCTGACATTTTTTTTTGTGCCAATCGAACATACAGGGTGTCCGCCGGGATGTTTATAATTTTTGATTAAATGAAAGAGAATGGATCTTAATTGTTAAATGTTTTATTTAATGTCGGCAATTATGTATGGGGTACAATATCAGGTAAATGTCCGCCTCTGTTAGTCTCACAAATGCGAGCCCTTTTGAGCACATTTTTCATTGCATTCTCACACATTTCACGCGCTATTTCATTAATTTCATCACGAATATTTTGTTTGAGCTGCTCAAGCGTTTCTGGTTTGTTTGCATAAACCTTGCTTTTCAGATATCCCCACAAAAAGAAGTCCGGGGCAGTCAAATCAGGCGACCGTGGAGGCCAATCAACATCACCATTTCTTGAAATAACTTGTCGTGGAAAGAGGTCTCGCAGTAATTCCATTGCAATCCTGGCTGTATGCGATGTGGCACCGTCTTGTTGATACCACATGTTAATCAAGCCCAAAGCATGAAGTTGTGGCGTTAAAAAGTTTCCAATCATATCACGATATCGCTCCCCATTCACAGTTACCGGGCCGCCGTTTTCATTTTCAAAGAAGTAAGGTCCAATGATTCCTCCTGACCAAATTGCACACCAGACTGTAACTTTTAATGGATGCAAGGTGACTGATGAATAATTTGAGGGTTTTCCATTGCCCAGAACCGACTATTCTGTTTATTCACATATCCGTTCAAATGAAAATGTGCCTCCCAAAAATTTCACCTAACTTTGTCATCGTCACAGTAATCGATGATTGATTTTGATAAAATGTTTTAACGATTAAAACACGTTGGTTTATCGAATATTTTTCCATAATAAATTTGCCACGTGTCTACTTCACGATTGCCAAATATGAACTGTCAAGACTAATGTCTACCAAAATGGCGGCAAAACAAAGTAGTATACCTTCCCGGCGGAAACCCAAAGTGTAAAAAGTGACATAGAGCAAAAAAGTGCTCTGGGAGTGCCCAATCGAACACCACAGTCAAACTTATCCATCGAGATATGGCCATGTTTAACAGGGATGCTAAAACTAAGTGAGTGTAGATTTTTATAAATGTTATCTTTCATGGCAAAGCGAATTAATCATAATCTTCAGCACGCAATTAAAACGACTAGACACTCTCGTCACTTTAAAGATTCACGCCAGATCCCGTATTAATAACTCCTGCGTAAAACTTATCGACTGGTTACACAGGACTTACCTCAAATTTGTGTGTGCTAACTGACGTCTGCTAGCTTACTTACTTTTATACATTTGGCTAGTAATACGGGGTAGACATTTATCCCCAGTAAGAGAAAGGTGTCAACAGCTGTTCATTTCTGGCGATGTGTTCATAAACTCGGCTAGTGAACTGCGCCACTCACTTTAACGAGTACAATGAGAACGTCTATTCAAATTAAAAGTCGAGGTACATATGGAAATATAACAGTTTATACCACATTATCACAAATAATGTCACCCTGAACTGTGTTATTGAACATTCGTATAGTTTACTTTTCTTTGCTTTACTTTACTGAGAAAAGTGCGTTCAATAAGTCGGTCTAAACTGAGTAGGGTACACCAGCACAGACTTTTAGGAACTATGTACTCGCCACTTCTTTAAGTAAATTTTAAAGTTCCTTCGAAACGTGTAATAAAGACCTATGTAGTTTACAAATTTTTAAATTTTGCTGGCTGCTCTTTCGAGTGTTATTTTTGTTCAGGTAGGTAATTTTTTTGATAATGAAAGACAGAAACTTTTTTTACCTAACATTGTTGGTTCAAACATTAATTACAAACACTTTTTTGAGCATCTTATCTTTATTATTAATAAGAAAAACGTATATAAGAAGAAAAAACTAAAATATGAGTGTCTTTGCTCGTCGACGTTAAAATCCAACGCACGCCAACTTTTCAGCACACAGACAGATAATTTCGTTAGAGAGAGACTACCCTATCATCTCACGGTTTTTCCAATGGTGCCAACACATCAGCAACACACATCATCCTTACATTTGTTTTTATATTTCACATTGAGGCCGTTTAAGGCATGAGAAGGTATAGAAGATGCCACGATTTTCTTCTGGTTTGCATTTCATTTTTATTAATTAAACCTACTTTAAAAATATTTAACCCCAATTAAAAAATGTTTATATAGTATTATCTCCTTTTGTAAAATTTGCCATTTTCCGTATTTTTTCAACAGACAAAAGTAATGAGCCATAACCCTCTCTGTTCAATGTTGAACTTCCAACTTCATTAAATTTGTGTGGTTAACGATTGATCAATTTGTCGATTTGCGCTTTCATCAAAAGGCAGCAGCAGCAACATTCTTTTCTGTTATGGCGAAACGTAATTAATACACGTGCATTCGGGGTATATTGGTTTTCATTTAAAACGTCCTGGACAGGTTGTGTTAATAAAAAACGCATTTTATGCAGACAGAACATGCAATATGAGGCATGGCATACCTACTCATGTATGTACCTGCATTCAATTACACGACTGTAATGCTAGATGACACGATTGCACCTGATGGCATAATACTTCAATTTCATTCCTATAATTAATTGTGTAGATGTGTGGCTCTGGCTGTGTGTGTTTGTGTGTCGTTAATATTTACTTTTCTTCTTCGGATCATTTAAAATATACAAATGGAAACATTTTTTTTTCAATGGAAAAGCCGTATTTCTGCTTATCGTTGATGAACCGGTGATGATTCAGCAGTAACATTTTACAGTCGTAATTCGTACGTATCACGGGAAGGATTGGAGAGTATTAAGAAGCATTTTGACTTCCAATTTAAGTTGCGAATAAGGAATAATTACAGAGATAAGTAGTTGTTGCCGCAATGGCGTTGGGCACGTTCAATAATCTAGTCTGACAGCTGATTGAACTGATGTGTTTCAGTTTTTATTGGCCTAGATTGGTCATGTGAACAGTTTTTTTTCCAATTGAAGTTAAAGAAAGGGTCGTCGACAGAGATAGTCAAAAATGATTTGACTAAGTTTTGACATTTGCTATTTGTGGGTGACGTACCTACATCGTTTTGCGTTCAGCACACATCTGACATAACATAGCTCGAATATTTTATTTGGGTGAATCAAATTGGTCGATCTTTTCAAGAACATAGTCTCGCATGGCACGTTCATGCTTTTTCTACGTCTTTGCAAAACTTCTTATTGCCAAATGTTTTCGAAAACGTCATCAGAGTCCGACAACGTGCCGTTGTTGTTTCGGTGAGTTGTTTCATGTTTGTAAATGTCATTTGTCATTTGCCATGCCACAAAACTAAAAGTCATTTGCAAACCCATAGAACGAATCCAGCGGCCATCTTGCTTGTCAATGTCAAGTTATTAAGCTGGGCATTTCGATTCATATTATTCAATTACTCGCAGCTGTGTTTATTATATTTCATGACAACGGATAATAGTCAAACACATAGTCGGATAATCCTCCGCAAACGTCAACTGGAATAACTGTTTGTGTCCAATCTAGGCCAATGACAACTGAAACACATCTAGTCAGCCAGCTGTCAGACTTACTAAAATATTGTTGAACGTTCCCATCTGCACAGCATTTTTAAGACTCGTGGCTTGAAGGTGTTACAAAAGGGTGGGGAAGCACTAGTTTTGCCAACATGTACGGGAATGGCTCAATTCCTTGATATAGAAAAGCAAGAAATATAATATGTCGACTATTGATTCAGTGGTCATTGAAGTATGATGTTCAGGTCTGTGTTTTGATCTTCCGTCACCGATTTTAATGCATCAGGGGCATAATTTCTAAAATTGTATAAAGGTAACGTCAGTCGTTATTCCGGCATATCATCTGAGGTCTACTTACAGTACGCGTCTTTTGGAATAAGAGGCTTTTAAAGGTTTGGTCACCACCGCAAAATGTACCACTCTGCGAAGACTACAGATCAAGGAAAAATGTTTGCCAAGTTTTAACCAAAGATTTCCTTTATTTATCATGGAAAGGTGGTTTGGTTTATGACTAAAGTCAAAGTTGGCTTAGAAACTGCTTATTTATTAAGGTGAAAGACGGGATTGTTGTCTTTTCTGTTCGTTGCACGATTTTTTCCGCTGTTTCGCTTTTGAACAAACTATTCAAAATCCTATTGGGATTGGGAGTAAGTAGTAAATTTCCTACTGGAAATTTGTCCTATAAATATAATAAGAGTGTTACCTACCAGATAGTCTCCTATAGTTCGATGAAAAACCTAAAGTAAAAGTCTGTGTTACAGTGGCATCGGTAAAATGTTTAAACGCCAAACTGTCGAATAGCGAATAGTTTTGAAAAGCTCTACGAGATCAGCTTAAACAGTATTTGTTTTTGCTAATCAGACATAACCTTAAAAGAGAGTTTCTTAACCCTTGGAGGAGAACAACAATTATCGCAAGTACGTATGAGTTATACACTGAAAAAAACGAAAATACACAACGTTCGTGTTTTTTTCGCTCCGCGTTGGTTTATGAGCGTATAAACAAAATCGAGCTCAAAGTTTGAATTTCGTAAGCGCAAACTTAAAAAGATGAACTGAGCTATGGCCAACGGAGATCGCGGCGGATGTATGATTACCGATTTATGTTTACCGGAAACTGACTAGAAAGTCTGTCGTCCAATCCTGCTGAGAATCCAGCACCTAAAAAACTGAAAATTTTAAAATCGTTTGAAAAACCCAAAGAAGTCATTTAAATACGTATTCCAAAGGAACTCCTTGAATATCTTCCTAATTTGAAAAGCTGAATTAGAAATAAAAAAAAATTCCGACAGGCCTGCCTCTAAAGACTAAAACAAAATACGTGAACAACAAAAGTTTCCGAACACTTTTTAAGTATTTATTATGAAATGAGGAGAATGAAACTTTTATCATTCGAAAGGTACTGTGCCATAGATGCACAAACAAAAAATTATGCGTATATGTCGCCAATAAAGGCTGGTAAAATTAATGTCGTTTTCCATTGGTTTCACTCGGGAATCCACTCATTCTGAAATCTAATGGAACAACAAAACTGCTTCTGAAAGAATTTACAAAAGTATTGGTGAAATGCCAAAAAAAAAATCTACGGCTGCTGTCAGCTGACTTGTATAAAATACATAAAAATTACACATGTGTGAGTGCTTCTGGAGTGGATTTGACTTCAAATCGAGAAGCGAAATTCTCTTCTCAGAATCACCAGAAGAGTATTTTTTGTGCCAATGGAACGGTTTCAGAAGTGCTTTTTTTCGATTCCGGACTCTCCCGGACGCTTCTTTTTGCCGAATGGAAAACGACATAAGTTAAGAATTCTCCATTCCATACAAAGGTGCTTATCAGCTAACTCACACCATTTTGTGACATTCAATTTGTCGCCGCAATGTTACCATACTAACTCTTTCAAAAATAAGTCATCTAAGATAGAGGACCTGTTTTCGATGGAGCGAATCATTTATCCAATTTACGTACCCGTAAAAGTAAGCAATTGTTGAATTTTAATTCAGGGGCATATAGAGTCATTCACCCCTACCGAAGTATCCGTTTCAGAACAAAAAATAAATGCGTTCATTTCACATTAACATAATTGACGAGTGAAAAAGTTTTCCTGCGACACCTGGTGGATAAAAAAGGAACATGTAGAGACCTATAGAATTTTGACGTCAGTTTGTTTTGCAAAGGACTTGGATAAGGAATACGCGTGTTTCGTGAATGAAAGTTAATTATTTATATATTAAAAAGTTAACCAACTACCTAATTTAAAACAAACTTAATCTGCAAGTCTAAGTACTACTTGTCCGAAATTTGTATAGTGTGAGTCAATTCATTTGGTAAAACTATCACAAAAGTCTGTTCAAAGAAATGTTGAATGTAATGTAAACAAATAATAAATTTTGCTTTTGTTTATATATTTTGGTTGCTTTTTATCCTATAAAAAGTGTGTTAATTATGATTTTTAGAGATTTGCTTGCTTTGATGATGGAGGATCCAGCCAGCTTAGAAGTTTCTAAGGTTGTAACAATATCGCTCTGTGAAGTAATTGACTATTTCAGTGGTGTTAAAAGGTCTATCCGGGAAGGCGAAGAAGTAGTGAAAGCTGGCTGGATACATAAGGCCTCTCCCCACCTCCATCCGTAGATGAAGTTACTGGGCTGGTGGTAACTGCACATCAGTTTCACTAAATTTTCTGCAATTTTCATTGCTGAATTCGGAAGGTTTAGGCTGGGAAAGGCTCCTTTCACAAGTTTGGTGATATGTATACTAAAAACCATCCTGTGTATTCGGGAAATTGGGAAATTTTGTCGCGATCCTAAGCACAATACCCCATTTAATGAAAAGAACTTTAGAGTTCCGAACTTCTTTTGGAAGATGGTACAATGATTTCCCTCTTTACGATATGAATTGTCTTCTGCATTTTCTATACAAAAATAAAAACTTCGTATTCACTTTCATATCAATACTTATCTATACTTATTACTCACTTTTAAGATATTATTTTTCTGTTATAAAATTAGTTTTTTTCTTATATTAAATGTATATTTTGAATTTAGTACACTGACAATAACCTGTCGATTTTTCATAGAAACACATACCAGCTAACAAAATCTATAGCAACCTAGCGATGCGAAAATTTACAGCCAGGGGTTAGCCCCAATTGCTTTTCGGGGTGCTTCGGAAAAAATGTGCCGTGAGCTGTTAAAAGTAAGTGGTATAACTGGGTTCCTTCCACGCAATGCGACAAAGTGCGATTGCGGTATTATAATATGTCATCGGAGAATTTTGCCGAAAGTTGTGTTGGAGCGGATATTTCGAATGAAATTTTTCGGAGAAAATTCCGTTCCGAACGGTTTGATTATCTGCGAGGTCTTTTTTGGTATAAATTATTTGAACATCCAAAGATTCCGTACACTTTTTAAGTACTAAGTTGAAAAGAAATTCAACACACTGAATGTCCATGAAAAGCAACTCATGTAAATCGTTTTTTATCAAAATTTTCTAGTACCAAAAAATAATCATAGCAGTGTTACAAACTGCGGTTTTTATGCCAAAGGTTAACTTAACGTGACTTTCTTTCCGTGTAATACAGATTTTACTTTTAAAAAATGCATTTTGACGCAAAAAAGTATCGTGGATTATGAAAGGGAATTTGAGTATGGTGAAAAGGGAAAAAAGGGAAAATTCACCACGCTTCGTGGGATAAATGAAGAGAGAGTGCTAAGAACACTGGTAGCAATTTCCTTAAGTGGATATTTTCTCTTAGGCGCATTTTTGATCAAATGAACAAATTTAGAGCTTTTCTTCACTTTATCTTTTTTGCCATTGTTTTTGTTGCTGTTTTTTTTTTGTGTTGCTACAAGTATTTTGTGTGTGGCAGGGGAGGGGATACCTTTTTTGGCTCAGGTCCCTTTCCATTCCCATTTTAAAATTTTTTTTCGCGGCAACGCTGCTGTGTTCCTTTGATTTGTTGTTGCAAGACTCTTTTGTGTGTCGCAAGGAGAGTGTAATATCTGATATAAGGGGACCTGCGCGTGAAATTTACAATTAAGTCTGGACGGGTATACATTCTTATAAAAGTTATGGTCGAATTTCGAGCACAAGCGACACTAGTTATTATTAATCAATCAAATTTAAGAGTATATGAGTCTGCATGTATGCTCCCTCCATTCCATTGAGTTAATTATTTACAGTTTGAATGCAATAATTAAAATTGCATGCCTTTCGAGTATGACATGAGCTTCATCAATTAACTTTAAATAAACAATTAATTAGTTAATGGCCCAGCAAATTTATTTGACGAGTAAAATGGTAAATTCTTCAACCGATGGCAAAATGTAAAATTCATAAAATAATAAAAATGTCACCGCCACGCGCAACAGATTCACTTGAAATGTATTTTATTTTTATAGCGCCCCTAGGCTTACGCTCAGTTCAGTTACGTTCCATCTTCCATCTCTGAATCGATATATGAAAACAGCAAAACAATATTATGTATGTATACGGAAAAAAGAAGTATCAATATGCAGCTTTTATGCAATTTTAATTAATTTAAAATCGGTCGACGGGTTTTGAGCTGGCCGAACTAACCCATATCGCTCTGACTGTGAGGGCCTGCGAAATGGGTGATATCAGCGCGTGAATTTGAAACCACACGAAACCACTCTTGCTAGCCATGGCCAGGGCATATTGGCGAAAATAGTGTATCCAGATGAAAACCCAAATGAAATCCCAGTGTAAGTGGAGTTTTCAATTAAGGACTTTCGGAATCATTCGCTGGGTATGTTCTATAGCCGCATGTTGATACTCGCCTTCGTATTTGTTTATTTTTTTTTTTTGTTTTGTTTGGTTGGTTCGCTCAGTCTTTCGCCGCCATTTGATTTCTGTTTTTGTGTGGCCATTTTTGCAACGAGTTTTAATTAAAAAACTGCTTTGGATTGAATCTGGCAAATAATAGACGCTGGCCCAGGCCCAGCTCCAGAGCCTGCTCCAGTCACGATTGGAGGGGGGGTGGATCTCTCTATATAGTGTACTCTCTGGTCGGTTGGGTATTCAGTATTCATCGGTTTTGTTTGTGTTCCGTTTAAGTGGATGCAAATCCTGAGCTGGTGGTCAGTCAGCCGTTCACTCAGAGAGTAACACACACACACGCACACAATAGTCTAGTTGGATTTTGTTGGCTGGATCTGGATATAGAGTGCGATGGCATATTCATAACAGCGCGAGGACAACAGTTATGCGAACATATGCGGATTGCGCCAAGATAATAGCCAAGGACTTTTGTTGTTCAATTTTGTCGATTCTTTTTGTTTGCTTTATGCCAGGAGAGGAGCCAGAAAATAATATCCTTGAGATGGAAGCAATTCATTATTATAGAGCCGAACGCAAAAGATGATTTCGTCCATCAACAGAATGCTGAATGGATGCAATTATTCAACTGCACCCGAGCGGAAAATTCATTACAAAGGACTGGTGGTGTTGGTTGATAGCGGATGGTGGTTGCTGGAGCCCACCCTTCGGGGTAGCTGCCTATTATAATAAAGGACACGCACGCAAGTGTATTAAATAACCAATTTGCCATAGGCAAAAGTTAATTAATGAACTTTGCTGGCATTCCCGTTAAATGGGTTGTGTCAGTTGGCCATCATAGACGGAAACGCGTCTAAATCGATGCAAATGCATAACAAGGACGTTTTGGTTATATAAAGGTTGAAATAATGGATTTTGTGCTCTCATACGTGTGACAGTGTGACTTGTGAGAGTGCGATATTGGGAAAGTTTGGCGTTTGAAAAGAGCTCGTTGTTCGCTGCTCGTGAATAGATGACAGCTCACGTAGTATACTAAAATGAAATTGAGTTTAATTGTAATTTTATAATAATTAGGTTCGTTCGGGTACTTTTTTGCAAACGTAAAATTATTCAAAATCTAAGAATTGCTAAGAATCTGTGCAAATGCGACCACGTACTGAGAAAATAGAAAAAAATGAGAGAGAAATCCATTTCCCCTCTTTTCATTTTTTCATAATTTTCAACTCGTCGAATTTGGACTTACTGAAAAATGAAAAATGAAAACTGACAACTAAGTGACAGCTCAAACGTTTGACAAGTAAAACTCTATTTATTTTCGTCTTTAACGATATCGGAGGAAGAAGTTGTAATTGAATGTTCGCCTAGAACATATCAGCGCATTCAAAATAGTAAATTTAATAGGTACCTATTTAGCTTATAAAAAATTCAATTCCAACGTATTTCGCAGATGCTGCATTTTACGATAATTTCAAAATGACATTTCTCAAACTTTTTGTAAGAAAACCGGTCACGTACTTCTCTTTAAATTGAGAGATTTCTCTCGCGATTTTTGATATTTGACATTTTTCATTTTTCTATGCTGAAAATACACGAACGAACGTATTGTTGGATTGTTGTCACAGATTTCCAAAACACATGTTTTTCTTTTTTTTTTTAACAAATGGTGTAGGTGTGGTAGCAAAAAGGACGAAAAAGCAGCAAAGGCGAGAGTTTCTGTAAAAAACGACGACGAAAACTGAGAATGCTTCCAAAAGGAAAAGTATCGCAACCAACCGAGTAAGTATGAACGTATTCGTAAAGAGGGGAGTGACGATTTGTCCCATACAAGTGATTGATGTATAGGTACCTAACCTATCGACTTAGTGAAATCAAAACAAAACGAATTTGTCTTGACAGCTTTTTAGAACAATTCTTCATAGGCAGAAGTTAAACAATCCTTATTGATCCACTTTGCGAAAGTGTTTCCGGCAACGAATGAGGATATGAATGAATGTTCCTACATTTCCAATGACGAAATTCACGCTCCGCCAAAACAACAGACTGGAAATCGGTTAAATAACCAGTAACACTAACTCCGCATTTTTAAGCTGTGTTTCGCTGTTTGTTTGTTTGTTGTTGACAACTAACTGGGCACGTTCAAGGTTCAACAATTTATAAAGTGGTCCAAGACTGTGAAGATTGTTTTCCCCTTTTTTTTTATCAGCGAAGGCAATCATTTTCTCTAAATTCGAAAAAATATTCTCTTTTTTCCCCCTAAAGGCACCAAGTGACAAAGAACAGAAACAGAATCCCATACATTTGCAACAGAAACAGAATTAGGAGCAGAACATTTTTTTTTCAGCAACAGAATTTAGCGACAGAAAAATGGCTGTTTGACGACAGAACGTAAACAAGTCTACATTGATTGTTTTTGTTGCTGCCAACAACAGAAATGCCAATTTATAGTGGGGGAGAGGTTTTTTTTGCATTTTTCTGCATCTGTCATATTGTGATGACCACCTATGAATTACAAACGAAAAATGGAAAAAAAGTTTTTAGTAGACGAATACTAGAGTATAATAGATTTCGTGAGAAATCACCAAATAATGTATAACGACCGTCACCCAATATTTTACGACAGCGACATGTTTTTATGGGTCTGTTTCTGTTGCAGTTTTGTGTAGCTGAGCGAGCAATGTAAATAGAACCAGAATTTACTACAGAACGAAAAGCTTTCTTTCTTCTGCTTCAGTTTCTGTTCCTGTTTCTGTTGTTTGTCACTTGGTGCCTTAAGTGAAATTTGCCTTTATTTTTATATGAAATTTGAATTTGAAATGATTTTCTTTTCTATTAGACAAAACGTCAAATTGAGTGAATGCATTCAGATACACAAAAATTCGTACGTAGACGTTCGACGGGCTGTTTTCTTTCATATTTCTTTCTGAGTAAACTTTGAAATTTATTTGTAATGGAAATACAGTCAACTCTCGATTATCCGGCATTCTATTAACCGGTAAAATCTATTAACCGGGACATTTTTTTTTTTAAATTTATTAATTTAGAAATCGATTTTCCGGGATTCACTCTATTATCCGTGATCATTTTCTATAAATACTACGTATTTTTTCTATCCACACGTGTAGAAACGTATCTGTAGGTGTTGTCTTTCTTATTATGTTTTTTAGTTTGTTGACTGTTTCAAAGTACAAAATCTTATTACAAATAAATGGAAAAATATTGTAAAAAGTTGGTTTCGAATTTCGATTTTCCGAAATTCCGAGCTCGGTCCCGAGCACCCCGGTTAATCGAGAGTTGACTGTATGTTTCAATTTTACTTTTAAACAATTTAAGTTTCAAAGAGAATTTAGGTCTTTCCCCCTTTTTTAAGCTTTTCCCTCGTTTTCCCCTCAATCTGGGACTTAGTATGTCTGACAACTGACTGACTTAAGGTTTATTCCTTTACTATTGGAAAAGACTATTAAAATGGCAGTGGTGGGGATAAATTCTCTCCCAGAGAGAGAACGCTTTTGTAGAAATCTATGAAAAATGACAGATAAAATTCAAAAAATTCAAAAATTTATAAAAATTCGTACGAAAAGTCGTTTAATTTTCTGATAAACTCGAAGAGTTTGCTAATTTATTAACAATAGGCCTTTTTTTATTATGCTCAAATGATCTATATAGATCATGTGGGTAAAATAAAAAACGTCTAATATTAGTTGATTCATTGAGCGGTAAAAGTGATTTCGAATTAATCGAACTTCTTTTTGATGAATCCGAGTATGTGGTAAAATTTTTACTAATTTGAGAAGGGCAAAAAGTAGTAGTAGTGATTAAATACTTTATAATTTACATTTAAATAATATAGTACATTTATCTAATTTCAGACTTGTCGCAGCTATTTAATTATTTCTTTTTATAAATTCTATACATTTTCTTTAAAAAAAATCGAATATTGCATTCATTTTGAATATTATTTGGAAGTGTGTTAAATAAAATAAATCCTTTGTATATTAACGTTTTTTGAGCTGCTAATGAACTTTGTTGGCGCACGTACGTAGTTGGTACGGCTGAGCATTCCCCACCCGTGTGACCTCGTTCGCACCATGCTTTATTTTAAAAATAGTCATAAGTGTATTGAGCTCCAAACTTTTGTTTAATGTTTAACCACATTAGGGCGTCTAACATGAACCTTATTGGGGTAAATCGGTTGCATCTCAGGATACTCCTCATTGCTTTGTTTTGGAGTTTCTGCAACCTTTGAATTTTACCTTGATTACAGCAAGTATACAATATGGTTGAACAAAATTCGAAATGTGGTTCCACTATAGTGTTGTAAACCGTTATAGCTGTCATGTAGTCCATTCTTCTCCGAATGCGTTTGAAGAAACCAACTTTCCTGCCAATTTTCTTGCATATGTAATCTACATGTTCATGCATTTTCAAGTCTCTGTCAATGACCATTCCCAAGTATTTGATACTCCTTACATTTTGGATAGGTTTCCAATTTATTTCTATTGATACACTACTTTTCAGATTTACTTCCATAAGCTTCGTTTTATCTTCGTTTAACTTTTAATTTGTTCATTTTTAGAAAAAGCGACACTGCATTAAAAATTTCGTAGATGGTATTGCCCTTCTTTAAGCGAGGAAGAATTTCGTCGCCTCTTTAGAAAATAATCTTGAGGAGAACATTTTTAATTTAATTTTGCCGCCTGTTGATTCCATTTTAATACGCAGGAAATAAAAGCATTTTCACTCGTATGCCAAATAGAACAGCACATTTCAAAACGTCTGTTAATTGTCTAGTGACTGACAGGTTTTCCAGTTTTTATACTAAGAAATTTGTTGGGTAAAAATTCGTAACAGTGGAGGGGTACTCTAATCGTAATATCATGCTCTCTCGATGACGCTCTCAATGCGGTTCATTAACTCAAAAAATTCGGAGTTAGGTAACCGCATTAATTAAAAATTCGTAGAAATTCGTACAATTTAAAAGTAAGGGAACAGAACTCTTCTCTTATGTGTTTCAGTTTTTATTGTACTAAATTGGTAATGTGAATTGTTTTTTTTTCCGTTGACGTTTGTGGAGGATTCATCGACAAATCACGAATTTCATGACTTGGTACTAAGTTGACATTTCGAATAAATGCGGCTGAAGTGGGAAAACTGACGTTACCGACCAATTTAGTTTTTGCATTCCGGATAGGAATACAACCCCAAAGCCCGTATGACATTTCACTTTTTTTGCATTTTTTTCTGCTGAAACTAGAGCAGTATAAAAAATTAGAGCGAAAATTCCCGATGGGAGTGAGTGCGTACACACCAACTTTATAAATGTAGACACGTCAAAAAAAAATGCATTAAAAATGTATTCAAATCACATTTTTCAGCTGCTGGCAGCTTTTTTTGACATTTCAAGATTATTTGAAAATAAATTCGATTGAAAATTTGCGCTTGCTTTGCAAACAATTGCTACCCCTTTCGAAATACACTTTTAGTCTCTTTTACACACAACTGACTTTTCAGCATTATAAAAATGAGGAATAAATGTAGTGTCATATGGGCTTAACCCATTTAGTCAGTTTAAGATAACTAGATCTTTGAATGTGCCCAATGACTTGAATGTCAAAAAAAGTCACTTGTACAACAAATGAATAAATTATTTTTTTTTGTAAATGCATTTTTGTGCAGCTTAAATCATATTTTACATCAAGGAGGTTTCTCTGTTTAAGGAGTGCCAAGTTAATAGTGAATTTCTTGTGTTTTGATGATGTCCTTTTATACAGGAAGATGAAGTCTTGTTCAAAGTCCGTTGGGAGGTGATGGTCAATGCATGGTGCTGGATTGCTTCGGCTGGAATTGGGGCAGTGATGCCATTGGTGTGTTTTTTCCTAGCTCTAATTAAATGCACCTTTTTGATATCCGCCGAAATAAGCTTTACCCACGGTCGTCACAACAATTTTAAATAATTGCCCGCTCTTAAGTTTTACCTCAACACTTTTATAAAAAAAATTCCAAGTCCTGGTGGAAGTTTTTCTCTGGCCAAAGGTGGAAGACCTCAATCCTCACCCGAAAAGCGACAATTCATAATCATCTTATCTTCAACCACTCACAGTGCTACAATGTCCTGCACACTCCCAAGCAAACTACGTCAGAATTAAATATGAAATATATCCACGTATTTGACCTTGTCCAATAACACAAACCAAACCGATATTCCGAAATCCGAAATCATTTTATCGCCACCCAATGTGACATTAAAGTTACACATACACACAGCCATCGTTCCGCTTACTCCACATCCGTAACTATACCAAAACCGCATACGATTTCCATCGATTTTGCCATAAATTCCACTCAATACACCTGCCTTCCGAACCGAGTCCGACTAAATCTGACCGAATTTATCCAATATTCGTCGGTTTATCTGTGTGCCGTGCGGCGCGTGCACCCACCGCATGTACTCGTACCATGTCGCCAACGTCCCTCTACTCACCCGCCGCACCTCATATATAGGTATACGAAAGTATCTCGGGGCATCGCATGAATCCCAATATTGGTTACTTTGTCCTTAGAGTTCTCCATGTATCCATATCCGTATTTACGATCGACATTGGCTTATATTCGTTTTGTGGAACAGAGTTGGGGGCAGAGCTGCACCCCGAAAGATGTGGCTATAGTGGCTGCCATTGTGTGCAGCACTGATATGACCAGCTTCGTCGCCTGACATGGTATCAAAAAAGTTGTCATCTTCTTAAAAATATCCAGCAGATTGTTTACTGCTTCGTTAGGCGTCCTTTGTTGGTTTTAAAGCATTTTCCCCGCTGTCCTATATCCGAAGGATTTACCTCGGATTTGTGTTTTTCGATCCTCTCTCTCCCCCGTTTGGTATGGACGACGACGAGGACATGACTATATGGTTGCTGTTGATGAGATTCAACTCAATTGAATTTATGACGTGATACTTATGAGGCCGACCAAGGGTACACACATGATATAGGCACTTGGGGTAATAAATGCCTCAATTTAAGCCGAAAAACTTTTGCTGAGGGTTGTGTTCTGGATGAATAGATGGACTCGTCGATGGACCAGCGTGCTTAAAAGTATTAACCACCTCTCCATAGACTGCAAACGACACTTGCCCCATCAGATAAATCAAGCTTTGATTCATGCGATTCCCATAAAACCTGAAGGCGCACCTAACATAAACCCACTCTAGCAGAACCGTTTATATTAAACAAATAACTTTGCAGCCCCTTCCAAGGATGTTCCGTGAATCGTAGACTTTCTCATAACCGAGACCGGTATTACTTTTGCGCCACTGAATGTTACCTAATGCAAAGCCAGCTTCCAATGTCAACCACAACCGATGCGGAAACACAATCTGACAACACAACCAACATCCATGAAATTAAAAAAAGAAACCCACCACAAGTGCGGTCCCCTTGCCCGTTCCTGCAACTTATTGCCTGCCGTAGAAAGTCGTCCCCACACAAAAGCACATCGAAACACTGTGTGTGACATAAAAACTCACACCCAACTTAGCCCGGCCCGAATTCACATTAACCTTGAATCCTTAACCATAAAACAAACACTCACACGCATCCCTCCAGTGCGCTGCCGTTCTACCATTACCGCTGAAAGTATATTCACAGTACAGAAGAAGAACTCTGCCGCATGCAATCATAAATATAGTGCGAGAACAAAAGCGAGAGTTTATCCCGCAAAAAGGAAGGCGGTCGGTGGTGGTGGCTGTGTGGTGATAGTGCCAGTAGCACAGAGAAAAAAAATCACAGAAGTTTCTTATTTATGAGAATTGAGTCGAAAGAAACATGAGCCAGAGCCGGAGCCGCTACATGCCACGTATTTACATAGAGAGAGAGAGAGAGAGAGAGAGTGAGCTATCTTAGTGACCTCCTCTAGCTATGTCCCTATTCGGGTGAAATATCAACTTTATGATGGTATTTTGCATAATAGCTCTGCAGTGTGTAATCCAGTTAAATAAAGCAATTTACTATTATCCGCATTCTGTAGCAGATTACGAACAACATCCGTTTTCGGTACAAAGGAGTTATCGTTACTTGCAGTATTTAAGTTTTTTTTTTTAACATTTTGTTGTGCAAATTTCTGTTTTTCTTATATGCAGATTTAGTGCATAAAATCGGGTGTGCTTATCGTGGGTGGTACTTTGAAACAGAAATATTGTAACACACCTACATACATGACGAAGGATGCGTATGGGGTATTTACTGCGGCAGCACTGTGATTTTCTAAGGACATGCGTCTAAAAAAGGCAATATTCTCAGCAAGGTTGTGCGTCAATAGTTGGAAGGATGCCCTATTCAGCTGCCTTTTTGATGAATGATTTGGGTTCAAGGATATTTAGCTGACCCACCAGTTTTACCTCATTAAAAGTATTGCTTCGGAGGAGGGAGGTATAAGCAACTCTCCTTCTAAAGAGTGCTTACAGCTTACAGTACTTGGTTAAATTCTTAAAAATATGGGTCAAGTGCCATTGTAAAAATCCGTGAAGAAAGCTGTACTCACTATTTGATCCACTCCCAAAGAAGATGGACCGTAAGCTTCTTCATGTTGTGTATCGCATTCAGCACTCATCGTAGCTGTAAGGTATTCCCAAAGGGTTAAATCTTTCTGTAGTCTTTGTACGGATGATGAAAAAAATAGATTCCCGGAAATTACACAATTGGGTCGATGCTCTCTGGGGGTCTTTTCGACAGTTTTCATTTTGCCAAATGGAGGAATGGGAAAAACATTTATACAACAGATAAATCCACTGTCGAGCTTCGGTATGGTATTCACTGAAAAATTAAACGAAAAATGCTTTCGCATTAAAAGAAAAAAAAAAACGAAAGAAATAACGCGAAAGCGAAAATTTGAGTCACGTCTCTACATAACTCCTTTCGTTTCCGTCCTTCATTCTATTCACAAACGTAAAAAAAAACACTGGGTCGGCATTCTGTAAGTCGGAAACCTTCAAACGTTTTCGTGCGCACAAACGTTTCTTTTTGTAAACCTAAAGAAAATCATTCACTGGAAGCGAAAACGTTTAAACTTTTTGTTCTATGTTATAGACGGAGATCGTGCATGTACAAGAATGCATTGAAACGTTTTCGCCTTACGACTGCTGATCATTTTGTTGTGCACCATTCACACTAAATGCAAATGTTTTAGAGTGACATCCAGGAGAAAAAAGAAACGAAAACGATACTACTTGCTTTGAGGCAAACGAAAATTCATTTCGTTTTCGAAGTTACATGAAGTTTGTGCCAACGAAAACGATTAAAAACCCCTGGTACATTCATATGTAACCTTAAGACCGAATAAATTTTCGTTTTAGCGAAAACGAAAGCCATTTCACTCACGTTTTCATTTTTGCTTTATGTGACAAAAAAAAATTAATCGTTTTTTTTTTATTTCGCGCGACAAGGAAACAAGCAGAACTTTTTCGCTGACTTTTTCCTTTTCTTTCATTATTATAGTCTCCATTCGCTGAGCAGGGTTGAAAGCAGCTGACTTGAGTTGAAAGAATAGCTATAAAGGTGTTACCTACTTTTTAAGGTTTTTTTTTTTGCTTTGCTTTACATGCAGAATGCGGGTTTCACCTCAGCCATTGGCAAAATTACATCAACGCCTTTCACATTGCGCCGTACTAATAACAAATTTTAGGCTCGACTTTAAATTTACGGAAGCTCACAATTGCGAAATTTTGTATGGAAAATATAGCCACTGTGAACTACTTAAATTAAGAGTCGAAACTAAAACTTTTTATTGGTATAAGGCCCATTGACGTTAAAAACTCTATAACGTAACCTTTTTTTAAAAAAACGCCTAAAACTTGGTATATCAAATAAAAAGGCGCCCTTTGAGTTCTCTCTACGCCTATTTCCAATAAAATCCATTAAAGCATAAAAAAAAACAATTCCCCCACAGACGAGTTCCAATCGCTCTTTAAATAAATTAAAGTTATTCTCAATCGGAATTGAGTACCTACCTTTGTGTGGGCTGTCGAACTACGTCCAATTATCTCTGTTATAGCTACACAAGGGAGTGTCATCTTCGCAATGAATATGAAAATGTTATTCATATCGTTGCACCATTCAGGTGTCAGGACTCAATTAATTTTAACACATTTTCGTTCGTTTTCGATTTTTGTGTGTGCGTGTGTGTGTGTGTGAGCAAAGGAAGGATGTCGTGTTATAAATTCAGATCCAAAAGCTAACAAAACATAAATTGCATTGGCAAACTCTGCAATGGCTATCAGGAGCGCACAGGATGCGATGACTGCGAAATAATCTAAAGGTTTTTTTTGCTCTTGAAGTGTTACAAAATCAGACTTGGAGAGGAGTTTTCAGCATGTATATGTGTAACTGTAGGGTTACCGTAGTTACTACGGAAAAGGCGTTTTTTTCTTATTTTTAATAATGAATTAAAAATATATGGATAAGGTCGTGGGATGTAAGAACCAACTGGAAGAAGAACGTATTTTTTTTTCTTACCAGGGCCCGTTTTAAGCCACGCAAGGGCCTTGCCCCTTTTGGGGCGCTCATAGTAAGAAAAGCAAAAAACACAACTTTTGCTTAAAATCCATCTTGAGTAAGTTTTAGCACCCTCATTCGTTTGGATAATGGTTGCGGAAATCTAAGGTGCGAGAATTTTATTTGAGCCAGTAAAGAGCTGGAAACGATGGCTTATCAGGTATGTTTCTGAAAACGGAAGCCGTCACTGTGGCCAGACCATTTAAAAAAATTAAACATATACCCGGCTGACAGCATTCAAAAGTCCTCAGTTCTCTGCAAAAGCTTTGCAATTAAAAATTTCTGACTCGGGATAAAATTGCAGGTCCCCTCCAGTGTTGCCGTTGCAGCAAAGTGTTATTTCAACCTTAATAAATTTAATTTTAATTCACTTTAAATTTAGTGCAAATTTGGCAGCACTTTTATGTTCCAAACTGTCGTCAAAAAGAAAATTAACCTCTTTCTAGTTTGTTTTTTTTTTTCGTTGGCTTCATGCATTTTTCATCTGTAAGTTCGGTAATTATTTTATTGTTATCTGAGATTGTCGTTTGGTGCATAGACAAATCATACTGAGACCTCCAACTTCGGCCGATTATCTGTTACTTGCGGAAAAGCTTTTAGGTATTTCTGATGTTGATTAATTTGATAGACCTACCAGATCTTCAAAAAAAAAAAGCAAAAATCGCACGCAAATCTTCCGTCAAGGATGATTGAGTGATTTTGCGTTTCTTAAGGAAATCGACAAAAAGCCATTCTATTCGTCTTGTAATATGAAACTTACAAACAACAAACAGCTTATACGAATAGAAAGACATAGAAAATCAAAAAGCCGTAAGACAGATTTTTTATAATTGACAATATAATTACTTACATACTTTTCTTAACTATTAGAATTAATAATTTATTTATTTATGTTTTTTTTTCCAACCGATTTGTTTTTTTTAAATAATGTAAAATAAATAATTTTGTGCTCACATTTTTATTTTTTAAGATTTAAAAATGTCTGTACTACTATTTTATTCAAAATACTCCCCATTTTTTTCTGCAGTACTACCTTATAATATTTCTATCCGGCAACACTGGTCCCCTCTATTCATAAAAAAAAAACTCTCACCTACTAAATTTATTTCAGATTCCATTTGAAGACGTGGAAGTCTTTTACCGCCAGCGAATTTTTCTTTCATGTGGAGCTGGAACAGACCTTACCCTAAAAGCTGAATAAATAAATCTGGCGCATTGCCAGATAAAAAATCTGAAAATCTGGTTTTTCCGAAACAAAAAATCCTTTTTTTCAAAATTTTGTTCAAAATATAAAAAGAGCGAAATTTGAAATACAATTTTGAAGTATTTTACTACTAATACATACAAAACCATTTTTCAAAAAAAAAAACGTTACATCAGTTATTTTATCAAACTCGTTAAAATGCATGTTTCCTTGGAGTTGATGAAAACGTTAGTGAGACAGAAATTGTGCATGGGCTCTGTTCGACACACATTTTATTATAATCATGGAATTAATAGAAAAGTTTCTAGATTTAAAAAGTTCTTGATATCAAAAATCTTGAAATTTTTTGATTTCGAGGTAAAAAGTCTTGTGCATGTTTTGGAGCTCAAAAATCTTGAAAAAAAGAAGATATATCTTGTAATCTGGCATCACAGCTGGCGCTGTCTTTTGTGCAGCAATCCTGCGACCTGCCTATATTTTAGAAATTTGGTCGATTGTTTTTTGTATAAACTAAGCTGTACCCACCGGTGCGCAGTAGCTTCGTTGCTTAGATATACGTTCTTCCCTATCTCATCATCTTAAAAGGTTTACCTTTTGTATTGAGTCCCGGACACATTTCGTAAAGTTCTTTCTTCGGACTATGCACATCAGTCTTCCATATTTAACATCTTCAGCTCCTTTGTTTAGTGACAAAGAGCGTTTGCAATTAATTTGCCTTAGGTGCCACGCCCGAGAATGATGGAAGAGGCGTCTTACAACAAAATTTTGTTCACAAATCACAACTCACCTCTAAACGGGAAGAACTGGTTTGAAAAATGCATATTCCAGAAAGCGAAAGCAACCGAGCTTACACATCCACCAGAGCAAAATATCCTTTGAATTTTCCTTCGCACCTTGAAAACATTGAAAAGCCATTATCGCAGGATAACATTAACTTGCGCGTCTTTGTCGTATTGATACTCAATAGTATCTATTTGTCACTTCTTGTGATACTTCTGCCTGAACAGATCTTGCTTTTGTTGGCCCTTTTCCTCAACAGCATATCTCACAACCGGATATTAAGAGACAGAATATAAAAGCCAAACACTAAACGTCACATAAAAACACACCGATAAATCCACTAAACCCCATTGCCCCTTCCCTCATTATATGGGCCAACTTCTTTCTGAAGCCTCAAAACGACACAAGCAAATGGACCCATTCAACATCGAAAATGTTTGGCTCTCACCCCTGAAAGGAACCTCCCGAGTCCCGACCGTGCCCGCTGTACGGGCCCTCACAATCTCATTCAGAAAATTCGAAAGATTTTTATTTTTGCACGGTCATAAAACGGTTCGCTCCATTACAGTTGCTGCCCAGTGGCTGGGGCTTAATAAAATATGAACTCATTTTCTATCTCGTGCTTTCCACTTGGTCAGTTCAATACAAGTCGACATAAAAGCTGTGCGCACAAGAAACCAATCCTTGCTGCCACCCCGAGGCACCATACCTACCATGCACATAGTATACACGACAAGGTGTGCCTCAGCCGTGCTGCTGGTTTATTTGCTTTTAAATGATAGAAATGCGGATGCGGAGACCGAAAGATGTAGGTTCGGGAATTCGTTAAACTCCATTGTGTGGGTGGACGAAGGACCCCAGCAGTTAAGGTTGAGTTGAGTTAGTTTCGGTGCCATATTTCCGGTTGACTGCATCTCCTATATATATGCAGATTGCGTGGGAGAAATTCCTTCGAACTTAAACGTATAGTCACGCCGATACCTTTTGTGTGGGTTCTTTCAAACCTCACCACATGTGGAAGGCCGCACACATACACAGTACACACGTGTAAACGTTTTCGGGGTGGACGAAATTCCAAAACATATCGTTCCTTTTGACTTTCCAAGCAAGTGAAGGCTCGGCATCCAATCCAGCGAGGAACGTGGAGGACCAAAGCGGTGTCATTATTTAAATACAGAATTTTCTACGATAATTAAACATTCCGGCTGTGTAAACATAGAACGAATGTCATTACCAATATTGGAGTCATTTCTTCTGATAGATTGATGTTGGCTTTGGCCATGGTATGGATATGTGTGGCCACAATGTCTATCGGCGAATTGATGGGCAACAATTATTTGAGGGGAATCGATGGGGTTTTTTTTGCCGGCTCGTGTTTGCGATTTGGGGGCAGCAACCGAAACGGGCCGTTGTATAAAGGAAGTAGGAAATTGCTGGAAACAAAGGTGGGTCCATCAAACAAATGGTCCATTGAAGTGCTTTTGTGTTGTAAGTAAGCGCGTCATCAACCCCGTTCAGACTGACGGAAGCAGCAAATGGCTTTTGATGGTTGTTGTCATTCCGTAATGGGATACGTCCCTGTTCATACTGAAGACGTTCGTTCGAAAAGTTAAGCTATTCCATTCACAGTCTGTAAAAAGCAACTTTTAAACTTTTCTGTCTTTGACTTTCCAATCCGAAAGTCTTGTACTTTCTTACCTGGTTATCAAGCCTCGCATACTCGAGGTGTTGATTTCATTGTTAGAAATTGTAAAAGCTATAAGAATTCGAAATATTTGTGTTCAAGCTTTATACGTAAGGGTACCCTTACCCTTCAAATAATCAAAATGTGTCCTTTTGTCCGACTGTTGGGTGTTTGTCCGGAGTAGATTTAAGAACTACTGCACGAAATTGGGGCCAGTTTCCATAGTTGCACTGCAAGATGTTGCTGTAAGAACATAGAATCATGGTTTATCGTTATCCCTTGTGCAGAATCGACGATCTAGACTGACTAAACCGATATTTAGGGTTTTTTTATATGATAGAAAATAACCCCTATGGGCTGTATTAAATACCTTAGGCTTCGAAGTGGCAATGTGAAAGAGTGACATGGAGGCAGGCTAAAGTAGACAAGGAACACATTTATTTTATTTATTTGACATATGAATTGGACTCACCCTTAATTTTTAAGCTTATGCAAGGCAGTTTTGTTCGGACCAAGACACATTATAAAGGTCAACTCATTCGGACTGATGCGTCCAATCGCTGCGGTGACCATTCGTTATCTTTGTGAGAGGACGTGCTTTTTTTCGCCGTTGTGCCTTGTCTGATTTTTATACTAAAAAGGCGACAGTACCTACATTTTCCTTTTTTCACTAAACTGTACAACAAATGCTTAATTTTTTCCAGCCCTTTCAACGATTAAAATGATGTCCAAGGACTTTCTTCATTAACGAAACATCTGGTAGGTAAAGGTTTTTTTTTTTTAAGTGAACGCATGTTCGGTGCCCAATTGAACCTTTCGCATCATCAATAGAGAAGAACTTGCATCGAAGTCAATAAGCTCTAAATTGAACTTGATATGAGAACATTATCAGAAAAAAAAAAAAAATAGACTAAGCTGTTCAAAAATGTATACATGGGCATGGAGGAACAAACGGCCCTGCAATAGTACTGAAGTTCAAGATGGCTTCCACGTGGAAATGTCTTACCCCACGCATTGGAATTACATCAAGAAAGTTACACTTTTCTGCAAGAGGAGATACTTCCCCTTTTTTATTATTAGTTTTTCCCTAAATTCGAAAAAAATCACAGTTTTTTCCGCAAAGTGAAATTTGCACTTATTTTCATATGAAAAACTGTAACCATTTTTATGAAAAGGATTGAAATAAACATATATCATAAAAATATAAATATTAAACAATAATTGCCTTTTTTATTAAACATAAAATCAAAACGAGTGAGTTCATTTACATACACAAAAATTCGTACATATTTCATCCTAAATTTGAACAATTCACTCAATTTTAAACATTTAACGTTTCAGAGAGATTTTTGATTTTTCCCCTTTATTTAAGTTTGTCCCTCTTTTTTTTTCTTTCTTTTTTATTCAAAAAGAGCAAAAATTTACCCCTTTTCCCTCAATCTGGGATCACTGTTCTGAAGAGCTGGATGTGTCACAAAAGTTCCTGTTCTTTTTCACCGAACAACTATCGCAGCAGATTGAACGGTGTGAAAAACACTTTGCGGAGGACAATGCTTGGATATGAACTTGTTTTCATTAACTCTCTCGCAACAATAGCAAGCGGTTGTTCACGAACGCATTCAGGACAGGAGTATTAAATAAAATAGGAGTATAAAAAAAATACTTTACCTGAAGTTGAACAAACAAATTAAAGTAAAGTTATCAAAGAACCAAATTTCGCTTTCTTTGTTCTAGAAAAGTATCCCTGCTCCCTTCTAGCTCATTTCGAGTAAAAATACTTTCTCAAAAAGAGAAATTTTCCACAATCTGGCAGCATTGCAACAGCCTCAAAACAAAATTCCGATTTGTTGCAGTTTTGGATAAAAGTGAAAAATTAGTATCCACCTTTAAGTTCAAAAGTTAAAAGGACACTCACTCTTTTTCTTTTCGGAACATCTTATTTATGCGAAGCGGGATTTTTGGTGGCAACTGCAACAGAGAGCGAATATTGCTTAGAGGTCATTGTGACCCAATAAATGAGAGTGGCGTTCGGTGCCGTTTATGGTACGTAGCAGGGTTGATTTTGTAAGTTCATTTGTACTTTTTCGACCTTTTTCAAATAAAAAATACATTAGGTACAAAAACAAAATTTGTATTTTATAATTTTTTTTTGCAGTTTATTACAAATTTTAATAGCGTTATGTTTGCATTGAAAAACATTGAAATTGGCAATGCAGTACAATGCGAGCAATTTGGCAGCACTTTTTTTGTGCCCAACACTGTTAATTTTATTGATGTCAATTTGACATGTACCTTTTTGAATAGAATAGAAAAAAGAGAAATTTATGTACCTGTTTATTTTTATAAATAAATACCTTAAAAACAATATGAAAGACTTCGATATTAAATATTAGGTACTATTTTGTCATTTTAGGTACAATTTTCTTATCAAATTAGGTACTATAAACTTTGGTAAGAGCGCCATCTGTGCTTTCAGCCTAAAAACGTATTAAGGTGTTAGTCAGACGCACCCATTGATGACACAAACTGCACCCAACTTCACTACTGTGTAATGCTCGAAAAATGATTGTTTTTGTGGGACACACATGGTAAGCGTTTTAAGAGGAAAAAAGAATAAATTTAATCCGAGGAAGTCCTCATTAATAGTTAATAAATTAAGTAGAAAGTACTATACAAATTTTTAAAATATCAACACTGGCAACGAAGGTAGTTCAAACCTGATTTGGATGAAACGTGCTTCAAATTTCCGCCCATACTTCCTTGTCACAGCTCACAGACGAACAAAATGTACAACATTTTTGATTTACATTAAAATAATAGAATGAAACGAAATAAAAGAAAAAAATTATTGCATATAAATAGGCTACGCGTTCCCATTGTGAATAATTAAAATTAAATAATATAACCTGGTGTCATACTTTCTCAAGAAGATGTCAGCAAATACCTAAAATGGGTCGTATGAATAAAACGTAGCAATTGCCTTTACTCAAGAGAAATGTCAAAATCGAAGCATTTGCTACTTTTCGTATGAATAAAAACCAATTCGAGTTAGTTCCAACTTTTGACATGTTCGAAAAGCGGCGGCACAGACCTTTTACTCAGATCGGTATGAATAAAACTTATCAGACAAACCAAATGCTATGCAAATTCTGAGTCTGCTATTTAGTTGACTCAGAGCTTTTGTTAAATATTTTCTACGCACCTTTATAAAACATTTAAGCATTGGGAATTTTCGATGTTTTGTTTATAAATAGTTAAATTTGGTTTTGTTCGTGCAGGAAAACCAAACGTTCGGGCTGATAAAAAAACAGTATAAACAAAGAAGAATTGGTGACAATAAATATAAATAACTTCCAACAATTGTTTCGTTTCATCAGTCAACCGTTTCCTTAACTAATTGGTATGTGTACCAAAAAATAGTTGAACAAGCCGATGATTGGATCCATTTTCCGACAACGGAGGAAGAAATCAAACATCACCAAGCGATTTGGCAAATAACATTTTTGTTTCCCAGTATAATTGGAGCTATAGATTGCTTTTGATAATTTTCCGGCAAAAATTTGAAAATAAATTCAAAATAAACAAACCACCGGACAGTTGTCACTTGTGAAGTTTGACAGAAATTGAAAGGCAAGGACATGTACAGCGAAGTAAATGCTATGTTCGAATTTTCGAACTTACTTTAGCAAACTAGGTTTTTATTCATACCGATTCAAAGCATTTGCTAAGGGCTTTTACTTTGCTAAGACCTTTTACTCAAAGCAAATGCTAGTTTTCATTCATACGACCCAATGTAGTAAATTTTGACCGCAGGGTTCCCAGTTTTTAATATTTTCTAAAAAAAAAAAAACATTGAATATGTTTAAGCTCTGAAAAAAGCTGAAATAGAAAAAAACGATCACTGCGCACTGCGTTGAATGACCCTTAAGACAGTAGTACAACTAAAAGCAAACCTCATCAAGTTAGATTTAAAAAAAAAATATATATAGGTTATGTCAGCAGCCCAACTAAACAGGGATCGACTCTTTTAAACGGAAAAACCCAACAGATGTGCCAACAGAAGACGACCTCCCAAGAAAGCTAGCAAACTGGGATATCACATACATATGGAAGTTATAAAACGGCAGATGTGAAAACAATAAGACGACCTTCCAAGAAGGGATATTTCGAAGTCATAAAACGGCAGATGCACCGACAAAAGAGACGATGCGAGCACCAAACAAGAAACCGCGCCTTGAACACATAAATAGTAGCGTTTCTCGCTTATAGTAGTTAGTTTTTAAGAAGACTTAAATAAAAGAAGAGCTCTTGCTCTAGAAAAATAAAAACCATTAATTTTTAGTTAAAATTTATATATAACAGTTGTAACAATAAAATATGGAGTTCGCAATTTTTTTCTCTGTGTTGGCAAGTTGCTGAATTTTTTTTAATAATCATATTAACTATTATGACGTATCCATTCAAAGCCTTAAAAATATGGCAGAAAAAATGGGTCCGAAACATCAGTTAAGAAAAAAAATTACATCCTACCTCGCCTTCGCACGAATATAAGTAGTTCTACCAAGTTCTTGTGTTTAGAAATTCATTAGCATATATCACTTCACTATCTGACTATCTCACATCGCCCTTGAAGCACTCTAAATATTTTAGAGTAGATTTCGATCGAATTCCAACTCAAAAGTCAAAAGCCCATGTATTTTTTTCCTTCTCGGCTGCTGAAAATTTATGGATTCTCTTATCAGCATTTCCTTTACCATCTTCACTCTGGCAGATCAAATTTATTGCAGAAAAAAAACTTCGCGTCTTCCTATCAATTTCCAATGTTTCACTCTAAACTTGTACAACTTTGACGTCTATAGGGAGAGGGACTTCGCATTCAGTGACAGCACCAGCCATTTGGACTCGAAACGAAAAGTAAACTATATAATATATCAGGATAACATTTCCCCGGGACTCATCACATGTAAGATGTCATTTTCTACAGAAACACCACCCACCCACTTTACAAACAGAAATTAGTTTCAAATCGATTACGTACCGAAGACGCCCGTGTTACAACAGCTGTGCCAATACTCAGCGCTCAAATAGCAATGGCAATCAAATCGATTTGTAGCTATCCGAGTCAATTAAAAAAGAAATAATTCCCGCTTTCAGATCTGGCAAAAAAAAAAAAAAATCACAAAATCACAACCTATTTCCGAACGCATGTCAACAGAGGGAGAGTGATAGAGAACCAATTTGTGTATGATTTTCCATTTAATATGTTCGTTGGCTTGGGGATTTATTTTTTGCTCGTTGCACAGCTCCAAAAGCTTCTGCAATGCCCCAACACGTAGCTATCTATATGGGGAGGATTGGGGATGCTTGCACATACATTCCCGGAAACAACTTTCGATCTAAATCCTCTCACTTTATCCACCCGGTAAGGCCCATTGATGGATTGCGTTTCAACAGAAATAAAAAATCGCAAACGTAAAAAAAACCGATACACGTACTGACTACTGACGTACTCATTCACTGCGGCAGTAAATTAGCTTTCCATTGGAGTTGAGCGTAAACGCGAAAAGGAAAAAAAGAAAACAAACAAAAACCGACGCAAATCGCTATCGCTTTCGTCCTCGCTTAAAATACCAAAAACAATTCAAAAAGTCGTGAATAAATAACAACAAAAGAAGAAATGAAAAACCAAAGTCCTTTTCCATATGCAGTGGTATAGTCGTCCTTACGCCATCATCAGCTTTTCGAGTGCAGCTTCATGTTGTCTTTGGTCCTTTTGTGCGATTGCAGTTCCAACAGGCAATATAGAGAGTTCCCTGTTAGAGGTGAGTTGCGAAGTCGTCATTCTTGTCGACAACACACTGGTAATAGGCATCCGCATAACAAAGTGGATGACGTTTTTATTCGAGTATCCCTTTGGATTTAGCCATATGGCCTTGGCTTGGACTCCTGTTGTGGAGCGCTGTTTGTTTTTTTCATCTTTTGCCTTTGGAAGATTTACGCAAGACTGCGAACATTAATTTCCATTTGGGTAATTTATTTTATTTTCGGCTTGTTTTCGTAGCACAGCTATGCCGAATCTGGCTCATATCGTTCTGAGGCAACTGAAACGGGACAAATGATAAGACCTTTGTTGACTTCCATCCAAAGCAGGAGGGTAATTAATTACTACCCAATTGCACACTGCACAGTGCTGGGTGTGGATACATACATATTTTGCTATCGCAGATTAAAGTTCCATTAATCTTACAGTGATAAACGTTTTTTTATTCTTGGGTCTAGCCAAGGAGGATTGCAATGTGTTTGCTGGAATCGCAAATTGATTGGAAACCTGTTGCGATGTAGGAGTTTTAAGTCGATACCCATGATGACAGCAAAATATGTGTTTTTGAGTTTGAGCAGCGACTGCTGGTGGTCCTTGGAATGAGGGCAGTTCAAATTGAATTAAGGGCGACTATTTCAGGTAAAAAAAAAACTGTCTTTTGTTAATTTGTGACAACGTTTATTAAAAAAAAGTTCTATTCTTCCCTTCTATGGAACTGGGAGTTTTATTTGGTCCATATTTCAGTTTTCATATGGCTCTGAAACAAAAAGTGTGTCCTGCTTGGGGACCTCCTCAAGGTAGTCTAAAGTCTGTAGCCTTGTTCATATTTGTGTACTTGGTCCATACAACTACAAATTTGTGAACAAGTATTGTGTTCTAAAAATTACAAAAATTTCTGATCTACAAATTTGTGTTTGGAGTGCCAAAATGTGTAAAATTTCCACTGCGCCGCATTTGTTGTTGACTTGTATACAAAGCTTTTCTTACAAGTTTGATGAAACGTAGGTAGAATGCGCAATGAGATCTTTGTGGCGTCTCTAGTTAAAAATAAATAAATAATAATTCCCAAGTCTAACCTGTAAAGACTGAATATGCCTTTGAGAATACCTTTATAATTTAATTGCAAAATGTGTTTCGGGGAACCGTGATATGAACCGAGATATGTATTACAAACTAAATTAGAATTTCAGTCTTAAGCTTTAGTCGCATTTAGTATTTTTTTGTTTCAAATTTTACAACTTGTAACTATCTACGTATATTAAAAATGACCGACTTTCCAACTATAACGAGTTTAAATATAAAAATTGATGATCCGAAGAAATCTGTAGCCTATTTTACCACAATTACAATTAACAACCACAAAATTGTACTTGTGAATTACAACTACAAACTTGTAAACTAGTTTTTTTATTCACAAATTACAATTGGGATCCAAAAATTTGTGATTGGAATGCGAAAAGGATTTTGGAAATATGTAATTGTTTTGATCACAAGTTAAACAAGTGCTTTTCTGATTGACTTGTAATCGACTAGTGTTTTGTCACAAGTTTAATGAACGTCGGACGTCTTAAAGAAAACTTTATGGCTATGAATAAACAAAAGATGATATTTGTTGCGTCTCCAAATGGAGATACAAAAAACAATTGAAAGACGTTAACCAACGACATAAAAAATGAGTTGGAGTGCATTTGACACTTCCAAACATTAGATTTAAGTTAGACTGGAAATACCTTTGAGACGTGGCGTTGTAAAATTTGAAGCGGAGAACCATGCTAAATACCCGCACATTTATGCATTTAATACTAAAAAAGATGTTCAGCCTTTGGCTATTCTTGCGTCTAAATAGCGATTTGTTGTTTTTGCGATTTTGACTTGTAACTTTTATACAATTTTGTAATGTTGAAACTGCTGACTTGGTGGTAATGTCAGGGGTTTCACAGTCCTGTTGGCTACCTGTAGCTTAATACTTGCAATTGCTTCTCCTGTCTTGCTTAAAATCAAATGAAATATGTTCAGTAAGATTTAATAACTCCGAAGTGGCAAAGTTTGAACCCCACCGATAATTTTTTTCTCTCAACATTAAGACATCCTCAAATCAGTCGCCACTTTTGCTACATTGCATAATATAAGTCAACTTTTCTTTGTCGGTTATGTACTTTCGAAGCTAAATTTGTGAGGACAATTTTACAAGTCAAATTTCTCTTGTGAAATAACTCCCACAATTCATTTTCCCTGTTAAAAAGTATAAACTCACAAATAAGTATTTATTTCACACATTTGTAACTTGTAAAGTACAATTGCATATAAATTTTTTTTGGTGACACAAAAGTTTACAAATTCTCGTTTATAGAATACAATTGCCATTTTCCAGCAACATTCTGAGTTATGTTTAAGTCTTAATTAAAAGGAATTCCATATTTTTTGAAAGAACTACAAATTTGTAAATTATTAAAACAGGACCAGATCATAATTCCACTACTCTAGTTTTTGTTATCATTTTCCCTGTTAAAAAGTATAAACTCACAAATAAGTATTTATTTCACACATTTGTAACTTGTAAACTACAATTGCATATAAATATTTTTTGGTGTCACAAAAGTTTACAAATTCTCGTTTATAGAATACAATTGCCATTTTCCAGCAACATTCTGAGTTATGTTTAAGTCTTAATTAAAAGGAATTCCATATTTTTTGAAAGAACTACAAATTTGTAAATTATTAAAACAGGACCAGATCATAATTCCACTACTCTAGTTTTTGTTATCATTTTCCCTGTTAAAAAGTATAAACTCACAAATAAGTATTTATTTCACACATTTGTAACTTGTAAACTACAATTGCATATAAATATTTTTTGGTGTCACAAAAGTTTACAAATTCTCGTTTATAGAATACAATTGCCATTTTCCAGCAACATTCTGAGTTATGTTTAAGTCTTAATTAAAAGGAATTCCATATTTTTTGAAAGAACTACAAATTTGTAAATTATTAAAACAGGACCAGGTCATAATTCCACTACTCTTGTTTTTGTTATCATTTTCCCTGTTAAAAAGTATAAACTCACAAATAAGTATTTATTTCACACATTTGTAACTTGTAAACTACAATTGCATATAAATATGGTGTCACAAAAGTTTACAAATTCTCGTTTATAGAATACAATTGCCATTTTCCAGCAACATTCTGAGTTATGTTTAAGTCTTAATTAAAAGGAATTCCATATTTTTTGAAAGAACTACAAATTTGTAAATTATTAAAACAGGACCAGGTCATAATTCCACTACTCTTGTTTTTGTTATCATTTTCCCTGTTAAAAAGTATAAACTCACAAATAAGTATTTATTTCACACATTTGTAACTTGTAAACTACAATTGCATATAAATATGGTGTCACAAAAGTTTACAAATTCTCGTTTATAGAATACAATTGCCATTTTCCAGCAACATTCTGAGTTATGTTTAAGTCTTAATTAAAAGGAATTCCATATTTTTTGAAAGAACTACAAATTTGTAAATTATTAAAACAGGACCAGGTCATAATTCCACTACTCTTGTTTTTGTTATCATTTTCCCTGTTAAAAAGTATAAACTCACAAATAAGTATTTATTTCACACATTTGTAACTTGTAAACTACAATTGCATATAAATATTTTTTGGTGTCACAAAAGTTTACAAATTCTCGTTTATAGAATACAGTTGCCATTTTCCAGCAACATTCTGAGGTATGTTTAAGTCTTAATTAAAAGGAATTTCATATTTTTTGAAAGAACTACAAATTTGTAAATTATTAAAACAGGACCAGGTCATAATTCCACTACTCTTGTTTTTGTTATCATTTTCCCTGTTAAAAAGTATAAACTCACAAATAAGTATTTATTTCACACATTTGTAACTTGTAAACTACAATTGCATATAAATATGGTGTCACAAAAGTTTACAAATTCTCGTTTATAGAATACAATTGCCATTTTCCAGCAACATTCTGAGTTATGTTTAAGTCTTAATTAAAAGGAATTCCATATTTTTTGAAAGAACTACAAATTTGTAAATTATTAAAACAGGACCAGGTCATAATTCCACTACTCTTGTTTTTGTTATCATTTTCCCTGTTAAAAAGTATAAACTCACAAATAAGTATTTATTTCACACATTTGTAACTTGTAAACTACAATTGCATATAAATATTTTTTGGTGTCACAAAAGTTTACAAATTCTCGTTTATAGAATACAATTGCCATTTTCCAGCAACATTCTGAGGTATGTTTAAGTCTTAATTAAAAGGAATTTCATATTTTTTGAAAGAACTACAAATTTGTAAATTATTAAAACAGGACCAGGTCATAATTCCACTACTCTTGTTTTTGTTATCATTTTCCCTGTTAAAAAGTATAAACTCACAAATAAGTATTTATTTCACACATTTGTAACTTGTAAACTACAATTGCATATAAATATGGTGTCACAAAAGTTTACAAATTCTCGTTTATAGAATACAATTGCCATTTTCCAGCAACATTCTGAGTTATGTTTAAGTCTTAATTAAAAGGAATTCCATATTTTTTGAAAGAACTACAAATTTGTAAATTATTAAAACAGGACCAGGTCATAATTCCACTACTCTTGTTTTTGTTATCATTTTCCCTGTTAAAAAGTATAAACTCACAAATAAGTATTTATTTCACACATTTGTAACTTGTAAACTACAATTGCATATAAATATTTTTTGGTGTCACAAAAGTTTACAAATTCTCGTTTATAGAATACAATTGCCATTTTCCAGCAACATTCTGAGGTATGTTTAAGTCTTAATTAAAAGGAATTTCATATTTTTTGAAAGAACTACAAATTTGTAAATTATTAAAACAGGACCAGGTCATAATTCCACTACTCTTGTTTTTGTTATCATTTTCCCTGTTAAAAAGTATAAACTCACAAATAAGTATTTATTTCACACATTTGTAACTTGTAAACTACAATTGCATATAAATATTTTTTGGTGTCACAAAAGTTTACAAATTCTCGTTTATAGAATACAGTTGCCATTTTCCAGCAACATTCTGAGGTATGTTTAAGTCTTAATTAAAAGGAATTTCATATTTTTTGAAAGAACTACAAATTTGTAAATTATTAAAACAGGACCAGGTCATAATTCCACTACTCTTGTTTTTGTTATCATTTTCCCTGTTAAAAAGTATAAACTCACAAATAAGTATTTATTTCACACATTTGTAACTTGTAAACTACAATTGCATATAAATATGGTGTCACAAAAGTTTACAAATTCTCGTTTATAGAATACAATTGCCATTTTCCAGCAACATTCTGAGTTATGTTTAAGTCTTAATTAAAAGGAATTCCATATTTTTTGAAAGAACTACAAATTTGTAAATTATTAAAACAGGACCAGATCATAATTCCACTACTCTAGTTTTTGTTATCATTTTCCCTGTTAAAAAGTATAAACTCACAAATAAGTATTTATTTCACACATTTGTAACTTGTAAACTACAATTGCATATAAATATTTTTTGGTGTCACAAAAGTTTACAAATTCTCGTTTATAGAATACAATTGCCATTTTCCAGCAACATTCTGAGTTATGTTTAAGTCTTAATTAAAAGGAATTCCATATTTTTTGAAAGAACTACAAATTTGTAAATTATTAAAACAGGACCAGATCATAATTCCACTACTCTAGTTTTTGTTATCATTTTCCCTGTTAAAAAGTATAAACTCACAAATAAGTATTTATTTCACACATTTGTAACTTGTAAACTACAATTGCATATAAATATTTTTTGGTGTCACAAAAGTTTACAAATTCTCGTTTATAGAATACAATTGCCATTTTCCAGCAACATTCTGAGTTATGTTTAAGTCTTAATTAAAAGGAATTCCATATTTTTTGAAAGAACTACAAATTTGTAAATTATTAAAACAGGACCAGGTCATAATTCCACTACTCTTGTTTTTGTTATCATTTTCCCTGTTAAAAAGTATAAACTCACAAATAAGTATTTATTTCACACATTTGTAACTTGTAAACTACAATTGCATATAAATATGGTGTCACAAAAGTTTACAAATTCTCGTTTATAGAATACAATTGCCATTTTCCAGCAACATTCTGAGTTATGTTTAAGTCTTAATTAAAAGGAATTCCATATTTTTTGAAAGAACTACAAATTTGTAAATTATTAAAACAGGACCAGGTCATAATTCCACTACTCTTGTTTTTGTTATCATTTTCCCTGTTAAAAAGTATAAACTCACAAATAAGTATTTATTTCACACATTTGTAACTTGTAAACTACAATTGCATATAAATATTTTTTGGTGTCACAAAAGTTTACAAATTCTCGTTTATAGAATACAATTGCCATTTTCCAGCAACATTCTGAGGTATGTTTAAGTCTTAATTAAAAGGAATTTCATATTTTTTGAAAGAACTACAAATTTGTAAATTATTAAAACAGGACCAGGTCATAATTCCACTACTCTTGTTTTTGTTATCATTTTCCCTGTTAAAAAGTATAAACTCACAAATAAGTATTTATTTCACACATTTGTAACTTGTAAACTACAATTGCATATAAATATGGTGTCACAAAAGTTTACAAATTCTCGTTTATAGAATACAATTGCCATTTTCCAGCAACATTCTGAGTTATGTTTAAGTCTTAATTAAAAGGAATTCCATATTTTTTGAAAGAACTACAAATTTGTAAATTATTAAAACAGGACCAGGTCATAATTCCACTACTCTTGTTTTTGTTATCATTTTCCCTGTTAAAAAGTATAAACTCACAAATAAGTATTTATTTCACACATTTGTAACTTGTAAACTACAATTGCATATAAATATTTTTTGGTGTCACAAAAGTTTACAAATTCTCGTTTATAGAATACAATTGCCATTTTCCAGCAACATTCTGAGGTATGTTTAAGTCTTAATTAAAAGGAATTTCATATTTTTTGAAAGAACTACAAATTTGTAAATTATTAAAACAGGACCAGGTCATAATTCCACTACTCTTGTTTTTGTTATCATTTTCCCTGTTAAAAAGTATAAACTCACAAATAAGTATTTATTTCACACATTTGTAACTTGTAAACTACAATTGCATATAAATATTTTTTGGTGTCACAAAAGTTTACAAATTCTCGTTTATAGAATACAGTTGCCATTTTCCAGCAACATTCTGAGGTATGTTTAAGTCTTAATTAAAAGGAATTTCATATTTTTTGAAAGAACTACAAATTTGTAAATTATTAAAACAGGACCAGGTCATAATTCCACTACTCTTGTTTTTGTTATCATTTTCCCTGTTAAAAAGTATAAACTCACAAATAAGTATTTATTTCACACATTTGTAACTTGTAAACTACAATTGCATATAAATATGGTGTCACAAAAGTTTACAAATTCTCGTTTATAGAATACAATTGCCATTTTCCAGCAACATTCTGAGTTATGTTTAAGTCTTAATTAAAAGGAATTCCATATTTTTTGAAAGAACTACAAATTTGTAAATTATTAAAACAGGACCAGATCATAATTCCACTACTCTAGTTTTTGTTATCATTTTCCCTGTTAAAAAGTATAAACTCACAAATAAGTATTTATTTCACACATTTGTAACTTGTAAACTACAATTGCATATAAATATTTTTTGGTGTCACAAAAGTTTACAAATTCTCGTTTATAGAATACAATTGCCATTTTCCAGCAACATTCTGAGTTATGTTTAAGTCTTAATTAAAAGGAATTCCATATTTTTTGAAAGAACTACAAATTTGTAAATTATTAAAACAGGACCAGATCATAATTCCACTACTCTAGTTTTTGTTATCATTTTCCCTGTTAAAAAGTATAAACTCACAAATAAGTATTTATTTCACACATTTGTAACTTGTAAACTACAATTGCATATAAATATTTTTTGGTGTCACAAAAGTTTACAAATTCTCGTTTATAGAATACAATTGCCATTTTCCAGCAACATTCTGAGTTATGTTTAAGTCTTAATTAAAAGGAATTCCATATTTTTTGAAAGAACTACAAATTTGTAAATTATTAAAACAGGACCAGGTCATAATTCCACTACTCTTGTTTTTGTTATCATTTTCCCTGTTAAAAAGTATAAACTCACAAATAAGTATTTATTTCACACATTTGTAACTTGTAAACTACAATTGCATATAAATATGGTGTCACAAAAGTTTACAAATTCTCGTTTATAGAATACAATTGCCATTTTCCAGCAACATTCTGAGTTATGTTTAAGTCTTAATTAAAAGGAATTCCATATTTTTTGAAAGAACTACAAATTTGTAAATTATTAAAACAGGACCAGGTCATAATTCCACTACTCTTGTTTTTGTTATCATTTTCCCTGTTAAAAAGTATAAACTCACAAATAAGTATTTATTTCACACATTTGTAACTTGTAAACTACAATTGCATATAAATATTTTTTGGTGTCACAAAAGTTTACAAATTCTCGTTTATAGAATACAATTGCCATTTTCCAGCAACATTCTGAGGTATGTTTAAGTCTTAATTAAAAGGAATTTCATATTTTTTGAAAGAACTACAAATTTGTAAATTATTAAAACAGGACCAGGTCATAATTCCACTACTCTTGTTTTTGTTATCATTTTCCCTGTTAAAAAGTATAAACTCACAAATAAGTATTTATTTCACACATTTGTAACTTGTAAACTACAATTGCATATAAATATGGTGTCACAAAAGTTTACAAATTCTCGTTTATAGAATACAATTGCCATTTTCCAGCAACATTCTGAGTTATGTTTAAGTCTTAATTAAAAGGAATTCCATATTTTTTGAAAGAACTACAAATTTGTAAATTATTAAAACAGGACCAGGTCATAATTCCACTACTCTTGTTTTTGTTATCATTTTCCCTGTTAAAAAGTATAAACTCACAAATAAGTATTTATTTCACACATTTGTAACTTGTAAATTACAATTGCATATAAATATTTTTTGGTGTCACAAAAGTTTACAAATTCTCGTTTATAGAATACAATTGCCATTTTCCAGCAACATTCTGAGGTATGTTTAAGTCTTAATTAAAAGGAATTTCATATTTTTTGAAAGAACTACAAATTTGTAAATTATTAAAACAGGACCAGGTCATAATTCCACTACTCTTGTTTTTGTTATCATTTTCCCTGTTAAAAAGTATAAACTCACAAATAAGTATTTATTTCACACATTTGTAACTTGTAAACTACAATTGCATATAAATATGGTGTCACAAAAGTTTACAAATTCTCGTTTATAGAATACAATTGCCATTTTCCAGCAACATTCTGAGGTATGTTTAAGTCTTAATTAAAAGGAATTTCATATTTTTTGAAAGAACTACAAATTTGTAAATTATTAAAACAGGACCAGGTCATAATTCCACTACTCTTGTTTTTGTTATCATTTTCCCTGTTAAAAAGTATAAACTCACAAATAAGTATTTATTTCACACATTTGTAACTTGTAAACTACAATTGCATATAAATATGGTGTCACAAAAGTTTACAAATTCTCGTTTATAGAATACAATTGCCATTTTCCAGCAACATTCTGAGTTATGTTTAAGTCTTAATTAAAAGGAATTCCATATTTTTTGAAAGAACTACAAATTTGTAAATTATTAAAACAGGACCAGGTCATAATTCCACTACTCTTGTTTTTGTTATCATTTTCCCTGTTAAAAAGTATAAACTCACAAATAAGTATTTATTTCACACATTTGTAACTTGTAAACTACAATTGCATATAAATATGGTGTCACAAAAGTTTACAAATTCTCGTTTATAGAATACAATTGCCATTTTCCAGCAACATTCTGAGTTATGTTTAAGTCTTAATTAAAAGGAATTCCATATTTTTTGAAAGAACTACAAATTTGTAAATTATTAAAACAGCACCAGATCATAATTCCACTACTCTAGTTTTTGTTATCATTATTCTTATTTAATGAAATGAAAGGCGGTTCAACCTTTCTTTTTCTTTCAAAAGAAACCACAAATCATCACCCATTTTTGTCCCATCCTGTCGAACGTCATGCACAAGCCATTAGGAAATTACCTTGATCAGGTTAACAACTTCAATATCCATGCCGCGCACATTGAATTTTTATCGTACAAAGTCATCCGCGAAAGCCAATGATTAAGTCGTCAAAAAAGCTGCAAACTTTGTGGGATTCTTTTCCAACTCCCTATCCGCTGAGTCTTACCTTCTCCTTTTTTTTTTATTGAACAAGTTAATACACTCAGTTGTCTAAAAAAAAAATACCACCCAGAAGAGAATGCAACCTAATTTAATTTAAAGGACTTTTCATTCCCTTTTCTTCATTTATTTCTTGTCGTCTAATTGAAAAAAGGAATTTTCCATTAGGCAAATGTCCTTTATTTCCATTTTCCCCGTCAGCAGCACTTGCAGCCAACATCAAAATACCACCCGTTCAAAAAGTATGTAGCGGAATAATGCGAAGACGAAGATATAAAGGACATTGTCCACCACCCGTACACCATAGCCGAAGACAAAAGCAATTACAAGGAATAAGAGTGTCTGAGACCCATTTGCCTCGCCTGACAAACACATTATTCACTTGTGAAAGCTTCAAAAGTCGACAAATGAATAAAAATGTCGCCGCATCTTTCCATCTCCAAAAGGCGTTCATTATAAAATACAAAATATTTGGGGAATCCCTCTGGCCCCTTCGCCAACATGCAACAAAAGTGTGAGTAAAAAGGACAAAACGACCTGATGCCGTGTGACCTATAGAATTTTTGCCGTTACCATTATTTGTTGAAAAAAAATTAAAGCGCACTAAACAAAATAACGGAAGCCGAGTTGACAATGCAGAGGAATGGAAAATGGAGAACTGCAAGTAAAACGTGGAGGAAGAGAAATTGCACAACAATGGCGTCTGATGCCCACCGGACTCCGAAGGAAGAACTTTTGCGAAGGCCTTCAGGCTTTCACTCCTTATTCACTCCACTCGGGTAGGTATATATGATGAGGACGCAGACGATCGTTAAATGCGAAGATGGCAGGCAACCAGTCAGTTGTGTAGGCAATTCTTAAAATGGAAAAAGTTTCTCATTACGACTGGCGCGGCGTGCAATTAGGGTAATTATTATTAAAACTGAGCAAGGAATTGCTCCCTGGGCGCACACCGTCGCGCCATTCACTCTGGTACACAGCACCGTGCCAAATGTCCTTCGTTCTGGTGGCGGTGCGACTCAGTCAGTCTTGGGAAACTTTCAAAACTACTGCCATAATGATGACAAGTTTCTGTGATTTGTTTCGGGAGCAATCACAACCAGTCGGAGCATTAACGACGTCCTCCAGGAATGTAAAGTGGTCGCCATTCATTGTACTGATGGTGTAGTTATTTAAATTTTCCTTCTTTCTTGTTCTCTGTCACACACAATCGAAAGGCCCTTTGACTGTGCCGTTCTCTGTCGACTGCGAAAGCGAGTGCACTTGGAATCGGATTGTTTCGGTTAATTTCGTCAAATTGCTGCGGAACGGCGCTTTCCTCATTGGCTGCCATTATTCACTTAATAACCGCGACTGTGAAGCTTCATTGTTGTGATTAAGGGCGCCGCGAAAAGCGATTAAAATGCCTGCGGATATTTTTGGAACTCGCTTAAACATTTGGTGAAGCCATTTTAATTACACCGATAAATGTTGGGCGACACAATTTGTGCCTAGCAAATTATGGGCACTTAGGAAACAGATTAAAACTGAAATGACGAGGACAATTCTTCGGAATGTACCAGCAATTATGTAGGCGTTGGCCTAGGCACAAAGTGGCAAAGCGTTCACTGTGGGTACCTACCTGTTTTAGCAATACAAAAAGCCATCTTAGACACACTTCAGATGGTAATAATTATATGCATAAAGTTGGTGTTCGTATTTCAGTTGAAAGTTGTCGTGGAGACGTCAATGCTTAACTTTGTTTTAGTCATTTCTACACGGTTAAAAATATGGAGGTGTTTTTTAATACATCCGTAGTATTACAGGACTATGGAATACAAGAAAAATTGGTTTTAAATATTTCCAATTTATTAAAATATTTTATTTTAATCTGCAGCTTATTTAATTCGAATAGAAATGTATTAAAATTCTTTATTTTTAAATATAAATAAGGGTTTGATTCAAATACTTTTGCATTGAAGACCATCTTCCTCAATATTAGAATTCAGTAATAATAATAATAATAATTCAATAATTTAAAATTCATAAATATTTTACAAGATGTTTAATTTGAATACATGCAAAATATTAAATTTCAATATTTTCTCTGCGTTGTCCTATATACAACCCGAAAAATATTAAATTTAACGCCAGGATTTTTAACCGTGTATAAAAGCTACATAGAAATAGAACCTATTTGGGGTAAGGGACCAGAAGCATTTCTAAACTTCCAACCACCACTGAACTCGGTGCTTTAAACCTTCTCGGATACGGGAGTTTTGGTAAAATTGAAGGAATCATAGCGGATAGTTCACCTTTGTGATGACACTTTTCTTAAAGGCCAATGTAAATATGCCGGACTCAGTGCCGGATTAGCCATGTAGCAAGAGTAGCACATGCTACGGGCACCGCGCATTTGGGGGCCCCCTGCACCAACACTTTCTGACCGTAAAAAAGTATCTACTTAACCAAAAGCGTCTTATTCACTTCACTTTCATGAACACAGAATGCAATTACTTAGAGAAGTCGATTTGAACAGTATTATATTTAAAAAAATTCCCCAAGGAAAGGTTTTTTTTTTAATACCATAAACTTGCTAAGCCAAAGCATTCCAAGGATCCTTGATAGAATTTGCTACAGGCCTAGGGCTGGCTTAATCTGCCACTGGCCGGACTAATAGTTGCCCCAAATTTTTCATCTATGTGCTGTCGTCATCTTTAACTTCTGGGCACATTGCTTTATGGGATTTTCAGCCAACTGCTTAAGGTAGGTGCTATTTTAGCAATTATGCCCAAATGTTATTATATACTCGTACTATACACCTTAGAGCTATATTCGGCAGAGCCACGTCACTTTGGTCCAAAATGACTTTTTTGGTTGGAAAATTCACCACTTTTGAAGTCATGAATATATCGCTACAATTTTTTTTTTCTAAATGAAATTTCCAAGCCTATAAAAATAGTGATTTTTAAGAAAATTGCTTCACAGGGTGTTTCTAAATCTTAGGTTGAAGTAGGTAAGATTTTCTTTGAAAAACTTTAAAAACAGATAAAATATTACGGATCTTGTAAAAAAAGTCCCGCGGCTATTTAATTGTTCACAGGGTGATCCAAAATATTTTTCTTTACAACAGTGGATGCATAAAATTAGCGAACCAATTTTTTAAAGTTTTTAGCAAGTACTTAAACAGTATTTTTTCATTTTGTGGCGCATCAGTATATCCTACAAACTGTTTGTGTGATGTATTTTATATGAAACAGTGTAGGAAAAAAGTAAGTAACAAAGTTTCTTATACGAAAACTACTGATGTAAGAAATAAAATTTCTTATATAAAAACAACCGATATGAAATATGAACGAAAAAAAAAAACAGAAGTCAACACGAAGAGAAAAGATGATTTGGCGGGCTTTTTCTACTGACAGTAGCAAAGCTGTCATTGTCATTGAGAGGTGTATTCGCATCATACCGTAATTCGTTTACATACATAGTTGAGCTGTTTTTGCATATAAACTGAAATCCAGCTCAACAAAGCAAAAAATTATGTTTCTTATATGTGTAATGATTTTAATAAAATAACAAATTGTGTGAATAAAAATAAGTTTCTTATATCCGAGTGTTTCTTTTAAGCGAGTTTCTTATATAAAAAAAACTTGTTTATATGTGCAAAATATAGCAAAAAAATCTCCGTGTTTTCACATGCATTTCTAAAAAGCGAGTGTTTCTTATATCCGTGTTCGTACATGGATTGTTTTAACTGGGAAATTCAAGCTTCCCAATGTGGGGTAACAGGGGAAAATTAATATTTCTACCTGTTTTACTAGATCATAAAATAATAATCTACAATTAAATATTTCTTTCAACTTTTTGTAACGTTTAGGCAATAAATCAATTAATCCCTTTCTTTGCTAAGTTAGTCCATGTTTATGTATACTTTAAGAATAAGAACAATAATGATTAACAATAATTTAAGTAATTCGAAGAAACTCAGTTACAGCATACCTCGAAAACCCTTTTGGTTTAGGAGGAATTTATTCAAAAAGAATGGTTAAAATGGGCGGTTTTCAAAAATCAATTGGAATTGGCATTTATATAAAAAGGGACGCGGAAGTGGGTATATTTTTAACGATCAAAATAATAACAAAACTATTTTTAATTGATATAAGAAGAAAACCAAACGCTCTCATCTCTTTAAAATAACAAAATAATTGAAATATTCAATAAGGAAATTTGCTTTTAGGGCCAAAATGTCAGCACTGAGAACACGCCGTTTTTAAGCAAATTACAATTTCTCCGAACATTGCAAATAGTTGCAGTTACAATTTTGCATATGGTTTAAAAAATAGTTATCGTCAACTATCGTGGTTAATTTTCTGCGGGAACTCGCGAGAATTTTTTTGTAGGAAAAACCTACACTCAAACCAAAAAAAATGATAAAAAAGTTTGTTTTATTTATTAAAAATATTAAAACAATTTCGACGTTGTACAGAGCTTGTATAAGCTAAACGCGCTTGGACGTTTTTTATAGCTTGTATAGAGGTGGAATAGTATCGAAATGTCATTTTGACTTACAAAACTGTCACATCTTTTCAGACAGATAAATGTAATAAATTTCTCCTTTTCAGTACCTTTTTTGACACAAGCCCTGTATAACTAGTACTGATGGAAAAATGTTTTATAAATAAGAATTTTTGGAAGGGTGTATAAAGGCTGTATAAATACTTATACACTTCATAACTATACAGGTGCTTAGGCGCCTATTAGGCAAATTCTAATAAATAAGGCTGCTAGACTACATTCAAGAAAATTCAGATTTCTCGTTTGATATGCAAAACATAAAATAAAGAAGTTGGTTTTTCCTGTTTTTTTTTTCTACTCCAGAACAAAATTGAACAACTTTGAAAACCTCTATAGTCAAACTAGTTAGCAGAAAATTACTTTGTTTTGCTGTTTTTGAAGCTCCGCTTACATTTCTATTAAAATAAAAAACAAACCAATAAAAATAAAACATCGAATTTAGTATATTTGCCACGAGATTTGCCTGGGTGTCGGAGCGTATTATCAACAATGCAGAACCAATACTAGTACCTATCACCGGTAAATGACTGAAGGAATAAGACCGCAAGAACAAGCTGCCACCATGAGATGCCTTTGCTGCATTTCTGTGTATGACTCGCAGAGATCGCAGAAGGAACACAAGGATACGTGAGAATTAACGTGAACGAAAAAATCTGTTCGCAATGAAAAAGTGACCCGAATCTTCGGGAGCCTTCATCAATTCGGTCGCATCAAAATGGAGGGTCGGTTTGGATGGAAAGCTTTCGACAAAACGACCCTTGACATTCATACTCTCGAATGTTTTTCATTATTTCACGAAAGAGTGTCGAAAAGCGACTTTCGCTGTCGTCTCAGTCTCAAAGCGTCTGCAAAGCTTTAACCTTAAAAAAAAAAAACACTTTTCTAACCCTTTTTAAAATGTTGCTGCTGCAAAGTCCGCCTAAAGTCTTTTGACCAAAACGAACTTTTCGCTTTCATCTCAGATTAGGTTCCACGGTTAATCCAACCAACCCATTAAGCCGGATTTAAGCAGGAATACCCGACCAAAATTGGATCCCATGACCAAAAAGCCGGCGGTGTAATGCTGCAGCAGCTTCGTGTATAAATTAGCAACCTCCTCTGTTCCACCTGAATAGCCGCCCAAATTGCGATGAAATTGTCGATAGACGAAGTGGCTACCTTAAATCGCCGAAGAATATCCCTCCTTCCAGAATTGGGTCACACGAATTCGATGGATAGTATGATGTTGCTGCAGCTGTTGCGGATATTATGACAAACATTCCGTTCTCTGTGCTCACCAGCAGGAAAACTTCGTTGTCTGGTATGTGCGCCTGGAAGGCTGTGTCTCACAACCCGTTGCGCTGTTGTGGTTCGGTATCATGTTGACAGATTTATGAACCTTCAATGCAATAGCAGTTAGTCCTGGCTGACCTCCATATATAGGTACATACGCACCAAATACGTAGAAGGGGGTGAGCGCAATGCTGCAGCACCGCATCAGTGCGGTTGCACTGGCCTAGACCATTTAACTTTCCAGATTGATGTCGGACAGGGCCGGCAGACGCACTTTGTCAATGCCACAAATTGAATTCAAATGCAGATGGTTGCGGGCACACAATTCAATGGTCGGTGGCCAAATGCACGAAGGTCGGTTACACTCAGCCTCATCAGCCAGAAGGCCAGAAAGATGACGAGTGTACACAATACCAGAGCTCGTGCTCGGTATTCGTTCAAGGCATACCTATGCCGGTCGGTCCCATGTAAGCTGGCCTCATTATTACGCTGGAAAGCGCGTTTACTTGGTGGGCGGTGATGATAACTCTGCCATCCTCCCCGTATGGTTGCACATGCAATCGGAGGCTGGGTATACTGCTGGCTGCTGTTGGAAAATGTGTTCCACGCAAGTAAACTGATTGAAACGCGGTCAGATTATGTCCAAGGGTAGTTGGGTGCTTTTATTGCTGGCCATCCTCTGAGCTGCCTCTGATGGAGCAATTCTACGAATGTGTGTACAGAATTTTTTGCCTCAACAGTGTGTTGATGGATTTTGTTTGAATTCCGTGAATATTGCACAGGAAACAGCTGCCGGAAATCCATTAGGCACTCGTTGTTGGAAATTTCATTTTTTGGCGAAAGGCGCAGTGCTAGACCTCGCCACCCTGTTATCCGGTGGTACCTACAACTGGCGAATAATGGCGTACGTGGCTGTTGATTTCAATTTGTCGGTAGTTGGCATGGTACGTTCCGAACAATTCGACTGCGCGCCCCTCTCTCTCTCTCTTTCTCGCTGTCCATAGAAATATTTAGTTGTGCCTTGTGCATGACGTGCTGTAAACAATCAAAAAGCGAACCAGTGTTTTCGAACAATTTCGCCGAATGCAATTACAACTTTGTTAGGACGGCTCTTTTCGATATTCGTGCGCAATTTGGGTTGAGTTATGTGCGAGCGAGGACATGGCCCTGGCCGATAACTTTTCATTTCCCTCTACACAATTCTTTTGCGGGGTACAAATTACGAGACAAAGGGCTTGCTTTAATATGGTTAAGGTTCTACGTGCCTTGCGAGTGTTGCTTCAATGGTGGATTGGGAAAGCATAAATGGGACCCTCGGCGTGGTGGACTAGGACAGGGCTGAGTACCTGCAATCACACATAATGCACTTCCAACTAAATAACAAAAAGGTCGGTTCCCATTTAAAAAACGTCTGGAACTTTTCTCCAAAGTAGTCTCACAACCGGCGGAGTACCGCGGGGATTGTTGGTGTTTGGGCCTATGTTGTGGAGTTTAAAATAAAGTGCACGACTGGGTCGCGCGAAGTTTTCTCGCTTAGTGCGAGTCTGACTGAAATTCAAAGTCATTTAAACAACATTTCTTTTTCGGGATGTAAGCATTACTTGGTTTTTAGGGTTTTATCGAAATCGAAAATGGAGTTTTCGAGATATGAGCACTTTTTAAAGGGAGCGTTTCCACTGATTCGAATTGAAAATTAAAGACGCAATCATTTTGAAAACATCAATTTTACTCTATGTTTGTATTTTGGTCAAAATCGTTAGTGCCGTTTTCAGGTAAACTAAAGAAAACAAAATTTTTAAGAAATTACTTTTTTCAAAAATTCATTCTAGGATAATATAGAGATAGACTCAGTTTTCCATTAAGTTAGAAATGACCATATTACCTTAGAAATGAATTTTTGTTACAATCGTATGGACCGTTTTCGAGATATGTCGAAATTTCAAAAGTACCGTTACTCGATTTTTTAGCGAAAAACTGAGTATGCAGTTATGTTAACCTCACCTACTTAAGCTTAAATATCAATTTTTGTTGCAATCGTTGGAGCCGCTTTCGAACAAATAAAACTGGTATGAAAATTTTGTGTGGGAAGTACCATTAATATTGAGGTTACCATGCAAAAAAAAAAATCGCCCCGAACTGTAAGCCCCGAAACTTTAAATCCGAAGTTTGAACGAAATCCGTTCAGCCGGTTAGGCTGTAAGCCTCGGTACATACAGCCAGACAGACAGACGGGCAGACAGACAGACAGACAGACAGACAGACAGACAGACAGACGGACAGAATTTTGGGACCCACTTTTTTGAGTTCGCCTATCATCGTAATGTCAGAATTGATTAACATCTCTAGTTCAAAATTTTTGTACGAATACAAGATCTTTCTCTTACTACGTAATGGAGAAAGTTAAAAATGTCGATGCTGATATGAAAGACTGTAGTCGCTTGGAAAAATCAAGGAGGCTTTAACACGATCGTACGAAGTTGCCAACCGAAATACGAATAAATTTTATCAAAGGGATGTTAATCGAAATGGGTGCTCAAATTTTTTTGATTTATTTCTGGCTGTGTCGAATTGCACACGCGGTATACCGGTTGCGACAGAAAGTGTCAGAATTTCGAAATGTCATCTGCAACCAGTTGTTTCTTGAAGACGCTCCTTTTAAGGATTTTTCCACTGCGGCATCTCTCCCGACCGCCTGACAAACATCCGAAATCATATCTGTCATGAAAGAGCTTCTCATTTCAGCCGCTCGGACTCGGCATGAAATTGTAGGTCCCTAGAACTCGCGCAAAAAAAAAATAAAAACCGCACCCAAAACTAATGGTTGTGAGAAGCTAGGCCTGGGGTCCTTATACGGACCTGTTGCACCAAGTATTTATTTGTTTTAAGACGCGTTCAACACCGATGTAAGAAAAATACCTACATATTCCCATTGCGGTAAGATTTTTTAGGCGGACAACTCCGTAGGTCCTAGGGTCCCAGCCAAAGTTCCTCGCATCCATCCGTTTGTTTAAAAACAAGAAAGAAATAGTTGCCACAACAGGATTGTAAGGATCATAGACCTAGCTTGTCACACCCATTTTCCAGACCTCCAATTTTATGCCAGAACAGAACAGTTTGGTCCGAGAAGATTTCCTATTTTAGTTTCCAGTCTTTTGCGTTCTTTCTTTCGTAACACGCCTCTGTATCCCTGTCCCACGTAGCCAAGCCCATTGCAAATTTTACTGTACAAATGCAGCTCCAAGCTATATTGACGTTGGCAAAGCTCACTCCACTTGCAATCTGATGAATGCCCAGTTGGACAGGTGATACAAATCTAATAGGCATGTGGCGAATCAAGACACCCCAGCAGGATTAAATGATGCATATGGAAATGAACCTCAAATGCATGCCATACCAAAAGCAGGCACGTCCCCTAAATGGGAGATAATTGAATCCTTTTCGGATAACAACGTATGGCTGTATCATGCTTGGTATTGAAATAATTGGGCTACATTGCAGCACGCCTGACCCATTTGCGCTCCCGCCCCTTCCCCCAGCTCCAGAATGTGTCGTGAACCGTATAAATCAAAGGAAACGACCTCCGTTCTTACGCACAATAAAATTGTTATGCACCACGTAGTACGGTAGAAGTGTATATCTACGGGCCTGGAATGGAACCCCTTCGAGTCCGGCTAAGCAGGGGTTGCGGGTTGATTACTCACGCCTTTTATAGATGGCCAGTAGAGAAGGGACGATTAAAGACTATGGAGGACCCTTCGTCTCCGCTACTGCATTCCCTCACTACGGTCTCGCTCGGTAAAATTACAACATCGCAATAAAAATCGCCCGCAGTTTATTGTTGGCTTCACGCTCTCACCTCAGCCACACAATAATTCGTTTGTGCGTACAACAGGACCAGGTCTATGCTCCGCTATGGTATATTTTCGTAACCGTTGCTGTGTTGCCCTGGTGCGGTCTCGTATCGACGAGTATGGTAATAATTTACACGCTCAATGTTACAAAAATAATTCGCTCGTAATTCTGCCACTCCATTCGGATGCCGTTCAATGTAGAGGAAAAAGAATGAGCGGAGAACCCTCTGCTCCTCTGTCGGCGAATGCGCCCCCAAACGGAGAATGTAAATTGAGATAACAAAAGCCATATCCCCTCGTTATACCCTTAAATTTGCCCTATTACACCGAAGGATAATAACACTTTAAAGTGGGGCCTTATGATTCACTATGCGAGCAGGGCTTGGCTTGCTATTACGAAGCAGCACTCTGCAGCAGTCCCATCCGGTTGATCGGTGGTGAAGTAGTTCACCTGGTCTGGCGGCAGCTGGAGTTTTCTCGTTGCGACTGTGCTCCATAGAGTTTAATAAAATTTATATGAGAATACTTTTTATGGCGACTCTGGTTGTGTATCACTCTTGGAGATCATTCGGGATTTACCCGAACGGATACGCAGGTATATCAAAGTGTCGATAGTTTCGCGCAAAAGGATGAACGGGGAGACAAATGGTTGGCGGAGTCCACAGCAAAGCAATCTGTTAACTTCAGAGGAGTTTTATTCGCTTCCTTAAGCAATGTATTAAGTAGATGAAAGCCTCCTTATAAGGCTCTTGGCTGTAGACATGGCTGGAAAAGAGCTCAGTTTTGGTTGTAAATCACCCTTAAAGTCACGAAATCTCTTTTCTTCATTAATATGTTGGAGAATGTTGGCTGCAATTGGAGCTCACTGACGAAGGCATTGGAAAACTTCTAACCTAACTGATATCATCCTTTTTAAGAAGTAGGATGTGCTGAGACAAACTATGTGACCAATCAGCGTCTATTGGGATTCGAATTTGCCATTGAAAGCAGACCTAAACTAAAAGTCTTCAGCTTTAAACACTTAAGCAAAATTTCAGTGACAATCCGCATCGAGGTTTAAGTTGCAAACATGAGTCTTCGCCTTCGGTGGCTCGCAGAGATCCTTTATATTGAATAAATTTTATTGGTTTGGTAAAGCAATTTAAGATGATCTCTCTCTGAGGGTTTATTACTCTCATTTTGGTCGTTTGACGTTTTTTCTAGCAGCTACCTCTAGGAATTTAGGATTAATCGAAATTGCCACATCTAATTTGAACGAATAAAATGAATGCATTACTTTAAAGAAGAGTATCATTAAAAAAATTCAGCCCAAGAAGCATTCCTCTCAGTTCTACTAACAAAGAAGAGAGCTGTCGAAAAACCCCCGCACGCAGAGGGGGAAACAATTAAACGAACTTGTCCGAAAAAGGAAGAAGTATTGAATTGTATTGAATTGAGAAAAAAAGTCACCAAACCAAGATAAAATTAACCAAAAATCTGGAGCCGTTTATAAAACACAAATATAGCAAATTTACTGTCCAAAAGCTTGATTTTCTAAACTCAAATTATTTTATTTGATTTTTAAAATCGAAGTGGCTATTCGCACATAATTTTTTTACTGACTGACATTTGCCTGGCTTAGGGACGCGGGCTACGTTTTTGACGTATTTTCATTAAAAATAGTGTTTAAAGGAATAAGTTTTACCTTAAAACGTACAGGATCGTGCCCGAAAATGAAATACTGGAGCTTAGAGCCCTTTTAGCGAGCGAAGCGAGCCACATTACCCCTATTTGCCGTGGTTTAACTTTGACATTTACTTACGTAGCCGTATCCCGACAAAAATTGCTTATATGTATATATTATATTATAGAACATTTATAAATGAGGTGATATCGAGTTCGTACAGCTCAAAAAGTTACCATAAAAACTACAAAATTACCAAAACTCAAAAAGCAAAAAAAAAAATTACCAAAGTGGCAACTGTGTTCATAGGTCCTATCAGAAGCTAAAGAAGCATGCCAAAAGTTCTACGAAATCTGAGTTTATCACGAAAGCCTCCTTGTTAAACAGGAATTATGATTCGTAGTTTATGTAAATATATCAGTCTGACAAAAAATAATATCCAAACCATTTCCAAGCCCCAATCCAAAAAAAACTGATAAAGATGATACCCAAGACACTTAGCTTTTGATAGCTGAACGACAAAATTTGTGACAGGCCATGCTAAAACTTATTTGTCGAAATTGGTAGGGGATGCCAGGAGCTACAAACACATGACCAAGTATCGCCAAAACATTAAAGTCGCCTCGATTAGGAGGATATGGACATGTGACACGACTTGGGAAATATTAGAATAGTTTTCAGATGGCAAAAGACTTGTAGGAAGACCTCGGCTACGATGTCAAGACATAACACCAAAATATAGCACACAACTTAGTTAGGTATCAGCTTGTCAATGATTAAAGTCCTTCAACCATTAAAAAAAAAATGAGAGCTCAGCTTTATTGGTCTTGAAGAAGACGATATTATGTTCGTCAAAATGAACTCGTCGTCGCATAAAACAATAATCTACGGTTACCTATGTTAGGTTAGGTTTGTGGGCTGGCGATGGTAAGTCCGCTCCACACTTCAGTCAGTGTTGACCCATAGTGATACCCGTAGGGGGAAAGAGTTTATTCCTTACTCGTAATAGCCTATTCTAAAGGCTTTTCCAATAAGAGGTGTTATTGTGAATGACCCGCTATTTCGGTAGACAAGTTGAACTACGCCATTACTAAAAATGGAACGATACACGCTTCAACAACGCATTGAAACTATTAAAATTCACTACAAAAATGGTGAAAATCTTGCAGTCAGAGTTCGCAAGACTAAAGCATTTTTTGGTCGTCGATGATTAATGATTTTTTATGATCGGAGTTGGATGGTATTGATCTGGACAACGTTTACTTTCAACAAGACGGCTCTACGTGCCACACAAAACCATTGATCTTTTACGGGAAAAGTTTCCGAACCGTGTTATCTTTCGAAGAGGTGATCACAATTGGCCACCGAGATCTTGTGATTTAACACCTTACGACTTCTTCCTTTGGGGCCACGTGAAAGATAAGGTCTACGCCAACAGCCCAGTGTCAATTCAAGACCTCAAAGATAAAATTCGTGAGGCTATCGAGGACATAGGGCAACCACTTTGCGATTTGGTTATGGAAAATTTCATGAAAAGGATATGGTCCTGTATGCGTGCTCGTGGTGGCTGATGTTATTTTTCATTATTAACGGCATACCTTCCTCTTTATTATGAAATAAACATCCGATCATTTACCTCAAAAAATGGCATTTTTCTTTGAGTACCAAAATAACACCTCTTATTGGAAAACCCTTTATATACACGTTATGGTGACCAGTTGCAACGTGTTTTAACAGCAAGTGTCAATTTTTTTTAACTGAACCGTATTTAACTTTAAGTTCCGACTATTTATATAATTTTTCTAAAACATTTCTTTAGCATTTTATTACCACCTGCAAGTCTCGCATTTTCGAAGCAGAAATTTTCGCTATAACCCCACGGCGACGGTGAAATATATTATTTATTACGAAAAAATTCGCTGCACACATACATTCACATTCTCTCATTCTCACCGGCTGACAGCTGACGCATGAGATTTGATCAAACCTAAGAAAACCTGGTAAATTGTAATTCGTTCGCTTCGAGTTCCCCTGGAAGAGGATTTCATTCGCCGGCGAGTTCATTTAAGAATCGCAGGCGAAAGCTGTAGGTATTGTGGAATGGGGATGACGTCGCGATGTAAGATTCGCTGACGATTCTCCAAAAATCCACGCAAGCGAATAAAAAGCGAATATGTAGAGGAGAGTTTGTAAAGTTAAAAATTCTGCATATACAAATTCGAGGGGACCGTTCTGGTAATAAAGACGAATATGCGCTTCGGCTTAAAATATTTCTGTACAATTTTTAGCAACGGAAAGGACTCCATTTATTTAACATTAAATGAAGTCCTTTTATTCTCGTCTCAAGATTTGTATATTTATTTTGATTTGTATTTAGATTTGACATTTTTATAAATAAAGTGCAGTGGAGAAACCTAAAGATGTTATATGTATTTTTCTCGAGGACAGTCGCTAAGACCAACCACTAAGCCAAGTATTCAGATTGCAGTAGATTAACAACTTGATGATGACGAAGCTTGACAATTTTTGCGACTTAATCATCCACTTTTTCAATTGAACAACTAGCTCACATAATGAGCTCCATTTGCGACAATATTCCTCGTCCTACAAACTGGACCGCCCCCCATTGCTAAAGCCCAAAAACAGACTCGCTTATATTTTTAATTTTCCCGTATTCCCTACATCGACCCAAAAAAAAAGCTACCAAAACAATTCCCTCCACAGCTTAAAACTTTCAATAGCCGATTGCCTGTGCTCACATTCTAAAATGGCTCAAATACTCCATCACCCAAACTACGCAGCTTTCATCCATCCACTACTAATTGGAACACTCAACCATCGATTGTGAAAGTTTCTTCACAAATCTTCGTTTCGCTCTCCATGATGAAAATAGACTTCAAGGCGCGCGTCAATATACCTCTAGCTAATCCCCCATCTGAGATGTTTCCACCTGCCTAATCCTTAACTAACTGCCAGACTCAACTGTTTCAAGTTTCACTCAAACTTCCTTCTACTTAAGCGCAAACTTTCCTAAACTGCATAAGGGATTATAACAAAGTTTCTCTATATATACAATTGGGCATCAGCCATCAGGGCGGGTAGGGGTACGGCGCACACTTCACTCAATCGTTCATTTATCTCATTCGGCGATGGTTTATCAAAGGAGACTTTTCAATTTTGTTTTCATAATTCAAACACGATTCCCCCCGAGAATGTGACTATACCTGAACACGAGGCTGCAGACCAATTTTTAAAAGTTCAAATTGACCTCCATACTTGGGATTGTACGCAAAATTTGAACTTTTCAACTCAGGTATATATGAAGACTACAAAATTTCCGTGAATAGAAAACCAATGGATCTCGTTCTGGGCTCTAAAACGACCCCAATTACGGGAATGAATTGCGAATGCTTTTGGGGTGGTTGGATATACATACTCGTATTTCCATACAGAAAAGTGAACTCCATTTAGCCCCACACCCCTGCAGCATTCCAAGGGGCTGTTCATTGAAAAGTTCCGACTCTAGAAGATCTTCAGGTAATTCGTTGGTAAGTCGAGGTACTTCTTCAAGTGCATAGGAACGAGGTACCGCACCGGCACAAAGTTGTGCGCGAATATCTCACAAATTGGCAATTTCAAAATTTTCTTGGCAAACAGCACTTGAGGGGGCGGCTCGGCGGTACGCGACGAATATGATTCCAACGAATTGAAATGGAGAATCCCACTCGGCGAAGCCAATCGATTGGGAAAAGTTTCAATGGACCTTTGGATCGGTTTAGTTGCCGTGCTGTATTTGATGAACAAGTCATCGGCGGAAAAAAGTTTTCGCCTCCTCTTTTGGCGAGTTGTTTTGTTATTTTTGTCATATGCGGTTAATATGTAACATACTCGAGGAAATAGTTAGTCAGTCAGTTGGCAGCAGGGGTTGGTCAGCGTGCACTAATTGGGCATGTAAGACTGCAAGGATATAATTTCCGTCCTTTAATTATAGAGTAGTCCATGAAGAGTTCGGAAAACTTGTCACAGAATCTGTCACTTGTAATCACTTCGTGTGGAGGGATTGTAGCGTGCGGCTCGGAAGGAGTCGCAAATGGTGTAGATACCAATGCCGATAGTACTGGTTCCTGGACCATGGCCAGTGAATGATTGACGTTGACTGAGAAGTCATTCATTTAAATTAGGACCTTTATAGATCAACTGGACGTCCAGTGCGAATATAGTCGCAAACTGGTAGGTTTGGTACGTAGGTGTGCCTACTGTCCTTCTGCTGTGTCGTTGTAGATGAAGAGTTATGCCCTCTCAAACAGTGATGAGCTGGGTAGGATTTAGGATAATTATCGTTATGTGCAGGAGCCTGCAATTCATTACAGACACACACTGAGTTCGACAGATACCTTGCGCTGTACAGAGACTAATTTTTGATAAGGATCCTAAAGCATTCAAAGGCGCCTTAGGAATGGAAATGAGTTCAGGAGAGGAATATGTCCTTGCAGGGCAATCAGATTTTTTTCTCGCATTTTGAGTACCATGTGTATGCGTTTGGTTACCTTAGTGCAAGTTGTATGGCACAATTTCCAACAGGAATCCTTTGACCGATTTTGTTAATCAAAAATATTCCAAATCAAGAAAGGATAGTGTTTGTGAAGTTCGGTGTAATGGTCGTCCTAGCGGAAGCCTTCCACAGGGCGGTCCATACTTATTTAGTGGGTTTTAACTGCTGTGGTGTATATTGAGTAATATCTGCGATGGACATATTCAAATCAAATCACAGTTTCAACTCAACTGGATATATGTACGAAGCAGGCGTCCTTAACTTTGAAGACATTGATATGAGAACAGAGGTCCAAAAATACCTTAACCTCTATGACAAGGCGAGAAAAAGGTAAAGCCCCCAAACTAAATTGTTTGTTGTTTGTTGTTTGTTGTTTGTTGTTTGTTGTTTGTTGTTTGTTGTTTGTTGTTAAAAGACTTGACGTCTGAAAGCTACTGTCGCAAGCGACCACCGAAACTTTTGCCAACCGAATCTTCCTTCTCAACAAACACATCGCCATTCAATGCAGAGGATCAGTGGCAGAATTGCCTATGTGCCTTCGGAAATACCGCCACGGGTGTACTAGGTTGCACAAGGAGACCACAAGGAAACCCCTGGTTCTGTCTGGAGTACCGGCTGACAAATGCATCCAAGAAAAGAACTACAGGGTCCGCCAAATAACTTTTTTTTTTTTTTGAAAATGCTATAAAAAAAAAACTACTGAATATTTTCTCAAATTTATTTTTTTTATTTGAAAGTACAATCCTTCCGGTTAATAATGGAAAATAATTTCATTCAAATGGCTGCCTCGGCTGGCCATGCAGTAGCCTACACGATCGGTCCAATTTTTAAGCACATTATCGATTGTGTGGAGCTGTATTTCACCAATGGCTTCACGAATATTGTCCTTTAAAGCGTCAATTGTCTCTGGCTTGTCGGCGTAACACTTATCTTTTACGGCACCCCACAAATAATAATCCAACGGTGTCAAATCGCAGCTCCGAGGTGGCCAAACGACATCAGCTCTGCGGCTGATAATGCGATCTTCCGATAACGATCGCCATTGACTGTAACGGCCACTCCTTGCTCATTTTTGAAGAAAAATGGCCCAATTATGCCTCTGGACCAAATTCCGCACCAAACAGTGACTCGTTTTGGGTATATCAGCTTTTCAATGTAGGCGTGCGGGTTTTCTATGCCCCAAATGTGACAATTTTGCTTGTTTACATACCCGCCAAGATGAAAATGAGCTTCATCTGAAAAGATGATTTTTTTTTCGCACACATTCTGCAACATTACCATGATTTTCAAAGTAATGTCGATATATTTCCCAGCGTTGTTCAAGCGTATACACAACCATATTCGTTCAGCGGAAGGATAAAACTAATTATCTGTCAAATCAGACATGAGCTAAGTGTTACCATTCGCGAAATAAGCACTAGTTGAAAAAAAAAGTTAGATGGCGGTCCCTTCATATGACTCTCATGAAAAAATCCGCTTCATCGAAAATCAACAACAAAACAAATGCAAATGCATTTGGCACCACTGTCTCCAAAAACCCCCAATTTAAATCCGAATACAAACAAGTTAGAACAGAACCACTCTCATCAGCTAAAGTCTTATAAATTAAATTAAAAAAAAATAGTCCTTTCCATAGGTACTTGAATTTGGGATAAAATACTGCTTATCCGTTACTCTTTCTTTTTGGGCGCTCTTTTTTTATAACCCTTTGAGGGAAATCAAGCTGCCTATAGAAAATAAATAAAACATTGATGGATTGATGCTGTGTATCCGACTACATCCTCTGAACTTCCATTTTCCACCTAAGTCATCGCTTATAAAGAAACGAACAAATCGAGGCGATAACAAAAATCCGTAAGTGTGCGAAACACTATCAACTGTCGGCAGAATATCAGGGGTGTCCCTTAGTAGAAAAAAAAACAAAATATTTCTTCAACTGCTGGGAAAAGGATTTAGGAAATCATAGAGGAAGAAGCGGACAAATTGTTGAAGGAAAATGAAACTCCTTTGTCAGAAAGGATTTTCTGTTCTATTTAACTGGCACTGGCGGATTTCCCTTTAGCTTTTCCGTTGGAACACTGAACAAAAAGATGAAAAACTCCAAATACCTAAGTGGAGGAAAATCCGCCCTGTTATCAGGATATATACGAAAAATGTAATTAACAGATAAACATCTTTTCTCAGCTCGATCGTTGTTTTCTTGCTTTGTTTTCTGTGTTTTCTTTTTTTCGCAAAAAAGACGAAGAAAAGATATGGCAAAGCCCCGAAACAGAGTATAAAAGAAAAATACTTATAACTTAAAGCTGGTTGGAGTCTGATGCGGATTAGCCAAAATGAGTTTCAATTATATACAAGGCGAGCAACACATGTTGATGATTTCGTCCTTGTTGGGTATTTTTTTTTCTGCTTTTCTATTCTTTCTTGGGAATGTTATTTTATTTTTTATTTTTTTATTTTGTCTATTGTTTATGTCATTTATTTCATTTTTTATGGATGTGTGCTGGTGTGAAACGGTGATAAATGAAAACTGTTTCAGACAACAAATGGATGTATTTCTGAAAATGTCATAGCATTAAGCGCCTTTACAGGATGAGCTCATTGATTGTGTTACACGTTTCGAAAGGCGGAATGGGAATCGGATCAATTGAGACGATTAATGGAGAAAAGTTTGTTCGTTTGTTAAAAAAACGTGTGTCAGGGATTATTTTTGGACACACTTTGACTGGAAAAGGAAATCAACAAAAAGAAAACAAAGAGAAATACAAAATAAACGAAATGATAAATTGTTGCTACCTCTAACGGCACTTAGGCATTTATTTCTTTATCATTTGGGGCTGAAGAGGGTTTTGCGTTACTATTTTGAGGAATTTAACCGTCGAAATTTCGAAGCCAGCAGACGCGGCTTTCAAAGTGGCAGTGACAGAGTTTTGGGGCGTTGACGGAGTCCGAGGAGGGTCGAGGCAACTTTGACCCTCTGCCAAGCTTTGAATCTTTCCACAAGACAACAAATTTGAGGAAAAATCTTCGTAGTACAGGGGAGACCGCGGTAAAATCGTCTTCAGCTAAATTTTGAATTGACCAGAAAATCTGTCGAAAAATCTTTGCACAGGGGGGACCGCAGAAAAATCGACTTTGGCCAAATTTTTAATCTTTCCAATTGACCAGAAAATTTGAAGAAAAATCTTGGTACCACAGGGGACCGCAGTAAAATCGACTTCAGCCAAATTTTGAATCTTTCCAATTGACCGAAAAATCGACTTCAACCAAATTTTGAATCTTTCCAATTGACCAGAAAATTCGTTGAACAATTTCGGAAGTACATTGGTGACCACAGTAAAATAATCGACTTCAGCCAAATTTTGAATTTTTCCAATTGACCAGAAAATTGGGAGAAAAATCTTGGTACCACAGGGGACCCCAGTAAAATGGACCTCGGCCAAATTTTGAATCTTTCCAATTGACCAGAAAATTTGTAGCACAATTTCGGAACCACATTGGAGACCGCAGTAAAATAATCGACTTCAGCCAGATTTTGAATTTTTCCAATTGACCAGAAAATTTGGAGAAAAATCTTGGTATTACAGGGGACCGCAGTAAAATCGGCTTCAGCTTCAATTTGCAGTTGACCAGAAAATTTGACGAAGAATCTTGGTAGTACATTGGGAGCCGCAGTAAAATCGACTTCAGCCAAATTTTGAATCTTTCCAATTGACCAGAAAATTTGTAGAAACAATTTGGAAGCACAGGGGGAACGCAGTAAAATCGACCTCAGACAATTTTGAATTGACCAGAAAATCTGTGCAAAAAAATCTTTGCACAGGGGGGACCGCAGTAAAATCGACTTCGGCCAAATTTTGAATCTTTCCAATTGGCCAGAAAATTGAACGAAAAATCTTGGTACCACAGGGGGACCGCAGAAAAATCGACTTCAACCAAATTTTGAATCTTTCCAATTGACCAGAAAATTTGTTGAACAATTTCGGAAGTACATTGGTGACCGCAGTAAAATAATCGACTTCAGCCAAATTTTGAATTTTTCCAATTGACCAGAAAATTGGGAGAAAAATCTTGGTACCACAGGGGACCCCAGTAAAATGGACCTCGGCCAAATTTTGAATCTTTCCAATTGACCAGAAAATTTGTAGCACAATTTCGGAACCACATTGGAGACCGCAGTAAAATAATCGACTTCAGCCAGATTTTGAATTTTTCCAATTGACCAGAAAATTTGGAGAAAAATCTTGGTACCACAGGGGACCGCAGTAAAATCGGCTTCAGCTTCAATTTGCAGTTGACCAGAAAATTTGACGAAGAATCTTGGTAGTACATTGGGAGCCGCAGTAAAATCGACTTCAGCCAAATTTTGAATCTTTCCAATTGACCAGAAAATTTGTAGCACAATTTCGGAACCACATTGGAGACCGCAGTAAAATCGACTTCAGCCAAATTTTGAATCTTTCCAATTGACCGAAAAATCGACTTCAACCAAATTTTGAATCTTTCCAATTGACCAGAAAATTCGTTGAACAATTTCGGAAGTACATTGGTGACCGCAGTAAAATAATCGACATCAGCAACATTTTGAATTTTCTCAATTGGCCAGGAAATTTGGAGAGAAAATTTTGGTTCCACGGAGGGCCGCAGTAAAATCGACATCAGCCAAATTTTGAATCTTTCCAATTGACCAGAAAATTTGTAGAAACAATTTGGAAGCACAGGGGGAACGCAGTAAAATCGACCTCAGACAATTTTGAATTGACCAGAAAATCTGTGCAAAAAAATCTTTGCACAGGGGGGACCGCAGTAAAATCGACTTCGGCCAAATTTTGAATCTTTCCAATTGGCCAGAAAATTGAACGAAAAATCTTGGTACCACAGGGGGACCGCAGAAAAATCGACTTCAACCAAATTTTGAATCTTTCCAATTGACCAGAAAATTCGTTGAACAATTTCGGAAGTACATTGGTGACCACAATAAAATAATCGACTTCAGCCAAATTTTGAATTTTTCCAATTGACCAGAAAATTGGGAGAAAAATCTTGGTACCACAGGGGACCCCAGTAAAATGGACCTCGGCCAAATTTTGAATCTTTCCAATTGACCAGAAAATTTGTAGCACAATTTCGGAACCACATTGGAGACCGCAGTAAAATAATCGACTTCAGCCAGATTTTGAATTTTTCCAATTGACCAGAAAATTTGGAGAAAAATCTTGGTATTACAGGGGACCGCAGTAAAATCGGCTTCAGCTTCAATTTGCAGTTGACCAGAAAATTTGACGAAGAATCTTGGTAGTACATTGGGAGCCGCAGTAAAATCGACTTCAGCCAAATTTTGAATCTTTCCAATTGACCAGAAAATTTGTAGAAACAATTTGGAAGCACAGGGGGAACGCAGTAAAATCGACCTCAGACAATTTTGAATTGACCAGAAAATCTGTGCAAAAAAATCTTTGCACAGGGGGGACCGCAGTAAAATCGACTTCGGCCAAATTTTGAATCTTTCCAATTGACCAGAAAATTTGTAGCACAATTTCGGAACCACATTGGAGACCGCAGTAAAATAATCGACTTCAGCCAGATTTTGAATTTTTCCAATTGACCAGAAAATTTGGAGAAAAATCTTGGTACCACAGGGGACCGCAGTAAAATCGGCTTCAGCTTCAATTTGCAGTTGACCAGAAAATTTGACGAAGAATCTTGGTAGTACATTGGGAGCCGCAGTAAAATCGACTTCAGCCAAATTTTGAATCTTTCCAATTGACCAGAAAATTTGTAGCACAATTTCGGAACCACATTGGAGACCGCAGTAAAATAATCGACTTCAGCCAGATTTTGAATTTTTCCAATTGACCAGAAAATTTGGAGAAAAATCTTGGTACCACAGGGGACCGCAGTAAAATCGGCTTCAGCTTCAATTTGCAGTTGACCAGAAAATTTGACGAAGAATCTTGGTAGTACATTGGGAGCCGCAGTAAAATCGACTTCAGCCAAATTTTGAATCTTTCCAATTGACCAGAAAATTTGTAGAAACAATTTGGAAGTACAGGGGGAACGCAGTGAAATCGACCTCAGACAATTTTGAACTGACCAGAAAATCTGTGCAAAAAAATCTTTGCACAGGGGGGACCGCAGTAAAATCGACTTCGGCCAAATTTTGAATCTTTCCAATTGGCCAGAAAATTGAACGAAAAATCTTGGTACCACAGGGGGACCGCAGAAAAATCGACTTCAACCAAATTTTGAATCTTTCCAATTGACCAGAAAATTCGTTGAACAATTTCGGAAGTACATTGGTGACCACAATAAAATAATCGACTTCAGCCAAATTTTGAATTTTTCCAATTGACCAGAAAATTGGGAGAAAAATCTTGGTACCACAGGGGACCCCAGTAAAATGGACCTCGGCCAAATTTTGAATCTTTCCAATTGACCAGAAAATTTGTAGCACAATTTCGGAACCACATTGGAGACCGCAGTAAAATAATCGACTTCAGCCAGATTTTGAATTTTTCCAATTGACCAGAAAATTTGGAGAAAAATCTTGGTATTACAGGGGACCGCAGTAAAATCGGCTTCAGCTTCAATTTGCAGTTGACCAGAAAATTTGACGAAGAATCTTGGTAGTACATTGGGAGCCGCAGTAAAATCGACTTCAGCCAAATTTTGAATCTTTCCAATTGACCAGAAAATTTGTAGAAACAATTTGGAAGCACAGGGGGAACGCAGTAAAATCGACCTCAGACAATTTTGAATTGACCAGAAAATCTGTGCAAAAAAATCTTTGCACAGGGGGGACCGCAGTAAAATCGACTTCGGCCAAATTTTGAATCTTTCCAATTGACCAGAAAATTTGTAGCACAATTTCGGAACCACATTGGAGACCGCAGTAAAATAATCGACTTCAGCCAGATTTTGAATTTTTCCAATTGACCAGAAAATTTGGAGAAAAATCTTGGTACCACAGGGGACCGCAGTAAAATCGGCTTCAGCTTCAATTTGCAGTTGACCAGAAAATTTGACGAAGAATCTTGGTAGTACATTGGGAGCCGCAGTAAAATCGACTTCAGCCAAATTTTGAATCTTTCCAATTGACCAGAAAATTTGTAGCACAATTTCGGAACCACATTGGAGACCGCAGTAAAATAATCGACTTCAGCCAGATTTTGAATTTTTCCAATTGACCAGAAAATTTGGAGAAAAATCTTGGTACCACAGGGGACCGCAGTAAAATCGGCTTCAGCTTCAATTTGCAGTTGACCAGAAAATTTGACGAAGAATCTTGGTAGTACATTGGGAGCCGCAGTAAAATCGACTTCAGCCAAATTTTGAATCTTTCCAATTGACCAGAAAATTTGTAGAAACAATTTGGAAGTACAGGGGGAACGCAGTGAAATCGACCTCAGACAATTTTGAACTGACCAGAAAATCTGTGCAAAAAAATCTTTGCACAGGGGGGACCGCAGTAAAATCGACTTCGGCCAAATTTTGAATCTTTCCAATTGGCCAGAAAATTGAACGAAAAATCTTGGTACCACAGGGGGACCGCAGTAAAATCGACTTCAGCCAAATTTTGAATCTTTCCAATTGACCAGAAAATTTGTAGCACAATTTCGGAACCACATTGGAGACCGCAGTAAAATAATCGACTTCAGCCAGATTTTGAATTTTTCCAATTGACCAGAAAATTTGGAGAAAAATCTTGGTACCACAGGGGACCGCAGTAAAATCGGCTTCAGCTTCAATTTGCAGTTGACCAGAAAATTTGACGAAGAATCTTGGTAGTACATTGGGAGCCGCAGTAAAATCAACTTCAGCCAAATTTTCAATTTCCTGGAACTAAAAATCCCTCACTAAACATTGAAAACAGTTTTATAGCTGAGGCTTCACTTAAATCTGTTTGAAAGTTAAAAAATACGCTGATGTGTCTGAAACGGTAAAGTTTGGTTAGAAAAATGTAACCCATCAAGGCATTTTTTTTTTTAACCATTTAAAACAAAAGATTTTCAAACCGAGAGGTGAATTCTTCCATCAAAGCTAAATGTAAATATTCATAAGTACCTGTATAGCCGCTTTGTCGGATATTAGATTTTGATACCTAGCTTCAAAGAGCGCCCTGAAGTCCTTCATAAACTCGTATAATATGAGTGCCCATCCGAATACGTACCCGTGTGGAGCTTAGAGTGCACAATCTCTTTTTGTCACCTTTCCTTACATCTAAGCATGTTTGTGTAAACAAAATTTTGAATTCAAATGCAATCCCTTCAGCCAGAGGAATTCATGTGTAACCAATATACATGAATGAATGAGATTTCTAACCTTATTCGAGATTGCGACAACTTCCCGTTGCACAACCTCCTCAGCCCAGCATTTATGGCTGAGAAGGGAACCGAAATCGAATGTGCATCTCAACGAACTTCTAAATGCACGCAAACACACACAAACACACACAGTCAGGACTAAAGTTTCCTTTATGGAAAAAAGAGGGAAACTCTTTTTGATTTATTGATTTTGTGCACTATAATTCACCGGTCGTGTCGTGTTACCCTCTCTATGTCGAAGGGATATTTATATACACACGTAGTCGCGTGTATGACTAAAGAAATAACGATGAGATGTTGAAAATATTTGGCAAGCTACTAAAGAAATAAGAGTGCATGTAGCTGTGTGAGTATGATGCTTTTGCATGCACACACCTAACATGGTTGTGATTCTTGTGTGTTCTTTTGGGACCGCATTTGCAGGGACGGAGTCTTCACGAAGTGCAGCAGTCGGGTATAATCGTATTTCGTACAAAAGATAAACCAAATCGGGTAAGTATTTACTTACTAACTCATGAAATGTATTACCCTTTAGTTTACTGTTACAAATCTGTCGCCTTTCGTTCTTTTAGTGTTTCAGACTGCCCCGAGCTCCATCAACAAGGGCGCTGCCTCCCTCCCTTTTGGTGCCGCTTTTTCGTTTAATTGGAGTTCGGAATTACAGCTTAATGAGTCACGAAAACTTTCACTTCAAAATGTAGGCAATTGGCCCTTAGAAGACCATAGACTACCTTTTTTTTTAGACGAATAGCCTCAGAAAAACCTTTAAATGATTCTTGAAATAATTACAAAAAAATAGTGCATTGCTATATGTCTGAAAGGAACCTCAGTCCCTCTTTTTATCAACTCAAACTCAAAAGATTGCTTACCAAAGTCCTTTCAAGCTCAAAGAAGGTTAAAAAATCTGCCCTCAGACGCCCTACAAAATCCCCATCGACATCGAGTTCTATTCTACAGTTTCAATTCCGCTCCTGATCAGCAAATCGTTACCACACTCGGGGGGTATACGGAGATTGGTTTCTTTTTTATATGAGTCTCATGGGAAAAGGACTTTCGGTTGTATGGTGACTTTCGGATTGCGTTTAAAAGCAGCAAAGTCACACACCAAAATTGCGGTATTTCACCCAATCACATGATCTGAGCTTTTGCGGCAACCTTCACTGCACGTGGCAGTCGGATGATGATTCGTATTTTTATTTCTGGGTCCTGGCAGAAGGTATACTCCTTTGCACGCGATGCTTTGTAACTAACATTTTAGTTCGCCCTCCTTAAGGTTGCCGGTTCGACTCTGGTACAGCTTGGTCGTTCCATCAGTTGCCATAGGGGCTATCCATAAATAATTTTCAAACTTTGCAGCATGTAGTCAAGTTGAGATATTAGTTCCGGAATTTCTATATCATCAATGATTTGCAAATATGTTATTCTGCTAAGAGAGACGAGTTCGAAATTCAGTTGCATTTCGATTTCTCCTTTTGTAAGGAGTTCCTGGAATATTTATCTTTGGTGTCTTGCTAAAGGAACAAGTAATTATTTCTGTATAGGTGAGCTTGTCAGGCAATTGCTCTTAGATTGATTTGGAATAACATAGAATGCCATAGCAGAATTATTGCAGAATCAGCAGTTATTACCTCCGGGTGGCCAAGAGACGGCCACTCAATTGTCGAAAGTGCCATGCATGTTTCTACACTTAGTTGTAACTACTTGTGGCATATTCCTCTGCTGAAAGTCCTTTTAGTTTTGACTGTAACGAACAGTGTTAATTTTCCAGAAGATTATGTTTGTCGCAATCAATTGCGGAATCACAAAGGCATTAGGACACTCAATCAGGCCAACGGAAATGCACATTAAATGCGCATTTGAAATGCATTTCGATTTCCCCCCAAAGGACGAAAGTTATATGTTTTTTTCTTGACGACTGACGATTGTGTGCATAAAGCAGAAATCCCTAACTAAGCGGCAAATAAATGCGCTACTACCAGTGGATGGAAATCCGTTTTCCTTATTTATTCTCTTCGATTCCATTTCTTTTCGATTTCGAAAATCGGTTTTTATTTTCCAGTGCGAAATGCCAAGCGCAACTGGATCGAGATTATATTCAATGCTGGCTGAAGTTTGTACAATGGTTCGCCTTTGCAATATTAATACTGACTGCACCTTTTATGTATGCAATCAGTTTAGCCGAAGCGGGGAGATGGAAAGTTTGCGTTCAGACGAATCCAAATTTAGAATCCAGCGAAAGCCGGTTACCATTATACGTTATACAGAGTTGCGAGTACGAGTATAACGAATGGGGTGCTGGGAAATCCTTAACACTACCGTAGCAACTGTCTAGTCATAGAGAATAATTTTGGGAGAAAAGTTGGGAGTGTGGAATTTGAATTAGCATTGGAATGATTTTTCGCCTTTTGGGTTTCGACATTACGATTAGCATACAATTTGTGGCATTATCCTTGCCCACTTTTACCGTTTCATAGGAACAGGATGTGCGTTCGTGTTCGTTTGTGTTCGCCATAGGTGAGCTTTGTGCATTTTTTCGGAACGATTGTTGAAGCAAATGTGCTTGGTTTGGGGGGAAATGTGTTATAAACTCGTCCAGAAGTTTCCTGATGTTTTCCGATTTGCATGAGTTGCAGTTTGCAATTTGGAACAGGAGTCGGATGTGCTCGACGGTGCGCTTTGTGCATGAAATCCTAGATGGGTTGTGGTGTTGAACGCGTACTTGTATATTAGTTGAATTTTATTCCGTGAAATCGGCTTACCGCAGAACTTGCAACCACTTAGATGAGGCTACCAGTGGGTGGTCATTATGTGTACGATTCTCTTAAAACTAACGCATACATAAGTACCATCGGAATTTCATTCACATAGATGTCTAGGGTGTTGCTCAAAGATGTACGAATCAGATAGCTGCTCCTGGCTCTGCAAAAGTAGTTACTCCCTTTTGAAAAATTGTATTTACTTGAAGGTAAATGATGTAATGTGTCTCGAAAACGATGTATTTGCTTGCAACGCCATCTGTTGGTCGGCTCTGTAGCGCATTGTTCATATATTTTTAATTCTTTTTTTTTTTACAGTCAGTCGTGTTTTTTGGTTTTTTAAATTAACTTTTTTTATTAATTTTGGTATAGGGAAAGATGGGATCTCTGAGAATAACAGGCTACTTTTTGTCGCGAAAATAAAACGTGAAGGGGATGAAGTAAAGGATCCAAGTTTAAATGACGAACCAATTATTTCTGAAGTTAGGGATAATAAAATTCATCATTGGTATCTATATTTGGTAAGAAATAAATATATTTGCTGCGTATTTTACCAATGAATTTAAATGTGTAGGGCTAATTGGTTGGCTTAAAGATAGAATAGTTTTGGTCCCTATAAGTGGCGCTGTTGTAAATATTTTAATTGAGTTACTCGAAGTACTAATTCTACGCAGAACAAGTCGCGGGTACCAGCTAGTCCTAAATAGTTTTTAAAGCGATTTGGAACTATTTGAAAAAAAATATTTTTTTACGTTTTTCACCCACTTTTGTTGAATGTTTTTAATTTATTTAGTAATCGCGTTCACGTAAGAACTATCCTAAATATTTTTACAGCGATTTGGAACTTTTTGAAAAAAAATATTTTTTTTCGTTTTTCACCCACTTTTGTTGATTGTTTTTATTTTATTTAGTAATCGCGTTCACGTAAGAACTATCCTAAATAGTTTTAAAGCGATTTGGAACTTTTTGAAAAAAAATATTTTTTTTCGTTTTTCACCCACTTTCAGCCACTTTTGTTGATTGTTTTTATTTTATTCAGTAATAAAATATCTTAAATTTAAAAACATTTTTTTTACGTTTTTCACCCGCTTTTGTTGATTGTTTTTAATTTATTTAGTAATCGCGTTCACGTATGTACTATCCTAAATAGTTTTTAAAGCGATTTGGAACTTTTTGAAAAAAATTATTTTTTTACGTTTTTCACCCACTTTTGTTGAATGTTTTTAATTTATTTAGTAATCGCGTTCACGTATGTACTATCCTAAATAGTTTTTAAAGCGATTTGGAACTTTTTGAAAAAAATTATTTTTTTACGTTTTTCACCCACTTTTGTTGAATGTTTTTAATTTATTTAGTAATCGCGTTCACGTATGTACTATCCTAAATAGTTTTTAAAGCGATTTGGAAGTTTTTGAAAAATAAATATTTTTTTTCGTTTTTCACCCACTTTCAGCCACTTTTGTTGATTGTTTTTATTTTATTTAGTAATCGCGTTCACGTAAGAACTATCCTAAATAGTTTTTAAAGCGATCTGGAAGTTTTTGAAAAAAAAATATTTTTTTTCGTTTTTCACCCACTTTCAGCCACTTTTGTTGATTGTTTTTATTTTATTTAGTAATCGCGTTCACGTAAGAACTATCCTAAATAGTTTTTAAAGCGATTTGGAAGTTTTTGAAAAAAATATTTTTTTTCGTTTTTCACCCACTTTCAACCACTTTTGTTGATTGTTTTTATTTTATTTAGTAATCGCGTTCACGTAAGAACTATCCTAAATAGTTTTTAAAGCGATTTGGAACTTTTTGAAAAAAAATATTTTTTTACGTTTTTCACCCACTTTCAGCCACTTTTGTTGATTGTTTTTATTTTATTCAGTAATAAAATATCTTAAATTTAAAAACATTTTTTTTACGTTTTTCACCCGCTTTTGTTGTATGTTTTTAATTTATTTAGTAATCGCGTTCACGTAAGAACTATCCTAAATAGTTTTTACAGCGATTTGGAACTTTTTGAAAAAATATAATTAAAATATTTACAACAGCGCCACTTATCGGGTCCAAGACTATCCTATCCTTCAAGCCAACCATAGGTACCTAAATGTGTCTTGTTCATATATTTTTAATTCTTTTTTTTACAATCAGTCGGGTTTTTGGTTTTTTAAATTAATTTATTTATATTTCTGTATAATTTTCCAAAAACGGTGCTCAAATTCGTTCAGTAGAATCAGAGTATTTGCAAAACTTTGACTTGTGTATAAGAAGAACTACTAAAAAGCCAGCCAGTCAAAAACTTTATAAAGGACTTCAAGGAAAAACAACTTTCAAAGGTGGTCAAACTCAGACCCCTGTCGAGCAAATTAATATAAACAGACTTCGCCCCCATCCTAACCTCCATTTTAATTCTATTGTGGTGTTCTTTTGAGTACAGAATAGCACGTCCAACTTAAATCACCTTTGCGAAGCAAAACAAATTACATTCCGCGGCATTTGCCTCCACCATTAATCACATCCTTGCACTTTGCGTTTGTTCTAGTGAGCAAAGGGCGCCCTTTTGCTCCCTTTCAACTTGACTTTTTGCTGCAACAACTATAATATACGGCTGGCACTCGAGTAAACATCTTGGAAAATGTTTAAGGTTGGAAATTCTTTGATCCCTGTTCCGAGCAGGCAAACTTCAAGTGCTGCAGTGAAAGGATAAGTAAGGTACGAAACACCATGTGACAGCAGATCCAAATGTCATTCAACTTGGCCGAGGTATTTAAACGGGAAAATGTCCTCCCAAGCCAAAAACAATAAAAACCAACACCAAAATTAGCATAACATCACCTACAGAAGAAAGTGTAACAAAGGACTACCTATGCAAAGAAAAATAATCTGAGGTTTTGCTGAATCATTAAGGACTTAACACAGCGCCTCTAAGAAAGGACCACTTTGAGGAAAGTTCATAAATTCCAAAGGAACTCTCTATACTCCTCGTGCACAATTATTGTTCTTGCTATTTTGGTTTATGGTTTTTATTTTCGCAAAAAAAAAAAACAAGAAAACTTGAAAGGACTCCTTCGTTCAATTACAGCGGAAGCTGAACTAAATTTTCTACTGAATTCCATTTTGGTGTCTCGATTTGGTTTTGCTTGGTCGGCTTTATTATATCCGTATACAGGCGAAGTAAAAATATTCTTTGAGGACATTTTTTATCGTTGGCTGGATGCGGAAATCGTGCTTGTAGGTGGAAAATGCATCAAATCATTACGTGGAGTGCTGGTCTTAGGGCGCATTCACACTGGAGATTTATTATGGCTTCCGGTGTACATGTGTACATAAGGTGATTAATTCGAATACAGTTTGTAGCAATTATGGAATGTTGACTGCATTTAAAGATATATTTCGGCAAGAAAGGCCAAGGGAGCTCTAGAAGTTCTCCATTTTAAACAGAGGGGGATTTTTTTATAAGAATGCAAAACTGCCGATGATAAGTTTAAATATCCAACTTTGTCGAGAGGAACGAAACCAATGTTAGGAAGGGATATGTCAGGGAAACAAGATCGACGATCGAATATTTAGCGTTTTCAATATTCGTCGACCTCCACTAGATGAGGATTTTGTTCGAATGGAGAAAAATAAGAGAATTAAACCCTTTGCGGTAAGCAAATGATGAGAGAGAATCAAGAAAAGTTTTGGAAACATTTCTAAAGTCGTTGGACTATGTGATCCCCACTTAGAAGAACATTTTTGATACTTGGACCGCAGTTGACCAAGTGTTGTATAAAGATCCTCATGCCTAACCTTAGTCAAAAAAGTACGTCTTACAAGTACGTTACATGCGCGAAAGAAATGTGCGATAAAAACCCCACCTTCCACTAGAAGACTGCTCGTCCCAGTCTCCAAATGTGTCAAACAGCAACTTGAACAAGACGGGAACTTAAATTTTGTCAAATATTTTGAATAAACCAGCCAAGTAGGGAGGCTCCCTGTGAATCTCTGACCCACGACTTGCTTGCGACAAATATCAATAGCAAGCCCTCATAATACCTCGCAGTGTGCAGGGGGCCTTAGAATTTATCAATCAATGCTCAGCTCATGCATACAGTTTTCATGAAGGAAAGGCGTTCAGACCTTTACGAGTTCAATCAACCCTTTCAGTGGCGGGAACTTTCATAAGAATGTGACTAGACGCGTGTAGTGCTTATTGAAGCGGCCAATTTAAATGATTGCATTTCATCGGGCAATTCAAATGAATCCGATTCGCTGACGATTCAATTTAAAAGCCGTAGCCGAGAACCTACTTTTATATCGATACGGGTAGGCAGTTGTCAATCCTGCCGTTCGAATGGTGCTATAGGAATTTGAGGTTGGAATTGGGATTAGTACGTTCTGTTTCATATACTTTTAGAGCATGTGCAAATTTTAAGAATTATTAAAGAAGGAAAGGCCTTAGGTGTAGAAAGTACAGTGGGTTAAAAAATATTTAGTTGTTTTAAAAAAAAAATACTTCTGAATTATGTTCCGAGTACTAAAATCACATCAAGTGAAACGCGGCGAGAATGGGAGATCAGGGAGCAGCACACAGAGTACTTGTTGGCGTAATGAATAGCAAAAGGACCCTAAAAAACTACGACGGCGGTAGGATCACAGGCTTAAAATGTGCCATCAATACGTCGGACATGGCGGCAATGGATTGAACTTGCGCCAAACCTAAAGAGCTGCTGCAAGCTTTCTCAAAAGGTTATCAACTTTTGAGTAAAAAATATTGGACCATCCCGCAACTGGTTTTCGTTGTTTAATCTTCATCAAAATTTGATCAAAATGATCACGTTTCCCCTGTCAAAAAATGTACAGTTAGATAGCCTCCAAATTCGGTGATTTTGTTTTTTTTTTTTGGCAGAAGAAACTGCGACGAACTCAGAATCCCTCTGGTATCATCCGCATTCAGATGGACAAACGTTTGCATCATCGGTAATAAGCCGGATAATCGTTGAAGGGTGTCAACTGTAAACAGAAGTGCGGGGTCCTTCGAAACTGTTTATTTTTTCAATTAAAATGTCTTATGGCTCGTGCGGCAGTGATTTCGAACTCCCATGAAAAGAAAAAGTGACAGGTCGTTCAGCAGTTCAAATGAAAAGAAAATGAAACAGGAATGGCGAGCGGGTAGCGTGCCTGGTGAGGCACTTTCAACAGAATGTTATATGGCTCGTTAGGCAGTAGTTCCGCAACTTCGATAAATCGCATAAGCGACAGGAAATGGGTGGAAGTGGAGCGCGCTCAAAGACAGCTCGGTTTAAGAAGCAGTTCGTCTCGAATTTCATACCAGCCAACTTCAAGCCTCCGAAAATTTGAAAAGACTGGACTACGCTTCAATGGGAGAAGAAGAAAGAAGACTGTTGCCTTAATATGCATTAGTGTAATTTCGTACAAAGTCGCAGAAGGAATCGTGCGTCTTTTTCTGAGAGTTGGTCCAGTTCCAATGGCTACTTCAAGATTACAACATGACCACAACGGATATACGGAGTGTAATCACTAATTGATTGATGCAACTCCTAATGTCACGTTCTCATCAATAACTTTATTTACAGCCACCCCCTCCCGCAGTCGGGAAAACTTTTCTTACGCCAAAGATCATCCATTCGAATGTTTCCCTCGACTCTCTCCGAAAATCTCCTCTCCCGTTGAAAAGTAACTTTCACAATTAGAAACATTTGGGAAATACCCCCGCCGGAGATATGAAGCCCCCCCAATATCCTCATTGGCTTCGAGTTGAATCGTTAAATTAATTAAATCCAACCGCAAAATGATTCTCCCTTCCACCGAAAGCAACATTTTTCGTAAATTTACTTAACGGCCAACAAGGAAACCAAAGTCTGACTGCAAATGAAAAATCGTTTTATTAAAACAAAAAGCTTATTTGGTTGAAAGTTTTTTGATTAAAATGGAAGATGATAGCTGTACAGCCAATTGGATCATATTCCGGAAGCAAAGTACGTTTCGCTTTACACCACCACCACCAGGACCACACTCGAAGTACATACTTTTTAATAATATCCATGAAATTGAAAATTAAACAAAAGAAACTTCGTCCACAGAAAAATTAAAAACAAAGAGCTCGTATTTACTGGTCTACCCCTTGACAAGTACGCTTGACGCAAACTGTCACCCAGTTCGGGGAATACGAATATCACAGTGCATCCCTGCAGTCTTGTGAAAAAAAGCTAAAATTAAAATACCGCACTTCAGTTGCACTGGGCCCCCAAAACCTTAAGTAAAACGAACTTGCTTTTGCATGTTTTGTGGTAAAGGATCAAGAGAAGGAAAACTGAAAAACAGAGATGCTTCACCGCAAAGAAATATTTTAAATAAAAAGCTTATGGTGGACAGTGAGAGAAGGACTATGAATGAGCACGACGGGGTAGCTTGTCACTTGTATTTGTATGCTATTAATCGAACTATGGGGTGTAGGTTTTGGGTCTTTGATGATGAGTAGATCTATGCATCGTGGAAGTGGAATAGAATCTTGCTGGTAAGTACTTTGTAACAAGACACTTTTTCTACCAGTGTCCCTTGTAGAGATAAGTCGAAGTCAACGATTACTATGGTATCTCTATTTCCAGTTGTTAAACTATTTGGACCGTTCGGAGGTAGTAGGAGGCTCAGGGCTGATGACTTATATCAACTACAACAATGGAACTTTGAAAGTAAAATTTCGGGGCACTTTCGAGGAAAATGGGCCCTCCTCTAAGGAGAGAAGTTTTTTTTAAAAAAAATTATCCCGGGACTTTCTCGATGTCAGTACCCTCAAGGTTCGGCGGTAGGTATGTAGTCCGATACCTTTTCCACTGTAAAAAAAAAACGAGTTTTGCCGCCACTGCATATGGATGAAACAACAAATTTTAGGAAACCCAGAATTTGAGATAAGTTCAACCATCTTATGATCTGTACGTGGAATAGCTGAACCTAAAAAAGTACGCTTGCAACGTTAAATAAAGTGCACGACTGGGTCGACCGAAACTTTCATGTTCATCAAAAGTTTGGTTGGTTGTTTTCTTATTTTATTAAGTAGGTAGGTAAAGATCTGAGAACCGATGCTAGATTAAAGAAATGGGTGCAAATGAAGCGGGAGTTTCTAGTTGTGAAAGGAAGTGGCTGCAATTATTTTAAGGTGCATATTTAACAAGGTTGAAAACAGGGTAATATTTGCTAAAATTAAGTTTTGCGTAGCTGTTATTCCATTTTTTATCGGAAGTGGGGGAGATTATAACAAAAATTTAGCACAGATATGTGAAAATAGATAGGTAATTAAGAAAAAATTAATTTTTTTTGAATTTTTTGAGAAAAACTAAGTACGTATCTCATATTTGGATCAAAATCGTTAGAGCGGTTTTTGTAAAATTTCGCAGACAAAATAGTACCAAATATGGCAATGTTTAGTTTGAAAAATACTATTGCTTAACTATTGAGCTGAAAACCGAGTACAATTTATTGTTCGGGATGTTAGCATTACTTGGTTTTTAGGGTTTTATCGCAATCGAAAATGGGGCTTTCGAGATATGAGCATTTATTAAAGTGAGCGTTTCCAGTGATTCGAATTGAAAATTGAGAACGCAATAATTTTGAAAACATCAATTTAACTCTAAGTTTGCATTTTGGTCAAAATAATGACGTTTTGAGGTAAACTAGGGAAAACTATATTTTTCAAAAATGACTTTTTTTCAAAAATCCATTTTCGGATAATACAGAGAAAAACTGAGTTTTTCATTCAGTTATAAATTACCATATTACCTTCAAAATGAATTTTTGTTACAATCGTATGGACCGTTTTCGAGATATGTCCAAATTTCAAAAGTACCGTTACTCGATTTTTTAGCGGAAACTGAGTATGCAGTTATGTTTGCCTCACCACTTAAGCTTAAATATCAATTTTGGTTGAAATTGTCGGGGCCGTTTTCGAACAAATCAAACTGGTATGAACATTTTGTAAACTTTAAATCCGAAGTTCGAACGAAATCCGTTCAGCCGGTTAGGCTGTAGGCCTCGGGACATACAGACAGACAGACGGACAGAATTTTGCGACCCACATTTTTGAGTTCGCCTATCATCGTAATGTGAGAATTGATTAACATCTCGAGTTCGAAATTTTTTACGAATACAAGATCTTTCTCTTACTACGTAATGGATTTTGCTCTTTTACAAAGCCGACCTTACAGCCATCCGGAAAGCCTACAAGCTCACGAGTCTACAAGTGCTGGTTGAATTTATCAACAAGCGGTGCATATATCAGCACTGGACTATTGTAACTCTGTGTTGCAGAAGCTTATTACACCCTTAAAAATAAACTTGCTAAGCGGCGTCGTCCAAACAATCTTGAAGTCGGTTTTCAAACATTTACCCTGCATCTTCTCGAGACGTTCGTAAAAATCTGGCTAAGGTGTCTTCCTTCTCTTCGGGAATTAAATATTATATTCAGTAAGAAGACTGCTTAGGAGGCCGTTAAGTTGGCTTGAAGGAAGGGTACAACGCCCTCAGCTGAACTCTGTCAAGTCTTTTTCTCTTTTAACAAGATATACGGTATAGGTTCATAGTGTGTTCTCGAATTGTAGGCCGGATCTAAGAGTTGTGCTGAAGTCGGAACATGCTTGCAAGGTAATATCTTAAGCTTTGGATATAGGAGAACTTGCAGGTACCTGGCATTGGAGGGTAAGGACTGTGTTTGGTCATTTAGGCGGGGAAACTCCCGTATTTTGAACTTGTGCAGATCTGTCTCCCTCCCTTGCCGCAGCACAGACAACGTTCTCAAGCTCTACCAGAGCATAACTCGATATATCGACGGATAAAAGACCCGAACAGAAGCCTTTAGATTAATGCAAATACGTTAGCTGCAGGTGTAAAGGGTTTGAAAAGAAAACTTCTGCCGAGTGAATAATGTTGGGAGCGCCCAACAGATGCAGCTAGACAGATGGTCCGTTTAATCCTAAAGATAGTGGCTAAAAGTTCCATTCAAAAGGCCATTAAAACCATTACCAATAAAAAGATGGCTGCTGAAGCGGAATAGTATATCGTGCGAACTTTTCAAAGCAGTGCGCACCAAGCTTGTCAGAAAAAAATTGGTCAGATGGACCAATTCACTTCACGCTCGACGAAGAGAAGTTCAGCTTAGTATATCCAATTCAGGAGAAAGGAGTCCTCCGATACAGACTACAGAGGAATAGGTCTTCTGAACGTTGCGCATAAGATCTTGTCCTTTATACTGCGTGAATGGATTAGAATTTTGTCAATCACTCTTTTGGCTTGGAAAGTCAACAATCAGCTACAGATTCACTTTTCACATTCTGTTAAATTTTGACAAAAAATCTCGGACTTGCAGATCGACCACACCTTTATCGACTTAAAAGTAGTTTGGTTCGTAGTGTGGTGTGATGTAGCTTTGTGTCGTCTGGAGTCGTTTCGAGTATCGTGTCTGGTGTAGTTTCTTGTAGTGTGGTGTGGGCTAGTGTCGATTGTGGTGCGGTGTAGTTGGTGTATCGTTCTGTAGATTGTCGGTGCGGTGTGGTTTGGTCTGTCGTATAGTGCCCTGCTGTGGTGTCTGGTGTAGTTTGATTGTTGAGTTGCAGTGTTGCGTGAAGTATTGTTTTGTAGTGTCTGGTGTAGTTTCCTGTAGTGCGGTGTAGTCTAGTGTCGAGTAGTGCTTTGCAGTGTGGTTGGTGTATCGTTCTGTAAATTGTCGCGATGTGATTTATCTTGGGATTTGGTGTGGTATGGTGTGGTTTTGTCTGTCGTATCGTGCTCTGCTGCGGTCTCTGGTGTAGTTTGCTGTGTTGAGTTGTGATGTTGTGTGAATTATTGTACTGTAGTGTTTGGTGTAGTTTCTTGTAGTGTGATGTGGCATAGTGTCGTCTGGTACGGTGTAGTTGGTGTATCGTTCTGTAGTTTGATGCGTTGTGATTAACTTGGGGTTTGTCGTGGTGCGGTGTGGTTTGGTCTGTCGTGTTGCGCTCTGCTGTGGTGTCTGGTGTAGTTTGCTTTCTCGAGTTGTGGTGTTTTGAGATATATTGTTCTGAAGTGTCTGGTGTAGTTTCTTCTGGTGAAGTATTACTCTGAAGTGTCTGGTGTAGTTTCTTCTTGTGTGGTGTGGGCTAATGTCGATTGTGGTGCGGTGTGGTTGGTGTATCGTTCTGTAGCTTGCTCTCTTGCGATGTATTATGTGGTTTGCGTGGTCCAGCTATGTATTTCTGATGCAACAGACATCAAACTGCACCCCCAATACCTTTCCCAAAAATCCGTCCACTCTTCGTTTTGAAGGGAGTCAAAACTATTTTTTTTTTTCAAATGACTTACACAACTTTTAATAAAGTTTCTCACAATTATTGATGACCTCTCTGAATGTCGCTGATGCAGCGCGAATTCGTTGTGCATTTTTCCAGCTAACAAACTGTGTTTCTGTGAAACAGTTTTTTTTTCTCATTTATTGTTGTGCACTGCATCCGCGCTCGGTGAATTGAAATGAATTTATTGTCATTGTGGGGGCAGCGCGATAGCTGCACAAGAAAACGACAACGATGACTGCTGCTCTGGTCGGAGAATTTACCACACCATTCAGAGCGCAACACCCAGGCAGAGGTGAAAGCAAAACCTTAGTGCAAAGTTATGCAATTTAATGAAACTCCATCCTGTCGTCCTGTGGCAGTGGTGGCAGTCCACACTGTAAGCCGAAAAGTAATTGTGGGGATGTGAAGCAGTAGCAGACGAGGAGCAAACGAACAGTGACTTCATGTTCAGCATTTGTTGGCTTTTTTTTCTGCGTAAAATCCTTCTGCCCCTTTCGCACCGACACAGTCTTAAAAGGCAACCATGTGATTTGTACAATCACACAATGGGAATTTTCCAGGACATGCACTCTTGTACATATAGATATATATATTCCCTTCTTTGGGGTCATCATGAAAATTTACAGCGAATGCCATCATAAATCGCGTCGTCGTCGGTGGTGGTGGTTGTGCCTTCAACCTCCGTTCTACAAAATTTTAATGGGGACCGTGGCTCTCTGCTGATGGCGGCTTTGGACAATTTCCTTTTTAAGGATTCTATCATTCTCACATATTTTCCACTCAGAGTGCTTTGAGATTTATTTTTTTACTCCACTTCTGTCCGTTCCATCTTCACTTATATATACTGTAGACTGTAGTCCGTAGGTCCTTATGAGATGTGGGAAAGTGTGCAATATGTGTGAGTGAATGAAGGTGTCTTTCTATTAGACTTTTGGGGGCAACACTTTATAAGCACGAAAATTAATTCAAACTCATTTCTTTTTTTTGCTCAGGGCAAGTTTGGTGGTGGTCTTCGTGTATTGTTGAGATTGCAGATCCTTTTCTACATGTTGTGCTATTTTATCTGCCTGGGGGTGACTTTGCGTTGGGTACGACTTGACTAATTACACACTTAATGGGCTGGCTGTGAATTGAAATGGGTATTCTGCTCGGATGCAGGCTGCAAGTCCAAACTGCCATTGTGTCTGTAATTGTACGAGTGAAATTCATCTCGGGGTGGACGAAAGGCTTTTATCCTGGAATGCAAATGAATGACGAGATTTCTTGTTTTTTCAAAGTAATTTGCCGCTCGCATTGTGAAGGGTAATTGGAACAGTTGCACAGCAATTTGGCGGAGCACCCTGTAGTGCGATTGATGGTATTTGGGGAGCGGAGAGGTCATCCTTGTTGTCGGGGCCTTGGCAAGTAAATGGAGGCATGCATTATGTGTCCAATAAGTAAAATGAGCCTGATATCTAACTTAGTTTGTTAGAAGGGAAATATATTTTTGAAGCCCGGAGGAACGGGTGAGTCAAAAAGCAGTGCATAAGTCGTCTAAGATGGCCGTGATATACAGAACGGATGGACACCAATGCTCTGGGCCGTAAACCAATCAAGAAGATAGAAGACCTCAAGTTGATGTGGACCCCAACTTACTCTTGTAATACCCAACTATTGAAACGAGTAAGCGAAGAACCTGGCCAACTGAACAGGCTTGGCAGTTGGAGCCTTGGTTCACAGCGAACGCCGGAGAGCCATCTAAGAAAGTCACTAAGTGGTAAACTTTTAGTGGATAGGTGGTATGCTGAAAAAAGACTTTTGGAGATCCCAAGCTATAGAAAGTTCGAGAGTATCAGTTTAACCTTTGGAACTGCAAAATGAAAGGTACAGCTACGAGTTCTGAGCATCGACGTAGATGGTCTTCCATAAAAGAAAGCTCTGGAGGTTTTTCCGATTGCAGTCACGTTAGATCTCCTCACCCATATAGTACAGCTTGGCTGGAACAAGGTCATAGGGTCCCAGGACAGCTTGAGCTCTACAGGATTGCCTTATATCGATCCAAGTTTGTTGACAAGTTGATAATGTCTGGCGACCTACTTGTCCGTTCTTGAATATTGCGGTGAGGAAGCCGTACCGTAGCTGTACCGTTGCCAATCCAACTTCAAAACAAAATTTGTGTCATTAAGACTACTACTACCAAAGATGCCTCTCTTGCCTGTCTTGGTAGAACCGTTTTTTTTCCTACGAATGGCATATTTGGCCTTGATGCTACCTTTAAATGAGTCATTTACCCACCTACCACAACCGTAAGACTTCTTACATAAGAATACCGCTGACAAAGAGGAACCTCAAAGTCCAAGTCCTCGGTGAAACCACAGCACATGCAGCAAACTTCCCTACAAACCTGACCTTACCTAACCTAAGCCTGTCGCTCATCTCTCAATCAGTCCCAGCTTAGCTCCCTTCCTCTGCAAGGCCAATGGGTGGCTGCAGGTGGATGTGAAGGGATATATTGTTTGAATGAAAAGTCGTCCCCAGTCCGCCCGCAACCCCACCTACCATCAATTAAATTTTGAGACCACAATCACGTACATCTCTTAAATGTAAAACCAGCGTCCCTAATGGGTTGTTCATTTTACAACTAAAGAGAAATAGCCTGCCCACTACACTCCGCATAATGTTGCTAATTTTAGTACACAAGTTTCCCTTCCAGCAAACGAGGTCGGTAGGCACCTCCGCTGGCTCCAACTCTGATTTAACAATCGATTGTGTATTATGTGCCACAAAAAGGTACCCCTCTCGAACGTGACTAAGTTGGACGCTAGCTATATCTTATATAGCTGCAAACCTTCGCACCACATCAGCTCCTCGAACTTTTCATTGGCTTAATCCCTAAGCAGCTCACGTAGATTGAACTTGTTTAAATGCATCCCCTGCCTTCCATAACACCTTATCAACCGGCTATATAGAATAACCCACTGCTCCACAAATGTGTTCGGTATTCGTCTTGGAGCACATTCCCGCCACGCCACCCCATCACGTATAGGTTCTAATGGCTATCCTTTCCGGTCGTACCCTCTTTGATCGTTTATGCAAATTAAAATAAAGGGCTACGTCGCCAATTACACAGCTCCTATACGTCCCACATAGAAGTTTGTCATTTTTGTTAAGCTAATCAAAAGCTGCTGCTGCTGCTGCTGCTGCTGCTGCTGCAACTTTACTCGCGCAAGAAGTTCAAATGGCCTTCGTCCTTGGCGCGGTGCAGGCAAAACAACTTGCAACTGGAATATAATGATCTCGTGTTTGTCTTGTGCATCGTGGCGGCGCGGCATGAAGCGTCCGAGGAGGAGGCGCCCATCACATGCCTTTCGGTACGGCGTAGGTAAGGATAGTTATCGTCTTTAATAATTCATGAGGGGGGGGGGGGGGGGGGCACGCGAAGGAGCGGCACAGCAAATTTACTCAATGCCATAGAATACATGAATGCTAATATTTCCATGTTGTTTTCCTGTTTTTCGTTTCATTTTTTCTTCGTCCTTTTACCTCATTTCCGACTGAAGGATGAAGCGATGCTCAGTACACAGCACAGGCACAAGTTATATGAACCTAGTACCGACACGGCACACACAAGATTACCTCGAGGATGCGTTCCGTTCTATTTCTGTGTTCCCGTTTATACCGTCACACTAATGATGATGGCGCAAACACCATATCCCCATCTTGGACCGACAAGTTAATCCTTTTTCCCCGTTGGTATGTATGCGGTAGAAAGGGAACTGTGCCAGAAAGGTAACATCAACTATATACACAGGCTAACTGGCAATGGCAATACCCGAGTATACTGGGGCGCGGGAGCACACTCCATCAGAGTATAAAGTTACACGGAACGAACAAGTTATGAAGTGGTCCCGCATTTTGAAATGCGGGCATTATGTAAATTAAATGCAGGACCCGTGCAATAAAACAAACATCAAATATAATTTCAAAATGAAGAGAACAGTTTCGTCGTGTGCTATGCTGGGCATGGCGTGGTGGGGGATAGCTATAGCTACTCCTAGGGTACGGGCCGCATATTAAAATGAATAATTTGCTTTGCGAAATAATAAAGTCGACATTTGGATGGCGCTGCCGGGACCGGCTGCTCTTGGACTCTGCTGGGCAGGTAGTTTTAGTTGAATTTGTTGGCCGGGAAGTTGGAATTTCGTTAATTCGGTCCGGAGGTGAACGTATCGTGGTTGAGGGCCGGCGACTCTGTCGGTTTGTGGAAATTGGTCGTTCGAATTAGAATGTTTAGGTGGCGCAACAATATTAAAACTTACCAAGTGGAAACGTAATTATTGGTGCTTGTGCAACCGAATTGAGGGATGTTAACCAACTTTATAAGGGAAAGCGTGAATCTGTTGACGGTTTGGTGTATTTTTAGGAAAGGGGTTTTTTTTTTTTTAATTAACTATGTCATGTAACAGGCTGCGAATGGTGTCTGTCAATCGAGGCAACACCCCCTTGAGAATTGATCACCTATCACGACTTTTGGGAATCCTCTTGTGGGGGTTTCTAAAAGAGTCTAGTTTACCAGTTTCCACCAGCGACACTTGCAATCAATTGGCGGGGCAGTGAAAAGATGGGGATGACGATGAGCCATCAAGGCCGTAGCCAGACAAATATTTCGAGGGGGGGATATGATCTTTAAAAAATAACTTTTTATTTTAAAGGTTGGATTTTTGTAAAAAAAAAATTTTGTACTTGCTCTGTTCTCGTTTTAAAAAAGTGCACTTCGTAAACATTTCGGGGGTCGGTCAAACCCGTGTGATCCCCTCCCGCTAGTTACGGCCTTTTGTGCCTTAGTAGGAGCCAGTGTTGCCAGAGTTTCAAAATGGAAAATGATAAACTGCAAGAAAAATGATAAACAAAACAAAATGTTAACTTATTTCTTTAAATAAATATATTATTTTGTCTTTTTTTGTCTAAACACATTTTTCCTGTCTATCTGAATAATATGAAATAAAACTACCTCTTAAGGAAGGAATTCCGCGCCTGAAAATAGCTCAGAAAAAAATCTTTAATCTTTATTTACGAAAATAAGTTGCATTGTGTTTGAAATTGATGTCCTCTGTAATGCGCAAACCGATTTCGTTTCTGAAAATTTCAGATGGAAGGTGTCGTCAATACCAAGGTTTTTATGTATATACGCGGTTTTCGTATGTGTATTGGTTCACGAGTTACAGGCATTTTAGTGAACATACCTGTTTTTGTGCGTATATGGAATATATAGTGTTTTCGATCTCCGAAACCCCTCAATCGATTGCATTGATATTTTGTGGATGCTATGTTGCAGCTATGCTTAGTTGCAGCTTGAAAGATAGGAAAGTTTTCGACCCGATAGGTGACGCTGTTGTCGAGACACAAATATTTTAATTCTTTCGATTCGTTTTCGAAGTGAATGCCAGTGTTGTTAGCACTCTCTCTTCATTTATCCCACAAAGCGTACTCAAATTCCCTTTTAAAATCCCACGATCCTTTTAGTCGTCAAAATCCAGTTTTTTTAAAGTAAAATTTGTATTACACGGAAAGAAAATCACGTTAAATTAACCTTTAGTATAAAATCCGCAGTTTGTAATGCTATGATTATTTTTTGGTACTAGAAAATTTTGATAAAAGACGATTTACATGAGCTGTTTTTTATGGACATTCAGTGTGTTAATTATCATGGTGAAATACAGGTGTTTTGATAGAATTTTGCCAAAAATTTATATTTTGAATGTTTTTTTTGTTAGATTTCTGAAATTCACACATTGGTGCGTTTTCCCTTTATCCCACGGAAGGCTTTTCGGACATCGAAATTCCCACAAAAAGGGATAAATCCCGCGATATAACAACACTGGTGAATACTTCTATGGACGCACTGGAGCTGGCGAGTGAACTGGTAAATGTGTTACGGAAATTGTGATCTGGCGATGCAACGAAAGTGAATTCTCTCGAATTTTAGTTGATAAAATTACAAAATTTTTCAACCAGGAATTGAACCTGGGACTCTGAAATTCATAAGCTAGCTCTTGCACAGACACAGGACTACTGAATCAGTTGATTAAATGAAATCTAAGCTGTAACCACATGAAAACAAAATGCAAACAAAAACCGTTGGATTGGATTGCGTTATGAAAACTTTTTCAATGAACTGCGCTCTATTAAAATTATAATATTATAAAGATTTGATTTTTAAATTTCTGTTCTTAGTATTGCAGTTGGATTAACACAGTTAAATTTAGCATACATAGGGGGTGTTTTTTTTTTAGAGGTATAGAACTTTGAAATGGAATAAAACAAAGATAATTTTTTTAAATTGACATACAATTTACTTTATTCGGAAGATAATTTTTGGCATTAGGTATAATTTAAATATGACCGCCACGGCTGGCTCGGACGTAGTCCAATTTTCGATGACTTTTTCCAAAATTTGTGGCCATATATCGGCAATAACGCGGCGAATGTTGTCCACCAAGTGGTCAATCGTTTCGGGCTTATCGACGTAGACTAGCGACTTCACATATCCCCACAGAAAATAGTCAAGCGGCGCTAAATCGCACGATCTTGGAGGCCTTGGAGCTGTGTGACATGTTGCGCTGGCGTGTTGAAACCACAGCTCCTGCACATCATGGTTGCTCAATTGATGAACGAAAAAGTCAGTAATCATGGCTCGATAGCGGTCACCATTGACTGTAACGTTCTGGCCAGCATCGATTTTAAAGAAGTACGGACCAATTATTCCAACAACCCATAAAACACACCAAACAGTCAGTTTTTGTGGATGTAACGGTGTCTCAACATACACTTGATGACTATCATCACTCAAAATACGGCAGTTTTGTTTATTGACGTATCCATTCAACCAAAAGTGAGCTGCATTATGTTGACTGTAAAATGGACGTAGTGCGCGATACGTATTACGAACAGAACCATGATTTTCAAAAAAATTTGCACAATTTGGAAACGTTGTTCAGGCGTCAGTCTATTAATGTTGAAATGCAAAACCAAAACCAAACTAAAAATAAATCACTTGGCAGCAGACAAAATGGCCGCCAGTTAAAGAAGTGCTGCCATCTTAAAGTTCTGCACCTTTAAAAAAAAAAAACGCCCTTTATTATATACCTATCTACATTGAGCGACAGAAAACAAACCATAGTACCGAAACTATTTGCGTGGACGCGAACTCGGGAAGAAGCCCTTCCTGGTCAGATGCAATTCGCCTGCCACATCCACCGTGCTGCTTTTCGCAGTCTATTCTATGCTACCGCAAAGAGCAGGACAAATTTCCCTGCTTGCTCTCATATGATCGATCTCGTCGTTTACAGATGTTATGAAATTTTAATGGAGATAACTCTGTAGTCCGACACTTCTCTCACTGCGTGATATTTTCCACAGGGCTTGGAGTAGTCGTTATTTCAGCACAAGATTCAACATGGTGTAGTTTCGGCATTCTTCAAGTAGGTATGTCTAATGGAGCCGCACTCTAATTTAAACCCAAAAAATCCAAGGTTCCTGCAAAGCTAGATCAAGTTCTCAAAGGTTGAGTTCACAAAACTTGAAAGGTGTTCCAAAATCCGTTCCTAAAGCAACTGTGCGCGCGTTGCCTCAGACCGTGGACGTCTTGAAAATTGTTTAAGCATGTAGCGAACCAAAAATAATTTCAATCTCAGGCCAGACAGTTTCAATTTTAAGCTTAATCATAGTGAAAGTCAGGTCCAACCTTCAATTTATTTTAAAGCTAAAGCAACCCTTTCAGCATTAAACTCGCCAAGGAGTTCATGCTTAAAGTGCAACAATTGCTATAGCAAACTTTTCCTCAAAATGCCACAAGCCACATAAACACGAACAAAAACACAAACGACCCGTCAACAAGGTTTCAAAATGCAACACTCGCCCGACTGCTCTTCCACTGTTCACAAGTGTTAAAAGTTCACCCGAATTAATTTATAACCATCTAAATCCACACTGAGTATGACAACGGGTAAATCGACCAACAAATCGAATCCAATTGTCCGGCCAATAGACGGCCACCGGTTGTTCAATTGCAATCAGGACTTGCGGTGCACAACTCAATTTCTGACGTGAAACACTCCCGACTCGACCATTGTTCCGGTGGAACAGGCAGCACCCCCTGCTCTCTGCGAATGCCATTCCATCATCGGATTATTCCATCGGAACAATCGCATTGACATCGCGAGATGATGTCTGCGTCAAAATATTAAAATCCATGCTTCGTCGTCGGTAGCTGCTGATGGCGTAGCATCAGCATCATCATCATCGTAAAATCGCTGTTTGCACTCGTCAATCAATTTGTATACTGAGATTGTGTTCATAAAATTTAATGCGGTCCAGTGAGGTGTTGCCCATGAAAAAAAATGGCAAAAAATTAGCTCCTCACATCCCCTGGAAGCACACTCGGAACAGCCCAAATGGTTTCCGGTTACACGGTGCCGCCGTCGCGTCGGTCTGGAGGAGATATTTCCCCGCACTCATTAGGATTGACGAGGAGGTCGTACCGATCCATCGCTTCCATTGAACTAGCTAAGTGGTGGACAAACAGAACGAAAAGAATGCGATTGCGGTCAATCGTAGTTACGAAATATCATCACAAGGCCGCCGCACATAGCGCAGTGTAACCCCCCCCCCCCCCCCTCGTTATTAATGTCATCGCATCGCGCAATTGCAATCAGGCCCATTCCCAGCAAAGCCAACAAGGGGTTATAGGTATAGGTTTGTGGTTCGTACTCGGTCGGGACGGTAGCTTCGTGCAGTGAAATGATGTTAACGTCTGTTGCAGCCGACTATGATTAGGCTGAGCGATCATTTATTGAGATTGCGGTCTTGCGGGTCAACCGTGGCAGCAAATCGGAAAAGAAGAACCCAACGTGTAATTACATCGGATGCGCTAAACTGTTAGCTAGTACCGGAGGTTTTTCTTCTTTTTGTTTCTAACTGGAGGAGTTGTCTGCTGGAAGAGAATACCCTACCCACCATGGGCCTAGGGGCCAATGAACGACAGAGCATTGACCAAGTGCTGGGGGATTGCTTCGTTTCTGCACAAGTTAAGGGCAGTTGACAGATTGGGAAATGGCTTGAGAAACAAGATCGGAAGAGCCATTGTGACGCAATGTGTAACAAAGAAGCAAGATTAACGAGGGGGAAGTGTGATCTTTGTCTGCGGGACATACGAAGGGGAGATCTTGAGCTTGAGGGGTAGGGAACAGAGAGTAACCTTTAGTTATTGAGCAATGTAAGCAAGGCGGTACTGTCTTGAGTATTGAGCCAGTTGCGGCCTTCGTTCTTAGGCCCAAATCTGCCTCCGAGCTTCCTTAACGGGTTCCATTATTTATCTAGTAGGAACTGGTGCAGCTTCAAAAATTGAAATTTAAAGCCAATTCGCTCTACATTCGTCGCTGTTCTATAAGGCTACTAGGTTCCTATTCCGGTATTTGTTATAGGAATGGAAAAGCTGTTTACGAGTGGTGGCATAGTGAAAATAAGCCTCAAAGTGTAGTTTCTTTTTATCGGGAATTGAACTTTACATCCCTCCCTCACACAGCCTCAACAAGAGTCCAGTGAGTCCAAAGTATTACTGGAATATAATTGCGTTTGCCCGTTCTCCTTAAATCGGAAAGTCGTCCCCATTTAAGCGCGTATACAATACGAATCGATATTAGAGGTCATCTTTTTTACGTAGCAATGTTTCCTAAGCCTATCTTTATCCCCAGGCTGGGGACATCTATGATCGACTTTCTCTACTGTCCGTAACCTGATTCGGATGAAACAATATTGTCGTAAATATCGTCCTGGCACTGCTCTACTGAGTGAGGATTCTCGGGTTCAACACGCAGAAAGACACAAATTACATTTTGCGCCAGCTATCGGGTTAGGAAACACTTCACTCCAGCAGTCAGACGCAACTGGTCCGTTGAACTATGAAGGAGCGAAATTGAGTTTCAAACAATCTACTGGAAATTCCCCTGACTTCCGGAGAAAGCTGAAAATGCATTTTACCTTCAACTTACAGTATCAGCTGCATGATGTTGGAAACGAAGATTTGGCAGCAGCTTCAAGTAAATGCGGGACAAATAATCGCCGCCCTCTCCACAAGTGTCCGATAGTCGGTGGTATCACTTAAGCCTCTAGCCTCTAAGATGTGAAGCAAAAGTTAAGTGTTCCGAAGGAAAGCTAAAATGCTGTCTATATAGTATTTTCTGCTAAGAGTCTGCAACCTTACTGACATGCTCCCCTAAAGAGAATTGAGGTCCAGTGTTGTCAGTTTCCACGACGACACCAACACTAGACGACTAAATAATTTTGGAGCCATCCGTCAATATTCAACTAAATCCCAATTCAGGCTCAAACTCTGGCTGAATTCAGTCCTAAGCGCAAGAGAAGTCGACTCGATGAGCTGCTTAGCCTTTGCAGATGCCTTTCATCTTTCCCTTGGTGGTAATATTTTTTCTCACTGATGGTAAGAGAAGCAGCAATGGACCCAGCTTATGATCAATGTTGCCGCAAATTTTTTTTTAAAGTGTAAACATTTTTTTCAAAAAGTGTAAGAAATGGAAAAAAAATGTAACAAACTGAAAACTGTATTTTCTCGTTCCCTCCCGTTCCCATTCCCACTCGCAGTTTGATGTTTGGAACAACTTGTGCTCTGTGTAAACAAACAAATACATTGACAGAAATTGGTAGAAGTTTTTTCGAAAGAAAGTTGAACTTTTCAATATTTTTTAACGAGAAAAACAAAAAAAGATTTTAATGGGAAAAAGTGAAACATTGCGAAAAAACATTGTAACATTGTAACGAAATTATAAAATTATTAAAAAGTGTAACACTTTTGTTACGCTTGTATCATTGTGGCATCGCTGCTTATGATGCTATCATGAGAGAATTCACTTTCGTACCTATCTAAGCCTAAGAAGGAGGAACACGAGGCCATAGCTAGTGCGACCTATTCACAAAGGGGGAATCGCTACGGGTCCACATTGACCTTTAGTGCGGCGAAGATGGGTGTACTTTTTTGTTCAATCCGGAAACGTATCCTTCACCCCATTGGTCCCAGACTGTGAAAATTGTTTTTCCCTTTTTTTTTATCAGCAAAGGCAAAAAGTTGCCCCTGAATTCGAAAAAAGTTCCCCTTTTTTTCCCCTAAGTGAAATTTGTCTTCATTTTTAAATGGAAAAATTAAAAAAAAAATTAAGTCGCTTTAGAACTGTCTTATTAAAAAGCTATAATATAAAAATATACATATTATGCAAGGATCAGTTTGCTAATTCTCTAAAAACCTAAAATAAAATAAAAACTTTAACATTAAATTAATTTTATATATATATAATATTAAACATTAAGTGAATGCATTCAGATACAGAAAAATTCTTACAAAGACGTTCGATGGGCTGTTTTCTTCCATATTTAGTGTGAACATTTCATTCTGAGCAAAACTTTATTTGTAATGGAAATGCGTTCAAATTTTACTTTTAAGCAATTTAAGTTACGAAGAGATTTTTGATTTTTTGCCCTTTTTCAAGCTTTCCCCTCGTCCTCTTTTTCATTGAAAAAGCGCCAAATTTGGCGCTTTTCCTCTCAATCTGGGACCACTGCTTCACCCTAGAGTCAAACCCATATATGTATGTGTGGGAGTAGTGCAGTGGGTAATGTGTTTTGATTGTCGACTGAAGCGGCTTTGTTTCACAGCTCCAGACCCTAATAAAAATTAACAGTTTCAGAGTATCTCTACCAATAAAGCGTATTAGGACCTTCTGTTTCGTAGCACAAGGGACCGGTACTTGAGTCTGAGTATACTCCGAACTTTTTTATATTTACCTGTTGTAAAATAAAATAGTATCCCTTGTTTTACAAAAAAGTATTTATTTAAAAGAGCTGCTTCGTGCACTCGCAAAAAGAAAAGATAGAGACATAGTTTTCAATGAGGATATTGTATTTAAAAAAAAGTTCGATTTGAATAGCTGAGAGCCGAAAACTTACTTTTAATTACTGCTTTGATCAGCTGCGGCTGTCAAGTGTTGCGAATTCGAAAAATATATCTTCATAAAGCACCCCCTGTTCCAACTGCCGATTTTAAGTTCAAATTTGATCAGCCTGCTGTCGACCATTATGAGGGCAGTAATATGCACAGTGTTGTTAGCGCTCTCACTTCATTTATCGCACGATAGTCATTTTTCAACTTTCTCCGTACTCAAATTCCCTTTAAAATTTCTTGATATATTTTTGTAAATTTTTAAAAGTAAAATTTGTATTACACGATGTGATGCCAGACTTTTCCGACTTACTTGCTCACGTCGGCTATCAAAAATACGCTTTTTACCTACGACGTTGATAGAAAAAAAACCCAAAAACCCACTACAATATATAAAAATCACAAAACTTACCAAAAAAAGTCTCTCTTTTTATTGAATTCAAATGGGTTTTCTTCAAATTCAGTATTTGAAATGCCCTTTCTTTGCCCTTTAGCTCATTTTGATATGGAAAATACCCACGAACTGGCATCACTGATTACACGGAAAGAAAATCACACTAAGTTAACCTTTAGTATAAAATTCACCGATTGTTAACATTTTTTTTGGTACTAGAAAGTGTTGATTGAGGACGACTTACATGAGCCTTTTTTTATGGACATTCAGTGTGTTATAACATATTGTTCTAAAAATCACGGCGAAATGTACTCGTTTGATGCAATTTAAGTAAAAAATTACAGTTTGAATGTTTTTTTGCTGCTTTTTCCCTTTTTCCCACGAAAGGCTCTTCGGACATCGAAATTCCAACGAAAAGGGATAAATCCCACGATATTACAACCCAGTCTATTGCGACCCATTTCGTTCTTCTTGCAGTCGATTCACACAGCTGCAGTCTTAATTGCAGTTTGGCGGTAATTAAAAATCCATACTTTCCGAGGGGGGTGCAAAAACCTGTCGCTACGATTACCAAAAGACATCCACCCATACCCATACCCATACCCAAATATGTAGCAAAAAATAGAAGGTAGGTACTCCATCAAATACCTCTGCTTCGGATGACCCAATTTGTTCCTCAATCAAACTGCCCGTATCTATTGTGTCCAAAGTGCGAGCACTTTAGTAAAACACAACAAAAAGAAAAACAAGCAAGACAAAATAACCATTTTTTTTCCTGCGCTATATTCTTGCAAAATCATATAATTAAGTCACGTAGTCGACACTGCTAAATAAACAGCACATCTCGCCTCCATCTTAAACGTGCAACAAGACACACAGATACGGCTCGCAGTCCGTCGCTCCAACAAACTAGATTACTCTTGCTGGCAGGCAGGGAGGGGACGGCGGAGTGTGTTTTCTCCGTCCGACTCGTACACAGCTAAAGATTTATTACCCGCAAATTTAATGTACTAGTTAACTAGTTAACTTCACCGTGAGATTTTCGTAGATAATTTGGGCTTTTACAAGAAGAACCATTCTGCCGGTATACTGTCGAAGTGAGTGAGAGCTGAGACCTGAGCGCCTGAGCATGAGCCCGAGCGTCCGCCGACTCATTAGAGGTTGGCCGCAAAATTGCGGCAGTAAAAACAACTCGCATCGGATGTCATTTACTGGAAAAGAGAGACGTAAGAACGAAAGAATGAAATAAGACGCGTTCTCCCCTATTCAGTGACAGCGAGTCAAACGCCACTGACTAAACAGCTAGCTCGTTATTTTGACCGCGTAATGGTCTGTCCGACATTGTTGTAGTGTTCGCCTGCGATCAAGATGGCAATCAAGTAATTTTGTGATTTTCTTTTTTGCCATTCTGGCGGTACTGGTGATTTTATTGTTTCGGTACCGCGATTTCTATTTCATATTGTGTCCCATAGGGGGCATTACGATGGACAGAGGGAGGGACGCGCAATCGGAATATGGACTATTCAGTTATCAAATTGAGTGTGTAACTATTGTCCGCATGTCAGATGTGGTCTACGGTATGCGATTTGTTGCTTATCGTTGGACGGGGGAGGGTATATCGTGTATAGGTACTTCAGGGAATCGAGTAAATGTGGTCCTTAATTCGAATGTTTTCTATCCAAAAGGCTATAAAAACTAGTACAGTAATACAAGGTAATTTTTGCAAATGGCTTCGTACGTCAATCATATTTGACATTTGTGAATTAGACAGCTATACTCCACAAGAGCGTGGAATAATTAATGGATATTTTGAAGGAAGCGTTTCCTGGTCGCGTAGTCTCCCGTTTTGGCATGACCAGCAAGATTGCCCGATTTAGCCATCTCAGACTTCTTTTTTTGGGGCTACTTAAAAAAAGATTTCCAGCACTCTAAATAATTCTTTTTTATTTAGTTAAAGTTATTCAAAAACAAAATTGGTTTATTAATTTTGGCTGGTGTCCCGTGGGCAGCGTTGCCAGACTTTTGGCATGTGGATTCCCTTTTTTTTCATCCAAAATTATTCTTTTTCCCTGTTTTTCCCGTTTTTATTCCCTTTTTTTGTTCTCAGAAAGGAAAAAGAAAAACAATTTTTATGATACGAATCCATACATACAACATTAAAATCCATGTATACTTACCCATTTCGCATGACAGTAATTTCTTTAATTAATTAATTTTGAAAAATATTTAGAACCACAAAGAGACAAGATTTTACTTTCGACTTTTTTCCACCCACAAATGACAAATCTGTTAAACTTAAAGGCAAATAGACTGGAAACTGGAAAAAAAAAAATTATAACAAGGGGAGAGGTTTCCACCCAGTGTAAAAATTAAGTTGGAAGCGCATGTGAAGAATAAGGGCTATCTATGTTCACCAAGTGTTTTTTTATTGAATTTATCATGATTTGTCTGGTTTCTGAACGTTGTAAAAATAAGTTTTGGTATTGAAACGTGAAAGTTTTTGGGGTGACTTATTTTCCCGTTTTCTGGTTTAGTTTTCCCTTTTTCCCTTTATGGTCAAATAATCCCGAAAAACGGGAATAACCCCTTAATCTGGCATCCCTGCCCGTGGGTTATATAGAGGAAGGACTCTGGTTAACCAGCATGGGATGGGAGAACAAAAAGATATCTTTCGATACAAATTCAGTAATGGGTTTCGAAAGGGTTTCTCTAAGCTACAGCGGCTACAAAGACTCGCATTGGCATCACTAAAGTCGTGCAGCTCTCATGGAAGCTTTCATTAGACCAACGCCACTTTAAGCCTTTGTATACAAAAATGACAGCAGTTTAGAAAACAGAAGAGGTGAACTAAACGGATCACTTGGACCAAACAAACTTTCTCTTTGACTTCAAACGACGGATTAAATGAAATTTTGAGCTTCAATACAGTGAATAGGAATCCCAAAGCGGAGATGAGTTGGGCTTCAAAAAACACGCAATAATTTTTTATACTTGTGGTATATGTGGATAGAATCAAAGTGGATACTGGATCTGTGATCTGTCTCCCCTAAACTTGCAACTTTTCAAGTCTCTGTACAAAAGTCATTATCCACATATTCATGAATGTCAATCAGCTTTAAGACCCTCTAAGCTTGAATCTGACTCAAGCTAAATCAATCCTGCACTACTACGACTCCCTGTAAGACTTACATCAAAAGAATAAAGAAAAACTGTGGTTGGTGTCCGGAAAGGAAACGAATTAGCTGATGAACGGACAAGGAAAGGTTTCGCAAAGGTTTTCATGGCCCAGAGCTTAGTTTTTCTTCTCTTTTTTTTGGGAATTAAAAGGAACACTTCACTGCCAAGTTAACCTCCAAAACTTTTCTACTTTAAAAAACACAGTCACAAATTATTTGTCTGGGAAAAGCGAACTTATAAAGCTTGCACACAGCCAAAAGAAGCTTCTAGATAGGTGGGTAGGTATTGCTTTTGCACTTAAATTATTGTAGGTTGTAGTCCAAGGGAAATACTTTTCAAAGCTTCATTTGACGATGAAACCAGATTCCAGATACCAGGCGTCTCGCCTTTGCTCAAGCTTTAGGTTCTTTCCAAACCTGACTTTTAACCAATGCGTTACATTACAAAGCTTAGGGAAACATTTTTGGGGCTAAACTGGCAGCTATATAAAACTCATGACTGGATCGCACAAAACGTTCACATTCAACACATTCATTTAGCTCCTCCGTACGCCCTAAACGTAAATGGGACCACTTACAGTCCTATGTGGATCTAAGCCTAAGCTACTACATCTTTTAAACTTGTTCAGCCTTCGAGCATCTACCTTTAATTGAGTACTCCAAATTAAGGAGGCTTAGAAGTTCGACTTATATTTCTTAGAAGACGTCTTCCTCGTCTCTCTCTATACTGCAATGCCTCACAGTTTTGCAGTTGAAGATTCTACGGGCCGGAGGGTTGGTTGGTGTCCATTCGGTCAACCTATCCATTCTATTCCTCTACCTAAGCCAAGTTCACAAATTTTTAGCCGGGTCAATTTATTTTGCTGCACAGCTAGAAGAGTTTATTGATAGATCTTTTTATCAGAAACGGGACCGTAAGCACAGTTTAAATTTGAGTTCAATTCGGTATTTCCTATCGTCCATTATTCGGCGCCATACCGCGGGATGAAAGCCTTACATAGAGCCTACTTAAAGCTTTTCGACAAGATCTTCAAGCTAAATTACCTTCTTAAGTTAAAGAAACAACTATTGAAAAACGCATCTCTAGCCATTTCTTGTTGTAAGATTTTATAGCGCAGCTGTACTATAAAAGGGTCCGTAACTACCTCGAAGTTATAGCAGCTGATTCTGATGTTCTGACCGGTTTTTCGATGTCGTGTGCCCCTCTTTAGTGGCTCTATTTTATTTTTGTCCCCCGCTTAGCCCATTTAGCTTTTTAACACCTTCGGTTGCGATACACATATGACAGTCACAAATGACAGTCTTTGCTCTATCACTTATGTCGATCACTTCGGAATACTCAAGTTTGAACAGACCTTTGGAAGATTGTACCTCGTGTGAGGTATCCCGTGTGAGTTTTGCACAACTCTTTCAAGTATGGTCTAGAAGAAGTTTCATGTCAGCCTTTTTTGGTCCGTGGCACGGTTTGATAAATGACCACCGATCGTGGACCGATTATCAGCTTTAAGCTGATCTTCAGTCGAAGAAGGATCGCAAGCTTGTTGAAGTTGAAGTCGGTTCCAACTGTGACCATTATCCCTTCCACACATCGAGCTTCAGCAACGAGTCTATTAAATATCTTGATACTGTCTATTTCACCTATCGTTAGACCCAGATCCACCTGGGCCTGTACCAGATCCACCCGGACCTGTAGCCCCACCTAAGTCTGCCCTTTTATAGGAAATAGCTTCGTACTGTGCAAATTTAACTCTCGACTGCCGGCAGATACCTATCTAATTGAAACAATTACACAGATGACGGGCGATAAATGTCACCAAATCATTGCCGACACTAAGCCCCGCGACCAACAAAAAACGCGAGATAAATGTGAAAAATTATGTCAAACGACATTCGGGCCAGACAGCTACATTTATTGAACTTAATCCCCTTAAGAGATTAATTGGCTTTTCAACACACACTCTCGCACGGCGCGCACACAGACCTTGAAATAACACAATGCCAACCTATGCTATTAAAAGAATATTTGCCAAAGTAAACATAAACAGCTCACACAAGACACAATAGACAAGGCATCCATCATTATCCCCCGAAAAATGGCATAGTCTTCAAATCGTTTACAAGCCCATACGGTACTGTATCCACAATCCACATCTGTTTATTGGTCGTTTATGCGTAACGCGGTAATGCAATTTCAATGACCCACAGTCGACGCTATCCGGATCTGGGATGGGGGAAAACGGAAAACACAAGTGAACACGCCGCTGCACCCCATTGCGGGTTTCATTTTTCACACATCCACCTCGCAGCCAAGTGAAATTGAAAAACGTTGCAGGAAATGTGTTCCAATGTTAATGGTGCTCAGTATGCATCGCATACGGTATTGGGAAATTGAAATTTTTCAACGACAAGAAGTGTTCCAGAAAATAAATAAATTTCAACAAAAGGCGCGCACAACACACACACGGGCGCACAAAAAAGAAAAAGAAACGAAAAGTAAAAAGTGTTTCACTACATTACATACTCTCAATGTTGTGCAGTGGATGTTTTATACGAGAACGAGTGTGTTGTGTATCCGTGAAATGGAAATGCAAATAGAACCACGTAATGGTGTAGGGAGTGCGCGCCGCCTGATTCACTGTATGTTGCGGCGGGCGGCTGCGACGGCAGTGTGCCGCTCTTGCATACCAAATAAGCGAATTTTATTTTGAAAAAAGTGTGACGGTGAAGACATCGTAAACAGTTTTACCAGATGCACACACAAAACTACTTCGGATCAGAGATGGATAATGGATTGAGCTTGGGAACAACCAACGCAACGGTAGAAATAGAAAAATAAACAAACCTAGATGCGTTCACACCATGCAAATGTGTCCACCGATGTGAAATATAGAACAAATCGGTTGTAAAATGCTCACAAACGGGAGGAGAAAACTAAAGTCGGGAAATGTGTGCGGGACTACAACTGCTGAAAAAGTCTTAAGCGGGCCATGTGAATTATGAACATGATATCCTGTGAGTCTGTAACGAGTTGAGCTTGGTTAGCATCATGGTTAATACAAAGAATGAATGGGTCCATATAGCCAGTGATGCCAACTAAGGCTTTTTCATGCCTTTTAGGCATTATTTCAATAGATAAGGTTTGTTTTTTTCCAGAAAGGCATCTTTTTTTTATTTTAAATATTTTTCTAATTTTTTGATTCAACATACTGACTTTTTATTTTTTTAATGTATGATTTAAGGAACAAGACTGTCTGCTGGACTAAAACTATGTTTGTTTTGTTCAATACTTTGTACCTGCCTATTAAGAATTTCTTCTGTGATTCATAATTTTAGTTTTTTTTGGAAATAAAAATTGTTTTTGTTTATGTTTTTATATTTGCGTTTAATTTTTCATTTATTGTTCCAGTTTACCTAAAAAAAATATTTTAGGCATTATTTTATTGAAAAAGGCATCTTTTTTTCTCAAGTAAGACATTTTTTCGTCCAAATTGGTTGGCAACGCTGCATATAGCAGTGTTATTTACACTCTCTTTATTTATTCCACGAAGCGTGGTCAATTTTCCCTTTTTTCCCTATTCACCATACTCTTTTAAAATCCCACGATACTTTTTGGGTCAAAATTCAAAATTTAAAAATAAAATAAAATGTATTACACGGAAAGGAAATCACGTTAAATTAACATTTAGTATCAAAACCGTAGTTTGTAACACTGCTATGATTATTTTTTGGTACTAGAAAATTTTGATAACAGACGATTTACATGAACTGCTTTTATGGACATTGAGTGTGTTAATTATCATGGTGATTTCACAGGTTTTTTGATAGAATTTTACCAAAAATTTATAGATTGAATGTTTTTTTTGGTAGATTTCTGAAATTCCCACGATTTGGTGCTTTTTTCCTTTGTCTCACGGAAGGCTTTTCGGACATCGAAATTCCCACAAAAAGGGATAAATCCCGCGATATAACAACACTGCCATACCGGACATATACCCATAGGTCTCACAAGCAATAATTTGAGTGAGTTTAAGATTTAAATGGATTGGAAATGATTTAAGATTGACTTTAGGTTTTGGGCGTTGAATCTGGCGCAATGGTCCAACACAATAATCAATGAGCTAGATACGGTTACTAGCAGTCACCACTGTACTCAATATTTGGTTTATATTTTCTTATTCACCCTGTATATAAAAGGTGTCCCATAATTCACGCGAAATTTCAATTTTGGGCCATTTAATATTACAGTGATGCCAACGGAAATAAAATGTGACAGCTGACAGTTCGGGGTTAGTAAAAATGGAGCGCTATACGAAAGAACAACGCATTTTCATTGTTGAGCAATATTTTAAAAATAATGAAGGTTTGTCAGCTTCAGTCGCAATTTTCGTAAAAAATCATCTGCAGTGTGAAGCTCATTTGCATCTTAATTTACTTAATTTGGACGATTAACCAAATTGTGGCATTTGGGGCTCAGAAAACCCACGAGTATTTGTTGAGAAACAAATGCATCCACAACGCGTGACTGTTTGGTGCGTGTATCGGACCATTCTTCTTCGAAAATGCGGCTGGTAAGGCAGTAACAATAGTACGAACAGCAAAGCCGTGGCGGTCATTTATCCGATGTGCTATTCCATACATAACCCCAATCTGTATACTCTATGATTCAAGAAAAAATGTAAGCTTTCTAATAAAAAATCTGTATTTTTTTTTCAAAACTACATTTTGCATGAATTACAGGACACCCTTTCCGGATAAAACCGGAGTACATATTCAGCGAAGTTTTCTTTTCGTCCATGTTTGTCACGATCCTCAATTTACTTTAAGAATCATATTGCTTAACGGAAAGTACACCCATTCGGTCGTATGACTAAAAACTAGCATTTGCCTTAAGCAAAATGTTGCAGCAAAGTAAAGGCCCTTAGCAATTGCTTTGAATCGGTATGAATGAAAACCTACCTTGCTAAAGTAAGTTCGAAAATTACTTCGCTGTACGCGTGCACTTGCCCTGCAGTTCCTGTCAAACCTGATCAGTAAATTTGAATTCTTGAATTTTCTTTGATGCCTGTTCCTTTCCTTTTAAGTCTCGCGAATTTGTACTAATTTCTACGAATTCTCTCTTAAAAGAGAGCAACAAATGGAGGGTTACTCCACAGAGAATCTTACGAATTTTTACTCAACAAATTTCTTGTTGTAAGAAGTGAAGAAGCTGTCAGTCAGCTGTCAGTAAACAGAAGATTCGAAATTGATTGTCCTTATTTGTTGTCTGATATGCTTTCATTTCTGCGTATTAAAATAGTATCAACAGGCGGCAAAATAAAATTAAATGTTTTCCTCAAGCTTCTTTTCAAAAGTGGCGACGAAATTCTTCCACGCTGTGAGAAGGCCGATCTCCTCCACGTAGTTTTTATTGCAGTGTCGCTTTTTCCTCTTCGAGAATGCTTGTAGTTTAATCAGTACAAATTCCGATTAATTCGAAATCACTTTTATCGCTAGATGAAACGGTGCAGAGAAATAACTTTACGTGCGAAATTTCACATGGGAAATACTTCACATCGAGTGGGAAATTATTTCACTTTTTTTATGTGAAGTCATTTCCTACTGAAAGTGGGCAGTTTTACAAAATTTGTGGCATTATTATTATTGCCTACTTTCAGTGGGAAATATGCTAAATTATATGGACGAATGAAACCAAATATGCTAAAGTTTAAAACAAGAAAAAAGGTTAAAAAAAACAATAATCCATAAATATACGGATATAATTGCCTGTTCATTTAGGAAGAAACTTAAATTTAATTGAGCAGCAATTCACGGCTCAAGATTTAAGATTTTGACAGCAGATACTTCAAATGGACAAATTGTCATACAAATCTGCCAAATTCAGAAAAATTTGATGGATGCTTTCGTTATTTGTATAGCAAAATATACAACGAAAATATTTCTTATGATGATGAGTCTGCATTTTTATGTTAAAAATTTAAAGTATACTAGATTGCATGTAGCATATTTAATTTATACTTATATGCAATTTAAAGTTAAAATATGCTAGATTTAGCATAAAAAATGCCAAAATGGCACCACTGAGCTAAAGCTGGGGTCCTTATGGACCTGTTGCGCCAATTAGGTATATTTTTTTTCGAAGATCTAGAGTTGTGCCTAAAAAGCGAAAAATAATATTGGTATAATGCTCACCAGTGTTGCCGCTAAGAGAAAACAAAATCCGCTACACCACAACGTAAGACCCGCTAGAAATGTTAGTTTCTCAAAAATCCGCTAGAATTCACTGAAAGTATTAGTTGAACAAAAAAACATACATAATATTTAAAAGTAAATTATTATTTTACAAAATAAATAAAAAATAAACAAAACAACCAACAAATTCAAGTAAAGAAAAAAAAAAAACGTTTTGGAAAAATAGAAAGTTAAAAATTACAAATCAATTTCCAGCTCAAAGATGGATTCATCTATTTATAAGTTTGAAGTAGAGACCTCGGTTATAGTTCTTGAATCAGATTGCGATTTTGTTGGCTTTCCGATTTTACTTATGACATCGCCTGGTAGATCGTAGTTCTAGCAGCTCATGCTTTTCCCTTTTAAAATTGTTTTGTAGTACCAGTTTTTGGTAGTAAAAAATCGCTAGAATTCACTAGATTTTATTTTCGTCTTAAAAATTCGCTAGATCTAGCGACAAAATCGCAACACTGATGCTCACCCTTATTTGGCAGCGCAGGCCATTTTTGAATGCCACCCCATTTACAAAGACTGCGCGGCACTAATAATCATAATTACTGACCAGGCTACATTTTTCCAAGCTCGCAATGGCGAAATTTTCCACATAAAACAAACACTGACCTACCAAATACCTAGTGAGAAGGTAAAAAAAAATGATTAGTAAGTCCCACTATCTATTAGACCCAACAATATGCAAGGAGGCTTTCCTTAACGGAACTGTTCATAAAAACTTAATAACTACCTCACAAGTAACTCAGTCCATAGCGCTCGCACTTAATCATCTTAGCACATCACCCAACTCGCGCCACAGAATATTCCTACACCTTAATATCAGTGTACTTCCCGGCGTAATTCTAAAAAGAGAAAATACACTCTTAATTAGGTAAATTTCAAAATAGGCACACGCAGACACAAAGAAATGGCATTTGTGCGATGATTGCAGACTTTCCTCAGCCTAACTATTTATAAACAGCTTACGCGCGCAGTCTTTGCCTGTGCAGAGGCAATATTCTCATCATGTCAAAGATACCCTGACGCGTCGACAGGTATTATAAATCAGCTAATATGGATGTAGGGGAACTTTCTCGACGGTAAAAGTAAAAGAAAAATTGCTCGCACTAGATGCGCGAGTTAAGTATCCATAGCAAAACATATTGAGAAAAAAGATAACATTATTTGTATTCAATGATATCTTTAGTCTCTAGTACAGTCTTGCACACAACGCTACAATGATAACATATGTAAAAGAGATAATATCGTTTGTATACAATGTTGGAATATTATCTCTTCTTCATTATCAAGCAAGACGATTGTACGCTTGGGTCTCCTTGTAGATAGATAAGAAAAGTATATAAATACGACTGTATGATGAATTTATCGATAGTCTTATTGTAACTACATAGTAGCCTTAAGCTCCTTTTAGAATTAGTAAAAAGTATTTCAATAATAAAGGACATAGTTCCAAATAAATATTGTTTAATTTTAAAAGTAAGAACCAAGTGTTTTAATTGGCGATCCTGCCAGGAGGTTAAATATACTTTTTAACTTCAATCGAGCGGACCTCGGGAACAAGTAGTGAAATCTAGTATAAACAGAACACTCGCGTTACCGGTTACAAGAATTACCTAGCATAGCAGGTACAAATATAGCTCCTTCGTACGAAGCAGCAAAGCAATTCAGTGAAAGTGTATATGTGGAAAAAAAAAAAAAAAACACACAAATTCGACGACAACAGACACGAGTTCAAAATGGAACAACTCGCAGTATTAATGGCAAGATTAGAAGCTTTAGAAACCAGGTGCAACACAGTAACACAAACCCTAGAGCACACACGCACAGAGAATGCAAGGTTAGCAGCAATAATAACTAACCAAAATCAAATAAACACTAATTTAGAAACAAAACTAAATGAAGTAAAATCTGGATTAGGCATAGTACCAAACATACCTGTGCTAGAGGAAATAAGAACCACATATACAGATGGTAGTGAAATACAGTTAGACGCATTTAAAAGCCTACCTATTTTCAACGGCGATCAATCAAATTATCGGTCGTGGCGCGAAGAAGCATCCAGATTAATGGACAGCATTAAAAACCTCAAAACACACAGTAAGTACGCAGCAGCATTGACTATAGTGAAAAGTAAAATACAGGGAGCAGCCGCGAATGTGTTAACTAATTATAACACAATTTTTAATTTTGAGGCGATACGTAACAGATTAGATTATACGTACTCTAATCAAGAACCTCTATACGTGCTACAAGACATGATGAAAGCCATCACGCAAAAAAGAAGCACACTGTCTGAATACCACGACGAGATAAATAAAAATCTCAATTTAATAATATCAAAAATCACTATGTCAGGTGATCCGCCGAATATAATCGACAGACTAATTAAAAATGCTAACGACGACGCAGTTCGTATATTCATTGATGGTATGAGTGACAACTTTACAAGAGGATCATTATATTCAGCTACAATAAATGATCTAGAACACGCATTCGCAATTGCTCGCAGAATAGAACATGATAATGTGCACAGGCATTTACATCTCACTCAAGATAAGCACCACAAAAATATGCCACATGAACACAGAAACGAAAGAAGACCAAACTATTCGAGCCAAACAACGAATTATCAACCCCAGAAGCAATACGATAATATGCAGCAACACAATCAAGGACCACGCCTAAACCCTTCCAAGAGAAATGACGGACCACAGCCGATGGAGATAAACTCGAGACAAATTGTACATGCACAGCGACAAAATTGGAATCAATACAAACCCGATGTATATAATCCACCAGCGAAACGTGAACACAGCGGGAGTTTCAACACACACAACAGACCGCAACGATCTTATCAGCAGAACTTCAAGCAGCAGAGAGTAAATAACTCCCGACAACAACGCAGAGACGATGTCAGCAGTACATATGCAGAAGCAGATGAAACGGAATGTATGGTAAATAATAACATAAGAATAGATCATTTAAACTAGTAGACGGGTTGCCCTGCTTAAATTTAACTAGTACTATTTCTAAGAAAATTTATAAAATTCTTATTGATACTGGTGCAACCCATAATTACATTAATAGAAAATGCGATTCTAGCGAAAAAATTAAAATTAAACCTATAAAAATAAAAACAATGCATGGTTATTCTATGGTAGATACAAAGAAAGTAGTTAGGATATTAAAGAAAAATATAACATTTTTTGAATTAGAGGATATTCAGTCTTTTGATATGATATTAGGATATGAAGGACTTAAAGTTCTAAACGCGGAAATAAATTTCAGTAATATGACTCTAACTACCATAAGCAGTGTCGAATCTATTCAGAAAATTAATTACATAATTGGGGAAAATAATATTTATAAAGCAGACATAGATAGACTGATGAAGATTAATAACAGCATAGGACCGTTACCCTTTACAGATACTATAGAAGCAAGCATTAGGACGACCAATGATAATCCGGTTTATGTTAAACAATATCCATATCCCATAGCAGATAACGAATTCGTAAACAAAGAAATACAGAAACTCTTACATGACAATATAATAGAAAAAAGCCATAGTCCTTATAACAGTCCCATATGGACAGTACCTAAAAAAGGTTTGGACGAAAAAGGAAAACCAAAACGGCGCATGGTTGTTGATTTCCAAAAACTTAACGCTCACACTGTAACAGACAGATACCCCATTCCGGATGTCAACATGACAATTCAAAATTTAGGTAAAGCCAAGTACTTTACAACGTTAGATTTGGAGTCAGGTTTCCACCAAATTAAAATCAAAACAGATGATAAAGAAAAAACAGCTTTTGCTATAAATGGCGCAAAATATCATTTTAAACGAATGCCTTTCGGGCTCAAAAATGCACCAAGCATATTTCAGAGATGCGTGGACGACATTTTGAGAGACTTTGTAGGTAAATTCGTACACGTTTACATTGATGACGTATTGATATATTCTTCATCTGAGGAAGAACATATACAGCACATAAGTCAAGTATTCGACGTACTCAATAAAGCCACATTAAAAATATCTGATGAGAAAAGTAAGTTTTTTCAAGAAGAAGTAGAATACTTAGGTCACATAATCAGACATGGTAGAATCACTACGAACCCTGAGAAAATAGCAGCTATAGAAAATTTTCCAGTCCCACAAACGGTAAAGGATTTGAGAGGATTTTTAGGTCTTACAGGTTACTATCGTAAGTTTATAAAAGGATACGCAAGCATAGCCAAGCCCCTGACATTATATTTACGAGGAGATAACGGTAAAGTAAACAAAAAACAAAGTAAAAATATTAAGTTAAATCTGAATGATTCAGCATTAGAAGCGATTAGAATTTTAAAAAATTATTTGAAAGAACAAGTCGAACTTTTTCAACCGGATTATAGTAAACCATTCGAGCTTACTACAGATGCATCCAACATAGCTATTGGAGCCGTACTAAGTCAGAATAAGCAACCTATACACTTCTTGTCAAGAACACTGAGTAAGACAGAAGAGAACTATAGCACAAACGAGAAAGAGCTATTAGCGATCATATGGTCCTTACAAAAACTCAGAAACTACATATATGGTATAGCAGACTTAACCATATATACCGATCACCAGAGCCTTATATATTCGGTATCAGAAAAAATCCCAACACAAAGCTGAAACGTTGGAAGGGAATCATTGAAGACTTTGGAGCAAAATTAGTTTATAAACCAGGAAACCTAAATCTTGTAGCTGACGCATTATCACGTCAACGCATAAATACTTCTACCATAGAAACAGCACATTCAGCTGAAAGTTCTTCTAATGATATAATAAAAACTGTGAATCAGCCTTTTAATGCATACACTGCACAGTTCGAACTTATTGAAGATATAACAAATAATATCGAAACACAAATCTATTTTGGTAACAAAATAAGACTCATAATAAAGTTTAAGGACAAAGACTCTTTACTAAGGCAGATGAAAGAAGTTATACAACCCCAAAAGATTGTAGCTTTGCATACGAAATTTGAAAACATATACAAATATGGTGAAAACATAAAAAAAGAATTCCCACTAGTAAGATTTATATTCACACCAAGAAAACTTCAAGACGTGACAAATTTGGAGGAACAACTAAAACTTGTAAGGGTAACTCACGAAAGAGCACACCGAGGGTTACGTAACAATATACAAGAAATCTCAGAGAAATATTACTGGCCCGATCTAAATAAACAAGCAAAGAGTTTCAACAAAAAATGCATAGCATGTCTATTTGGAAAATATGAAAGAAAACCTATCAGAGAACCCCTGAATAATTCAGAAATACCAACACATGTGGGAACACACATTCATATGGACATATACTTCAACGACAAGTATACTTTCCTTGTAACAGTAGATAAGTATTCTAAATATACAATCCTTCGGGAAATCGAAACTCGAAACAGACTGTACGACGTTATGGAAGAGGTCTTATCTAATTATTTCCCAAAATGTGAACGACTCATGACAGATAACGAGAAGGGATTCAAAACAGAAATGGTGAACCAAATGTGTTTGAAATACAACATAACTAAAGTAGAAACTCCAGTATACAGATCGACAGCGAACGGTCAGGTAGAACGTGTAAACGGTACAATAACTGAACTGTCTAGAATATTCACAATTCAGAATAAAACAAGACTTATCGAAGAAATATTTAGAACAGTGCGTGAATTAAATAATTCCATACACTCAGTTACCGGTTTGAAACCTAGAGACATTTTCTTTAATCAAAATAAATATAGCAATAGTGAAATTATAATAAATAAACTAAACTCAGCATCCAAAAAAGTGATCGAACGTCTAAATAAAGGAACTCGACACAGAGAATATAAAAAAGGAGATAAGATAATGGTAAGAATCACAGGTCTTAGAAAGAAATCTAACGCCAGATACATAACAAGAATAGTAGAAGAAGATAAAGGAGACACTGTAATCTCTAAAGAGGGAATAAAAATTCACAAGGATAACATAAAGAATTATCATTTTTTAGATGACGAAAATATTAATATTCCTAACATTACTAGGAATTGTACAGAGTCAAGAAGGGCAAGGAAACGTTCAAATAACTGAGTTACTAAACAAGAAGTTTATACTTACGCAAACAGATGACGTGTATTTATTCAAAGAACAAACTTATTTGTTACATGCCACCAACCTGACTTCGATATTTCAACCTTACGTAAATATCGTAACTAGTAACTATCAACCTACACAAGAAGAAAAAATTTGGTTAAGTAAAATTAAGAATTTAGCAGACCAATTACAAGAACATACTAGGCATACTAGATCAATTAACTTTTTAGGAACAGCTTTCAAATATGTGTTTGGTAATCCTGACCATTATGACTTAGTTAACATAGAAACGAGTATAAATAATCTCATAGAAAACAATAATAAACAAAAAACTATAAATTCTAGATTCGAACAAATTTTGCAACAATTCGAAGGTCAGAGCCTTAAAGAACATTTAGTAATAGAACAAGTGTACGAACAATTATTATTATTGACCAGAACAATTAATGCAGCAAAAAATAATGAATATTTATCAGAAAGCCTAGACTTAGATGACATTAAAAATATTATTCAACATGAAATAATTCAAGTACCCATAATAAATATACTTGAGTACTCTAAAATATTATTAGCTAGAACTGATGAATTCTTCATCACAATATATAAATATCCAGTTCTAATTAAATCATGTAAATTGTATAAAGTAACACCCTTAAATTCAAAACATGGAAAAATCATTACAGATAAAACAATTGCCTTATGTAACCAAACTTATTTAAGAACAAGAAATTGTCAAAATCATCTAAGTAAAAACATTTGTGAAATTAACTTTGAAGAAGAAAATTGTCTTATTCCACTTTTAAAGAATATAACTTCAAAATGCAACATTAAACAAGAATACGATTACGACTTAGAAATTGAATCCGGTGTTATGTTATTAAGCGGTAAGCATAAGCTAAATAATCAAACAATTAATGGTATAAACTTAGTTACTTATGAAAATACTATAAATCTAGATGATAAAATATACAAAAACATGCATAAGCAAATTAAAGAAGTTATATTAAGAAATCATAATTCAGAGTCTTACATCGACCAAATAATTAAAGAAGATACAATATACAAATTCGATAACATAGATACTTTAAAAAAACTAATTATTCCTTTTGAAGAAAAACCGATATTATCAACTATATACACAATTGTAACACTGATTGTTATTTTAGCATTTACGTACGTAATGATAAAAACTATACAATGTATAACAGATCGTCAAAAACAAAAAAAGATTGACGCATATAACAAAACTTATGAAAGAGAGATGTTAAAAATAGCGTCGAAAAATCGGGACGATTTCGTTTAACAAGGGGGGGAGTTAAGTATCCATAGCAAAACATATTGAGAAAAAAGATAACATTATTTGTATTCAATGATATCTTTAGTCTCTAGTACAGTCTTGCACACAACGCTACAATGATAACATATGTAAAAGAGATAATATCGTTTGTATACAATGTTGGAATATTATCTCTTCTTCATTATCAAGCAAGACGATTGTACGCTTGGGTCTCCTTGTAGATAGATAAGAAAAGTATATAAATACGACTGTATGATGAATTTATCGATAGTCTTATTGTAACTACATAGTAGCCTTAAGCTCCTTTTAGAATTAGTAAAAAGTATTTCAATAATAAAGGACATAGTTCCAAATAAATATTGTTTAATTTTAAAAGTAAGAACCAAGTGTTTTAATTCGCGCTCTTATATAGGGCGTTCTTGTTTCATTCTGTTGGCCACCTTCATTTTGGCCCATTTGAACTCTTAACCCAGCGAATTCGTGGTGCATATCGCCACCAGTTTGTCTGGCTGTATCTTTCAGTGAGTTATACTTGTTCAGTCTCACTGTCCACTGTACAAACACACACTCGAACGGAGTGAAGTGCTTTCCCCGTTGGGGGGATAGTGGACAGGGGATAGTGGACAGGGGACAGGGGACAGGGGACAGGGGACAGGGGACAGGGGACAGGGGACAGGGGACAGGGGACAGGGGACAGGGGACAGGGGACAGGGGACAGGGGACAGGGGACAGTGGACACTGGACAGTGCGTAGGTTTTGGGACTTGCGTTGTTTGTGTTTTGTGTTGTTTTGTGTTCTTTTTTGTTGCGTCCTTTCAATGGAACTTGAAGAGATTAACAGTTAAGCCGGGCTTACTTTTCAAGTGGTTTCTGGGGAGACTTTGAGGCGCGCGCTTGAGGTCTTTATGCAATTGCAGAGGAGTCTCCGGTCACCTGTCAAACACAGCCAGATGTAAGCCCTTTTTTCACCGAAAAGTTCAAGTACACAGCTCCTCCATCTCCATCATAGACGACACCAACGACACCAACGACGAAGATGGCGAAACTCCTCTTGAAACAGCATTTCCAATGAACGGCGATCTCCATCAGCAGCAGCGCATTCGTGACGAATGCGTTTTCTTGCACCCAGTTGCATGGTCTCCGGTCTCCGGTCTCCGGTGTGATGGTCTTTTATCTTATTTAACACATTCCGCAAGGCGGCGGTGTTCAGCGTGTATATGCGCGCCATTGAAGTGGAGATTTATTTATTCGTTTCCACTCCTCGCACCGCCACAGGCGAAGGCCAGAGAATCATCTGTCTGATGCGCACTGTTCTGGTACCTCGTCTAGAAAGTGCTTGGAATAAGACTTGCAATTGATTTGTACCCGAGACTGCGGATATCTATCATCGTCGCAGATAGCTATCATTCTGCAGTTACTCACCGCAAATTGAACGTGATATGTTGGGGCATGACTACGCCGTGTGTTAAATGTCGAATGTCTAATCAGCAAATCGATTGGGGGATACGACTGTGCACGGGGCGAAAATAAAAGCAAAACCCATGCAAATCAGATAGGTGATGATGCAGGAAGCTGGTCGGTCGGTTGTCGCTGCTTCGCAGTTTAATAAATGGGAAGTGCGGAGCGATATTGTCTTCCATGCGGTGTGCAGCGTAATGTAATCTGAAAATCTCGAACCGCTTAACCTTGTTTAAGATGTGCTTCTCTCTATTTGGAGCAGTTGCAATGGAGGAGAAAAGCTCGCGTGGAAATGAAGTGATAATAGCCGAATGTGGGTAATGGCGGATTGTAATTGTGGTCGACTTGAGTTACATACAATGCGTTTAATGTGTCAAATGGGTCTGGTTCAGAGGAAAGCAAAACGGCAGTCAGTGGGTTGCGACTTGCGAAGGAGGACACTTTCTTGTCACCCATATTCTGACGCATCAGTGGGTTTTCTTTGTAGAGTAGTCTGGCTAGTAGTGGTTGCTCTATCTGTGTGTGTGGGGTTGGAAAGTTGTAGCCGCTTGCGGGGAATCAATTTCTGTGAGATTTTTCCACCCATCCGGTGCTGCAGTGGTGTTGTAAATTGTTAAAAATCTTGGAACTCGAACGGACTTCGAAGGCTGTCTAGAAATACAACCTTGGACCATGGATATCTATAGCTCAATTAAAATTAAGGTACACTGGTTGATAAAGTTATTACGGCCACCTTAAAAAATAATAACGTGTTTTGAGGATTTAATGCAACGAAGATATTGCCACAAGTGGAGGAATGGTTTGTATAGGAAATTCATTAAAAGTGTGCCCAAGAGAGTCATCAAGGCGGCTCAATCTGCAATAGGAGGGGTCGCAAAATATATATTTTTAATTTTTTCATTGCCCTTATTTAAGAAAAATATGTCTTTTATAAGTTAATGAGACGTTCTCAATATAGAAAAATAAATAAAGATTGAAAAATAGTAAACATATAACTTATGTACGGTTACTTTTCAAAAAATCGTTTTTTTTTTCTAGTGGCCGTAATAATTTGATTGTTTAATTTGATAAACACTGCAGGGGTAGGTAAGTACAGCGAAGTTCGTATTTTCGCATATAAAACAGAAAGTCATTGACGGATCCTTTGGACTGTCAAAAAGGTCATATTACCGCCTTCAGGTAAGTTCGGAAATATAGGCAAAACGATGACTACGACGATTGCTACTGAGAACAAAAGCAGATTTTGGATTTGTTATAAGCTTATACAGTCCTCGCATTTAGTTCAGTGACTCAAAAAAAAAGTAGGGAATAGTTCGCAACAATTTCAGTCATCAGTGTTGAATTGGAAGACTGAGAAAGCCGATTGCTTAAAAACTTGTAGCAGACATAATGCACTTTATATATATCTGTGGTCACAAGGAAAAACCGCTAAAGTCTGTTTTACTCATTTTTCAGCTTAAAGTTTTTGACAAACGCGTGAAATTCCAAGTGACTCAGCTGTTAGGTTTTTTTGAAATTGTAGCCACTTTTTTAAAGATATAAAGCTGAAAAAAATTTACAAAATATATTAGAGTACGCTGAATCTAATGGCATCAAAATTTCGTCCAAAGTCGACTTTAGCGGTTATGGTTTGTGGCCACAGATATATACATGAAAATGGTGCAGGGAAATAAGTCCCCAGGAACTAAGTCCACTGAGTGACTTAGTTCCCTACCTAGGGGGAAAGAAAACCACTTTCGTGAAGTGGACATAGTTCCCATGTGAGGTGGAAACTAAGTCCACTTTCTTATGGGAACTTAGTACACATTCAAAAACAAGAAGAGGGAACTAACTTCCAACATTTAGAATTGGACAACAAACTGTAAAGTGCACTTAGTCATCACATTCTTTTAACAAAATCTTAAGCTTATCTTGGATAAGTGCATTCAACACGATTCATTATTAGCGAAAACAGTGTGAAGTCAAGTTTATTTTCCGAGTCTTGCAAACTGCACTGAATTTTTTTTATTTTTATTCTATTTGGACAAAATAATCCTTTCGAAGTTCAGTTTGCAAGACTCTGAAAATAATCAAACACAAAATGGCGCGATTTTGTTTAGTATATGGTAACACAAATTTAAAACTTGCATTTTTTAAATTATTACATATATTATACCTTATGTATGTATTTAGATATTTATAGTCTTTAATTCGAAATTTTGAAAATTTCGTTGACTAAATTTGGTATATGTATTACTCTGACTTAGTTAAAAGTTAATATATTTTTTGTTTATAAAAATTGCAAAGTTCCAACTGACTCTTTAATTTTACATTATTCTTAGTCGACACTCGACAGTGAGAATTTACTTCACATTAAAAGGGAAATAAAACCACTTTGAGTTTTCGGCATTTATTTCCCACCTTACATGGGAACTAAGTACACTTCCTGAAAGTGGTTTTATTTCCCACTATATGGGGATTTATTTCCCTGCACCCATGAAAATAGCACGAAGAAAAAAATCACAATTCGAACACTCAAAACAGAAAAAATTAAATTGTCCCACAGTCCACTTTAGTTTTTTAGGAAAAAATTCTTATAACATCAATTAATGTTGAGTTGCTTCCAAAGTTCAATCTGCAAGCCAACTAAACTCTTATGAAAAATTGACAAAAACTAGCAAAATCTATTTAGATCTACAAACATCAAAATCGACTAAAATTACTCTCTTCATATTCTAGTTAGCTGTCAAGAAAAACCGTTATAACCGTTGATAAAACTAACCAAAAAATGAGAAACAAAAAAAATACATGGAGCTTAAATGGAATTTACAAGTCTCGTTGGGAGTCAATGCCGCATATTGTAAAAACTTGCAGCCGACTTTGTGTGACAAAATCATGGACTAGATTTAGTTTTTTGCTTGAAGCTTTAATTAGATCACATCCCACTTGTAAATGAGATGGCTTCGCGAAATGCCCTTTCGAACCATTTTCTTAAAAGTTGGAAAGAATGTCCAAAAACCAAACATTCCCTTGGAATAAAATTGATTAGAAAACAGTTCATATGCGCCATGACATTGTAGGTCCCTTCTTTTCCTTGCATACAAAAAAACTCCTTCAAGCAAAAGATTATGAGAAGCTAGGCCTAGGGTACGTCAGTTAAAATCAATTGTACTCTACCCGTTTTCCATTGGTTTCCTTCTTTTGTTCAAAAGTGAGGTGTAACAATTTTTACAGACGTACTTAAAAGTTTTATAAGGAGGGAATTGCCGGTATTTTCAATATGAAAAAATTAAAAAAGAGAGCAAAAAGAGCACAGAATAAATAAAGAGATCAAACAAAGATCCAAGCGAAAAAATAAAGTCTAAAATAGATCGCAGACAAAAAGAGGATATGTTCTCTTAAAAAGAGATGTTCTGAAAACCGTAGCTTAGGGTCCTTTAATTACCTGTTGGATATATGCAGAGGCTTCGGAGACGAAGAAGCCCATGAGGACACACCTCACTTCCTCTGTCATTGCCCGAGCAATGTTCTTGAAGCTATTGCTTCCATGACTTACGAGAACTTTCAGATGTCACACTTTCTGATCTTTACAGGTTTTCGAGGACATTAGGACCCCAATTCTCAAATTCCGCATAGCGTAATTCGTATACGAGCAAATCCACCTGAAAAATTGGTATTCTCAAAGCTGTAAGGTTTTTTTTCCACCTATGCGAAAATTATATTTGCATATATTATTTGGAGTACGTCAAGTAAACGATTTTGACAGGTAGTGAAAAAAAATTCCTATCAAATCAAAACCCAAAAATTCAAATTTAAACTCGTTTGGCATTATTATTTTCGATTGCGAAAAATAAAGAATTAAAATGCTTTCGTATTATTTACAAATATTTATTGGTACATAGTACAAATATATTTGTCCAATAAATAAATGGATTCGTAAATATTTCACGAACGAATTTTTACATTTTACGAATGCATTTGTCGTACCTATTTATTAATGTTTGCTTGTGGATTAGACGAAAGTGTTTAAAATTAAATTTTTTTGTTTTTTTCGTTCGTACATTGTACAAACAGCTACATGAAGCAGTTAGACGCAACGGAAATATGCCGAACTATCCGAGAGCCGCAAGATTGCTTTGAACTCTCTGATACAAAGTTTATTAAATTATTTTGGCTAAATAAGCGCTTGGCACAGGAATTCATCGATTTTTTGGTTCCGCATATGCTTCACCAATTTAAATCAAACGATTTAACAGCCCAAGGAAAGGTAAATATAATATAAGAGCTTATTAATTGGTGTTGAAAAATCAGATGAGTTTCCAGATTTTGTATTCCCTTCCCATTGGGTAATACAAGAAGAAGAAGCAGAGACATGAGCTAACCATCTACAACACCAACGGTTAACCCCCAAAGGGCATCACAATGGATCCACAAGGTCCTAAGTGTGGTATAGTAGGGATTAACCTGCTCTACCAACCCGTAAACCTAACCTAAATACCCATTGAGCTAACCACTTACTTATTTATTTAATTTTTTAACTCAAATTCCCTGTCAACAAACTTCTCTTCATCCGTTGATTTGAATCAGTTGCAACGAGGCTTGTTAATAATTTGCTAATTTTTTTCGCTCCTTTGTGCGCAGTCATAAAATATTGCGACCATCATGAGCTCTTTCCCATGGTACAACCCAAACCAACCGAAACTACATCCAGTTTGTTAGTATAAGTGATATACATTTATGAGGGGATATATAAAAACCAACCGCACTGTTGTGGTGGAGACTTATTCCGGGAGGTTATTACTTTTATGAGATAACATCAGAAGCATTTTACTATTTATAGCTTTCATGCGAAGAACCTGAGTCGCAAAATGGTCTACGTCTACGGCAAAGCGTGCGCGTTCCAAAAGTCATTCACTCGGAAGTAAGGGAAATAAAAGCAAAGACTATTAACAGTTGACCCGAAATGGAATAAATTTTGCGGAATTATTGAAATGCCGCGTGATATACCAACTTAATCATAGAAAGATTGTACTTTGAGTGCATTTAGGATGATGGTTAAGATCACTTAAAAATATCCGATCGGAGTGCACTGACCAATGCAAGTCCAAACAGTCTACCAACCCCCATAAAATCACTTCAAACCACAACCAGTCGCTGAATGTTAAGACCGACTAATAGCCGACATAAACATCCTTCCAATTGCTTCCCTGTTTCAAAACCACAGCCTAAACGCAGCAACTTTGTCAATTAAATGTCATCAAGTAAGTGGATGCATAACTTACACCAATGCAACCAGCTATCGCCAAATGGCAAATAATTCAGAAAAAAATAATCCCCACCTACTTGCGCAGCATGTTTACACATTAAAATAACCGAAAGTTCCATTCCAGATGACCGTGCCAAATCTGATATGTACCACCGAACCAATCTCCATACACGTACCTGCTGCCACCACCTCGTGCCACATCTAGAACCAACGCCGCCTCCTAATTGAAAGCCAAACATCGCGACGGTCGGTGGTCAACAAGTCAGCAAACTTGTTTAGTCAATAAATCGAAAATTAACTCTCCCGTTAGACACGATATTTGACCAAATTCGGTGCGCGCTTTATGTAGGCCCCCGAAAAACCCACACAAAACGCCACCGCCGCCGATAACTACACGATATGAGTTCTCGCAGCATGATTCTCAAGCCGAAGCGTGCAAAAATCTAGCCAGTTGCCACCGATCGTAACACTCTTGTCATCGCCAACCGTACCTATAATGGACGGCGCATTATGTGGCACACCGCAACGGGCCGCATTTTTGTAGCCGACTGTGCTGCTCAGTGCAAACCGCTTGAGCCATGTTCGAAGGGGCTTTCCGCTCAAACCGCGCAGCTTTTCTTCGAGTCGAACTGCATTTCCACGTTCACAAAAACGCCGGCAAAATGTAACAGGTACCCACCGCCACCAGATGAATGAGTCGCTTCTTCCCTCTCCAGTGGAATATGATGGTGCTGGACAGCGAACCGAGCCACAAAGCGGAGGCAAAAGAGAAAGAATAGCCCAGCAGCGAGACCCACTTGGGCTGGCCCACGGCCACGGCTCTATGGTCTTGCCAAGCCGAAGACAACACCAAAGAGGAAGATGAAGCAAATATAGCGCACTCGCCTGTATCCATCGAGGTTGGTTCGTACTCGAACCGTGTGCGCGTATGTAGATTGTTGGTTAGATCTTGCGGAGAGTGTAACTTATTTATATCTATCAAGCTGCGCCGAACGACACTTTCTTGTGACGCGACGGTTTAAGTCTTCAAAGTTACAAGAGCTGCGATTCAGTTTAAGATTGTCTCTCAAATGGATAGGTAGATATCGTAGCACAAGATACAACCGTTTCTTTCCACTGAGATACATTTTTCCTGCAAGCTATACCTCCCCATAGAAAGTGTGTACACCTCTCTGCTGACGGTGGATATTATCCTAGCAGAACGGAACAAGGAAGTGCAGTTCTGAAAATTTTATTCGTGTGTTGTCGTTTTTATTTTTTTTGCTCTGGTTTGTTTGAAGTTTATTTTGATGGTACAACGACGACGACGACAACGTAAATCGCATGTTACATCAATCGAGTGAACGAAAACAAATTTTACACAACGTCAAGCGGATAAAGTGTCTATAAAGGGAGAGAGGTATTGCACCCATACCTACCGACAGCTGCATGACGAGGACGTCTGACGACAGGAAAAAAATGTCGTCCTGATTCGATTTGTGCCTGGCGGAAGCGATTACGACGATAGTTTTTGTTTTGTTTTCTGTTCTTTTTTTTTGTTTCTCACATCATAATTCGGAGTCGAGTTTCGGAGTGAAGTGAAGTGCACATGCATGGTTTCAAGTGCAATTCGTCGCCACGCACGATTTACGCATAAAGGAATTATAATTGAATTTGAGAAGAGTGTGTACAGTGTTTGTTGTACCGATCGCGCTGTGCTGAGGAACTCCTTTTTGGACCAACCTGACTGTAAACCGTGGTAAGTTGGAGATTGCTTTATTTTTATGATGATGGGTTTGGGCGAGTGCTAATTTCGTAGGGATTCAATGAATGGGGGTTTTTTTGGCTTTGGAATTTTTATTGCACAAGGAAGTGGCACACATTTCGGGGTAAATTTGTTGGGAATGAGAAGAAATCGATCGTTTTATTTTATATTAAACAAGGTGAATATTTTTTCATTGATCAACAAGTTGGGAGCGGGTTGTGGTCATAGATAACGATTGGAAATTTTTATTGCGTTGTTTTTAAATTTTAGCTGCGACTTGGAATCACACGTCCTTTTCCAATCGGCAGTACTTCTGTTTCTCAAATATCAGACGAGCTTGGAAGTCTTTTGGTTTTTGAAAAAAAAAACTACGCTTTGAAGTTTTGTGATGAAAAAGGACTTCGTTTCGGTTGGTGGTACACATCGAGTCTTGTTTTATTTTAAAGCAGGGACTATGCCTACTATACCATCCTGCAATAGAATGAATAGCTTTTAGAATACCTCTCATTGTAGACTTTCTATGCTAAAATTGCACCTACAGGTTTTACAAAACTTATTTTAAAAGGAACAACAAAATATTTTTTATGAATAGCTTATTCGAAGTCACTTGGAATTACCAGCAATGTATCTTTAACCAGGGTTAGGCGAAACAGTTTTCTTGAACACGAACGATTTATAGGTACTTCTGCAACTTAGGGGAAATTCTTCGTGCGTACGAAAACGTTTCAACGTTTTCACCTTACAGAATTTGACCCCAGATGATTTGAAGATCAAAGTCAATTTTTCCTGTTCGGTTAGGCTGTTAAAGGAAATAAGTCGAACAAGTACGCTTTTAAAAAAAATACCCCAGCAAAAGCAAAGAATTTTAAAGGAAAGTACCTACGTGGTCAACTGAAGCCATGAACAGATAACTGTCGAACGAATTGTAGCCGATGCCGATTGACAGAAAGACTACAAAACTTCTTAAGGAAGGTTCGGGGAACTGCCACCATGTTAAAATAAAAATGTGTTTGTTTGCTGCTCCGATTTTTTGTTCAAAAAGAAGTAGGTGCCTAGCCTCGTTAACAGTGATCAATTCTTGTGTTCAGTTATAGCTTTAAGAGCTCACAATGGAAATATTTCCCAAAAAACACTTTCCGCAGTGACCAATAAAGCAATTAAAGTGAATTTTAAATCATTCCAATGGCCAAGCATGTAAAAGGCCATTTTTAAAGGGGTCACATATATTGTACCCTAACCTTAAAAATACGAGCAGCATGGAACAAGCTGTAAAGTTCCAAATTCACTTAAATAACTCATCATATCTAGTAAGAACTTGTGGAATACCTACTTATTTAACTGCACTGGAGACTTTCAATCTTTGTGGTACGTTCTTTAGGTTGTGTAGACCCCGTTCCTTGGCGTTCATTATGTCAATTCGCTTCTGTTGCCCTTGTCATTTTGAATATGTGAACTTGGAATCTATTTCGTTGGAGCTATGTACCTTCGTCATTTTGGACAACAACTACCTCTTGGCCTGGTTTTATGCTGTCAATTAGTCGATGGTTTTTTTTTCATTCCCGTAACTGTTGTCCCTTCTTCTGACTATCGTCGATCGTCCAAAAGAGGAACTGGCTCCAAGTTTTTTAAAGTTTTTTGCCAAAGAAATTGTTTCTGAGTTTATAACCTCCTCTGATCCCCATTAGAAGTTGATGTTTTCGGCGTTGTAGATGCGCTTCTTAACTGCCATTAAGTTGCTGACATTTTGTCGTAGTTGGTTTTGAAGTTTTAAAGAGGCTTCCTCTAAATCTAAAAACCAACCGTTATTGGCTTGTATCTATTTCGGATAAAACCTCGGACTACTGTTGAGCTGCAAGACTGAGTAGGCCCGCCTTTTGCTACCCTGGATCTTCTTTTTCGGAAGCCTAATTCCGAACCTTGTAATGTTTTCCGACGCATCTTCGTCAAATGTGCAGCTTCTGTCATCGGTTTTAGCTAACACGAGAGGGTATTCACTGAGTTGCCCTCTTTAATGTTGCAGCGAAACTAAGAAAACTGGAAGCCACATTTGCATTGAAGCCAAAATTGTGCCAAAGAAAAAATGTTTTGAATAATGCACCCATTCGATGCCATTTAACAGGGAATGCAAAGCCAGGCCAAATGTCCTCCACAGAAAGGCATGCATGAGTTAATGGGCTCAAACTGAGTTTTTTTTTGCATAGAACAGGTGAAATGCTGCTAATTTGGCCTCCAATGTCGGACCCACAGTCGTCTTAAGTCTTTGATCAAGCAGCACAGAGCATAGATTTGACAAAGACCGAAGGTACAAATTTATGAGGCGTCAAATCATACAAAAGATGCAACATTTTGAGTGCGGTCTATTGCTGGCTATAGCATACAGTCAGCTACTTGGATAACCCGATCTTTTGACCAGTTAATGCGACATGAGGTGTCGTTTTGTCAAACTCTTATAAGCTTCAAGTCGCCTTCTTCCAATGCATACTGTCAAATATCACACAATATGGTTTGGTGCGACCTTGATGTATGTCTAACTGCCTTGCCCAGCGGTTTGGTTAGACTCTTCTTTGAAGGTCATTGAAGTTTTGACTGCGTTTTATCTGGTTATCAACCTTTGTCTTATTGCTTGTGATTTATCATATTCAAGGTTTTAAACGACTGTAGGTTTTTGAGCAACCCAAAGATTCATTGTCTGGTATTATGTAGAGAAATCTTCGCCCTAAATGGAAATATTCGCCCTTTGCTATAGCTCGTACAATTGAACCTAAACACTAAAAATGTTTATAGATTAGGGCCGACCATCACCTGGGGCACCAGTCTTCCTAACTTCGTCAGATTTCACTGTAAAGTAGTTACAACTCACAGCGCATTCTGTTGGACGTGCTACGGTTGTAAGATTCCCCAGACTCGTCAGTCTTCTCACATAACCCAGCCTGACACTACTTCGTACAGTGATAACGGTACGATTTAGTCTTTTGACCAAGAAAGGTCTAAGTGAGCCTATAGACAAATATGGAAAATGCCGTCTCTGAAGTTGCCGGCGTCGTCCCTAATTTGAAGAAATCTCTCTTAAGTTTCCCAGTATTAGAAAAGACAGTCGCCTCTGTTTACACTTAGCTAAGACTTTGCAAGCTCAAATTTTGTACAGAAAATCCGGAAGGTTATACCAAATTAGGCAGGCTACCTTTTTGTCGAAATAAAAAAATTGGTCTAGCGAGAGTAATAAGGTTCCGTTTTTTCCCTTTGGGTACGGAACCTTAAAAAGATTAGACTGCTCGACATAAGGTACCTACAGCGCTAATGGTTTCTTCCTAGCTAGCTGTAAGTTTTGGGCCTTAACCCTAGTTCAGCTGAAGCTTTAATCTGTAAAACACTTTTCTTGGCTTCATACTTCGAGTGATTTCAACACTCAGAAAAAAAAAGATTGTTAGGCGAAGAATTTTGAGATTTTTAAAAAATTGTAAGTTAAAAGTTCTTTGTTCAAATATTATTTTTGTTAACAAGAACTCGTTTTTAAATTTTTAAGAATCCGGTATTCAGCGTAAGAATAATATACTCAACATAAGTATTTTATTCCATCATTGCCAACAATTTCATTCTTAAATCAAAGATTTTGATATTTGGGTTCATTTTAACCAAATTGTTGGCACTAAGATTTATTTTTCTGAGTGAAGTTTCTGTGGTGAATTTCGGTGAAATCTTTGGACCGATTTAAAATAGTTATTAAAAGATTGCACAGTTGTTACACTACTTTTCGTAAGCTCATTTCATCATCCACTTTGTGTGTGACACTTGGACATACTCGCACTAGTTCTGACATATTGGCATACAACTCCTTTGGCATCCATCACATCATCATTTCTTTATTTGCTACGCCACCGCAACGCAAAGATCGATTAAGCAATTTCAAGTCGCATGCAGGAGCATATATACGGCAAAGCCATCAATCAATCTATTTTCGATAGAGAAACCAACTCCATTTCCATTCAAGTCAATCAATTTTAGTTTCCGCATTGCTTCACATTGCTGTGTGTGTATTTTGCTACAGACTCGTTATCAATCAACATGAAAGTTCGGTCTCGGAATATCCATATCCATATATCCCCAGCTGCTGGCTTCGTCTAAATTCCAGCGTCTACAGATACCCTAAACTGTGAGATTGGTTAAGTTTAATCTAGAACTAGAGCTTCCTTATTACCATCGACATAGTTTAATAGGATGTGACCTCATAGAACCAGAATTATTCTATACTCGACACACACATAGCTGCATAGAACAACAACTCGGCACGAGAACAAGTGCAAAGACCCAGAAACTTGTTTCACCTGACTATACAGAACCGGGGAGGCCAAGAAGAAAATACCCGAACATGTAACGAAAAGAAAGAGGAAAAATAGCTCAAAGCCACATTATGTATAGGACGGTGTATCCGCAGCAGCAGCAGCAGCATCCACAATGCAGCCCAATGGCTGTGTCATGTTTACATCAACTTGCTTCGTCCGAAGCCGTTCCGAATGGTGTAACTTGTTGGAGCTGGTGCGCCGCGCCGTCGGCACAGGTGATTATGTATTTTCTTAAATAGAAACCAAACGCCATGTCCCTCACCGTGCATTCTACCAGTACACCAGCACAGCCTCATCACCTGTTTGGTGACGCACATTTTGATGTCTTTCCGAATGGGATTAGCCGCATCTAGATGTGTGCTTTTATACGGGGATTACGACTAATCCAGATTAACATGACAACTTTTCGAAAAGAACGTGTTTGCGATAGCAAATCTTCTTATCGAGAAAAAATGTGATAAAAGGGGAGCTCTGTCTGAGTCGTTTGAAATTCGTTGCAACGAGGATTGCATTAGAAATATTTGCAAACAAAATGGCGGGTATTTTGCACTTTTCAAAAATTTAAGTTGGTTGAGGGTTGATCTAGAATTGCACTCACGAATTGATTGGGATCAACAGACGTTGAAACACATTCCCAATAAATACTCCTTTTTTATTGGGAATGTGTTTCCAATTGTATGGAAATGTTGCTGATGGTTGGAAAGCAAACGAAAACATTCAGCAAAATGATGATTTTTTGGAATTAAGCAGCGCGTGGGAGATTTATTTCAAGGATTGCTATAAAAATGTTTTAAAAATCAATCAACATTTGCAAAGTGAAAATAATATGTTTGGAAATTTGTAGGAAATGATTGCAAACACACTGGAATCGCCGTTTTAGATGGCAGAGTCGATGCGCGGTACTAATTATTGTTTCTAATGTCCAGATTAAATATTACAAGCAATAATAATAACAATGGATAATTTTTGTGTATAAAATTGTTTATAAAATTTTGAATGCAAAGGTTAAAAATGATTTTGTCCAGGAAATGATTGCTATGAACTAGGTTTTGCTTACGAAATTCTCAGACTGACTAACTATTCACCATAAAAACCGCAAAGAAACTCATTTTGAGAGCCGTTTTCTACAAGGAATTCAAGAGGCTTACAACCGAACATTTGGAATCAACATTTCCCTTCAACACTCGCTGAAAGAGACAAAACTTTTGAGATAGTTCCATGCAACCATGCGTAGATTTGTATAGGTTTCTTAAAGCTGTTGGATTCAAAATTGACACGAGTTGAGCGTATAAACCTACTGGTAGAAAGTCGCAATCTTATGGCATTAATGATGAAGCGTCAACTTGTTGTCTCAAATTTTCGATACCTTTTCGATCGATATATAAAAAACCTCTAAAGCTTGTCCGACGGCATAGACCATCGACTTTAAATACGCCTCTCTGCATTTCACCAGATAATGCAAATATCGTCGGCATTATGCAAAACTTTTTATACAGACTTTTGAAAGACTGAACGTTCGTAGTAAGCTTCGTGCAATTTTTCCAATTTTCCTATTTTTGGTATCAAGCTATCTTTTTCATCAGTTATTAGAATTTGATGACTTTGGAGATAATGACTGAACTAGACCTTGTTCTGTGTACCTCAAATTTCCATGCTTTGAAACCGCTGAGAAGATGGCGAGATTTGATTTGGACTACCTGAGTTTTTCTAAGGATCTCTCAAACTATAAGAAGTTAACTTGTTCGAAGGTGGACTACGTGACCTAAGCCTGGCTCTATAGGGTCCTATAAAGCATTGTTAACCTCGACGATTTTAAGGGGCTCACACTATATAGCAGATAGCAATTTACCAAATCTTGGGAACTAACGAACGAGTATGCTCGAGTTTGGTCTGATGCAGCAGCCTTGTTGGACTTGAGTTGAGATAATGCTCTCGACACTTCAATTTGGCCGGGTGGACGGAAGTTTTGGCTCCGTTTTGGTTAGAAGGGTTCGCTTTCAGCATGAAAACGTTTCAACGTTTCGCTTTACAAAATCTGACCCCTGGTTTGTCAGTTGTGGTATTTTTGAAGGTTTTTAGCATCGATACCAGTGATCATCGGCACGTTTGACGCTGGATACACAGGGTTTCTCGAGAGGTGAAGGTATACGCGATGGGAAAATGCGTCCTGGCGGTTGTGGCGTTCAAAGCCGTTCAAAGTTATATGTCTTAAAAGATGCCTCCGATTTGGCACTTTTTAAATATCCAGAATCTACTTTCGTACTTTGGCAACAGCACGGTAAACGTGCGAGTCTACCTTCGCAGCACGGAAGCCGGGACGTTGGGCCTTCGAAAACCGTTTAATCTCGACCTCCCATCTCTCAAATTGATTATCAGTTGTCTTTTGTTCTTATACACGACTTGGATCTATTTTTTCGCTAGCATTTATGTTCTACAAGGTTCTCGGTCAACTTACAGACTTTCAAACAATTCAGCATCATTTTCCAAAACTTTTACTTACTGTGAAAAAATGCTTACCGGTCGGGCAGTCTTTATTTGCTGCTACCTGTAATATAGTGTCTAGTGAAACGGTTGCCAAGAAGTTCTTGGTATTGGCATGGATTTTAAGCTCACTGGGCTAATAGCTTTGACCAAAATTGGACGACCTTATAGCCTAGTATGACAAAATGTTAACGTTCAGCAAAAACTATTTGCGTTCAGTAGTTTTGGAAAATATTCAAATTTAAAAAAAAAAAAACTCTTTTAGGCGTAGTAGATAGTTTGACCAATAAGTTTCATTTTTTTCATTCTAAACCTAACCTAACCTATGACAAAATGTTAACGTTCAGCGAAAACTATTTGGGTTCAGTAGTCTTGGAAAATATTCAAATTCATATTTAAAAAAAAAAAACAACCTCTTTTAGGCTTAGTAGATAATTTGACCAATAAATCTCATTTTTTGTGAGCTATAGGGACTTCTCTGGCAATGCATATCTGAAAAAAAGTCGTAATCAGCTGCATCTGTTACGTCTCCAACCTCCAAATTTACAAAACAAGGCTATCTTGGCCAAGGTAGTGTGTAAAACTTATTTTTTTAATCTAAATGATGAATGAAGTGTTTGATGGACAGATGTACAGAAAAATTATTGGGCAATGAGTGCCCCAAAATTGGAACCTTGGATTCCTACGTTCTTACTACAGCTGCAACATCAATCACATTCCTAGATTTTAAGAAAAAGCTTCGACCAAGTTCAGGGTTATTGCGTAACATCCATAACCGAAACTAATCTGTTTTAATTTTTCCAAAAACAATGAAGTTAGAATTTCAGCAAGCGCTTCCCACATTAATCAAAATAAAACTTCAACATTCAGTCTTGCTAATTTGTTTATGTCATTTTCATACCTACTTGTTGGGTTTCAGCCACAAACTAAAATATGTTAGATTCCAAATAAAAATAAACCAAAGCTCTCTCTATGTAACGACCATTTAGTTCCTGCCTCAGTAAAAGTGTTGAGTAAATATGAACTGCTCTGCTTACATACTGAAGATTGTAATAAAACACAAGAGGCACTTAAACAAAAACAACTACCAGTTTCCAAATGCCATTCCAAGTTCAGATTTGTAGGTACCTACATCTTTTAAACAACAAGTACCTTTCAAGTATAATTAGACGAAAAGAACAAGAGGAAATTTATGAGAAAAACAATTAGATGTAAGTAATTTGAAAGCCCACTGACAATTGTTGCTTAACAGATTTTCGTTATTTTCTTCTTCATTTTGGAGGGCTACTAAGGTACTTAGGAACTTAGCATTCATTGAAATCATTAAGTAGCTATAGCCAAGTGGGGAAAGTTGTTGGGAAGTGGATCATTCTTTCGGGCAGATCTACAGATAATGAAAACTTCCGTGGAGGGCATTCCCGTGAGGTATGTATGTAAAATATGAGCTCATAATTATTCATCTTCATCCACGAAAATGCGTTTATGCTTTATAAGTTCTTTTTTTTTTAACCGTCAGTCAAGGAAGAAAACGAGAAGCACTTCGATTGCCTCTTGAGTATGTTAATTGAGTTAGATAACGAGTAGATACTCAAGGTAATTTCTGCTGACTTTTAAGGGGTTCTTAAAGTTTAGCTGTCGGATGTTGGAAGGTTAGATCCGTCGGTGATACTTGTCGCAAAATATGGAGTTCAAACGAAAATACTAGGACCCTTAAGCAAAACGCGATAGTCAAATGTGGTTAGGACACAATTGTTACACGTTTCAGTAAGGCGGAGTTACAAGACTAAGTCTGATGTAGCCACTTTTTTGGAAAGTTTAGCAGGCATTTGTTGTAAAACATTTTTCGACTTTTAGTGTTTTGGTATAGGCAAGTTTATATAGAGCTTGTTTCTTCCTAGTCATGGCCAAGAAACCAATGGGAGATGAATGTTCCGTACCCCGAACTTTGTTTCGTTATACTTAAAAAGCAGAAAGGTACAGAGGCAAAATATTTGCATTTTGGTTCACCTGTTGCCTTATGTTTTAATTTTTTGTAAAGAGAGTGAGGGACTCCAGGTTCGATCTCCGGAAAAAACATAAATTATATCTTAAGATCTTTTCCACTGCATCACCTCTCGCGAACGTCTGACAAACATGCCAGGGTATAACTATCATGAAAGAGCCTCTCAATCAGCCGTTTTGACTCGTCATAAAATCAAAGATCCCTTCGTCACAAAAATTAAAAACGCACATGAAACAATTGAGAATCTAGGCCGAGGTCCTTACGGAGGTGTTGCGCCAACTATTTATCTATTTTTATAGGGTGCGACACAAAAAAAAGCTCGATTATTATTTACCCGATTGCAGAACGTCTGAATGCATTTGAGTTATTTGACAGACGGTAACCCTGTGCTTAGTTTTGTGCAGATAGATGAGTGTTAAACAAAAATTGCAGTAAATACAATGAGGGTAATTTTATTATTTCATCAGAGGAGTTTAACATCAACTTCCAAAGAACAACCACCCATTTCAACTCCAGCACACATCTGACAAACAACCAAGAGTCTAAGAGTCTAAAAATACCACTTTTAGATCAGCAATACTGATTAAGCACTATAAAGGTTCCAAAATTAGATTCCCACTTTGTGAGGAGCTAGCTTTTTATTTAACATTTGCTGTGCATTACTACAGCATTTTTGCTTCATTTATGTGGCTGAGGAGACTGAAGACTCTCTTAAGGGACTTAAATCAAATTCTCTTAATCTGAAACTTGCGTAGAGTGGCTTTTCTATAGATGCAAAGTGAACCTGAAAAATTGTATACCTACGGCTCGTGACCTTCCTAGCTTCATGGCGACGTGCTGTAACGATTTGAGAAGTAGAAGTTCTGCCACGCGCCGAAATAGAGACGAAATAGTGATAAAGACGTTTATGACCGATAAATTTAAAGCTTAGCCACCTGACTGTAGATGGGAACAATGAATCTTGTTTGTATTCCTTTGATTCCTTTTCGATCTTACTCGCTTGGCATCAGGGTCTAGCTGAGGCCAGATCTTTGACCCGGCTTCCAGTTTTCATATACATGAGAATCCTCAAATGTCTTCTCTCGAGGTGAGTTTTAATAATCAATTTTGCTGCAAGATGTTACTCCTTAAGACTACCCTGAAGTACTAAAGATTTCTATCGATATGGGCCTTACACTTCCTCGAGTTGTTTGCTCAATTGGCTGGTTCTTAAACAGTACCGGAGGCTGACGATGCTTGAGAGGCGCCTTATTCGAGTTTTAGTTCCCTCGAGGAATGCCCATCGTAAAAGGTCACTTTTACTCCGAACTCATATAAAGGGTTTTCCAATAAGAGGTGTTATTGTGAATGACCCGCTATTTCGGTAGCTGTCACTTTTGAAGCTTTTCTTTGACATTTGACAAGTAGAAACTACGGCATTACTAAAAATGGAACGATACACGCTCCAACAACGCATTGAAACTATTAAAATTCACTAAAAAAATGGTGAAAATCTTGCAGTCACAGTTCGCAAAACTAAAGCATTTTTTGGTCGTCGATGATTAATGATTTTTTATGATCGGAGTTGGATGGTATTGATCTGGAAAACGTTTACTTTCAACAAGACGGCTCTACGTGCCACACAAAACCATTGATCTTTTACGGGAAAAGTTTCCGGACCGTGTTATCTCTCGAAGAGGTGATCACAATTGGCCACCGAGATCTTGTGATTTAACACCTTGCGACTTCTTCCTTTGGGGCCATGTGAAAGATAAGGTCTACGCCAACAGCCCAGCGTCGATTCAAGACCTCAAAGATAAAATTTGTGAGGCTATCGAGGACATAGGGCAGCCACTTTGCGATTTCGTTATGGAAAATTTCATGAAAAGGATATGGTCCTGTATGCGTGCTCGTAGTGGCCATTTGGCTGATGTTATTTTTCATTATTAACGGCATACCTTCTTCTTTATTATGAAATAAACATCCGATCATTTATCTCAAAAAATGACATTTTTCTTTGAATACCAAAATAGCACCTCTTATTGGGAAACCCTTTACTTATTTCGGGTAAATACCTCCCTTACCACACATCATTCGGTGTACAGCTAAAACTTTTGTTATATTTCAGTCGAATTTAGTCCCTACAATAAGCAGAAGCAACACGCAAGACAGTAAAATACCCGCCGGGTAAGCTATCTCTCTCTCTTTACACATTTCAAAACCATTTGGCAGGTCTTGTAACTTGCAAGTCGTTGCCTTCAAATTATTCACAACAGCATTTTATTGCAAAAAAAATCCTGTTAAGTACTCATGTTTATCTGTGTACGTCTTCAAAATTGACTCATTAACAAATAAAAGAAGCTCGTCCCCCCACCAACTAATAAAATGCTGAATATTGTGCCTATGAATTGTAAAATCATTCGAATTCTATCTCTGTTTGTAATTCAGATTCGCATTTAATGGACTATTTCAGATATTTCCATCTCTCTATAGACCCACTTGATGCTTTTATAAAGGAAAATAATTCCCATCAGAGATAACAAAGCCACACATAAATAGGTACAAAAATCAAACAAAAAGCTATAACAGGACAACAAACCGGCGGAAAAATATGTCTCTGTCATGAAGAGAACACACAATAACTCAACAAAATTTCATATGGATTCATGTCAGCTCATCACCTGCCAAATCAAAAGAGCATAAAACGCCAATCTTTCAATCTCAACACACAAACACAAAAAGAACCATCTTCTTCTCATGACGTGACGATGTTGACGGTTGTCGGTTGTCGCGCCAGCGGGAAACGGGACAGGGAGCAGAATAAAAATGCAAACATAACTGAAAAGTGGAGCCACACCACGCAACAGTTGCATACAGTTTTTTTTTTGTTTCGAGTCTAATTGCAGCCTTTCACGAAGATCGACTCGAATTAGGTTGGCTTTGTGAATTTTTATTCGAAAATTATACCATTTACGTGTGTAATTAAAATTATCAAATTAGACCTGCCTCCTGCGAAATGGATTTCGGTCAATAAACCAAACTGTTGCTTTTCCAAATTACAGTGCAGAAAAAAAAAGAAGCAAAAAAAAAAAACAAACACATTTTTTAGAAATGAGGTCGCAGTCGAAGTTGAAGTCGCAGTCGCGTCTCTTGGTCAATGAGATGAGTTTGCCGAGGACTGCAGAAGGCATATCTCAGGTGTATATAGACAGCAATTAATCAAAACGTCCTCCCTCCGGATTCACATGCACCGCGCGTCGTCTTCGTCGTTGTCCCGTAAAGATAAAGTCAGCCATAATTACACAACTGGCTGGCGTTGCACAGTAATACAGTTAGTAACACATGTGCAGTCGGAAAAATATGAGTTATTTATACCACAACGGATACTAACTGCAAAGTGCTGCAAGATGTATCGAGATGGATTTAACAGCCCGTGGGGAGGTACAACAAATGAATGTGCCTCCGCAATTGTCGGAGGAACATCTGACGACGATGAGTGGCATTGTTGCTGCTGGTGCCGATGTGATCTCGTTTACTCGAGCTTCTCGGTGAAGTGAATGCGCACATAATGTCATGATTGAATAATGCTAATTACGACTCTCGCACACAGATACCGTAGCTACAGCCTGGTGGCTCCAAAAGTCGAGGGTGCATCTTTGCAATGTGATTGCTTTTGCGAGAAGACGACACCGAGTGGTGGTGGTTACAAATCACAACTGCAGGCATTCTTTGAAATGGTCTTAATTACGAGTAGACACCTATAAGAGGCAAGTTTCAAGATTTGATGTGGAGTTTTGAAACATACAGCTGTTTATGGGCTCACAAAATATATATTTGGAGACATATTTTAGTTCTTCAAGGTTAACTTGGAGAGAATGGAAAAGTTTCGGGCGTGCACATTTGTTTTATTGCAACAGCTCTTTTGCGACGATATACAGGAGTGAAATAAGCATGAACGCACTATAAACTGTAGTTAAAAAGTTGTAAGAAGGTCATTGCAATTTTTCCCTTAAAATTTGATCTTTTAAAGCTCAGCTGTTAGGCTATAAATTTAGAGCTTATATATTGGGCAATTTTCAACTTCTTCTTGAGCATTGTTTTTGAAACTCAGAAAGCTGTCACTTAACCGTAGGAACCATTGAAAACAAAATTAGACAGTCAGTTTTAAGAAAACTTTATTAAGTGATCCAGAAATTACGAGAGCTCTTAAGTACTGTGCCATCTTTAAACTTTGGACAGGTCCCCTTGACGGACACATTTTTCTAACCGAGATTTCATATTTCTGATCTCATACACTTTCCGTTCCCTTAAAAGAAATAAAAAAATAAAAAGTTGGCGCAACAGTTCCGTGAGGGACCCAAGGTCCAGCTTCTCACAACCATTATTGTTTTCTGTCAGAAAGGATCTACAATAGGTCTATTCGGGTACTTTCCCAAAGGAAGCACTTAAAATCTGTCAAAAAATTGAACGAAACACTTTCTGGGAGCTGAAAACATACTCCAAAGTACGTGGATAGACTTCGAGCAATTTTGACTTATTTTCATCTTTGACATCTCGAATCCATATTACAAATAAATGCATAACTTACCTTTTGCAACATATGAAACGTTGTTGGAGAACATTCGACCACTGCCGACTTTTCTTTATTTTCACAGATTTTATTTTTGTGTCTTTTAGAACGGATTTTTAATTTGTTTGTTGGCAACTCTCTGCATTTGGCATATTTACCAGTATTTGCCGGTTGGAATTCTCTGAGCTGTTTCGAGCCAGGAGAGAAACTACTTTTACTCGTTATTTTGCTAATTTTGTCTTTTTTTCTTTCCTTTTTGATGAGAACGTGTATAGAATTTGTGCGATTGCGTTCGATTTAAACCGCGTACGCGAATGAACCTCAGTGCGAGCTTTACGGAATTCTGAAAAGTCGCAAGAAAAAGGGCCAATGAGTAAAAAAAAGTGCCAATTCTGAAGCAGAATAGCTTATTTAGAATTTTTGAACGATATTTAACGAGTATTGGTTCGCTAAAAAATTTAATAGTATTGTGACTGCGTTACATTTAAAGGGCTTTTATTAGAAAATAACAGCATTTGAAAATTTTTTGAATCGCCTTCTTCAACTAAAAAAGGGCCAAAACAGCAAAAAATTGTGGCAAGCTCTCGAAAAAAGTGCCAATTGCAACTTCCGTATGGTCACGCAGATGAACCTTATTTTACGACGAGTCTGAACGGCAAATTGAGAAGCTCTTTCATTTCAGTTATACTATCGGATGTTTGTCAGACGTTTGCGAGAGGTGGCGCAGTGGAAAAAAACCTTAGGATGTAATTTGTGTTTTTTTCGCGAATCGAACCTGAAACCCCTCGCTTAGTAGTCCAACACACTAACCACTAAGCCACTGGCCCGTTCCCTTCCCATTATGTCTTTGGTCGTATGTATGTTTATGATAACTGAAAAATTAGGTAGTTTATTTATTTCCCCAAGACTGGCAAAAAGTTCTGCTTGTTCCCTTTGCCAGGAAGCCACTGTTATAATTGAACTCAATAATCTATAGTGCTAAAAATAGACTACCACTCGATACGAGACATTTCTGACCCTCAAATGGAATCTCTCCCTGGCTTGTGGTTCTCCTAGTCCCCGCCTGCTGAAAGTGAATGGCGCTAAAAGTAATTTTCCGGCTCCCAATAGTGGACGCCACTGTCCTTATTACAGTATGGTCATCATGTAATATACAGCTTCAAACAGGATATCTACCTATAGGACAACTCAACTGAATTACATCATTGAATCAAAAGTAGGTTTGCAACGACTGTGCGCAGTCCCATTGCATTTATCTCTCCCGCCAATGTCGTGGTTAATGAGATTTTACATATTTTATGCAAATTGGTCTTTTCCCTGTTACAATTTTTTTTTTGTTGCAGCTCAACCCACACAATGGTAACAAGAGAAAAACAAAAAATATCTCACCAAGGTCGATAGATTTTGCAGCATGTCCAATTTGCTTTTCTATCGCACCATACTCGTTCCTATTGTGATCAATGGGATCGGCTGTTCAAATTCACAAAAACTTGTTGCACAGTCTGCAATTGCAATATACGACATGGGAGTGGAACAAACTAATGCCATTGAAATAAATTGCAAATGAATTAATTAACTAGAGCGACGTAAACTTTCGACCTTTATGCAAACTTAGTTTTATGTTTTCTCTTGCTGCTGCAATTATGTGTGGACACAAAGTAGGAACGAGGCTAAGGTATGAATTATGCCAACTTTGTTGAGTTCTGCTGTCAAAGTAATTGATCGAGTTTGAAAAGTGAACGCAAAATTGAAAAGGAAATATCATTTCTGTAAGTGGGTTTAGGTACAGGGATTAAGTGGATTTATCTGAATTTATTTATCATCAACAAGTAAATTTTGCTTGAAAGTGAAAATTGCAAAGGACTTTCGAAAGTGTATTGCATGACTCTGATATAGGGTTTCTTGGAACTCGACAAGACACACGTTTTAAAATGATATGACTCGATGTTTCACTCCATCTTTAGTTTATATAGAAATTTCTAACTAAAAAAGTGTTCTTTAGATGGATTATTTGTAAATTGGCAACACTTTTCCGGCGACAAGCAATTTGACAGCTGAAAGCGGATTCGTGCCCACTTACTTTGGCTTCCCAATTTCACCTTGAGTTGCCTTTCGTTTGCCATTTCACCATAAATATAGATTTATTGTCACGTGACAGCTATTCGATTACTCCATGTCAGGCTTAAATTAATAGAAAGTGGCAGCAGGAGATGTCGTCATGTGTTACCTTGGGTATCAGCTGAAATAGGAACGCAAAATGGACTGTGAATAGTGATTGGTGAATGCTGGCACTGGCATTTTAAATGCATTTTGCAATTTAAAAATTATTTGCTAAATTTTTTTTTCGCGCCATCAGTTTAATGAAATGATGCGTTTACACAGAAGAGTCTCATGGTCTCACAGAAAAAATGATTCTTTGGAATGATTCTCAAATTTAATGGCATACAACTTGCTTTACCATGATTCATGATTGAGGTTTGTTTATCATGCCTTTAAATATTTGAACAAACAAACGACTCTAAAAACTAAAAAAAAAATAGTTCTCAGACATACAAAATAGTACTTAATTTTTGGAATACTTAAGACCAAACCCCAAACACTAAAAGATTTTAAAGAACCTAAGTAATACGGCTCTTATATGTTTGATCTATTTCAAAAACTCAAAATAGTACTGAAACCTAAGAAGTGGTCCTTGCGTACTAGTTAAGTCTAATAGTACTAAATTCAGTACAATAGTAGGATTTTTAGCAACTATATGCATCAGCTATTGTTTGTTATATCCCAGTCGTTTACTGATTACTCTGTTCACTCAGAAAAAAAAAGAATTTTTTAGATTCTTAAACAATTTTAAGTTAAAAGTTCTTGGTTCAAATTTTGTTTTTGTTAACAAGAACTCGTTTTTAAATTTTCAAGAATCAGGTATTCAGCGTAGGAATAATATACTCTCCATAAGTATTTTATTAGATCACTGCTAACAATTTCATTATTAAATGAAAGATTTTGATATTTGGGTTCATTTTAGCCAACGAAAATTGTTGGCATTACAATTTATTTTTCTGTGTGTTGCAGGTTCTCCCTGTTATTTGAAATATGTTCTTCAAGGAGTCTACAGATAGACCTATTAAAAACTCCATCAGTTTCGAGCACCCCAGTCAAGCTGAGCTAACACTCCTTTCAATAAAAATAGCACTTTGTCAATATGACGCTCTGTGAGTAGCCCACCTTACAGATCATTGTTACAAATAGCTCCATTACCACCTACACCAGACGATCGATCTTCCATTAGCAGCCGCTTTGTGATTGCATCGATAATATAACGCAATTGACGTCGCCTTACAACTACTATTTCAACTACTCAGCGTGTAAGTTGGCAATGCACCATTTAGTGCGTGATGTGTCAATATCCGGCTGACGTAAGTCCAAAATTTTAATGACTCCTAACGATACATCACCATTTACCGAGAGCATTTAACTGGCTGCAATTATGACACAAAGAGCGATATCATAATCTCTCCTCCTCCGTTCTCCAATTTGTATCTTTCCGATAAGTGCACCGGCGCACACCATAGTGCGTAAGACAAGTCCCATTAAAATCCGTCGCCATTGCGTAAGGGAGCACCCAAGTCATACACCAGATACGGCAAACATCGTTCAGCCGTAAAGGTTAAGGCCGGCTGTTACGGAGCCGGCTAATTGCGTGGAACCAATTACATCTTCGAACCGTTTAGTTGGAAATTCCATCGCCACATTCTAATTACCCGGGAGCGTAATTATTAAAAACATTTCCTTTCACCCGTTTGATGCATCAATCATGCGAATGTTACCAAATCAAATTAAAAATTTAAACCATCGTACAATAATGGTCGATGGCAATTATTTCATTACCGTGTTTGGATGTTGTCCATCGTATATAGTGTGTCTTTGTGAATTTCTAAATTAATACATTAATTTAGCATGTCTGCCGTTTGAAAAAAAAAAATGTTGAAAATGTTCAACTCATTCCCCATCTAAATGCCAATTGCCCGACGGGTGGTATAATATTCGTATACACTTTACGCAATTGAGCGTTAAAGCACTTGACCATTGTGGCCGGGACCGGGTCAATAATAAAATAAAAACCACTCATACGAGCTAATAAAATATCAAGAGCATGAGTGCGAGTGTGAGTTGTAAACATGTGTTTTTTCCATTTTTTTTTCTGTCATTTTATTTTATTTGGGTCAACAAACTCTTTGGTCGATGGCGAAATTTTTGTATTTTTTTTTGTTTTTTAATTTCGTGGTAAAAAGTAAAACGCAAAAGTATTGCGAATCCGAAATGGCCATTTTGGCTGTCTCTGATGACGTTTGATTTTATTCAATTTGTTTGCCCAGTGCGGGCGATTGAATTTGTGATAAAAAAATAAGCAAAATAAATAGTAGATAAAAGTGCGGAGGAGAAATGCCTTTGGATGACAACAAAAAACGTCGATTTCTATTTGGCTATATACGAGTGTTGAAGAGAAAAGAGAGGGAGTCAAATTGATATAAATAGTTGAGAGAGTCATCGATTTGAAAGTTCGCAATTAAATATATGTCAAAGACATTGGCACCATGGACAAAAAAAATGAAAAAAAAATTAAAATATCTATTCGAAGCTGTAACTGAACTATACCGGGCTTATAGAAAGCCCGAGGCAAGCAGCGGAACCACTGATGAAGGTTGGAGCTTAGTGAAAGTAAAAAGAATCCATGCATGTTCTGTTGGGGTGTCAAATGGCACAAATACGAAGCTTTGGTCACGATCACGACCTGCCGCAACATTTTTTTTTCCTCCGGAGAGGGTGGAATTCCTCTACTAAAATGACCGGCTGCGCTATATCCTACACCGATGTAAATATCTGCAAATATGTTGTGGCTTACGCAGTGTTCCCAGACTTTGAAGACTGTTTTCCTTTTTTTTAATCAGCAAAAGCAGTTTCCCCCAAAATTCGAAAAAAATGCCACGTTTTTAGTAACAAACTTAAAAAAACATGTAACATACAAATTAATATACTCTACAAAAAAATTCCTTTCTATTAGACAGAACATCAAAACGATTGAATGCATTCAGATAGACAAAAATTATTACGTAGACATTCGGTGGGCTATTTTCTCTTTCACGTGCAATATGAAGAGTTATTTTTTTGCAATTTTTCACAATGAAAAAAAGATTTTAATTTTATTTTTTAATAATTTGTGTTTAGTAGAGATTTTTGATTTTTCCTCTTTTTTGAGCTTGTCCCTCGTTTTCCCATTTTGCATTTAAAAATCGTCCAAATTGGAGCTTTTGCCCTCAAACTGGGATCTCTGGACTTACATATCTGTGAATTTGTTTTTTTTTTCACGAGGTTAGTATAGGCTTATGGCGAGAGTTCCAGGTTATCATTTCCTTATGAAGGGCCATGGGTTTGAGGGGTATGCCGCTTCTACTAATAAACAAGTGCGTAAGTCTATGAGACACTTAGTATTCCCAGCCAAAACTAAAAACAGTTAATTTAAAAAAAGACAAAACCCGACTGACAGTAAAAACAGAACTTAAAATTTTACTTGGTATTTCAAGAAAAATCGTCTAATTTTTGAACACGCTCTTTCACAAGTAGGTACCTGTCATCGTCAAGTGCAAAGTTGCTTAAATTTCAGTTGTTTTTCCAAGCAGTTGCAAACTTTGTTCCCAAAATCTCAAAAAACTAGCTCCAATTTATTTTTGTGGAAAAACAATATTATTAAGCATAACCTTTCGTTTTATTAAAAGATTTGTCAGTTTTGTAAATACTTTATGTTGGCGGCAGTGCCGACTCGAATTTGTATTTTTGGTACCTAATCGGTTGCACTTCAGATTGCTAGAATTTAATTCACCTTAACATCCTTTGTCAACTGCTTTCAACAAACCTTGTTTCGAAAATGGCGGGCTAAGTCAATCATTTTTAACAAATGACGGCTGACGGGTAGCACGCCATTCTCCGTGCTTCGCTTTTGTGTGACTAACTTCACTCCATAAATACTGTCAGGTTTGCCAACACTCAGAAAATCGTAAAATTCATTAAATTATGACGAATTTTAGTCCAAATGCATGATCAATTTGCAGTTTTTAGAGGGAAATTATTTGCTGGCTTATTTTTGGAAATGTTTGCTTGTAGCCTTACCTTAAAAGAGAAGTACAACAGACATAAACACTCATAACTATTTGCCTTTCCGACGCAAGTCTGCAGCCACTTTTTTTTTTGTAATTGGAAATATTCCGTGCGTTCGATATGAACGAGCTTGTTTTCACAATGCAATTTCAAAGACTTGGTTAGCATAGCCAAAACAACGTTTGGTAATGAACTTGGCTTATAGAATTTTCTGCTGGACGAAGTGTACGTATAGCGAGCAGAAGCTTTTCAAGTCACAATATTTATAACGGGACATGGTTGAGTCTGGAGACTGGATTAACCAAGCTAATCGACCAAACTGTGATAGATGTAAACACGCCCAGTGTTTTGAGTCTTTGAACTTTTCGAGCCCAACATTGAGTCGAATCATCACCTTGTTATAGCCAGGCCAAAATTGAGGATCTGTATTCAACTTGCTCCAGTAAGATTTTTAGCAAATTTGCGCTCCTAACCAGCGTTGCCACTATAGGACTATTTTTTCGCAGTAGATTCTCTAAAAGATTGCATTTTTTTTTCAGTAAATTTTTATAAAAACTATAGATTGAATTTTTTGCAGTATTTATTTGGTTTTTCAAACTAAACCAAGGTAAACGACAAAAAATAACATGAACAATACAAAATTAGTAAAAAACCGGTATTTAAACAAAACATAAGTCGTATATTTTGTTGCAATGTTTTTTGCTAAAAGAAATACATTTTCTCGACGACCTAGATGTGCAAACAAGCGTACTCCAAAAATGTAGTAGATTTAATTTTTTGGCAGTAGATTTAATTTTCGAAAAAAAATTGGTAGCAAAATGGCAACGCTGCACATACTAATAGCAACTAAGCAAACATATTTCCAGGACAATAGAAAGCGCACCATAAACTCACTTTGGACTTTTGTTTTCCCTTTCTCTAAGAGTTGACAAATTTCCCACGATCTATTGATACTATTGCAGCGATCTACTGAGTCTTTTGGCAAACGAATAATCAGTTTTCGCTTTTCGATTCGCATTCATTTAGTTGCCTGTCTTTTCAATGTCCATTGAGTCGTGGAATTCCGCGTTTGCTTATGTTTTCTCTGGCACCTAACATATAAAAATAAATGAGCAGCTGTTATAAGAAAAGTTAAAGAAAAGACGCCTATCCATAGAAATACAAAATTCCCAAATGATATTCTTTATATTTCCCTCCGAAGAAAAGTAAATATGTTTTTTCAAGCGCTCCACAAATAAAGTTACTTGACCAGCTTTTATCACGTCTTTCTTATGCTATAATACTTTCTAGAAAGCAAATTTTTTCCTCTCTTTACAGGTAAGTTCCATACCAGTGTTGCCGGAGAAAAATATTATAAAGTAGTACTGCAGCCAAAAATGGGGAGTAATTTGAAAAAAAGTAGTACAGACATTTTTCAGTCTTCAAAAATAAATGTGGGTACAAAAATTTATTTTTTAATTTTATTTAAAAACAAAGTTCGGTCGAAAAAAAAATGCTGCTAACCGCGGCCAACCATGGGGAAATGGGATAGAGTTGGCATTTACGAACTCTATCACATTTTCCCACCACAGTTTTAATACATTACTGAATGACATTGCTGAGGTAGGCAAGGAACAGAAAATCGGCCGAAGTTGGGGGTCTCAGTATGATTTGTCTATGCACCAAACCACAATCTCAGATAACAGTAAAATAAATACCGAACTTACAGATGAAAATTGCATGAAGCCAACGAAAAACAAACAGACTAGAAAGAGGCAAAATACATTTTTTTTTTTTTGACGACAGTTTGGAAGATAAAAGTGCTGCCAAACTTGCATTAAATTTAAATGTGAATTCAATTTTTAAAGGTTGAAATTACCCTTTGCCGCAAGTGTAAGATATTTTAGGTGCTAAAAAAAAAATAGGAGTACGAATGTGAAAAGAGGAAGTACGGAGGTGTTGAAAGTAGTACAATTCTCCTATGGGAGTACTTCCGGCAACACTGTTCCATACCCATTTTATCGGTTTTCACTGTTGCCAACTGGAATTTTACTGCACATAGGTACCAGTTGAGACGAATGTAAGTAAGCCAATCGTTAACTGGTATAATTAGCACATCAAGGTGTTAATCGACCTCCGTTTATCGAACTCAGTCGTTTAAAGTTATTGTACGCAAAGAGTCGGCATACAAAACTAATAAAACTATCTAAACATAAATTTGAATATATTTTCACCCCGTTTTTAGTTCTTTCATGAGCTTTGGGATGACTCTTTTAATAGTTTCTGTATTTCTGGTTAAAATTAATTGTTCGAGTGCCGCTGTTGATTGTCATCTTTAATACATTCCAATCCATTCCATTAAAATTTAGTTCTCCCTTCTGCTAATTCCCCCGCGACCAGCCCTTCAAGCCTGTTCCCTGTTCGGTGTTCATCGGAACTAAGAACCCAAATACGCTCGAATTCATTCGGCTGCAACGTTATGGTCCTTTGAAATTCGAAATCTCTTATTTATTCAAAATCCTAAGTGGGACTGTTTGTGTATCCTGTGCCGGTTGCTGATTTTATTCACAACAATTCCCAACGACACTCGGCCATATTTTCCATCCAATTGGCTACACAGCACAACTGTTGGGCGGGATGAGGGCAGAGCAGAACAGAATCCATTTCTTCGACATCGTCGACTCAAAGAGTTCCTTTCACCCTTATGGAAACTAGGCCTTTGATTGTGCATCGCATGTTTGTATCCTTGAGAAAAGGTACAAAACGCGAAGGATCCTTTTCGAGTGCGTGTTTCACACATTTGAATGCGAGTTATTATGATAATTCATTGCGGTGTGGCATACCAGATGGTTGGAGCGATGATCAAAGCGAGAAGATACCTATGCACACAGACAACACACACACAATTTGTCGATGGTACATAGAGGGGATGTGGAATTAATTTCTATGATTCCATTCATATGGACGCAGATAGGTCATAAGGGGGAGAGAGAGGGTCCAAAGAAGCGACTTTGTCAAAGGTGTTTTGTAGTCGTGTAGTCGTCCCAGACGGCGGTAGTCTTCGGCACACATTCAGACGGCTCAATGTTGAAATAGGGGCTTGGACAAAGGGAAGCTGAGCCAAGGCTTAGACGTATTCAAGAATGGGGGTTAGTTATGCATTGAGAGGGATAAATGGCAAGCTCGGCATAAAATTGTAGGATCAAATAATCGGCATAGCCTCGTTTATTAATTGCCCTTGACTGGACCATCCTGTTGTCCAAATCAATTTCGAGCATCAATTTCAGGCACGTCCTCGTTTTGAGGTTCTACATCAATTCCTTTCGTTTTCACATTTCTTCACAATTTATATGCCACTTTGCAACAGACAGGAAGACAAAAACAACCCCCGCTCCCCAACGACGAATGGAGAACGGGGTCACCCAGAGCGACCAAAGTACTTGCCTCTGCCATTTGAATTTATCCGCCCTCGATAAAAGCCAGAGTCAGAGAAAAATTAAAAAAAAAAAAAAAAAAACGGTTGGCCAAAAGCCAAAACGTTTATGCGCGCTCGGGATTTGAGTTTTCCTTTCATTTTCCAGCACTAAATATGTGTGTGCAATCAACACGATTTCCAGCGGTCGTTGATGGCGTGGTGACCGTGCGGCGATGGTTACCTTCCGAATTCGAATTTGGAACTGCTGGTTGAGGTCAGCGGAAAACAAATTGTTACTCGGTGGTTGCAACTTGGAAGTTGGAAGTCGAGTGGGTGATGTTGGCGCCTGAATTGGATTCGACTGTTCCAAAAAAAGAAAACAAAAATGCAACCCAAAGTGAACCCTTTCAGTTCGCAGCGTCTGCCTGTGCTCAATGTGGAAATACCTGTAATTTGGCAGCACCACCGAGCGAAAATTGGTGTTTCTTTTAGTTAAAGGTACATGGAATGGAACAGTATCTAATGTGATGGTGGAAACAGATCTTTGGCATGACCTCTGGTATAGCGAGTTGCATTTGGCTGGGATAATCAATCTTAGACAGAGGACGGAATTTGACAGTTAGCGCTGCTGTAACGAGGTGTTGAGTTGTTGTCAGTCTAGGTGTTATTAAGGACTGGAATGCATGAGGCTTGGACTTCTGTGGGGCGAACCATGCGATAGGTTAGGCGAAAGGTTGAGAGTTAGACCCTCTGTAATGGATGATGATAAAGCCCTATGCAGGTTCCTTCGAATAAATTGACTTTGGCGGGATCCATTGTGGGTCTGAGTCTGACGGAGTTACACGGGGAATATCGATGAAGGAAATGCACTTATGGTGCTTTTAAACTAAGCTCACGTCGACCATTGTCTCTTGTTGATCTACTTTTATGTAGAAAACAGGGGCGGTTCGTCTGAGTGACGTCGTTTATAAAGCTTTAGCGACCCTGAGAAGGATTTGCTTTCAACAAGTCACAGACTTGATAGTTTTTGCAGCAAATGTACAGCCTTCCTTAAAACCTTACGCCTAAGCACGTTGGGAAGTTACATTTAGAGATGATTCGCTGCCATAGCGAAAGGTTTCTAAAGGTTTCAACATCGCCATTTGCACTGTCACAAAGGCTTTTGCGAAGTTAGATCTTTTAATTGCAAATTTGTACTATCTCCCTGATTAAGCACAATTTTCTTCAGTCTCAAGTCTCGTGACATGTTTCCAGAATCCCTACCACGACGCCTTCTAGCTTCAAAGTAGGTACGAACTTCGTCTACTTCGGCTTATTTTTTCTTCTTCTTGATATCAAGGCACCGCGGAGTTTCTGCCGAACTTAATAAAGCAGCAAAAGGTCTCCACCGTTATTTCGCTCAAACCGTTGAGTTTGACAGGGATGTCTTAGGGAAGTCGTAGCTGTCAGCAGCCCTAAAATTGGAACATAGGGAGTGGATATTTGGGGACCGAATCGCTCTAAATATCCGCTGATATTTCGATTTAACATATTTTCCTGTGTTAAATCGAGTTCTTATCATTTACCTATAGCGAGTCGAATCAGCAAACGGAAACGGGCCTTAATCGTCTATGGGAAGTCTTGCTAGGCTTAGCACTGCATTGCTGGGGATCAAGCCGTTTGTCGGGTAAGAATGCAGGGTTTGTCACGCAATAGCTACGTCAGACGTGTACTCTTGTTAGGGAGACTGTTGCCTCTATGGGTGATGTAGTTGAACGGGTCTTCTTTATTTGGGCAACCGATACTGAGGTTCCATTCATCCAGCATCGATTCCGATTTAATCTTGAAAATGACTCAGTGCGCCCTATCCATCAAGTTATCACCCGCAGCCTTCAAAAGCTCAGCAAATAGTTGGTCTACTCCAACAGCCTTGATGTATGAAATTTATGTCCTCACTTTTTTCAAGAAGGGGACGGAAGTCTGAGTTTTCATGGTTTATTTTGCATGCCAATGGAATTTGCGTCATTTTGGACGTTTTACAGTTTGGGGAAGCAGGTTTTTCATGCCTTCTAAACCAACTATGACTGAAAAGGTTTACTTATTCATCTCTACAGGTCTAGGTTTGGGTATTTTTGCCACGAGAGGTTCATAATGCCTCTTAGTAAAATTCCACACTACTGTTCCTAAAGAAGAACCTCCAAATATAATCGACCGCATAGCTTCTATAATACTCTGTCTGGTCTTCTATCCATGAAAGTTGAAGCCCTTTAGTCTTCTTGTGCTCGTAGAGCTCGACATCTGATCTTGTCTTTGTAGTTGAATCGCTTTACTGCATTTGCTTGGTGACAGTTTTTATAAATCCTGTGATTTCTGTTAGGTTGTCGGGTAAAACCAAGCTCATCCGACATTTTTCGTGGCTCTTAAACATAGGTAGATGCCACTGGTCTTCGACACCTAATGCAAACTCCTTTTGATGACAAAAATACTCCCTCTTCTAATTTTGGCATTAATTTATCGCGCTTAGGACACTGCTCAAGGTCGGTTTGGTAGAGTCGTAATTATTCCCCATCGGACTGGTTTGTGCCTAAAAGACTCATATTTTCAGATCTACCCTATCGACTTTAGTCACTCATTTACATTTCTCAACCTCATAGACTTGCGCTTCTCTGCTGACAGTGGCGAACACAAATCAATGGCCACAATTTGTTCATAGGATTTCGAACCTTTTTATACACCTTTTGCCCGGCTCGACCGATTGGATTTTATAAGGCAGAAGCTTATGAACCTGACAGCAGAACGTGAGGTTCGTAAGCCTTCGTCGGCAGGCCCTTTTAAAGTCCTCATTCTACTTTGGTCGTGCCATATAAGTCGTTCGATCATCGAAAGCGCGTGCCATCAACAGTGAAGTCAATCTTATCCGAGGCGGCTTTCTTTTGATCGCACTTGACTTCTCCTTAGCACTGACTCTGCAAGGCTTAACCTCATCAGCCGAGGATAGGTGCCAAAAGACAGCTAAAGCCCACTCACTGTTTAAAAAGTCCAACACATGAAACACTCGAAATACGTTGTTCATTCTCTGTTGCAGACAAGATTACCAGTACAAACTGGATGCATCTGTAATTTCATTCAGTCACACGCTTGTTATGCCGCTCAAATATCCAAAACACTAATCCAACTAAACTATGTATATCCATATCTAGTAATTGGGTTTGCATAATGGCTATCCGAAAAATAATGCATAGCCTCTTGCATTTTATGCAAACAAAGGGCTTCCATTGAAACTATATATACGACGTACATACTTTCGAAAGATCCCAACCAGAAGCAATACCCCATTCAGCGTTAGCCGAGCAACAACAACTCCGAATACCACACTAAGTTATTCATGTATTCATACTCAGTACATCCAGCAGACTCCCAAATGTAATATCCAAAAATAAAATAAAAATTCCTCATGTTAATTTATTACAGAAGGAGAAAATAAAATGCAAAAAACGTTCAACACTACCAAACAATTTCATTCATTTATTCACCAAAAACCCTTGCATTTCACAGAGAATCCTTCGTAAAAAAAAAAAGACAAGAAAATGAATCTCCTCAAAGTAAACCGTAACCGACATAAAAGGGTTAACATCCAAACAAGCCAAGGAACTTTCATTAACTTAAACACACACGAAGAGCATTATGCTCGGTTGAGGTATATACATTCATATGTCGAGTAGGTCTGTGCTTGGAGATTTCCTAATCATTTCATATCGCTTTTCATTGGAATTTTTATTAAAAATACTACCACACGCCACGAGTGTGTGCTGTATTTATGTATATCAAACCAGCACGGGTCGGTTTGGTTCAGAGTCTTCCATCATCATTATCATTATTATCAGGCAGTCATCCCTCATCCAGACAGCCAGCGTTAGATATGCATTATAATTAGAGAGTCCCAGTGAGTGGGTAGTGGGTACATGAAGGACGCTGGTTTACCTCGAATTAATGGTTGAAAAATGTTTGAAAAATATTTGATTTGGGGAAAATATAAAACGTGCACTTTGCGACTGAAATAATGGGTTGGATGGTAGTTTGGATTTCGGAGCTCTCTGAGCTTTAAAGTTTGAGCTTAATGTTGGAGTTTTTAAGCTCGAAGGAATGGAGCAGTTCAAAAAGGAGTTCATTTTGAAATTTGGTTGCACTTTCGGTGGTCGACTATGGTTGATCGCTTCTTCTGAATTAATTTGATGTGCTCTCAATATCTTCAAGTTTGTAGGTTAGCTTTTTGAAAACCCCCTATCCCTGTCATGTTCTACTATCAATTTTAGTCCTTAAATCTGCCAAAACGGACCACTGGCCGTCGAGTTAGATCATATACCTCCTATAGATAGTAATAAAATATTATTAGGTGTTCGTTATTTTAAAAATAACTGTAACACATAAAACGCTATTAGGATTATTTTGTTGACCAAGTAAATTTTGTGTATGTCTTTTTTGGGCTTTTTGGTCGATTCTTCTAAAAATGCGAATATTAAAAAACTATTCCATTATTTTCCACCCTGGAATCGACAAAAAAGACCAAAAAAAGACATACATAAAACGTTATTGTTTACCTAAAAAAATATAACTTTAACAAGTCCGGCAGGCGGTTTCAAACCAAGGCCAAATTTATTTATTTTTCGAAAATTTAAAAATTTGTATTTGAATTCAAAATAAATCTATTATTATTCTTAAATGGAAATGGAAGTAGAATATTGTCCAAAAGGTTGTTTAATATGCATCGCTGTTCAATAGCACTCTTATTATTGATATAGGTGGAACGTCTTTTCTTGAGAGAGAGTCCAACTCCGACTGGGACTGTGACCCTCCGCTGTCATACAAAAATCTTTAAAAAAATCGTTTTGAAACCTATGTACCTTTCCGAGAAGGGAGTCTAAATTAACCTGAAAGCCGTAACTACTTTTAAAGAGGCTTTTCGTATAGTTTGACCACAGTGGCAAAACAGAAAACTAAAACAGCGGAGACTTCTAAATATGACAAATCAGATACAGACGGGAAAAAAATCTGCCAGAGAAACGCCAAGTTGCAATTCCAATCCAAAAGGCAATTATGGCTGAATTTTTCTCCGAGCCAAAAACTGCTAAAGACAATTCTAACTATAGAACCTAAGACGCTGGGTTCTGTGAAGAATCTTGAGAGAAACTGCTGGTGGAAATGCACTTCCCGGGCTGTGTCACTTAGCTCGGCTCGCGAACGCTTTGAAAATTAATTTTCCTGCTTACTGGGCTGAAGATGTCAAAATAAAATAAGCCTTCCAATCTTCTTCTCCCTTTAAAGCCTCATAATTCGATGGAACTATTTTCTCACCTTGCAGACAGGTGCTGTCAAAGCTATAAATCTGGTACTAGCTTTAGGAAAGATACACTGGAAGTCTCACAGAAGGCTAAATACCAAGAACGTGGAGAGAAGTGGAGGTTACTTTCATACAAAAGGCTGGCAAAGCAAGTCACACTTACGCTAAAGACTTCAGACGAATATACCTCATAATTTTCGGCAAAGACTTTAAGAAGACTGAAGCAAGCTTCAGAAAGATCTATCCCAAGCTTGCTTATGTATATACTTTTGGGAGATGATAAGATCACTGATTTGTAGAAGTTTTCAAAAAAGTAAAGAAAACGCCAAGAAAGCTAAAGATTGACATCGCACTTCTCAACTGGATTATTAGCATACTCAAAACGATTCCAGTCGATCTTCGGTGTTCTAGGTTAGAAGCTTATGACTCCAGAGAAACTGCTCACGGCGGCGATAGCACTCCACTGCTTCGAGACATTAGCGGTTTTTTTATTCTACCCGCGTGATCTATATAGATCATTAATTTCCGTTTTTGTTGTTGTAAACCACAACCCTTGAATCTGATGAAAATCTATTGTTCTAAATGAAGTGCATGGTCCGGCTTTCAAATAACGAGGTTAGGATCACAGCTTTTGTTGATCGGGCGTATTTTATTAAGTCCGTAAGACTCTCGTAGGAATTCCGGTCCCCCGAAATGTTCACAAACAAACAGAAAATACCACAGTCTGTCACACCTTTTCTTGGAGGTACTGCCCTCCAAATCTCTGACAGCGTAAATATCCTTGGACTTTTATTCTGAACCAAAATCTCTGACAACTTAAAATACCTTGGACTTAGGTTCTAAACAAAAATCTGGATTGAAAACTGAAAAATTGACGAAATACTGTAAAAGACTGCTTATGAAAAACCTCGAGAACTTCTTCAAAAATTTAACTCTGAATATATGAAAGGCTGTAGTGAAACCCAACCTGACCTATGGTAGTCTCGTAACACTGATCTGAGGTCGAATTGGGTCATCCGTGCAAAAAAATAGTACTTGACGTTTTTTTCTCTATGTAAAAGGTGCTTATTTCTGTGAATGTATAGCTCATTTACAAAAGCCGAAATTCGGCCGCTTCCCTTCAGCAACTTCTTTCTAAAGTCTGTCAGTATGAAAAAAAGAAAGAAATAAGTGCTGTTTCTACTCACCATGCATGGCAAGTTCATAAAAAATAAGCAAAAAGTTGGTGCCAGCGATTCAAAATTTAGAGAGCTGTTTAAAGCTACTTGTCAGCTATAGATAGGTGAAGATTTTATAACAGGTAGAAATGTGATATCAGCTTTTTTTTTTATCAGAGACAACATCAGCTATGAGTTTTTAGATCTCGAACGTGATTATACAAGCTAAGTACAAGGACCTTTTGAAGCTTCTAGGAGGCTCTTTCTACATGTGTATTACAAGACTTGTACTCTAGGCTACGCCAGCTTTCCACTTGGGTTCAAAACCTCTCTGTTGAGATCAAACAAGTCTGCGTACATCCATGTCCTGTAATATTTCTGGTTACCGTAGGTTTGGTTATAACAACCGTGAAAACCGTGAAGTTAGAAGGTTATATACCTACATAAGACAGAGCTGTATAGAAGGGCTATTGTAACTCTACAGTATTATGGGTTTAGGTCTGGGATTTTTTTTTGAGGTCTCAAGATTTGTTGTCTTATTCGTTTTTGATGAAATTTTGGTTTCATTACCAGCTACCGGTGACAGAGCCCAGCTTACAAAATAAGCTGTCTTACGTTTAATTTTGGTTGTGGCAGTATGACGAAAGTCCAATTTTAATAGTGTCAGTTTTATTTTCGGATTTATTATGCAGGGTATGGTTCTTAACAACGTATAAACGGTCCTAAAAGGGAACGACTCGCCGCATAGCTTGGTGACGTAAGTGAAAATGTGGACAACAAAAAGTCATTGATTACCAAAGTTTCATAGAATTAAGTTAAGCAAAACCTTTGGTAACCCAGGCTTAACCAGCTTTAAGCAAAGCGGTCCCGACTACCGGCCTGATTATGAAGATGTACAAGTACATATCTTCCAACTTTAATTGCCTATATCTTTTTAACGAGACATCCGATTGCAATGAAATTAGAACCATGTCTTGCACCTTTAAAACCTATACTAAGCCTAAGAAATCCATACCGATTGGGGTAGTAGTGTTGAGATGATGCCTTAACAAATCCACATCCTTTAAAAAGCAGAAAATAATTTTTATTTTATTAAACTCATATAACTAAAGTTAATGTTCGCTGTCTTGTTTTAAAATGTGTCGCGACGAATATTCTGTATCAATCAAAGCTGCGCTTTCGGAGATGTCAAATCATTCCTAATCCAAAGAGTAATCCACCTTTAAAAATGCTTTAATAAAACTCTTGAAATAGATAAATATCCCTTATTTCGAATAAGACTTATATACGGCCTTAAAACGCTAAATTTGGACTTAAAAATATCTGTGAATACCTGTTATGAAAACGCTTCCAATCATCCCGGCTTTATTAGTCCGTCTGTCGTCCGTACTTAATGCCATAAGAGATCCGGAAGTATTTAAGAAAGGTTACTATAGGAACCGTCCACTTATACAGACCTTCGGGCACAAATGTTGAGTGCAAGTCTTCTCACGAAATCTACACAAATAGAAAGCTCCGACACGAGATTAGATAACTATGCAAAACTGAAATAACTGAAACCGCAATCACTTCATAAATCATTTCACTTTCCGGCAGCAAATCGGTATATCACACACCACTTCCACTTCATTGGCGAGCATCTTTGCTCGTGTCATATCCGGGGATATTTTCGCCAAAAAAAGCTCCTTAAACCATCCATGATACATCCGAAATAAATAATGACGACTATACCGCCCGAAGTACGCTCTCGAATCGAGTCCCCTTGGTGAACTTTCATTTTCTCTCCTAATACGATTGCCATCGCACACAATACACACACGCCCCGAGGTAGGCAATCGGCCCAGAGCGTTTTCAGCGGTCGCTTGAAAAGCGAAAACATTTTGCCTAATTAGTTCTGATGACTTATCAAGTGGTAATACGATCGCGTCGAACAAATAGAAACCCACTCGTCCCCATGCTGGTAGAGCACCAGATAATCGCAAACAGAAAAAAATAATCCCAAATCATAATACGCAAGTGGCAACACTCCACTTGGCATCTCTTCTACTAGAGATTAACCAATCAATTTGTGCTTATACGCTTTGCAAAAAATAATTCCCATTATCATATGACTTAAGCTTTCGGTGTTCCATATTATGGCGGGGAACGGGCGGAACAAATTCCAAATATTGACCACCAACTGGTTAAAGGGGGCAGGGCTTTAAAACCTCAAAAAACGGCCAAAGTGGGTCAGCCGAATTGAGAATTTAGCAGTCCAATTCCAGTTTCAGTCACTTTGTTCTTCTTCTGGTCTGTGCATTTGTTGTTGGCTTTTGTTAAACTTGACTTAAGTGGGACATTACGCTTTGGCCATATCTGGCGCGGTGCGTGTATCTGAACGAAAATGAGTCTAGAACACTGACATAGCATAGATTCCGCTTGTCTGGCTTTTGTTCTGATGAGTTATTTTTCTGACGCCGTGCAGAGTCTAGAGAAAGGCCTTTGGTGTTTTGCTCTAATAGTATAGTGGCGGTGGTCTCGCCCGACTCGCTATTACTGTTCTGTCCGTTCTATTGTTGTTTGTACAATGGAGCCGATCGGTCGTGACTTGCTTTCCATTGACCCGAAGTTATGGGATTTGTTTTTAGGTTACCCACGTTTGATTGATTTAATTTTAATGTTTTACATGCACTTTGGGATGATCTATTTGGCCGGAGAATAGAAGCAGCTGTGGCAATCGATTTGAAGAGGTTATCGCAGATTGAAAGTCACGCTTGGAGTTTTGGGTGCGAGAGAGGGCAGCGCACGAACACGATATTGGTTCATCTTTCAGATCTAAAGGTTTCAGATTCCGCTTGAATTTGTTGCACGTAACAGGTTGTCAGTGCCGGTGGCATGTTGCGTTCCGGTATTGTATGCTGGGGGACAATAAATTTCAAGTCTAGGGAGTGCTAGGCATTTGAATGCAAAAAGGTGAAGAGTAGAAATTGATGTGAGAAAAAATATTTGCTTCTCTGCAACTGAACGAAGCTTCAAAGTCGTTGATAAGTATATTTCGCCAATAAACAGTTCTTTGATTTTTTTGGTTGAAAAGTTCAATTAAGTCCTTTCATTACAAACTACTTTCACTTCCGCGTTGTCGACTGCTGCGCGAGTCGAAGTGGGTTGAAGGTGTCTTCTTACATTTGAGGGATCTGTACGTAAATCTTCTCAAGCACAGACCCTTAAAAAGCGAGACTTGCATCGGGTATTACTTAGCTTAGTAGATTTTTCCGCCTATTTTTAAAGATCCGGTCTTTTGAGCGTCTTAAGCGAATTTGGTTGGTCCAAACAGGACTACCTGTCTAAAGCTGGGCTTGTAGGCGGCATTGACTTTATTCAACAGCACCGTCTTAAACTTCGCCCTGTTGGATGATATACACTTGGTACTTCCCAGAAACTTCACTTAGAAATGACATCTTCCTTGGCGGGCTTCGTGTTTTGTCACCTTACAAATCCAGACTTATAGACAATGTTTGGCTACATATTTAGCTTTCACCAGTATATCGCTGTATCGTCGGCGAAGCCTTTGATTTTCGTCCATTGTTACCAAGCAGTCTTAAGATATCGTACCACACACGATGCTTAAAAGAGCAGGCCAAAGAACGCAGCCCTGTGGAACACCGACGGTAAAATTACTCCCTTGCAGCGTTGCCGCTGAAAATTTCAAAAAAGGGGCCTCCACATGAAAAACTAATACATACTATAGCAAAAAGAAAAAATAAAGTGCGCGACTGGGTCGCACGAAACTTTCTCGTTTAGTGCGAGTCTGACTGAAATTCAAAGTCATTTAAGCAAATCTTTTTTTCGGGATGTAAGCGTTACCCTAAATTTTTAGGGTTTTATCGAAATCGAAAATGGGGTTTTCGAGATATGAGCAGTTTTTAAAGTGAGCGTGTCCAGTGATTCGAATTGAAAATTAAGGATGAAATAATTCTGAAAACATAAATTGTACTCTAAGTTTGCATTTTGGTCAAAATCTTGCCGTTTTGAGGTAAGCTAGGGAAAACTATATTTTTCAAAAATGACTTTTTTCAAAAATCCATTTTACGATAATACAGAGAAAAACTGAGGCTTCCCTTAAGTTAGAAATGACCATATTACCTTAGAAATGAATTTTTCTTACTATCGTATGGACCGTTTTCGAGATATGTCCAAATTTCAAAAGTACCGTTACGCGAAACTCGTTACTTTAACGGAAAACTGAGTATGCAGTTATGTTTGCCTCACCTACATAACCTTCAATATCAATTTCTGTTGAAATCGGTAGAGCTGTTTTCGAACAAATCAAACTGGTGTGAACATTTTGTATGGGAAGTACCATTAATATTGAGGTTACCATGCAAAAAAAAAAACGGCCCCGAACTGTAAGCCCCCAAACTTTAAATCCGAAGTTTTAACGAAATCCGTTCAGCCGCTTAGGCAGTAGGCCTCGGGACATACAGACAGACAGACAGACAGACAGACAGACAGAGAGACAGACAGCATTTTGGGAACCACTTTTTTGAGTTCGCCTATCATCGTAACGTCAGAATTGCTTAACATCTCGAGATCGAAATTTTGTACGAATACAATATCTTTCTCTTACTACGTAATGGAGAAAGTTAAAAAACAGAGCAATAAGCAGACCATTTATTTATAACATAAAAATAAATAAATTATTAATTACGAAACAATTTTTTCATATTTGTGCATGCTTTTCGTTCAATAAAGAATACAAAATTACTTGAACTGAAAAAGGGGCCATTTTGATCACGTTTAAAAATGTGTGAGGTTCAAAAAGGGGCCAACCGGCAACGCTGCTTCCTTGCACATTCGTCAGTTTTATGTTCCGTAGCTACCTGGTGAGGCTAATTGTCTCATAATATTTTATGTGCAGGTTTTCCTATAGCTAAAGGGTCTAAATTTGCTGAATGCGGTCTTGACATGTACTCGTAGCATGTCCCTTCCTTTGCAATTGGTACCGTACTACTAGTAGAATGGATAGATTTTTATCAGTTAGACAGAGCCCTGCAGTCGTCTGAAAATTATTCTTTCTATTCGCCCATGATTGATCGGGAATCTTTCCTGCTTTGAGTCCCTGAAAGCTTTGAAAGCAAACAACTTTAAAAGCTACAACCTAGCAAGAATATTATCAAGAAAAAAAAAATATTATTTAATATTTAATTTAATTTAATATAAGGTGAACGGACCTTCACTTAATTTTTTAGTTCCCAGCAACTCAAGAATTTTTATAATAACTTTTCAGTTTTAATTTAAATTTCAATAAATTTCAATTCTGTTACAAAAGCGATTTATTCTTTATAACAGCAGGGTTACACCTTTTTTCTGAATTCAGTGATTTTGGGACAATCTGTTTGGAACTGACATACTTCGTCACCTACCTTTGTGCTGGCTTAGAGGATTCCGTATCGTTGACATTGTGACGTGTTTTTCTCGTAGGACCTGTCCTGAAAACAGTGCTCTGCCAAGACACTTTTGAATAGTAGCCTTGGAATTTGTCCATGGCCGTCTTCTGCCCTTTTGATTTTAGTCATTGTAACCCTTTTCTCAATTTAACACAGCCAGCCCTCTATTAAAAGCTAATTTATCCATCGCAAGAACAAAAACGAGCTCAAAAAATATTACAAAGAACAGCAGGCATTAGTCGGAGGTTTTAGATGGCCCTAGGCCTTTTAATAAAAGATCTCCCATCTCGTAGGCATTCCATTTATAAAGTCAAAAGTAGTCCCAAGGCACTTTGACGTCATTCATTTGGCATTAAACCCCATTTATTTAAACGCATACCTCGTGTCATTCCATCTCTTGGTTTCACTCTTCGCTTCACGCATATTTACATTTCTCACAGAAAATTCTGTTGAATTTTAAACGAAAGAACATCTACGAAAAATTTGCATTTCCTTACGAGCTGTCATCTGTTGAATGACACCTTTGTATATCTTTTTCATTCAACCCATCACACAATGCAAATGGGGAAGGGGAATATAAATTACATAGCCACCAGAAAGACTTTCTCCGTCTCAATTTCATCGGTATTTGACAAAATTTATATCGAAATCGGTGACAATGACCCTGACATTAGTGTGCTTTGTGCGGCAATTAATTTCGCACATTCTTCGAAAAGCAATTCTTCGATTTCGACTTTCGTTTTGCTTACAAATGCACAGGCACACCACAAACCGAAACCATACGAGACGCGACGAAAGTGCATTCAGCCAGGCAGAGGTACGTTCACTTCTGACGTTTCGTGACTCACACGATGCAAAGAGACGTGCACGTTGACAGCTGATAAAATGTTTATGACATTTAGCCGTCAATTCAATTTACTGGACGAAATTAATTGGGAAGGTCAGAGAAAAGCCCGCATTGGGCAATAATTAATAAGGCGATAAAAATCAAAAGTGACAGTGACAGCAGCGAAAGTGATTTTCGCCGACAGTTTTTTTGGGGAACAAAAAATGCCCACATATGTTCTCGCACAGAATATTGGTGAAAGTATTGTCCAATGCCGGCTGAATACGAAATTTTAGAGATTTTCTGTTCCTATTATGTGGGACACAGGGCCCCCTCCCCCGAGCAGTCACGTGAGCCCGATGATAAGATACTGCCCATCGCTTGCTTTCATTCGGACTTGAAGACGGACTTTCTTTGGGATAGACAAATGATGAAAAGCTCCCATGAAAATCGTTCAGTGCCCTCTAATCTGACATCATCCGGCGCTCGGTATAGTAATTACACTTTCCATTCGCGTGTACACACACTGACACCCTGTTTTGGGGGAACCGCATACCTTGGGAGAAAAATAAATCCTTTTTCACTTTTCCCTACCATCATACATCGTGCAGGATTTATTGCGTCCATATTTCGTTGGTGTTGCTCTGAGAAATCTGACAGGATGAAGTGTGTTTCTCGCAGAAGGATGCGCCCTCCACCACTGGGGGTGGTGGTAAGTTGGCTCGTTTGAACTTTGCGATAAATTTCAGGTTTCATTTACCTTGACCAATCTTCGTTAGCTTCTGCTGGCTGAAGCAGCGATGGGAATGGTGCTGATGGCGGTGGTGGTAGTGGTGGCGAGGCTAACGATGTGAATTACAGTGCACTGGAAGTTGGTTCAATTTCATGCACTCTGAACCTCAATAAAAATGCACGACTCCCTGTAGAACTGTGCATCTCTCTGGTCAACTACTGCAATGCAATTCACTGCTTCAGCATTTTAAGCAGAATTAAAAATTAAGCAACACTTCTCCGTCGAAAAATTGCTGAATCGTGATCGTGGTGGTTTGCTTTTTTAAAAAAGAAAAGGGTTCTGCAACGGAATAGAGATTTGGAATGGTGGGATGGAGGTATTTTTGTTTTTTGTTACTCGACAGGGGGAACAATAGTGCGACTGAATGTAGTCCAGTAATCCAGCTTAAGGCAGAGATTATTGTAGTCCATTCGAAGTGGTGGACTAATGTTATGTCAGTTTTAGTTGGCGCTTAATACACGTCGTTCGGCGAGTGGACATACACAGACATTTTGTTCGCCGTTCTGTGGGGGCGCCAGCTTAAGCCAGGTTACATTGCCACCTCTACTTTTTGAAACCGATTTTACTAAAGTTTCTTAATCATTATAAACAAATAAAAATAAATGAGGTAACCAAATGTAGGTATTAGCCACGATCTGGCATCACTGCCGTGGCTGATTATACCGAACTGGTAATCTCGAATTTCGACACCAAACATTGAAGAGTCGACTTGAAAGGCCACCACGACTTCCGTAAAATGGACGCAATGCACTGACAAACACTCATTTTGATAGTAAATTTTTATCTTTTAGACGAACTCTCCGTCGTTTCCGTTGCCGTTTTAATTTGGCATCAGTGACTAAACGGGTAAGACAGACGCCACCAAAACAACATGGCCGCCACAGGCTACCATGATCGACCAATATCAAATGAAAACCCATTCGGCAAATTTTTGAATATTTCTCACCTTTTGTCTGTATCACCCTGTAGGAGCAAGAGAGAGCAGTGCGCGCGGACATTTTTTTTCTCTCTTCCTCTCCTAGCCAGTGCATGAAATATATATATATCTCAGTCAGTAGTTCGTTTGCGAGTTTGCTAGCGTTACGCGAACGGTGATTTCTTGATTATTTTTTAGTTTTTGAAGCGAATCGGCGCCAGCGTGACCGTTGTGCGACTAAAGTTGCAATTTGACACTTTTTTCGAGAGCCTGCCACATTTTTTTTTTTTTGCTATTTTGGCCCTTTTTAGCTTTCTCCATTACGCAGTAAGAGAAAGATATTGTATTCGTACAAAATTTCGAACTCGAGATGTTAATCAATTTTGACATTACGATGATAGGCGAACTGAAAAAAGTGGGTCGCAAAATTCTGTCACTTCGGATTTAAAGTTTGGGGGCTTACAGTTCGGGGCCGTTTTTTTTTTGCATAGTAACCTCAATATTAATGGTACTTCCCATACAAAATTTTCACACCAGTTTGATTTGTTCGAAAACGGCTCTAACGACTTCAACAGAAATGATATTGAAGCTTAAGTAGGTGAGGCAATCATAACTGCATACTCAGTTTTCCGCTAAAGTAACGAGTTTCGAGTAATGGTACTTTTGAAATTTGGACATATCTCGAAAACGGTCCATACGATAGTAAGAAAAATTCATTTCTAAGGTAATATGGTCATTTTTAAAAATATAGTTTTCCCTAGCTTACCTCAAAACGGCAAGATTTTGACCAAAATGCAAACATAAGTAAAATTGATGTTTTCAAAATGATTGCGTCCTTAATTTTCAATTCGAATCACTGGAAACGCTCACTTTAAAAACTGCTCATATCTGGAAAACCCTAAAAACCAAGTAATGCTTACATCCCGAACAATAAGCTGTACTCAGTTTTCAGCTAAATAGTTAAGCAAACGAATTTTTCAAGCATTGCAATATTTGGTACTATTTTGTTTGCGAAATTTTACAAAAACCGCTCTAACGATTTCGATCCAAATACATATTAAAGATAAAATCAGTATTCGAAATAAGATACGTACTTTGTTTTTCTCAAAAAATTCGAAAAATATAATTTTTTCTTAATTACCTATACTTCGCTCACCTATACCTATAAACGCTCAGTCTTTTTCGCTCACGCTAACTTTTTTTTTAAGTTGGAAAACGAAAGGAATTTTCGTTTTGTTTGATGAAAGGTAAAGAAAGACAGTTCTGCACGGACGTTTATCCTAAAACTATATCCAACTTAGCCCAAACTGTTGTTATTTTAAACGAATGAAAATGATAATAATGTAAACAAAAGCAGTTACGTGAAGCAAATTTTCGCTTTCACATGACTTCTCTCGTTTTTTTTTTTTTCAAATGCAAAAGTGCTTTTCGTTTCTTTCTTTTTTTAAAGAATCTCACTGGTTATGGGCGATTCACCTGCCTTATTTATTGCGCCGAGTCCTGACTATAAAACCTCAAACCGAAAAACCAAATCCATATCCCATCACAGATAGGTATTTGCTTTGGGGATTTTTTTGCCAATCACGCGCGGATTACATAAACGTGTCAGTTTCTATAAATGTATCGATATTATTGACTCACTATACTACGGGATTATCGGGTTACCAAATAAATCATAATTTTTTTCCCTGTTGACCAACACACTATTTATCATCGAATTACAGTGTAAACTCATACATTCCGTCACAATTTTATTTTTTTAAACAAATTAACAAAAACTGTTTACCCATCGATGTGATACACAGCAAAAACACACACTATCTGCCGGATTTTGGTTATCTTTTTCATCACTATTTGCATGCAAACATTATCCGGGAGAATGAAATGGGGAAAAAATTGTCACCGGGAATATTTTTCGAATTTCTGTTCACCTGATAAAAATGTCTAAAAATAAATATTTTGCCACTGTCCCGGATTTGCGCTGTGGACACAACATTACATTTTAAATCCTCTTAAATTACCCCGATTGGATTCTATTTCAATTTTAAATAAAATTCCACCTCAACGAGTACTCGCTTCAATTAAGCGCACAAACTATTCTAATTTATTTAATGAGGATAAATGGGCGCCTAGTATTGAATTACAAACAATTAGCAAAGCTTAACCAGTCCGATTATTTATTTACCGTCCCCGTTCCCTGTTTTGTGTGGGGAATGTTCAAGCGGATCTGTGCTCATCAGTCATCACCTTTGTTCGTGATTAATTTTATCTACAGCGAAGGGGGACACACACAGATGTAGTCACCCATAGGCTAGTTTATGGGTTAATCTGTCTCTGGAGCCATTGAACCGATAGATGTTTATATTCAGCACAAAGAAGGGGAATACACTTCGTTTACAAGGGGTACTCGTGCAGCTATAGTTGGAGGAAAATTCCTGTCGGGGAAGTTAAGCTTTGATGATGTATCGCCTTGTGCCTGGGAGGTTTCTAAGCTGGTTTCCTGTGGTTATCTACGTCACTTACTCGCGCCAGAGCACACTCGGTGCACTGGAGATAGTCGACTTTGTCATTTGGCGGGTGAATGCTGTACTTTTAAGATACTGGCATCGCTGACATCCTTTCTATCATTAGACGCTGGCACACATACAGCTTCTCCCTCTCTCTGTGCTCCCGGTGAACAGCGTCTATGGATAATGGATGAGAAATGGTCCAACAATTTGCAAGAAAAATGAGCAAAGACTGAGCAACATGGCGATTCCTTTGCAGCACCACATTCGTGCTAAGTGGCCGGGGTCCAAAAGTCGGGAGAAGATTTTTGTGCATCTCGAAGATTCACACCCGTTCCATGTGCGGTGCGGATGAGTTCGTCATTTTCGCCCAGGGAAGTGCACACTTTATTGCGCGCAAATTATGGGTCACACTGGCCATTGAGCCAGTGCAACAGCAACACTAATGTTTATTGTCCGAGGAATTTATGTCGACGGAGCACTCTACACTCACCGTTGAGTGTCCCCATTTAGGAGGTAGCTGCTCGGCGGTCCCATTGGTGTGTGACGACACGTTCTCTCGCGTCGAACGGACATTTAAAGTTCATTCGCCTCGCAGCATGCTGCACACTATAATAGAAGCGGTGCTTCGGCACTCCAACCATGAAACGATCTCTTACAACTTACAGGTTACCAACACTCGTCGTCGTATATGGCTTCAGAGGAAAGGACTTTGCTTCCTGTTAATGGTGTGCCGGTGGATGGGAATTTCATTGAGGTTTCGTAATCAGGAAAATGTTATTACTTGGACATGCGTCATTTAGTAAATGGGTATGGAAACTGCCGCCTGGCCTACCCCCTCGGAAAGGGATAATCATAGCTAAGTGCTGGTGTCTACTTCTTGAAATGAAAAATTCCTATTCATCCTGAATGGCAAGAGTCCATTTTCATTTGTGCGTTTTCGTTTTCGTTTCCTTGATGAATGTCAAGGAAACTAAATGTGATGAGTGACACAGGCGGTGGCGTGCGGAAAACTGTCTGTCACATACGTAATTCAGGGGAACTCTGCATGTGGTATAGCATATTACGTTGAAGAAACAAATCGATTACCGACAAATGTTGGCAAAGTTATAGTTCTGAGTGATGAGCTGTAGTACCATTCGCGAGTAGTACCCTGGATAGCCTTGAAGGAGTTTTGATGAAAACATCGGGTGGTTTTCGGTTTATGAGTCAATAACATTTCAAAAGGTAAGAAGAGTGAAGTGAAGGTAACATTTTCAATCATGTTTTAATTTTTTTACTAAAGACTGTCGGGGGTATGTTCAGCGATTTTAGTAATTTGGTGACGAAAAATATAAGCGAGAATCGTAAGCTCATGTTTTATTAGGACAGCAGGCAGAGTGGATCTGAAGAAATCGAATTTTTAAAGTGGGAACACAAAATTTCCCTAAGGGTGTAAAAACAAAAAAAAAAACCTCAAGAAAGTAGTAGATAATTTTGGTAAAATATTTTCCGTGGATTGAACCTGGGACCAATCACTCAGAAGTCCAGCACATAAACTACTGAGACACGATTTAAAAAATGCATTGAAACGGAGGCCGATTATGCAGAGTGCTCCTTTTTCAAAAATGTCTTATGCCGTTTTCAATTTGGCAAAAAGATAATTTATTTTGAGAAAAAATCTAATTTTCTTTTTGATTGAGATTTCATGTTCGATTTGTCAAAAAAATCTATCTTTTTTTTGATCTGACTCTCTTTAAAGAAATCTCGATTTTTTCTCAGATTTCACACATACTTTCACTAATACCAATGTGTATGACACACAGCTGCCGGTTACGAATTGTTAATCGTTGGAAGGGTTGCTTTTTGTACTGAATTATAAATTTTTCGATTATGGAAACGATTCTTTATATTAAATTATTTCGAAATGCGTTGTTATAAATGTGTAAAAATGAATTGAAATGGATTTCCAGTGCAAGTGAAAAAATATATTTTTTGCGGCCAACTGAATACACACAAGAACCAATAAAATTCGGATTTTATGTTCGATTTGGCAGCAGAAATCTCAAAACTCAGATCAAAAACGACATTCGATTTTTCAGGCAAGTGATAATGTGAATAGCTCTTACATTTTTAATTGCGTGATGACCTACCAAGCCCAATTTTCTTAAACAAGAAGCTGAGATAAAATGAGCAAGCTTTTTTCATAAAAACAAGTCCAGTGTTCCAAGACATTGAAATCGGGTTTCTTTATTTTATCTGCAAAGGTTTAAACAAGACAAATTAACACAGAAGAGGATTTCCTCAAATGAAAATTTTATTATTTCACCTCAATAGAGTGTTTCGCGAATTTTTTTGGTTGAAACATCAAAAAAATTTATAGAATAACAAAGCCGTTTTGTAATGGCCAGAGCAGTGTTTTGTTCAGATATTGCCAAAAAGCGCACATTTTCCATTACTTTAACCTCTCTTCTTTATCCTAATACAAGTGATCAGTTTTCAATTCTAAAATGTTGTCATTCTGTTTTTTGGACTTTATTATAAACTTTTTAGTAATTTTTCAACCAAATCATGCTACAGCCATATAAATTCTGTTTTGTTTTCCTACAAGTTTTTTAGCTACACTGACGTTGACGCGAACTACCCTATTCGTGTCAAAAAATCAATCAGTAGGTATTCAATGAAGTTGGATGCAGTTGGTGCACTCATCGGGTGCGTTGATTAGGTGTTTCTGTTTTTATGTATTTTACGTTACAAATGTAGATAGATATATGGTAATTTTACAAAATTGTAAACTTTTATTCGTTTCGCTCTAAATTCAAAAGGAGTTTCCCTTACTTTTGAATTTATTTGCAATTAAAAAACTTAAAAATTAAAGTCGTTTTAATTAACAAGCATAAAATAGACACATAACATAAAAATACATAAATTACACAAGGATCAGTTAATTCAATCACACAAAAGTTTGAATTTGAAATGATTTTCTTATACACTAGATAGAATATCAAATAAACGAGTGAATGCATTCAGATATACAAAAGCTCTTACGTAGACTTAAGATGGGCTGTTTTCTTTTATGTTTAGTATAATCATTTCATTCTGAGAACACATTGAAATTTGTTTGTAATTAATATTTGTTTTTATTTAACTTTTAAGCTATTTCTGTTCTATAGATATTTTTAATTGTTTCCACTTTTTTTTAAATTGTCCCTCGTTTTCCCCTTTTTAGTTATAAAAACCACAAAATTGGCACTTTTCCCCTCAATGTGGGAGTACTGAGTCTGATAAGTGTTACCATTGAGTTTATGGTATGTACATAGAGGAGCGACTTTGATGAAACAAAAGTTGTTGCTATCCACCCTGCTACATTTGGTCTTAGCTCGCCCCTGAAATTATGCTCATTCACTCCTTAAAGTATGCAATTGGTTGTTTCTTACATTTTCTGGTTCAAATTAAATACGCTATTTAGCGAGGTGTTGATCAACCACTTTCCTTTCGTCGATGTGGTTTCTCTTTGTATATAAACTCAAATAATGCTACATAAAAAATATTTTACCTTTATTACAACATATTTTTTTAAACTGTAAATGAGAGTTAATAAAATTTGTTTCCCCTTTCTTTCAGAAATTATCGTACAAGGAAAACTGCTTATAATAAATTGTAAGTACAAAATAAATTAATGTTCTTTTATTTGTTACAATTCCCGCCAATAGACTCGTGGCTCTTACTTTGTCAATTATCACTGACTTGATATGTTTTTTGACTATGACACTAAAATAAGAAAAATGTTGAACAGACTTTTTTAGAAAAATTTTCATAGAAATATTTGAAGAACCACAATTTCCTGTTTCCCTTTTTAACGTTCTCGAACACATTGTAGTCGTAGTGTTGTGGTTTATAGTGGCACTTTTATATATCGCGGCTTTGCTTCGTTTTAGAAATAATAGAACAAACCGCAAACCCATAAATTTAGTTCCGAAAATGTCCGCGAGTGCGTTTTGCAGTTTTGCTACACTTAACACATTCTCCGGACGTATTAATAAATAAATGTGAACAGTTACGTTAGCTAGTAGACGTCAGATTGCATCGGTACAACAATTTTACGGAACTGCTGAGTAACGAGTTGATAACTTTTAAGCAGTGTTTATTAATACGGGGATTATGTGTCCGTTTGTGAAACACGAATCACTGTTCACCCAGAGTACATTTTTTACCAGATCAATATCTAAATCCCAATTCTATTCCACTTGCAACCATTTCAAAAGACTTCAAAACAATTTATACCCCTTTTACACCGTTTAACCATTTTTATTTGGCAATACCACACGGGTTCCAAAATTGTCGTGCGCCCAATTTTTTCACAAGTCTGCTTTCGTCAGATTAGCCGAATTTTATCCGCTCGATCCTCTTCACTATTACTTTCAGTCGAAATTAACTTGTCTCGCTCGACTTGGGACCTTACGTTCAAGGGACTGATCATAAAGCCACTCATTTAATTCGTAACTGACAGACATTTTGAATGAGGACGGGAAATTAGATAACAAAAAAAAAAACTGAAATTTGAAAAATGGCTAACAAAAAACTTTGAATTTTTTCAAATTTACACCTTCCATTAAAAGAATGCTGTCCGAACCTCCGAAAGTGTTTTACTTCTAGTTTCATACAGCTGTGCTCTACTGTCAAGCACACGATTTTCTCCACCTACTTGGAACAGACTGATAAGCTGTCAAAATTAGCTGCATTTTTCTGCAAGTTCAGTTTGTTTAATGCTTTTGCTTTTGATAGCTATAACTTGTGCCTGAGTTGGAGCCAATTGTTTCCTGCTGCTCAACTTTAAGAGTCTTTGTCTATTCCAATTTACTTCAAAGATCGCAAGTGTTTAGTCAACATTTAAGCGCAAAATAGTCCAAATTGTCTCCGAAAACCGAGAGCAGATAACGCCAGTCAAAAGAGTGACAAACTCTGTCAAACTGAACGAACGAACTATGGATCTGAACGCACCCATTAATACACACATACTTTTGGATTTCGGCGTCGCAATGTGATGTAGCATCATGATGCATTCACACACGCACACATTCCTTACACGGCAGATTAAAGTTGATGCCCAATACTAAATAGTCGAGTGACTGAAAGGGACAGCATTACACGTAAAAACATGTATTTCAGTCGGCCATCTTGTTTACGTGGTAGGTACTATGGGAAAGTTGTGCATGTGATATTTTTATAGCAATGGCTTACGAAATCTCGCTTTCCTATAAAACAAAATGGCTTCCGGAAGTAATAAACGGACAACTGTTTATTTATTCCGTATAACTGATTGATGAGTTGTTGGTTTAATTTACTGACACTAAATACCATTCTCATTTGACACATTTTAATTCAGAAATAGAAACCAACGCTTTCAAGTGCAAATTTTGGTCGCTGGAACTTGAGTTTCTCGTTTAACAAATCTATAATTATGGGTAGAGCATTCTTGACACTTTAGGCATCTGATTCGTGATCTCATTCTTCCGCCTTCGTATGCATTGACTGCCGAACAAACGGTTCTCTCTGTCCCGTTTCGTGCAAGAATGCGCGTGCGTGATATCGTAAATGCAGTATCTATTATCGGGTTGATTTAAAAATAGTGAAATACAAAAACAGTTGTTTTTGAATTTATTCGCCCTAATAATAATAATATTCCCCAAAATAATTGTTCATAGATAAATTGAGAATTCCAGAGGAGCTCAGTAGGACTCAACAGTCAACAATTCGAATGGTTCTCAGCTGCTGCTCCATATTTAAATGCAGATTAGTCTCCATTTTATGGCGCTTAATTATTGGTCTCTTCTGACCTATCTCTTAACATTTTCCGCCTCAAGCAGCAATACTTATACGCCATTCGCCCAAGAAGATATGTAGGTACCCAAAGTAAACTATGCATAAAACACCTGATTAGACCCAACACACACACTTATGTTAGATGACCGACTAAGCCGAGCACACTTCTACAAACAACACTATTCCCGGCAAATAAATTACCCACCTTCCATCAAGCTGTGTCTAAAAATAGACACAAATCGCAGCAATTACCTCTGACCACTGGCCGGTGGCGGGTGAACGGTGAACCGCAACTAAATTACATCACGACCAACGCCCAGATATACGCTATACCGGTATACGAACTCGGAATTCAACAAAGTGGTAGCAAGATAAATTGAATTAACTCGATAATTAATCCATCGATTCGCGCACCGAATACCATTCGAAAAGAACAAACCCCTTGCCTTATCCTGCAGCACGTTCGACGACGGTACACCGTGTATAAAATAAAAGGATACCCACAACCCACTCATCCATCACGTGTGCCAGAAACAATAAAACATCCTTCCCTGGATACATTTTTAAAAACCCCCGGAAAGGTCAGAACCAAGCACATCAAAAGGAAGCGAACGAAACAGCCAGGCAATCCGAAGTAATTCCTGCGGAAGGAGCTCAGCGCATAGCTGCCACACAAATTCGCCACAAAATCGCAACCGCAGAAGATGTATCGAAAGCGGAATCCCATAAGCCTGCCCCACAACCAACGGTCTATAACAAAGTGTTTGTGCAGCTAAAAAATAACCTTTTTGTTTGCGGTTGGTCTGGCTGTGTGTAGGCCAACGGAAACCGAGAGGTGCTAAACATGGATAAGACGTCAAAAGAAAACGAACCATATACCTTCGCCAGCCATTAGAGAAACTCCTGCTCAGGAAATCCGAGCAGCCAAAGCCATATAGCCAATTGCAGTTCGATAAACTCTTCGTTCGTCGATGGATTCAGATTCCGATTCCGATTCCGATCACGTATTCGGGTATCTCAGTCAGTGTGTGAAGTTCAGAAGCAACGGCCCGGCCGGCGACCTACATCCATTCCGTTCCACCTTAAAAATTTCCATTTTTCTTGTTCTCTTCTTCTCCTGCGGCGGCGGCGGTGGGTTACAGTTTTGACGGGATTTGGACACACAACTTGAGATGCAAAAAGGCACAGGAAAAATAAATAAAATCAACAACAATAAAAAAGTCGAAACACGTTTAATCTTCTCGGGCTTACGACTGCACAGTCGAAGTGAGGCCCGTAGCCTATACGCCTAAGTGGGGAAAAGTTGTATTTGACGCGAAAAAAAAAACCGAAACAGAGCACAAAGTGCGGCATCAAAGTCAAAGCGAAAGTGGAATTGGAATAATTCCTTCGGAAGACGGAAGCATTGGAATAACTTCATATGTCCGTCCGCAGCGCACGGAGAACGAGATTGGCAAGTGGAAGTGTTTTTATCACTCGTCGGGCACGTACTACAATACTCACCGTCTTCGTTAAGTGCTTTCCGTGATTAGCCTATCAATTTAGAGTGGCGCGCGGGAGGGTGTTGCCCTGTGACGATCGTTTTTTTTTTTTTTTTTTGCAAAAGTCCTAGAATTGCCATTGGCACGTACTTGGCCGAGTAAATTGTTCGGGATGGTATTTCGTGGTAATGGCATGTTTAGTTTCCATTCTCGTGTGACTCGGAATTGTTCTTCTTTCGGGGAAGAGTGGCGAAGTTGACGGCGCTGTCAACAAATCTCACCAGTGTCATCATCAATATCGTTCTGTTTATGCTGTGTGCCGAAGGTAGATTGAGCGGTTTTTGGTTGAAAGCTTTGGAATTTTATCATTTCCAACTTTGATCTTAGGACGTCTATGCACGTAATCTAGACCAAGATGGATGGTGGTAGGGCAGATGTTTACTGCCTCGAATTGCAATTCGATTTGACTCATTTAACACCCTTTCACGTTTGGGCTTACAATCTGCTGCTGGCAGTTTGTTCAAAACAGATAGGTGCATTCAACGAGAGCCGTTATTTCTGGTTCCGTGACGGAATTCCAGTGGGAGGGATATTCATGCGCAGTAGGGACATACAAAGGGTCTTTCATTAACGACTTGACATTTGACAACTTCAAACTTTCTGTGTGAACGCACCCTTAAACCGATTACCGAACTGGCAATGTCAAAACGTTTACAAGTAATTAAAATTTACCACCGAAATTCCGAGTCGGTGGTCACAACTTTAAGAAGAATTTCATTGAAAAGTCATCCTCAGCGATGAAGCGCATTTTTGGTTAAACGGCTTCACCAATAAGCAAAATATGCGTTACTGGGCAGGTGAGAGCCCTCATGAGCCTCATCATGCTCCAAAATTGGCTCTAACCGAGTGCAATTTTTGCTCGGTTAAAAAAAAAAATGGATTAAAATTAACTAAGTCTCTGTTGAGAAAAAACGAGTATTCGTTGTTAAAAACTACCGAGATGAAAAGGTTAAATGCATACTGTTAAAAAACTCACTTGATTAGTTGTTATCAATCAAGTTTCTTGATTAATATCAACCAGTTGGTTAAAAGCTACAGAGCTAATTTGTTATTAACGAACGAGAAAATTTGGAGGAAAAAATCGGTTATTTTCAACCCAAATTCCTTAAACAAGTTGAATCGGTTATTTGTCATCCAATAACTCTGTAGGAGCTATATTAACAGTATTACTTCGTAGTTTTTAACCGAAAGTTGGTTAATTTTAAATAAGTGATTTTTCTGCTGATTTTTTCTGATGAAACAGCAAATCCGCAAAAAGTTTGGGTGTGGTTTTCATGCCCGTGGCGTCATTGGGCCGTTTTTTTTTCGACGATGAAAATGGCCGTCGCGTTACGGCAAATGGTATTCGCTACAGAGACATTTTGGAACGTCATTTCTTTGCGCAATTGCATTAGTGATATGTGGCTCCACCAAGACGGTGCCACAAGTCACACAGCGGGTGCAACAATCAAGTTGTTGAAGTCTCAGTTCGGTGAACGTGTTATCTGGAGAAACGGACCCGTCTATTGGCCGCCGAGGTCGTGTGATTTAACCTTTTTTTTTATGTGGCTTCATTAAATCATTGGTCTATGCCAACAAGCCTGCGACGTCAGAGGAGCTCAAAGCCAATATTGAACGAGAAAAAGCGGCCGTATCGGTCGAAATGTGCGGCCGAGTCATCGAAAATTGGGTTCAACTTATCGACCGCTGGATACGTTCCCGTGGTATGAACGATATGAACGAAGTGGAATTCCATTCAAAGATGTTTTGATATTAATTCAAGGCAATACAATTTTTTTTGAGATATCTCAAGTAGTTTGCATTTTATTTAAAAAGCAAGTTGTCAAGTCCTTATTGAAAGATCTTTTATTTGCATTCAAATCTTGTGTTGGATTGGTAATGGAATTTTTTGGGTGCGGGCTGTTACTCTTTCGTAGCGAAGCTTTCTTTGATTTCACTGATTTGTCCGTCCCAAGTCAGTTTAAATTAGTTTTTCTCCAAACTTTCTGCAGTTATTTTTTGGCAGCTTTTTTTGTTATTTTTTTTTATCGGGTGGCTAAGCGTGAGTGGTGGCAAGAACTACACCTAGCGGGCCATCGTCTTCCTCCATTGATATCGTTTTTGAAACTTTGATGACCACAAGAAGTTATTTTCTGCCCGAATTTGTTCCACTCTCGTCAGCTTTCATTACATTTGTGGAAAATTTGTTGGATTAAGGTCTCAAACTCGTTATTTGGCAGTTAGTTGCTACTTTTGGAGGTCCATCATTTCGAAGATAATCGTCTGAAAAATTACGCAATGAGTGCCCTGTTTAACAAGGATACGTCACTCTCCCTGCGGGGCAACCATTAAAAACTGCAAAAGGTTAGTGATACAGCCAACAAGTGCGAAATGGGTATCAGCTTGTGGGTGGATTTGATAGTTTGAAAGCTTCTACAAGAACCATCCCAGTTATAGCACGGGCTGTTAAGTTTCTCCCTTCCACCCTCTGTCGAAATACTTTATAGCTTCTGTTGGCGAAAGTTTCTGCAAGAACCATCCCAGCTATAGCACGGGCTGTTAAGTTTCTCCCTTCCACCCTCTGCCGAAATACTTTATAGCTTCTGTTGGCGAAAGTTTCTAAAAGAACCATCCCAGCTATAGCACAAGCTTTTTAGTTCGATTCGAATTTTATATCAGGATGTATCACCCTCTGTAAGAACGCCTTAGCTCTTGTTTCTATAACAACCATCCCACTTATAACACGAAGGGTTGTCAGGTTATTAAAACCGAAATCGCCAATCATAAATTAAAAATCGCCAAAAATCGCCAAATAAATAAATCTCCGTTACCGTAAATGGCCAAATTAAAAGAATTGTAAAATATAATAAAACCCAGCAAATTATTATTTAAAATACAAAAAAATAACGCATTTATTAAAAAAAGATAACGAAAACAATTCATTTGACACAAACTTCAGCTAATATTATTAATAAAACAAAAGGAAAGCAAAAACAACGTTCAAATCAAAAGATCAGTCTTGTATGCACTCTATGTACTCATCTATTTCATCGTGATCGATCACCATCTTCATAAATCTTGGCATTAAAAAAGCATTTCAGCAGAATTCTCAAAATTATTGCAGCAAATTTCTTTAACTTTCGAATGAAATTTGCATTTAAATTAAATTTTGCAATTAAATTAAAAAACCTACTTTTTGCTTTTATCGCATTCATATAAAGGGTTTTCCAATAAGAGGTGTTATTGTGAATGACCCGCTATTTCGGTAGCTGTCACTTTTGAAGCTTTTATTCTTTGACATTTGACAAGTAGAACTACGCCATTACTAAAAATGGAACGATACACGCTTGATGACATGATTTTTTATGGTCGGAGTTGGATGGTATTGATCTGGACAACGTTTACTTTCAACAAGACGGCTCTACGTGCCACACAAAACCATTGATCTTTTACGGGAAAAGTTTCCGGACCGTGTTATCTCTCGAAGAGGTGATCACAATTGGCCACCGAGATCTTGTGATTTAACACCTTGCGACTTCTTCCTTTGGGGCCACGTGAAAGATAAGGTCTACGCCAACAGCCAAGCGTCGATTCAAGACCTCAAAGATAAAATTCATGAGGCTTTCGAGGACATAGGGCAGCCACTTTGCGATTTGGTTATGGAAAATTTCATGAAAAGGAAAAGATGGTGGCCATTTGGCTGATGTTGTTTTTCATTATTAACGGCATACCTTCCTCTTTATTATGAAATAAACATCCGATCATTTATCTCAAAAAATGGCATTTTTCTTTGAATACCAAAATAACACCTCTTATTGGAAAACCCTTTATTTAAATTCCCCTAGCTCCACGAACTCTGGTTGTCCCAAGGCATTTGTCGTCTTCTGAACCTTAATTTTAGGGATGCGCAATTTACTTCCAATTTGAAAATCCGAAATCGATAATTTCTTTGCAAAGCCGATATCTTTCCGTTTTTTTTTTTTTTTGTAATTAGTGGGAAATAAGTCCAAAATGAAAAATCGCCAAAAATCTCACGTTTTTGGGTATTTCGCCAAACTGATTTTTGTGTCACCAAATGAGATTTGAAATCGCCACATTTGACAACCCTGAACACGACTTGTGCCTTGCGCTAAAACCGCTTTAGATACTTCAATGAACCTTGATTTAAAATTCTTGTTTTGTCTACGGTAGGCTTTCTCCCGAATAAAGAGAGATGAGGTTTGACATGACTTGCATGGGAGCTCAGCCTTCACCAAAAGAGGGAAATCCTGCAATCTCTGTCTTTTAATTTCCAAGCCGGATCTAGAACCGGTCGAGTTTTTACGAAAACAACTCCAAAAGCCATTTTTAAAAGGATATTTTTTTCGTTTAAATGGAAAACAACAGGGTTCGCTTTTTACTTGCGGCACATACATCAGTCTTTTAAGCCAGCAATACCCTTACTGCCTTAAAAGACTGATGCATTTGCCACCATGTGAAGGCAAACCGCCAGTTTCCACCTAAAGTCACACTTAATTGTGTTGCTTAATCAATTCGAAGGTGAGGTGTGATTTTACTATTCCTTCTTTGACTTGGTGGCTTAACTGGGTTCCGTTCTACCGCGCTTGTACCATGTGAAGTCACAAGGATTCTCACAAGTCAAACTCCTCAGGCAATCGAAGTACACATCTTCCCTGGTGATGGCCACTGGCCACTTAGGCACCTAAAAACTTGGTTACCTACGTCAGAGGCCAAATTAATGGATGTTGTTTGACTGAGGGCGTAGCTATTACCATTTCTCGTGCTCCATCGAAGCCGAAAATTCTCTAATCATAGCCATGCTCTAATCATACGACTACCTACTGTCTGAGAGCTGGCTATGTTCGTAGATCATCACCGTAGATGTAGTATAAAGGTGGCACGACAATCGCATTAGACCCGTGGAGATTAATCATGATTGCTTGGTGAGAAGGACCTCCGATTTGGATGGTGCTGCCACTTTATTGAAGACAGTCACGTGTGCGTCAATTAGTGGGTTTCAAAATCACTCTCAACGCCACTAAAAGTAGAGCTAAGGTCAAATGGTCAATGGGGCCTTTTTCAAGGCGCGCCGTAAGTTGCGAGGTTTGATGGGAGCAAATACCGACTAACTTCAGATGAGGTTGGTTGCTGGTTGGCTTGGGGCTTCCAATGGCTGGCCGGTATCTGCGGTGAGGAGTTCTCTCGACTCATTGCGTGATTTTGCTATATGCAGTCAAGTGAGTCAGTTTTCCGCCCCCAAACAAACTAAACAAACCCGTAACAAATCCTTGGGGAGTAGCACAGGAACACGGTAAGAATTCTGCACCTAAACACCATTCAGAGTATGCCAACAAAAAAAGCGCCAGAATACCTCAAAATCTAGTTCAAACTGCCACCGATTTCTTTGTCAGACGTGAACCTAACGCCAGCTCCATTTCCATTGTCAGTCTGTCAGTTATGATCTCATTAGCGTAACCGAAACAAGTCAACCGTCATCTGTTGTTCCGCGTATGTAAACCAATTCCCAGTTCATTAAACTGATTCACTTACCAATCAAATAGTGTTTCCACGAAAACCGAACAACAGCCACCCTAATGACCCAGTTGCCAGTTCTCCGTGTTAATAAATCAAATCCCAATGATTAGCAATTCATTATCAAAGTGCTAATAAAAATTAGTCGACACCAGCTAGGCGTGTCCAACAAACACAGTACAGCTGCCATAAGTGAACCAGTTTCGACAAAAGACCGCAAATTGATTATACGCAACCAGAATAATCGTGCGGGTGCCGTAAAAAGTTTACTGACCCCCCCATTCAAACGCACGCACGCACTGCCAGTGGGTTACGCTTACGGTGCAACATTTCATAGTGATTATGCTAATCGGTGGGCAAATGAAGAGCTGGACCACAAAACGTATTGTAATCCATTCCGATGGTCGTCTCAACTCATCAGCGTCTTCGATCGAAGGAGGGGGTGAGGCATCTACCAACGGAACACTCTCAACTACACACATGCTCCTAGTACCAGTCGCATCATTAAATAATGAATTTCATGGATTTACAATTGGTGACGAGTTAATGCAGGCAGAGAAAGACACACACAGAGAGAGAGGGGCTATAGTTGTAGATGCTTGTGGTGCGATGTTTTAGAGATTAGGAGTGCTCGTATCACGACGACCGACGGTATAACGTATAATGACGCGCAATGATAATAAGATAATAATGCTTAGTCGTAAATTCCGCACGGACAGCGTTTTAATGAGGCCTGTCTGTTTGACGCGTTCACCGGCTGTATGGGCGATTATGTCGTTGCACAGACACTTTGGTTACTTGTGGTGGACATTAGGTCGACCACTGCTTTTTGAAGATAAGCCTGCGGTGTCGGTATGTCGCATGTGATGTTTTAATATTTTCCAATTGAACGGACCCCAAGCTCAGAGGTCATTATGCGATATTGCACAACGACGAGCGGAATCGCAGCGTGCCAACCTTAATCCTGGTGGTAAGCGGCAAAGGCACTTATGGTGGTTTTAATTGGGACATCTATAGCTGAATAATATTATTTTTGCCGCACTCGTGGGCAGTGTTCAGTGTTCAGTGTTCAGTTGTCAGTGTTCAGTTGCCAGTGATCAGTGTTGAGTGTAATATGCAAATGGGAAGTCATGCACAGCTTATGTTTGTACAGGTGTGTAAAATTTTGCGAAAATGTCTTCCTGGACGGTGCCGTTTAATGGGGGAGTATCAATAAAGCTGGCTCAAAACTAATGCCCGTGATTAGGAAATACTTTTATTTACTACGGCCGATGGTAGGTTGGCCTGAAGCGCAAGAGGTCGCGCTGTGAAAGCAATTCCAGCATTTATGGGTAATAAATTGTCTGTTGGTGACATTTGACTTGGAAGCGTTTTAGAGATTGCAACATGGAGGTTTATGCTGAATGGGAGAAGTGGCAGTAGTTGGCCTGAACAGTGTTGCCACTAAAAATAAATGAATCCGGTCAAATCTGACCGAATGACCGATTTTATTATTTCTTAAATTCGGTCAGAAAATCCGGTCAAGAGATAAAATAAGAATTTTTGACCAGAAGTCCGGTCAAAAATGCAATATAGTAATATATTTTAACTAAAAATAAAAAAAAAATTATATTATATTAAATGTATGTAGTGACTTTATTTTTCTAAACTCTCGAAATCTTAAATCTAATAAAACAAAAAAACAAAAAAACAAAAAATTCGTTGAAAAGCTTTGCATCACACCGTTTTGCTGAAAAATTATCTTTCCACTCCACTTCTGTGTTTGAAATTGGTAAAACCAACACCGGAATTGCAAAATATGCTAGATCGTATTCACTTCAGGTCTGTTTGAATGCTCACACCGACCGAGTCACAGTTTGTGAGAGCGCTTCATTCTAAGATTATTCACAATAAATTGGTTTCTGCATGAAATTGTGAGCGTGTTCGTTAAGTATGGCCTCATTCTATGTTCTAGAACAATATTATTTTTCAGGTCAAAATAGGTTTTTTCCGGTTAAAGAATTTTTTCGTTTCGGTCAAAAATCGGTTAGACCGGATTTCAAAATTTTCTCCGGTCAGAGTGAAAACATTTCGGTCAGATATGACCGGAAACCGGTCAGAGTGGCAACACTGGGCCTGAAGGGATTGGAATTTGGTCAGAGTTGAGGGAGAAGTGCTCTGCGGGGAGTTCAGGAGAAGTCCGCTTAGGGTCGTTGTGTACGTATAAAAGGTCGATTCGACTTCGGCAATATTTTTGACCTGCAAGTTTTGCAGCTAAGTGGTCAACTGTCAGGGTTGTCGACAGAGGGGGATTCCCAACGGCCACGGCTTTTATGAGGGGCCCGGCAATTCGAAACAAAAAACTAATTTTGTACCATTTTTTAATTATTTTTTTTTTTAAACATTGGGCCTTACCAACAACCAAACCGTAAACTCGAGTTTGACTAATTTCGAAACTAACTTTAGTTTCGACTTTTAATTTCTAGGTATTAACAATCGAAGTATCTCACATCTAACTTTACGGCAGAATTATAACAGTATAACTCAAAAGCGTTATAATTTTTTTCTGAGCTTTCAAATAATTTGCTGAAATTGGCAGTTGGTTGTATTTTGAGTGAAATATAAAAGCCATGCTTGGTTTTTTTTACTGTATCATTGCAGCATTGTTAATTTTGCTATCAATGATATCAGCCAATGGTTTGACACAGTCAACTAATAGTTCTCGCATTGTTTGTCCATTTCATATTTCATATGGTTTCACAGTAAGATTACATCTTATAAGTTGTGAAGGCTTTACAAAGTTTAGGGTTCAACAGCAAATTTAACATTATGAATTGGTGAGGACTGATTACATGTAATTTAGTTGGAAACGTACATAAGTAAAACGGATTAATAACCATAACAGTAACAAGAACAATATGTAACAATTCCATTGCACATACGGACATGAAAATATTCATAACATGAAAATGGAGTGAGAAACAGCATTGAAGATAGATTAAGATTAATAAAATGTTTTTTGTTTGACAAACAATATTTGTAACATATTAAAATAACTTACCAATTCATCTTTCCTTATTTAATTTAAAACGGCCAATTGACTTTTTTTCAGACTGACGTTTGGCTTAAATAATGGGTTAGACTCGGCTTTCTCCGGATCGAAAGTTACAGTCTCGATTATCTTAAAGTCGAAGATAACTTGATTATTGGTACACAGTTTATTTTAATTTCGACTCTTGCCCTAAAGTCGAGTCTAAATTTGGTTGTTAGTAAGGCCGATTGAATTTAGTTTCATATTTTATTTTTTCCCATTAACCGATTCTCGAATCTATGTTCTATGGCCAACAATTCCTTGGAATTTGTCACTGCGTTCAAATTATTCAGTTTTCTCTCGACAGCCCCGGGCAAAGGGTTTGGGAAGGCACTGATAGGCTACGCCCCGGGCTGTAACTATACAGTCCCAGTGCACTGTACTAAACTCGTAAACACCGAACACTACTTGCTCAACTCATAAGCGCTAGGGTTAAACAAAAGAACGCAGCAGCGCGTGAAAGAGCATCAAGACTTCTACCGAAAGTGCCTGGCTGAGTGAGTTTCACATGTCTTGAACTTAGCCCTTTGAAATGAGGACTTACGGCGGATGAGCTCACTGCATTGAACTAGTGCGGCGTCAGCAGTCAGGATGGGAGCTACAGGGGTGATGAGCTAATTAGCACACGGAGCGATATTTTTATTAATTTTTTATTTAAAAAAAAAGGCAGCCAAACATATTTGGAGCCAAGTTCAGCTCGAAAACACGTTGAATCAGAGGGAGATTGTGGCTAATGAAACAATGGGCCAACGGGCAATTCTTCCATCCCTGAAGCGGCTGCTGTTATGGGGTTTTAATAAAGCCCCGCATCTGCAGATTCAGAGGAAGGTTAACTTCTTTACCACGCAACAAAGTCGAAAAGTTACAAGAGAGACTATATAATGACTACGACAAAAGGTTTGGGATATGCTTCTGAGATTATACTCGCCGGCGCAGCGTCTGCACACTGAACCGTTTATAGTGGATAAGTGAGGTACGACGACTATTTGGTTGGGTGATTTTTTAAGAGGTTTAGAACTTTTTTTAACGAAAAAACACAAAAAATTCGAAAAAATGAATGAAATATTTATTTGAATCGATAGTTTGAACCTTGCAATTTAATGTTTAAAGATAATTTCATGCAAATGTTGACCGCGGCTGCGTCTCAGGTAGCCCATCCGCTGAGTCCAATTTTGGCATACTCTTTCACACATATCGGCCGGTATCTCACGAATGAATGCATGGATGTTGGCTTCCAGTGCGTCAATCGAAGCGGGCTTATCCCTATACACATTAGCCTTGGCATACCCCCACAAAAAATAATCTAATGGTGTCAAATCGCACGATCTAGGCGGCCAATTGACCGGCCCGAAACGTGAAATTAACTGTTCACCAAACTCGCCTCTGCAATTGCGCCATTGTTTCGCGTGCTGTGTGGCATGTGGCACCGTCTTGTTGAAACCACATATCATGCAAGTCAAGAACTTCCATTTCGGGCAAAAAAAAGTTTGTTATCATCGCTCGGTAGCGTTCACCATTGACAGTAACGCTGCGATTCGCATCATCTTTGAAGAAATATGGCCCAATAATGCCGCCGGCCCATAAACCGCACCAAACAGTGGCTTTTTCGGGATGCATTGGTAGCTGTTGCAATGCTTCTGGCTGATCTTCACTCCAAATGCGGCAATTTTGCTTATTTACGTACCCATTCAACCAAAAATGAGCCTCATCGCTGAACACAATTTTTCGATAAAAAAGCGAAAAAGAACATTTCGAACCGAGCACGAATTTTGATAGTAAAATTCAATAATTTGCAAGCGTTGTTCATTTGTAAGACGATCCATGGTTAAATTGCAAACCAAACTGAAGCTGTTTGACAGTGACACAAGGTACTAAACACACGTCAGCTGTCAAAACCAGTGTTGCCAAAACCAAACCAGCTAAAAAATCACCCTTTAGAAGTAAGCTAAACGAGATGTTAATAGCGACTTAAGGTTTCTTATGCTAAGGGCGGCGTCAAGCGTCAAGGTTCCGGGATGCCAAATAACACCAAGTAACACCAAGAAGGCGGTCCAACTGCGAGCTTGGCTTCCTGAGACCTTATACGAAAGAGCGTAGGTGGGTCGCAGATCGTAGTACACGTAAAAGAATAAATCTCCCATTGTGGACAGTGGACAGAGTGGTTGAATATTCTTAGTGCTACGGAGGCCTTGCTACACCCAGCGACGGTTGGAATGGAAAGCCGGGACGATCCAAGCCGAAATGAGACTGACTACTCTATTGGGATGAAGGTACGACCCCAGCCTTTCTTCAAAAGCTCAAAAGTGACTCACATTGAGTCACTCGATGTGTAAAGATAAAAGTTTCCTGCAGAGGACGCTTTAAAAAGACCTGTCGGTTATAATATTATACTCATATGCAGCAGCCTCATGCCGAAGTGAGGAACGTGGTGTGTTCAGAAATTTAAAGGTCAAGGAGCTAGCCTCAAACGAGTCTATATCTCTAAAGAGGGATAAAAACTAGATTGGTCGGGAACGTCACTTTTTCTACGTCAGACACATATGAGAAATGTCAACTTAGTACTCAGTCACGAATTTCTTGACTAGATTCGTCGGCTAGCCCACCATAAACGTCAACTGAAGCAGCTGCTTCCTCATGACCGATATCCCCCAATCAAAACCGATCTAGTGATAGAGCTGTCAGACTTACTAAACCAAATACTTGAACGTCCCCATTCTTCTTAGGAACACATCACCCAGAAGGTTGTCAACATGAGCTGCTGCTGTCAAGCACTTCTGGTCGGGATAAATATCTGTGTTTTTTTTTGCTGAAATATATGTTCAAAAAACACACCTCACAAACGCAAACTGTCATATTTTCAACTGCTTGCGATGGAGTTGGGACAGTTAGGTAGCAGAGATACCAGATTACAAGATATATCTTTTTTTCAAAGATTTTTGAGCTCCAAAACATGTACAAGACTTTTTACCTCGAAATCATCAAATTTCAAGATTTTCTATTGAAGGAAATTTAAATTAATTCCATTATTATATAAAATGTGAGTCGAACAGAGCCAATGCACAACTTCTGTCTCACTAACGTTTTCATCAGCTCTAAGGAAACATGCATTTTAACGAATTTGATAAAAAAAACTGATGTTTTTTGATTTGATAAAAAAACTGTATGTATTAGTAGTAAATTACTTCAAAATTGTATTTTAAATTTCTCTCTTTGTATATTTTGAACAAAATCTTGAAAAAAAGATTTCTTGTTTCGGAAAAACAAGATTTTCAGATTTTTTTCTGGCAACACTGATAGGTAGATCTAACAAAGTCCATCTCCAGGAAGTCTTATATCGTGAAAACTCGAGAAAGATTAAAAGTTATTGAGAGTCCGCTTCAGGGACACTACAAATGATTTTCATGATGACATTCGAGGAGAGATTGTTGACCCACAATCGATTTCTACAAGAGGCGTTTTACTTTTTTTAGTTCAGAGCGGAACCTGAACTGTTATACAACAAGTTTGTGTTTCTTTTTTAGTTCAAACACATCAGAGCTCAGAATTTGTGTTTCTTTTTTCGTTCAGAGGTGATCAGAGCGCGCTCTATGAGCTCAGAATAAATTGACTGAGTGAAAAGCTGATTACACACTACCAGGCGCATTTGACAGAAAAAAAAAATAGGACTAGCAGAATAGTTCAAATTGCGGACGAACCTTGTTGTTTTGGAACCGAAAATTAACCAATTTAATAAATAACAATTAATAAATATTCAATTTGTGCATTTATGAGAACTATCTGTGTGTTTTATAAATACCTCAGAAGCTCGGTTCAGAGCGCGCTCATAACGCTCGAGCTCAGTTCAGTGGTCAGCTCTGAAGTAAAAAAGAAAATCGCCAAATGAGGCGCAAAATTAATCACCCTATCGGAAGATGTACAATTTTTTTTGCAAATGGCGTCGTACGTCAATCGTATTTGACATTTGTGAACTAGAAAGCTGCAGTATAAAACAACAACGCTCCGCAAGAGCGTGGAACAATTGTGTCGAATTTTTTTGGACCAATAATCGGTCGGTGGTGTTAGCGCAGCGTGAATTTCGAATCATCATGAGCAACGAGGCGCATTTCTATTTAAGCGGTTTTGTCAATAAGCAAAGTCTTCGTTTCTGGGGCACTGAAAATCCGCGTGTGATGCACGAAGAGCTATTACACCCACTCAAAGCCACTGTGTGGTGCGCCGTTCACGCCGGAGGGGTGTTTGGGACGTATTTTTTAGAGGGCGCCATCTACAATGCGGTCACTGTTACTGGCGAATGGCACAGGGCTGGTTTCAACAAGACAGTGCAACCGCACTCACAGCACGAACCACAATGGATCAGCGTTGCCACTTCAATAAAAGAAGAGCGCAGTAGATCATTAAAAAAATGCAGTAGATTCGATTTTTTATTAGGTATAGGTACAAAAAAAAAAAAACAAAGATCAATTGCTTAAAACTAATATTAATCATCACTTTAATGTTTTTTATACAATAAGCTGGCTTCGTTCAGAGGTTCTTAACAGGGGTTATTTTTATGTATGGTTTTTGTACAGCTGTTTAAGAGAATGTTTACCAAACAAAAAAAGTGCAGTAGATAGGATTTATTGGCAGTAGATTTATTCTTTGCAAAAAGTGCAGTAGATCTACTGCTATTGCTGCAAAGTGGCAACGCTGCAATGGATATTTGGCATGGTCAGCAAGATCGCCCGATTTAACCAACCCAGACTTTTTTCTTCGGGGCTACTTGAAGTCGCGGGCTTGTGCCAACAAGCCTCAGACAATCGCAGCCCTTAAGGTGAATAGTCGACAGAAAAACGACAGTTATCACCAGAAAGTCATGGATTTTCCATGACGATACAACTGGCACAAAACAAAAATGTCTATCAACACAGGCGGCAGCCACTTAACAGAAAAAATTGTAAATTCCCAATAAAAAAAGTAATTCAACAACAAAATTGGATGAATCATTTTGTATTATAGTTAAAAAATGTCCAAAGCCACAGCCTGACGCATGCGAATAATTAAAAGAAAATCAAAATCACCTTCCAACTCTATAACCCATTCCCACCCTGACATGTACATCTTCCAACAGTTAAAACTTTCCAGGGCAAACAACATTTAAAACATTTCCACCATTGACATACAATTATAATTAACAACGCACACATCCCTGTTCCTTGCTGTCTGCCAACTTTTTTTATTATGTTGCCACGGCATGTCCTTGTCCATTATTCACAGCACAACATCGCATTATCGGCGAATCCGCATTTCAAAACATGTTTTCTTGGTTTTCAATTTAAAATTGAGATTTTTTCCAACTCATCAGCATTTGTGTGCGAGTGTGTAATAGTGGAACCGCACTCCCATGCTAACCTCCGTTCTTTCCAGGAACACGTTGTTTTTCAGCTAACAAAATATGTGGAAAAAAGAACGAAGAGAGAAGGATACTTTGCAAAATCATTTTCATTCTACAAACTCATTGGCAACAGATACATGTAAACGATAACGTGTGTAGCAGAAAAAGGACGAATTTTGTCCTTTTACAACACAGCTAAAATTGCGTTATGTGTCGTCGCTCATTTGAATAAATTTCGAATTTAATACTCGCAGTCAGAGTGTGTAAAGTGTAACACAATGCCAGGCTGACATCCGAACGCGAGCATCATTCTTTATCTATATAGAGACGACAACTCCGCACACACACACACTAACCTACTCGTATCAGCATTAAGAGGAGACGAGCGAGTTGAAAAATATCGTTCCCTCTGGCCTGTCATCCTCTGAATTACCAACACCCGCCCGAAAAAAAAAACCAAACGCATAGGTACGGAGCCCGGGCCCGCCAGCAGAGTTGATTTGGCTTTTTTGTTTGTCGTCGTTCTTCTGGCAAAATAATGAAATGGGATGCCTTGGCGTGTTGAAACGGTCGTCTAATATGTGTCAACTAGGAGACTGACATCAGAAATCCTTGCTCTGATTTTTTTTCCCCATCTTTCTCTCTACTCGCATTGCCTGAACGATTTTACAAGACATTTCTTCGGATTTTTTTGCAATTTTTTCCCCTCTGCGCTATCATCGTTCGCTGGGTCGTTTTGCATGGTGTCCTTTGTTCGGTGGTGTTTGCCTGGCAGCCCCCCAGGCGGCACTTCTCTTCCTCACTCGTATAGTTGTCGTCGCATGCAAATGTTCATTGGGTGATTTGCATTTAATTTCGAACTCAGGTGCTTAAACTGATTATAGACGAGGGGGGGTTGAAGATGTTCCTTCGCATTTTGATAGGATGCCACCGCCAGCCATGCCAAACCGGGCAATATGAGGCGAATATCCTTTTGTTTGGCTTCGGTATGTAGGAATGGGATATGCAATTCTGACAATGAAGAACTTTTCTTATCTTGCGATGGAGTTGGCTTTATTGCCCGAAGGAATCAAGAGATCCCTCGCTATTCCATTTTGAACGTAAAACGATTCCCGAATTGGGTCAGTATTGTCGAAGGTCTTTTATGAGATCAATTCGTGCAATTGTCAGCATGTGAAAGTTGCCGCCATAACGAGATTGGAATTGGCAAATCCTTTGTGGCGCGAGAGAACTCCTACACCGACTTAATTTGTGTGCCTTAATCCTTTGAGCGTGCATTGCGTTGGGCTATAGGGATGATAATCTTTTTCGATTACGTCCTGTTTGTTGTTTTGACTTCAATTTAGTCGGGATTACCCGAGCGGACTTTTTCTTCGATATTTCTGTCTGAAAGATGTGGTCGGTTAATGGTGAATAACTGTGAATGGAATTCGATCGAAGCAGGACAACTTTTTGGGTGACAACTCCCTCAAATACGTCTCGTATTTAAGACTGAACTTTAAATAAAGCCTACAGGGAGAATATAAATTTAGTTATGTGGCTTAATCCCGCTTAAGCTGATGTGCGATAGCATTGAAGTTAAATGTAGTGCGCTACATTACTTTTGACTTCCTAGAACTTCAGTGAGTTTTGCCATTTTTTTAATAACTTTAGCTTAAGCCAACGTAAGTAAACAATTTTTCCTTAAATGTAAAATATTCTTTAAGCTTCTGGAACGCCGGGTTAGTTTTTTTTTTGTAGATTGCAAAGCTAGTTCTACCGCATTTAGTCAGGTAACAACCACTGTAGGATTACGTGGGCTTAAGCTATAGCTTCCAAAAATTAACGGAAATATAGGTTCCCAAAAATATTATAGAGGCGACTAATCCGCTTATGTAGATGACATACATACGATTTGAAAGTAGTCGCTTGTTGGCTTAAGCCGGATTACTGCGTATTTCTATTAGGAATCAATTTTAAGTCCTGCTGACTTACCCATAAATTTTAGCTAAAGTGGTAAAAGTACCTGTTTTTCCTGATTCTCTCTCTTTCACACTCCTTTTTTTTTTTTTTTTTAATTTTTAAGACCAACTCAAAAAACCACGTCCTTTTAAATATCTATAATGTTTTATTCTCGCCAAAAATCAGAATTAAAAAATGTCATTAAAGTGACATCTCGATATGGACTTTCTGACCTGTGAAATCCACGTGAAAAATTACTGTAAACGCTTTCACAGGGTGGCACAAAAATAAAAAGCGGATCTTAAATTTGAATGAAATTTTCTTTCACAAACAAATTTTAATAAAATGAAGTTCCCTCAACAAACCGAATTATTGTGAGAAACTGGCTCTAGAGGATAAAACGGAACTGTTCGTGCGCGTGCAGTTTTTCTTAATCAATGAGAGATGAGACTCATTTCGTGGTACATAAGTGAGAAGCTAACTGCACTCACGGTGAGATTTCAGTAGTAAATTGGTTGTTTTTTAGCTTCAGTTTGGATAAATTTACATTGAATCATTATGTGGTTCCAATAGGACGGATCTAGGTCCTAGCACAGCATCAATGTTTCTCCACCAAAGTCATAAGTGATATGAAACCTTATGAACGACCGAATGTAGCGCATCAACTTCCATGAATCGAACTCTCAACTCTGTCCCACCAACACGATGTGGATTGTTGCCAATCATAGAAGTGTAACAAAAGTGTTACACTTTTAAATTATTTTATAATTTTTTTACAATATTACTTTTTTTCGCTTTGTTACACTTTTTCCCATTGAAATCGTTTTTTGTTTTTCTCGTTGAAAAATATTGAAAAGTTGAACTTTCGAACAAACTTCTACCAATTTCCGTTAATGTATTTGTTTACACAGAGCAGAAGTTGTGCAAAACAATAAATACAACAATATTTTTCTGTCTCGCCGCGTTGCCGTTGGCAATGTTCTACATCATAGACAAACCATACTGAGACCCCCAACTCACAATCCTCTTGCCGCTGGCCCCCTCAGTTTTTTTTTCAAATTCGCCATTTTGTTTTTCTATCGGTGTTATGTCAAAAAAGAATCCGTGTGACATGCAAAAACATACAAAAAATGCAAAAATAAATGCTGCCAACCTCGGCAACCGTGGGGAAATGTGAAAGAGTTCGGCAATACCACATTTTTTCATTACTGAACGCCATTGGTTAGTTATTATAAATTGTTAAAAGGCGAATAATTTGATTTGTTTGGTTAGTAAAACTATCTAAAAGAGATGTTCTATATACTAGAAACATATTAGGACAAACATGGTTGTGTATTTTCCGCTTTTGGATATCAGTAACTTCGATTTCGTGTGTAAATTTTTCTTAAATAATGAAGGAAATTTGCCCAAAATGTTTTCAGTTTCCCTCCACCAATCTACATTGTTAATTTTTCATGAACATTTTAAGCAAATAATGTGCACTTATTCCTAAAAAAAAATATTATCCACGTGTAACGAACAATTTCAAATTAAACGGATAAAATTCTATGAACTCTGCCAGCAACTTTGCCCACAGCGGAAGTGTCTCATATCTCCTGGGAGTGTGTTGGTGAGCAGAATTTTTGAAGTTTCGTGACATTATTGTCAATACGATTTTCTATGTAAGAATACTAACGCACCAAACGTGAACACTTCATAAAAATATAGCTTGTAGGCTAAGTAACGGGAAATCGGCCGGAGTTGGTGGTCTCATTATTGTCTCTGTTCTACATCTCGTGGTTAAAAAAGTGTGTGAAATAGAAATTGAAATCTACTTCGATGGTCATTAATTTTGTTTCTTTTTTTGTTTTTTTCTTTTTTTATTTGTTAAACACAATATAGACAGGTAGGTCAATAAAGAGGTTTTTTTGTAAAATTATAAAATTTAAAATTCTTCTGCAGCTTGTTCCATTTTTTTTTCCATTTGATACACTTTTTGAAAACATTTGTTACACTTTTAAAAAAATTGCGGCAACATTGGTTGCCAACCACGTTGCTCAACAGATGTGCGAACGGTGCAAGAGCTCATGTTGCTCATTGGTTGGACGTAGTTTTGGTTTGCATTCAAAATAATGTGCAGCACATTTTTAAGTTTCAACGCCGTTGCAGACTTTGGTGAACTTGTCGTTGGCATGGGGTGTGACGATTGTGAAGAAATTTGCATGCGAGCGCGAGTTGGAGCATCTCTTGCAACTGCAACTACTCTTGGTATAGTCATAGCTCATCGTCATAATCACTGCTGCTTTTGTTGTAGCTGCTGTTTTATGGAAGCCCTCGCTAATACCGCTGTCGCACAAATTCAAGATCCGCTGTACCGCTGCCATCTATCGAGGGCGTTGGAACTTGTACCATTTCTTGATGATTGGTCTACACTCTAGAGTGCAAGAAGGTATTAACTCGTGTATTAACCACTGATGACGTGCAATTGAGCAACGTTTTCATAAACTATCGAACGAGACCACTCAACAACTGGGCACTCATTCCGTAACTTTTCAAACGATTATCGTCGAAACGATAGACCTCCAAAACTAGCAAATAAGTGTTAAAATTACAAGTTTGAGAACTTAATCCAGTTTATTTTCCACAAATATAATGAAAGCTGACGTTTGTCAAAAAAATTCGAGCAGAATATGGCTTTTTTTGGTGATCAAAGTTGCAAAAACGATATCGTTTATACTATCGTTGATATACTAGTTGGTCAATTAGGTGAACGACAGTTCTCGCATTTTGCATGTTGGAAGAGGTTTGTGAGCAACAAGAATTTGTGTACCTACCAGGCCATCTAGATTTGTTTGTCGCACAAAAAAATAGTGAGAAGTTGTGGCTCCCCGATGTAATAATCTAATCAATTGCTCGATCGATATACCAACTAGAGTAATCCTCAATTTCACTATCACAAAATGGTTTCTTTAAGAGCCACCTTCATCGCCATAACACGTGTCGGTTCTCGGCAAACAAACTGCGCCAGCATTTTGTGCGGTAATTTATAGCCAACTGCCACTATAATAAACCACCATACACTCCATTTATCTCACTTCGTCAAGATGACGAAAGTTTTGCTCTTCCGGTACAGCCATATGTAGGTACCTACCTACATAAAACGCTCGAGTCTATTAAATCCCCATTTCGATGCGCGCCGTGTCCTTCGGCAAGAGTGTAATTATTTACTTCGCTCCGCAACAATGTCTGTCTGTCTGTCCATTAAGTGCCCTCTCCACGGCTGTTGCTGTCTTCTTCGGCAAACACAAGTAGGTACACACCACAGCAACAGCCAACAGCATACAATTCGAGTACAGCCGGAGTAGATAAAGCAGAGAAAAGTGCTCTTCAGTTGGGTGTCCAATAAAACTCAACTCACAAAATGTGTACCTACGCTTGGGGGAGATTTGATCTTTGGATAGTCCAGCCTGGTCTAGTCGATGGTGTCCATCGACAATAGTCATTCACACAAAGACAACGAGCTGTGGGCCTCTTAATCCCCTCGAGAGGAGAACAAATATCTGCATCCCTGTATTACGTCCCGAACCCAATTCCCATCCTCAAACGGACAATGGTATTAACAGAGCAATTTTTTTCTTCTACTTGCAGACCTTAATTCCGGTAATCAAATAACCACAAAGGAAGAGAGAGTGGAATATAGGAGCACTCCCTCGAAACCATAAAGCAGGACTAACTACTACACCAGCCGACGAAACATTTTCACTGTGTACACGAGTGCGGCAGACCACAAACGAAAATGCGAATTCGCATTCTACTTCTGGCTCTGATAGTGCATCAGAGCTGGACGCATCCATCGTACTCGTACGGATCGACATCGGAAGCAGACACACCACAGCAGAGCGACAATCCCGAGCGGGACGGGGAATCGTCAAAGAGGATTATTGGTTCGAGGTGAGACTTTGTTTTATTTTAGAGACCATAAGCCGCAGCAGTAATACCGAGAATTAAGTCGGCGGGCTGCTCGTAAATGGCTGGAGTTAAATATTTAAACAGTTAAATCAGCGAAAAGTGCATTTCAAATAAATGATGATGGGCAGCACTCTCTGAAAAAAATCTGGGCATTCCCAGGGAGGGTTACTATCCAAGGTGTTTGAACAGCTGTCGCCACTGATGAAGACGAATGTCGGCTGTCCTATGATGACCGCTGGGGGTTTCATTAAAAACTGGCAACTAAGGAGCGACTTTCGGTTTAAGATGCAGGATGGCTGCATTATTACACTCAGAAAATAAAAGACTGTTAAGCGAAGTTGAGATTCTTAAAAAATGTTTAATTAGAAGTTCAAATATTATTTTTGTTGGCAAGAACTCGCTTTTATATTTTCAAGAATCAGGGGTCAAATCGCGTCGTCCGTGAATGAGCACTACGTGACGGAATTGGTTTTTTTTTGCATGTAAAATCAACTTTATTCCGTTAACGTATAGCTCGTTCACGGAAGTGGCGATTCGACCTCAGGTTTTCAGCGTAAGAATAATATACTCACCATAAATATTTTATTACATCATTGCCAACAATTTCATTGTTAAATCAAAGATTTTCATATTCGGGTTCATTTTAACCAACGAAAATTGTTGGCATTACAATTTTGTTTTCTGAGTGTATGATCTTCGGCGGGGAAGTAGGGGTCACACTGAGAGCTGTGGAAATAAACGCCGCCAGAGAGATAATGCAAAACGGTTCCACGTCTTGTTAACCTCGTAAACTAAACCGAGACTTGAATGTGACTCGGACTTTATTGTCGAAGATTGCCACAAGTAAAATCTCGACAGAGTTGGGCCTTGAATTGGAGAGTCAGATCGACAGCTTCGAACTTTGAGGAAGCAGTATCTCGATAGAGTTGAGCTTTAAAATGGAGATCCACATCGACAGCTTCGAACTTTAAGGAAGTAAAATCTCGATAGAGTTGCGCCCTGAATTGAAAAGCCAGATTGACAGCTTCGAACTTTGAGGAAGTAAAATCTCCACAAAGTTGGGGCCTTAAATTTAAGAGTCATATTAAAAGTTTCGAACCATTGACGAAGCAATATCTCGATAGAGTTGGGCTTTAAATTTGAGAGTAAGATCGACAGCTTCGAACTTTGAGGAAGTAAAATCTCGACAGCTTCGAACGTAGACGAAATAAAATCTTGACAGAGTTGGGCCTTGAATTGGAGAGTCAGATTGACACCTTTAGATTCGATTTTTACATGAGTAGGCTGATATCAATGTAACCGATTTGATAATGTCGAAATGTCGAAGATTTTTTCTCTTGAGATAGGCGAGGTCTTAAAGAAGTTAGGGCACTGATTCCGTAACTCTTCAGACGATTATCGTCGAAACGATAGACCTCCAAAACTAGCAACTAAGAGTAAAAATAACGAGCTTGAGAGCTCAGTCGAGTTATTTTTCCACAAATGTAATGAAAGCTGACGATAGCGTAAAAAATTCGGGTAGAATATAGTTTATAAAGGTCATCAAAGTTTCAAAAACGATATCGTCCAGACGATTATTGTCATACGGAATCTGCCCCCGTAGATCAGAATGGGGATTTTTTTCTCTTAACAATTTTAATAACATTTAGCTGCAAAACAATGCAAGGTGCCTCCGTTAGAAAGTCAAAGCTGTACCACCATAAGCGTTCAAATCAAACTTATTCAATGGAGCTATACGTGTCAAATTTGGGCACATCCAAAATAAATAAATAAATAATTCTTCAGTTGAATAGGAAGAGTCCTCGCAGGGTCTTGCTTCAAAAGCAGGCATTTCATAAAAGTTCCGCCGTACCCGGCACTAATTTTTATGAAAAATCATTAGGGACAGCCAATCACGTAGCTCTGTTTAAATTTAAGATGAAGATTTTTTATGATCGCTTTTAGTCTAGAAGCCTCTTCCAATGCACCGCCACCACAGAGCTAAGATATAGGCACATTTATGGGAGGCATTGAATTATTGAACAGGCTGTCGGTAAACAAGGCTTTGCGACCTCAATAACAACGACGAACATTTTGCTGAATTTTGACAATATCTGTCCCAAGTCGGACGATTTTCTTATGCTATGAAGCTGCGTGTCAAACCAACAGTTTTAAAACTTCGCTTCAAAAAAAAACAGCAAACAGAATCAGCCAAAAGCTATAAAAAAAAATCGCCTTATAAGAGTGCCTATATTTGTAATCCTTTCAGCGGGCATAAAATATTAAATGAAGCAAATAACCCTCCCCTAACTGCTGCAATCTTGCAAGAAGTCCTCTAAGAACGATTGGAGGGCAACCTTATAAAGGGTTGTAGCGAGACCACCACACCATCTGATGATAGCGATAGTCCAGTTGTGCATTGCAGCTTTTGGAAGATCCAACCAGTGATGCCAGATATGGGGATCTATTCCTTTTTGCGGGATTTTCTCTCTTAAAACAAGCTAAAAGGGTACAAAAAAAAGGGATTTTACTTTTTGGCAAATTTTTGTTCCTAATTGCTAATTTCATTAAGAATAAAAAAATTACTACTACGATCAAATTAAATATTTAAATGATTAGAAAAAAAATCATTCAAAATAACTGAATGCGTACATTTTCTTTTTTTTATTTCGCTAAACTGTTTCATAAACTGACATATCTGTGTTGAAAATCTCAACTCACCACACACGCACTAATGAGATAATAGTAAAAAAAGACTGAATTTAATGATATAAATGTTTTTATTTTTAATTTAATATTTCGTGGGATAAATGTGGGATTTTTTATATTTTGCCGAGGGATAAAAGGAATTTTGTGGGTATAACCGTAGGATAACCGGCTTCGGAGAGATCATCACGGAAGACTTTCCCTACATTGCAAGGTGTTTGGTCTTCGGCTCGTACCGGTAACAGATGAAGTGAAGGATTTGGCGTTTTTGCAGCTACGACGGTGAAGGTTTTATGGAGTTTCTAACGGGCCAATTGCTACAATCCTGACATTCTATTCTATTGCCCATCGGAGATAAAAGTGAAATTTGGCTTTATGTCACTAAATTTCGAGATTTGGCCTTATGACGCTTGGCCTTATGTCACGGCACCGATAAAAGGTCTCATAACAAGCAGTTTTCAGCACTTTCAAACTTGGAGTCATATGATTTCCGATGGCGATACCATGTCCATCAGGCTAGTTGACCTTTTCGTTTCCAATTGTGGTCCTTTCTTGGTGATTGTACAAAAACTGGGAAAAGTTGTCTAGTCTGATTAAGTGCTGCAAAACACCTCACCACAAGAGGGAAGGGGGGAGACCACAACTGAAAGATCTTAGACCAAAAATTCTGCTGGAAAAACTCAAAACGACAACTGAAGCTGTGCTCCAAAAACACGGTCAAGTTTGACGAAATTGCTCTGATTCCAACTTAGTCAATGGTAGGGCATGTTTTATTTATTTTTTCACTTATGACGGTATAAAGAAAGTGACACTTTGTCACAAACTCAATGCGCAGACTAAAACAGAACTCATCCCACAAAAAGTCGAATGTAACCCTTCTAATCTGCCAACCAGACATAAAACTGAGACAAGTAAACCGTAATCCCTGGAGCTCCTTTTAGGTAAATCAAAACGATTCCACACACCTATGCAGTCAGTTGCTCGGATTATTTAAAGACGAACACAGCTTGCAGGACAATCGGACTGATTAATAGGAATCCTTTCGGAATGCACTTTATGCACTGCCAGATAGCCAGTGGGCCTTGCAACTGCATACAGAACTCAAACAACAATTATCACAGCCGTGTCGCATGTAGACACTATCGCCATCTGACTAGCATCATCTCTGGCCATCCTGGCATCCGACCTCTCCTCAGTGATATTAAATTCTCTGAAGATAAAATCGAGGACATTTATATTCACCTGCGTTTGTGTGCATTGGCAGCACCGGAAGCACCCAGCAGACAGAACAATCAAATATGCGTTCACAAATCCACCGACAAAGGTGAATGTCTCCTCGTTGCGGGACCCCCATCACAGTAGTGTGGCTCCTGCAGCGCCATCCAGATCAGTGTCCCATAAATGGACACAAAGAGGAACGGGGAGATAGCCAGTGCGCCGCACTGGGACATCGCATGAGAAACACATACACGACACCGACCGTGATGATGATGATTTTGTAATTTTCAATTGGATTCCCATTCCGGTGAGGCAGGTTCCACAGGCCATGTAGATGCGATGCTGTCGACTGGTGCCATCGTCGTCGATTCGATTCGCTGGCAGGTGCACTTGCGATTCGCCATACCGGCGGAGAAGTTATTTTTTTGTAGTTAGCACCGGCCACATATGGGAATCTCGTTATTAATGACCAGATTTGGTGGACCAAACACAATGTTGACGGATGTGTCACGAGAGATGTCGAAGAATCTAGTTTTTGCTGTCGCACCTGGATTTCAGCGCAGGATGATGGGGACAAGTGCGTTTCGCCTGCTCTGTTGCTGACATTCGCTGTGTGCGGCGGCTCTAAAAAGGAAATCGACGCGAATGGTATTATGCAAATTAAATTTGCGCTGCGTGCGTGAGTCGGATTTTAGATGTAGGCTCCTGATGGGATACTTCTCGGCGGGCGTAGTTTTTTTTTCTGGTTTTGTACACGAAACTTGATTTTGGTGTGGTAGCAGAAGGAAAATTAGGTTAGGAGGGTCTTTGTGATGGCTTGTCGGCCCAGTCAGTGATTGATATGGAATAGGTGGCGATGTCCCATGGCGGTATTGTGTACCAGAAATTGACGGATCTGTGGGTTGGATGTGGTATGCCGATGGTGGTGGTGTGTAATAGATCTCCTCGCTGTGACATTTGGATCGATGTAAGGTCATGTCCGTTGGGGTCTCTGGAGATGCAGAAAGAACAACTTTTTCTCAGTCATTGCCGGATTTTAAATCACTCCTCTTTCGGTGTCCAGTCCATGGTAGGCGTTCACAAGTAGTCGCCATGTGAAAGTAGGTTTAATAAAAAATCGAAGTCATGTCCTTGGAGACAGGGAAGCCGGTGGACCATTTGAAACTCGCAAGTGAGTACAGGGAACCAAGAAGGATGTCTCACAACCAATCGTGTGGTGTGGATAAAGGAAACTTTGAGCCGGTGGAATATTAAATAAATTGCGAAAGGACCGATACCACTGTAAAAAGTGAGGTATTTACGGATGTGGTCGCGGAATGTTCTAAGCAACGGCTGGAGAATTAATAAGCAGCTGAACCGAATGGCTACTTAGGAAGATGGGGCATCCGAAAAATGGAAGCATTTGACACCTATTACAATGACTGCAAAAAGGAGCAAAAACTGAAGCATTTGGGTGCGATTTTATGGTCAGAAGTGGACTTAAGCCTAGAGTTCCGCAGCACAACTCAATTCCACAATGTCAACCGCGGTCTAACGACGTCTTCAAAAACAACAACAACAACAACAACAACAACAACAACAACAACAACAGCAACAGCAACAACAACAATAACACCAACAGAAACAAGAAGAAAAAAAAACAGAATTAGAAATAACAACAGCTCAGTTTTACGACGTCTCAAAAACAACAACAACAACAAAAACAACAACAACAACAACAACAACAACAACAACAACAACAAAAACAACAACAACAGCAACAACAACAACAACAACAGCAACAACAACGACAACAATAACAATAACAATAACAACAATAACAACAACAACAACAACAACAACAACAACAACAACAACAACAACAACAACAACAACAACAACAACAACAACAACAACAAAAACAGCAATAACACCAACAGAAACAAGAAGAAAAAAAAACAGAATTAGAAATAACAACAGCTGCAAAAGTAACCACAACTAAAACAACTACCAAAACCAATGCACTGATGCTTCAGCCTAATTATTGAACTAGGCTTCCGGTTTCCGCCATATACCCTCACAGCAACCTATTCGTATGCATCGTAGGTCGGTTTTGTTTTAACCTTTATTTCCATAATTCGTATTCCATATTTTGACGATTAGTAGGTCCAGCTTAAAGCATCAGATCAGGTCTGTCGGTGTATATAAAGACGACAGCACCACCTGTTAGCAAATCCTGAAACCAATCACACCCCAAATTCAAACCCATTCACAACATTTTTCAATTCCACCATTCACTGATTTAAGTTTCTCTCTTCTCGTTTCAGCGTCGTCACCTCAGTCTCAGTCATTCTCAATGGCAACGAACCGGAATTCACCGACGCACTCGGCATGAAAGTACCCAAGCCCCAGCTACCGCATCTGCAAGTTGCAAGTCCCATAAATCTGCTAAATCCCGATCGCTATGAGTTCTACACGTTCGACGACAATGGTGATTTGGTGAAGCGTCTCATGACCATGCAGGAGATACAAAGTATCGTAGCGAATGGCGACGGCGAAGGACCAACTATTATCCACTCAGCACCCATCAATGACCGTGAACCGGAGAAGAACGTCCAAGATATAGTTAAGAGCGTCCAAAGCGTGCTTAATCGTGAAGTTGCATCGAACAAGAACTCGTCGAATGTGCAACCGATCTTGGACACACCCGATGTATCGTCGTCCTGGTCAATGATTTTGCCGGCCATCTTCGGCAACACGGGTGGGGATATCTTCCCCCAGAATAAGCCGCAACAGGTTGTTATGACACCAGACTCGGATGTTTTTGAGGCCACCACCAAGTCGAGCAAGAGGAAGCCGAAACCGCAGAAGAAGAAGAACGGGAATAGAAGGAAGACCACTACGAAGACGGTTTCCACAACGACCCCACTGGGAGCTGAGCCAACTGAAGTATTTGAGTCGACCACTCGGAAGGCGTTCATTAACAATCAGGAGGTGCTGCAGTCGACGGAAAGTGGGGAGTCGCAAGGGGTAGGCAGCTTGAAAAAGCGACCACAAGGCGCGACCCGCAAACCGGCTTCATATCAAAGTGGAACCAAGCGGCCGCATGCTAATAAGCAGAAGGTCAAGACGAAACGTCCATCAACTAGTACAACACCGGAGCCGATTACGACAACGCCAGAGGTAACCACAACAACTACGACCACGTCACAGCCACCAACCACAGTCGAAACAGTAACTTCGATTGCTGTCACCGATGAGACGGTGGTTAAGGAGAAGCCACCACACAAGAAACGTAAGAAGCCAGCCCGCAAGCCAAGCACTGCTGCTCCCACTATTGACGTTACAACCGAACGGCACTTTGGTCACCATCACAAGCGCAAGGGCAGTACTCCACGGCCAAGTGTTCACTACAAGCCCTATCCTCCAGCAGACGACGTATACCAGTTGCCATTTTATCATAAGCACAAAGTGCCTTCCCCCACAACAACGACGCCAGTGCCTACTACAACAACCACAACTGAAGCTCCAACAACTGTAACTACAACTACAACTCCAGCTCCAACAACTACTACCGCTACAACTACAACCACAACTCCCGCTCCAACAACGACAACCACGACCACAACGCCTGCCCCAACAACAACAACAACAACAACAACAACAACAACAACTCCAGCTCCAACAACAACAACAACAACAACCACCACAACTCCAGCTCCAACTACAACCACAACAACTCCAGCTCCAACAACAACAACAACAACCACAACTCCAGCTCCAACTACAACCACAACAACACCAGCTCCAACAACTACGACAACAACACCTGCCCCCACAACAACACCTGCTCCCATAACAACTCCTGCTCCTACAACAACTCCTGCTCCCACCACAACCCCGACCACAGCTCCTACAACTCCATTCACTTTCGCCACCTATCGTCCCACACCCCCCACCACCACACCCATCCCAAGTTACACCCCCTACCGTCCGCCACCAACAACCACTACACCAGCCCCATCATCGACAACAACCCCTGCAAGCTCCTACCATCATTCGACAACTACATCTAAGCCATCCTACGGTGCTAGCTACCTCCAGCTATTCGAAGATTATGGCATCAATCCGGAGGACTTCGCCCCATCCCTCAAGAAGCCCAATATCCCCATGCCTGGTAAGCTCTCCCAGAAGGAAGAAGACATGAACACAAAACTCTCCTTCAATCAGATCCTCCAGAGCCTCAAGGAAGAGAGCTCCACTGAGGATGAAATGCAAGCCAGCGAGTCCGAGGAAGTGGCAATGCCTGCCAAGCTACCCTCGAATCCCTACCCTCAAATTGAGAACCTGGAAGCCGTCACAGAAACACAATCTCCCAAACAGGATTTACCCATGACAATGGCGTCGACGAACTTCCAAACGTACGACGAAATTGACGAACTAACTAGCCGTCCCGCCACCCAAGACGGAGCCAGCTCATCTGAGTCGCCGGAAAGCTCAAGCAGTGGCGATGCTACCAAGGACGAGGAAGCTGGTCCGTTGGTCATCATCACCAGTCGTCCACAACACCACGTTACAGGCAAGCCAGTAGCTCTTCCCGAAGTCACAACTGGCTTCTACGAACCGGAGTCTAAGACGTACCGCCCTACGGATGACGAAGAGGACGAGGACGCCACCACCTCACACGAAGAACAGCACATCGCCAGCGGAGAGGAATCCTCGCATGTCGTCAAATTCGAACCGCTCTACGCCGATGTCCCAGAGCCAGTCATAACAACTTACACAACCACCGGCACTGAGTCCCCACCCAGCACGATTAACGACGACTCCAGCGATCCCAACGAGAACGACGCAACCGTGCCACCCACCACTCTCCCACCCATGGAGAGCATTATGCAAAAAATCGACGCCATCATCTCGATGAGTCTCAAAGCGAACGGGACCATGGAAATGAACAACGGCCAGGGCCAGCAGTCCATTCCCCACATCAGCACGATGACTATGAAAGATTTCAAGAGTCAAGCGGCCACTGTCGCATCAATCCTGGAGGACAACAACACCAGTCAGTCCACCGAGACCTCCGAGATGAACTCCAGCGAGACCGAGGGTGAAATAGAATTCCTTCTGTCAGACGTCATCAATCAAATGACTCGGAACCAACAGCCGATAGTAGAAACCACACAAACGCCCAACATCGTTACTCCGAAGCCGCAGCCGTCCAGACCGAGTCAAGAGGACGAAACCGCAAACCGTTTATCGAATTTCGCCCAAATCAATCCGGCTCTGCAAATCAGTGCGACCGCACATAAGCCATCTAAGGTTCGACAGCCGACGGTCGACGAGTCAATTGAGGCGGTTACATCCGTTCCCTTAGGCGATGATCAACCGCAGGACCTCGAAGATGCGGTGGCCACAACAGCGACCCCACAAGCCGACAATGAATCCAAATATGTGTTAATATCGCAGGGCAACGACGACTACTCCATGTCGGTGGAGAATACCCCAAGCCCGCCGGAGGAAGAGACGCCATCAGGAGAGGAGGATACGACAACAAGCCAAAGCGTGGAATGGAATACGCAGAAGATTCGTCAGACCACCCAAAAGGTGTACTTTTCAAGCGAAGGGCTCTCCAAGGATGTGTCTTCGTCCGAGGAGAAACAGGAGGACACCACCACCGTGAAGCCGGATTCGATTGGTGGCGACAGCACCGAAGAGGATGGCAGTGAGCCGATGATTGTTATCACTTCAGCGCCAGACGTTCCACAGGAGGAAAAAGACGACAAGTCCACCGAGATTCCAGGCGAAACGGCGGTTGTCCTCAGCGACTCCGACATGGAGGACAGCTTTGAGTCTCCAGAGTTCTCAACCGTCCTCGCCACCCTCCAAACCGGATCACACTTGCTGGAAGGTGAAGACCCCTACGTGAAGCTGGGTGAGATTGGAGCGAAGCCGACTGTCCAGAGCCTCGCCCAGATGATCTACGGCCAAAACTCCGACACCGAGGACCAGACTTCATCGAACGAGTCCGCCAAGACCGAGCAGCTGTCCGAGGAGGCCGAAAAGGGTAAGATCGACGACCATCCAGCGGTCCAGGAGACCGACATCTTGCAGAGGTTCGACGACGTTGACTCAACTGAGGCTCCGCAATACAGCAAGGAGGAACGGCCTCCCGCAAAGGTCGAAGTGACACCTGCTCCAGTTCCGGAAGAGACCACAACGTTCCCCGAAATATTCGAGACCGTACGGCCCTCGAAGAAGCCCATGATGAACATGGCTCAGGTGGCACTTGAACAGGCGCTTCTCTACGCCAACAGCGTTCCAATCGACCTCCACGAAGATTTGACTACCACGAGCCAGCCAATTGAGGCGGAACCAACCACCACAGAGGCCGAGCTTCCGAAAATGATCGACACAACCACCGTGGCACCGATCGTCGAAGAGAAGACCCAGAAGCCAACAACAACCCAAGCCCCGTCGAGCACGAGTCCAACCAAGAAGCTGCCCAACACCCTCAAGCCAGTGTCGTACTTCAACAAGCAATCGTCCCTCGTCATCCCCGAGCAGAAGTTCAGCTTATTCCAGGCGACCCAGCAGCGGCCCATGGTCCGACCAGCATCCCTGAGCAACCTAAAGATGCCCCCCTCATCCGTCTCTAGACTGCCAGTCAAACTGGACCCAAGCCCAGTCGACTCACTCGGCCTCGAGGCTAGTACCGTGAGCCTAGACGAGGACTTAAAGCTCTTCAGCCGGCTTTGCAATGAACTCGCCTTCACCTACTGGAGGTCCATCACCTCCGAGAAGATCAGTTCGGCCAGGAGCTTGGTGATCTCCCCCTTCGCCCTGACTTCCATGCTGTCCATGGTGTTCCTGGGAGCGCGCGGTAGCACCTCCGGTGAGATGAACGAGGTGCTGAAGCTCGACGACATGGTGACGTTCAATCCGCACCTGGTGTTCAAAAACATCACCGACTCCGTGGAGCGGGCAAGTGACAGCGAGATCGCAACCAGCGCCTTCGTACGCGAAGCCTACAGCGACCGCGCCAACGGAAAGATTCTGCAGTTCTTCAAGGAGAAGACTCAGCAGTTCTACTCCGGACATGTGGAGGAGGTCAACTTCCACGTGGTGAACGACATAATCCGGCGACGAACCAATCTGCTCGTCAAACGTCACACCCACGGCAAGGTGCACGAATACCTGCGCACGAACAGCGTGTGGGTTAACGGCCCACTTGCCACGATTTCGGCCAACTTGTTCCAAACCGACTGCAGCCGCGCCTCCATCAACGACCGCGACGGCGAGATGTTCTTCCAAGTGCATCCGTCGATCAGACAGCGCAGACTCGTGCCGGTACCCGCAGTGCTCTTCCGATCGGGCTTCACAGCGGGCTATGAGCCGAATCTAGACGCCACAGTGGTGGCCTTCGGACGGGTATTCGAAACAGTGAGCACGATCTACGTCATGCCCGGCAAGCAGGGACCCATCGCCCCGGCCGACAGCTTGGAACAGCTGGAGAAGAACCTCATCGAAACCGCGTTCACTAAGAACGCATGGGCGAGTCTACTGACCTCGCTCATGGAACGGCCGGGCTTGGAGGTTCAACTGCCGCGCTTCTCGCACAGGTCGTTTGTGAACGCCTCCGTTGGGCTGCAAAAGATGGGCTTGAAGGGCCTCTTCAAGTCGGAGATCGCCGATCTGCGAGGCCTCACCGGTCTGGCCGCCAAGGATATCTATCTCTCGGACATGATCCAGATAAACACGTTCAGTACATGCGGCGAGGAGAAGATCGCCGAGCACCACCACGTCGAGATGTACCCGGCACCACCAATCCGCAAGCGCAACAAGGACGTGCGGGAAAGCGAGAACCCCGAAGACGACTCCTCCGAGAGCGTTATCGACTTCGGATCCATTGTCCAGGATCCCTCAATGGCTCGGGCATTCTACGACGATCTGCTGGATCCGAAATTCCTGGAGCTCCCACTGCCACTGCGTCCGCGACAGGCGAGGATTCCCGATGCGCCGAGACTTCGGTTCGACAGGCCGTTCCTCTACTTCGTACGACACAACCCCACCGGGATGGTACTGTTCATGGGTCGCTTCAATCCGAGATTACTACCGTAGATGGAACCGCCTGGGTGTCCACTCCTCTCTCCCCCTCTGTAGATTTTAATCATTCAAGTAGTTGTCTAAGCCAAAATTTTGCTGTGTCCCTGTCCACAGAAGGTAGGTATATACGAGGACATGTTCTTTAGGATAATATTTCTATTTTTGACTCAAATTTTGCGCAAGGAAACTGTTTGGTTTCGCTCTCCTCCGCGTTGCTGTGCAAGTCCTTAATCTAGGATCAGTGTGACTTGCCGGAAGCTGAGAGACTTTGGTTTGCACTTCCTGCCAGCACTGGGTGATCCTCGATTGACGATTGGCGCGCTCGATTCCCCTCCTTAGAGTGGTATACAGATATTTAAGTGTTAAGTATGTATTTTATTTTTATACAAAATGAATTATTATCAAACCGGATTGTGTAACTCTTAGTTAAGTGGAAAAGTTGACAATAAATACGAATTCTATTTTAAGACAAGGACGGGTGTTTGAATTGACAGGGAAGTGACCGTTTTTGATTGCACTGCGAGGTGGTGGACTTCTATATCGGTCATTATTTTGCATGTGTCTAGGCTGCGTAGAAGGTTTGAGGTTTGGGTATTCCAATCTCTTTTCTTCAGCAGCCTGTAGCTTGTCCTGAAAAATGTATCGGAGTAAGGTAGGTGTCTTGACTATTGACTATGTATCTAATGCAGGGCACATCAGCTGGCTTACATCAAGAGCACGGATCGTGTTCATAAACTGTGTTTCTGAAAGTAAGAAGCACATTTTCAATTCGTACAACGTTTTCGATCATCAAAAGTTCTTCAGTCAACTATGCTCTAAATTATCTCCATTTTAGGGTTGGCACTTTGTAACCACTCTCAAGCTATGAGGAATTTGGCGACCTCTGCTTTTTTGAAGGGTGACCCCAAATGGCTTCTTTTAAAACTTTACCCAGCGAGTCAATATATAAAAGGCTCTTACGGACTAGTAAAATAAAACGACGAATGTATCGAGTAGATCTTAGGACGGTCCAGTCGAAAACTTACAGACTTGTGGCAAATACAGTTGGCATCAAGAACCATGTTAAAGCTTCTGGGAACTGAAACTACCGAAGATAAAAATAGGAGCAATCTGCAATAGATCTGGATCAGTCAATGCTTACGAATGGGCTTCTTCTTGAAAAAATATTGTATTTCTACCTATAGGACGAAGTTTATGGAAAGCACAGGCAATCGAAAACGAGTTGTTGGAAACCTTGTTAAAAGTTACCACAAGATGGTTCATATGTTTTAAGGGAAGCTTTTGCTTGAGGAAGGGCTGCACAGAGACGAATTAGGTTTTCTAAAAAAATTATTTGGTTCAACATGCCTGTTAGAACCCTAGGCCTGGCTTCTCACAAAGGCTGTTTGAGGGTAAATGACGATCTCGTAGACTGAATTGATGAACTCTGTGATCGGAGAAGTCATTTTTAATAATCACCTTTCTGATTTTAGCTAGGTCTTGAAAAAATTAACTACAAAAATTGTCAAAACACAGCTAAAGAGAGTAAAATTGAAGCCTACTAAAGAGTGACTCACTTCTTTCGTTAATGTCACTACTGTCCCGCATAATTATTGTGCGCGTTAGCATCACAAGGCTCGAAGACTCTTACAATCGGCAATTGTCTTTGAAAGCTCCTTCGGTGAAATTACATGGTTATGGTCAAAGTAGGCAAGTTTCACTTAGTAGCCCCGATATTTCAATTACAGGTCGCATTTGGAATTTTGAAACAGTCAATGAAATAGCAGAACCCAAATGATTTTTTTTTTTACCGTGGGATTTAATGTAAGATTCTGAGTCCGAGGGCTATTTTTTTTATTGTTCAGCGTTCTGGAGTCTGGCGTCAATTAATTTATAGTACCTACAGCATCAGGGCTATAAATAAACAGTGATGTCAGAGTCTTCCAAGACCGATGACAGTTGGTCGCCCAAAGACTAAAAGCTCTCTTCGTTTCCTCTACTGTTCATAGGACTGCCAACTTAAATGTGTTATCGAAGAAAAAGCGTTTTGGCATGGCCTACAGCCTTTGAAGAAGGCGACTTAATTATGTCAGCAAAAATGCTCTCCGTCGGGCGGTGATGGACAACTTTCGTAAGTGCAGACGTGTCGACGGTTTTATGATTTTCCAGAGTGTTGGTGGTCGTTTTGCACTTACTGTCAAAAATTGCTGGTAATGTTAGTTAAACCGGAGGTCGCTAGGTATTTCGATACTCCATTCACGAGTTGATCATAGGCACGAGTTGTATAAATGTTGGCGCGCAGCTCATCACCTTCTACTTTATCCGGGATTTATTTCTTTTGTATATAGGTAGCTCATCAGTTCGAATTCGACAAATTCTATCAAGCTGGTAGTTCTATCCTTAGCCAACTACTGCCTCCAGTTGCGCACTTCAAATTTGTAGAGGTAATCTTCTACTCCTGCACGACATCTTAGACGAAACCCTCCTCAAGATTGCAATCGAAGGATCTGCGCGCGAAGGCTGGAGACCATTCGCTCCAGATTCTCTAACCATTTCAAACGCCTATCAGGAGTACATTTTTTTTGTTTTCAAGATCAATGTCGTTGTACAGCTAATAAATTTTAGATTCATAAAAATTGGAGTTCTCTGGCGTTAGCAAAAATATTCCGCCGTACTAGTAACAAATTTTAGTCTCGACTTTAAATTTACGGAATCTCACAATTGCGAAATTTGTATGGAAAATATAGCCACTGTGAACTACTAAAATTTAGAGTCGGAACTAAAAATGGTTGTAGGTAAGGCCCATTAATTCGACCAATTCAAGACTGCCCCATTTGCGTATAAGTCTCCGCCATAGATGACGGTGAGGTCCACCTAGGACTATTCAGTTATTAGCCATCCCCGGAATCGTAAAGTTGGTAAAGGTGGTTAAAAAGTCTCCGAAATTTAAAGAAATGTGATTAACAATAAGGGGGCTTATCAGTACTGCAACGTAAAAGTTGATTGTCGACTCTACTACTGCCGCTTTAAGCGGCCACTACTGTATTGCTTTTTTTTATTTTTCTCTTATTTGTTTCTTGACAAAAGCTGTTTGTTTTTGTTACTCCATAGAAACTGTTCTTATAACGAACCAATTTTGTCAGTCCCCCTGATTTCGTTACAAACGGGCTCCACTGTGCACACTGGACTGTGTTTATAGAGTTGAATGCTGGAACCTATGCAACCATTTGAGTTGGTAACTTTATTAATGGAAATTTTAAAAGTACCCGTGAGTATCTATAAAACCTAAAACACACTCGGGCGATTAGCTTTAATTTTAACTAAAACTCACGTGCAACTTTTACCCATAAAAACGCCCCAAACACCTACTCAAAACAATACCTAGCTGGCTGGTAAACATTCTTTAAAGTAATTAAACAGAGTAGCAGCTGTGTTTATACATATTGCCTTTGATTGCCCTCGACCATAAACCACATCAAGCACGAAATTCAATAACTTCCCGCATACCTACCAGGATACAGTTTTGGGTTAAAAGTTTTAAAATAATTTTATGTAAAAATCTACTCCCGAAGTGGCTTTTTGCTTTACACACTCTTCGCTCATTGCATCACTAAAATCCAAATGTGAAGTACGTGTATCCACAAACATGGAGTGTATAGTTTCACAGAAAAAAGGGATACGCAACAAAATATCCTGACTAGATGTCTGCCATGCATATCTATACTCGTATGTGATTATTGGAGTTGTTGCGTTGGACGTATTCGAGTATATTTTGCTGGAGCAGACTGTAAAACAGACGATGGAATTTTAGGAATTCCGTTTCCGCTCGGTCTTTGTATGGCGGTGAGAGTTGGAATTTTTGTTGGAGTGGACATGGTATTGCCAGGATCGGATAATTTTTATATTAATTTTCAATGGCTGAATGGTTTTGGAAGCTCGTAAGAGATTTATTATTATTTATTATTATTAAAGCTTTATTGATAGATTAATGAAATTAAAACTGCTAATAGGTATAAGCACTAGCTACCAGGGCTTTCGGCTAATCGTAAGAGATTTAAGGTGTCGAAAGTGGCTGGGGATAGCAGCAGATATAAATATGGACAAGGACATAGAGAACTGACTTCAGCCAAGGGACGATTGGATTGTCATATTTCTGTGTGTTGTTTAGCCAAGTTAAATGGAGCCTCAGAAATAGTACTGTAGTCCTGATTTTACTGCGTGTCAATAATCCTTCCATGTCTATTGAGCTATAGATCAATACAGGAGCCTAGTTGGCTTCTCGCAACTCTTGGTGTATTTTTAGTGGATTTAAGTGGTACAAGAAAAACCTTTTTCAGGTCCTTTCGGTGAAATTTAAGTTTTTCGGGGGTTGAACCGGGAGCTACGAACTTTTTAAAATTATGTGTTAAAATTTATATCTCCACTTTTTCATTTCCGTGTCTCCGTAGGGACCCTAGGCCTAGTTTCTAGCGTTGCACAATGATACAATTGTACTAAAAGTGTTACACTTTTTAATTATTTTATAATTTTTTTACAATGTTCATTTTATTTGCTTTGTTACATCTTTTCCCATTAAAATCTTTTTTTTTTGTTTTTCTCGTTAAAAAGTATTGCAAAGTATAATTGGCAGCACTTTTTTCTTTCGAACAAACTTCTACCCATTTCTGTTAATGAATTTTTTTGTTTACACAGAGTGCAAAACGTCAAACTGCGAGTGGGAATGGGAATGGGAGGGAACGAGAAAATACAACAATATTTTCTGTCTCGCCGCGTTGCCGTTGACAATGTTCTACATCTCGTGGTAAAAAAGTTTGTGAAATAGAAATTGAAATCTACTTCGATGGTCATTAATTTTGTTTCTTTTTTTGTTTTTTTTTTATTTTTTAAACACAAAATGGACAGGTAGGTCAATAAAGAGCTTTTTTGGTAAAATTATAAAATTGAAAAAAAAAAAAATTAAATTGTTACATAATTTTTTTTCCATTTGTTACACTTTTTGAAAAAAATTGTTACACTTTAAAAAAAAAAAATTTTGCCACAGTTGTAGTTGTAGTTTCTCACAACCATTCGTCTTGTCTGAGTTTCATCTTTTCATCTTTTTGGGACGAATCGAAGGAATCGGAAATTTTATGCCGAATCCAAACGGCCAATTGAAAAGCTCTTTCATGACAGTTATACTCTCGGATGTTTGTCAGACGTTCACGAGAGGTGGAAAGAAACTAAAATTGGAATTTGGGGTTTTTCGGGAATCGAACCTGGGACCCCTCGCTTAGTAGTTCAACACACTAGCCACTAAGCCACTGCGCAGACTTATACCAATAGTACACGCGATTACTACGGACCTTTCGGAAGCTTTTCCGAATGCAATTCGTGTTTTATGAGTAACACCTTCTAATGGAAATGGAACTCCAAACTGTTTTTTTTTCCAACTTCTGGAGCGGTTCCTATCACAGTCGATCAGAGAATATTTATATTTTATATTTTATTATTATTCTTTAGCATTAAGTGGCAATTTTCATTTGTGGGGTAGAATTCATCTACTGTCGATGGGATTTCTATCTAGACAATAAAGAAAGATTTTATTGCTTATTTGGTAAAGACTTGCCACTCTTAAAAGAGGAGAACAGGTGAAGAAGAAGATGAAAAGTGACTGCCAGGCTGGGCTTAAGGCCTTGCTAAAACCCTAGGCAAACTTAATGATAGCGGTTCTCTGTAAAAATCATCGGGTGTCTGAACAACTCTATCCCAGTCTTGCTTTTTGATCACGCTGCACTGAAGGGAAAAGAGCCTGCTTAAGAAGGGCCGAGCGATTTTTTCCCAGGACCTTAAGCTGCATTGAGTCAAGACTCTAAGAAATAATCAAATCAATCTCAGGACTACTCTGCTGATAAAACAAAATAGTTAATCAAGATAGCATGGTAAAACGACTACGAAGACTTCCGAATTTTTAGTCTCCATACCTCGCTTCTTAGGCTTTATCCACTTGGCACGGATGTAGTAAATAATACGTATAAATATAAAACAGCTCCTTTTCCGTTTTTCTTAAGGTCGTCGAAATTAGTAAAAAGGAAGTTTTAATTTTGAGCTAGAGTTTTCGAGGTTGCATGACTAATGAGCACCAAACTTCTCAAGCCTTAAAAATCGGTTAACAAAAAACAAGCAATCAAATTACATGTTGATAATTTATAAGCAGTCAAAATAAAATTTCTCTTATTTTTGCAGGAGGCTATAAGTGGGTGAACATGGAAACCATTCCAGGCTACACTATTTATAGTCATTGCCTGACGCTTCTGCATAGCATAAGGTGTGGCTTTTTCGTCTTTAACGGACAAGGGGTACCCTTTGGGTGGTGTTCCAAAGCTTCGAACTATTTTTCTTTGAAGAACTAGCTCTTTCATCCATTTTTAAAAGTACCTGAAATTCTAAACTTTTCAATATAAGAGCGCCCTTTTCGTTAAGTTACTCTCCGGCTTACAACTATCCGGATAGCCAAGAAGTAGCCTGACTTATGAAAAATCGAGAAAGTCGTGTCTACACCTTGAGAAGATCTATTCTTACCTAATTTTTTTGGGGAGAAAGGGTTTTTTGAACTCACAGTTCGGACTGTTTCTCGCTGTTGTCACTGATCAACCTCTCAGATGTACATCTTTTCATATAATCATCTGTTTTGCTTTGTAATCCCATTCTTCTCTAGAGCTGCCGACTACGGCCAATAGATCTTCGCGCAGCCAGGGGTTGTGTTTTAGTCCTGCCGATAATAGTCCTGCCTCTATCTGGTGCAGCTTACAGCGGAACTAACTGCCAACGGAACTAAGTGACAGCTTTCAACAATAAATTCAATGAAACCGCCGTCCATTTTGCAGGTTCAATAAGTACATTTCGCTCGCGAACGTCTGACAAACATCCGAGAGTACAACTGTCATGAAAGAGCTTCGCCATGAAATTGGAAATCCCTCCATTCGTTCCAGCAATGAAAAACTCACACAAAACGCATGGTTGTGAGAAGCTAGGCCTAGGCGTAATATATTTTTTTTTTTTTTATTCAAGCACCTTCCTTTCATGCTGTCGGACAAACATTTATTTAATTTTATTTAATCACACTTTAAGATACAATTCCTTACTCGATGTTTTTACTTTCCTTTTCGGTCGGCAGTAATGAGGCTTCTTCTGCTGCGTACTTCCAGAGAAGATGGCTCAGTCAGCCTGGCTAGCTTAACACTCATTTTTTTTTTTAATTCTTGCTTGGGTAGTGTCCTGCGTTTATAGACTTTTGGCATTTGGATTCCCTTTTTTTTCATCCATTCTTTTCACACCTTGATACCAGCTTTTTCCGTTTTGATTCCCTATTTTTTGTTCTCAGAAAGGAAAAAGTAAAACAATTTTTATGATACGCATCCATACATACAACAATAAAATCCATTTATACTTAGCCATTTCGCATGACAATAATTTATTTAATTAATTAATTTTGAAAAATATCAAAAATATTTGGAACCACGAACAAGAGACAAGATTTTGCTTTCGACTTTTTTCCACCCACAAATGACAAATCTGGATAAATCACTGGAAAAACAAATTATAACCAGTTGGAGAGGTTTCCACCCAGTTTAAAAATTAAGTTGGTAGAGAATGTCAAGACTAAGGGCTATCTATGTTTATCAAGTGTTTTTTTATTGAATTTATGATGATTTGTCTGGTTTCTGAACGTTGTAAAATTAAGTTTTGGTATTGAAATGTGAAAGTTTTTGGGGTGACTTATTTTCCCGTTTTCTGGGTTAGTTTTCCCTTTTTCCCTTTTGGTCAAATAATCCCAAAAAACGGGAAAATTCCTCAATCTGGCATCCCAGCACACCAAGATCTAAGCAAATACAAAAATATTCTACCAAACAACCACCGGCTCTGGCAGCACTGTTTCGCATTTCATGTGCTGCCACGAATTTGCTTGGCTGGTTATCAAAATATTCCACCCCTTCCGCTGCCATTTACATTTCTATTTTTAATTTTACAAAATGTTTGTTGGATGGTAGGTATAGAGCGCATATTTTCGACGATTGGTATTCATGTGTTTTACGTGCAGGAGAAGAGCGCCACAATAATAATAATCAACTGACATACATTTTAATGTGTGTACACATTCATGGCTTATCTCGCCTGCCATACTTCCGTTCCACATGTTCGCCTGCGCCGCTGACAGGGGGAAAGCACTTCGCGTCTCAGTTTAGCTGTTGCACAAATGAGTATTTCGGAGCATCCGAATTAAATCTTTATTACCGCAATTGCAGCTCGTTCCCTTCAGCGTTGCATCAAGGACACACCAGACGACGATACATACCATTCCCATCCGGCGTCATAGCAGATATCACTATATTTGCCCACATTCCCCCGTCGAAACGCACCCGCAGTCCACAGAGGAGACCAGCTAGTATGCAGTTGTACACACAGGGTGTATAGTTGTGTATGTGTACACACAACAAAACTGTATCATTGGGATAATTTTTCTTTTTAGAATAGCGCCCGTGTCCTTGCTAAATATTAATTAAAACTGAATTAATAATGAATCCTTTTTCGGTGCGGTTTGTTTTAAGAAATTCTTTAAACAACTGCGCTTGTGTTGTGTATATATGAATTCTGTTTACCAGTTATACCACTTTGCCAGTGCCAGTGCCAGCGTGCCAGCGTGCCAGTGATGTGTTGGCATAGCACACGCTGTATGGGGTGTGTTTCGTTGTAAGTGTAATTATAATTCAGCATCTGTCTGCCATGCCGGAGGGTGGCGGTCGGTGTTGGCGGAAGCCAAGGCCATATGGAAGGATATTTTGGGTTAATCCAATTTTTAGTTGCGGTGAAGCGGGTTTTGATACAAGTTAAAAGTTAAAGCTGTTTCCTCCTCCGAAGTTTACATTGTCGGTTGGGGAGTATAAGTTCTTTATTTGTGCGGGAGGGAAGATACGGCTCGTCCTCGTGTGCGGTTAGCTTAGATGAGTTGTTTTCCCAAGCCGTGCGGTGGAAGTGTTTTCGAATGGAAGGGCTAACCAGAATGTGGATACTTACAGGACAACAAAGCTTCAGTCACATAGATGTTGGTCCAAGGTTTGTCACGCTTCGCTGTTGGGGAGACTTTCATTTAAATTTGCAATTGTTTTCACGAGATGCATGCAAAACTAAAATATGTTCTGCACCAACCAACCAACCAACAGCTAGGCAACGTTAAAGTCGCTCCGGATGGTTAGGGTGGTGGTTAGGAAATTCTAGGCCTTTTGCAAGATCTACTGGGGTGTAAATATTCGGTCAATGGTGGAGTTTGGCGCAGTGTTTCCAACTCTAATCGAATTGTTGATGTTTTTCTATTTCTTCTTAAAGAAGTATTTTCCAAGGAACTTCCTGCGTTTTGGCGATGCGCCTTTGCAATAGGTTATTCCGTCCTAAATGAGCTCCAACGAAAAGTCTTTCAGCATGTTTTCTTCAAAAGACGGTTGACTGAGTTTAAGTTGACCTCTGCTTAGATTTAGAATTTTCTAGGTGACCAAGGCTCTTGTCAAACGTTAAACTTATCATTTTCGTATCGATTTCAGGTTGCAAATCCTTGCGATTGCCTATGCAAAAGGAGAACGAAAATCCCAACTTTACTATATTCACGAAACTTCTGTTGATAGTAGAGTGTTTTTTTTTTAGAGGCGTTTAACTTCGAATTGATGGAACTTTGAATGGAGCCAGCTGGCTAGAAATCGTGCTGGCTGGAGACGCTTGTTGGTTGAAGTCCAGCTCGACCCCGGACTGTAGCGCCACCTTAGTAAGTAACTTTAGATGAAAAAATTATCACAGAAAAAAAATAAAAATCCCCAATTGGGTGTTTATTACTAAAGTCCAATTTAAATTTGATATATTAAATGTGGCACGTCTTCTGTGGCATGCTGTGCCACCCTATTTAAGAGACAGCTCGTCCACAAAAACGAGGTTTAACTAGGTAAAGAAAAATTTGTAATTAAGGATCAGTTTCTCTCTCTGTAAAGTTGTTGGACGACTTTTGTCCCGACTTTTAGGTGTTTGTTCGGAATAGATTCAAGAACTGCTGCTTGAAATTGAATACAGTTTCCACAGTTGCATTGAAAAATTTAGCTATTGGAAAATAGGATCTCTCTTACAGTTATCTGCTGTACAAAAGCGGAGATATGAGCTATGATCTAGGCTTAGAGGGTTTTTCGAATACCTTTTGACTCCCAGCTGCGGCGTGTTTATTAAATATTGACTCAGTAGCGTTGCTGTTGACTTTGGAATATTAACGGTCAAACTAAACTAAGCAGAAAACATCTTCGTCAGCTGTCAAATCCGTGGTGTCGCTGAAAAAAGACCTTCCAGTTCGAAAAACAGGCCTCTAAAGGAAGAACACTCGTCTTGAGGTATAGTTGTTGTAATTAGGTGCGGACCTGTTGTAATTATAAGATTTTGAGGAAAATTTCATGAGCTTTCGAGGCTTAAGAAAATACTCTACAAGCTCAAGGCGTAACTCGCTAGCACGTGAGCTCCATCCAAATGTATAAGCATTGTGCAGCCATATTTCCTTTTTCGAAGTGCGCGCCAGCCAGACTGTAGGGTTCGTAACGGGACGCGAAAGATCTCTTTCGACAGGCGTTGTTCTAAAGTTTTTTTTCCTTCCAGGTCAGTGGCCATCAAGCGATGGAACAATGAAGAGCAGGCGTTTCCTTTCGAATGATACTCTTGTGATCCCAACCTAGCGCGTCTTTTGAAATCGCTTCCATGTGGTCCCTGTACCGGCCGGTATAGACATCAATTGTTACAAGAGTCACTACGTTCAGTCAAAACTGCGAGTGTGACAAGACGAAGCACCGGAGTGCCCCGACCTATCAATCACCTGAGAACATTGATGCAGTAAAAGCTTCAATCTTACAGTCGCCAGGGCGCCTGTCCTTGAATGAGGACAACTTAGTTGACAGTTGGCTTAAAAACGACAGAGCAACGGCCCATACTTTAAAGTGTGTTTTCGACAACAGCCAACTATCACAACCTTCGCTTCCACTTGCGTTGACAAATTTTATGAAATGAGATTCAACATCAAGCGGTACAAGCTTTACAGCAACTTTGGACAAGAAAGTAGCCAGAAGATCGTTTAAATTTCCAAAGATATGTGGAATAATTTGACACCTAGGCTGCGGGCCGTAGCGACTTTAATCCCAATTCGCACGGACAATTGAGCGACCAAGTGAAAGAGGCTTCAACCAGCTTAAAGTGTTCAAAGACAGTGATGATTGAGACCCCGAATGTAGTAGGGCCTTCTAGGTAGGTACGCCAGTTAGCCAGAGGGTCAGCATTAAAGCCCTCACACAATCTGCAACAAATTCGACACTTTTCTTCGTCAGCTCCCAGGCAGAGCCTCCACAACGTTAAATTCTTCCAAGGTATTAAACAGAAACTGTTTATGCTGTCAGGAAACCCACTGGCACGCATTCAAAATCCGCTCAAAGTGAGTCCTGATGAAATTGAGTACAGCACTGAAAAGGTCCATCACCCTCATCGTAAATCATATTACGCAGATTATAGCATTTCCCCCATCAGACCGTCGCATTCCGATCATCCATCGGTTTCATTTTCCACCCGACTGGCTTATGCATTCCTTTGAAAACGAGTGTCTTTCCGGGAATCCCCAACGCCACATCCCCAGAGGAAACCTTCTTCAACGTGACTTGTTGAAATGTAAAGAATCCCCATTCGAGTTACGCAGTCGACGCAGACCAAAGGCACAGATCTTGAGAAGGAATTCAATTTGTTTACATGCCAAATACACGTGTTTCGCTCCAAAAACCCGCCCAGACAAAGCAGAGATACTTCAAATTATAACTGTCACTCTCAACCTGATCATAAATATTTCATAATGGTGTCCCCTAAGAATTCATTATAGCACTGCGAGGGGCAGACGACCCTAAGTAGTAAGTACACTCGGCTTGTTGGGCCCAAAACTCCTGCGGCGAGTATACATAAATTATTAACTGCCGCAATTTATTCAGAACCAAATAAACACTCGACGAAATGTGAAAGTAGAAAACTTTGCCCATGAATACACGACGCACGTACAACAGCAACAGCCGACGCAGACGGGTGGACGAATCGGCTTCGTTACAACACACCTACCCGCTGTAATTAGACGAGTGAAATTCCATTGGATTAGCGCGCTGAAACGGATTTCTCGATTTAAATTCACATCCAAGATGGAAGGCATCTGTATGCCATCGATCCATGTAATTCGGTTTGGCGCCCCTCCCCACGGCTCGAGCTGGGTGTGCGTTTTGCTGACTTAAATGATTAACTTTGGTTGCCCTTGTGCAATCGTCCCCCAGGGTACAGTTCAATCAATTGAAATGTTCAACTAAAAGTTGTTATCCTCCGCAAGGATATCTTTCCAAGGGTGGAATGGTGATTTCCATTCCAGCGGATGCTCTGCTCTAACCCCAAATCGTTTATTTAAATTACTCCCCAAAGGTGATTCTTGAAAGAGAAGCAGTGCTGCACAATCGAGATTGTTTCTGGGATATGCATTCTCTTCGAATGGACCGGGTCGGAGTCACCACACTGCCTTGGAACTTAATTAAAGTCCCGAACGGGGGGGGGGGGGGGAGGTTGTTTTTGAGTCCGTCAACCGAGTCATGGTCCTTTGTATCTCTTTCCGAGTTACCTATTGTATCGCCCATGGGCGGAGGAACGTTTCTTTTGCACCACCTGTTTGTGGTCGTCAGCAGCAGCGACGGAAGGACCTACAGTCAACAGCCGCCCTTATCAAACGTCTTCATTAGCAGAGTTCGCCTGCCTGCACAGCTTAAAGGAATTCCACGCCAGCGGCATGGTGTGAGAAACACTGTCTGACATCCTTTTGTTGGCGATGCCGCTTCCAACACTGACTTTGCGAGCAAAGTCACTCCCCAGTCCCTGCCCATTGTTATACAATTTCGGAACAAAGGAAGAATATAGTCCTCGGCCAGAGGATAGTACACATCATCCCTCGGAGCCCTTTGTTCGAACGGCGCGCTGCGTTGCCTTGACCCGATGCAAGGTTAAATCGTCCTTCGACTGTGCGAAGCTGCGCCTCAAAAATCGAACCCATTATATTCGTTTAAGGACGTTCCGTCCTTTGTAATTCTTACACAAACATTGTCTAAGGCTATTGAGGTGGAACTGGAACACTTCTTTTGTTTTCTGCTACTCTGGCTGTGACATGAGAATCGGGGGGACAGGTTTTTGTGTGTTCGTCCTGGCCACATACATATTTCATGATGGCATTTGAAACCGGAACCAAAAAATTGCAGAGCTTCCTTGCTGGAGTGATTGAGAGGGTGAGTGTGTCGAAATCATCGGCATTGTAGTGCGGCTGATGGATTTCTGATCTAAATTATTCTCTGGCATTATAACAGAGCGGGGTGGATGCTATTGAATGGTCGTTGGTTTAGGCGTTTTGGGGAGCGGCGCACACTTAACTGGGTCATTGATATAGGTATAGATATCGTTGTCGGTGCAGCTTACGAAAATCTTTGGGGAATAACTGAGCACCTAGAGGTATGGGCTTCTCGATTGAATTTTAAATGCAATTCAATGGAGTTTTCAAGGATATGCGGTGAGTGATTTTGTATTGTATTCGCTTACCGAAGCGCTTGGTTGATTTCAGTTCAGTTAAGTTTCAGTTAAGTAGTTCAAGTGGATCTTTTATGTTCCTATTTTGTTGGATTTCTCCAAAGATATCTACGGGCAGTGTAAGGGATGGCGTTTTATTGTTCAAGGTGATGGTGGGAAGGCAAAAGCGAGACATTGACAGACACATTGAGACATGCGTAGGTGGGAAATTAAGGACTTACCAAGTAAGAATTTGACTTCGGTAAGGTTAAAATTTGGCAACAGCTGCGATAGAGCTTCTATAGTCTTTGTTAACCGAAGTTGATCTATTTCGATGCAATTGTTTCGATTATAACTTCAGTAAGACCCTTACGAAGCATAAACACAGGCTTTATAGAGGGATATTGAAAGTGTCGATTAGATCTCTATTGGACTTCTGAAAATGTGTCTGGAGATGTGTGGAAAGTGAATTACCTCGATAAAGTTTCGAACTAAGCGCTTTCTAGAAGCTTCTTTAGAGAAGCATAATAGAAGCAATGAACTGTCATGCAGTCAACCGCTTGCGATTGGAAGCTGTACAGAAGCACTTACTCGTACTTCCTCCTAACTTACATATGGAGGCTTTATAGAGGTAATAATTAATTTCATATGAAATGAATAAGCTGTCTAAAGAAACATCAATTAATTAATCGGGGAAAAATGCCAAAAAATAAAACACTGTGAAAAATATGTCAATAATGTGATTCTAAATAAATACTTTTCGCCCATAAATAAATGGGGTAACACACCCAAAAAAATTTCCACTGTAAATTTTACAACATGTGGCAGTCAAATTTACAATAAGTTGTATATTTTTGTATTTAACAGCAAATGCGTTCATATTCACAATTAATTGTAACTTTTACAGCGTTTGCTTTCATTTCAGCAATAAAATTGTTAAATTGATCGCAATTTCTTGTTGTAAAATTGACAGCGCGTTGTCAATTTTTGTTGTTAAATGTACATGTATGAATTGGTCACATCTGCAACCAAAGTATAGCAAAGAGATAAAAACCCGTGTAGAATCCTTTTCAAACTTGTACATTGCACAACATTTGCATTCAAATCCACAACCATTTCACATACATAAAACCACATTGAGCTGTGGATATGAGCGCTACATTTACCGTTACCCATGCGCACAGCCAGAATATTTTCATATGCAGTCAACTCTCGATTAACCGGGGTGCGGGGTGCTCGGGACCGAGCTCGTACCGGAAAATCGAAATTCCCGGATAATCGAAAATTATATTATCAGCGAATAAACCAACTTTTTAGAATATTTTTCCATTTATTTGTAATAAGATTTTGTACTTTGAAACAGTCAACAAACTAAAAAACATAATAAGAAAGACAACACCTACAGATACGTTTCTACACGTGTGGATAGAAAAAATACGTAGTATTTATAAAAAATGATCACGGATAATACAGTGAATCCCGGAAAATCGATTTCTAAATTAATAAATTTTTGAAAAAAAATGTCCCGGTTAATAGAGTTGCCGGTTAATAGAATGCCGGATAATCGAGAGTTGACTGTAGCTTATTTTCAGTTCTTTGTTTGTCACGTAAGGAAAACATAGTCGATTTGTTAGTGCGAATTTGTGTTTTTTCCGTAATGAACAGTGACTTGCTTTTTTTACCCGCAAATGCTGAAAATGTTGAAGACAACATTTTAAGCAGCGATTTAATTGAAAATAATCCTCCAGTAGATAGCGCGTGATTGAAAATACTTCTCTATTAGATGTGGATGTTTTTGAAGTGAAAAGAGCATTTTCAAAATATTAAATATTATTATTGATGAGACTCAAGAAGTACTTTTTGTATGCTGTGAATATAAAATTCTGTATTTTAATTTTCATTATAGTTGCTATGTGGTTGATTTAACAAAAATACTTCATGATTATATTATTTTAAACATTAATAATTTTACAAGTCCACCAATTCACTTAAATAAATTAATTGATGGGACAAATGTTTTTCGCAATAAATGTATTTTTATTATTATTTTTTTTTTTTTTCAAACATAATGTAATTATGCCATTTATGGATTCATGAATATTATTTACTTCAATAAAAAGAATTTCAAATTATTTGGTGTATGTTTTTTTTATTTTAGAGCATAGATTTTACAAAAAAAAAAAATGTCTATATGCGGCCAAAGAGCTTTAAAAATGAAAGCGAAGGGTATTCGTTTCTAGAAATCGACTTGTAAGTTTTACGACAGAAATTGCATTTTGACAGCAAGGTGTTGTGAAAAATACAACAAAAATCCGTAGCTTATACACATAAGTATTGTGTATTTTTCAAAGTTTGCTGTGCATTGAACAACGATTGCTGTTTTATTTACAATTTTTCTAGTTGTAAAATCAACAACAAATGCTCTCATTTTCATAATTTGGTTTTGGAAAGTACAACCATGTCTCTGTTAAATTGAAAGCATTGGATGTCGGGTCGATTATGACAATTAATGCAGTCGATTTAACAGCGGTTTTCAACATTTCTACGACAAATTTTTTTGGGTGCACTAAATGTCTTGCTTACAACTTCGGTCGAGTAAGCTGCAAGTTTATTGCAAGTCTTAACAAAACTCTAAAATGTATCAAGTAGTTCAGATTTACCACTGCTACAGCATTATGACGAAATAGCCTATAGGGGTAGTGTATTGGACTACTACACAGCAGGACCCATGTTCAGTGGCGTAGCGTGGGTTGGGGCCGCCCCTAGTAATTTTTCACACACTAACAAAAAAACCATCGTCTACGGTTTCAACCAGTTATACCTACACACACATATGCGTGTCAATAAACTTGGTAAAATTTCTCTTCAAAACTGTGTCAACTGTTGTTCTCACCATGTTCTTTCTAGCAAGTGAAGCAAAAATGAAGCCGCAAATTTAAAATTTTCCCATTTTGGTTACTTTCCGATTTTCCAATCTCTAAGCGGATACAAATAACTTACCTCAGGATATCAAATAAACAATTTTAATTCCCATTAAACTTAAATCTTTTTTTTTAGCTTTTGAAATTTTGTAATTTAATTATACATTAAATTATATTGCATTAAATTGATAATTTTATAACTAAAATTTGTTTAAAAATTATTTTTTAAATGAGATGATGAAAGCATTTACTTTAGTTTTAAGTAAAAGAAAAAAAATAAAGTGCACGACTGGGTCGAACGTAAGTTTCTCGTTCATCAAAAGTCTCGGTGCAAATGAAGTGGGAGTTGCTGATTGTGTAAGCTCCAAGTTGTTGGAACAATTTTTACAGTTCATATCAATACGGTTGAAAAAAGGAGAAACTGGTAATATTTGCTAAAAATAAGTTCTACGTAACTGTTATTGGATTTTCATTGGAAGTTTGGCATTGTTACTATTTTTAAAAATATACCGATGGTATTTGGTTTTTAAAGATTTGTTCAAATCGAAAATGGGGGCTTCGAGATTTGAGCACTTTTTAAAATTAGCATTTTCCGTGATTCGAATTGAAAATTGGGGACAAAATAATTTTGACAACATCAATTTTGCTCTAAGTATGTAATTTAGTTGAAATCGTTAGAGCACAACAAATCAAACTGGTAAAAACACTTTATATGGGAAGTACCATTAATATCGAGGTCCCCGTGCAAACAAAAAATTGACCCCGAACTGTAAGCCCCCAATCTCCAAATCCGAAGTTTGAACGAAATCCGGGTAGCCGTGTAGGATGTAGGCCTACAAGAAACTTTTTTATTTATTTACAGAAAACTACTTTAAAATGTTGTTTTAGCCACTTTTCATCAGGGAAAAATCTGTTATTATTCTTTCAGTATCGATGGTCTCTATGATTTCCTGCTCTATAGCCTTGATACCCAGATTAGATAGCCTTAGAGTGCTCATTGTGGACCTTAAATAATTTTTAATAAGCTTCAATTTTGAGAAACTCCTCTCACACACTACACACACAACTTCTAGCAAGAAAAAAGTTGTTATAATTTGTGTGCAATACCTGTACAACAGGGCTGTCATTTCTGATAAAATGTAGTTGCATACTAGGGAGCAGCGCTCATTGGATTTTGTTGTTAAGCAACACAAGAATGTAAACTTTGTAAATAAATTCGTTGGACTGAAAAAAGTATCAGTTTTGAAAATTGTATATATATTTAAAAATATTAGCCGCTCCAAATTGCCGCCCGGGGCCTGTGCCCCCCTTGCCCCTCCCCCCTCGCTACGCCACTGCCCATGTACGATTCTCAATGCGACGCATGTAAATAAAATGTAAATTATAACGAGTACGTAAATGTAAACTCCATGAAAATTGCAAAAAGTCATTGGATGATATTTATTAATAGTATAAAAAAAAATAAGAAAATGTAAAATTGAAAAATGTAATAAAAAACATAAATATTTTTCTTGTTCATTTTTGAGCCTCTATAAAGCTTCCATAAAGTTTCGGTAAGCCCCTACCAAAGTAATAACCTATTGCTGATAAATGTGAGGTGCTTCCGTGGATGTTAATTGCCTTTCAGACGAAGAAGTTGAAGTCTTAAACAAGTAAATACTTGCATTAAAGTGCGCCAAATGTGTTTCCATTAGACCTTATGCAGTTAATATTGCGGGAGATGAAATAGCTTCGATAGCACCTTACCGAAGTCAAATTGTTACTTATGGGATTATCTAGCCCTAAATTATTGAAACTTAAAATAAAAGCTTCTTCGAGTCTATATCTACTGAGCGCCCCTGCTTTTCAAAATGCTCGAGTCTTCACAGGGCAAAAGCGAGCTTAGCTGGTTCTGTTAAAGCTTGACTTGCCAGCCTTTCTTTCGAAGGAGCGCAATGAGTTTATCGATTGAGTGGTTCCAGATGCTTAAACAACTTTTTTCACTGGAGACGAATATCTAAAGTTCGCATGCCAGAAGTTTGATATATTTCAACAACCAACATTGTGTGTAAATTTAAGCCTCTTTCGACTAGTGGGCACCTCTTTGTAGAAACCCAATATCAAACAACCTATTGCTCTGAAGTTCAGTATCAAGTGACTTTATTTTCAGTACCTAATTTATATTTTATTTAGTGTGCCAGTATTTTCAATCTTTTACATTTTATAGTCAAGTGTCGCACAGTGTCGACACTATGTACACTCTTAAGGTGAGGTCTTCTTTTTTTGCTTTATAGCCTTTGGGCCTTATTCAAAGACTTAGATTTAGTGTTTGTTTTCTGGCGCTTTATGCCTAAGTCTTTCACTAGGTTTCGTCCTACCTAAAGACACAAGATACGCTGACCTAAGTCCCAACTGAGAGCGATCGGGTCTTAGTTGGCAATTGTTTTGAAGCGGGAAAAAAAATACAAGATTGCATTATTGACTCAGTCGAGAGCAGTGTTTTAAAGAGAGCTAAAGCTTTTGCTGTGGCATTTTTGTCCCAGAGAAATAATGTATAGGCCCTCAAGCTTAGCTGAAAAATGAACATCGTTCTTCAAATTTCGTGGTAAATTTTTTGAATGCGAACTTGTACTCAGAAATGTAAGCCACAATAAGAGCCCAAGTGTTTTCCCCAATTGTGGGGTCAAAAATCAAATCAAAATCAAGCGGAAATGTTTTTAAAATGCAAGTCTTACGAATGATGCACATGGTGCCCTATTTGGCAGCATCTATACGACGTGTACGAACCCAGCCATCTTAGCAGAGGAATTCGAACCCTTTACATTCCTTTCTTGAATACTTGTATGAAGCTAGTACATTCCCGAATCAATGATTCTTCCTATTACTGAAGTTCTCTATCCTTCTTCCCAACAATTCCTGATTTTTAGTAGCCGGCATGTATTCATTTTCATGTGAACTCATCAACGTCCTAAGATTTTACGTTCGGACCCCAAATGTTGCAGTCCATTCTGCGGCTTTTTGTCAAATCTGAACCAGTAAATTCCTTCGCAGCTGTCAGTGACATCCAATTAGCTCGTGTATAAGTCTTCTGCTGTATTCCTAAGGCCTCTACAAAATTTTGCTAAATATACTTTCATCGTGTATGGAAGGCTTTAGGTTCAGTCTTCGCTTTACTTTGGTACGTAATTCCATGTCTATTTGGACAAAAAAAAAAACATATACCTATATTTTTTACGAAGCACACTTTTTCATTCTTTTTCGTTCAATTAAAATAAAATCTTCCTTAAACTGAAAAAGGGTCCGTTTCGATCATTTTTTAAAAAGCTTCGGCCACGGGTCTTGAGGCTCAAAAAGGGGACATTTGGCATCTAAGTGGGTCAAAGGGCAACGCTGCGTATGTCTACTACCTGACAGGGTGCAACATGAACCTTTGTAAAGCTTATACTTCTGGAGCTATACTCGTCTTGCATCCTTAAAAGGCATCATTTGTAAAATCGAAATCAGTGGATTCACAATTTACAATTTGTTGTAGCCTCCTTTAACAAGGTAACGTTCAATTTTTCACCATTCCAAAGCGTGGATTAAATGTTGACTTCCTCAAAAGCAACCACTTAGCTCTGCGTAAAACTCTATGCTCAACTGCAAAAATAGTACGGTAACTCCTCCGTGTATGTCCTCTTCATCTTTTTAATGCGACATCGATTTCAAATATCGAGTTAAATTTAGCTGTGGAGTGGTGTCCTCCTTCTCCTTTTACATTTCACAGAATCCGAATATATTTTTGTTTTCTTTATACGCCGGATGGTAGGCACTTCCCCATACCCTGTGCCTCGTTATTGCTACATTTGTGCACGATTCAGTATATGACAAATCAAAATTCCAGATTTCCCTCAAAAGAGACCGCCCGGAAAAGGCCCATTTCACAGAATATTTTGGGCAAACGAAAAATCGGAAACAAGGTTTGCTGCTTGACCTGTAGAAGGAACCTACATATACCCGAAAACGTATCCACTTCCAGTATGAATAGTGTCAACTGTCTCGGAGTCATATATCTCATCCCCTTCCAATGGTAATAACCACACGGAGAAAACTCTCCTGTCCAGTGGTGTCTGTTAAGCTTTGATTGCAAAATGAAATCTGAGCGTCGCAATCTCCCCCACATTGCGTCTGCATAGCAATTAAATATAGATGTCCTGCAGGAAAAAAAAAAAACCCGAATACATGCTCGAACAAACTGGCACAAAGTACTCTGCATATTGCTGCAGGAAGCGATAACGATGTAGAACGTTAGTCAAAACGAAGACGTATCTTGGGCTGCATATTTGTGCGCATTCAAATCGAAATGTCGATAAGTTGCTGCTTGCTACCGCACCAAAGCCAAGGATTCGTCTACTCTATCCAATATCCATCCTCAAATACACATTACATGCGGATGAACCTGCTATCATCTGTATGAATATGTATAAAGGACATTCAATAAATTTATATAGGATTCTTCGCCACCGAAGTGGGCAGACTTCGCAGACCACAAAACGGACAGCGGAGGGGGAGGCGGAGCGGCAGCGGAGCCTCAAAGGATAAATCGCACTCTTTTAGCAAATTTTCACACCCCAAATAGATTCCGTTCGAATGAATTGAAAATCGATTTTTATTATGTTCACAGTGACTTCTACACGAGTCCCCCCAGAGAATGGTCGCCTTTACTTTTTTTCCTCCTCTTCCTTTTCCACACCTCTACCTCCGGTTTCTATCGTTTATTTCGATTTTTGTGAGTCTTTTCTTTGGGCGAGCATTTTGTTTTTATTTGTTTTATTCTTTTTCTTTCTGCTGTGGCGTGGTAAATTATCAAAAGGATTTAAGTTATGGACTCATACCTACAAGGAGAGCGAGAGATAGACTGGGACTAGGCAAAGAGTTGCACACAACATTTCATATCCATTGGAATGACTTTCTTCCGGCTGTTGAATAGCGCTTCGATAAAGCCGAAGCCGCAAAGGACTCGCTCTATCGTCGTCGCCGCGGTTCGTGTTTGCGGTGGATATGTGCTGGGGAGGACACATTTTAAATTTAATCCCTGATAGATGGAAGAATGACTTGTGGCGCAGCGACAACTGTCTCTGGCGGATTTTGAAAGGATTGTGTGTGATTGAAGTAAATAAATTTGCGGTCAATTTATGATTGGGTGGGTGCGAGGAGCAAGTAGAAAAAACTTGCTAGCGGTAATTCCAGATCACATCAGGTGATTGCCATGTTTGCTTCAATTAAGGACATGGTGTATTTCCTTTGGTGAGTTGCCGTCTTCTTCGAAATTGAATTGAGTGTCGTTGTTATAAAGCGAAATTGAAATTGAAGGCGGGAATTGATTGATGTGGGGGGAAAGCTCATTTTTATTTTGGACTACCTACGGAGATTGTACCTGTATGTGCTGCTAGTGGGGTGCTGAATATTTGATTTTAATCACGGGAATGTGAAGGCAAACAGTCGGCTGTGGCTCACGCTAAGTGTGCCTTATGCATTCAATTGAATTCTTTTTTATAGAGTGACAGGGATGACTTGCTGCATTCATGTCGCATGTGATTAGGTAGTACATTTTGTGTCACAATCGGCCCTTCCATTATGCACTCGGAACTTTTCCAATTAAACTTTTTGCGCTTAGTCTTAGTCCTTTTAAAGCAAAAGCGGGTGGCTGTCGCTGTGCTTCTAGAAAATGTTCTACTGGACCTTTTTACAGAAATCATTTTAATCGTGTACATTTTTGTCCTTCGCTATATGGACACAGTTTTCAGGGGTAGTGATAATCAAAGTTGCAGGGTTCAGTATGTACAATAATTGGTCACACAAGCCACATGTCGCCGTTCAAAAGTGATGAACAATTTACTAGTGTCTACTAGTTGAGAATAACTCTTACTCCTACGTTTAATTTTTGAAACGATAGATAGGACATGGAATTTAAGGCACCAAGCTGATTTTAAAAACTTTCTCAGGTGCTTTACGGTCACAGGACAGGAGGTGAGGTTGCGGACAATAGGTATTTTTAAAAGGTTCAAGCTGAAAAGGGAAACTCTCGTGCTCTAGTCAGTAGCACAATTAACCAACTAGGTATGTGAAGATTTTCATTCTCAAAAATAGTTATTTGATATGCGAAATGAAAGCCACCAATTTTTTCATACCTACGACAAAATTGTAACGTCTCAAATATAAGGCCAGTTTTTTTGAACTTGTATCTCAGTAAAGCAAAGTAAAGTAGAACTTCCAGCACGCAATTACAACAACTACTTGGAGTCCTCGAAGTGTTAAGTAGAGCGTAGTTGTTGTCTTTGCGTGCTGGAAATCCTACTTTAGTTTGCTTTGCTGAGATCGAAGCTTAAAAAAAAACAGGTCTATAAATAGGCGATGGCAAAAGTTCAGTACTTCTACTACTGGGCGAACTCTAGTGCCTATAGAAAAGACAAATAAAGTGCACGACTGGGTCGCACGAAACTTTCTTGTTCATTTAAAATTCGTTGTTTTCTTATTTTATTAGAAAGGTAAAAATCTCAAAAGCGGTTCTATATAAAAAAATAACAATTTGTTATTGGCAGTACGGTCTTGAGTTTTACAAAAATTTTCGAAAACAAATTAAAGAACGTATTTATTCGAGTTTTTTTTGAGAGAAACTTAGAACGGGATCTTACTTAGTGTATCTACTTTTGTTATATTAGATATGTAAATATGCAAAATCGCTAGAGCGGTTTTTGTAAAATTTTATAGATAAAATTGAAATTTTTAACTTAACTAAAATTGCGTTTAATCTATTTGTCACGATATAAACATCTTGGGTATTAAAGTATTTTCCAAATAAAAAAAACGTATTTTCGAGATATGTAGTTTCTGAAATTAGTTTTCGGTGATTCGAATTGAAAATTAAGGACGCAAGAATTTTTAAAACATCAATTTTGCTCTTAGTTTGCATTTTGGTCAAAACCAATGTTACCGTTTTCGTGTAAAGTAAAGAAAACAAAATTTTCAAAAAATGCCTTTTTTCAAAAATCCATGTTATACGATATTTAGAGAGAAAATGAGTTCGCTAATAAGTTAGAAATGACCATATTACCTTAGGAATGCATTTTTGCTGCAGTCGTATCGACCATTTTCGAGATAAGTCCTATTTTCAAAAGTAAAGTTTTTAAGCGAAAAAAAAATCAAACTTGTTTAAAATCGTTATTTAGGAACTGCCGTTAATATTGCTGCTAGCTTGCAGAAAAAATGTAGGACTGAAGTGAAAGCCCACGAACTTCAAATATGAAGTTTGAAGCAAATCTTAAAGCTGTAGACCTCGGGAACCGGTGAACAGGTGGACAGAATTGAGAGAACCACTTTTTTGAGCTCCTCTATTATCGTAATGTCAGGAACGATTAAAATCTCGAGCTAAATACAACATTTTTCTGTTACTACGAAGTTATTCAATAAAGTTAAGAATTGGAGTCGAAAAGAATGTCAGAGTTCAACTGAGTTCTGATAAGAGTTCTGAAACGGTATTGACGAACTTTGTAAAGAAGTGGAACCGAAATCATATTTTATCACATGTCGTTAAGGAGAAGCTTAGAAGTGGTGATGCTATTCTTTTTCATATTTGGGCATAGAAGCTTATTTTTTATAAAGGGTGATTTTTTAAGAGGTTTAGAACTTTTTTTTAAAAAAAAACACAAAAAATTCGAAAAAATGAATGAAATATTTATTTGAATCGATAGTTTGAACCTTGCAATTTAATGTTTAAAGATAATTTCATGCAAATGTTGACCGCGGCTGCGTCTCAGGTAGCCCATCCGCTGAGTCCAATTTTGGCATACTCTTTCACACATATCGGCCGGTATCTCACGAATGAATGCATGGATGTTGGCTTCCAGTGCGTCAATCGAAGCGGGCTTGTCCCTATACACATTAGCCTTGGCATACCCCCACAAAAAATAATCTAATGGTGTCAAATCGCACGATCTAGGCGGCCAATTGACCGGCCCGAAACGTGAAATTAACTGATCACCAAACTCGCCTCGCAATTGCGCCATTGTTTCGCGTGCTGTGTGGCATGTGGCACCGTCTTGTTGAAACCACATATCATGCAAGTCAAGAACTTCCATTTCGGGCAAAAAAAAGTTTGTTATCATCGCTCGGTAGCGTTCACCATTGACAGTAACGCTGCGATTCGCATCATCTTTGAAGAAATATGGCCCAATAATGCCGCCGGCCCATAAACCGCACCAAACAGTGGCTTTTTCGGGATGCATTGGTAGCTGTTGCAATGCTTCTGGCTGATCTTCACTCCAAATGCGGCAATTTTGCTTATTTACGTACCCATTCAACCAAAAATGAGCCTCATCGCTGAACACAATTTTTCGATAAAAAAGCGGATCCTCGGCCAGCTTTCCAAGAGCCCATTCACCAAAAATTCGGCGTTGTGGTAGGTCGGCTGGCTTTAGTTCTTGCACCAGCTGTATCTTAAAAGGCTTTACGCCCAAATCCTTCCGCAAAATTTTCCACGTAGTGCTGTAACAAAGGCCTAACTGCTGGGAACGGCGCCGAATCGACATTTCGCGGTCTTCTGTCACACTAGCTGATACGGCCGCAATATTTTCTTCACTACGCACAGTACGTAAACGTGTTGGTGGTTTAATGTCCAACAAAGTAAATTTGGTGCGAAATTTGGTCACAATCTTCCGAATAGACTGCTCAGAAGGTCGAGAATGCCGATCATAAAATGGAAGCAGCGCGCGATGAACATTTCGAACCGAGCACGAATTTTGATAGTAAAATTCAATAATTTGCAAGCGTTGTTCATTTGTAAGACGATCCATGGTTAAATTGCAAACCAAACTGAAGCTGTTTGACAGTGACACAAGGTACTAAACACACGTCAGCTGTCAAAACCAGTGTTGCCAAAACCAAACCAGCTAAAAAATCACCCTTTAAAACTAATTATAGCTAAAAGGTTAAAACGAACTATTACTCCGAACATTTTTTAAAAATATATTTTTTTTAAATGTTTTACCTCGACTCAAATCAGAACTCATGAGAACTCTCCACATCAACAATTACATTGTTTGTCAAAAGATTTTTTGAGTTCCTACTCAAAGAGTCAGGATCCATGTCTTAAAACACGGATTTGTAAGATGTGTTGATTTGTTGATTAGCTCGGGCACTTATTAACCTATGATCGAAATTTTCGTGAACAAAACAAAAATATTCTGCAGGTTCTTATAATTTGTACTGTAGGGACTTCCATAAGTGTAGGGGTTTTGTAAAACAAATATCCTGCTGTGAATTTTAGTTCATTCGGAAACATGAATTGATTTGGAAGTGAAGTCCGTAGTCCATTGTAAACTTAAAACGCATTTGAAAAATAAAACAAATAGTTAATTTTGCATTTTTTTTTAAAACTAGTAACAATTACACTGGAACTTTTGGCTTCTGTTCAAAGTGTTAAACATTTTCAAATTTATAGAACTTTTACGTTCTAATTTCACGAACCCGCATGTAGCGATTGGGTCCATAACTATTCAGTCATCCATTATCCGAATATTCCTTAGTAAGTTGTTAGTGTGCTACTGAGTGGTGCGTTTTTTCCTTTTCTGGACTAAAACAAGTATCGTGAACATCTGACAAACTCTCTCCAGGTAGATTTATGCTTATCCGTTTAATGTCGACTTTGTTATTCTTGGGGCCACAAGTCACACTAGACCGAGTCAGAGTCAGAGGTAACCCCCTCCGAATATGTACATACGGTGAGAGTCTAAGATGCGTGGTCCGCAAGTTACAGACAGAAGAGCGTCAGTTTACTATGTTGATCCTTAGCCAAGTCGGAAGTCGGGGCTGTATAACGCAACCCGTCGCTGACATAAACTACCCAAGATACCGACTTCCTATTGCTTTTTTAGTAAACACGTCTTGAAAGTGACGCCGTATCCCACTTTATGAACTGACTCTCTGTACAGAAGAAAACCGAGAAACCCCACCTTATGCAGCATCAAAAGCGCAGGATAATTTGTACCTTGCATAATGTCACTCACAATGGTATTTGCCTAGAACTTTCCTCTGGATCGGTATTGTTCCAGTTTTCTCCCTGAATGCCAAACATTTATTCAATTCCAACTGCAGTTGCTTCCCAAAAATACGAGCATGAACTTTCCCACATACATACAGTCATACACTTATACCAGAGAAAACAAAACCACACCTTCCGCATCAGCCGGCAAATTGTACCGAAACAAATCTTCAAGAAACAACTTCCATTCCCAGTTAAGCGCATTATGTCATACATCACCTGACTCGTACTTGCACTCCCACTCCCTCATCCTATATGAGTGTGTGGCACCAAACCCGCCAAGCCCAAGACAAATACGAACCACTAATAACACACAAAGTTACGCAAAGTTCATGACTCTGGCAAAACCTCGATCCTTGCAATGTCACCTTGTTTGTTGTACGCCATTTGCAGTGTGCGCTGCTTGCGCTGTGTACACACATTCGCCAGCTCCTGTTAATACAATTTGATTTATAATTACTGCAGCAATTCAGTGTGTCATTCCATAACTTTAATTCAGCCATTTATCACAATCGTATTAATTGAGTGCGCTCTCCCTAGTTGTTGGGTATACATAGAAACAATGGCCAGAGGTAGGAAGGACGAGTCTCTCTGTCTACTGCCATTGTGAAGTAAACACAATGGCGCAGCATAATTATAATATGCACAAAACAAAACGCGGCACTTAAAATCAGGCAGTAAATGTTGTGACGAAGGAAAAGAAAATGCGAAGGAAGGCATCCATTATCTGCTCGAGGATTGTCATTATTAACTCCCTTCTTTTACTGTCGAGAAAATATACAAAATTAAAGCTAATTTGTACGAAAAATATATTGTGGGGCAACTCAAGAGGATAATTGAAGGCAATTATTTAAAAAAAAAAAAAACACACACAACCAGGACAAACAATTGGAACAATTATCCGGAAGCATACGAACGGGCTTCGGTCGCACTTTGGCGACTAACCGAGGCGAAGCTAAATTTTTGTTTTAATTAGGCCGCGGAATGATTTAGTCCAAATTGAGGGGAATCAAATTTTAGTTCAAAGCACCAGATAACCCACAGGATAAGGCCAATAACAATAACAATAACAGTGGAAGTAAAAGTGAATGGCATTTGTATGCATAATCCAGCTGCACAGTGTCTTGCGTATCAACGCAGAAAGTTCGGTCCAAGATTGGTTCGAGGGAATTTGCATACTTAGTATAGAGATTAAAAAAATTGCTCAATGTCATTTGTTTAAGTGGAGGAGTAGTGTCTTCCTGCAAATGGAAGTGGTAGCCAAGATGTTCTTCGGAATGGAAAGCAATTATCTGCTTTGAAGTTGGAACCCGCCAGTCGCAACATATTTCAGCCAAAGGTATGTCCCCTCACACCAGTCCTTCCATGAAATATGTTTAAATTTGATCATGTTCCTACAATTTTGCATATGAGTGAGCCAAGCCTATTTTAAAGAAAACAGGAATATTTCAGCTACAAAATCCACGAAAAAAGTGCAATAAAGTCTGCTCAGAAGATGTCAAAATATCGCAATTTTTTACTCAATTTTCTTAAAAACAGATGACGCAAGTTATGAAGACTAAATAAAAAAAAAAGTTAGTTGAAAAAACAAAAAAACCCGACAGACTGTAAGAAAAAAGAATTAAAAAGATATGAAAATATACCTAACTAATAATTGGCAATCGGAGACTATTATATACCTACACAGTCTAACAAATTTTTGTATGAGTAGTGACCCTCCGACTGCCAAAAAGTTTGTTATAGGTACCTAAATGCGTCTTGTTCATATCTTTTTAATTTTTTTTTTTACAGTCAGTCGGGTTTTTTAAATTAACTTTTTTTTCTGTTTATCTTTCTAGCCGATGACACTCCGGGGAAGAATACGAATATAATGACACCTCACTCTTCAAATTCGGTCGAGCGGTTTAGGCTCCAGGGCGTCACGTAGGAACGTACATAGGATACGAGCGAAACCCTCCTCCCTCCCTGTGTCCAGTCGGGTAAAAAGAACAAAATCACAATTAACCTACTGAAAAATCGGTTAAAATGGCAGTTTTTCTTATTCCCCGTGAAACTGTTCTCTTTCTTGGACCTGCCTCTGAGCAAAACCTTGGACATTCTGCACTCCATGTTACAACTAGCCCCGCCATGAAATTTAAAACAAAGAATAAAAAGTAAAGTGCACGACTGGGTCGCACGAAACTCTCTCGTTCATACGAAGAGCTTGGTTGATTGCTTCTTGTTTTTTTAGGCACGTAGGTAAAAACCTCAGAGTCTAGAAGTACAGCAAACATAAAAAGATACTTAAATGAAGTGCACTTTTGGCTTAGACATATTCATTTCAATTGGCAGTGCATAAAATAAAAATCTCAGTAAAAATCAAGTTCTGTTGATAGGCTCTCACATCTTATACGAAATTTGAGTATGTAAATACCATGTACCTACAAGGACAAGCGTAGCAGGAGTTTCAGATCTGTAAGGGCAAGTTCTTGTTTTTGAATGAAATAGATTGGTGATTCTGATTTTCGTAATTGCGGTTGGAACTTTGAAGTTGGGTTCATGACATACCGAAATCTTTGTACGTAAAATTCTGAGTTTCTTTTTTGAATATTCATACAAACAGGCCAATTAAAGTGTATGACAGTCGGAGACGGAGTACCAATGAAGTGTTTTCAATTGTTTTAAGTTATAGGTGGTTGCTGGTTATTTTATGGCTCATGTTTACGAGGAGAGCAGAAGTGGACGATAGTTGTTAAAAAAAAATGAAGTCTTGCGTTGTTGTCATTGTAATTTTGTTGAAAACGAGGCATTGAAATAAACAAAAATATACCGTATGGAGCACAGTTCAGAATTTGGGTACCTAGTCATTTCTGAAAAGTATTTAAGAAATTGATTTGTTAAAATTTTTTGAGAAAAGCCTAGTATGTGATCTTGTTTAGAATACTTATATATATATTTCTCAAAATTGTTAGAGCGGTTTCTGTAAAATTTTGCAGACAAACCAGTAACAAATACTGCAATGTTTAGTTTGAAAAATACTGTTTATTTAGCTGAAAACTGAGTAGGTATAAGATATTGTTCGGGATGTAAGCATTATTTGGCATCAAAAATATACACACAAGTTATTTTAATATCATTAGGTATATTAAAAATGACTAGTTTCGCTTGTGGTCGAAAATCGACCCTACCTTTTATAAGTATGTATGTAGTACTAAAAAACGTAACAATTTTCGATATTTATGTTGTTTTTTTTTATAAACGAAAAAGCGACATCTGGATATCGAAAATAAGTTTTACTCATTATTTTTTTTACATTTTAATACATCACTGTTACAAAAATTTAGAGCAAATTACTTTCCATAGTAACATCAAAAGTGGTTGTAAACACCTCGCTGAATTAAAATTATACGTACTGCATTCCTTATCTAAGGTGGTAGGTACATATTTGAATACGTTACTAAGGCAATATGGCGGCGACAAATTATTGAATGTCACCAAAATGCTTTCATTTAACTGATAAAGCACATTTTTTCCTAATTTTTATAATGTCGAAAAGTCAGCGGTGTGAAAAGAGACTAAAAGTGTATTACGAAAGGGGTAGCAATTGTTTGCAAAGCAACCGCAAATTTTCAATAGAATTTATTTTCAAATAATGTTGAAATGTCAAAAAAAAGCTGTAAAATTTGATTTGAATACATTTTTAATGCATTTTTTTTTGACGTGTCTACATTAATAAAGTTGGTGTGTACGCACTCACTCCTATCGGGAATTTTCATTCTAATTTTTCGTACTGCTCTAGTTTCATTTTAAAAGCTGAAAAAAATACAAAAAAAAATTTGTGCCATACGGGCTTAAGCATTTTGTATTGGGAATTGTTAACTTAGCTTTACCAGCCTTAACGGCGACATTTACTCTCACTTGGACGGAACTTATATCATTACTTTCGAATGATATAAGCTCCATTCTACTCATTTCATAATAAATACAAAAAAAGGGTACACAAACTTTGTCTTATTCAAGTATTAATGTAATAAACGTTTTTTTTTAAATAAAAAAAGGAAACCGAGAGTCAACACCAACCTTCTGCAATTCGAAAACAAGAACAACACAAGCAAGAAACAACGCAAATATGCAAAAGTAAAAGTAGCCATTGCCAATTTGACATAACATAGCAGTAGCATAGTAAGTAGCCGGAAGCCCATCATACAAAAAAGAAGAAAAATAGAGGTGTGCGCGATAATCGATGCCGGCTAATTGCAAAGGGATGTGTTGGTTAGGTAAAGTCATATTAAATGCATTTCTAAATTTTTATTTGTTCTTTTTCTGAAATTGTATTTATATGTCGTATTTTATGCTTTTACAATATCGGAAAAAAATCGTGAAAATATTTACAAAATCGTAGAAATTGGGGCGGAAAAAGCAAAATTCGGAGCGTCGTTCTAACGTAATATTTACGATAAATACGATCATAACAACACTGACCAAGCTGTAGCTACTTTGAAAGCTACTCTGAAATATCACTCATAAACAAGTACCTAGAGCTCTAAAATAAGCCAGATCGGATAGATAACGTGGACTGGAACACACCAATAACAATGCCTCTTTTGCTGTTTTAAAAATCTTCCACCCCAAGGCCACAGGAAGGTTTGGCCACATCCAGTGAAACTTGCACCCGTTAGGGGAAATACCACTTTGCAAAGACCTTCTGCCATCAGAACCCTTTGTGGTCGAAATTGTGTCTAAACGTTGTTCCGATGCCATCTTCCTCTCATCGTCCTGCAGCAGCACCCTTTTGTTACACATTCCATGCGGGCAACTATTGCAAAACCTCAAAAGTGATACTCAAAGTACCTCCAGCAGAATGAAATCGGCCCACACAACTTTTCTACAATCCCAGTCATGCATCTATTAACGAATCTGTTTTTGACACCAGCAACAGTTCCTCTGGAACAAGCTAAAGCGAACAAAAAAAAGAGACACCGACACATGTCCAGTTCTAGGAGTAGGACACTGGGCAACATCTGATGAATGACAAAAGGATGTGTGTCATCGTTATCTTTCCTTTTGCGAAATTGTTCTCCATGCATGCGAACGTCATTCGCATCCGACATTCAGTGTGATACGGTCCATTTGCTTTCGTATATGCCAGCAGGGTAGCCAAGCTGTAGGTTGTGTCTTTGTTGTGGGAGCGGAACAAGTCGGCCATGAGTAGGAGTACTCCTTGCACACACCAGTCGCAACAATGTGCGGTCAAGATTAATGCGAAATCAGTTGCAACAGAAAAGAAAACCATTTAGCAAAAAGGGGTAGTAGATCGCATTGTTTAAGTAAATAACTAATATCCGTAATGAACAACAGTCGTTTTAGTCATCAACCCTGACCTCGCCTGGTCGGTGAATCGTATCCCCTGGCCTTAACGAGAACTTAACATGCGATCGTCAGCAATCTGTTGCTGGTCGCTGTTGCTGTTGCCCCCGCCATGCTTAAGTGGATGATAATTTACCTTAGAACCGGGTGTAACACCCAATACACCTGACCAAGTCCAACGGTAACCGAACTGGAATGACCCTGTCCGGTAATGAGTTCTGCCCATAAAGACTTTTCTGTGTAGCGTGAGTTTTTTTGTGTTGTTTTTGTGTAATTTAATTTTAATGCTCTCATTTAGCGAGAAGTACATCCGCCTTCGTCCTGCTGCTACTGCTGGCTGGGCAAAACGATGGTTTTTGTGTTGTTCGGGGTCAGGCTTACATGTCAGTGCGGAGTGCGCGGCAACAAAACTTGTGTCGTGCGGTAGTGTATGGAATTCTCTGGCGAGCACCACGGCACATAATGTTTTCGCAATTGGCATTGTGTTCTCTTTTTTTCGTGTACCTTTTGTTTTTAATTATTTTGTGTGTTTCGTGTGAAGAAAAAATAAACACATTCATAAGCACCCACGTGGGAGCTTGTGCGTTTTGTGTTCACCTGCGCAGCGGGGTTTTCGTCAACATTTTGTTCAAGTGCAAGCACAAGTTTTGCGTGGCAAATGGAATTTCCCGTGGGTTGAAGGAACATTTACAGCTATCCCATTTTGGCGACGTTGTGAAAAGCTAGGAGTTGTTGCTGGTCAGCAACTCGGAGTTCAATTCCGTTTTTGGTTTTTGACTTGGCATCAGTGCCGGCTCCAGCCAAACTAGCGCCCTGTGCAAGATTTACAGAGAGCTTACCTTTTTTCATCTTTGCACTTATACAGTCTTTTCCACATCACCCAGGGTAGACTTTCAATGGGTTTTTTTTATTGAGGTATTTTTTGCTTTGAGATTTTTGAACTAGATTCTTTTGTAAAATGAAAGTGTTTTTTTAGGAAATATACCTACTCGAACAGGGTGGAATATTTTGAGATTATGTAGGTAAAAAGTGAACTTGCATAGGTCTGGGATGGATATTATATTTTGCGATATTTTGAGTTATATTCTCCTTGAAGTTGCAACATTGCAATTGATGTGAGTTAATGTGAAAGAAATAATTCAACACAGGTGTGATGGATGTTGTTATTTTGGGCTTATTTGAACAAGCAAATGGCAGTATTTGTTCGCGCAGATATATCTAATTTTTCTTTCCCAGCAATGCGCCCCCAGAACCTGGCGCCCTGTGCATTTGCACATCTTGCACATATGGTTGGTCGGGCCCTGCTTGGCATGAACGGATCAACATGGTGCTAAGAGAAAACCGGACTTTCTTCATCTACTTACAAAGCACCCTTAGGCGGTCGGTGATATTGGGACAATATTTGTTCGCTTTAGGGAACTGTCTTTTATTTATTTATTTAAACTATGGAATATATCAAAATATCGTGTCACGGTGTTTGTAACCCTACTCCTCCGAAACGGATCGACTGATTTATATGAAATTCGTTGTGTACATTTGGTAGGTATGAGAATCGGTCGTAGAGTATATTTCATACCGCTAGGTGATTAGGGTGTTCATGTTCATGTCCACAACATTTTTGCTTTTCATTTTTGACGAACATTTTTATTTGTATTTTTTTTAGATTTGGCATCAAAAAGTTTCTATAATTCCAAGTCTTCACCTTCCTACCCCAACTCAACGTTTTTAAATCGCGATTTTAATACTTTTGTAGGAACAATATGAAAATAATTTATAGTCGTCGTTGGTTTTTAAAATCATCTGTTTAATGACAGATGGCGCTACTTCCCCCCAATTGAACTTTCATACACACATGCGCAAGTCCTTCGCGTGAAGTGTCGCGTCACTTTGACATTTCACTCTGCATATTTTATCATTTCACAACCCCGAAAATTGTAAACCGTGAAAATTAGAAATAGCATTTTCTCAGAGGAGGATTTCTGAAAATTAAATTTTGTTTGAGATGGAGAAAATTTGAATCTATGCCAATGGGCTGATTTTGTCAATCACGAATATTGGATCGCGGTTAATTTTTGTTTTATTATTTATGATCCTTAACATGACTTCAACTTTCATTTTCATTGTTTCGGGGTTTGCTTAATTACCTATATAAAGGGAATCACAATGGGACTTATGATGACCTCCTTCCCTAACTTTTCTTAACCTAACCTTATTTCATTCATGAAATTATATTTTTTTAGGGCTTAAGGGGGTATTTCTGAAAATGTTATTTTGTGTGGAAAGAAGATAACACCGATTCAAAGGAATGACAAACACTTTGGAATTTTTGCGCTCTTCTAAAAACGCGTTTTCGCAAAAAGAAAGAGCCGATCATATGGAGACAAATTGTGTCCTGAGAAGCACTCTTCGTGCAAATGATGATTAAGATTAACGGAACCTTATTTGACATCAAGACCGAAGGACACGTGCACCACATTTCAATTAAAATCGATGTGCGTTTCGTTATGCTTCCGCACTCGAATACAATTTTCTTCGGTGGTTTAATATTCGGCCATTGAATGACGTCTGTCAGTATTGCAATGCATTTTCCGCAATATGAAAGGTGTCCTTTTCATTTCGTCATTGCAATTGAATTGGACGGACTTGCTGTGAGGTTAACTTGAATGAGGTTAACCAACTGCATTTGACTTCGTTTCGGCACAATTTGAAACTGAAAGTCGCCTCAGTTATAATTTTGTTGCGCAACCATCAATGCTGCACCGAAACCTAGTAACGGAAAGCTTTTGATTGTGAGGAATCTCAAATCAAATCATCGTAGCGACGGTTTTAAGGCGAAGATGTTCAGTTTGTTCTTTAACTTTCGTAGTAAGAATGGAAAAAGACAGTCAAAATGGCTTTTTTAATGAAAAAAGGAGAAACGAGGGGAAAGCTTAAAAGAAGGAGAAAAAAAATCTCTTTGTAACTTAATGCTTAAAAGTAAAATTTGAACGCATTTCCATAACAAATAAATTTCAAAATCATTGCCTTTGCTGATAAAAAAAAGGGGAAAACAATCTTCAAAGTCTGGGACCACCGCGTACCGAAAGGGACGAAATTTTGACTCATAAAATGGATCTTATTCCTATTTGAAAAAAGGAAGCTATTTCCGCATTCTTCAATAATATACTTTGGTCATTTGATTTGTTATTTTCGTGCATTTCCTCGGATCAGGAGGCAGATCGTCGGTGCTTATGTGATGAGTGCTGAAACTGTAAGCTCCAAGTCGTTGAAAAACATTCTCAGCTTTCTATGAAAGTCGAACAAAATTCCAGCCAAATCGGATATATTGCTACTCGGTAGTCCAATGGTCCTTCAGCTCCGTTGAAGTGTTTCTTAAACTCAACGAGTCCTTTTCTTGAACGAATCTTTTATTTTATCCTCCTTTATCAAGACTACATCCACATTTCTAACATGAACACACATAATGGGTGTGGGAACTCCGCAGGCATTATTTTTCCTAGTACAAGGTTAGGTTTGTGGGCTCGCGAGGCGTACTCCATGCCACACTCAGGTCAATACTTTTGAGATGCCCATGGGGGAAAAGGTTGTCCCTTACCTCTTATAACCATGTCTAAAAAAAACTCTAATTAATTACTCACTGTGCTGCTGCTGCTCTCATTATCTTGTCTATTGGTGTGCTGGAAAGCTCACCTAGGTCTTGGAAGAAGTGCGTCTCCCTATGAAGTACTAGTACTTATTTTATATCCCATAGCACATGACCTTGCTGGACTACTGAGGCTCCTAAATATGACGGCCGGAATAACACAAGCTACACCTAAAGTTTTTTTTCCAGTGCGCCACCTCTGGTGAACGCCTTTCAAAGTTTCTCAGTTCAGCCGTTTTGACTCGGCCAAAAATGGTAGGTCCCCATCATTAGTCCCACAAAATAAAATTCACACAAAACGAAGGGTACCTATATTCAAACGCAAACAATTTTTTGGACAAATATCCATTAAATTGAGGAGCTCTAAGCACTACAAAAAGTCCATGCTATCACTCTGATTCAGCTTACCTGGAAATCCCATTCAATTGGTATAGAAATAAAATTTTACCATGTAATCCCTCTTCTGTCGAAATTCCACAACTACATGAAAAATACCGTGGTACATAATTATGGATGTATACCTTTTTAATTTGATACTGAATTTCCCCCCAGCTAAGGCGCCCTTCAAAAGGGAATACAATTCGCTCCGAAAGTCATAAAATATTTTATTGAAGCTGACGCGACGTCACGACCTTGACAATGTTTCCAGTGAATACCTGTTTATTTGGTGTACCTACTTCTTAAATAATGTACGACCTAGTGCAGGCTATAAAATATCCCTAGAGCATGACCAGAGTTATTGCCAATTTCATAAATCAAATTACAGGTATTCCGAGCGGGAAAACCCTCCAGAGTAGGTTTGAATTCCAAACGCGGATGTCACTTAAAATAGATTTTAATACCGCTGTACTCTAGCATTGGGGACGTAGGGGTAACTGCTTGTCCTTTGGGACAGTTGGCAGAATAGAATCATAAAGTTTACAACCCAGAAGAGGATTTCTGTCACTTAGATTGCAACAGGTTCTTCTAGTCTGTTGGCAAATACAGAAATCCTAGCAACCTTGAAATAAAAGCCTAAAAAACCTCATATGGTGTTCCTCCTTTCTTGTAGGTAATAATGTTTCCCTTATTTAGTGTAATTCGAAATTCCAGAGCCCATTGTGTCGCCCCAATGTATCCCAGAGTGTGTCACATGGCAATTTTCCGTCGATGGTGGTTCATGTTACGTATGTGGGTTCGAGTCATGTTTTTGTTTCCACTTTCAATCGTTGCACCCAACATTCATCTAGTACAAAAATTGGATCGGGTTTATTTTTGGGGTATGTATAGTTCGAGTTTATCATTCTGTAAATACCTAATGAAGAGGCCTGCACTTATTTTTCATAAAAAAAAAACTTTTGTAACTATAAATAAAGGGCAAAGTTGCTGTGCGTGTATCCAGTAAACACAAAAACCAATCGATAGATTCGGCTGAAAATTGAACAGCTTATTCATATCACTGTCGGGAGTACATTTTGAATGAAATCCGATAGGTGGCGCTGTTGTTTCTATGTTGTTTTTACCTTTCAGTGCCTCGTTCGCTATTGCCGCGCTTATCTCGAGAACCACACTGATCGGTTTCGAATGCGGTTTTCAATCTTATCATCTGCATTTATGGGCAATGAATATTGGGCTAAGAAATCTAGATCCTCTATTGCATGTAACGAGAAGAACTCACAAAGAACTCTATTTATAGACTTACTTCATCTTCTGTCGTACCTCTCCTCAAACATGCAAAGATTCAGGTCAAATTAGAGCCTAGAAGTGTAGATACGCCCATTCACAGCAGATCTACAATTGTCCCAGACCAAGTAGGTTCCATCTACTGCACTCAAATTTAGGGGACTTGTGAAGGCAACATACAAAGTTTTGAGTCATCCCCGAGCAGTCATCATTTCAAGTGCAAATTTTGTCATTGATTCTACTACATCAGCAACAAAATCGATTGAAGAAGTCATTGCATCGGTTAAGTCATGAGTTTTTTGTAGAAAAATATCAACGAGCTATTTCCGATTTTTTCATAACATGATCTTGAACAGCTTTCCCCGAATACTCAAGATTGATCAACCAAATCCGTCCTTCCATTCGTTTTAAAGAAGTGAAGCCCACATAAAAGGCTGAGGTGAATATTCTGTTTGGTATTTTAATTCCACCACCAACCATACGTAATTTTTTATATCGCCCCAACTAGCGTTGATTAGTTCGGGTACCTACATCAGGTATTAAACGAACTGCTGCAAGCGGGTGAGCTACTCAAATTTAATTCCCCCACTTGGTGCGCTTAAGGCGGACGAAAACCCAGTTTCACATATTCATTGGTGCATCATTTCCGGGCATCATGTCGACCCATGTGTGCATTGTGCAGCACCACTTTAGTCTTTCGTGCGTTTAACAGAACTGCATTATTGAGGGTAGATAACAAGCAAAAGCAACTGAATTGCCACTCAGCACACACCCCGAGCATATATAGTTGGTACGCGTCCACAATGTTGGTGCGCCTCGCAATGGTGCTCGCATTGGTGCTTGCAATGGGGCGTCATTCCCCCGAAATCGAGCTCTTCTCTGTGGAAAAAAATCCACCCAGGGACGAGTCTGGGTTACTATGGCGTATACGTAACATATAGTGGCGCGTGTTAACTCTTCCTCTCTGTGTAATGTATACGGACATTATGCATCTGCAGTTCGAGGCGCACATACACCACGCTCTGCTGCTGTACCCCATAATAGAATTTTTTAATACATAAACATTGAGTTGAAGTAGCATAATATTTGCGAGTTCTTCTTTTGTTTTTCTTTCTGTTTTCAGTTGGTGGAATTTTTTTTTTCTTTTTTTTTTTGCCAATCATCGTCATTGTTCCACCCTGTACCATAGTGTATAGCCAAAGGGTAAGTGTATGAATGCGAAATGGCACCAAGTATGAGGCGGGAGGTTCCCTAGCAAATAAAATACGAGTTTCAAGAACTTGAGTATTGTGCAAGACCGGTTTTGTATAGGATAGGGTAGAAGTGCGCAAGGCTTTTACGATCTCCTTCAGAGTCAGCTGCTCAAAGTGCATGTATTTACAGTAGTTTTCAAAAGTGTGCACACAGTTTGGAAATATTTGGCTGTAAATTCAGATTTGAAGTATAGAGCTGCAGCCTAATGAATATAATGAAGCGGTCTTAGGTCTGACTTAAAATTTATTTTTTAAAGTTTTCAAAGACTCGGAAAATATTAAAGGATAATGCTCATTGCCACGCCTCCTTCTTGACAGCGTTTCCCATCAAAATGTACTTTTTTTTACTTCACTGCCTTCAACTTGCCATTAATCAAAAAATTCTTAAGATGAACAACATTTTTATAAATTTTGTATGTAGCAAAAACCTAGCTAATGCTGCGGAAACAATCGTAGCGATTAAACTCAGTGTCATCCAATTCATCGATGCAAAGAATTTAAAAATGGAGGTCAGATTTGATTGTAGGTAAGGTAAGGTTAGGTTGAGTATGGTTGTGAGGTCATCACAAAAGACCATGCACCATAGCTAGCCCATCGCCATCGCCTAGGAAAATTGAGGGTAAGTCTTGATATAATATAAAGAGAAAGTCTTTTATAAAAAAAACGTCTTCATCTCGATATGGCTCCATGGACCTTAGGCCGGGTTAAGATCTCCCATAAATGCCCGCAAATATTTAAGGCTACGCTAAATTAGAGAGCTCGCTGCAAGATCGCCGTTAACGGGGATTTATAAGATGCTGATGAATATTGTATGAGTTGTCTTCTATATTAAAAATGATTTAGAAATCACTGTGGCTATGTCACTGTCAGCCGCCTCAAGTTCGGCATTATTGTACTCGAATCGGCTTGTCATGTCGTTATTCAGTATGTGGTCCCTAAATGGAATATTTTCTCTTCTCAATAAAGTAGAATAGTTACGTAGTAAGTTTTAAATTGTATTTTTTTTTAAGTTACTTTTCCGCGCTAAAAAAACTGCCAAACTTATCGAATGATGGAAAATAGAGACTAGAACTATGTACAGCCTGGCAAGCGTTTAAATTAAAATTAAATGAAGAAATTTATTGAAGGGGGGATAAACAATATAAACATCCTGGAAAAGTTGTAAACTTTGGTCATTTTTTGATCCTACCTTTCAAATTAAAGAGCAGAACAAAAATATAGGTGGATTTTTTGACAAGTGTATTAAAATGTTCCACTTTTCGATTGGGTTCAAAATTCTTCGTAAAAAGTCCTCCCCAAATTATTACCTTCAATAAAGATGCCTGACTTGGGGTTTTTCCTAGGCCTATCGATGCTTGAAGTCTTGGAAAGCTTGAATGAATATACCTATACCTTTTTGCCAATTGATTTTTGAAAATAAATATAAGTGCAAGGATTATTCTACATAAAAAAAACACGCGTACACTCAAACCGGACCGCCCTGTAAGTATCAAACTCTGATCCTCAGGAATTAAATATTTTAGCATTCATAAAATAATTTTATTTATTTATTTATTTGTCACCAAAGAACAAAAATCTTTCATAGACATAAGGCCACAATATTAGTACTTAAAGTTACAAAAATATGATACAAAGTAAACGTAAAGCAAACAACTATGACTGTACATTCTCAAGTAATTTTCTTTTTATTGAGGAAACTGGTAAATTAAAATCGATTAAAACGACACTTGCATTATATACTGACATTAAACCATTAATTGAGGAAGAAAGACCGTATTTTGTACGAGAATGGCCTACACTAAAAAATCGCGAGTTACGTAGGTCGAATGAAGGAACATTAATATTGAGAAGACTTAGAATGTCCGTTGAATCAATTTCTCCTATTAGAACCCTATGAATAAATATCACTCTGGCCACCGTTCTCCTTACCTCCAATGATTCTAATTTAATTAATTTTAGTCTAGATAAATAAGGGGGTAAGTTGCTAAGATCGAGCCAAGGAAGTCCTCTAAGAGCGAATCTTAAAAATCTTTTTTGTATAGATTCAATTCTATTTATATGAACTCTATAATACGGACACCACACAATAGAGGCATATTCTAATATAGACCGCACAAAAGCGATATACAGGGTCTTGAGAACATAAACATCCGAAAACTCACAAGCATATCGCCTTAACATTCCCCATGTTCTGTTTGCCTTGTTTGTGATGGACTCAACATGAAAAGTAAATGATAGTTTGGTATCTAAGAAAACGCCCAAATCTTTGACTAGATAAACACGGGGAATAACTATACCATCAAAGGAATACGTATACATGACTGGGGATTTACAGCGAGAAAAAGTTATGACAGAACACTTAGAAATGTTTAAAGAGAGACTGCTTTTAGAGCACCACAGATGAAATTTCTGAAGGTGTGAATTTAACAGGTGGAAAGGGCGATTATCATTTCCCGGCATATAAATCTTAAAGTCATCCGCAAACATCAACAAAAAGCATTCGGGTATAAATTTAACGATATCATTCACAAATAATATAAAGAGTAGTGGTCCAATATGACTTCCTTGGGGGACGCCAGAGGTTACCGATATATTTTTCGAAATATGACCACGAAACTTAACATTTTGGAGTCTATCCGAGAGGAAGGAGGAAAGCCAATTTAAAAAGAAGACTGGAAAACCGAGTCTTGTAAGTTTATATAACAAAAGTTTATGGTTAACTCTATCAAACGCTTTGCTAAAATCCGTATAGATGACATCAACCTGGTTACCTTTGCTAATTTCAGAAATAACGAAGTTCGTGAATACCAAAAGATTGGTTACAGTTGACCTCTTTTTAACAAAGCCATGCTGATTATTACAAACAAGGGAATTACAGTAAAAATTTAATCTTTCGGTAACTAGTGAGTCAAACAATTTTGGAATAGAAGATTGCTTGCATATACCTCTATAGTTTTCAACTTTATTTCTCCTACCAGATTTAAAAATGGGAACTATAAAAGAAGTTTTCCAAACAGATGGGAATGTGCTAGTACGTAAAGATAAATTAAAGATATGGCATAAAATTTTATGTAAAGGAAACGCACAGTTTTTAAGAAACATAGAAGGAACACCATCTGGACCAGGGTTAAGGCTAGAATCCAAAGACGCTAAAGTGTTAAAAACAATGTCTTCAGAAAATTCCATTTTATTAAAAAGAGTAGTATAGGAACCATCAAGATAATCGAAAAATTGTTCATCTATCAAGGAATCATGGTTAGAATAAACTGATTGGAAAAAACATGCAAAGTTATTACAAATAGTATGGGAAGAATCAGTAAGTTGTCCTTCAAAAGAGAGTGAGGCTGGAAAACCATCACTTTTGTTTTTGGAATTGATAAATTTCCAAAATTTATCGGGCCTAGAACTAAAACTATTCTGTATTTCATTTACATAAATAAGGTACGCATGGTAGAGAGACGTTTTCAACTCAGACTTAAGCCTTCTAAATACAAAGTAGTCCTCTTCAGCCAGACTACAACGCCATTTTCTATAAGCCCGATTTTTTAACGTTTTTAGGTTACGAGTGATTTCGTTGTCCCAGGGACATGAATTAACCTTATTTTTTATGCGAACTACAGGCACATATTTAAAAATAACATGATTAATAACGTCATATAATTTGGAGCAAATTTCATTAATATCAAAAGACAGATAAGGACCCCAGTCATAATTATTAAGCTCTACACAAATATCACTATAGTTAGCATTTTTGAAATCAAATCTGAAGGATTCACAAATAAATATCTCATTAAAATTCAATTTACAAAAAAGATTTAAAGAAGGATGATATGAGTCTTCCGGAACTAGAGGAGTGAGACTCCTGGACACAAGAGTTTCGTCGCTTTTGTTGGTAAAGATGAGGTCCAAAGTACGATCCATGATATTTTTGATGTGATTCACCTGGAGTAGACCAAGTGAGTGCAGCGTATCAACAATCAAAGCACCAATTGCGGATAAAGAGTTGGCGGGGGTGAGATAAGTGCAGTCCCAATCACCCGATGTCCATTGAATATTGGGTTGATTGAAATCACCAAAGATGTAAATTGTATCCGTTGAAGATAATAGGTTCATAATGAAGCGAATAGCGTCTATGTACCTAGTTACAATATCTAATTTCGCACTAGGTGGAATATAGACACAGACGATGTAAATTTTAGCGGTAAGTTTCAGGTCAAAATGGCTGCAGCAAATTTCGATGTCATTATAATCACTGAGATCAACTTCTATTGCCTTAAAGTCCTGAAGAATTGCTATAAGCGCACCACCAAGCCGCTTGTGAGCACTATTTTCCGATGATCTATCGCAACGGTTTACATTTTCAATTACAATTTTCTTTTTGGAAGATGTATGGACTTGGACACTGGAAATGAAGTGTCTTTGGCCAATAATAATAAAAACCAAGGGACAAAAAATTAAGCACAAAACTCTCAGTACAGGGTCTTATGGGGGAGCTTTTTGAAACACTTGTGCCAATTTATAAAAAAAAAAGAACTCACACAAAACTAATGAATGAAACTGAAACAATAAATTGTAAGACGCATGTTAAGATCTTAGGAAGACTCATTAAACGTTCACAAAGGAACGCGAACAAAGCGACAATTGATAACTATTCACGACCATTTTGGCCTAATTATTTTCAAGTGGGAGACAACTTAAAGCGTTGCCATTTTGAAATCAGGCTTCCAGTTAAATTCGACTGAAAAAAAAAAACGGTCAAAAAACTAGTCAACGAAATGAAAATAGAAATTCAGCTAAAAATTCAGCCAAAATGAATCAACGAATAAAAAAAGTCATAAATAAACCTTATTTAAAAAAAAGCGCAGAATCATTTACTGCATTTACTCTCACGCAAATTCCAAGCTCAGAGCAAAAATATGGCATTCAAGCAAAATTAGTTCTTGTTTTATTTTTTTTTTCACCTTGAATTTTAAAATGTATGCTGATTGAAAGGAAATGACATGAAACATTTAAAAACAGCTAAAACAAAAATCGTATCCAGTTAAAAAACCAGCCGATTGTACAAAATCTTCCAGCTAAATGCGTATCAATCCAGTCAGATCTGACTGGAAAACAGTCAAAATGGCTACGCTGCACCTAATACGAGCTGACATCACAGAGCACAATGTGTTGTGTCATGCATTCATGTGACTGCATGCCTTGTAAAAATTTACAGCTTTCTATTTTCTCATAAGGTTGACCAATTGCGATAAAATAAAATTTCTGATGTTTTTCGGAAATCTCCATGCGGATTGGGTGAGTAGATTTCATGCAGTGTTCCCAGACTTTCCAGACTGCTTTCATATTTTTTTTAATGATGAAAGTTTTCGTCTAAATTTGAAAAGTTTTTTCATTTCATTCCTCAAAAGGTAAATGCCTTAAGTCGATTTTTCACATTTTTCAGGAGAGCAATTTTAAACTTAAAAAAATTCGTGAAAAAAAAATACTTTGACTAATTCAGAATTGAGACGTTTTTCCAAATGCAATGTTTGTACTTTCATTGAGTTAAGTCGTTGTAACAGAAGAAAAAACTGTTTTCCAGGGTAGGTAGAAACAAGGTGATTGCACCAAACTGTAGCTAAATTTGTTCTCATTTGAAATATTTAAAAATACTGTTTTTGGCTCAAATTGACTTAATACCATGTTCCCACCAACGTGATTTATAAATCACGAAAGGCGTCTCCACCGAACTTTTCGTGATTTAGTGTGACATTTTTGTCAACTTTGGCATTAGGTGACCAACTTTCAATATGGTGAGATAGTTCTTTTTACTGTTGTTTCTGTTTTCTTGCCATACCTGCCAAGAATAAAACAATTTTTGATTGTTTGTAATTAATAAAAATAAATCAAAAGCTCATCGAAACACGAACAAAATTAGAAAATTGAATTTGAAATAATTTTTTGGATCGTTTTTTTTTTTGTTTGCTGAATAAAGTGCTGAAGTTAATAACAGGTATGTTTGATTTTATTTTGTGTGTATTTGCGATGACAGATACGTAATTAAAATTTAAACACGTATAAATCACGTAAATATTAATCAGGAAAATGTATTATAAATCACGTAATTTATGAGATGATTTAGCTAAATCACGTTGGTGGGAACATGGTAGAAGCCACTTTACCATTTGAGTGTTGATTTATTCTCATATGAAAAATAAAATGAAAATGTAGACCGCTTTTATTAAAAAAACGTTTAAAATAAAAATATAAATATTTTGCAATGATTTCCTTTTCTATTAGACATAATACCAAAATTGTCGCTTTTCACCTCAATCTGAGATCTCTGCTTTCATGTGTCACAAACAGGCAAACTTAACAATTTTGTGATAAGCATAGTTTATTTTTATAGACTGTTTGTTTCTTTTTTTTAATAAATTTTAATAATATTTTTTTATTTTATAAGTTTATTTAAAAATATATAAAAAATAACTTAAAAATTATATAATTAAATTTAAATAATTAAAATTAATTAATAAATATTATTTATTAAAAATATAGTAATCGATATTCGATATTCCAAATTTTTTAAACTGAATTCGTTTGCGAAATTTCGCTACACACTGTAATGTCTTAGTTACAGAAGCGGAGCTTCCATATTTATCTCCTCCTCGACTCAATTCCGAAATTGTTTACGTTTTCCTTTGAAAAATATTTAAAATACACTACACCCTTTATACCACCTCGCATTATATACTCCCAGAAGACACACTAATGCTGTTTGTTAACATGAAATTTATGGTGGCTCGAAATTCAAAAGGATGTTGATTTTGAATTTAGTTCATAGTTAGGGACGGTGTTTTTTCCGCTCCAGCATGGTGAAACGGAAAACGAAAGTGACGCTCTTAGTTGTGGCACTCAAGCAAAGGAATACCAGAACAAGAACTTACCTAGGAGGCACCACCTTTGTCAGCGGCGGAATATTTATGGGACGGTTGCTGGTAAGAGATTTTCGTGTCATGACCTCTTGTTGTGAAAAGATGACAGATTTGCATTTCTTCTCTGAATGCACCCCCGAAACTCAAGTGGAACTTGTAAGCTCTGTTTTCTTTTATTAGGGAGTTGTCAAATGGATGCGATTAAGGTCATGTCACTCTCCAAATATACTCATCAATTTTCCTCGTCAACTTCTGTGAGACGCAACACCTCTAACAAAATGTTATATCCTTTCCTTGTGACCCCAGTTCGCTCTCAATCGTCTCATCAAAATGTCAAACATGAAAGATTGAATTAATTAGCGAGTGCGTAACTGAACGACATGTCTGTAGGAACATATACCCCTCCAATCCACTTTTATTGATGTACCAAATCGTGTAATTCATCATTTCTGGCTGCGTTTGCGTCGCCTCAGCTCACACCCAGGGATGATGGTATTTTTTATTATTTTTATTTCCCATCCCCAGGGATGGAATGGGACGAAACGATGGAAACCCAGGGGAGGAACCAGAGCCATGTGTGTATTACGAGTACATTTCTCTTCTTTCTTTGGAGTTTTAACATTCCCCGTGAATGGCGGAGTTCACCTTAGCTACAAAAGGAATGGCATGACACCTCATCAATAAAATTATTCGCACCGTTAATGCTAACGCATTAGATTGGTCGGGCCTTCCTAATGCGCACGTACTCTATACACATTAATTTCAAAGAAATATTGTTATGTACGAAGGAAATGAATCCGAGGACACGGCAAAAGGGAAGAGGTTTGGATGCTGCTGATGATGATGATGATGCAAGCCATCACCGGTACCATTTGTATCCTTACCCATTACATTAGAGTCAAGCTGCCGGGGGACTTTGTGTTGGGATGGCAGAAGCAGTTCATTGCTCACGTGGATATGGAAGTGTTGTCGCTAAAGACTGGAGCGCTGTTCAGAGTCATATTCAGACCGAGCATACATCTGGTGCGGGTGGTAGCGGTGCAAAATAAATTGCTTGTGGCAAAACAAATCTTTTACGCAAGCTAAACAGCCATAAGGTAGTTGGTGTTGTGTGGTGAAGTGCTCTCCGCACAATGGGGGGGCACTTTCAGTCGGTTTGTGCCAATGAAGACACACATCCGGCTTGCGTGTTGAGAATGTGGGTACTTCTCGTGGGGACTAGAACAACTTGCAATCGTTGTGATAAAGATCTGCATGATTCATATCAATTTCGATTGATAGACTATCCATCGATAGTCGAAGTGACCGTCTTGTTGAAAGCAAATTTTCCTGAGTACAATTTTCCTCAAGAGGCTCTTTTACATACAGGAAGAAGGATATGGAAAAGGTTATTTTTTCCAGGCCCATTAAGAGTCACATTTAAGACCAAAAAGTCTCCAAAAAAATAAAACGTCAAATTCCGCTCTTCTATTCCTTCCAGTGTTGCCGGAGAGAAATAAATTTAGTTCTTAAAAAATAAAAATGTGGACACAACATTTTTTTTTAACTTTATTTAAAAAAAAAATTCAGTTGAAGAAAAACAAAGCATAAAAAAATAAATTATTAATTCTAATAGCTAACAAAAGTGTGTAATATATTTTCAATTATAAAAAAATCTGTCTTTAATTTATTTTTTGATTTTTTATGTCTTTCTATAAGCTGTTTTTTGTTTTCAAGTTTCATAATACAAGACGAATAGATTTCGATTAAGAAATCAATCACTCAATCATCCTTGAGGGAAGATTTGCGTGCGATTTTTGCTTTTTTTTTTAAGATGTGTTAGTTCTATCAACAAAATCAGCATCAGAAATACCTAAAAATGTAGCTTTTCGGCAAGTAACAGATAATCGGCCTAAGTTGGAGGTCTCAGTATGATTTGTCTATGCACCAAACGACAATCTCAGATAACAATAAAATAATTACAAAAAGAAACTAGAAAGAGGTTAATTCTCTTTTTGACGACAGTTTGGGACATAAAAGTGCTGCCAATTTGCATTAAATTTAAAGTGAATTAAAATTAAATTTATTAAGGTTGAAATTACACTTTGCTGCAAGTGTAAAATATTTTAGGTATTTAAAAAAAATAGGAGTACGAATGTGAAAGGAGGGAGTACGGAGGTGTTGAAAGTAGTACAATACTCCTATGGGAGTACTTTCGGCAACACCGATACCTTCCCTGTTGCACCACAGAACGAGATATCTAGGTAAAAGTATCCACTCTCTTTTCTTGCACAATCTGTTGTCTAGAACACTAAATTGCTTGGAAAATGTTATAGTTTGCAGCGGTGTCCAGCCGCACTGTGGTCCAAAATGACTTTTTTGGTTGCAAAAATCATCAGTTTTCAACGCATGAAGATAGCGCTACAATTAGTGTTTTAAAAAAAAATCGCTTCACAGGGTGTTTGTAAATCTTAGGCTGAAGTAAGATTTTCTTCGAAAAAAGAGTTACCAGAGAAAGGAATTAAAGAAAAACTTTTAAAACAGGCAGAATTTGATGTATCTTGTAGAAAAAAGGTCTGCGTCTATTTAATTGTTCACAGGGTGATCCAAAATAATTTTTTTTTACAACAGTGGATGCATAAACTCAACGAACCAATTTTTAATGTTTTTAGCAATTACAGGGTGTCCGCCGGGAAGGTATACTACTTTGTTTGTTTATAATTTTTGATTAAATGAAAGAGAATGTATCTTATATTGATAAATGTTTTATTTATTGTCGGCAATTATGTATGGAATACAATATCAGGTAAATGTCCGGCTCTGTTAGTCTCACAAATGCGAGCCCTTTTGAGCATATTTTTCATTACATTCTCACACATTTCACGCGGTATTTCATTAATTTCATCACGAATATTTTGCTTGAGTTGCTCAAGAGTTTCTGGTTTATTTGCACAAACCTTGCTTTTCAGATATCCCCGCAAAAAGAAGTCCGGAGCAGTCAAATCAGGTGACCGCGGAGGCCAATCAACATCACCATTTCGATGATTGATTTTGATAAAATGTTTTAACGATTAAAACACGTTGGTTTATCGAATATTTTTCCATAATAAATTTGCCACGTGTCTACTTTACGACTGCCAAATATGAACTGTCAAGACTAATGTTTACCAAAATGGCGGCAAAACAAAGTAGTATACCTTCCCGGTGGACACCCTTTATTTAAACAGTATTTTTTTCCTTTTGGGGGCATCAGTATATCCTATAATCTGTTTGAATGATATATTTTATATGAAACGGTGTAGGAAAAAAGTAAACGGACGAAAAATAATAATAAAATAAAATCAGATAGAATACAAAATATATAAAGGGTTTTCCAATAAGAGGTGTTATTCTGGTATTTAAAGAAAAATGCCATTTTTTGAGATAAATGATCGGATGTTTATTTCATAATGAAGAGAAAGGTCTACGCGTTAATAATGAAAAACAACATCAGCCAAATGGCCACCACGAGCACGCATACAGGACCATATCCTTTTCATGAAATTCTCCATAACCAAATCGCAAAGTGGCTGCCCTATGTCCTCGATAGCCTCACGAATTTTATCTTTGAGGTCTTGAATCGACGCTGGGCTGTTGGCGTAGACCTTATCTTTCACGTGGCCCCAAAGGAAGAAGTCGCAGGGTGTTAAATCACAAGATCTCGGTGGCCAATTGTGATCCTCTGTGACCTCTTCGAGAGATAACACGTTCCGGAAACTTTTCCCGTAAAAGATCAATGGTTTCGTTGTTTGTGTGGCACGTAACGCCGTCTTGTTGAAAGTAAACGTTGTCGAGATCAATACCATCCAACTCCGACCATAAAAATCATTAATCATCATCGACTGCAAATTCACTACAAAAATGGTGAACTTTGTAGTGAATTTTTATAATTCCAATGCGTTGTTGAAGCATGTATCGTTCCATTTTTAGTAATGGCGTAGTTTCTACTTGTCAATTGTCAATGAATAAAAGCTTCGAAAGTGACAGCTACCGAAAAAGCGGGTCATTAACAATAACACCTCTTATTGGAAAACCCTTTATTTATAAAATAAATTAGAATACAATAATAGATCTTTTTTTTACAATAACTATAGACCTTAAATAAAGAAAAAAAGGCATTGCCATCATCGTCATAATTTTCAACATTTAATAGACTTATTAGTTCTGGGCAATAACTTTTCTTCTTGAAGTGTTTTCATCATTTATATTACCAAATTCTTAAAATCCTTATATCAATTAAAACTATTTTTTTAAATAATATGAGAAGAAAATTGCAGCCTATCAAAAATTGCTCTTTTAATTGACAAAATAATTGAAATATTCCGTAAGGAAATTTGCTTTTAAGGCCTAAGTGTCAGCACTGGGAACACGACGACTTTTTTAAAGCAAATTACAATTTCTCCGAATATTTATGGCTTAACAAATAGTTAGGAATTTTTTTGTAGCTCTACTCAAACCAAAAGAAGTACTAAAAAATGTTTTTTTGGTTTTATTTATTAAAAATATTAGGTAATTTTTTTTTTTAAATTTTAATTTACCATATATAAGACAATTAGACTACATTCAAGAAAATTACATTATTTGCAAACAAAAAAATAATGAAGTTCTGTTTTTTTACTCTAGAACAAAATTGACCAACTTTGAAAAGCACTACAAGTGAAACCAGTTAGCAGAAAATTATTTTGTTTGCTCTTTTTGAAGATCCGTTTATATTTCTATTAGAAATAAGAAACAAAACAATAAAAATAAAATATCGAATTAAGTATTTTTGCCTTTTTGGAGCACAGTGAGCCGGAAGGTCGAAGTTGATATTTCAAGTGTTTGTTGTGGAAATACTCTCATCGCACGTGACATACACTGCTCGTTAAATCTCCCTGAACCTGAACTGACTTGTGATTCCATACTTCGAAGTGAAAAATCCATATCCTTTATGATAAGCCGACTCATTTCCCGCGATTATTCAAGAGGAGCACCATCCCAATACAGACACCCAATTCATTACTGACATATTGCTACCGAGGATACTAAAAGCGGAATCTTTAAAACCAAGATTGTTGAATTTCCCCTAAACCGCCGCCCATATCCATCTCGTTTGTAATCCCTTGATACGTAGCAAACCACGTTCCAATGTGCACGTCAACGGTTCGTATAAAAATTGCCCGAAATTGGGAAACATGCTCTCCGCCATATCCATATCTTTATGACATGTGAATCTCTGTGTCCCTTTGTATTCACTTCAGTCCCTACTCCCATCAGTGCTCGGTGCTCCAGTATTTTCGTCGACGTCGTCGTTTAATGTCACAGATATATATTAGCAACAGGATATGGACCAGATAAGCACGACGAAATATGAGAAATATAAACGCATACACTCTATATCCTCATGTGCCACCCGGGAATGTCCCCCCGAACGTATAATAGGAACATGAAACTGTCTAAAAAGGATATTTGTCGTATCTTTTGCATTAGTTTACGTTCCACTTCAATTACGTACATGGACCGCTGGGAAGGCAGCGACTGCACAGTAGTAAGACAGATTTTAATTCCATTTCCGGACACAGGACACATCGTCTTTGTTAACGACAACCACTTTTGAATATGCACGAGTTTATATCTTGCACATGGTACTCCCTCGGGGGAAAGCGTTTCCGAATTCGTTCACAAAATCGTGATTATATTCGCTCGGCATCAAGATTCTAGTCTGAGGCTATATTCCCTAAACGAAGCCATTGTTATTCTAATACAAACATTCGCAGTTGATTTGACAGGCAAATCCGAATCCGAGCGATTATGTAAATTTCATAGAACGAAGAATCGTCCTCGCCAAAGCCACATCGCAGTTGGGGAACCTTGTCTCATCTATGTCGCTTAATGAAGTCAATAAAAAAAAAGAAAAAGAAAATATTCTTCAGACATTTTGACATGGAAATTATATGACAGTGAGAGTGTCCTTAATAAAATAAATATCTTCATTCAATTTGGCAGTGATCTATCGTTTTCCCTTCGTTAGAAAAATAATAAATTATTCAAAATGTGTCTCGATAATGCCCCACACAAGGAATGGAGTGTTTTGCGCGAGATAAATACACCCATACGCATACAAGGAGGTCACTCTGTTCTTTTCTGAATATCAATATTTGATGGTTTTGCTGGAAATTGTAGGAAGGTCACAGATAAGAAGGGACTGAGTGGCCTGCAAAATGACGTAATAAAGGATTTGAAAACGAAACTCCATTTGGTACCAAAACTGAGTAGGCCAAGGCGGTGCTGGAATGCTGCGTTAAATAGAAAGCCTACATAAATCAACTGGATTGCCGTTTATTCTCCACTATACACAAACGTTCGTCCAGGCCTGATTGTCTTCATCTTCCCATATATCGTGCCTAAGCAAATTTTTATTAGAAGTAGGAGTACCCTTACGAGCCACCTCAGGCCATCTATTTCGGCGGCACGAAGCACAAAGCGTATCTAAAAATATTCCCCACTGTCTGCGCCGAAACTTAATTATCACAATTTGCTTTGTCCTTGTCTATCGACAACAACAACACCAACCAGATATCCGTTGGAGCCCCATCGGCAGCCGCACACAAAAGGGGGGACAAAAGAAAAAAGAGAAAGAAAAGAAAAGGAAAAACACCCCTTTAGGTGCAAACACTCAGATTCGGCGGGTATCTATTACATTCTCTCGCGCCGACAAATAAATTAAATTGCCATGGAAACACTTTCATCACTGCTCAGGGTAGATCCTTTCTCATCGTTATGTCTCTGTTTTGTTCCCTATATACTCGTAATAGTCCTGTCTTCATCAGAGTTCTGAGAATAACCCAAATGGGACTCGTCTCCTCTTTCTACTCAAGGTCACACAGAAGGATCGGAATTACGGTAGTGAAAGTAAAGCGGTAGGTAGCAGACGATTTTGCGCGATTCCTGAAACGCATTTGCTTTCCTTTATATATAGTTTCTTTCACTTTTTTTTTATTGGCAAAGTGCTACTGAAATCATGAAACGCTTGCGTTGCTCGTCTCAAATGGATTCTCTAAGGCGATACAATTTAATTTGAAAATGTTTATGGGATCGTTCTGGCAGAATCTTTGGGGGCTTTTTTCGCGAATTTAATGTGAAATGAAATTGGCTTCCTTTGGTTGGTGTTTCTCCGGCATTGGTTGGTTGGGTTCCGGTGCGGTTGTGGCTGCAGATTGAAGAAACGTGCGTGCACTTATTTTATGGTGTGCTATGTGATTGATTTCTGAGAAAGAAATAATATTTTCAAGGACCCATTACCGGTTCGTATAAAAGGAAGTTCAATTAGCCGGGAATGATGTTTGGAAATGTTTTTTTTTAGAACTTGCAGTGGTTATCCGGACTGAAAGTGATTGAAGTCTGTCGGCTTGAAATTATTAGGTCAATTTTACAAGAGCCGCTTTTTCCATTTTTAGAAAGTAAAACGAAAGAACTTTACTCATGGGCGGTTGAAAAATACCTACGTTCGAAAACTCGTTGAAATACTTGTATGCGTTTTTCAACTAGTCAAACAAACCCATAATTGTGTTGGAAACCACTTTAAAAATGAGCCAACAGGCTTAGAAAATCGATCGAAAATGCATCAAAAAACACATCAAAAATGTATCACAAAACGCGACCGAAAGTGTGTTAGAAATGCACCGAAATTGTTCAAAGGATGCGTTTGGAAAAGTGTGAAAAAACGCGTCATAAAATCAGTCCGAAATAGATAAAAAGCCTGTCAAAAATTTGTCGACAAATGCGTCAAAAAAGTTTCCAGAATGCTTCAAAAATTTCTGCGGGAATCACGTCAACAATTCGTTAAAAAATCCGACCAAAAATGGGTCACGAAAATGCCTCGAAAACGCATCAATAAGCGTTCCGACAAATGTTTCAAGAAGTGCGTCAAAAAACATGTCAAAGACGAGTCAAAATAAAAATCTGAAATGGGTAAATGTAAATGTTAAAAATGCATCGTCAAAGGCGTCACAAAAATGTTCAAATTTTTTTGAAAAACTCCCAAAAAAAATCACTTTAAAGTAAAGAAACTCCAGAAACGGGTTGAAAAATTTAGCGGAAAAACAATCAAAAATGAGTGGGAAAACGCATTGTAAGACAATTTAAAAAAAATCTTCAAAAATGTATCGAAAACACACCCAAAATACGGTGCGCAAACGAGTGGGAAACATAAAAAACGCCTGTCGAAACGCACAACAAACATAATAACAATCTTTCTTTATTTCATATCAAGAAACATTTATTGAAAACGCTTCAAAAATGTGTCGATAATATTATAAAGATATTGTCGAAAAACGTTTAGAAAACTGGTCAAAAAGGCATCACAAACCGCTTGCTTAAAAAAGACTATAACCACGTCGAAAGCCTCGTCAAAAATTCTTCAACAATGCATAAAAAAAACCCATGAAAACGTAGCATAAAATTCCACAAAAACTTGTTTAAGAACCAATAGAAAATCTCGCCAGAAAAGTGGTGAAAAAAGCATAGAAAAGCGTCTCATAAAATTTCACAAAATGGTATCAAAAAATGCATAGAAAAACTCGTCAGAAACGTGTCGACATATGCACAGAAAAACTCGTCAGAGACGTATATAAAAACACGTCAAAAACTTGTTGAAAATTTGAAAAAAAATACATAGAAAAACTCGCCTAAAAACTCCTTGAAATCGTATCGCAAAATCCCTATAAAAACTTTCGAAAGCTCGTCAAAAGAACTCGTCAAAATCGTGCCAAAATGCGCATAGAAAAACTCGTCAAAATCGGGTTTCGTAAAAAACTCTTTGAAAAAATGTTAAATACAAAAACTCGTCCGAATGATCCAAGCAACTACTTGAAATTGTGTCGAAAATTCCCCAAAAATCGTTTAGAAAAGCACGTAAGGAAACTCGTCAGAAATGTGTCGAAAATGCATCGAATAAAGCATCGAAAAACAAGTAAGGGACCACCGCCTGTGTGGAATAATATTATATTTTTAAAAAATTCCACCCAAGGCGGTCCTTCGAACCAGATATGAACGTTGATGGTTCAAAAGGCAATACATCAAAAGCCGTCACTGTAAATTTCAAAACTTCCAAACATGTCGACTCCGCTACCATGAGAAAAAGATTTAGAAAACATATATTAAAGGTTATGGTGACAAAGTCACGTTTGTAAATTCAGGGATAATTTTCAATGGACCAACTTCGTCAAAAGAAACTTTTAAAGAAACAGGTTAAGTGTTTGGTTGTTCCATAAAAAAAAACCATACATAAGAGATCCCAATGGATCAATGGACCTCCATCCATCCTACCGCAAACAGATGTAACTCCTCCAACATGCATTTGGACAGGAATACTAATTAAGCGGATCAACTAAAATTAATTATAACTAATCAATTGGTTGGGCCAACACAATACCCATGACGTAATTGCAGAAGTAGATGAAAATAATTAAATTTCTGTTGGTTTTCCGCTGTTAATTTGACACCGCTTCAAATTACCTAATGGAAATTGGCTTTATTAGAAAATCCGAGCACCCAACAAACTGGCTGAGTGGTGGCGATGGCACATGAGCAGAGTGTAGGTTAACTAATTAATAAACAATTTCAACGGGATCTGACAGGTGCCCATCATGCACACGGTTAGGGATTTTCGATTGTGTTTCGTTGGTTTTATCGCAAATCGTTTGATGATACGAACGCGAACGACTCCTTAATGTATCAGTGTCACATTATGCGGTAAATCTCAAATGAACATGAAGATTTATCTAACACCCGTCTCTCAATCTTAATTTATTCACCGGCACCGCACATCAGCTAGTTCAAACAATTTGACTCCGACACATTACTCATGCCCCTCTGCAAGCGATCCCCCCATGAATACAATAGTAGCGAGAGCAAAATAAAGAACGACAAAGACCCTAAATTTTATACGCATACCTATGGTAAAGGTAAGAGCTAGAGCAATACCCTCCTAGCAAATTACCACACGATAATAAATCACCCTTAATCTTTTTAACTTTTTTTTCAGCTGCTGTTGGTTCGTTCTCTTCCCTTGTGCCATTCGTTTTAAAACTTTAACACAAAATACTGCTCTCAAGGATCTGCTCCCCGATCGTCCGCACCTCCCAGGATGGACATTAACAAAGGCGCCGAGGAAAGGTACTTGCATACGTTTTTCAAAATGAATGCCTCCTTCCTTCCCGCCTTGGAGCAGGCCAACAAGTATAAGAAGAAGAAGAAGAAAAATGATTAAAGACAAGAAAACAAAGCCACAGACATAAAAAGGGCCAAAGCTCAACAAGGAAGGGCAGAGGAAGCTCTGCAAAAACGGTCCAATAATAACAGCAGACAGTGCACACAAACGCAACCAGACAACGGGAAAAAAGTCGAAACAAACTTTTTCCATTATCAGAGTCTATGAAATTTTCATGCTAACACATGATAAAATATGGTAATTTATAGCCGGACGCTAATGGTGCACCCTGCCAGTAGCCCTGCTTGGCCAGCCATCCCTTTGGTATTGGGAAACCACCACAGATGGGGTGTAAATATTTAACGAAGCTTAGCACGGCGTTATCGCAGCTACCTGGCACAGGAGCTACTCGCTCTCTACTCACCAAATAGGGACCGACCGCATACAATTTTTGAATATTTGCATAGCATGCATACCTGATTTGGCCAAAGGCAAACCAGAAAGCACTGCTGAGGATTATTATACTCCGAATGTCAACAACAATATGATACGAACCGCTTTGTGATATATCAGTGGCTTTGTTCGTTCGTTCAACGTATTACATGGGAGCGAGTGTGCTGTGCTGGTGATAGGAGAGGATGCAGTCGCAGTGCCTGTGCCATGTGTGTGTGCTGGATACTGGATTTCACATAATCATCTAGGTGCGGCTGTGGGAATGAATGAGTATTCGTTTTGTTTGTCACGTTAATTTGAAAGGGATTTATGAAATAATGTTGGTCCTAGTTGGTCTGAGATTTGTTACTGTTTACAATAACACCTGGACCGGATGTCGCAGTTAGGCGTAGCCTATCTATCTTTAGTCTTTTGTTTGCTGATTGGTATTAAGCAAAGAACGTTGTAAGTCAGGCCCAGGCTTTGCTCTGTCTGTTGAGTTAGATCTAAACTTCATTATTTGGTGAAATTCATTGTTGATGCTTCCGGAGCTTTAAAGCTCAATCACCCTTAGCTGTTTTTTATTAGCAGTTATGATCCATATAGATCATCGATTACATGCACTTACAACAACAGCACATGATCCTGCTTCTCATCGAGATCACGAATCATGATCTAAAAACTATTTCTACTATTTCCGACTAGGTGGCTTATTTTATTTTTAAAAATTGGCGTGCCTGTAAACGATAACCACACAATCAAGTTGCCAGACTAAAAAATGGAACACAAAAAATCAATTGTTTTTTTTCGCATTCGAATAAACTGCCTGTCCGTATTCCGAGTTATTTTGTTTTTTCTCGTTCTATAAAGGTCAAACATTTGAAAAACAATTAAATACCTAGGTACATGTTCGATATTTATTTCTAAAACACTTATTAAACAAAACAATTTTTATGAAATGCTTAGAAATGTTTTGCTGGTTTGGATCTGGACACCAAAAAAACATTTATGAAATGTTTCACAGTTGCCCAATCGTGATGGGAAATAATTTTTGTTTTACAAGTATCCCTGCAGAAAGTGAGCGCGGTTCTTCGATTATTATTTGTTTTTAAATAAAAGAAAAATGCCCAGAAAAGCTTGGAATAACTAATGGGAAAGTGATTCATTTATACGATTATTCGAATTAAATCGCGTGTCGCGTGATTGCCGAGACCAAAATTACAAAAATAAAAGCTTCACTCGCTGCTAATAATCCCACCAAATTATTCTCTTTCAGAAATCTCTTATAAATGTTTATAAAATCTGTCCGACTTGCTTCAGAAAGAAACATTTCATAAACATTTCTGAAATCTTTCGGTGGTCTGGAAACACCTTAATATGCCAAGATAAGCTCAAACGTTAGCAGCAAAATATTGTAGGTACATGTGTTGCATATTTGAACATAAAATACTAAATTTGTTTCACAAAAATATATTTGAAATGAAAAATTATGGAAATTTGATTCAAATATGGTAACACCCCCGACATTTCAAGTGAAATGACATCTGCCTTGTGTGACGTCACGTTGAGAAGAATATTTGCAATATGGCTGGTGGCAATATGAAGTTTGAAATACCTTGTATTATTTGTTTTGTTTTTGGAAGCAACTGTTGCCACAATTCCAAAATTAATCTGATTCGGATCAAATCACGCTGATAATAAAAAACAGCTATTATTACCTAGAGCTATGATGGAACCGCCTATTAATATGCAATGAATTCTTCTTTTTTATACCCTCCACAGGAAGGTATATTCACTTTGTCATTACATTTGTAACGCCAAGGACCCCATTGTACAAGGTGGCGCAAAAATAACCTTCCGATGTTTTTTGGCTGTAATTTAAAAAAAAATTAAAAACTTTGATTCTTCTTGTGGATTATTTTTATTTGGTCTTTTAATTTTTTTTACATCAAGTCGAGAATATGATGTCATGTAAATGGCCGCCGCCACAGTTGATTGTCATTTGAGCCCTTTTTATGGCATTTTCCATCACTTTGGCCAAAACTTCCGGCGATAGGTCCTTACATTCTTGACGGATATTGTCTTTAAGAGCTGCAAGAGTCTGAGGCTTGTTGACATAAACCCGCGACTTCAAAAATCCCCACAAAAAGAAGTCTGGAGCGGTCAAATCAGGCGATCTTGCTGGCCAGTGCAAATCGCCAAAATGGGAGATTAGGCGCCCGGGAAATGCATCCTTCAGCATATCGGTTGTGGCACGTGCAGTGTGTGCCGTTGCACCGTCCTGTTGGAACCACATGTTTTCCAATCCCAATTCATCAAGTTGCGGCAAAAAGAACTCGTTGATCATTGCTCTGTAGCGCTCACCATTCGCGACGTCTTCGAAGAAAAAAGGTCCGATGGCTACAGCAGGAATATTCTCTGCAGAACGGCTACTCCGGGGTCTGCCACGCCTGGCAGCATCTCGTGTTGTGCCAGTCTCTTCGAGGCGAGCGGCTAAACGTCGCAGTGTTTCACCAGTAGGCGTTGGACGGCTAGGAAATCTGCGACGAAATTCACGTTGTGCCAAAGTCACCGACCGATTATTGCTCAACTAAATAGTCACCAATATTCCGCGTTCTGGAGCAGTGTAACGTAACATTGTCTATTAACGTGTATTTCGCATGTGTTTACTACACAAATGTCAAAACAGAACTGACATTAGGGGCCAATCGCAAAATTTATAGCATTTTCTGATAGGAGGATTACTTTTGCGCCACCTTATTTAAAAGAGTGCTTGGTGTACTAGGGTTCAAATTATAAGAACTTTGAAAGGATTATGTGCTATCTATCGGATATTGCGATATTTACTTGTATGGCAATTATTTATTCTTGTTTTTTAAATCAAAAAAAGTTACAATTTAATTCTACGTACAGTACTAAAATGTAGAAAAAAAAAGTATTAAGGTTTTGAAAAAATATATTATAAACAATAAAAACTTTTCATACCGAATTATAGTAGATAGCCTTGTTAGATTAGTACGTGACTAAAATGTTTGATTTTGCAATTTATATGCAAATTGATTTGTAAATAATTTTAATTTATACAGCCTAATAAAAATGGAATTTGAATTGTTATTCGTAACTATATCACCCATTTTTGATAAAAGGCAGTGTCAAAGTGTTAGAAACATATTGATTATATATTCACTGCAAGCAAATTAACTGTCAACCATCAAAATTCAAATTTTCCTAGTGAACATGCCCAAACCAGTTTTCCAGATTATTTGAAAATTTTATGAATTTTCCGCCATCTTCCGGGTGAATGTACGAATTCACTTATATTTACTAGTATACAAGTGAGAATGTATGCGTGACTTCATGAGGCAGCCGCCTTTCCACTGGAAGGATATATATCTCTGTATTCCATTATCTTTGATATGAGTGCGCATAAATACAGCAAGGAGCGATAAGGTTTAGTTTAGCTAAAAACAGGAACTATCAAATCGCGCCACACAATTTGGTAAGCCCAATGCTTTATGTTGAGAAGTCGAACAAGACATTCCTCCAAACTCAACTCTAAAATTTAATTTCAGCACCCCCTTTCCATGAGGCAGACTTCGTCATTTATAATTCCAAATCAAATCCTTGAGATGAGTGTAAAAATAATTGAAACGGAAATAACGAAATTTTAGAATATCTCTACCTCGCCATTCGTTGCTCTAGACGTCAAAAGAATAATTTTCCTTTTCTATGAAATCACCTTAGAGCACTCTTATGCAGTTTACATCTGCACTCGTTCAAAACGCATTGATACTGTCGACTAACACTCACTCAGCATGAAGATAAACTACATGAAAGGCACGCTATAGCAAATATTATGAAACTGATATTCAATGGCGCGAGAAAAATTCAAGTGACTCGCTGCTTGTATGAGTGTACTCACCTGCACATCCTAAGAAATGTCTTTCGCATATAACAAATTTTTAGATGCGCTTTGAATTTTATCGAGTGATATTTTCCAGAAAAAAAAACCGATTAAACTTAAGCGTAAAAAACTGTGTCGCCTTCAATTCCAATTAATGGCACGCACCCCACATCGCGGTGGTACTCGCTACGTCAATTGAGTCCTTAAGTGCGATATATACGAAAGATTTTCATTCGATTTTTTGTGCGGGAGCTACATAGCGCCACATGTACTTGTTCACGCGGGAGATTGTTCACCAAATAGCAATGTATTATGTACGAGTGTGTACGGAGCGCCAAAAAGTATTAACGACACGGCGTCTGCCGAAACTGAAATTGGAAACCATTCTATACTCGCATACTCCCGCTCGTATGTGTACTTAACGTTGCAATCCAATCATTAATTTTAATGAACGAGAAATTGAAGATGTGTACCTATAGGTGGTGTACCCAACATCCCAAGAGCCGCCAGGATACTCTGGCGCCTGCGATTGCGAGTCATTTAATCTAATGCCTGGGCTGTTGGAATTATTATTCCGCCGTATATACTCGTATGAATCATGTAATCATGGCGCAAAAGGAGCGGAGATGTTGCCATAGCGTTGTCAGCCCGTCAGAAGTTGGATACTTTATCACTATGGTGAGATTTTATGATGAGGAAGGAAGTATGAAGTGGGGGCGGGTATCTGATGATGATTGTTATTGATCCAAATGTTGATCCAAATTTGTTTTCTTTTGTCAAATAACCGCGCACAGGGAAGAGGAGAAGTTTTTGCGTCATTTCTGACCCACACGCGTGACGCAAGTTGTCATGAACTTGAAGTGTCATTGCTTTTCTTGCGATGTGGAAAAGTTAAGTTTGTTATATTTTCTTTGGCAAATATAGGAATTGGGAAATTGCTTACTAATAATAATAAGGTGAAAGCCATCACTGGAGAACTACTTTCATTAATTGATCGCTGAAAAGGGTAATGGGAGCCAGTGCCGGACCAACCATTTGTGCAAGATGTGCAAATGCACAGGGCGCTTGCGCATCCACTTACATTTTACAAGAGAATCTAGTTCAAAAATCTCAAAACAAAAAATACCTCAATAAAAAAAAACCCATTGAAAGTCTACCACCTGAGTTGTGTGGAAAGGACGTATGCATGTGTGCAAATATGGAAAAGGGCACTTTCTGTAAATCTTGCACAGGGTGCTATTTTGGCTGGAGCCGGCACTGATGGGAGCTATGGTACCTAAATAGGTATGCGTAATTTATACTGTCCGCGATACTAGTCATCATTTTTAGTGTCCAGGATACATTTTTCGAACTCACAATGGCGAAATTTTCCATACAAAATTGCATATTGTGACCTTCAAAATATATAAGGGGAAGGTTAAAAATGATTATTGGTAAGGTCCTCTATCTACAAATATTGAAGTAGCACCCATACAAAAAAAAATAAATAAAGTGCACGGCTGGGTCGAACGTAACTTTCTCGTTTATCAAAATTGTGGGTGCAAATAAATTGGGAGTTGTCTGATTGTATAAACTTCAAGTTTTTGGATTTATTTTTAGGGTGCATATTCAATACTAGCGTGTTTTTTTGAGCTTGGATCTCAGCAAAGCAAAGTAAAGTAGGATTTTCAGCATGCGATTACAACAACTACAACAGAGTCTCGAAGTGTCAAGTAGAGCGTAGTTGTGTACTGTTTGGGTACTCATTTTTGGGAAATATTTATAACACGTCAATATTAGAATTTTTTGGGAAAAACTCAGTACGGGATCTTATTGAGAATGCTTATATTATCCTTAATATGTATTTTGGTCAAAATCGTTAGAGTGGTTTGTATAAAATTTGGCAGTTATAATTATTGCAATGCTTGGTTTAAAAAATACTATTGCTTAACTATATAGCTTGAAAACGAGTACAAGTTATTGTTCGGGATGTAAGCATTACTTGGTTTTTAAAGTTTTTTTTCGAAATCGAAAGTGGGGTGTTAGAGATATGAGGAGTTTTTAAAATTAGCGTATACGGTGATTCGAATTGAAAATCAAGGACGCAATAATTTTGGAAACATCAATTTTACTCTAATTTTGCATTTTGATCAATATTGTTATTGCCATTTTCAGGTAAACTACAGAAAACTAAATTATCAAAAACGACTTTTTTCAAAAATTCACTTTACGATAATACAGAGAAAAACTGAGTTTGACATTAAGTTAGAAATGACCATATTACCCTAGGAATTAATTTTTGTTACAATCGTTTGGACCGTTTTCGAGATATGTCCAAATCTCAAAAGTACCTACCTACCTACCGTTATTTGATTTTTTTAGCGGAAAACTGAGTATGCAGTTATGTTTACCTCACCTACTCAATTTTTGTTGAAATCGTTAGAGCAGTTTTCGCACAAATCAAACTGGTACGAACATTTTGTATGGGAAGTACCACTAATATTGAGGTTGCCATGCAAAAAAAAAACCGGCAGCGAACTGAATGCCGCCAAACATTAAATCCGAAGTTTGAACGAAATCCGTTCAGCCGCTTAGGCTGTAGGCCTCGGGACATACAGACGGACAGACGGACAGAATTTTGCGAACCGCTTTTTGAGTTCGCCTATCATCGTAATGTCAGAATTGATTAACATCTCGAGTTCGAAATTTTGTACGAATACAATAGGTATCTTTATTTACTACCTACCTACGTAAAGTTAAAAATCAAAGTAGAAAAACAGACAGGCAAATCGAAGTTTTTTTGGAAGAAAACTCAGAAATGGTGGGTATTTTATTTATTTTATTTTTACATGATATTTGAAAACAGACAGTATACAGTGAGCGTCATTCACTATATGATGAGCGTTCATTATATCGATCGATTTTTCATAATTTTTTTTTTTTTTTGTAAGAATGTTTTTATATAATGTCTTTATTTAATGTTAAATTTAATAAGTAGATGATGGGTCTGCCATTTAAATACTTCCAGGGTTTTTAATACAATTTAAATATAAGTTCGAGTTATCGGCTAGCAAAGTGTGGGCACCATTCGCTATATAGATGTAATAATTTAAAACTGAAAAGCGTTCGTCTTATCGCAAATTCGCTATATCGGATATTCGTTTTAATGTAGGTCCACTGTATTTTGGATACGACTAAGGTCCGACACTGAATTCTTGAAGATTTTTAGTAAGGCCCATCGCTTAGCTCATAAAAAACCGTGTCTTTTTTCTATATATAAAAAAAAAGAGCTGATATCAGAAACATGCTTCTAAGAAACATTCGCATATAAGAAACGAACCTTCATTCACAAAATCTACTATTTGGAAAGAAAATCACTTGGAAATAAGAAAAGTGAATTTTTTTATGTGTATTAAATTATTTTTCTTATAAGGATCCGTTCTTTTCATATAACCAACTTCGTTTCTTATATCAGTTGTTTTAATATAAGAAATTTTGTTTATATTTTATTTTTTTTAATTTTAAAGGTTTTTCGTTCAGAAAGGTTAAAAAAAAAAGGATGAAAAAAGAAGTCCTATTCCGATCTTGATTTTTTTTTTTCTTTTTAATGAAACATACTATTAGTTATTACCAATATAATTGTAATTCAAATTGAGGTAAAAACAAATTCTTTCAAGTTCAACTATATACATAAGATAAACAACTTTGAACTTTTTAGCAAAATAAATTTTTTAGTGTGAGTCCGTAGTCCAGGCGTTCAAAAAGAAGTGAAAATGACTCTAAATCGTTCCGAAGGTAGCTGCACTCAGTGATGCCAGACTTATCGGACTAATTTGCCCACGACTGCTACCAAAAATACCCAAAAATGTTCTTTTTACCTATTTTTTGTTGTTTCTGAGAGATAAAAAATTCCCTTTTTCGCCCTTTTAGCTTATTTTGTAAGGCTAAATACCAAAGAAATGGGTACACGATCTGGCATCACATGACTGCACTACGCGACTTCGACCAGAAAATAGTGTGTCCATTTTAGAAAGCATTTTAAAAATGCCTCCTTTTTTATGAAGTCAAAGTTTGCAATTAGTAATATGCGTACTACATTTATAATACTCTAATCTCTACTTATTAGCCGATTTTCAATATTAAGACCTGACATGCCAAGGACTGCGCTCGTTTGACCCTGTTGTGTCTGTTTAATTTGTTGAATTTGTTGATACTGTTCTATGAAATGAGAGCCACCCGGCCGCAACTAATATTTGAAGCGCTTAGAATAAGAAGGGCTTAAGCGACATTTTCAAACATTTGAGTATCTATCTACATAAGCAGATTTCAAAGTTTCTTACCTACAACTTTTTGATAAAAAAAAAAAATGTATATGGCCAATTTAAACGAAATAAAACGCAAGTGCTTTTAATGTTGGTAATCTTTTGTATCGAAAAGGAAGGATTTGCGGAATATTTACATTTTTTTGTACTCAACGCCTTCGTCCACGAACTTTGTTATATTATTGAGTACTTTTTTTTTATATATAGGTAAAGGTCTTGAGCGACATTTTGAACTCTTGTGACTTACTTATATTTTTTGTTTGCTTTCCTCAGGACCTGCTGAAATTGCATATAAATAGAACTATGGATGCTTTATGCTCTACCGGAAAATAAATTTTATTTTTTAACTATTTTAATTTTTTAACTTTTGCCCAAAAAAAATTGTTCGAATTTGTTCTCCCTTGGCATTAAATCATGATTTTTAGTTAGAATTTTTTTGCAGGCTCTGTTTTCGAGGTAGCATTTTCCAATATAGAGTTTGTGCATTTTAAAAACGCGTAGGAGAGGTGAAAGCTATTTTCTGAAAGTGTTCTTATTTCCTTCATCAGGAAACTGATCAATATTTTATATATTTTCCATAAAGGTGTTAAGTTCCCACATTGGAAAAGCATCTTCATGTAAGAAATAAATTAAAAAAGAATACGAGTACCTATCTTCGTTTCGCCCGACTGCTTGCATCTGAAGGGCTTAAGTGCGTTTAACACATTTTTCCAGTAAGTTTATTGAAAAATTGGTTGCATACTGCAACTTTTTCTTTGGCTAAATAAAAATTTAGAGGCGATAGAGAAGTTCTCATAAGACAGACATTTTTTGTTTTCATGTAGGACATCGGGAAGAAGACCAATTTAAAAAAAAAATCTTCTTTTTGTTTCTTTGTTTTGCTAATTTTTGTTTTGCATTGATGGCTCTGATGTAATTCGCATTGAAGACGAGGTAATGAAACCGATAAGTTGAAGGATCGAGAAAGAAATCTGTAAACCAACAGTAGCTAGTTGCAGCATTTATGAAAGAAAGCTCTACGTCATTTTATGCGTTTCTCTAGAGTTGCTTGGGACGTCCACTGTGGGATATTTCTCGCTGTTGGTGGAGGTAGGACCGCAACTACTTCTCTTGTAATGACGTCCATTTCCCTCGTAAAAAAATAAAAATAAATCCACTTGCAAATACATTTTTTTACTCAACTCCTCTTCATTGCGGGTCTCCTTTTTGTTGTTTTTTTTTTTTTTGTTGTGTCTGTGGTATTCTTAATGCAGTCTTTGATGCACTTGATGCACTTATAAATAGTTGAGGGCTGTCCCCTCGCTTTGCTTTGTCTTTCTTTCTCTGTGGTGGCAAAACTACTTCAAGCACTCCTTGAGCATGTCTGTGGATTTTTTCTTTGCATTCGTTTTTATATTGCCACCCTCAAATGCGTGAGTTGTCAAACGGTGAATATAGTAAAAGGGACACTGACTGCCATCAGACGTCTAGACGAACTTTTCCAATGCAAATGCGCGAACAGAGTGGAAGATCCTATTCATCTAAGACCGCGTATGCTTATTGTTTACACACAGCGGCCGGAGGATAGTCACCAATGAAGCCAGAGGTCATGAGCCGCAACGCAAACAGATCAAATAGGGAGAGAGCCCTCTATATGGATTTGGGACAATTTGTGTATTTCGCTGTTGGAATTTATATCCTCGACTCAATCTGATACAAGTTATGGACCATTTAACCAAGTTCTCGCCTTGATGTAATGAGAACGTTTTTATCGAGCAATTTTGCCGCAAATTAGGCCCGCAACGCTAATGGCATTAATAAACCTGCTCGACTATGGTGTTCGGGAACGGCCATTGGGCTTGGGGAGAATTATTGCCCCAATTGGTTGGGCGCACTCAATTATTTTCGATTTCGCCAAGGGAATCTCATATTCTGTGTGGCGCATGAGACCGGAAATGGGAAGTGTGACTTCTCAATTAGGGTTGTGCCATAAGAATCGAGGTTAATTGCATGGAAGAGCAATGGTGTGGCAAGTGGCTGGCAATATGTAACCGAGCCGTTAGTCAATCGATATGATTGCTCTTCTATTGGTGCGGTTCGGTTTAATTGGTTGCACAAAGCAGATTCTTGTGGTGATAATGAATTTAACGCATACTTGGGCTCACTAGTGGTGTATTAGCAATAAATTGGCTTGTTTCGCTCGCCAGAGGAGGAGAGCATGTCTGTGTACAAAATTTAGTTATTGCGGCAAGGGCGGACACTTTTGATTGAGTTTTGATGCGGCCGGGTGGCCCTTCTGAAATTAAGTTACACATCAAATGGGGGCTATACAAATTGTTTTGTGTGGAAAGCAGGAAAAGCTATTGGGCCGCCACTTTAAGGGGACTAAACCCGTTTGAGGAACACATTTTCCACTAGAAGGTTTTTGAAAGAAACAAGTTTGATGTACACAGGTAGCTAAAGTGAATGTAACTGGTCTGGGTTACTTTTCAGTTGATGTTATATAGCTTTGCAATCTTAAAAGATGTCACATATTGTGGTAGAGCCTGGTGATTACCAGCAATAATGAGCAAATATTTCCCAATGATGCCCAAACTGCGTTTGCAGGAAAACCAAGTAAACCAGAGACCGAAAATAACGTCTGCCTAAATAGAGCCGATTTTGAATTGATATATTTTTAAACGACTGGATCGATGAGAGAGAGGGAGCAGGGAAAATCCTATTGCTCTATTAGGTAGCAATCGCAGCTCGGTGTGGCAGGAAATTGAGTTAATATCACTTTTGGCACTTGGCCAGGAAGGCCGTCCTCCCGAGTTCGCCTCCGCACAGATCTAGTTTCGGTGGTAGGACTTCTTAAGTGAGTTTAACAATATCTTCTTAATAAGTCGGAAGATTGCGATGAAACAAAAATCAAATCCTGCTCCTAGTCCTATCATTTCTCAGAAATTCAAATTTGGCTCCGCAGTTTTCACGTGATCCACATACACTCATCGGCAAAAGTATTTTGACAAAACTAAAAGTTAAACTTTATGAATTCTAGGAGTAAAAGCACTGTTCCTGTTTCTGTTCTTTGTCACTTGGTGCTTTAAGTGAAAAAAAATTAATACACAGTTTGCCTACCTAATTAACATTCAAAGTATGACAATTTTTATTTTTAAATACATTAATTTAAATTTTCTAAAATGAATAAAATTAACTTTTAACTTTGGCATAATTATATTGACAAATAAGTTTCACTCAAAAACAAATTTTAATTTTAAAATGGAACAAAATGAAATGATGTAGGTATTTAATAAAAAAATATGTATCCACCTTTTGGCCTCGATAACTTTCTGTAATTATATTGGAATCGTTTCGACGAGTTTTTGCAGCATTTCTCCAGGTACTACAACTCCGTGTCAGAAAAACAGACAGTTTTCCTTCAATGCAACCTCAAACATATTCAATAACATTAATTCTTCGCCTCGGGGTGGCCACTTGCGTGTTTTTAGTTCGAAATCCCGTGAAAGTTAAATCATTATTTAGCTTTTGTGACAAGGAGCGTTATCCTATAAATGACTGCCCGATTAGTCTATCGCCAGATGGGAGTGCGTTATTGTTCGAAGTTTGTGCTGGATGATCGTTCCATCGATTGGAAGCAAATCTGCACAACCTTTGGACGGTATACAACTCTAAGACCCGCCACCGTGCTAAATGGTCTGAACGACTGCTGAATATTTTTTACGATATAATTGAGGCTCAAATAAACTCGCTTCCGCACAGAAATAATTTGAAGATCAAATCGAGAAAAATAAGCGCAGAATCCTCTAGTTCGTCTAGTTTTAGAGCTTAGCTAAGGATTAACTAATTCACGGCATTTTATTCGCAATTCTAGAAACTGTACGAAGTGAAGATATTGACCCTCAAAAGTCGTGAATCAAAACTTTTCATTATCAATAATGCGGTCAAACGAGAAAAACATATTGCCATAACCGATCGCAATTTGAAACAAATAGTTATCAATTTGTTATTACATGGATTGTAGATTGCAAAAACAATTCGTAAATTACCACTTTTCTGTTGCAAATTACGATTTCGTCCCTTAGCAAATTACAACCATTTAGTCTTGAATTGCAACTCAATAGTGTTGATTTGCAAACTAACTACCCCTTTGGTAGATGTACTAAATACTTCAGAAGTTGCAATTTACAAAATTTCAATCGTAAATTGCAACTTATTTTTATGATTTAGCAATTTACGATTTTCGAGTGGTGATTTGAGGCGGCACAGTATTAAATTGAAAATGTTTTATCGTGCAATTGAAGGTGCCAGCGTAAGAACCGGACAACTCCACTTTTTCAAAATGTTGGGAAAACTGCAAAAAACTGACTGAAAATTCGAAAACAAGTATTTTGACAAAACAAAAATTTATTTCACATAAAAACAAAATAAACGTATTTTTCGTAGATGTCTTGTTATTGCACCAAGCGATGCGGAATTTTTTTTATTAACAATTTTGCATTTAAAAACATATTTTGAGGAAAAGTAGAGTTGTCCGGTTCTTCAATTAGAAAACTTTGTTCTCAATTTGCAACTTATATCTTGTGATTTACAAATCAAAATTCATAGTTTTATTAATTAGGTTATTTTCGAATACATATTTAGAGTCATATTTTATAATTATTTTTCCTCCTTATATCCATGAGAGTCATACGACGCCACATCGTCCGGAGACAACGGGATTTGTCTAGGGTGGTTTTTCAGTCTATGCTGAATTGTAGCCACTTTATTTTGTTTTCGTAGGTAAATACGGTATTATTCTTATAGAAAATTTATCCGAATCGAGTTCAGCTATATGCGACTCTGACTTATCCTTCAGATATTCGTTCTTTCAGCATAATTCTGCATTTTAAGCTCGAGAATTTTAGGAGTTTAACTTGGATTCTTAACAAACTTCCATAAAAATATATCTACTATCGTTCTACCTTCTTCGGTACGGGAGGTAAATTTTGATCAGAGATCGTTCTTTTGTGATTATTGGTTTGAATAATAACAGTTCGCTTCGACAAATTTTTGCAATCACTGAGTAAAAACTGTAAACAGGTAATCGGTAGCCATAAGAAATTATTCGACTTGAAAAGCGACTTGCGGTTCTGTCAAAATGCCAATTACATACCACAACACGGAACATTCAAGTGAGAAGGCTTTAAGAACCTGCTTCCTGTCGCCTTTGCGATCACATCATTTCCCAAATTTCACCTCGACCTCCGCCAATCCATTGACCCTTCAAAAGCCTCGATCTTCCGGCAGTCACTCTTTATCACCAGGGGCAACCGCCACAAGGAGCTATCGGCCTTGAGCCAACCACCACGTCACCAAGCTCCCCTTTGACTGTCGCATCGCCAGTTGAAAGCACACCCCCTTAAACATTTTTTATGTTAACAAACTCAGTTCTGTGAGACAGTATAAAACTTTGACAAGCAACTGCTTCGAATAAAAGACCCGTCCGTCTTCCCCCTCAGTGCCTTATCGAATGAAACTTTTTCATGCATTTCATTGCACTGACGTCCATTAAAAATGCATAACCGGACCGAAATTCATTTATATTCACTGCGCTCTACTTGAACACCAAGCGCGGCACGGTACATCATCCAAACTGATGTAATGTATCATTTTGCTGCTGTCCGCCAGATTCCCTGTAAAGACTTTTAAACTCCAAACTTACTTAGGGAAATATTATTCCAAGGACGACAGCGATGACGCTTTCCGCCAACCTTTCTGTATATATATAGCTGCGCAGCTGGGATATTTGCATTTTATGCTAATTGCAAGGATTCCCCCGACACCAGCGCACAGCTCCACGGGTGCGAGCCATGTTCGCGCCGAAAATAACTCCAAAAATAAAGCAACCCTTTGCCTGGGGGATAAGGATATTATCAGCAAGAGTCGGATGCCATTTAATATAACCACTTGTCGGGAAGCAACGCGTTTAGAATCTAATGTTTTGCAGATACCTCAGTCCTCCACACAAAAACATTGAGATCCTCTGTGGCTGTGTGCTCCTTGGGCTGTCGCAGTAAACATCAGAAGGTCGTCCGTCGTCATTGAGTCGTGGCGTGCTTTTCGTTGGGCGTCCCTTGTTTGCTGAGTTTTAATTTTCACTGGGGGAGAACTTTTTGACAGCCGCGATAATAACAGTTATTATTAATAGCACCATCGCCAGCGGCATACCTAGTTACGGTTGGTATACAAAATATTCAACTTTTTCTAAGACAGCAATGAAATTTTTGGCCCTTAATCCGGCCACTTATACAGCATTCCCACTGTGTCACTGTATAATATGACGGAGCGAATGTCCGATGGCGGTAGACAGCTGGAGCTGAGAGACAAACGCGTGTTTGTGTGGGGCAGTAAAAATGTTAATTGCACCATTGGATTGGGTTTGTGTAATAAAATACCGGCCGGCGGATGATTGAGAGCCTCTGCGGGGGTGGAATATTATTTCCCTGCACGTTTTTCATCTTCTACGTGTTGGCAGGTAGTCCAGCATTCCACTGCAGTCTGGCTTAAGTTTAAGTTTGTCACCTCCCCACCTACAAGGGAGAGCTAACAACTCAATAGCTCCTTTGATCTTCGAGTGCATGAGAGGTATGTCTGAACCGTTACAATGTACCAACGCACACAATGCGATAGCCTGATACCCAAGACCAGCCATTAGTACACACTCCTGTGAGTTCGAACATTCCATCTGGTTGGCATAAATTATAGAGAATCGGTTAACCCGAATCAAATCGGCAAGCACCTGCTTTCGGTAAAGGGTACCTAGGCATATGCAACGCCACACCCCTGGCCACATGTAATATTCAACGGGGCAAAATTAAATCTTAATTACCGCATTCACTTTGCAATAATACCCGAATGCTAGAGCAAGGACACAGGCACACAGGACGTCAGCAGGCGAATTCTCATAATTTTCCTCAGCCACAATCACGCACACATGTCCCAGGACAGCCCCAGCCCTATACCTAAGCCAGCGAAATGGTTTTCACACCTCAATGAAAATTATGAGATAACTAGAATATGATGGAACTGCCTGGGCCGCTCTTAATCTCCACCAAAATGGCGCGGCGGGGCCGACGAGTGTATACTGTATACTGTATACATATACACCTTAAATTAATTTCAGTTGAATAACAGCGGGAGGTGCCTTAGTTTTCTATATTCATAGCCCATCCTGCGGGGGGTGAGATACCAGGCAACTGGGATGTCCGTCGAGGGGTTCGTAATGTTTGTTGGGGGTCGCAAAAGTATGCAGGTAATGAAAGGGTAATTACAAACACTGAGGAGTTGGAAATAAGTTTGCCACCAGAAATCTGCGAGTTGCGAGGAGGACTAGAAAAATTCCAGAGGAACTCGGGTTTGATGTTAAAAATTAAAAATCCGGGCATAACTATCGTCTCAGAAGGTCGAAGTTTGCGGAGCTTATGACCATAGCAGAAGTCTCTGTACCTGAAGACAAAATCAACATGCAACTGGCTGACCAATTTCAACGAGAATATTCCATTCGTGGACACTTTTTAAATTTTGTGTTAAAATCGACTCATTTTTGTCGAAAAACTCTGGCTTTTTCTAAGCCATTTTTAAGCACGGAATGGATCGTTTTTGACTCCAAACTTCCTTTCGAAAATTTCGCAGTTTCTTAATTCCTCCATTTGTTTTTTGTATGGCTCGTGCTTCAAATAGATCCATAAAATTAAACAAGGAGTCGGAAAGAATCAAGGAATCTGCGAGGTGTGACTTTTTAGTTGATGAGTTCAGCTTTCCGTTGATAAGTTCCCAGAGCACCATTACTGTCGTTTTTAAAGCTATTTCTGTAGCTCCACCTTTCTGGGACCATACTGGTAGAAGGAAATATTTATCTATCATGAAAATTGCTCTGGATCAAGGGGAACTCAAACCTCTCTCAATTGAGTCTTACAGCGGAAACCTCTTCAGATCAAAATCCATGGAAACGATCTTTTTACGTTTTCGAAATGAACAGTATACCTCGCCAAGTACGATGGATGCATCCCGACAAGTACGAGTATTCGACATAGCATCACAGTTATTAAATAAATATAAAAAGAAGTTGGCGCAACAGGTCCGTAGGGACGCTAGGAGTGGTCACAGATTGAGGGGAAAAGCGCCAATTTCGGCGCTTTTTCAATGAAAAAGGGGTAAACGAGGGGAAAGCTTAAAAAAGGGGAAAAAATAAAAAATTTCTTTAAAACTTAATTGTATTTCAAATATATTTCAGAGTTTACTCAGAATGAAATGTTCACACTGAATATAAAAGAAAACAGCCCATCGAAAGTCTACGTAAGAATTTTTTTGTATCTGAATGCATTCACTTGATAAAGTTTTTATTGTATTTTAGGTTCTTATAGGATTAGCTAACTGATCCTTGCATAATTTGTATATTTTTATGTTGTAGCTTGTTAATAAAGACAGTTATAAAACGACTTAAATTTTTTTTTAATTTTTCATATAAAAATCAAAGCTAAATTTCACAGGAGAAAATAAAGGGGAACTTTTTTCGAATTTAAGGGAAAATGATTGTCTTCTGATAAAAAAAAGGGGAAAACAGTCTTCACAGTCTGGGACCACTGGACGCTAGGACTAGCTTTTTGCAATCATTCGTTTTATGCGAGTTTTTCATTTGATTATTCAATTGTCAGGCGGTAGAAAAATTCCCCCCATGTAAATTTGAAAAACCCCTAAATTTGTCTATTTTTTCCAATAAAAAACCTACATTTTTTTGTAATTATTTATTTTTTTTTAAATGCTTTATATGCGACTTAAAAGTAGGAACTACAAATTAGAAACGCAAACATGTGAGTTTTTTTCTAAAACCATCTTCTTAGAATTTAAACAGCACTTACGCAACTTAGATAAAACTCTTTTTGATAAAATTTACAGATGAGGTGGTGCTTAAATCCGGAAATATATTTAGGGAACTACGACAAAAAGCTATAACTTATTCCTAATGAAACTGGCATTAGCTTTCTTGAAAGACTTGTTTTGTGTATAAACGAAAATTGGTTCAAAAATATTCGAACAAATAATTTTCAGTGACAAATATAGCTTTTAAAGGGTGATTTTTTAGCTGGTTTGGTTTTGGCAACACTGGTTTTGACAGCTGACTTGTGTTTAGTACCTTGTGTCACTGTCAAACAGCTTCAGTTTGGTTTGCAATTTAACCATGGATCGTCTTACAAATGAACAACGCTTGCAAATTATTGAATTTTACTATCAAAATTCGTGCTCGGTTCGAAATGTTCATCGCGCGCTGCTTCCATTTTATGATCGGCATTCTCGACCTTCTGAGCAGTCTATTCGGAAGATTGTGACCAAATTTCGCACCAAATTTACTTTGTTGGACATTAAACCACCAACACGTTTACGTACTGTGCGTAGTGAAGAAAATATTGCGGCCGTATCAGCTAGTGTGACAGAAGACCGCGAAATGTCGATTCGGCGCCGTTCCCAGCAGTTAGGCCTTTGTTACAGCACTACGTGGAAAATTTTGAGGAAGGATTTGGGCGTAAAGCCTTTTAAGATACACCTGGTGCAAGAACTAAAGCCAGCCGACCTACCACAACGCCGAATTTTTGGTGAATGGGCTCTTGGAAAGCTGGCCGAGGATCCGCTTTTTTATCGAAAAATTGTGTTCAGCGATGAGGCTCATTTTTGGTTGAATGGGTACGTAAATAAGCAAAATTGCCGCATTTGGAGTGAAGATCAGCCAGAAGCATTGCAACAGCTACCAATGCATCCCGAAAAAGCCACTGTTTGGTGCGGTTTATGGGCCGGCGGCATTATTGGGCCATATTTCTTCAAAGATGATGCGAATCGCAGCGTTACTGTCAATGGTGAACGCTACCGAGCGATGATAACAAACTTTTTTTTGCCCGAAATGGAAGTTCTTGACTTGCATGATATGTGGTTTCAACAAGACGGTGCCACATGCCACACAGCACGCGAAACAATGGCGCAATTGCGAGGCGAGTTTGGTGAACAGTTAATTTCACGTTTCGGGCCGGTCAATTGGCCGCCTAGATCGTGCGATTTGACACCATTAGATTATTTTTTGTGGGGGTATGCCAAGGCTAATGTGTATAGGGACAAGCCCGCTTCGATTGACGCACTGGAAGCCAACATCCATGCATTCATTCGTGAGATACCGGCCGATATGTGTGAAAGAGTATGCCAAAATTGGACTCAGCGGATGGGCTACCTGAGACGCAGCCGCGGTCAACATTTGCATGAAATTATCTTTAAACAATAAATTGCAAGGTTCAAACTATCGATTCAAATAAATATTTCATTCATTTTTTCGAATTTTTTGTGTTTTTTTTTTAAAAAAAGTTCTAAACCTCTTAAAAAATCACCCTTTATTATTTAAGAGCATTTTAAAATAACGCACACATTTCTTTCATCCTCAATCGTCATGCTCAATTTTGAATCATTTGATTGTGAAGAGAACAGAGCGAACAGAGCTACTACTCAGCGTTTCTTAGGTTCGCAGAATGTCTATTTTTCTGCGGAAGCACAACGGATATGATAATGAAATACAAGTCAAATAGAACTTTAAAAAACCCTAGATCTCCTCCCAGATTTCCCCCTGTTGACCAAAAAAAAATCCCTTAACTTGGAATAAAACTCCCAAACTGGCAACCCGGTTTCCGGGTTAACCATCTATATGCGTTACCTGCAATTACAAGCATTTTTGGGTGAAATGTTTGCCAATGGAAATGGAATCCATGAAAGAGTTTTTCACGGCTCTCTGAGCCTTTGGGCTACAAGGTTGGGAGGGACGCAATATTCGACCCCATCTAAGGATCTAAGTTGTACCGTGTAGGCTATGCGTAGCCTCGGTATTGCCAGATAGTAGAGTCTTTCCGTCTTTAACTATTTCTATTTTGGAATTAAACTTGCATAGCAAACCTTTCTAAGCTTATTTCAACAGCTCCCAAGACCTATCCAAGATCCGGTTCCATACCTATGGGCATAACAAAGCACGAACTAAAAACAGTTTTAGTTTTGATGCGGCTTTTCAAGATTTCTGGACTTTTTGCACATACAGTCGAATCCCTCTAAGTCGAACCTCCTTTAACTCGAATTTTTCGACCCAATTTTTGCATTTTTTTCAATTTTGTATAGAACAGTCATCCTCTAAGTCGAAATCCCGATAAGCCCAAAATCCCTCTAACTCGAACATATTCTTTTGTTCTTGACCTATTACAATATTCCTCCAAGTTAAATTTTTCACCTGAAAAAAAACAAAATCAAAAAAAAAGAAGATTTCTCTGCCGCAAGTGTTGCGTCGCGACGATACGTTGTGTTTCTACATACAATATGTATATGCATTTAGATATGTACATTAAACATACATATTCTACTTAAAAAATTAAATGCGCAACACTTGTGCTGTTGTTCTAGTTAGAGTGAGAGGAAAAAAAGTAAAAAAAAATGCAGGTGCCAAACATTTGTGTTGTTGGTTATTGCCTTTTTGAAATAGAATCATTTATTAAACGGGTGAACACGCTACTTTCACGTCGCAATCAAAAATAACAAATTTTTTGAACTAATTTTGTTCAAAAAGTACCTACTTTCCTATTTTTTACCTCAAATAAATTCGCTTAAAAAAAATATATAGTAAATCCCACTAACTCGAATTTTTGCAGAAATACCTCTAACTCGAACTAGTTTTTATCTCCCGTGAAAATTCAACTTAGAGGGACTTGTCTGTATTTACTGTCTGCTGGGTGCTAAAAATGACATTTAAATAAGCTTTGCATTAGCTCTCGTTACCAATCCGTGTATACCGCATAACTCCCACTGACCGGGGAATGACATCGTTCCCCTTTGGATCCTGTCATTGTGTCACGTGTAATTGTGGGCTTAAGTATTCCATTATTTATTATTTAATATTTATTATTCATTAAATTTATTTCATTAAAAAAAAAGTTATAACAAGTTTTTTAAAAATATTTTTAAAAGGAATGCAGCTTTTAGCTTTTCTCCTTGCCTGTAGTGCGTCAAAATATTCCACTGGCCTATCCGAATTTTGAACTTTCCTAATTGTTGCTTCACAAGACAGTTCGGAGACTTCCTTCGGACTTAATTTGTCACTGTGCATCACCTTCCCTATCATACTCTCTGTCACTCATCAAAAATCAATCTTATCTGCCCCTTTTCCGCCTGCACAACAGTTTAATTGTAGCAAAAACCCCTGAGCCTAAGTCCTTATCGGCGTCTAGATCTAGCATCCAACGTGCAACATAGCCACACGCCTTGAGGCTGCAACCGCAACAACTCAATTTACCAGGCTTTCCTGATGCATCTCGCCCGTCCCTCAACCCGGTAGCATTCATCGGATACTTTGTGATATTTCAATTTACATTTTATCTGCGAATCCTGCCTCCCGGGGGATATCCCCCCTTTCCAGGCTATTATCCTGGCCAAGCGCGCAGTGAAAAGCTGCCATTCAGTGCCGCACTTGTAAAGCCAGCCCTAATCCTCCGCAGGCACCAGCTACTTAGGAGAAGCATGAGCGCGGGAGGCGCACAACAACCACTTGAGTGAATGATCCTCCATAAAGAGTAGAGAGTCATGTGTCCTTTTTATTGGGCGTGCCAGCGTATCCTTGCGGTCTCTGTGTACTATCATACAAACATTGTAGAAAATGACAAAATATCGTTATCGTCGCTAGCACTATTCCCAAGAGTCCTAAAAATCCTTCCATTTAACTGTGAATTGGTGGGACATGTTTGCTCTCTTCTTGTTGTTGTTATTTTGTCTTCATACATGCACTATATGCATGCAGCTGCTTCGCTCCGAACAGGCTTGCGAGTCCTTGCGAAAATACAAGTACGACCGGGAATGGAAAACTCTGAAAGAAGATTTAACCCGAGGCTTCGCTTTTCATTTCCTCTTTAGATGAACATATCTATGAATAATAAATTTAAATAAACTTCTGCTGCCGTTCCGAGAGTCGGCAAACATGCAGAGAATATTAAAACTTCTCTCCACGGTCTCTATGGTGGGTGGTGGGCATCGTGTTTGTTTGTATGGGTTCAACAGATGAACTCGCATACTTGAGCGGGCGGGGGTCTGGAGTGGGATTGAAGTATCTTACGTGTCCTTTGACACAAAAAAGTTGGAGACGAAACCTGTTTGGCTTTGAACTTTTGTGCCTGTCATAAGGAAATGTGTACATTCCTTAACGTTGACAGTTTGATTCTTTGACATGATGGGATTCAAACAACTGGAATCAAGATGTTGATGTAGGTAGATTGAAAAGTTTTTCTCTGTTTTTATGTTGTTTTTTTTTTTTGTACGAATGACTCGATACTTTGGCAACCAAGTTGGCGGCAATGGTACGATCGTATTTGCAGTCTTCGAAGTTTTGCCTTTAGAGCGAATTTGTGAAAGGTACCATGGAGAATGGAGACAGACAACGGGAAAGCTCCAATTTTGGCGCTTTTTCACTGTAATAGGGGAAAACGAGGGGAAAGCTTTAAAAAGGGGGAACAATTAAAAATCTCTGTAAAACTTATGCCGAATTCACAATGTCGCGTTGAACGCGTGTGTGCGTCGGCGCGCTTTGACACGCTTTATCGAAACTTTACGATTTGAAATGCCAAAGCGCGCGAGCAACAATTTTGTAAAACGAAATGCTGCTTTGAAGCGAAGTCGCGTTGAGAGAGTAGAGCATGACAAATTAAAAGTTCGGTTTGGTTAAAACTAATGTACACAAATAGAGAGCAGAAGTCAAATCTCAAGTCTACTCTCTTTTTTCTTGTAGCTGTCATTTTTGTGCAAGAACTAGAAAGGGATTCTCCAAAATTTTTAAATTTTGTGTTAAAATCGACTCATTTTTGTCGAAAAACTCTGGCTTTTTCTAAGCCATTTTTAAGCACGGAATGGATCGTTTTTGACTCCAAACTTCCTTTCGAAAATTTCGCAGTTTCTTAATTCCTCCATTTGTTTTTTGTATGGCTCGTGCTTCAAATAGATCCATAAAATTAAACAAGGAGTCGGAAAGAATCAAGGAATCTGCGAGGTGTGACTTTTTAGTTGATGAGTTCAGCTTTCCGTTGATAAGTTCCCAGAGCACCATTACTGTCGTTTTTAAAGCTATTTCTGTAGCTCCACCTTTCTGGGACCATACTGGTAGAAGGAAATATTTATCTATCATGAAAATTGCTCTGGATCAAGGGGAACTCAAACCTCTCTCAATTGAGTCTTACAGCGGAAACCTCTTCAGATCAAAATCCATGGAAACGATCTTTTTACGTTTTCGAAATGAACAGTATACCTCGCCAAGTACGATGGATGCATCCCGACAAGTACGAGTATTCGACATAGCATCACAGTTATTAAATAAATATAAAAAGAAGTTGGCGCAACAGGTCCGTAGGGACGCTAGGGGTGGTCACAGATTGAGGAGAAAAGCGCCAATTTCGGCGCTTTTTCAATGAAAAAGGATGAAAAAGGGGTAAACGAGGAGAAAGCTTAAAAAAGGGGAAAAAATACAAATTATGTTGTTTTTTTTTTTTGTACGAATGACTCGATACTTTGGCAACCAAGTTGGCGGCAATGGTACGATCGTATTTGCAGTCTTCGAAGTTTTGCCTTTAGAGCGAATTTGTGAAAGGTACCATGGAGAATGGAGACAGACAACGGGAAAGCTCCAATTTTGGCGCTTTTTCACTGTAATAGGGGAAAACGAGGGGAAAGCTTTAAAAAGGGGGAACAATTAAAAATCTCTGTAAAACTTATGCCGAATTCACAATGTCGCGTTGAACGCGTGTGTGCGTCGGCGCGCTTTGACACGCTTTATCGAAACTTTACGATTTGAAATGCCAAAGCGCGCGAGCAACAATTTTGTAAAACGAAATGCTGCTTTGAAGCGAAGTCGCGTTGAGAGAGTAGAGCATGACAAATTAAAAGTTCGGTTTGGTTAAAACTAATGTACACAAATAGAGAGCAGAAGTCAAATCTCAAGTCTACTCTCTTTTTTCTTGTAGCTGTCATTTTTGTGCAAGAACTAGAAAGGGATTCTCCAAAATAGATAAAAAATCATTCATAACAGTAATACAAAGAACAACCTCAACAAAGATACAATACCAACGATTAATATTTTTTTGTATCCAATAAAATCTAAGGAAATAAGTATTAGCTCCACAAAAAAAAAAAAGGCATTCGCCATTTTTACACTCTAAATTAATTAATTTGCATTTAAAAAACATCATATTGCTTTTTAAAACTTGTGTGTGATAAACATTTGCGGTTCTGTGCAACTCCAACTAAGAACGGCACACCCCATGACATCAAATCGAGCAATTCAAAATTCTAAAGTTGTCAAACGCGCGTGAGAGTAGAGAGTAGGTCTACTCAGGCGTCGCGTTGAACTTTACGATATTTACGACCTAAAGTCGATTCAACGCCTGAAGTTGTATTTTGTGTGGCAGCATTTGAACGCTTTGTTTCTACATAATCTGTCAACGCACGCGCGCGTCAACGCGACATTGTGAATTCGGCATTAAAATGCTCAAAAGTAAAATTTAAACGCATTTCCATTACAAATAAATTTCAAAGTTCACGCTGAATCAAATGTTCACACTAAAAATGCAAGAAAACAGCCCATCGAAAGTCTACGTACGAATTTTTTGGTATCTAACAGCCCGGTTCTGGCAAACCTCACTGATACCTCACAAGTCACAAAATCCTCACAAGGTAAGGTGAAATTAATTTTGTGAGGTTTTCGTATTCTGTTAGCACAATCACAGTTTGTGAGGCGGCTCACAGAATCAATCGAAATTGTGATCTCCTTTTGAGTAGGTCACAACTCAGAAGTCACGAATTTTTCTGTGTCAATTGTTCTGCAAAAATTTAAGAATTGCAGAACTCTCATCTGAGAATGAAATGTATTATATTAAAATAACCTAACCATACCGTTAGATTGCAGCGCAGACGTCTTTTACAGAAATTAAGAGACGAAAATGATCCATTTGCACTCCAAAACACCACATTCATCAAATTTGTTCGCTTTCCAAAATCTTTGTGCTGGGATATCATTCAAAACTTGAAGAAATATGATAATCAGAGAACTACTTTGGCCTCTCGAGTATGTATTCATGTATTGTTCTTTGAACTGCAGTCTTATAAATCATGTTTTGTGTAGTTTCTTTCGGTGCTCTAAACATAACATAAAAGGGACTATTGGTGCTATTGACTGCATCCATATTTCTCTTGTAACTCCGAAACTTCATGACGAAAGAACCCCTCCACTTCTTCGAAGATCTTGTTGGACCATGCATTGCATTCAATGCATCTGCCAATTGTGCCCACAAAATGTTCATCTTTTGGGGACTTGTTGGGTCGTTCTCATTGGACTGGATCTCGGGGTGGTTACGCAAAAATGACACAAAATATTCTAGTTGCTCACTAGTAGTCCTTTGATGTTGCCGATTGCTAAAAATGAAATATACCATGTTTTTATTCACTTAATGCTAAAAAATATACATTACCTTCCATTAGGTACATATCCAACTGTTTAAACTTTTCAACGATATTTGCACATTGACGCAATGACAAATGAAATTATTTTATTAATTTTTAAATATTCAGACGCAACAATCAAATTCGAAAACTCACCGTTCTGAGGTGATTTTTTGTGAGTTTTATTGTGAGCATTATCGCCGAATACGAAAAATGTTAAAGAATCACAAGGAATCAACCTCACAATAGCTTGTGACTTGTGAGGCCTCACAACGGCAGAATCGGGCTGTAAGTCATTTCAAATTCAAATTTCATATAAAAATAAAGGCAAATCTCACTTAGGGGCGAAAAACAGGGGAACTTTTCTCGAATTTAGGGGAAATTTATTGCCTTTGCTGATAAAAAAAAGGGGGAAACGGTCTTCACAGTCTGGCCAGGTTGTGAAGAACCACTCTTAGAAAACAGAAAAGGGCAGTCGGAAAACGATATCCCCGAAGATAAAGTGGGACATGTAGTATATCAGTGTGCGGTAAGTCATTATAAATTTAAAAATATATCCAGAGAAGGAAGTGGGCTGCCCAGGGCTACATTCTCCAAGTTCGGTGTGACTCTGTTCAGTTGCCATGGACTCTATCTATCTGTGTGTGCCGTAGAGTTACAAAATCCAAGTCAACGGAGGTCCCTACGAATTTAGTTCAGTTCATGAAGTCCGTGGCCAATATTTTGAACCGTATCGACAGTATTATGGAGACTTTCGACAGTAGCGGTCTTGTTTTTGAAGTGCATCGATTTTTGTCCATCGAAGTTCGTCTTCGCTTTCGCCACAGCAGCGATGCCTAAGAGTAAGGCAATCATCTGCCCGCGATACTAATAATAATTTTTATTGTCCGGGCAACAGTTTTTGAACTCACAATTGCGGAATTTTCCACCAAAATTGCATGTAAGGCCTGTTTTTTGGAGCTTTGATCTCAGCCAAGCAAAGTAAAGTAGGATTTTCAGCTCTACTTGACACTTCGAGGACTCACAGTAGTTGCTGTAATTGCGTGCTGAAAATCCTGCTTTAATTTGCTTTGCTGAGATCGAAGCTCAAAGAAACATGCCTATTGTGACCTATAAAGTATATAATGTGAATGGTTGATAATTATTATTAGTAAGGCCGTAAAAATCTGGACGAAATTTTCGTCTGCATTTTTCCTGCGCAAGTTGAAAGTCCATGCATGACCTCAAGTCTTGAACAGTCCCAATAGCATCTTCGACACAATTTTTAGCAACCGACAATAAGATGAACTAGTTTTCAGAATTTTTTTTGTCTAAAATGTTTTGGCGGCGATAACCTAAAGCCTAAAGCTTTTTGTCAGTATTGGTTAGCAAAGTGACTAAGATCTTCACACTTATGCATACCTTAGGAAAAGCTTACGAATTCCAAATCGCTACTTATAAAGGTATTTTTTAACTTTCAAGTCACCTCAGGTGGCGTTTGTCGAAAGAAGTTTTTTTACCAATTTATGTTCAGTTTGACAACCCTAAGAGGTCTTTTTCGGCTGCGCTGTCTACTCTACACTGTCAAAAAAAACAAAAGTTCAACTAAACTTTTGAAGTCGATGAAGGTCTTAGAAGAGTTGAAATGCCATCATGTAGCTTCTTTAATATAATTTTTGAAGCAATTGTCAAAACCCACGAGGTAATATTATCGCAAAAGCTTTTCAAAATAAAGCTGTAGCCCGAGCGTTTCCAACTTTTAAATAGAAGATAACGAAGGAGGATCTGACTGCTAATGAGGAAATTTCAACACCCACGACTCCGGGAAAGCGATTGACAAATATAACTCCGAAGGTGGTTACAAACTTTTTCCACGATGGAAAATTTCGAACTCGAGATGTTAATCAATTCTGACAGTACGATGATAGGCGAACTAAAAAAAGTGGGTCCCAAAATTATGTCCGTCTGTCCGTCCGTCTGTCTGTCTGTCTGTCTGTCCGTCGGTCTGTCTGTCTGTCTGTATGTCCCGAGGCCTACACCCTAAGCGGCTGAACGGACTTCGTTCAAACTTCGGATTTAAAGTTTGGGGGCTTACAGTTCGGGGCCGTTTTTTTTTTTCATGGTAACCTCAATATTAATGGTTCGAAAACGGCTCTTGCGATTTCAACAAAAATTGATATTTAAGCTTAAGTAGGTGAGGTTAATATAACTGCAGACTCAGTTTTCTGCTAAAAAATCGAGTAACGGTACTTTCGAAATTTGGACATATCTCGAAAACGGTCCATACGATTGTAACAAAAATTCATTTCTAAGGTAATATGGTCATTTCTAACTTAAGGAAAGACTCAGTTTTTCTTTGTATTATCGTAAAATGGATTTTTGAAAAAAGTCATTTTTGAAAAATATAGTTTTCCCTAGTTTTTTTTTCAACCATATTGAATATGCGCACTAAAAATAAATATATGTCCAACAATAGCTTACACAATACTCCCACTCCATTTACATTAATACTTTTGCTGAACGAGAAAGTTACGTTCGACGCAGTCGTGCACTTTAATTTTTTTTGTGTGCCTACTGAGATAGATAGATCTTCCTGTCTGTCTCTGCTGTATTTTGGGTAGGATTTGAAGACTCTGCTTTAATGATGACTTTAATGCTTTTACTGATGAGAGTGACCTCAACCAAATTGCATATCTAAGGGCAGCTGATCTGGTTGGAGTGGGCTCTTTTTGAGGCCGCGTGTTTCACTCCGGACTATAACCACCACCTATTATGAGCAAAAGCTATATCATCCCAGACCAGGTCGCAAATTTGACATCTAGCCTAAGGGCCCTGCAATTTTTTGGAACGTGCTTACATCTCGGATATAGAATTTCTATTTCTATTGCATCGTCAGCCTGTAACCTCTTCTCGATCTTGGCTCTGAAACCTGAAGAAACGTGCGGGCTCTTTTGTACCGACTTCTACTTAACAAGGAGCCTTCATCTGTTTATTAATGAACGTGACAACGACTTGTACATATTACAAATGAGTTTCCACGAGCGTGGCAAATTTCTTTTGCTCAAAGTTACATATTCGATGCAATCTTTTGACCTTTCGCAGATAAATTTAATAGAACTTTTTGCCTTTTGTCTTCTCTCTCTGTCAAGATTTACCAGCAAATGGGGAGAGACCAACCAACGAACACGCAATCGATGCGATAGTCAGAGGAAAAGTCAGGGAGGAAGAATGTGCGACCAGTTAGTAACAAAGGACAACTTTAATGGTGCAATTCCCTCTGGTAGAGCCACAACAACATATCAACCCCAAGGCCTATGTAAAAAAACACGGAATTGTTGTTGTAGATTCGTAAGCAATCGCGATATTCCGAAACAGCATATATCTGTCCCAAGCTAATGTATCCCAAACCCGTCGGAAGATACCTCAATTGCCGTAATAAATCGTAATAGATACAATGGCTCTGTATCTGTGACATTTCTCATAGCTCTGCGGCACTTTGCAATATTTCAAATAATCTCCAAAAAGGACCGCAATAATTCTTTTAATCCCTCCCAAGAGCTGCGCCTACGCACGATAAATATGTCAGAATCCTAAATTTAATTTCACTACCAAGGACACTCGTAATATCCCCGTAGACGCATCAACTTTGCATAAATTTCGCGCGCATTTCGTGCCCAACGCCACAATATCGCTTCAGCGGCGATGAAATTTTAATAAAACCAGCTCGCCCCCTGGGTGGTGCTTAACGCAAATAGGCACAGGGCCCGAAATTACATTCACAAAAACTAATCCCGACCAGCAATTCCCTGAGAGTCGTCGCTCTAAAAGTCGCAACCCCACCACGACACCACTCTCACTGTTTGGTTAATTGAAGAGATTCTCAAGGAATTTAATATACCAATGATTGATTGCATCAGTTTCGGTGTAATATTTCCGCCACTTGTTCATTCCACTCGCTTCATCAACTCCCCAGCTATCACCATCACTGCGACGGTGAGTGGGGTCAGGCAATGTCGCCCATTTGAATAATTCCCCAAGACCAAAAGATATTTAACCTGACATGAATATATTAAACGGAGGCCCTTTGTAGTATGTACTGCTATATGTGTTGGTCCTTCTTCTCTGGACATTGTGCTTTGATGATGTCAGAAGAGCTTAATTTTGATTTAATAAAAAGGACGATGAAGGCGCCGGAAATAAGTAAACACGCCTCAGAGCCGCAAAGGAAACCCTTTTCAAGAAGCCTGTAAAGAGCGTCTATCCATTAATGGGCTTCCATTAAATAATTAAAACAAAAACAGTCACAAAGAAGCAGGAAGAGAACTCAAAACGAGGAAATAGCGGGCCGGCCGGCTAGAGAATGTGAAAAGTGAAAAATGTCTCGGGGAAAATAATTTGTTTGCATTGTATTCTTATGTAATAGAAAGCACTTCTAATTGGAGTGATTAACCCTTGTGAGACTACCTGGTGTATCGTGGGGCCGTGGCGCCCCCTTAAGTTGAGTCTTGTTAACAGCCCAACAATGGTCAGGTGGCGAGAATTTGTTCCGAAATTAATGGAATAGGGGATTTGTTTCCGACATATTGAGCTGCGGAAGTGGACGGCTTTTATATTTGACGGGAATCGTAAAAAATTAAGGACTTCATCGGGAGTTGAAAGCATAAATTGAGAGGACTTGCTGGGAATCAGTTTGAGTGGGGGCATTGATGAATTTATCAGCCAAGTGGGAAATAAGGCTCAGCTATTTTTAGATCTCCGTTGCATAGGAATGGAATTTTTTTTTTTTTTAAATAGGATTCAGTTTCTTTTGTTTAGGACTTTGAGACTTTTACTGACCTTCGTTTGAGACTTAAAAGTACTTATGGACTGGTGGCATTTTGATCTACATCAGATTGATCTGTTCTGGTCTATTTTTCCTTATGTCTGCAATGCACAACACGAACTGCAGTCTTTCAGATAACGCCTAAAGGTAGACTCTATTCGCACTTTGGTTTAGATACTTGCTACAGAAAAAATATTCACTGCACCAACGTCATGGGTGCTCTCACATAAGAGGGAGCGAACGAAATGCTGAAATGCGAACAAACCACTTTTGATGGATTTATGAACAGAAAATTGCACATTTTACTATTCCAAGAGGAGGATAATTAATTATTCCATCACAATGTATTAAAAAAAAAACAAGTTAATAAACAGTTTAAATAACGAAATTTCAAATTCCAAACTTTTTGCCGCGAACGAATACACCCTTGACGCGAATTGTCAAAGTTTATTCACAATCCACGTCATTCAATTCGCGTTCCACAGACTAGCGAATAAAACATTTGTTCGAACTTAACCTGAAACTTGAAATATCATTTGCAATTTTTTTTTGTACATATTTGCTTTGTTTTGGTCCGAATGGAAAATAAAAGAAATATGACTGAAAAGTAAAATATTCTCCTTTTTCTTTTCGTGTTCGCTTAAGCGGATGTACATGCATTAATTGCTGTGTTTTAAATTTGTTCCCACCACAAATAGGCCAACAATATTCTTTTTCTCCTTAATAGAATGCGGCTACCTCCCATTTTCGAGTTTTTTTTTATTCAAAAAAATAGAGACAAATGACAGCGACTCTCATTGGATTCGCGGGTATCTGCGACCAAATAAAATGTATCATGCAGTGTTGCCGCTAAGAGGCAAACAAATTCGCCAGACCATAACGCAAAATCCGCTAGAAACGTTAGTTTTTGAATCGCAAAAATCCGCTAGAATTCGCTAAAATATCAAGCTGAAAGTATAAGTTAAAAAAATACATACATAATATTTAAAAGTAAATTTCTATTGAATAAAATAAATAAAAAAACTAAACAATCAACAAATTTAAGTAAAAAAAAGTTTTGGAAAAATAAGAAAGCTAAAAATTTCAAATTAATTTCCAACTCAAAGATGGATTCATCTATTTCTAAGTTTGAAGTAGAGGCCTCGGTTATAGTTCTTGAATCAGATTGCAATTTTGTTGGCTTTCCGATTTTTCTTATGACGTCGTCTGGTAGATCGTAATTTAACCGCTCTTGTTCATCACTTTTAATTGATCTCTTATTGTTATTATACAAACTTTGTAGTAGCAGGGTTTCGTAGTAAAAAATCGCTAGAAATCACTAGATTTTATTTTAGCGACAACGTTTTATTAAAAATCGTCGAGAGTCTTATAAATCCACTAGATCTAGCGACAAAATCGCTAGAACTGCAACACTGGTATCATGTGAATGGACTGTCAAAATTTGCGAATATTCGTTCGTTCGTATAGGTAGTTGGTCGCTCTCATGTGAATGGTCCTTAAGATCAGTATCAAAACAAAGCGCCTTACCAATAAACATGTTTAGCTTCGACTCTAAATTTTAGTAGTTCACAGTGGGCCTTACCGTTTTTAACCTTCAAACTAAATATTTTGTAGGTCAAAATATGCAAATTTGTATGGAAAATTTCGCCATTGTGAGTTCGAAAAATTTAACCTGGACACTAAAAACTATTATTAGTATAGCGGAGTGGCTATATTTTCCATACAAATTTCGCAATTATGAGCCTCCGTCTTTCTTTCGAGCTCACAACATTTCCCATACAAAATTGCATATTCTGATCCACAAAATATTTAGTGTGAGGGTTCAAAATAATTATTAGTAAGGCCTAAAGTTTCTAACATTTTAAAGATCGTATTCCGACTTAATGTACATCGATCTTCAGTGATCGCTATATCTTCATCGAATTTATTAGTCGGTTGTAGCCGATCGTCACCATTATGTGAAAGGTTCCAATTCAAAGTGATCAGTACCGCCTACCCTAAGATCACTCAATTAATCGATCTGCATGATCATGCGATTTTTAGCACGACCACATTTTCTTTCGTGTAGGCCCCGTGGTTAGTCTTTTGGACTACTAAGAGGGGGGTTCCAGGTTCGATTAGAAATTACATCATAAGGTTTTTTTCCACTGCGCAGACTTTCGCGATCGTCTGATAAACATCCGGGAGGTTAATTCAGCCGCCCGAAATCGGCATAAAATTCGGCATTCGTCCCAAAAATTAAAAACTCACCCAACGGTTGCGAAAAGCTAGGCCAGGGGTCCGTACGGATCTGTCGCACCAACTATTTTTTTTTTTCGTAAAAAAAGTACTGCCTTTCCATGACTCCTACTGGTCAGGCGGTGTACATTACGACTGATCTTACCGATCCATCTACACCGAATTTTGCAATGCCTTTTGCGGTATGACGACTGCTCTTTACCTTTTGATGAAGTGAAGATCATCCGACATGTGATTAGTTAATGCTACCCATATCGGTGATCATTCCGATCTATATTACCGACCATATTATGTATTGTAGGATCAGCAGGTATTATTGTCGATTTGAAAATGCTGGCCATGTCAATGATCGTACCGATCTACATCTCTGATCTTGCCATGAAATCTGGCATTCTTCTGTTGGTCCTGTTGGTCCTGTTGGTGTGATAATAGGAGAAGATCACCTGGAATTTCGATCACTAAGTTGTGTAAATAATGCACGGAATATGAATTACTATCGATCGCACTAACCGACTTTAATATCTCAATCTAACCGACTTTAATATCTCAATCATTGTAGTCGTCAGTTTGAAGTCCTATGTCCACTTTAAGTTAGTTCATATGTCAAACTGATCACTAACGAATTATCGACGTCTAGGGATCAACTAATTCGATGGGAAATTCGATGGTAGAGGTGGTTTGGTAGATGTCGTGTTATTTTCCCGCACAGAGGATCACTAAAAGAGTCCCACACGGCTGCTTTATGTCGCTGAAAGTGTTTTCGTCGATAATATCTACACTTTGCTTTAAAATCGATTGGATTTTTTCTCAATATCTCCACTTCACTGACGCAGTATCCATAATCTCACACAGGATTGTAGACATCTACCCAAAGACAGCCGATGCGCGATAAGTTAGGCTTAAGACCTAAGATCACCATTGTCCGTAAAAAGTTATTCCCTAAAGTTAGCAGTTCCTAAGAATCTGTAGAGAGAGACGTTTCTACAGAGTGGGAGGCTCTATGCAGCTGTGTCAACAGGCCATACAGATTATTCTGACAAAATTTGGATGGAGGAACTCGAAGATAAAGGAGTATTTCTTTTTGTTGTAATGCTTCTTAAAACTTCAAGAATTTTGCGTACATATTTTAGAACGGAGACCATAATGTACCACAGGGAGACATTCGAATTGGCGAAATTCAACTAATAATCTCGACTTTGCCATTCGCTGAAATCTTGACAAGCTTTTAATCGACTTTTAAAAATATCGAAAGTTCTAAACCTTGACACTTATAGCGACAATTTTATTTGTCGAATGTCGGTCAAATTGTCGACAAATTTTCATCGTGTCCCTTATTACAGAAATAAAAAAGGCACCAATTTTGTTAACTTTTGATTTCATTAATTTTTTCTTTGAGGAAAAAAGTACATACTCAGTTTACTTCTTTCTAAAATATGTCATATTGAAAAGGCAACTAGCCAACAACAACACCAAGTGAATGGAGAGTATTGTTAAACAGTTAGCCCTGAGATTTTTTTTTCTCAATGTCGACTGTCACTTAACTAAAGTCGATATTTTAAAATCGATATTTTGAAAAAATCGACTTATTCTCTGTAGATATTTTGATTACTCGACATTTTGCTTAATCGAAATTTTGTTTGTCAGTATTTTGTTGATCGCTTTTTGCAATCGATATTTTTAAAAGCGGCTAATCGTACCCAGCCCTGTGCCACAATATTTATCTAACCTAATTCTGCATTTTGGTCAAACTCCTTGAGCCATTGAGCTGACAGCGGGTCTCAAAAGTAACTAAAAGTGAATATAGAGCTCAGGCTAAGCCAGCAGTCTTTCAAGCTGACTCTTAATATTCTAGCGTTCGGCATCGTGGGGCACTGAAAATGTGTGACTTGTGCGCTGTCATAACGGTCTGACTTTATAAAGCTGTGCGCATCTTTTTGCTTGAAGTAGGTTTCGAATAGCTTCCATATCGTTTGAGCGGTGTTTTTCCTTGGGTACCAGGGAGGGCCCTAATTTTTTTTTCATTTCTAATTTCTTATCAATTTCAATAGCAGCATTCTTTGCATGAACAGAATTTTATATTCTGTTCCGTCAGCTGCAGGGGGCACTGCGACAAGACAGATCTTTTGAACCCTAATAGTCGGAAGGCGTTCAATTCTGTTTATGAATTCTTGGATCTTTCTGGTGGGGACTCTGATAGAAGATCTTTAGAAGGTATAGTTCGCCTAAAAGCAGTCCCTCCTTTCACTTATAGGCTTTCAGTTAAATTTACTGCGTTCAAGGTGATACCTCCGGTGCAGGATCCGTGAGTTTCAAAACTTATCAAAATAGATGTATAGTCTCAAAGGTTTGAGCTTACTAAAGGATGCAATTTGATTTCCCGGTGTCGCAGTAGAGAAAGACACCCAGAAGTAATCACTTCGCAGGTCAATCCCAGGTTTTGAGGCAATCGAAAAAGATCAAGCATGCAAGTTTTGTCGTTAGCTCAACATATCATCCACAACTGAGAGGGTAGCATAGCCTAGGACCTCCAATGTACATGATGCAATTTGATTTCCCGGTGTCGCAGTAGAGAAAGACACCCAGAAGTAATCACTTCGCAGGTCAATCCCAGGTTTTGAGGCAATCGAAAAAGATCAAGCATGCAAGTTTTGTCGTTAGCTCAACATATCATCCACAACTGAGAGGGTAGCATAGCCTAGGACCTCCAATGTACGTTGTATGCACTCAAAGTTTCATCTCGAAGGTTACCCCGACAACCACACTCAGCAATATTTAAGCCCCCATCAGCCTTCGGTACTAAGCTGCAAAATCGATTCCAATTTGTCCCACATAAGCCGACAGCCCACCTACTCGTATACACGACACCGCATATGCCTTGGACTTGGACACGTCTTTGATTTGCTTGCCACTGTGTCTCTCTATTTGGATTAGTGGCAAGTCCTTACACTGCCGCAGAGCATCCTCTGGCCGCATACACAAGAAGTGTCAACGACTCAGTGTCTGACGACCCGTTACACAAAGCAAAGGACAAAGCGACAGCCGGATGTGCTCACAATATCACACCCTCCCGCATATTATGATGATGATGAATATGTCCTTTTCTGCTGATGCACATATTGTTTCCCGTATATGCCATAACCTTGGTGAGCACGACAGCCATATGCAACACCTATGGATAAAGGCGAGCTGCTGACAATTAAAGTTGTCCTCTTATTTATGAGCCGCTAAAAGAGAAACGGAGCAGACAAATTGGCCCAATTTCCGCCAAGCATATGACCGGCGGCACCCAGCGCATGGGATCTGCTGCTGCAAGCGGCCGAGACAATAGAACGAAATTGTCCCAGAAACCCATTACCACTGGGATGGGCCCAACAGACACGGTCATGAATACGATTTCGAACTTCTCTCTCGGAGACGGGGCTCTCCAAAACCCACACATCCTGTGTATGTAAACATTAGTAGGACAAAAGAAGACAAACAACAGAAAGATGGGACTCTGGCGTCTGTAGAAAGGAAGTCAAAACTGGAAAGAAGCTACAAAACAACAAAAAAAAAAAGAAAAAAAAAACAGAAAAGTTTTCTGCTCGCTTTTTGTTTTGTTTAGAACAACGCTTCCTTTACAAACCCGAGCCGAACAAGCACAATACGATAAAAGGATAGGGCGGCCGCCTGGCAAGGGTTGGGTCGAGTTCTTTGCAAGACGAAAGGAAACATTTTAATTAAGCAAAGTTCGGGTGAGAACAACAATAGCGGGCAGCAGTGGTGGTGGTGGGTTCCATTCCATCACAGGAAAGGCATGCAGCCATGAATCCTTTTAGCACATGTTATTTTGTTGTAACATTGTTTTTCAGAGCCCGCATTGTCTACAGGCTCGGCGATGGCGAAAATTCTCCTTCGGTGGGGTGCAGCTTGGTGCATTTTCTTTAATTTCCATGTCTTGTGCCTTGGTTTCGGTATGCGCTGGTGTTTGTGACTTTCGCAACAAATTGAAATGCACCCACAACACCCACAGTTTATTGTTTTGTCCTTTTGTTGTTGTGTGCTAAACTACTTGAACTACTAAAGTGCACGCAAGCGGTGAAATGACACCATGGCTGTTGGTAATGCAATTTACACCGTTTCGAATGGCAGGGCGTCTCCTACTCTCCGTCTCCGGTGTACATTGTACAACAACAGACTGGGTGTGGTGTAATTAAAATGGTGAGTAATGCAGCCTGTCCCCATATCACAACAATGGGGTGCGGGTGACTGGTGAGTTTGGGCCTACTGGCGGAGATTGTTAAAATTGTGCTTGTGACTCTGGGACAATGAAGCGGAGCTAAGTTTGATGTGGGTTACTGGCACGGAAGGTACTTTCCACTTGTGTGTGGTTTCGCAATTTTTATGCGAGTTCCACTGAGTAAAATTTTTGAAACGCTTTCAGTGATGGAGAGGGACACTGAAATGAGGCTCTTTACAAAAAAATAGTAGCTGGCGCAACAGGTCCCGAAGGAGCCTAGGCCTAGTTTCGAACGGAAGCGATCTACAATTTTATGCCGATTCCAAACTCAAGCCTTTTGCCGCCAACGAAGCAGGACATCTACCGCAGAAATGATTGTTCTGAAGGTTGGTTGTCTCCTAGATGAGTTGTATGGGTACAAAGCGACCATGGACGAGTTGGACGAAGGTGAGCTAAGCCCGATTGGTGCAACTGATCTTCGGGATTGAAAGTGAGACATTTTCCAGTAGGACTTATAGACATTGCACGGACAGTCAAGTCAAACAGCAGTTTGAGCCACCTTTAGAGCTTTAGCTACCATATTTACAAGGCTCGGTGGAGGAAAGTTTGCCTAATCTTCTGTCGGATCCACAAGACAGCAGACTTAACTCTTAAAACCTTGCATTGTTCTTTAGTAAGATCTGTTTTAGAATACTGTTCTATTATTTGGTCACCAGCATATCAGGTGCATATAAATCGGATTGAACGTATACAAAGTCTTTTTCAAGATATTGCCTTCGTTACTTTAATGGGTCTGTAGAAATGCCCAGTTATGAAGAAAGATGTCGGATAGTAAACTTAAAGTCCCTGGAAACGAGAAGACTTATTCAGACATAACGTTTGTAAAAGACATCGCTTCTGGAAGAATAAACTCAACGTTCTTAGGTACTGTCCAAGCTCTCTTTCTACGTTCCGGGAATACCGTTACGTGAGCATGGTTTGTTTTATGAACCTAATTATTCGACAAGCTATGGAATGAATGAGCCTTTAACAATTTTAATTCAATATGCAACTCCGTTGATTCCAGTGTTGATATTTCGATCAACAGAATTGCATTTAAAAAAAGATTAAATGAATTATAAATTGCTCATAGGGTTTTTTTACTTTTGCTTAGAATTTTACGAATGTAATTATTAAAAGCACAAGTTTTTCCCTTAGGGTAATTGATTATATTTTTTCTTGCACACTAAGTGGAAGTTTTTTTTCTTTTTTCCTTATTTCTTTTCGATAAATTTTTAAACTTCATTTTTTTTCTCTTCACTTGAAGAGTTTTTTTTTTACTATATATATATATATTTAGTTATTTATTTATTTATTTTGTTTTTTTTTTTTTATCAATTTTTTTTGTTTTTTTTTTTTTAAATTATGTAATTTGTTTGTAAATTGTAAAATTGTAGACTTAAATAAATAAACAAATAAACCTCATAAGCTTACCTTATTTTAAAAGTATGCAAGACTGAAAGATACTCCCTGCTGTGCTGTGTGAAAGCCTGAAGTCATTTAAAACCCGTCAGTGCAGTTTGAAGCCAGATCAAAAATTCACATACTGCCAGAGCAACCCAAAAAGGTCAGTTAAATATCCACGATAATTTTTATCGATTTTGAGCGTCTATAGAGTCGAGCTTATGTCTCGTTTTGGCATCACTGTCAAAATCGTCAAGCTGTGACCTAGACCTGGGTAGATTTTTATAATGTCTGAGGTTTTTTTTTTTAAATCTGCGAACTGCCAAGCGGTTCCGTACTCAGGAGTTGGCAAACTCCTACCCCAACAGCTCAGAAAGCTCTTTGATATATTCCATTGTCAAACATTTTATCTCTGCGAGTTCGACTGCTGCCTTTGGAGGGTACACCCATAGGCAAAACTTCTTTCGGCCACATCTCTCAAATCTGTATTTATTGGCCACCTACACAAAACAACTGCTAAAGTAGACCGAGTCGTTGTCTGAAGTGTTCCGCAATGAATAACTTTTGCACAAAGTCTTAAATTTCTACAAGAAAAGAGGAAACCCCTGCGAAGCCACCTCTCCGCCGAGAGGAACAAAATGCAAATGCACTCTTCCACCGCGCCGACACAAACTCATCCACCAGTGGCGCCTCTGTTTCCAGTAATTTTGCAACTCAGCGACTCTTAACAATGCTTCAAGTGAAATGCATAAATTTGCCGGTGACAATGAGCAGCAAAAAAAAAAACAACCCCACACACCTATTTGCCCGACCACCCAAACTGCAACAGGATACGGAACATATAAAAAAAAAAAATCCGCTCCCGCCTCCTGCAAAAAACACACACTCGCTCATCTATATTTGCCTGGATGAAGGTGACGTACAGGAGCACTTTGGTGGGTCGTCAATTATGCAAATGGCGAATTTAACACCTTAATGCACCTTAACATCGCAACAGTTAGCGCGCGCGGTTGGCCTGAAAATGATTCGCTCTTTGTTGGGTGCGCGAGTTGGTTGGTGTGGTGGTGCCGCTCAAGTGACGTTTTTATTGCAATATGTTTCCTTTCATATTTCTCTTTTTTTTTTATTTGTTTTGTTGCCCCAAATCGTTCTCGGTAGTTTGCTAAGTGATTCCAGCTCTGTGGCTGTGGAAATCGGTTCGGTGCGGGGACTTGGACCAGCATTCACGCCATGAAACGTCAAAAATCGTATAACGAGCGGGTAGGTATTTATCTCAAGTGCATCGATATTGCCCGGCGAGTCGGAAGGACGAATGGACGATTCTCTTTCTTTGCGAACGGTCGCAGTCGGTATTTGGAGTTGCGGGCGCAGCCATCATCATTTCCGTACGAAATTACCCTGACGACGTTGGTCGCTTTGCAACCATCGTTCGACACCGCCGGACTCCCTCCGCCCGCTCCAGTCTTAGATTCTATTGTGGATCACGACATGCCACTCACAGTTTAAATGGTAGCCAAGAAATTTCGAGAAATATCGTTCCCTCGTTCGTTCTTTTGGTGCCTAGAGGCACAAGCATGTTGTGACGGTTGGCCGGCGGCGGTGATAGGGCGGTTCAAGTGGGTGCAAGAGTGGACTCCAAATGGTATCCACCAGTGCGCCCGGTATTTTTTGTGTGCTTAACATAAAAATTCATATTTTATCAGGACGGTTGTTGTATGCACATGCAATCGCATATCCTTGTTTCCGGTGAATAGAAATCGGAAGAAATAAATAAGCACTTGTGCACAGCTCCCCGCAGTGGTTTGTACGATGTACGTATTTAGGCGACTGCCACGTTGGCGACGTCGGGTCAGTGCTGTGGGGCATATCACATCATATTGCTACGGACTCGTTCTTTGCCCGTTTTTTTTTTTTCTGGAAAAAAAAAAGGAGGACGGCCGTTCCTCATACCATTCCCATTTCGTACTGTAACAAAATACTTTATGGGTTTATCGGTGTAAGGATCGCAGTAACGCCGACTGTATTGCTCTATTTCGCCAGAGGATACTGCGTATGCGGGACAAGTTTCATTTGAGTTACTTTGCATGTACCTAAAACTAAAATATATTTCAGAACAGATCCAGACGTCAGCGATTGCTTTGTGCGCGAGTTGGTGTTGAAGATTGAAGTTCGCAATTTATAATAGGAGCAGCTAAGTGGTGTAGGCCCTTCACGACCCTTGTTAGCAACATTTTAAGAAACTGGAAGGGTTTCTTAGTTCACCCTTCGAATTTGGTCTTCAATGAAGGGTCCTTTGCAAGCAAAATAAAAAAAAAACAACCTTAAAACGTATGAATGGCTTTTAGACCTGAGCCCAATATTTTTTTAGAAGAGTACTGTCGGACTGGAGCTCTGGTGAGTGGTGGCTTGTGAGGCGAAATAGTACTGTCATAATAAATCTGTTGACTCAGTATCAAGCAAAAGATTTCCGACGCTAAATATACTGACGGCAGCAAAATTTTAAAAATGACAACTGGCGCGGTGCCTTTTCTTTTTTCATTCCTCTTCATTTTTATTATTTTTGTTTGCACAACGTACAACAGCTCAACAGATTAGTGGGTTTTTTATGTTGAGGGAAGAAATCAAGAAGAAGAGGTATATTTGGGAATTAGCTTTGAACGATTGTGGTTGCCAGGGGTGACAGGTGACAGGGTGACGCGTTGCTATACACACGCGCTTCTTTGGCTATTTGAAAGAAACTCTTGATGAACTTGATGTTTATTGATGCATGGGCATTTGATAAATTCCAAGTGAATAGATGAAGGGGCTTAGTGTAGTTAGCTGTTTCATCAGAGCCGTGGGTGTTAACGTAACGATTGCGTGGGGGATAGGAGGCATTCCACAATATAACGCGACGATGACTTCGAGGCAGTGATGCCAGATCGTGGGTAGTTATACCCATTTCGTGGGCATTTTGCATTTCAAAAATAAGCTAAAATGGCGAAGAAAGGACATTTTTATATCCCTCAGAACAAAATAAGTCATTGTGATTAATTTAGTTGTAATGCTGTTAATAGTTAGCTATAGGGGACTATAAACTTATGGAAATAAAAACCGCTTTCCATAAATCAGACAAAACGTCAGAATTAGGAGCCACAACCATTTTCTAGTAAGGTGCTTTGTCTCCCTCGGCTCTGGTAGAAATTCGGGCAGCAACATCTCGGCAGAAATTAAAGAAGAGAACGACTCTTGCCAAAGAGCTGACGTCTCTGTGGTCGAAAAATTCCACATCAGTCGTCTAAGATGGCTGGGCCTGGGCCATTTAGGGCGAAATCCTCCGACCCGTAGTGTTCGAGTCTATCTCGGAGGGACAACGCGGTGGAGAAACACCTCACCGTTAGATGGCGCTCACTAGTGGAAAATAAACCTGCACCGACTTGGAGTGCATAACCGGAGGCAGTTAGCTAAGGACTGTTAGCTGTTTGGAGAGACTTGTTAGTTGAGGCCTCGATTCGTGACGATCTGTGGAGCCAGCTTAGTCAATAATTTGAACGAATTTACGTCAATAATTTGCGACCATCTCCAACTGAAAACCAATACTTTTGGTTGGGATCCGGTCGAAAGTCAGCTTTGTAAAATTCTGTCTTCTCACACAAAAATTCTGCTTAACGAAATTCTGCTTTTTTTACCCGACTGTACACAAGGAGGGTTATGTGTTTCGCGCGTATCCTATGTACGTTCCTACGTGACGCCCCGATTTTGAAGAGTGAGGTTTCATAATATTCGTATTCTTCCTCGGAGTGTCATACGCTAGAAAGATAAAAATAAAAAATAAATTATTTCAAAAACCAAAAAAACCGACTGACTGCAAAAAAATAAATAAAAATATATGAACAAGACGCATTTAAGTACCTATATAACTACCTATTTGACACTTAACTTTTTTTTAAATTCTGCTTTACAAAATTCTGATTTTCAAATTTAAAGCAATAAAATTCTGCTTATTGTGTTTTTTTTCAACTAACAAATCAGATATAAGAAAATCTTTTTTTAAATTTATAAAACATTAAAAATTATTTACTTTTAATTCTTAAATAAAAATAAAATTAAAATTAAAAAGAAACAAGAAAAAAATTGATTAAATATTGACAACAAATTTTAATAAAGAAAAGCAATTATCTTTAAAAAAAAAAAACCAAGTTTAGTTAAAAAAAGATATGAATCAGTCAGAAATTACAATTTTTTTTTTCTTTTCTTTTTATACTTCATTTCAGCAGTGTAAAAGGACCGCCAAACTGATATTTAATCATATCGTCGAATACTCTAAGACCATTTTCTTTTGTTTACTATCGTATTTCTATAAAAATAAATAAAATAAAATCGTATTTTTAAAAAATACCCACGACATTTTTAATTTTAATAAAAAATAAAAGGCTACAAATAAAAATTAAGAAAAGAAGAGTTATAAATTAGAAAAAAATGTCTCTCCATCTCTGCTTTACAAAATCTGCAAAAAATAAGAAAAAGTTTGGAAAATGTTAAAAAGCGCGCTTTCGAACATTTTTCAAAAAAAATTGTGTTGTTTGCAGAATCTTAACAAGCAGAATTTAGAAAAGCAGGATTTGGAAAACAGAATTTTGAAAGCAGAATTTTGTGAAAAGAATTTTGACTCATCCAGAATTTTGACCCCAACACCTTTCAATTACCTATACTGCAATGAAATGGGTCCGCATCCCTAGATCCGTGCACGAGCTACAAATCCAGTCACGTATTACTCGTTCACGGACGATGCGATTCGACCAGTGAATTTCTGCGAAAGCTGACTTAAAGTATGAGCTACAAACTCGCAGGATCAGAGTTCCCAGACGCAAAATTTCGCATTCTCGAGCTCTTTTCAAGAACATTGTTCGAAGTGAAGTGCAAGTCATTCAAGCTCTTTTGTTGTATCCTACAACGGAGAGTCATCCATTTAGAAATTAGTCGCAATTTTGCACAATCACGACCCAAACAGCAGCGCCCACCAAAACCCCACATTCACAGTCGGTGTTTCATTTTTGTGCCACCGCACAGGATTTCTGTAAAAGTGCCCGTAATCGTAATTAATTCTTGACATGAAATGCCACATGTGACGATAATGCAAAACGCATTAGTAGTTATTCTTTTTGAAGCGATAACGTGCTAGTATGTCACAACTTCCCATTTAAAGTTTTCATGCCGAATAGCATGCGATCACGTCACAAATGAATTAACAACCGACTGCCTCTAAATGGCGGAAGAGGCCAGCATAATACCCAGTTTCATCATGTCGATTAATTTAAATTCACATGGCTAATAAATCAAGAAAGAATACCCCTCAAAACATCAATTGATTTAGACTTGTCATGGAATGGATTTGCGAATGTGTTTGTTTGTGTGTGTCGGTTAATAATCATAAACCTTTGGCCCACCCCTCATCAGCCGTTCCAGGCCAGGGCTTAAAAAGTCACTTTGTAAATATTTAAGTCGGGCATTAAGACCTGACAGCGACTGGCGTTGCGATACAAAATGCAAACCTCATAGCTCTCGATGAAGGGGCGGATTTTCAATGTATTTGCTTTACGCTCTTGATCCTGGAAATTATTGTGCGCTCACAGTTTTATTTGCCTTACTTTACCCTGTGACAGTTTGTATTGGACTTTCCGCGGAATGTGTATTTATTTATAAATTGATGCAACTGCCGCAGCGGCAAACTATCAGCCGTGATGGGCGAGGTTAAGCCAATGGAATTGTTTACCTTTCTATTGCCGTTGTACGGGAAGGAGGGTTTAACATTTTCTCTCTCTCTCTTTCAAAGTTTCCTGTTTGCCTATTTAGCATTTGTTTGTTTAAATTTGTCCCTGGATTTGCCATGGGAATAAATTATGTGAATCGATTTGCTCTTTAATGTCGGAATTTAGTTGCAGATGCATTTAAATGACTGCCTGAGAATACCTGGTGGGTTTAAGGTTTTGTTTTTGTGGGTGGAATTATGAAATAAATGCCACGGCGAGTTGTAAAAGTGGTGAAAAATGAAAACTGAAAACTCCTGTGGCCCAGGGGGTGGGAGAGTGCACTTGAATGCTGGTGTGCAAACGAGAGATTTTATTGTAGCTTGTATAGGTGCAGTGGCTCAGTGGTTAGTGTGTTGTTACTAAGAGAGGAACCCCAGGTTCGATCCGTGAAAAAAACCGCGAATTCCATCTTAAGGTCTTCTCCATTGTGCGACCTCAGTCGTATGGCTTCAGTATGGCTTTCTCTAGTTCAGCAACTATCTGAGTGTTTGTCTGCCTGTGACTCGAATACATCCCTGCAAGGAGCTTCCGACACTTTGACAAAGACTTTTGCGGACCTACAAGTTGTATACCCCTGTAATTTAAGGAATCCCTTTCATCGAATTTATTGAAAAGGGACACAACTACATAAATTTTCTAATAGTCGGGTTTTTCGCCGCATTCCCAAGTAACTTAAGTTACACAAGAGAGCCATTCAACTACCTCTTCAACCTTGAGGCTTTCTGGTGAAATTAGCCACCCTATATCAAATTGATCGCAAAAGTGACTTCCTCCACCGTGGAGCTACTTTCCGTCCTGCCCATAGCGGTGAATCTGTCATCCGAAGCCCGTGTTCCGAATTGAGCAACTCAGTGATGTGCTTACTCTGTGAAAGAAGTCCCTTCCATAAAAAACAAGTGAACCTTCTTTAGAACCGACTCCTTAAATTTTTCTCCGCACTTCCTTGCCCGCAGCGAACAGCCTGCTTGCAGAACTGTGATCGCAAGTTCGAGCTTCGATGTTGTAAACAACTAAAACTGTCATGTTTGGTCCAAAGGCAACCGACCAGCGACCGACGCACTTAGAGACACAGCAAAATTGAGAACGTTGCTAGCACCAAAAGACTCTGTTGGAGATTAAGCTCGTTACCACAAATGAAGCCTAGTACCAAATGATGAGCCAGCGACTTGATATAGACTTGTCTGCTTTCAGAAAACAGCACAGCCGTCCACCTTTTCAGCACAACTATGGACAAATTGATCACCATGGTGATATGGCTAAGGTTAGGTTAGGTCAGAGTTGTTAGTCTTTTGTGGTTCCACGCAATCTGATGAGATGAAGCGCCACGGAAATATTTCTTTTGAAGATCACTCGCTAGTCTTTGCCGACAAGCAAATAAGGACTTCTGCTCAAGAAGCCAAGATTGTCCGTAACATTCGTCAATTAGGTTGGAAGTTGAAACTTTCGTTTTACAAATGAAGGCCAAGGCTCTCAAAGGTAAGAAAAGTCGATCCTAAAATAGGTCTTTGGGAAAATGCACTAAATCAGTGGATATGCAAAACATAATGTCTCCAAATCTTTAGAAATTTTGGGTACCTGACATCGATGCATGGAACTACTGTCCGAAGAAAAACTAGTCGCTTCAGGCACGTAGCCAGGGGGGTGGGGCTTGAGGGGCTGAAGCCCCTCCCGAAAATCTGAACAAAAAACTAAAAACTTTAACTTTCTTGGATCTCTTAGCTCTTATCGACCGCACAAAAGAAGTTCTGAATTCTGTTAAGAACATCAAACAAAATGCCGACGATTTTTTCTGAGAGGCTTTTCAATACGCATCCCAACTTACCGAGGACTTATTTGAAGTTGGATAAAGAGCTCCAGAACTTCATTGAAACATACAATGCGTTCCAATCCAGAAACTTCTTCTACTGAAGCCTATTTTAGAGTGTCTGTACTGCTTCCTTGCATAGATTCATTAATACAAAATCTTACGGACAGGTTCATGGTCATGGCCACGCTTCCAGTGACCACAGCTAGTGTTCAAAGAACCTTTTTAATTATGAAATTGATTAAAACAGTGTCCCAAAGCGTTATGGGGAATTCAAGATTAAGCTCACTTGCTATGATATCTGTTCATTCGGATTTTAATGTGGATCCAGATAAGGTGATTGATCTCATGTCAAAACAAAACCAAGAGGTCTGCTTTTAAAAAGGCGTGTAAAAAAATAAAATAAGTATGTTCGTTTAAGTACAAACGATTTAAAAACTAATAAAAATCAAGGAATTCGAATTCACGATCCGATGCAACTGGCTGCGAAAGTGCGAAGGTGCAACTTTTTTCGAACTACAAAAACGAAATATAAGGGGTACTCACGATTCGGTGTAACAGGTCTAGCAAAATTGCGAAATTTTATTTTATTTTATCAGATCGTGAACACTCTTTTTCTAATCTCTAGCAACAACGAAGTAAAGGTATGGACAGCCAGTAACACTGACATTTGGCGAACTGTCAAAGGACGAGGGTACACTTTACACCGTTGTATTTTTCTGTTGCAATAGGGTCAGGGTATAGATAAAGTGCAAAAGTGTAGCGAAATTTTAGTTGTAAAGCTGACAATTCGCTAAATTGTTAATCTTTGTGTGTAGCTCTCGGAAAAAAATAAAGAGAAAGCAAAATAACGTAAGCGCCACCGAAGGAAAAATCCAGTCAAAATGTGGACAGAAATAACTTCTCAACGCCATCCACTAACTTATTCCTCCAATTTTTAACACAGCCTCTTGGCTTGGCCTACATTTGTTACCAACCGGGCGACCATTACAAGCTTGAGCAACCAATGAATATGCATTTTTGCCAGCAATAGACGGCCAAAAACTTCCACCAACATATTTCTTCTTTAAGAATTGCACTAATTTCAATTTTCGACTATGTCATTTCTTGCTCCTCTCAAATAGGTACCCATTTCAGTTTTGCAGACGCAGAAAGACACCCAGAGCCTGACTGATGAATATTCCCTCTACAGCTGAATACTTTTACGAACACGACAAAAACTTTTCCTTCGCCCAGAAATTACTGAACGCAATAAAATATAAAAAAAAAAAATATAAAAAAGAGAGAAGACGAAGAAAAAAAAGTCCTGCAAGCAAAGGATAACAATGGACAATAAAAAAAATAAAAATAAAAAACTGCCCGCGTCCAATGAAGGAACTTTTCTTTTTCCATTAAGAAATGGAATAAAGGAAAAAGTCGACAAAAAGAAAAATGCGCGATTCAGTTCGTCCCTTTGGCGGCCACCAACAGACAAAGTGCTAGGTCTGGTCGTCGTAATTAATGCATGCGAAATGCAGGGACGACTTTCCACTCTTGCGGTATGCTACAGAAAATTTATGCAGCGTCCATCAGAGTGTTACACACTTTTCGATAAAAGGATCGCCGGAGAACAATAGACGGAGCTATATTTTATGGCGAATGGATAGTGATTTACCCTGTGCCTTCATTTCAAGGGCAGTCCCATCGAATTATAAGTAGCTTCCGCTCTTGACGGGGAAAATAATTTCAAAACTCCATCGACCTTTCTATCGCGTTCCGGGAATAATTAAGTACATGCAAATGGGCTAAAAAAAAAAACAACCATGCTCTATAAAGAGAAAGGACAAAATGCAACTTTACAGGAAAAGGATATAATATCTGCGATATATCCATGTCCGCGAAGCATTAATTAATGAGAAACCAAAGTCAGTTTCATGTCCTTCGGGGCTACCCGCTACCCGGGGAAATTTATTAATTTCCGAACGTTAATATCGCGCCCCACAAACGAGGGATGATGCAAGTAATGTTGCACCCGATAATGGGGACAATTTTAATTCGAAATCCTCTAAATCATGGGATCTTGTAATGAGTTTCGTTATTTTTCATGCCAGTAAAAATTCGAAAGCGAGAACAATCGAGCCGCATGCAGCGTCGATCAGAATCGGTGTCCATCCCACCGAGCCTGTCGAACTTATTACCACTTAGTGGAATTCAGATCCTCAGGTGTAGGATTGGAAATCCAAAATGGATATTCACTTGGAAATTGCCGCCTTCACAGCGCGATTTCTATTTACGAAATTACTTCCCAATATTCATATTGGTCGGGGAATTCTCTGTTTAGTTTTCAACTAGCTGTGCGGCCATTTTTGTTTCACAAACGTTGCTAGTATTTTTCGATTTGATTAAGAAAAGTAAAATTCCGATCTGTGCCTCACCTTGTATGGTGAGGTTAGCCCTCTTGAGTATTTTATTTCTTATAAACAAATATTTGGGTAGTGACAAGTTAAAGGCAGCAAAGTGAGAGAAAAACGTGAAAAATGCTGACAAAATGCATTGAATGACATAGTCAGGAATTTTAAGAAGCTTCATCAAGTCTGTTCATTATTTTTCCCGCCCGCCGGTAACAGACATAAAACCCGCTACAGTTTTTTTTAACTTTATCCATTACGTAGTAAAAGAAAGATATTGTATTCATACAAAATTTCGACCTCGAGATGTTAATCAATTCTGACATTACGATGACAGGCGAACTCAAAAAAGTGGGTCGCAAAATTTTGTCTGTCTATCTGTCTGTATGTCCCGAGGCCTACAGCCTAAGCGGCTGACCGGATTTCGTTCAAACTTCGGATTTAAAGTTTGGGGGCTTACAGTTCGGGGCCGTTTTTTTTTGCATGGTAACCTCAATATTGGTACTTGTCATACAAAATTTTCATACCAGTTTAATTTTTTCGAAAACGGCTCTAACGATTTCAACAAAAAATAATATTTAAGCTTAAGAAGGTGAGGTAAATATATCTACATACTCAGTTTTCCGCTAAAAAATGGAGTAACGGTACTTTTGAAATTTGGACATATCTCGAAAACGGTCCATACGATTGTAACAAAAATTCATTTCTAAGGTAATATGGTCATTTCCAACTTAGGAAAACTTAGTTTTTCTCTATATCTCTATTATCGTAAAATGGATTTTTGAAAAAAGTCATTTTTGAAAAATTTAGTTTTCTTTAGTTCACCTGAAAACGGCAATAACGATTTTGACCAAAATGCAAACATGGAGTAAAATTGATGTTTTAAAAATTATTGCGTCCTTAATTTTCAATTCGAATCACTGGAAATGAACACTTTAAAAAATGCTCATATCTCGAAAACCCCATTCGATAGAACCCTAAAAACCAAGTAATGCTTACATCCCGAACAATAACTTGTACTCGGTTTTCAGCTAAATAGTAAAGCAATAGTTTTTTTCAAACTAAACATTGCAGTATTTGGTACTGTTTTGTCTGCGAAATTTTACAAAAACCGCTCTAACGATTTTGATCCAAATATTTACATATTAAAGATAAAATCAGTATTCGAAATAAGGTACGTAATTAGTTTTACTCAAAAAATTCGAAAAAAAAAACATTTTTTTTAATTACTTATAAAGGGTGATTTTTTAGCTGGTTTGGTTTTGGCAACACTGGTTTTGACAGCTGACATGTGTTTAGTACTTTGTGTCACTGTCAAACAGCTTCAGTTTGGTTTGCAATTTAACCATGGATCGTCTTACAAATGAACAACGCTTGCAAATTATTGAATTTTACTATCAAAATTCGTGCTCGGTTCGAAATGTTCATCGCGCGCTGCTTCCATTTTATGATCGGCATTCTCGACCTTCTGAGCAGTCTATTCGGAAGATTGTGACCAAATTTCGCACCAAATTTACTTTGTTGGACATTAAACCACCAATACGTTTACGTACTGTGCGTAGTGAAGAAACTATTGCGGCCGTATCAGCTAGTGTGACAGAAGACCGCGAAATGTCGATTCGGCGCCGTTCCCAGCAGTTAGGCCTTTGTTACAGCACTACGTGGAAAATTTTGCGGAAGGATTTGGGCGTAAAGCCTTTTAAGATACAGCTGGTGCAAGAACTAAAGCCAGCCGACCTACCACAACGCCGAATTTTTGGTGAATGGGCTCTTGGAAAGCTGGCCGAGGATCCGCTTTTTTATCGAAAAATTGTGTTCAGCGATGAGGCTCATTTTTGGTTGAATGGGTACGTAAATAAGCAAAATTGCCGCATTTGGAGTGAAGATCAGCCAGAAGCATTGCAACAGCTACCAATGCATCCCGAAAAAGCCACTGTTTGGTGCGGTTTATGGGCCGGCGGCATTATTGGGCCATATTTCTTCAAAGATGATGCGAATCGCAGCGTTACTGTCAATGGTGAACGCTACCGAGCGATGATAACAAACTTTTTTTTGCCCGAAATGGAAGTTCTTGACTTGCATGATATGTGGTTTCAACAAGACGGTGCCACATGCCACACAGCACGCGAAACAATGGCGCAATTGCGAGGCGAGTTTGGTGAACAGTTAATTTCACGTTTCGGGCCGGTCAATTGGCCGCCTAGATCGTGCGATTTGACACCATTAGATTATTTTTTGTGGGGGTATGCCAAGGCTAATGTGTATAGGGACAAGCCCGCTTCGATTGACGCACTGGAAGCCAACATCCATGCATTCATTCGTGAGATACCGGCCGATATGTGTGAAAGAGTATGCCAAAATTGGACTCAGCGGATGGGCTACCTGAGACGCAGCCGCGGTCAACATTTGCATGAAATTATCTTTAAACATTAAATTGCAAGGTTCAAACTATCGATTCAAATAAATATTTCATTCATTTTTTCGAATTTTTTGTGTTTTTTTTTTAAAAAAAGTTCTAAACCTCTTAAAAAATCACCCTTTACTACCCAATCTATTTTCATATTATTATAATCTCCCCCACTTCCGATAAAAATGCAATAACAGCTACGCAAAACTTCATTTTAGCAAATATTACCCTCTTTTCAACCTTGTTGAATGTGCACCTTAAAATAATTGCAGCCACTTCCTTTCACAATTAGAAACTCCCACTTCATTTGCACCCATTTCTTTTATCTAGCATCGGTTCTCAGATCTTTACCTACCTACTTAATAAAATAAGAAAACAACCAACCAAACTTTTGATGAACGAGAAAGTTACGTTCGACCCAGTCGTGCACATTATTTTTATTATGTATAGACGACCAGCGTTGCCACTTTAGGACTGTTTTTTCGCAGTCGGCTTACAAAAACTTAGAGCTGGGGAAAAAGTTCATGTATGTTCACGGCTACAGCCTTGAGGGTTCTCTTTAAAAAGATTTCGCTCGTTGATTCGTTTGTATTTGATATGGCACGGCTTAAAATCGATTGCCAGGAAGGAATCCAACTAAGAAACACAAACCGAAGCCCTGTTCAGTGTTCATGGGATCCTTCAAGCGCAAGTCGAAGAAGTAGATCTTTATGAAAAAAAGTGCGGGTTTTCTGCTGCAAATAGAGACCTTCCATTACTTTTCAGTCGTTAGGGTAGGTTTTTCAAAAGACAGGCACTTTGCATACATGTTCTTGCAAATTTGCATCAATGTTTTCCAGAAGAGGACGTTCGTTACAAACGCATACGCTGGCCCTCCGTTTTATTGCTCATAGTGCTTTCAATTTGGCCTGTCAATTGGCTCTTGCGTTTATTGAATCGTAAATACAAAACACACGAATGAGTAGACGCAACCATTAAGTGTTGACTGGGTCTTGGTTCTTGAGCTATACTCACAGAAATGAACATCATAATCCAATAATGTCGTTTATGTACAGCTTTAAGCCTTTGAAAAAATATTTGCTTACAAGATCGCTTGAGGGCCACACGCACTTGTTCGTTGTCATTCGTCATTCCACGAAAGATAAACAAATTCGACACGGAATAGTTGTCTTACTGTAGACCATATCCATTTTGACAGAATTCCCATTACGAACATAAGAAAACAGTATTCCATGTCCTGCCCGTGAGGTAGTCCGTTCACCTTAGCCTCAATCTATGCATATGTTTGTAGAATAAATTCAAAGGGTACAGCGCCTAAATTTGCATAAATATACAACCACCGATTATTGTGCCTAGTGCCATGAACCTCAAGGGTTGAAGAAAACTTTCCTTAAAGTGCTCCACCAATCCGCAGCCAATTATTAAAATTTCGTGCACTTCAACTGGGCTGCGCACACTATTCAAGGTTTCCCGCAAAACGCTTCGAAAGCCCATCATCCATGATGGGGCAAAGATCGCAAGAAACTAGCCTAACCAATAAAACGGGCAGGCAAGCACAAAAAAAAAATAAAACAAAAAAAAAATTTAAGAGGAAGGATATTGATGTTGATTGGGTAGCTTTCAAAGGCTTGAGGGCAAACATTAAAAACTTCTGCCGAACTTTGTCGAACAAAAACTATCGCTCTCACTGTGTGCTCGAAAACTTTATAATTTGATGTGCGGCTGAAGTTCGGTTTTCTCTTTTTTTTTTAGCAGAGTGTATTACTGCTTCATCGACTGGCAATCATTTTATTTTCAATGGAAAATGTTATAACCTTCGGGACATGTTGGGAGGGGCTGGCCATCCACCTAGGTTTGGACGGTGTATTCCCCGCCAGGTATTATCTACGCCGGATTCAATTCATTCGTGTAAGAGGTAAATGGGATTTTCCGCTGAATTGAGCAGTATTTTCATATTCAAAATCGAGTGGAGGGCGGCTATTTTTTCCTTGATCCATATAAAATTAATTTTTGCTCCAGGATTAGAGTGGAGGAGCAAAAACGCTAGTGCCAATCTGACGTGGATGTACAAAATTTAGATAAATCAGCGTATGCATTTTGTTGGCTTGGGGGGTGTCCGGATTGAACAGAAAAATAATTGAGCATTCTTTGACCAGTATAGTTAGAAATGCGTGCGATTTTGGGTTCGGCGAGAGCCACCCTACCCACTTCCCCACCCACCTAGGGAACATATCTAACAATTTATTTTTATATCTGCGACTGCCAGTTTGAGTGGAAGGGTTTATACATTTTGGTGGGGCTTTATTCACAAAAAAATTGGAAAATAAAGAAAATTGCTGTCCTCGATTTATTTTCCTGATTTCCTACAACTTTTGAAGAGCCTGTCCTGACTGGCAACTAACCTACCATACAATCCAAACTCAGAGACGGGAGAGAAGTATGGCCTGACATGACACCACGTCCTGCCATCTATAACTTAATAATTTAGTAGCCAGGATCTAACATTTTCCCAGTAGATAGGTTTTCCGTAATTTTTTTAAATGACCCCCTGCCCCCTTTTCGGAAAGGAGTAATACTTAAGAGGAGAATACTATTCTGACATAATTATTACTCCCCGTGCCCAGCAACTAACAAACAAATGGGCGATTTTGCATATAAAAAGTTTCTAATCAAGAAATTTTCGTTTTTAGGGGGCAACTTCGAGGGGGCAGCAAAAAAAGAACTTTTTGTTGCTCAGTCTTACTTGTAAGTTGCAACTTTTAAATTTTTTCTCTACAACACTTGTGATGAGCAACCGATTTAATATGTTTTCGAAGTCAGCCTAGAATCGTCGAAAAAGCTTTTCAAGATCAGCCTTAGCAGTTTAAATGCCCAACAGCATTCGATAAGCATCAAAGAACAACTGCTCAAAAATAAAAACACATAACTCCGAACCATTCATACCAAATATAAAAACCAGTTCCGAAAATGCATCTGTAAGTCCGCGCTAATCTCGAGAAGCAATGATCGGATTTCGATGCTGTTTTCACTATCCCAATCTGCATTTTCCGGGTAAGGTTAATCAAGTTAAAAAAATATGCCGTCACTGATATGAACTGAAAATTAGAGGTTCCATTGGCCGAGCGAGGTTTAAGATTTTTAATTTTTACTGATTTTAAGGGGCTGGCACTGATCTACAATGCCCCGAATAGAATCTGAGCTGAGTCGTTCCTTATGGAAACATTTTCAATCTGGAGTTTTACTACATATTTCTCAAACCCTATATTTCAGTACCAGTCCCAGTCTCAACAACCGGCCAATCCAGGCTTAGCTTCTTCATCTGTCATACTGTTCTGGAGCCTTTCCTAGTTGCTAGGAAGCTTATCATCGTCCATTCTTTCTAAAACGCTGGTAAAATGTTAGCTCATGAAATATCTTGAATCAAGCGATGCCCCTTTGCGACCTTTGCAGCAGATCCACTGACAACAGATTTCACAGTACTTTTGTCGAAAATGCGTGCATTTTATCGAAATATTTAGAATATACCTGTCTGGTAGTTGCTTTGGATGGTTTCAAGTCCTTAAGACATCGTGTGTCATGCCGGTGTTCCTCAAGGTTCGGTCTTGTCTCCAACTCTCTTTCGTATTTGCACGAATGACCTACGCCACTTACTCTTTTATATTATATTTGTAATATCCGAAATAGCGTTAATTTATGAGCAGAATTAATCATACTTACGTATAAACCTCGAGTGGTTAGAAACGAAGTTAGAGGTACCTAAGTCCGATTAGCCATTTTCAAGCCGGCTTAATTTCAACAACAGGAAACAAATTTGTGAAGTTTAGAACTAGTAAAAAAGTTCCGATTTAGTTTTGCAGTTTCAACCAAATTCGTCGAAGCGCTTAGGGTGTTGCCCTCATTTTCTGGGTTCCACTACCGTTGTTATGTCATTTATGATTAAGGCCTCGGAATTAACACTTTTTGCCAAAAGAATACAGCACGTGGAAACATGCCCAGCTACAAGCCTACACATGGCACTTTTGGCGTAGTTTTTTTTTCGCTGTTTATCATTTGGATATTTTTAACTGACAAGCCGGCACATGTATAATTTATTTACTTACTCAATATTTGGTACAGATCTCCTGAAATCATTCCCCAAGCCTTTAATAAAACTCACTTTTCATTTGAATTATATTTATGTGATTTATTTAAATTCATTCATTTGTAATTTTCACGATTCTCTTTGGTTTCTTATTAGCTATTTACAATTTTTTTGTTTTTTCTTTTCATTGTTGAAATAATAATAATGATTTTCTTTATTTAAGTATATATATATAGTTTTTTTTTTTTTTGTTTTTCATTAATCAATCAATTTAATTCATATTTAGTTGAATATTTTTGCGTTTTACAGTTTTCTTTGGATTCTCCGTGAACAAGAAATTGTTTATAATAATTTTAGTATTTGTTTGCTGTTTTTCTGTTATACCTGTTTTTATTTTGTTTTTCCATTTACCGCTTATTACATTTGAATTAAATTGTCGCCTTATTTAATACGTATTAATTACATGTATTTATGTTGTTGGTTTTTTTTTTTTACTTTGTTGCTTAATTTTTACACTATCCATAAAAGTTTTCATGATTTTTGTTTAAATTTTGAGATATGGGAATTTGTTTTCTGTTTCTTTTCTTTTTGGTAAATTTCCTACAATTTATAAAATAAAATTTAAAATGTAAATGGGGAATTCAAAAAATAAAAAATTATTTTAGCAGAATTTGCTTTATTTTAGTTGGTGAAATATTTACAATAGTTCGAGTGTGAAAATTTAATAACAAACCAAACAGGAATAAATTATTTTTATTTATAATAGGTACGTGTACGTTCGATAGGATAATTTAGTTGGGCAACACAAATTAAGGAGTAGGGGTGCATTTAACAATATTATATACAGAAACTAAGAGTAACACATTTTTGGATGGTCCAACAAGAAGTAATTATCGACTTGCTTTGGGTATGGTCGTAAATAATTGGGTAGCACATCTGTTCAACGGAAGAGCTGGTTTATGGAGGATGCCCTGTGGAACCTAAAATACGGGGACGCGAAGACGAACATACAAAATATGTTTTGAAATGGCTTTGAACTAAAATTAGAAGATGAGATTTTTTTGTTTGTAAGTTGAATCCACTATGTACCTACTTAACCGTTGACAATTACTTCCTAGTGGATTTGAATTGAAAAACAAAATTTATTTGAATTTACGTGGACTTGCTTTTCTAATTTATTTGTCTATCCCAAAACTTAACTAAGGACGCTAAAATTTGTTATTTAATATGTATATATATATTTTCAACAATTTTTTATACAAACAGGGAGAGGACAAGGACATCAGTGGTTGGCACGACAACACAGCAAAATGCCAGCATCAAATTGAGACTTTGTGGGAATACAACTTGAAAGTAGAAAAAATATTATAATTAAATTTGTGTATACAAGTTGGGGGCACTGCTTGGGTAGCCAGGTAGTTGTTAAGTAGAAAAGTCGAAGGTCTTTTTCAGTCGGTATTGAGATGTCTGTCATCTGCAAAATTCGAAAAATCCTTGCTTCAGTATATTAAAAGATTTCAATCTCTGAAACTTTCACATCCCTGAATCCTTCCATATAGTTAAGTCCCATGCAGCAAGATCTATTTCTAAGCTAACCCATTCTATGGCCTAACAGAAGGTATTGCCCATATTACTTCACAGTTTGATTGATACAGACAAGCAAAAAATACCGAATTGAATAATTACTTAAATCACAAAAAAGTTTCTTCAAGTCATAAGTAACCAAACCTCTTTTTCAATGAGGTCCCTGAACATAGAAATGAAGAGTTGGGTTTCTTGCTCTACCCAGAGTTCGATTAGCGAGCTTTTTTCGAGGACTCCAGGCCGGCTTATACAGTATTGAATGACAAAATTAACGAAAAAAAAATTAAAGTCGCACTATGACAGCTCTGAGTACCGTTTTCGACAGTCTTAAATACAGATATACAGGCCAAACTGTAATTCTTACAAGTATTTTGACACCAAGGCTTTTGTGGGACTCATTTCAATTCGAATTTCATCTTAAAAAAAAAAATAAAAATATAAAAAGGATATCCCTTCCTTCAGTCATTAATTCAAGCTCTTGCAGCACCTGCCTCTAACATCCTTGTCCTTGCCATGTAAGAGTAGATTTTAAATATCCACCCAAAGCATCTGTATTATCTCTCTGACTTTGTCAATTTTTTTTTACTTATTTTCATAAATTTCGCTAATAAATGAATTATGCGCTAAATACTTTTTACACAAAACGTATATAAAGTTAAATTTAAAATGTCTTAGCTATTAACTATTTTTTTTTTCTTTTTGTTGTCATGAAATATACAGTCATTAGATGTTATGGTTTAAAAATTAAGAAATATTGTATTTGTATTTTTTTTTTAAAACCATAAATTTGTTGTACAAAAATTTCGAATTATTTACTCACTTAAAATTACTCAGTTTTAACAGTTAACTGAAAATTGTTATAAATATTAATTTATTTATTTATTTTTGCCATGCTCGTATTTGTTTTATATAGTAATATTTAGCATTTGTTTTTCTGTTGTTGTTGTTTTAATTCAATTTACTCTTAAACTTTCTATGGGTTCTTATGGGTCTGGTGATTTTGTATTATTATTATTATTATTTAGATTTATTTATTTCACAATTTATTCCTAAGTTAAAAAGATGGGCCTGGAAAGAAAATTATGGAGAATTAGTTGTCAGTTTTACTCAATTTTAGTATTTAATGTGATATTGAATAAAAAGCTAGGGAGTCGAGACTTTAAGGGCACTGGTAGAAGTTGATCACTATTGCCAGTTTGTATTTGACGGTCGTGGAAAGCAGTCGATAAAAACGTATTATCGACCGTCAAACGGATAAAGATTCTTTTCAAACTAAAGGCCAATATGGATAAAATAATTTTTACATTATACTAATCTGTTGTAAACAAATAATCGCAAAATAAATAAAGAAAAAAATATGTCTGTTGATATATAGCTATATAGGATAATTTATTATTAAAAAATATCATAGACCCCCAACACACAAAAAAAAAACGCTTTCTGAACACTCAAAGTGAAAAAATAAAAATATGAATCTTTAAAAAGCTAAATTTGAAAACCACAGTTGGATTTTGTTTATTTTTTTCTGGATTGAATTAAATTGAATGAAATTGTACTACACTTACCTAAATGCTAACGTATTAACTAAAATACAGGGAACCAATAAATTTTCTAATATCGTTGCAATCCGATCGGCAGATGAAGTTTTTCGCCGAGAAATGGCTGCCATATTGTCTCCTGAAATATAAAGGAAAAATAGTTGTCGAGTTACAATTTGAATGAGCAATGGAAATCTTTAAAAAAGGCTCCGAAAACGAATGAAGCCAAACGAAAATGTACACACTAAAAAACTGTCGCTGTCTACGATAAATAAATAAATAAAATAAAATAAATGATACTCCCTGTTGAGCTTTATGGTTTCTGAAAAATTCGTTCGGAGAGTACTTTCAGTGGGGTGGTCAGTGCTATTACAAATCCACATACAAACAGACAAACTTAAGAATTTTGTTATAAGGGAGCATGGAACGCAGATGAACCCACGAATGGGCAATCGATATCTACATACACAGGTGGACTTTGGAGCTGATGTCCAACTGTTCCCTGAGGAATTAAGTCAGGCTTCCTGATCACAGCAGTGTGTTTCAGTTGGAGCCCTTTGCAATCGGCTGCAGATTGTATTCCTTCAAATAGACAAGTAGAGTTCTGTCGAACAACCTCTCCAATCACGAGCCTGACATAAAAATAACGAAATCTGTGAAGGTAGCTGATCACCGGGGTATAGTGTAGCCAACCTAGCTGTAGATGAGATGATGACTAGCTAAAGCTTCTTCAAAAGTCGCGCCGCTCTTAGAACTGACTAAACTGGGCTATAAAAAACAAGTGCTTAGTACCAGTAATCGGGTATATTCAGCATTTGTGAATAGCCTCTCCCTTTGAAACTCATAGCCTATGGGGCTCCCTCCGTCTAACGCGGTATTCTCACTTGCAGGGCATTGACATTGATTTCAAAATTGCCTCACGTGTAAATACCTACCAATGATGCTCACAAATTCAAATATTCTTCCGCACTATTTCCAGTCATATCGCATTACGAATTCCTTCACATTGTCGCAAAACTTTATTGGCACATGCGACTCATGCCTCATGCTCGTACCTACAGGCCAGCAAGCGACACATGCCTCATACTCGTACCTACACGCCAGCAAAGTGCAAGAAAACTTCATCAGACACTCCCATTGTCATGGCGGGAAGTATAGTCGACAATTTTTTGTCTAGACATGGGTGGCGGCCATCCACCCAAACGAAGTTTTGCCTCACGTACGTTCCTCTCACCGATCCCTTGTCACTTTACATACAAGACTTGTGTGCAATGTTACATGCTGCCGAGCAAAAACATCCTCCTCAACTTGTCGCACATAAAGTTATTTACTCCCGCACTTAAATTAAAAATTTAACTCGCATTAAACTTTGCAGCAAGGAAACATGCACAAATAAGTTCTAAAAAGGTACTAAAAAAAAATGGAAAAACTACTCGACTCTGGGGAAAGTATTGTGTGTCTCCCATTGACACGCAATGTTTCTAATTAATTAGAATTTTATGCTTCATCGTAAACTGAGGGTGCTATAAACTTTGCTGGCGCTCAACAGAATGGATGAAATAAATGCTCAAGTGTCCTTGATCTGTGGTAGACCAGCAGCTGGGCCGTCTCTTCTAGAGGAGACTTTCAAGTATTATAAAATGTCCAAGCAACGATATAATTTTTTTTTTTTGCGCGCTCTATTTCTATGTGTTCGCCTGTTCGCCACTAGTCTTGCGTTGAGCGTGAAGAGCCCTATATTCCTCCGCACAGTGGGTTTCTTCTTTCTTGTAGCAAAGTTGAAAATTGAAAATTTATTTTAATGGGAATAGTTTGCAAACATACTTTTTCGAGCATCTCTTAAAGGAGAATGAATGAAAGAGGAATAACGATTTATACAAGGGAACACAAGGAAATGCCATAAAGCCCCGGGGGCCATATATCGGATGTTTATTGACACGCAGCTTGAGATACTCATACCAGTGGCAGATTTTCTTAACATCTGTCTATAGTATTGAAAGAGATATCCCTCCCATTATTTCCTGAGTCATGGTGTTTGGTTTGTTTGTGCAAAACCGCAGGGATTTGTCAATAAAATGGGACAATTGCAGTGGGACAATTGAAAAGGCTTTCAGCTGTTTAATTGCCAGGGGAAATGTTTCGGAAGCGAATAGTTCCCAGCGTAGCCAAAAGCTTAACTGTACGAATAGGAGTAATTGCATGCAAATTGTAATACAGTTTCATTGAAAGCATACAATCGGACGTCCGAAAATGATTACTGGAACTATGGCGCAAATAATTTACAATAGAACCCTATAAACGGGGGTATTTCGGGGGATGGAAATAATATTGAACACCGAGGTGGGTCTGGGATTCAGAAATCATTGAAACTTGCAGGTAAGAAATGGATGCAATTGATGCTCACACTCAGTGGGGAAGAATTGGCACACTTGAACTTATTCATTGAACTGCGTGCGAATACTTATTCATATTATTTAACAAATATGTGGACAAGTAGTACAGTTCAATTAGTTGCGCCGTACTCTTAGCTCATTAAACTGTTGACTAACATACTGCACCACAGTGTTGTTATATCGTGGGATTTATCCCTTTTTGGGGGAATTTCGATGTCCGAAAAGCCTTCCGTGAGACAAAGGGAAAAAGCACCAAATCGTTGGAATTTCAGAAATCTAACAAAAAAACATTCAAACTATAAATTTTTGGTTGAGTTCTATCAAAACACATTTATTTCACTATGATTATCAACACACTGAATGTCCACAAAAAACAGCTCAACTGCGGTTTTTATACTAAAGGTTGATTCAACGTGATTTTCTTTCCGTGTAATACAAATTTTACTTTTAAAAACTGGATTTTGACGCAAAAAAGTATCGTGGGATTTTAAAAGGGAATTTGAGTATATGGTAAAAAGGGAAAAATAACCACGCTTCGTGGGATAAATGAAGAGAGAGTGCTAACAACACTGCTGCACCATCCGCAGTTGATCAACTCATTCAATCGCTACCGACTAATTTGAGCAACGCATCCTTCGATTTCGAATACTTCTCATTGAATTGCTGATTAGTTTGTTACAAATATTGATTGATCAACTCTTTCAATTCCTCAAGAACTCCGTACAGCTAGTTGGTCAACTCATTCAATTGTTGAATACCCTCCTTCACAATAGTTGACTAGCATCTCTACCGAATAATTGACCAACTCTTTCAAATGCTCAAGAACTCCATTAATTGATCAACTCATTCAATTGCAGAGTACCGTCTTTCACTTACCAGTTGATCAACTTATTCAATAGGTGACTAGCCCCTCTACCGACTTATTGATCAATTTTTCCAAATGTTCGATAGCTTTTCACACCGTATTGATCAACTCCGTCAATTGTTGACTAACCTCGTATACAATTCAAATGTGAACCCTTGAATGGCCTTGCCTGTACCGAGTTGATCAACTTGCTTAGTCTGAAGTAATTTTAAAAATCTACTGCTCCAGTTGGTCAGCAACTATTTTGGCAACACTTGTTCAAGCGTATAATGTTCAGCAACGCGTTGAACTTGCTCGTTGAACTTGCCAGCTGACAGCTGAAGCACCAAGTATGATTGGATTTAGTGGGAATGACCAGATTCAAAATGCTTTCCCCAATTTAGTGGCTCTTGTAGAACCGGTTCGCATAATTCAGCATATCCGACAAAAATCATTAAAAAAACAAAAGAAGACGGTAAAAAAATTTTTTCAACAAGATACACGAGCTCGTGCACTTTTTGAGCAACTGTATGGTGGGACAGGTCGAAGTTTGGGAGCACGGTACAATTTCAATTTCAATTCACAGATTTCGAAACCGATGCATTGCGCGCGTAGTGTACGAGTGTCATAAGAATACGAATTTTAATACAGGATGCAATCAGAGCGTTGCAGCTTAAAATTTACGATATCCTACCCAAGGTAAAAGACCAACAAGTCTTCCTTGCACATTTTTGTACGGAGTACGGAGAGCTACAAAAAAGGCTGACTTTTCAACTAAACTCTGGCTTTCAAAGACTTAGGTTCTATCGACTTTCTAATGGAATTTCTGACATTACTAATCTTGGCGGTGTTGTTCTTACAAGCGATTTGCCCAATTCATGCTTCATTCTAGAAGATCAACTGATTTTATGGTGCTATCGGCTTGGAAATCACTTCGAAAGCTGTTCTTTCCTGTGTCAAATAACCCTCAGCCATGTCTGGAAACTGATTTTTCTTCAATCATTATTTTACCATCACTCAGAAAAAAAAATTGTAATGCCAACAATTTTCGTTGGTTAAAATGAAGCCAAATATAAAAATCTTCGTTTGAGTTTGATCCTTCAATCGAATGAAAGCTACAGTTAAGGACAAAACCATTGGGAAGGTTTTTATAGTTTCGGATGCCTGTGAGATGTTCGCGAGAGGTGGAATAGTAAGTCTACACAGGAAGTTGAAATCAAGGCTCGGTAGATCCGAAATTTTCCCTGAATGTCATCAAAGTCAGTAATATCTTCGTCTTCTGGAATTATCTAGAATAAGTCTCTCTGTCTGTCTGTCTGAATCTTTAATCAATCATAAATTTCTGAACAGTGATGCAAGAAGACGCAAATGAACGAACTTTCTCTGTCCAGAGGGCGTGGCACCACCCATAAAAAAAAAAACTGAAAACGCTATATCTTGACAGTTGCAGCTGCTGTGCTTTTATAAATTGGTAGGTAAATTATGTTGGGTTTTGTATTTAAATATATTATGTACATAAGAGTAATATTCTTTGAGAACACACTAACACACTCATGCATTAAGTTCTATAAAAGACAAAACTGAGCCAAAACTGATCTCTTAGTTATTCTAAATAAAGCACAAAAAGGTAACTTGACCGCGCTGTCTTAAATTTATTTGGTTAGTTCCAGCACATTAATGGATACAGTCCGTGTCAAGTAGCTTGCAAAATGTGGGCGAGATTCATAAGCAAGGCGTGGTAAAACTCCAAAAATACAAAATCAATTTAAATGTCATATTTATCCCACTTTTGACAGCCTTATTTCGGAATTTTAATACGTCAAGGTAAATTGTTTGGGCCTGGAAAATGAGGCGTGGCACCTCCTTAACAAAAAGGCATTTAGAAAACTTTATCTGGGCAGTTATGTTGCAAAATTTGACACATTTGTCTTCCCAGTTGGACCTTCAAAAAGTTGCCTGTCCTTAGCAACATTTACTCCCCGACAGCGGCTGTCAACAAAAAAAAAAAACCCTTGGGGACAATGAAATTTAAAACCAACTACTCACCTTTCGAGACGAACACGTATATGCTGGCTGGCTCTGTGTTACTGGCCGAACATGTGTAGTTTCCTGAGTCTGCTATCTGTGGCTCTCGTATTATCAAACGACTCTGTGTCCTGGTGCCAGGTGTGGTCTCAATCGAAATGTCTCTCCTGGCATCGTAGTAGTTAATGAGGCGATCGTTCTTCTGCCAATACACGTACTGTGGTGGGGTTGGACTCTGCAAATGACCATACAACAACTAAGTTAAATAAAATCACCCGTCCAGTCCTCATATCCATAAAACCAAAAATACATTCCACACACACACACTCCCACACATGGATATTGATTTCAACAAATGACCAAATAGCGTTCAGTTTAAATTTCAATTAGCTACGAACACCGCGTGCCACTGTTGCCTGCCGGCCGCAATGTAAGGGAACACAAAATGTGTGGTTATCGGCCCAGTCAAATCTGTTTAGAGAAATTTATTCGAGGTCCACCGCTACGCACTGTGTAGCTGTACACGAGGACATTTCCCAGCAAATATTTCATTTGGCTACAGCTATAGTAGCATTTGCATTTTTGCAACCAAATATTGCAAGCGTGCTCATAATAAATAACTTTTTATTATTTTGTGGCATTTCGGGGCAGTCGGAATGCATTTCTGGCTTAGCCAGGCTTAGCATCCACGGGGATGCGTCGGAAGGACTGATTTATAGACCAAACACATTTTTTGCTTACCACTGGTATGGCTTCGATTGGAAGTGAGGATGAGGTCCTAAAATTGGGTTGCGGCAGTTTTCAGTCAACGAATATAGGCGCACTTTATTTAAAAAGTTCCAGGGCTATTAATGTCTCCCGACTGACATAGGCACGATATTTGGATGCGTTGGTATATGGGCGGGCGTGAAATAGCTCAAAATTAAATTGAACATTTCGGGCATAATTTACTGGCAATTTGTGGCGTCGGTCTTGTGGGCGGCTGCACTATTCGAGAGCGCGTACGCCGCAGTTCAATTGACAAATAATGAAGCATGCCAATTATTTATGCAGATTGAGAATAACCTACAAATTGCGGCTTATCGAACGTTCCAAATGGCTTAACTAATCGAATTTTCGTGTTATAGTGACGATGACGATGATGTGTAAACAATTTCAGTTGTCTGTCTATATTCGATATTTTTTCCTTAGTTTTAGTGGAATTGAAAATATTTAAATTCGTGAAATTCAAATCGGGAATGGATACGGATGCGAAATGGGCGCGCATCACGGGAGTATATATTTTTTTTAAACTAGTGGTGGAGTGCAATATTGACCCACCATTGCAACAGCAACAAACAAAATGGCAGGTTGATATGAAAATTCGTATGGCACGTTGGGGAGTAGTTCCGAACGAAAAACGGGACAGGTGTCATTTCTAAAGGTGCCTGTCCATTTGAGAGTACTTTCGCTAGTAAACTCTCGAGAGTTACCCTTGGGTGGCTGTCCATTTGAGAGTAGTAATTTCGACATTTTAATCTCGCGAGTTCTTTGATAACAATTGGAGAGTAGATTCCTTGAGAGTACTCTCATAACCTCAGTCCACTTGATATATTTCGCCTGCTATAGTTACCAGTTAAAATGTATTCTTACAAGCAAAAGGTTGCCGCTGCGTTAATAATTATTGCAGTTTGACAACAAGTGAAATAGAATATGTAATTCAATCCGTTGGGCCTACTATTTTCAAAATGGATACCACATTTCGTATCCCTGTCTGTACGATTGAAAGAATTGTGAGAGAAGTCTGTCCAGCAATTTGCAACAGTTTAAAAGGTAAATATTTGAAAGTAAAAACAAAAACAAAAAAAAAACTTTATTTTTAAACGTAAATTAAAAAAATACTTCAAGGAACATAAATTAAGTTAATTTTTAAAAATTATCGAATTCAATGTTCATATTTCTGTGTGAGTCGATTAATTTTCTCCGATGTCCACTTTTTTTCCATGTCGACTCTCGACAGCTGCTCGCAAAATACGAAGCAAGTTGGAATTTGCGAGCTAATCTCCGATAGGGATCAGAAAATATGTCCACTTGCGAATGACTTTCAAAAGAGAGTAAAAAGTTAACTCTTCGCGAACTACTCTCAAGACTATGTCCACTTGCGAGTTTGCTCTCCAGAGCTGCTTGAGAGCTGCTCGCAGCATTTTTACTCTCAAATGGACAGGCACCTTAACTCCGACGAAACGAAAAAGCAGCAGGTTCTTGGGCAGTAATTCTCCGATGAAACGAAAGAGCGGCAGGTTTTTTGCGAGTCCTTCCGAACTCCGATGACACGAAAAAGTGACAGCAACTTTATGGGCATAGGTCGTTTGCTTGATGAGATAACTGGGGTAGAATGAGAACAAATGTGAAGAGGTTGTGCGCGTAAAGTTGCCAATTCAGCGACGATCTTGGTTTGGTCTTAGTCCGGGAGAAAAGATCTCGGCCTATAAACCTAAAAAATCGACATAGTCTAGGTGAGCAGCTTGACACTGCCACTTGTACGGTTCAAAAAATCGTCGTTGGTCAGGAGGCTCACTTTTGGATCAATTGGTTTGTGAACAAACAACAATTGCGGTTCCTAGAGTGATATAAACGTTGTCGAATTTTTTGGGTGGATTGTCAAAATGGCCGAAGGGTGCTAAGCCACTGCAAAGAAGCTAGAAGTATGCAGTACATTTAATTTAACAGCCCATCTACTGCAAGAAGCTGTAAGTCAGTTGCAACTTTCAGCTTCATCCCCAGAAGATGCTGGTGTCAGAGAAGGTGTCTTGGCACAACTCCATGTAGAAGTATTAAGTCGGACATTGCCACCAATTATACATTTGTTTGTCGTTAGGTTAAAAAATGCCATCGGCACTTATTGGCGACCTCAAACGAGGTCGCTTGGACTGTTTAAAACCCTGCAAGACATCCTTCGGTTGAATTATCACCTCAAAACAGAAAAGGTTTGAAAAGCCGACATGATAAATAAATGCTTGTCACATTTTACATTTGGTCTCAAACAGTTTCTCCATACCCCACAGTGTCTCCCGCCTGCTATTTCACATCGCAAACCACAACAAACCCCGCTGCAAACTCAGGCCTCACAGCTGCACTGTCATCGGATGAGTCTGAAAAACGCCAAGAACAATAACTCACAACAGGCACTTGCCCCAAGACCAACCCCACTCGCCTTTTCAGCAGAGTAAACAGATTGCTAAGCCGATTAACCTCTTCGAACTAAAGGTTACACCAACAAACAAAAAACAGGACAAAGCTTCCGTCTGAATGGGCACTCTTCACTGTACTCGTACACCGCCTGTCGTCGGACTGACAGTTGTTCAAAGAAGGCCATGTGATAGTTAACAAACGAAAGCTTGAACCGAAGAACAATGCCCGCCCAACCTCCCGCAGACAATAGATCTACTCTCGTGTCAAAACGGAACAAGAGGTGAGCCACATGCAAACGTCCCCCACACCCTCCGGTATGGCACTCCAATCTGGGAAGCGTCCTTCGCCATATATTGCAACAATGTCAGTCACAGTCACAGTCCGTCTACTCGAAATGGAGGAACTGATTTTAATTAACACACATTCGAGTGCAACTGTCTCCACACTGGGGAACGATTTATTTTGTTGGACGCAACCGACATGTTTGCTGCCATACGTACTCGTATCTATCAAAACTTTTTCAACAGTCCTATACTGTAGAAAAAGTGACGGCACGTCACACTTTCGTTTTGGGAGCTCTGTCTGGTGTTTCCGTTCGGTGTGTGTGACACCGACATCAGCAGCAGCAATATGGAAGCGGACCATTTGCCCTGAATGGACATAAAATTGATACTTAATGCAATGTGTGCAAGTGCTAGCATTTCAGTGTCAGGCGATACGATCAGCAGCAGCGACGAAGACACAAAGTTAAATTGTATCTCCGACGGAAGATGTCCTGACGGCATAAATTGTTGCTTTAAGTAAATTCCACAGTGACACACTTTTGGAGTCACATTACACAGCGCCATGATGTATACGACCGGAACTCGATCCGGATAAAAGCATTTCCATATCCACTGGTGTGTTAGTAGCAGTGGCATGCTCGTGAAGACAAAGGATCTGTGCTAATTTGATACTAATGATAGTGCGACCGAATGTGGAGTGTACTTCTGTGTTTCTAATTAGGAAAAGTGCAGTTTCGGATTAGCACGGACCGAGTTTAATGTGATTTGTGATTTTCAAATGCAAGAGCTGTGTTTTGTTGCGCGCGAACTGTAGCTAGTTTTACTTCCGAACAACGTATATTCGTCGTTGGCAAAGAGCTTATTAAAGACAATCTGGGTGGGGCCAAACTAATAGGGAGTAATTGCACATTTTCTGTCCCAAATGAACCTACTTTGCTGGTGGAAGGTAATACTCGAAAGAGTGCAACATGCTCACACAGAAATTCACCGGAAGAAGCGTTTGAAGTCGTATTGACTTCACAGCGGTCAATAGGTTAAGGAATCGTTGTCAAAATTTCGTATCGAAGCAGGTAAAACTAATTTTATTTGGATTTAAAAACGCTTTTCGTAAACGAAAATTGTAAGCTGAACAGCTCTTCAACAGAAAGGGTAATAACTGCGACAACACAGCAACACTGTCAGCTGAAAAATTAGTAGTCCTCTACTTGATTACTTTGAGAAAACCCATTTGCGAAAAAGTAGCGTCCCCGTCATCGTACTTGCTAAATGCTAATTCAAAATTCACTTTATTTCATTGACAGTTATACCCTATTCACACCGAGTCGAAGACTGGGTCGGCATTCTGTAAGGCGAAACGTTCAAACGTTTTCGTGTGCACGAAGAAATTTGCTTGTGGAACATAGGGCAAATCATTCGTGCACACGAACACGTTTGATCGTTTCGCCTTACAGAATGCCGACCCAGGGTTTTCCCGAAAACTCTCGAAAACAGAAGTTTTCCCGTACATATTTCAGTTTCCAAAACGAGTTGTTTACGTCGTTTTCCACGAAAACGACTTCCAATCGTTGGATTGTTGAAACAAACAAACCGTTTGCAATATTCAGCTAATTCAGTAGAACAGCTGACCGAAACAGAAGTCACAACTCACAACTTGAAATTATTTTCCACACATAATATTATGAATATATAATGAATTAATTTTATTTGTTAATTAATGCGATCGAAATTTGTCACCAAAATAGTTCACACACAGAGTTGCCAGAATTTGATTTGATTTAAGCGCCCAAAACTTAAACAAATTTAGCCCAAAATCGTTGCCCAGAAAGAAGCCCAAAAATCGTTGAAAATAATTTGGTTCTTGTATTTTATTAAGTTAAAACCGCGAATTTTATTTGACTTCTATCTTACGCACTGGCAACTGGTGTCAATCAAAAGGCCTGCAAAATAAACTGGTGTGCACGCAAGTTGAACGATGTCACTTGACTGCAAGAGTGCTGCCAAGTTTTAAAAGTGCGAATTTGTTCGAAAATATTTATTTTTTTTAGTTTTGTAAAGGAATAAAACAAACAAAATTAACACAAAATTTGTGAAACGATATATTTATAGCCCAAAATTGTGTGGGGCGCTCCCGAAAGAAATTTATGTCGTTTTATAAGAAAAAAAAAAACAAATTACGACAACACGCGCAATCTGGTAACACTGTTTAGACAGAAGTTTTATGACTAGTGCCTCACAGCTGATTGCACCGTCAAACGGAAACTAGTTGGTGTTTGGTTTGAATGCATCGGTGTGAATAGGGTATAAGACCAGTGGCAGATTAGCCATGTAGCAAGAGTAGAAAAAGCTACGGGCCCGCCCATTTGGTGGCCGCGCGCACCAACACTTGACGACCGTAAAAAACTATTTATTGAGCCAAAAACCTCGTAATCACCTAACTCTAAGGAATATTGAATCCGATTTACTTAGAGAAGTCTTTGTGAACAGTTTCATTTATAAATTTGCCCAAATTAATTAATTAATCCAGAAAAATTTGCTTGTAACAATTTTACTTATTAAGTACCATAAAATCGATCACGTAAAGCTATCCACGGGCCCCTTGATAGAATTTTCTACAGGCCCCGCGCTGGCTTAATCCGGTACTGTATAAGACCACATGATGTTCTATGTCATTTCGACTATGCCAATGATATCTCTTTCCTGCCAAGCACAGTCAACATTATCAGTGGGCGTTACCGATCAATTTTAGTGTCCAGGCTTCAGGTAAAAATTCAAGGTTACTCATTTGTACTTTTCATCGGTCCTTTTGTCAGAAACGAATGTTGTCACTTCTATTACAATTTCTTCATATTGTTCTAATCTACCGTCATTTTACTGCCAAACAGATATATCCGCTCCATATTCTATGTAGATGTTCATCACAATAAGAGAATTATTGCCAGGCGCACTTTCTTTTATCATTAAAATTTTGATTCCTCAATTCAACATCCCAGAAAGCCAGGAAATTTGCACTTCGTCCTCTTCGAAAGAAGATTCGCCGGCGAGTTCATCTGAGAATCTCAAGCTAATCACCTTATGTTTTGTAGGTCACAATATGCAGTTTTGTATGGAAAATGTCGCCATTGTGAGCTCGAAAAATTTAGCACTTTTAATTATTTCTTAGTTGATGATGACATTAAAAATGATTATTGGTATCGCGGAATGTTAGTGCGATGCGAATAATCATATTGGTCAGGCTAGATTTTACGAACTAACAGATTATGGCGAAAATTGTCCATATAAAATATTTTGAGTATAAATAAAACGATCATCAGCACATCGAACAAAAAAGAGGGAAATGCAAACAGAGAAAAATTATGCTCTGCCGGTTAAAAAAGTTTAACGCGTTGTTTTATCGATTTTTGAAAAGAAAGAAGATTCCATTCGAATAACTGCGCATGGAATCACCTAGAAGATTCTCCCCAAGTTCAAAGACCACGAACTACTTGTAGCTCATCAGAAGCAGCGACGAGGTTTAAAACGTGGTGTAATGGTTGTACATTTACGAGCCCTACGTGCCCTAAGCTATATTAGCGTAGTACGCTATAATGCTGTACAAAGCGCAGCTCGCTTATTTCGTATGGCAAAAATGCCGCAGTGTTACTAACGAGTCAAGAGATTGATCAAGACTTATTTTATTAATAATTTTCATTTCTATTTATACAAAATTCTTACTATGGAATCATATTCATTCTAAGCATAGAATGTCCAAATCATAATGCTACAATGTATTAATTTGATCCCTTTGATCTATATATTGCATTGGGAGTAAGGGACAAAGTGTAAACAATAACAAACACATTGCACCTCTACGTAGCATGAGTCACTGTCGATACCGCTCGAATGCCACTTGACACTTTCTGGTATCTGGGGCGATACAATGTTACGTAATGGGCGTTCGTACTTTGTGTGCCTGCATTGAGTCACACCACATCCTTCCCCCAAAAAAATTATGATATTTGTTTACATTTCTTAAAATTTAAATAAATGTTATTTGCATGATGATGTTATAGAATATGCATGCTCTTTTCTTACATGATGTTCTTAATCTTGTTTAGATTTACCTAATCAAATTATTGTTATGTATCTCATATTCCTTATTATCTATCATAATACAACTATTAGGACCATTTTGTGATATAATTTCATATGGACCTTTAAATGGTTTGTCAATTTTTTTCTTATTCTGAGTTCGTAGAAATACCTTATCGCCTACTTTAAAATTGGATTTGTTTACATTATTTTGTGTGATAACTCTTTTATGCTTATCTTCTAACAAATTATGCTTAGCTTGATTATGCGAATATCTTAATTTGCATTTCAATTCATTCAAATAATTATCTAAATCATATATTTTTTCTTTATTTGTTAATATTTCACATGGTAAAGTGCTTAGCTTACCAAAAACTAATTCAAAAGGTGAATATAAAGTACTACTATGAGGTGTTGAATTATAACAATATGTATAAAGGGTGATTTTTTAGCTGGTTTGGTTTTGGCAACACTGGTTTTGACAGCTGACGTGTGTTTAGTACCTTGTGTCACTGTCAAACAGCTTCAGTTTGGTTTGCAATTTAACCATGGATCGTCTTACAAATGAACAACGCTTGCAAATTATTGAATTTTACTATCAAAATTCGTGCTCGGTTCGAAATGTTCATCGCGCGCTGCTTCCATTTTATGATCGGCATTCTCGACCTTCTGAGCAGTCTATTCGGAAGATTGTGACCAAATTTCGCACCAAATTTACTTTGTTGGACATTAAACCACCAACACGTTTACGTACTGTGCGTAGTGAAGAAAATATTGCGGCCGTATCAGCTAGTGTGACAGAAGACCGCGAAATGTCGATTCGGCGCCGTTCCCAGCAGTTAGGCCTTTGTTACAGCACTACGTGGAAAATTTTGCGGAAGGATTTGGGCGTAAAGCCTTTTAAGATACAGCTGGTGCAAGAACTAAAGCCAGCCGACCTACCACAACGCCGAATTTTTGGTGAATGGGCTCTTGGAAAGCTGGCCGAGGATCCGCTTTTTTATCGAAAAATTGTGTTCAGCGATGAGGCTCATTTTTGGTTGAATGGGTACGTAAATAAGCAAAATTGCCGCATTTGGAGTGAAGATCAGCCAGAAGCATTGCAACAGCTACCAATGCATCCCGAAAAAGCCACTGTTTGGTGCGGTTTATGGGCCGGCGGCATTATTGGGCCATATTTCTTCAAAGATGATGCGAATCGCAGCGTTACTGTCAATGGTGAACGCTACCGAGCGATGATAACAAACTTTTTTTTGCCCGAAATGGAAGTTCTTGACTTGCATGATATGTGGTTTCAACAAGACGGTGCCACATGCCACACAGCACGCGAAACAATGGCGCAATTGCGAGGCGAGTTTGGTGAACAGTTAATTTCACGTTTCGGGCCGGTCAATTGGCCGCCTAGATCGTGCGATTTGACACCATTAGATTATTTTTTGTGGGGGTATGCCAAGGCTAATGTGTATAGGGACAAGCCCGCTTCGATTGACGCACTGGAAGCCAACATCCATGCATTCATTCGTGAGATACCGGCCGATATGTGTGAAAGAGTATGCCAAAATTGGACTCAGCGGATGGGCTACCTGAGACGCAGCCGCGGTCAACATTTGCATGAAATTATCTTTAAACATTAAATTGCAAGGTTCAAACTATCGATTCAAATAAATATTTCATTCATTTTTTCGAATTTTTTGTGTTTTTTTTTTAAAAAAAGTTCTAAACCTCTTAAAAAATCACCCTTTAGTATGGTAACCATTCATCCCAACTATCCTTATCTCCTATCGTCATTAGATAATCATTAAGAACCGTATGATTTCTTTCTAAAGATCCTAACGTTTCATGATGATATGGGGTTGATATTATCTTTTCTATGTTTAATAACTTACAAATATTTTTTAGTAGTTCGTTCGTAAATTCTGTTCCTTTATCAGTTTTAAGCCTTCTAAAACATCCATACTTTAGTATGAATTTCTCTACTATTGTCTTTGCGATGGTAACGGCATCTTTTGTTTCTACTGGGAGTGCCTCCACAAATTTTGTTAGTTCACACTGTATTGTTAGTATATATCTAAATCCTTTTGATGGTCTCAGAGGTCCTACCGTATCTATTGAAATGGTTTCAAATGAGATACTTGGCGTATCTGTTATGACAACATTTCCTTTGGTATACCATGTAATCTTAACTTGATTTTCACATTTGTTAATGAACGCTTTTACCATTCTATTCATGTTCTTCCATACATATTTTTGCTTTAACTTGTTGATGCATCTTCTAATACCGCAATGTCCTCCTATTTTTGAGCTATGATATTCTTCAACTAACCCTTGCTTTTCTTTTTCATCTGTTATCTTCTTCGGAGGTTCATATATCAATATATCCAAACATTCTCCAGTGTTCTTCTTCTCTTGCAGCTTATTAAATATCTTTTTAAATTCTTGTACGTACATATTTTTAAATATCAAACTATTTCTTGCTAGCGCTAGTCTATTAACACCTGCATTGTTCATCCTGAATATTAGTTTCTTCAAAATCAATTTTAACTCTGATAGAGAATTATCGCTAAATTCTAAAACTACAGTGTTTGCTGCTATAATTATATTACTTCGTTGGTTACCCTTTTCATTTCTTTTCATTTCCTTGAATTCAATCTTCTTCATATCCGTCCGATATTGATGTACAGTCCCATATGTGAAGGTGATCAATCCCCGCATTTGGGTCTAAGGCTCTCGCACAGTTTTCAGTTGTTCTTGATATTTCTATCTGCTCAGTTTTCTTTTTCATTGCTCTTGTTACTACATCTACATTGTGTCTTGGTATCATTTCTTTTAGTTTCTCCGAGTTTATTTGCATTCTCGAGAGTGCATCTGCATTTGTGTTCATTTTTCCTTGTTTAAACACAATCTCATAGTCGTAATCCATTAGATCTACGCGTATTCTGGTTAGTTTTGATGATGGATTTTTGTGTGAAAATTTTGGAATATCTGGCCACGAGGATGGAAGAAATTGGTTGCTGGTCTTGAGGAAAAAAGAAATACATACAAGGAAGCCATATATGAAATTGCCACTAAATTGGCCATAAAGAAATAGAAAAATAATGTCTAATCGCATCCATGACACCGTCCTCTAACCAATAATCATTTCTAGTGTCTAAAGGCTAAATTTTTGGAACTCACAATTGTTAAATCAAACTTCTCGATAATTTATAATATTTCAATTTATTTGCCGAGCATCTTTCGCTTCGACTATATCCAATTCAATGCCCCAATCCCCATCTCATCCTCAATTCCTTCTCTTCTTCATACCCATTTCATTCCAAGGACTTATAATTGACCAGGTTGCAACGTTAACATTATTTTACACAATGCCGGAATTTTCCCTACAAAATTGCATTTTGTGACCTCCAAAATATATAAGTTGAAGGTTAGAAATGATTATTGGTAAGGCCCAGTGAATTTAAGTCAGTTAGTGACCTCATTTCGAAGAAGTTGCAAGTCCTTTTCTCGTTCACTCTAAAACCACTCGCACATCCACTCGTCCCACTTACACGCATTAGAGCATTAGAACTAAGAAATAATTAAAAGTACTTACCTTTTCGATGATGCATACTAAATTAATGGTTGATCCCATGTCCACATGCAGCTCACCAGATCCAAGAATGAATGCCTCTGGCACGACTACTTGTAAATTCACAAAGTGTGAAATGACACCGGTTGGAGTGGAGACCTGCAAAATTGAAAAAAAAAAAAAAAAAAAACACTTCAGTTAGATGCTGGGGACCACCCTAAAAACTGAATAACCAATGTCATGTATAAGGGTTTAACCAACGCATTGACGGAATGGGAAAGCCTCAACTGTCGGACATTCGCACCGCCGCAAATAGTAAATAGCTACTGACCGTCAGTTTTTCACAGCTGAACAACCGACAGGTATTCCTGCATGCAAATTCCAGAGGTCACGCCCACGCTGGGTGTTCGAAACGTTTGTCGTATGCAAAGTTAATGACGGGTGGCGCCCGCACCCTATTTGGGAGTGCATACCGAATTTATCCCTGAAATCGTGTGCGCGGGAGATGTGTTCTCACAATTCAAGTCACACCTGAGGTCGGACCTGTTTGTATGGCGTATACGTAGCATATTTTTGCCCCCGCTCTTCAGGGTGAATGGATTTATTTCCGAACGGTTTCGCATTGAAAACGACCCAAGTACAGCGAATGCGAGTGTGCATGCGGGATTTTGCGAGATGGTTTTTTTTACTTTTTACTATTTCATTAATAATGCAATGAGCGAGGAGTCATGAGTGCAGCAGCTGGTGGCAAGTTGGGACCTTGGTTTTTAGCTTACGCCACTCGACCGTGAGTCGAGCAGGAGTCAAGGGTTGCATTGGTGACGTGGGGAACATAATATAGCACGCGCTTGCTGGCTTGTTATATATTTTTTCAGCTTAGTCACGCTATGTGGGTGCTCTGAGTTGTCTTTTCGATTTATTTCGAATGGAGATATCTTTGGAAATGTGTGGGGTTAGTTGGAGGGAGTACATGTGGCGAATTATTCAGAGGTAGTTAGAAGAATGGCTGTAAGAAGTCTCCAGTCTTACTCACCTTGAAATCAGGTGGAACTGGCAAACTTAGTCAGTCATGTGGAGTTGCTTGGCTGCCAACGGCAAGGCAGGCAAAGTCTTAGCTACTTTGAAGTTATATCGTCGGTTTTCTCCTAGTTGAAAGTCAGCAAACTGTTTAAGAATTTTAATTATTCTTATTTATTTCTCCTGCGCGCATTTTGCGTTAATACGTTGTTGGCTTTGCGGCGTGAAGAGTATTGCGTTTTAAGATTTTAGGGAGCTCAGTTGGTCGAGTTAAAAGTACGTCCCCCGAACTAAAGACTCAGTGTGAACTATACGCAAAGAATGATGGTTTTCCATACAAAAATCAAAGTTAATGCCTAAGAACTGTCAAACATTCCATCTCCTTTCATAGTTCTCTTCATTTTAAGATCACTTCTTTTTCTAACCTAAGATTAGGTTCGGTAAGGTTCTTTGACAGTCTCACAACCTCACTCAACCTTACCTAATCTAACCTAAGTTCGCTCAGTCTTAAAAAAAGGTGTTCCTGTTGAATTTCTTTGCAAAAGTGACTGAAGATAGAGCGTTGTCTCAATTTTTCTCAAGGGTGCCTCAAGCTTAGGTCTACGTTAGATTGAAAATAAGTCAAAGCGTTGCCAATTTTCAACATTCCGGTGTGAGCTACCTTCCCAAGCGAATACCAGATTAGGACCACTGAATCCACATACCTGTAGAAGTCAATAAAACCTGTCGGCAACAAGGGCCCCATAAAGCTGACCCAACCATATTCCACTTGGCCACTCGGCTTACTTGCTGAAACTCTTCAGAAAAGCGAAAAACCCGTCACACAATTTATGTCAAGTGTCCCCTACTCAACTTTATAATATTGGCACCCTACTGCCATTTCCGCCAATTGATGTCCTGCACGAACACAGTCCGCATTAAACCTATATCTGTTTGGAGAGCAATTCCAGCACAATCGGCCATCAGTGAACGGTATCCAACACAAAACACATTCGACCCAAACAACACCTCACAAGGAAGCAAAACGACGACGACGACGACGACAGTATCACCCAGAGAAAGCAAAAGACAATCGAAGAAGAATCCTTATTGCAAATAAGTTCCTGATTTGAATCATTTCCATTTCCATCAGAGCGTGCGCCCGCACACACCCACTCCCCGGTATTACCGAAATGGATGGCCATCTATTTATATACTTGAGATGCCATCCGAAGATTCGCAAGGAAGCCCCAGGAGTGGCCATCCATCCAGACCGTCTGCGTCCCCAGGGGTTTGATTTGATCAAATCGATTTGTGGCAGTGTGAATACCCTGCTAAAACAGACCGACCACCCTGTGCAGGATACTCGTATGCGTGTGTTTCCATTCGATTGCAGTGCCATTGAGCTGTGTTATAAACTCTTACTTAATCTGATTTTTGCCATTCGTTGAGAGAGCGAGAACTCTGGAGAACGACAGCTTGAAGTGTCCTTCGGACAACTGCTGACATTAGCCAGTTTTGGGGAATGGCTGTTGGCCTGGGATCAAGTGGGAATCCATATTTAAACGAGCACCCAGCAATCGGTACGAAACTCCTATCTGACTGGGCATGGTGCGAGGAGTCTTCGCTCTCAAGTGCCGATTATGTATTCAGCTTTATTGTTTAGTGTCTTCGACTGCAGTGGAACTATTCTGTGGGGAGAGCCAAAACCATATGGGCTGTTTGGTGCATGGCAACACTCAACTATATCGACTTTGTGGTCTTGGCATGCACTTTTTGGGTTGGAAATTGCTTACTGGCTCCAATAAGTTTGGATATTGACATCGAGAGTCGTTTGGATTTGATCCGCAAGCGGTACTGAGATGGTTTGTTTGTCGTGGTTTTTCCACAACTGTCAACCGAGGTTGTGCTTTCTGGGGCAAATGTGTCGTGCTGGTTAATGCAGTGACACCGTAATGCTATCAATTTGGCAATCCAATTGAAGCAGCAAACAATTAGGAGGTCGAGTTGGTCGAAGCACTGGTAGCTGTGGATGTCAGTGGTCTGCCCAATTGGTAAGAGGTTTTCAGCTTTAGTTTCAAGTCGTTGGAGGCGGGGATCCATCGGACAATAAATTAAAATGCAAGTTACCTGCGATCCAGTCGTGGACATTTCTGTACTTAAGGTTTGGTATCAAAAATGCTGCAACTCCATTAGGGAGGTCTAAAAAGGAAGGTTCCCTACTCCTTCGGAAATAGAGTGCTGCCCTCGAAGGCGCCCATATCAGAAGAGTGAACTTGGTCTACAACATAACCAATCTACCGACCTAAGCTGATTGCAACTGATATGCAATATCCCAGCTGTAAAGTGTAAAGGACCCCTAGGATAGCCCACAAGGGAACTACGGCATTTGACAACCAACTTGAGAAATAATATTAAAGCACTTAAATCCGCATATAAGAGGAAGTCAAACTGACTACAGCAGGAAATGGAAAAGGACTAAATCGAGCTAAAAAATTCATAAATAAACATTTTGGCATTCACGTCCTTTCTGGATCTTATACTACTTTGTTCGTTCATTTATTCAAAACGTTAACAATTCATTTTGGGGAAATACGTCTCGAGTGACTTACAACAACTGACTTTCTGTCAGGATACGGCATGTATTCAGGTGCACACAAATAAATCCCCATCATCAAATGTCACTCCCGTAAGTCCTGATGATTATAAATGTATGGAAATTCAATTCAATTCTATCTCTCTTTTACTCTCAACAAAATATGCACAAAATAGGCAAATAAATTATTCAAAAATACAATTCAATTCTGGTTCTGGTCCTATTTGAGAGAGAGAGAGCTATATATCTGCGTAGGTAAGCCAATATGACCCGGGAGCAAAATGAAACAAAATAAACGTACGCCTTGTGCCGGATTACAGAGCAGATTCTCATCATAATGCTGCAGCAAAATCGACTGAGGGCGCTCACACGCTTACACACACTCGCGTGTATCTGTGAGTAAGACTGAGACTGAGCACAGACTGAGTAAGATGCTGAAATCATGAATATTTTATGACGAACTGTGCACTGCACTTACCTGACATTCGTACATGCCATGATCCCTTCTCTGAACGAATTTTATTTGCAGGGTCCACGTATTTGAGCCCGGCGTATGCAGTATCGCAAATCTCTCGTCGTTTGTGTAAAGTTGAGCTCCAGATGATAAAATATGCCAATCTCTTCTTCGGATCCAGGATATTTGATTCTGCAATATAGATAAACAGAGCAGGAGAGTGAGCTTATTTGTGGACGATGAGAAGCTAGGAATGTAAATCCCCTAAAGGGAGGGATCTTTTCCGATGCGGACAGGGCTAGGATTTATCAAAAGGAAAATGTTTCAAATTGATTTACTGAATTTTGAAATAGCACGATATTTTGGTCTTTCGAAGAAAAAGCAAAGAGCTCTTAGCAATCGCAACAATCACCAAAGGTTTCTTTTTTTAATATTTAGAGTAATTATTTCTTGGAATGGAATGCGGATTGATGGGAATGGTGGGTCTGGGCCGACGTTTTTAGACGAGTTCAAGGTAGGTGCGAAATCGCTCGAGGGAGTTTCACATCGGATATGTTTTAACTATGAAGGAAATTTAATTACGCGTGAGTCAAACACCCGGAAGGAAGGACTTGATGGGAGAAAATTTGCATTTATGCAAAGGCAGGGGAATGTGAGTGCCCCGTTTAAAGTTTCTCTGAGTATACACTCGTGAAAAATTCTAAATTAAATTTGCATGACAAACCTAGACAGAGAGACACTGGGGTTACACCCCGGCTGAACCTGTGTATAAATTTACATTCCCAGGATGGTGTAGTTCAAAGGAAAAATACGTCTGGACCTTGTTTCACGAGTATATAATTTTAAAAGTACATTCTCTTGTGGGGTACAAGTAAAGGACATACAAAAAAAATAGTTGACGCAACAATTCCGTAGAGACCCTGGGCCTAGCTTCTGAGTTTTTAATTGTTGGCACGAATGGAAGGGATCTACAATTTTATGCCGAGTTCAAACGGATAATTGAGAAGTTCTTCCAGTTGTACTCTCGGATGTTCCTCAGATGTCCGCGAGAGGTGGTTAGTGGAAAACAACCTTAAGACGAAATTTGTTTTTTTTTCCGGAATCAAACTTGGGGCCCCTCGCTTAGTAGTCCAACACACTACCCACTAAGCCACTGCGCCTAAGTAAACAACATACAACTGGAAATTTGCACACGACTGAATCGCGAGAAACTACCCCGATCTTTGCAAGTTTGTCTGATTAGAAACAGAAATACAGCAAGAGTAGTTTTGACATTTTCCAAATTGGCTGTAGGTTCAAAAGTGTCAAATTCGTTGTTGAAAAAAAAGGGGGCACCACCATCTTTTTTTAATTTTTATCCACCATTATTATATTTTATTGTTAAAATTATTTATATTATTTTTATATTTATATTATTTATATATTCATTTCTTTTGTAAAACCATAATTAATTTCTATAAACAAAACAAAATGTTCCGAATCAGAATACTTATAACTTGGCACCACTGACTGACATTAAGCTCTTCTAGCCAAAACCACGGTTGCCACTTATAAAAAAAATTAGCTACCAAAATTGAAAAAAAGTTACCAAGCCAAGACAAAATTTACCAAAAATCTGGGGTCAGATTCTGTAAAGCGAAACGATCAAACGTTTTCGTGCGGACGAATGATTTGCCATATGTTACACAAGCAAATTTCTTCGTGCACACGAAAACGTTTGAACGTTTCTTACAGAATGCCGACCCTGGAGACTCTGATAAACCATAAAATTAAACATAATGTTCACCATCTGTCAAAAGAAGGAAATGAGCGCATTCATTAATTTTTTTAAAAATGGTGCTGACGCACATGCAAATGCAATACATTCACTCAGATATCGAGTTCGTATTTTTTGGTGCTTCTGCTCAAAAAGTTACCAAACCAGATAAAAATTACCAAATTACCAAAACTCTAAAAGCAAACAAAAAATTACCAAATTTGGTAAAAAATTACGAAAGTGGCAACCGTGGCCAAAACCCATAAACAAACATAAAAAAGCTCGTTCAAAAGCTCTCACGAATTAGTGTAAAAGCCGGAGCAAGTGACAAGACCACACGACTCGCATTTGGTATTTCGATCGAAGGTTACGAAGGTTACGCTACCGTCATCTGGAAAAGTATCACATTTGAGTTCTTGCCTCTGCTTAGTTTTTTTTTTTCTCCTGCCCACTGCGGTTCCCGGACTGCATAGGAGATAATAATCGTAGAGATTAAACAACCTCAGCCAGAGTTGCCATACTTTCTTCTTCTTTCCAAATTCTTTGCTAATAAAAATTTTTTTGCTGTTCTTAAATTTTTTTCTTTTCTCTTGAATAAAGAATTTATTTGTTTTATTATAACAATAACAAGCCGTGTCTTTTTTTTTTTTTTTAAAAGACTTACTTTCACTTTCACGGTTTTTGTTGTTATTATACAACTTTGCTTCGCTGTTGTTTTTTCCCTTTGTTCATCTGCCTGTTCAACGTTTACTGCGGTCTTCGGACAGCATAAGCGAGACAGAGAGACAATCAAAGCTGCAGAGCTGGCGGATGGAAGACGGTGACGCCGAGGAATACTACGACGTGGCACAAACACAATTCGACGTAGTCCGACCCGAATCAAACCGGGGGAGAATTCTCCTCTTATAAGGGTATAAATGTTCTTAATGCTGCCCAAGATGTTAGAATCCTTTATGAACATTATTGAAAAAAAAAAAATGTACAGGACTGCGTTGCAATAAAACTTTCACTGTCAGCTCCTTTTGATATCTTTTTCAAATCGTTGAAGAGCAATGGGTTATGAATAAAACGTAGCAATTGCTTTTACTCAAGAGAAATGTCAAAATCGAAGCATTTGCTACGAATAAAAACCAATTTGAGTTAGTTCCAACTTTTGACATGTTCGAAAAGCGGCGGCACTGACCTTTTACTCAGATCGGTATGAATAAAACTTATCAGTTATCAGACAAAGCAAATGCTATGCAAATTCTGAGTCTGCTATTTAGTTGACTCAGATCTTCTGCTAAATATTTTGTGCGCACCTTTTTTGCATAAAAGAATCCAAGGATTGTGAGTTTTCGATATTTTTTTTTATAAATAGTTAAATTAAGTTTTTTTCGTGCAGGAAAACCAAACAAAATTAAAATACCTTTTTGACCTCTTGTTGTTAACGTTCGTGCTTATAAAAAGCAGTATAAACAAAGAAGAATTGGTTACAATAATAACATCAAGCAATTGTTTCAAAAAATGTGGACATTTTTGCTAATACTTTTTTAAATGACAATTTTGAGTCGCGAGGTGGTGCTCTTTCAAATATCCAGAAAATTAAATCTTTTCTAAGGTATTTAGGAGATCCGGGCTTTCAGGTAAACATTTTCAGATTCATGGCTGAAAAGTGAACAATTTATGTGTTTAGGTTGGTGTTGGAGAAGACCGTAGTCAACATCAGTCAACCGTTTCGTTAACTAATTGGTATGTATGTCCAAAAATAGCTCAGGTCGTCAATGGATACCTGTCGAAATCATCGGTCGTTGATCGTAGACTAGCGGTCCGGGGCTCGATATCCGAAAATTTTAGGTTTTCTCCACTACGCCACCTCTCGCGAACGTCTAACAAACGTCGCTCGGTTCAATAGCAAAACTGACTAATTGCAAAAACGTAGTTCGGGGGAAAGGCAAAACAAAGTTGCTTGTTTTCTGAATTTCTTGTGGATGAATGCAGATAGTAAACCAACAATTTGAAATGATTTGCATATTTCTAGGAAAAATATCAGATAAGCAGTTTTGGCAGAATTTTCTATTTATGGTTTTCTAAAGGGTGATTTTTTAGCTGGTTTGGTTTTGGCAACACTGGTTTTGACAGCTGACGTGTGTTTAGTACCTTGTGTCACTGTCAAACAGCTTCAGTTTGGTTTGCAATTTAACCATGGATCGTCTTACAAATGAACAACGCTTGCAAATTATTGAATTTTACTATCAAAATTCGTGCTCGGTTCGAAATGTTCATCGCGCGCTGCTTCCATTTTATGATCGGCATTCTCGACCTTCTGAGCAGTCTATTCGGAAGATTGTGACCAAATTTCGCACCAAATTTACTTTGTTGGACATTAAACCACCAACACGTTTACGTACTGTGCGTAGTGAAGAAAATATTGCGGCCGTATCAGCTAGTGTGACAGAAGACCGCGAAATGTCGATTCGGCGCCGTTCCCAGCAGTTAGGCCTTTGTTACAGCACTACGTGGAAAATTTTGCGGAAGGATTTGGGCGTAAAGCCTTTTAAGATACAGCTGGTGCAAGAACTAAAGCCAGCCGACCTACCACAACGCCGAATTTTTGGTGAATGGGCTCTTGGAAAGCTGGCCGAGGATCCGCTTTTTTATCGAAAAATTGTGTTCAGCGATGAGGCTCATTTTTGGTTGAATGGGTACGTAAATAAGCAAAATTGCCGCATTTGGAGTGAAGATCAGCCAGAAGCATTGCAACAGCTACCAATGCATCCCGAAAAAGCCACTGTTTGGTGCGGTTTATGTGCCGGCGGCATTATTGGGCCACATTTCTTCAAAGATGATGCGAATCGCAGCGTTACTGTCAATGGTGAACGCTACCGAGCGATGATAACAAACTTTTTTTTGCCCGAAATGGAAGTTCTTGACTTGCATGGTATGTGGTTTCAACAAGACGGTGCCACATGCCACATAGCACGCGAAACAATGGCGCAATTGCGAGGCGAGTTTGGTGAACAGTTAATTTCACGTTTGGGGCCGGTCAATTGGCCGCCTAGATCGTGCGATTTGACACCATTAGATTATTTTTTGTGGGGGTATGCCAAGGCTAATGTGTATAGGGACAAGCCCGCTTCGATTGACGCACTGGAAGCCAACATCCATGCATTCATTCGTGAGATACCGGCCGATATGTGTGAAAGAGTATGCCAAAATTGGACTCAGCGGATGGGCTACCTGAGACGCAGCCGCGGTCAACATGTGCATGAAATTATCTTTAAACATTAAATTGCAAGGTTCAAACTATCGATTCAAATAAATATTTCATTCATTTTTTCGAATTTTTTGTGTTTTTTTTTTTAAAAAAGTTCTAAACCTCTTAAAAAATCACCCTTTATTATACTTAATACAAAATAGAATTTTCAGCAGTTGGTCAGTTTTGCTTGTAAGCCGACGAAACATTCGAAAGTAATCCCGTTTGGACTCGGGGTAAAATTGTAAGTCCTAGGGTCTTGTTGTGCCGTCTATTTTTTTTTTAGATCATCCAACCGAATAACGTTTTCTACCAGTTTTTCGCTAGTCAAGTTTTTTTTACAGTGAAGTGTTTAAAAGGGGCGAGCTATTTAACAAAAAAAACTACTTCAAAGTCCGACGCCCATTGTTTTAGTGAAAACTCTGGATTCAGGTAACCAATGAGCTATACTAATATAAAAGAAAGTGTCCGAAGCGATGTAATCCCAAAACTCGAGATTGGCCGAACCGATTTTGATGATTTATAGTTTGTTGGAAAGATATTTTCTCAGTACGGGTTTAAAGCCAAAAAAAAGGGTCAACAAATCAAAATTTCAAAATGTCTTATTTTTTTTATTTTTGTATTTTAATTTTGTATTTATTTATTTTGGCAACAACCAAAAAAAGAATAAAATTTGAATGTAACATATCGTATCACAATTGAACTGTCAGATAGACACGCAACGTAACGCCATCTATTATCGATCAATGGAGAAGCCAATTTTGTTTCATGTGTGGTGGCGCTGTCCACGTTGACTGTGCCATTTGATTCAGTTGCGCAGTTTCTTCGTTCGTTGTTGTTTCAGCGTCCATATTGCACTTTGAAAATTCGTGTTTTGTTCGATCGAATAACGCATTCGGGATTCGGATTTCTTCATTGCGATTTTGTGAGTTTTTGTGAATTAAAATTGATAATGAAAATATATAGAAGAACAGAAATGAGTGTATTCATATCGGACAAATTTTCATTTAATTTAAACAGTGGCGATTGAGCGATTGAGGCATTTTGCGAATTTGTGCTGTGTTGCATTGTTGGTTGGCTATTGGGATTTGTCTGTAAGAAGTGGTACGTTTCTATTGGTGTTTCATTGTTTTCAAATTTTCTATTCGGAATTTCATTGCATTGCAGTTGTTCTTCATAATGCCACCAACGAAAAGATCTAATTTAGGCCGACGTTCAGCTGATGCACGAGCAGTGTCGACTCATCGTGCGAATGTGAGTCAAGAAGATAGAGAGATTGCGCAACAACGAAGAAATGCAAACAACGTCCAAATTCGTGCGCAACAAACAGAAGAACAACAGCAATCGGTAATCGATTCGCGTAGATGTCGATGTGGAAATTTATCGATTCAAAGTCAACGAATAAATACTGAAAATAGACAACAAAGAAGAAGTGCTGGCAATGTCAATTTGCTTCGAGTAGCATTCCGATATGATTGTGCATTCGATTATCGATCTCTTCCTGCCGTTCAAATTGGATCAATGGTTGTAGTATGTCCACATTGCAACGCATTGAAATTTCCAGGAGAAACACCTGGGTTGTGTTGCCTTAGCGGAAAAGTTAAATTGCCAACATTGCCATCGCCACCGGAACCATTGTGATCGTATCTAGAAGGCGTAACAAGAGCATCTTTATTTAATGTTTTGTTTAATGGAATGTACATTTTTTGGTTTAGTTTAATAGTACAATTCCGCCATATTTAATTCGAAACGTCGTCTGCTGGATTATGAATGTTGAAGTGGCATTGTTAGAATTGCATTATCTTGCAATAGTTTCGTTGTATTTTTGGGTGGACGAAGTCCGCCGGGGCCGCTAGTATGCTATAAAATGCCACTGTTTGTCACTGTTTGAACATATATCTCAGCCTTCTAGTGACTTGGCACGATTTCTTAGCCCTTGTCCTTTTGGCAAAATGGTCCTATGGCATACGAAAAATTCGTAGTAATCAGCATTGATAGCAAGCAGCCCATTAAACCGGTTTTGCCGACAAATGTGGCCGTCCACCTCAGCAGAAAAAGCTTCCTTACTACCTTCTGTAGCACAACAAAAAGCATCGACCATTTATCCACAAAATGTATATTAACAATCCCAAAGGTCAGCACATAACCAAAAAGTAGAACTCCGCCGTCGGCATTTTCAACCCCACTGGAAGTAGGGGCTGGGATTATGTGACTAGCGTTCGGCTCTTATCCGTCACAGATTAGCATGGTTTATTTGTGCACACCATCGTCCTTTTTATTTTTATCCATCATATTGAAGGGGTCGCTATCACTGACCGCAATGCCAAATGAAGCTCTTCGATATATGACAGGAGGAAAATCCCACTTGACTCCTCTCTAAGTAGTGTATACGCCATTTAGTTTGGTGGCAAAAGAAACAAATTGCCTGAAGTATTTATTTAAGGATTTCCTCTGCTGTCCATTAACTGCAGACAAAGGGGACAAACTTATTGGATAACTCACTAATCCGTAGTAATCAAGTCAAATGGCATTCTGTCTCTCGCTGATAAGCCCACATTAGAAACTGACGACGAAGACTGTATTTAAGCCAGTCGTGGCTGTGAATACTTTTTGCCGCAGTCCTTTTCAAATGCACGAATGACTTGTGGTAGAACAATAGGTACACCCGCAATTTATGCAGATGCTGCGGTAATCCATGTCTCCCGCATGTGTATCAAAGTTATAGCATTAAGAAAAGGTCCTTCGGGACCATTGCCCGTAATGGGAATCTCCAAAATGTACTCGCGTCGAGCCCGGAGATCATAGTCAATACAGACCGTTTGGATTAGCATATACGTTACGTATGTTTGCAGTTGGCATTGATGGAAAATCCTGCACTCCACATAAATCCAAGGAGTCCCCTGAGAGGCACACCCAACAAATAGACTAGGTACTCCGATTTTCAATAAGCTAAGTCGTCCCCATCGAACAACGATCAGAAATAAATACCAACGACTTTTGCCGACAGCAACTGTTCAATGGAAGCCACCCCACAAAGGACGAGCGAAGCTACAACCAACCATTCACTGTGTGCAAACAAAGTCTGCTGTGCTTTGTTTCTTGATCGTCGATGTAACGAAATTTAATTAGAAATTCCATGGAACCAGAAACACCGAGTCTAGCTGCGTCAATATGCCGTTCGAAAACATGCAAGGCGAAGCGGAAGTGACTACTTATATCAACACACACACACGCAAATGTATGTTGTCGCATCAAACACAGCCGTTATCCTCCGAAAGCCAAAGAGTCCTTGTTATTGGCGCAAATGCAAATATTTTATTACCTTGGTAACGTTAAGACGACGACTGCGATTAAATTTTTGGATACTCTGCCAAAAAGGGCACTGCCTCCTCAGCCCCACCCCCGATAAAGTGCTTAGCAAATGTCTTACGTCAATTTTATGGAAGATATAGTGAACGAAAATCCTTACAACATAAAGGCCCACACACATGCAACAGCAACGGCAGCTTGTCTATTGGCAGAATCTCTTCTCCAACAATGGCGTTGTAGTTTAGGAGTGGAAGTCATGTTAGACGATACCACGTTGCATGCATGTGCGGTAGGTATACACAACATTCCCGGATCGGTTCACATAAGTGTGTACTGTGTACTCGTATCGACATATTTTCGGTGTAGTTTTCCTTCCTCTCGCCCGATTTTACTGCAATACGAACTTTGTGCTCATAAATTGAATTTCCAGGAATCCTGGCCAGTGTCCTGCAAAACTTTGCAACGTGAATTTTAAAGTCATAGTCATGTGCCAGTTATCGACATCGTCGTCATCGCATAGTCATTGTCGGGCGTTGATAGTTTTGTCCGTGTGGGCTTGAAGCTCGTCCGAATACGACCAGCAAAAAAGGACGAATACCAGAAGAAAAGAATTACTATTATATCCGGGCAGCATATGCCGGATATACGAGAGGGATCCTATGAGTATGATGTCCTTCGTCGTGCCACTTCTCTGCATTTGAGTCAACATATCTTTGTTCCGTTTTGTGAAAGAAACTGAATGCAGAGATGTACTTTGAATGTAGTACTACTGGGTCTTTGGGTGCCCATGCCGGGTTTCAGAATGCCATTGTGACAAATCGTACTCGGAATGAATATGTGATAGCCGAAGAGGAAGAGAGCAAATTTTTATTTCTCTCACACGATGGCAATGAAAATTCATATCCAATTCGAAGTATTGTCCGGCACGGAATTGGTCGACTTGTTGTGATACTGTTGTTGCGGAGTGTACAAATTTGGCTTTCAAGGGGATACCGTTCCCGAACAGCGACAGTGCATTCATTATGCGTTTTGGAGCAGGATGACTCGTTTGTTTGCAGAGGATCGACTTGTGGGAGCGATAGACTGCCTTTGATTTGTTTCGTCACTGGTATTTTGAAAATCCCTGCAACGGTCTTTCAGCACTTGAGTGATGACAGCAAATTGGCAAGCTTCTGATGATGATGACTCAAGTAATCTCTCTCTTCAACAAGATGTGCTGTTCACAACCAACGGCTGAAGGTTTAGTGCACACAAATCCTTTGAAGTACGAACTTGCTAAAAACCAACCTATAGAGTTCCTTGTGTCCGTTGCGAGCTAGTTCAGCTGACAGGTGGATAGAATTAACTCAAGCTTGCTGAAGGTAGTTTACAAGCAACGCATATGACGGATGCGACGGATGAAGTAAGTTTGCTCTTTGATTATAAATAGGTACATTCATTGGTCGCAATTTTTTTGACGACGAACCACAAACCATGATGCCTGTGGAATTATTTCACAACAAAAGGCCGTACGATGGATGCGCAACGGATTTTATGCGACTGGTGCGTTGAGTGCGTTAACTTTGACATATCTGTTGACTACAAACACAACGGAGTCCATGAGATAGAAAAAATAATTGGGAATCGTATACAAGAACCGGCGACAAGAAACAGAAAAATACATTTTTGTACCATCTGTTTGAGAATTGTATTCCAAAGGCATGTTTGAGCACAAGGCTGTGGGACAGGGTTGAAAAATGTGTTACAATCGTAACTTGTAAGTTAAAATGGACTTTGAAAAAATACACAATACAATCGCCTCGAAAAAGTTACACTCTAAGAGCAATTTTTTTAATTTGAAAAAATGTATATTTATACTCATTGTTCCTTAGCAACAAAACATATTACATACGGAAAACAGCAAAATCTGAAATACCAACTCGAAATCCACAGATCAAATCTAAAGTGGCATCTGTCAAATCCAATTATATTGTTGAAATTCACACTGGGACGATAGTTGGCGCAACAGGTCTGTAGAGACCCTAGGCCTAGCTTCTCACAATCATTCGTTTGTGTGAGTTTTTCATTTTTGGGACGAATGGAAGGGATCTACAATTGTATGCCGGGTCCAAACGGCTAATTGAGAAGCTCCTTCATGACAGTTTTACTCTCGGATGTTTGTCAGAAGTTCGCGAGAGGTGTTCTCTTATTGTTAGATAAATAAGTAAAGTAAAGTAAGTTTTACTTCGGAAAATTAGGGCTTGCTTGCATGGAAATGCATTTTTCCTGAATGTAGAAAGTGTGGCGTGTTCATTTATTAGGGCAGTCGAATATTGGTACGGTTGTAGGTATTAACAACTAAAAGTTACACAAATTAAAATTTTTTTACTCTCATTTGGTTCACATCAACTACAACTTGAAGATTGAAGCTCGCCTCTGGTGGAACAAAATTCAGTCATAACAGCTTGACTTTTGTTAAATTTATTTCATTTCTATGAAATTCTACGTGGGATTTCGAGTTTACTACCTACCAAAAGAGGACTTAAGAGTCGAATTTTTTTTTTTATTATTAAGGTATTTTTTTATTTGTGTATCCATAATAAGTAGTGCTTTTATCCAATATTCGGAAGTTTCGGTTTGAATGTATTACAGGTTCTGTGTATAATGATAACGATATACAATTTTTTTAGCTTTTGCATCTTTCAAGATTGTTGAGGGAAATCCAAATTTTAAAATTGCAGTGCAAATCCCGAAATCATTTGAACAAAAGCTGTATCATTTTCCTATACCTTTTATCAAAATGTTTTTAGTACCAAAAAATAATCATAGCAGTGTTACAAACTGCGGTTTTTTATAGTAAAAGTTAATTTACCGTGATTTTCTTTCCGTGTAATACAAATTTTACTTTAAAAAAAATGTTTTTTTTGACGCAGAAAACTGGGAATTTAAGTACCTACGGTGAAAAGTGAAAAAAAAAAACAGAAAAATGTCAACGCTTCGTGGGATAAATGAAGAGGGAGTGCTTATAACTAGGGATCGGATTTCCATGCAAATGAATGTTTTTTTATCAACAATTTGGATGTAGAGCAACTTTTTATGTATAATTGTATACTTATCATGACATTTCCTTTAAAATGCCATTTAACCGTTAGTGCATATTTTTGCATATCTTACGACAGGGTGTTTTTTTAGAGGTATAGAACTTTAAGTTGGCAACACTATTTTAACTGCCGGCCATTTTGTCAGCTGTCAAGTGATTTATTTTTAGTTTGGTTTGCCATTTCATCATGAACAAGTTGACAAATGAACAAGGCTTGCAAATCGTGCAAATTTATTTCGAAAATAATGGTTCAGTTCGCGAAGTTTACCGCAAGCTCCGTTCATTTTATGGTCGACATAGTCGTCCATCAGAGCAATTAATTCGGCTAACTATGGATCGTTTTCGCACTACGTTTACTCTATGTGATAATACGCATCCGCAGAGACGTCGAACAGTGCGCACCGAAGAAACAATTGCCGCTGTAGAGCAAAGTGTTGAAGAGGACCCGGATGAATCGATTCGCCACCGTGCACAGCAATTGGAGCTTTGTCCATCAACTTTATGGAAGATTTTGCGCAAAGATCTTAGCTTACGACCTTACAAGATCCAGCTTGTGCAAGAATTAAAGCCGCGAGACCATGCAATGCGTCGTGATTTTGGTGTATGGGCCGAAAATGAGATTGATATCGATGCTGATTTTCATCGCAAAATGTTGTTCAGTGATGAGGCTCATTTTTGGTTGAATGGCTACGTCAACAAGCAAAATTGCCGCATTTGGAGTGAAGAGAATCCACATGAGACCCTTGAGACGTCATTACATCCACAAAATCTGACTGTTTGGTGTGCTCTAGGGGCTAGTAGAGTCATTGGGCCATACTTCTTCCGAAATGATGCTGGAGAGTCAATTACCGTTAATGGAGATCGGTATAGAGCCATGACAACCGACTATTTTGTTCCCGAATTGGATGGCATGAATGTGAATGAGATGTGGTTCTAACAAGACGGCGCTACATGCCACACAGCGCACGTCGATTTATTGAAGGAAACATTCGATGAGCACCTAATTTCGCGGAATGGACCTGCACCATTGGATTATTTTCTTGGGGGATATGTGAAGTCGCTCGCCTACGCCAACAAACCAGAAACGTTAGGGGACTTGGAAGCCAACATTCGTGGCGTTATTGCCGACATACAGCCCCAAATGCTCGAAAAAGTGGTTGAAAATTGGACCTCTAGACTTGGCTTTATTCGAAGCAGCCGCAGCGGCCACATGCCCGAAATCATATTTAAACATTAATGACATAAAATGATACTTCCAATAAAGCCAAATTGATGGACATTAAAACGATTTTTTTGTGTTTTATTTCAATTCGAAGTTCTATACCTCTAAAAAAAAACACCCTTTATAAATGCATATCTTGCAATTTTTGTGCATATTTTACTATATTTGCATAGTTTGCATATTTTTATAATATTAATTCATATTTTTGGAGCATATTGTTCAAAAATTTAACTAGACAGTTTAAAACTATTATCTTTTTCTTTTGTTCATTTCACATTTTCACGTTTTGAATTCGAAAATTTAAAAAAAAAATTCATGATCTATACAAATAAAACTTTTCAAAATGAATTAAGGAATTAAGGAATTTATTTTGAATTATTTATTTTTATTAAACAAAGTAAGATGTTTATGTTTACGTTAACTGTGTTTCTTTGTTTTTTTATTAAATGTTGATCTCGTTTTAAGTTATTATTTTATTAAATAATAAAAATAAAAAATTTAACGTATTCTTATAGACTGAAAAAAATGTGTTTTTAAATTGAGCCGAAATTAAGTTTAACTAATTTTAAGTGCATATTTTAAATGCATATTTTGCATTTTTAAGCGCATATTTTGAGATATTTAGTGCATGAAAATCCGAACCCTACTTATAACACTGGTGGGCGCTAGAGTCTTAATGGGACACTTAATTCGAAAGCGGTTCCAAAGTGTATGGTGTCATTTTGAGGTGAGCTTCCAGTGGTTGGGAGAAACCTCAAGTGTAAGTGCGTCATAAATAGGTACTTAAATGGTCTTTCTCGATTTCTACAACAGGCTGGCACGTTTTAAAAAATCTTGATTCAATAGGGTGACTCTACTGGCATTGGTCTTATTTATTAACTAAAAAAAAAATGCAATGGTAGACCAAATTCTTGCTTGCAGCACCTCAAAGTGAAAGAAATATTTTTTAATGCCTTGTAAGCAACAAAGTAGTCGTTGTGGAAGTGTTGTTAGGTGTTTTCTGTTTCGCATCAATCTCGAACAAGTCGTCAATAAAATGAAACCTTCATTAGTGGCTACTAATTGAAATTATTTATATATAAAGCCTTGTATGCTGCTCGCGCTTAAATGAAGCCCCATACAAAAATGTCTCCGAAGATAAAAATAAGCAAAACAATTAAGCAAAACAGTACGCAGTTCAAGCTAAATTTGTTAGCCACTGTACGAAAAATCTCTACAGAATTTGAGTCGACGTATTAATGCAAAATAAATTCTTCCACAGCTAAATTTTGACAGATCTGAGAAAATATCGCTATTTCAAACGAAAGCAAAAAAACAGTATGGAGAATGGTAAGTTGAACACAAGAAAATTCGTTGTTGTTAATTTAATTTCTTTTAGAAATGGAATATTTTAACGAGGAGTAGGTACATGGAAGAGGTTTTCGAGGAAGTATAAATAAAAAATACATTTTTTTTTTGACAGAACCTATACTGTCAAAATTAAGCGAACATTAAGCGAAGCGGTGGAGAGAAACATTGGAGAGGCGCTTAATTTTAGCTTTCCTGAAACAGCACACTAGGCATAAGGGTACACACCCTGCACGCTTTCGCGTCTTCACAACACTCGGAAAAAAATTGTGATGCCAAAAATTTTCGTTTGTTAAAATGAACCCAAGCATCAAAATTGTTGATTTACGATTGAAATTGTTTGATGGTGTAAGAAAACAGTTGCCCTTACACTGAATACTTGATTATTGTTTATAATGAAGGATTTATTGTCCTAAAACGTTTACAAACGTATCCAGCCGTAATAATTAGATTCCCTTACGACGCCTCTACGATGCTGTTTAGTTAAACAGCGCGTAATATTTACGCAGCCTCTAAGTGGCTTTACTGAAATTGTTAGATATTTATAAACATTTTTCCGAGGCAGCTTTACTGAACGAGGTTTGTGTCTAAAAAGGTAAGAATTTCGATAAAATATTACACAAAGCACTTAAATCGATTACATTTTCCTCTGACACTGGCATCAGATGATTTTCACAGATTAGCTTTGTACAAAAAATTCATTTTACAAAATAAAAAGTCCGCTGTTCCTATTTCCACGTAGTTCGGGACACGACTACGTAACGAAATGTCAAAGTTAAATCGTTAATCGACAAATAGGGATATGTGGCTCGCTTCGCTCGCAAAAAGGACTCTCAACTCTAGTATTTCATTTTCGGGCACGATCCTATACGTTTTAAGGCGCAACTTATTTCTTAAAACACTATTTTTAATGAAAATACCGTGTCTTCGTAAAAATTCAAAGCATCTGGCACAATTCCGAAATTTCTTTAAAGGGACTGCTGAAATACCAACTTTTCGGTTTTCTTTCCTATCCGACCTCGACCAAATGACATTTGCTGCAAAACTTATTTACGTAAGCTCTACGCAGGCTCGTACATAATATACACCAAATATCGCACAAGCGAACAAACATTCTTAGTAGTGAAATTGGATGCAGTTGGTGCCGTCATTGGGTGTGTCCGATAAATGAATCGTTTCTTTCAGAAACAACACAAGTCAATGAGCATTGACTTTTCAGGAGCAACAAAAGCCTGTTTTATTATGAAAAAATTCCACAACACTACAAATTTTGAGTATGCTAAGCTAAAATGTTTAGCTTTTTTTAAGTCTTCACCGGTTTTTAAGCCTTTAAAGTCGATTGACTTAGGTCGTTTCTGAAATAAACAATTCAAATAAAGGATTTTCCAATAAGAGGTGTTATTGTGAATGACCCGCTATTTCGGTAGCTGTCACTTTTGAAGCTTTTATTCTTTGACATTTGACAAGTAGAAACTACGCCATTACTAAAAATGGAACGATACATGCTTCTACAACGCATTGAAACTATTAAAATTCACTACAAAAATGGTGAAAATCTTGCAGTCACAGTTCGCAAAACTAAAGCATTTTTTGGTCGTCGATGATTAATGATTTTTTATGGTCGGAGTTCGAAGGTATTGATCTGGACAACGTTTACTTTCAACAAGACGGCGCTACGTGCCACACAAGCAACGAAACCATTGATCTTTTACGGGAAAAAGACCGTGTTATCTCTCGAAGAGGTGATCACAATTGGCCACCGAGATCTTGTGATTTAAAACCTTACGACTTCTTCCTTTGAGGCCACGTGAAAGATAAGGTCTACGCCAACAGCCCAGCGTCGATTCAAGACCTCAAAGATAAAATTCGTGAGGCTATCGAGCACATAGGGCAGCCACTTTGCGATTTGGTTATGGAGAATTTCATAAAAAGGATATGGTCCTGTATGCGTGCTCGTGGTGGCCATTTGGCTGATGTTGGTTCTGATTATTAACGGCATACCTTCCTCTTTATTATGAAATAAACATCCGATCATTTATCTCAAAAAATGGCATTTTTCTTTGAATACCAAAATAACACCTCTTATTGGAAAAGAGCTTTCATACGTTTTAAGTTGCAAAGCACAGATGTCGAGTTTACCTACGTTTACACTTGAAAACTGAAAAATAGTTAAAGCAATAACTTTTAGCTTACAATATTTTTAAATCTCAAAACTGTTCGCTTAAAAGCCTTCTTATTTTTCCGGAGTGAATCTTATGAGGTGAAGAGAGCAAGTACCCAGGTAATACTGACTGGATCCCACATTAACAAGTAAAGTTGAGAAGACTAATCGCCGACCTATTCTTAAGCTAATACCATGGCAGATATTGCAAGGAGCTAAAAGAAATAATTCCTCCGAAGCGCCACACTGTCTACCTACAAGAGGGATAACCGAAGCAGTTCATTTCAGAACACACACAATAATCCATTGTAAGCCGAAAGCTTTATTATAGCGGCCGATTTTCCTAACAAAACACTTGAAAAATATAAACAGCAAGCGAGGTGGATGAAATGGGGTTACTTTTGACCCACCCATTAACCATTCCCATTCATCATGGCAACCATTCACGGACGGTCTTAATTGAATAAATATGCGAACAAATTACCAACTTCCAGTTCCGACACAAGTTCTACTTAAAAGACTCTTGTCCAAGGCCCACATAATAAATCATCACTCTTGTTGGGAAATTATTATTCAGAATATATCTCTTAATTAATATGATGAGTTGCGTAATTTTGTTCATAATTCTAGCAGCGAATAACAGCGAATAACTAATGTAGAGTTGACGTGTTTGAAGCAGTCCTTTGCCCTAGTTTCTTACTGCATATTGTGCGAAGGAAGTGTGTGGTAGGGTTGCTTCAATACATCATGCTTGGTTAATTAATTACATAATATAGCCACTTGTCCATCGATTCCATTGTAAAATATGAAGTAAATGACTTCTCATTTCCGCATTGATGATGTATTAAATTCAAAAGCGGCTGTCACTTGCAGACCGATTTTTCAGAGGTGATTGGCTTTTGTTGATGTTAATATTGGGGAGCAGCATAAAGCCAGAGGCGTCTTTCATTATACAAATAAGTCACTTTGAGGACATATTTGAGTGACACATGGCAACTGATTGTGTTGTAATGAAATTACATCAATCTGCACTTAAAATTGCATGTGTATAGTCCATCGACTGATGAGGAAATATTTATGCACTAAGCTGAGTTTAAGAAAATTACACAATATTTGTCAGTGGTTTCTTTTTAAATCCTAGGTTATTTCGACACTGACGGCTTTTGTACGGTTGAAGACATGGATTCGGGCGACCTCTGGCTCATGCAGAATGGCGCGCCATGCCACAATCGATATTTTGCGCCTTGCGATCAGCCGCCTTGGCGTTGTCATTTGGCAGCCTCGGAACTGCGATTTGACTCCTTTGGCCTTTTTTTTGTAGTCAACCGTGAAGGACCGATGTTATGCCAACAATCCGGAAACGATTAAAGCACTTAAGGCCAATATCATCCAAGCAATCCGTGAGCTACAGCCCGAAACCATCACCCATGAGGTCTTGGAAAATTGGAGAGCCACTTGAACGACCTTGTGTTCCATAATTAATCGGAATGTTTGCGCTTACTAATAAAGCCATAATGCATGGAAAAAATTTAATTTTAATATTTTTTTTTTACATTTTTAAAAAGAAACTTGTATTTGGCCCACCCTGTAATTTAAAGCGTTATCGGAGATGATTTTCTGAAGAACTTTTCTGGATTCGAAAATATCTGCAGGTCTGCCTTACCACACCTAGCGGACTTTTAAATTCATCTTACCGTACTTATATTTTGAAACCGAGGAATTTTAAACAACCCGGGCGACCACTATAAATAAGACCTCACCCAAGGTACCTAGTTTAAAAATGACACCAGCTTATATGACGCGCGTATAATTATGACGCGCTAATGGGGATGCAGCAAACAATGGATCGAAGATTAAGTAAAATATTAGCTGGGAATACAGACTTTGCTGGAGGTTTTAACATGTAATTTAACTTGCTTCTGGAAGATAAAATTTGTAACCGAGTCTTGCTTGCCTGCAAGCTGCAAATAAAACTTATATAGGTCGATATTTTTGGAAATATTTTATACAACATTTCACTCAAGAGAACTCCCAGAAAGCCGAAAACCAAGTTTCAACTACTGGTAGGTTAAATAAATCAAAGACGCGAATATTGGAAATTCCATGAGGCATAGTACACTTCAAAGCTTAAAAAGAATCCGATGTAAGATAAAAGCCATTACCGAATTCAATTACTTTCCTTATCGACCAGGAATCCAATCCAATTCTAAGTCGCAATTTCTCTCCGATACATAATGGTCACATTTGAATGACGAATTTTTTTTTATTCATTACAAGCTCAAAAAATGGCTTGGATAAAAAAAGGCTTAAAATTAACCAATTCTCTGTTGGAAACAAAAAGAAAATTCATTTTTAAAAAACTACCGAGATAAAAAGTTTTAACCTTTAAAAAAAGATAATTTATCAGTTGTTATTAACCAAGAAGTGTCTAGATTATAATCAACTGGTTGGTTAAATTGTACAGTAAATTTGTAACTTACGACTGAGATAATTTGGAGGAAATTGATAAATCGGTTATTGTTAACCGAGTTTCCTAAAAAAAGTGGACTCGGTTATTTTTAATCCACCAACTCTGTAGGAGCTATATTAACAATATTCTTGGTAGTTTTCAACCGAGAGTTGGTTGATAAAATCAATCAAAGTGATTTTTCCGCTTGTAATTTTTCACAGGTGTACCCTTACTTGAGCCGGAGAAAAAAAACTACAACCTGATCTGAATATCGATCGATATACTAAAAATATCGGTGCAGGGAAATAAATTCACTTGTTTTACGTGAAGTTATTTCCCACTGAAAGTGAGCAATAACTTCACTTTTTACGGGTGGGATTAGGTGCGAGGTGTGGTGTATGCAATGTTGTTATTCATAATGTTAATTAAATTATACTAAAAACCTTAGAAATAATATGATTTCGTTTTTGTTCTCCAGTTAGAAACAAAAATACTCAAAATGAAGGTGGGAAACAAATAAGGCGAAATTATTTTATACTCAAGGTGGAGTTATTTCACATGTGAAGTTATTGCCCGTGAAGTTATTTCCCTGCACCAAAAATATCATTTTAATGGGATCAGTCCTTTTTCAGGAACAACCGGCCTAATAGACAACAGATTTAAAGCAGACAGAGTGATATTGATTTGTAAAATATGTCAAAAGGAGTAATTAGTAACGAGACATGAATTCATAAATACGGGATGCAGTAGCGGTTTTTATTTTATAAAATCGTGAGCCCCAAAAATGCAGTCTCTGTATCTGACAGTATTAAGGAAACAAATCGTGTCGTATTTATTTTAGAAAGCAAATGGAAAATGCATCGAATTGAGCACAAAATGCCGAAATTAGAAAGGCCCACATTGCAACAAAGGCCGCAGCCGAAGCAACACAGGAATTGATCTAAGTATGAATACATTTTTATTGTACTCCTTAGATTGACATTCGCCAATAAGTCTACTTTCTTCGTGTAAGTAAGTCGTAAATTGTGTGAGCACTAAATGCCTCAAGGAACCTACTTATTGAAGTTTAAAATAAAATTTAAGGACAGAAATTTCAAAATAGACAACCACAAATATGAACGTGGTAAAATACAAACGTGAGTCCCAAACCTGAACGCACATTTAGGTCGACAATAAGAGCTAGAGTATTGGATTAATATTAGAGTCAATTTATAAAAGCAACACCATATTGCATCGGAACTTACGACTTAACTTGAGGACAGAAAGAATTTCTTGGCTTGCCTCCGAAATCATTTACTAAAAAAAATAGAAGTATTTCGACTGAAGGGTTTCCGTGAAGCAAAATTCTATGGTGTCCTTGGGTTGGGTTCGATATCCCGCTTTTTATAATTCGGCTTTTTTTAAAATCCCGCCTCTTATAATCCCGTTTCTTATTATCCCGCTTTTACAATCAAAAGTAGTTGCTTTATTTTTAAAAAAAATTTTGATTGTAAAAGCGGGATAGTAAGAAAATTAAAATAAATTAAGCAATAAATCGCCGCGATTTTTTAAAATAAAGCAACTATACTTTTGATTGTAAAAGCAGGATGATAAGAAAATTAAAATAAATTAAGCAATGATTGTTTGCAGTGTGCATTTTGTTTTGAAATGCAGTTTATTTTAACATTTATTATTTTTAGAGGAAGTAATAAAATAAGAAATAAATAATATCAAAATACATTTTTAAGTAATAAATATCAATATTCAATAATTTAAAAAATATATATAAAGTAATGTTATATGATATTCTGCAAAAGGAAACAAAAAAAACTTCAAACCATTAACAACATTTTTTATTTTATTAGTTCAAGTGTATATTATTTATAAGCAATACGACGCAAAAAACCTGTTTTACTCATATTTTTTCTATTTCTCATTAATTTTTTTACAGCGCGTGACTTTATAACATTAATTTTTTTATAATATAATTTTTCTTGCCCATTTTGTAATTTTTCTATTTAATTTTAAATATATAATAATAATATAATAAAAAAGCGCAACATCTATTTTTTTGATAACAATGTTTTGTAAAAAACGGGATTGGCGGGATTTGGCGGGATTGTAATAGATCGGGATTTTGAACAAGCGGGATTTAAAAAAACAGTATTTTAGCAGACGGGATTTCAAAACTTTTTTTTCGGGATTTTTGAAAAGCGGGATTCCGATACGCTCCCGGTGTCCTTATGTTAAAATTTAAAATCGTATGTTATCTTGATGGATGGCAAATGTGTAAAATGAGCCTCCAATTACTACGACCTTACCGCCGCTTTGCTTTCTCCCCCAAGTCATTAAGTACCAAGAAGTAGCTATGGGAATTTATTACAAGCCACCATTTAATCTCCAATACATTGATTTGTGAATATGAAACTGAACAACAAGTTTATTTGCGACAAGAATGATGGCTAACGAAACATAAAAAATTGTGTTTCCATCAGGTGCTTTCAGAAATTCAGACTTTTATACTTCTAAAGTTTTGTATTGCACCAGAAGTGAACAAAAGTGCTTGCGATTTCCTTCATTAAGTTCAGTTGCATTAAAACAAATGCCAAACGAGTACATAAAGAAAAATGCAAAAAGGAAAGAGTACATCAACTAGTACTTTATCGTTTAGGAACTTTCTTTTAATGAGCACAACTCTGTTTTGCAATTCCTTTCCTTGAGTTGGATGGGTTTGTTTTTATTTTTTTATTAATACCTATAGCAGGTATATTTTTTATTATTATTAATGGATAAATTAATTTACATAGGTATTGATTATTATTTGCTTAAAGTTAATGTATCCATTTACAACTTCGGGGACTGTTTTTGTGCCCAATGATGATTTATTAAGGTAAACATGAAGCAACATATTCATCGAAGGAAGTTGTTTGTGGGCTTTCGGGGCTAACAACTGCAAAGTAAAATTAACACCTAAAACCAGTGTGAAACAACAAGACCAGAAAAGCGGTGTATGCCTCTGCAAATCAAAATTAATACTGAATTCGATTAAAAAACCAGGGAGGGTTACATTTCAGGTTCTTTCTTAAAACAAATCTGGCCGTTTTTTTTACTTTTAAACAGGTAGGACCAGTGCGAGTTGCTTGGATCAAGACCCGGGACAGTGAATATTTGACAAAGGCTCCGGCATTTTAGGAAATTTTCCAAAATCAACAACGAAATGTATTTCAAGCAAGGCCAAGCAAATGTTTTATTTAACTCAGCAAAAAACTAAAAAACGTTGCACAATATTTTACAACTGTCTCACGTTTCTTAAAAGCATTTAAAAAAATAAAAAGAAATATTGGAAACAATACCCTAACAAATTTTATTTAATTATTTATTTCATTATCCTCATATAACAATTTAAAAAAAAAACTTTAAAATAGTAAATATTCCAGCTAAAACTTCGAGGAATTTCTTCTCATGGAAATGGTCGTCTGTATGCATCATTTTACTTGTTTCCATTAAATTCCATATCCAACTTCTGGGCGAGTTTCACGTAAATTACAAAGGGAGAAAATGCCGCTAACAACAATTTTCTGTTACCCTCAGTGTTGGTCTTTCAATGCAAAACCTAAATGCAATTTAATAAATAGGTAAGAAATAAAAAAAATGTTCGTATATTTTACAACCCAATCAAAGCAATTTTCTCCTCCCCCGAAAGTCTGGACCATTGCAAATGTGGTTCATTTTAGATTTTCCTTTGCATCGTTCCAGGCCAACTCAAACTTAAATAACCTTTTGGCCTGTCATAAACTCGTCAATCCAACAAATTTTCTTCTGTTCACTCAACTCTGCACTTTTTGTTCAAGCCAAAAGGATAAATCCTCCAGTCCCTGTACCTTAACCAAATATTTTCAAAATCGTTAGTGCTGCCAAACGAATGACAAAAAAAAAAAAAAACGAAACAAAGAAAAATGTTGAAACTAAACCAGCATTCAAATGGAACAAGGACATGCATAACAACAAGAAATGACTGCAAAATGACGAGATGTACAAAATGTACATATATCCATATAATATTTACTCTAGAGCTCACGCGACTTTACCAGTCCTCATCCTCACACAAAAAAAAACACGATTAAGCAGACTTTGTTTCTGTTCTTTTCTTATGTGTGCGACAGCGACTCGCACTCGACTCGCTTCTACTCTCGTTTGTCTGCACTGCACAGCACTCTCCCTCGTTCTCTTTGCGGAGCAGGTTTTTTCTCTTCTGTTTTTTTTTTTTTTGTAGCTCGCCTGGAACACTGAAGACTGAAGAGCTTTGCCCTGAAAAGTACTTGTCCCTGACGGCTTAAGGAACGAAAAAAAAACATCTTGATTGACTAACATCATATCGTACTTGGGTGTGTTTTATATGCAAGAGGAAGAGGAAAAAAAAAATCTCACAAGTGTTCAGAAAAGGGCAAACGGAAGTCACACACGAAAAGTAAAGTGCATAAAAAAAAAATGCCAAACTTCCTATCTACAAACAAAAAAAAAAAGTAAGAAAACAGAGCGACGTAAAATTGTGTACTTTTGAGGAAAATCTCCCTATTTCGCACAATAGAGAGGGCAAAGCAAAATGGAAAAATAAACCCTACAGGTGCGACAAAGAAGCTTCTTGTTTACTTTCCCATTTGAGTCTTTATGCATGAGGTAAGGCGTTTTCGTTTTTTTTTCTTTGCATACATCTTAAGGGAGGAATTTGCAACAAATTTGTTAGATGTGAAACTTATTGCAATAATCATCTTCATGTCGTGCATTGAGGCCCCTGAAAGACAAACGACGAATAGGTATATTGGTAGATTTGATAAGCTGCATTTTCGCGATGATGGCAATTTTCGTTAGAAGGTTAGTTTTCGAAAGTGGGTGATGAGAAAAACTTGCAAATGGGACCCAGAAGAGAGTCCCTACTGCTGTTGAAGATTGGCATCATGAAATAAAATTGACAAATCAAACCAGTCTAAAATTCAAAGGCGAAGAACAAATAAAAGTCTAAGCTTTAAGCCTATGGTTCGGTGCAACAAGTTTCAAAAAATGTAGACCGTAAACCAGTTTTAGGAAGTCGTCCTATTCAACCCGATGAAGAAAGCCAAAGCTACTGGGCACCTGGGTTAAACTGATGAAGTGAGGATAGCACTCCATTTCTTTCAAAAATAAAACTCACACCCACGATTGGGTATGAGAAGTGATCCGATCTATATGGACTTGGTAAGCCGAATACTCTTCCTGAAAATATTTAAATTTAACTCCAACGAGACTGCTGATAAAAGTAACTGCCGTTCAATATAATGCAGAGACAAGTGACTTGATGAACCGAGTAATTTCGAGTTAGAGCCATTTCTAACAGAACTCTTTATGATTTGTAGAATGATCTCACCAAGACCTTTGATTTTAAAAAAAGAGTGATTTAAGCATAAGATACCTCGTTACGCAACTTTGCCAACATAAAATATGACAAATTTGTGCGAAAGTCGCAATCCCACACAAGAGTCATCAATTTTACAAAGATTTTTTTGTTTTAAGATTTTTTTGAAAAAATTCACTTGAAACAGATGAACCTTTAAAACTTGAACAGTTTTTAGAGATGGTTCTAGATGGGAGCTGGCTCTGTTTAAAAGTTATTGCAAGCTGTAATCCTCTATGAGAAGCGAGTTTCCAATTTTTTTTCCTTAGGTAATGTGTAATGTTTGTCTGTCTTGTGGGCGGGTCTTTAATCGCAAAACAGCGAATAAGGTAATTAAGATCCTTGGCAGTCATCTGTTGCAGTTCTGAGGCGAAAATGGGTGAAGTTGTGAATTAGAGCAAAGCCTTGTTGGTATTATGCTGTCAACAATTGCCGCCACACGGCACCAAAAAATCAGAGAGAACGTAAGAAAAAACAGCAATAACTTTTAGGTAGGCAGAGTTGACAATTAAAGTGGAGTTATTCTACTAAAAAAGTGAACTAAGATCTACACCTGCCAAGCGCCTGAGAAGGAAATTGGGTACTCGTTCAAAAATTGGCCCTAACTAACTGCGATTTTTGCTCGGCTTAAAAAGATAGTTGAGCCTTGTTGAGAAAGATTCAAATTCTCAATACTCCGACCTTCTCCAGTCCTGCGCATAAAGGGGTTATAATCTATAAGCAAAATTTGGCAAAAATAATTATTGAACACATAAATTCGCGTTAACGACTCCATATTTATATTCATACCTTTTAGATTGCATTATTTTTATATCTATACAAACAAACATTATTATTAGTAACATTTCCGCATTTGTACCATTTCAATTAATTATTCGCTGTGATTGGTGGAAATTTGTTTAAATTGGATTAAATTAAAAAAGTATAAAGAGCGAAAAGTCTTTGAAATAATTGGTAGGTATTTGGCGGGAAAAAAAGTATTTAAACAAACCCAATTTACACCCACTCTGTCCACTCCAGAGACTTTGCAGATGAGAAAGGCTGTGCCACCTAATTGGACGGTCGTGTTGTGTGCCATCATCTGAAATGAAAAGAAAAATACAAAAAACAACATATATATCATTTACAAAAATAAATAATTAAATAGAATTTTATTAGCAATATAGACAAAAATATTTCCTTTATTTCGCATTTGATAAATTTATTTATACCTACTTGTGATTTGTAAACGAGTGAGCAAAAACTATATTTAAATATTTATTTAATAACGCAATGAATGCCGTTAAATGTTATTAGATTTGACGAGTTATATCATGCAGATGTGCTCTGTGTCATTGACTTATTATATATGGACTGCTAGTAGACAACTTGGCGTTGGTTCCAACATAAGCGCTAGCTCTCGTGGTTCGGAGAGGAATAAATTGGAAACTCACATCTGACGTTTCCATTTCGTTGCAGATAGTTTTGCAATAGACTGTGTTATTGGGACTAATTGAATAAAGATTTAAAATTATATGATATAATTATTATAAATCTGATTCAAGTTTCTCTGAAAAGGGACAAATCTGTTTCCATGGGTAATATGAGGCAGAAAACTCATTTTGTTTTTTTTAGATTGCGTAAAAAAATGGATTTAACAAAGATTGGCTTGAGGCGATACGTTGTGTTAATGACCAGTACATTGACACGGAATCAGCTGATAATAAAAGAATTTGCTCCAAACATTTCGAAGCAAATTGCTACCGAAAAATTTGCCATTGGAATGCAATTGTTTCTCGGTTCAGTGCCGACAATTTTTCCTATTTCTTGTAGAACAGAAAAATCAAATTTGATTAATATAAAATCTGAAGGTTTCCTGACGAACCCACATAAGGACACAATCAAAATTTGTAAAACTGTTCAGAAAACTGTGTCTTTGTATGAATTACAAAATATGTAAATTAGGGTGCAATTTATAGCCTGATAATTATATATATTATATTATATTTCTTAAAGTACTTATTACTTTAAGAAATATAGATGTAAGCAATTTATATGATGTTTAAATTCTCATGTACTTGAATGTGATATTCTTGACAATCATAAGTATTTATTGATCAGAAATGTGATTGAAATATACGCCAAGTGTTATTACATCATGTTTCTAAAATTTATAATGAAAAACAACATAAAAAGCTAATTCCCAAAAAACATACGAAAATTGTGCAATTTATGGGACAATGAAAAACGATTCTTATTCAAATTCTGTTGGTTCCTTCTATTAATAATTATTTAAGCTAGCACAATTTCGAGATGACATCTATTGTAAACAATGCCGCAACAATTTGAATTTCAACCGTTTCACTTGGCAAATCCACTCAAGCCCAATAGGTGGCTCTAGCATTCTATGGAGAAATCCAAGATGGTTGTCATTTTGTTTCACATATTTTTCGCATAGAACCACGAGCGCTAGTTATGTTGGTGTCATTTTCTGGGCAGAGATTGTATGGAAGTGACATTTCACTAGCAGTCCATATATAATAAGTCGATGCTCTGTGTAATTCACAGGGAGGGCGAACAAACCGCGTGGTGCTTAATTATTTTTTACAGACAAAGACAATTATACACAGGCTAAGTCTTTTGTCACTATTCTGAAGATAGTCGTCAGACCCCTCTTACCCATTGGGCACTTTGGGCAAGTGCCCAGGGCCCCGCGATCGATAGGGGCAAATACAAAGTCCCTAGTTCCTGTCAGATCTAAATTACTGACTACAATACCAACTTACTACCTTTTACATGCGTGAAGCTATTCTACTCTCGCCCAAAAGTTAGGCTTTCCGACTTCAGCATGCTTAGATGATACTATATTAAGCACATACACATTTTAAAGAAAAATCAGTTACTTTTGTGGACTATATTACATTTACCTATTCGTTTCATGTGATTGTTAATAAAAATAAATATTTAACCTTGTTTATCTACTTTCTTTGTCTATTCTAACAAAATAGTGTTCTGTCAAACTCATAGGGGCCCCATTATCCTAATATGCTCAGGGCCTCCAATAGGTTAAAGACGGCCCTGATAGTCGTACCTCTTGCGATACTGTTTATGAGTAGGGCCATAGACAAACCATACTGAGACCCCCAACTCACAATCCTCTTGCCGCTGGCCCCCTCAGTTTTTTTTTTCAAATTCGCCATTTTGTTTTCCTATCGGTGTTATGTCAAAAAGAATCCGTGTGACATGCAAAAACATACAAAAACCACAAAAATAAATGCTGCCAACGGCGGCAACCGTGGGGAAATGTGAAAGCGTTCGGGAATAACACATTTTTTCATTACGGAACGCCATTGGTTAGTTATTATAAATTGTTAAAAGGCGAATAATTTGATTTGTTTGGTTAGTAAAACTATCTAAAAGAGATGTTCTATATACTAGAAACATATTAGGACAAACATGGTTGTGTATTTTCCGCTTTTGGATATCATTAACTTCTATTTCGTGTGTAAATTTTTCTTAAATAATGAAGAAAATTCGCTCAAAATGTTTTCATTTTCCCTCAACCAATCTACATTGTTAATTTTTCATGAACATTTTAAGCAAATGTGCACTTATTCCTAAAAAAAATATTATCCACACGTAACGAACAATTTCAAATTAAACGGATAAAACTCTATGAACTCTGCCAGCAACTTTGCCCACAGCGGAAGTGTCTCATATATCTCCTGGGAGTGTGTTGGTGAGCAGAATTTTTGAAGTTTCGTGACATTTGTCAATACGATTTTCTATGTAAGAATACTAGCGCACCAAACGTGAACACTCCATAAAAATATAGCTTGTAGGCTAAGTAACGGGAAATCGGCCGGAGTTGGTGGTCTCAGTATTGTCTCTGAGAAGGGCTGTCATATTCCACCATTGAAATCACTTGAATGTGCTTGTGCATATAAACGAAAATGACTGTTAAATGCACCGACTTAAAACGTCATTCCAAGAATGAGGCTTGAAAATTGTGTCAAAGCACGTTGAGGGCATCGCGGCCGAATCAATTCCTCAGCAGTATTGACCAAGGGACTTCTTCATAAAAGTTTCAGTCATCTTTGAGGATGATGGACTGGAATCCAGTCAACCGAATCCAAAATTGAGTGAGGAGCGAAATTTCAAGAGATTCGAAAGCCGTTGCCCTTTCGAATTATTAAAAACGGGTTGTTTTTATGTCTTAACGCACATTTTTAAGCCTTTCAAAAATCAATTTATCGCAAGTCACCTTGGAAATAATTGCTAATGCATTTTTAAATAGACTACCTTTGAAGGAAAATGTCTACAATAGGTGCGCTTTGAAAAATTCTCTTCGGTGTGTAACAGCCAATTTTTACTTTTGACCTTCTCGTCGGTGTGTTGAGGCTTCTGTAGCGATTTCTTTAAATAAATTAAATAAATGCGTCCTAAGCAAGCTTTAACGGTATTATGTAAAAGCAATTTGGAGAAGATTAGGTGAATTAATTGGCTTCTGAAGAATCGAAAACGTCGGTAGAAGGATCTCAAGAAAGAGAATCCAAATGCATCGTCAGCTCGACATTTGAAGAACATCCCTCATTTTATTTATATATTATTGCTGGAAAACGGAAGAATTTCAAAGCACATTTTGCTGCCTAAGTTGAGGACGTGCGTTCTCTAAGGGTCCGTAGCAGAAATCAGTCCGTGGAGTTTGCTAATTCTTTCTCCAATGTGTTTTCAAGCATCCAATAAAATCAATCAAAGGAGCAACAATCTTACGGCACAATAACTCCGATAAAATTTCTAAGCTGTACCGGTTAAAAAGCACCTACTTCCCAGCTAATTAATTGTTGTAAACTACTTTCCTTTCAATGAAAAAACGTTTCCAAAGCAGCCACACAACCACGCAAAACTTCTCTTAAATTGAACTAAAATCAATACCCCCTCCCTATTCTTCAAAGTACATAAGTCAACTTTTCGCAAGAAAATTTAATTTATCCCCAGATCAAAGGCGGAGATTTCATTTCAACAGACCCTACCAGGTAGACGCGATAATTTTTCCTACCCTTCTCCTTAGAGAAACCGACGAAAACAAGTATTAACCCTTCAGTACCGCCACTTCAAAAAATTACCCCCAAATAGAAATTTTCCCAGCAAAAGGCAGGTAGACATCCTAATTACTGTCCCCCGCGGAGCACATACACCACACACAATAATAGGCCCGGCCTGAGTACAAAATTACTCCTTTGATCTCAAAACGCAACTAAAAGGAAAAATCTGATTGTGTAAATAAAAAAGTGCCGTGAAAAAGTAAAAATTTCTAAAACACACATAGGTGCTTGTACACAGCCGCCGCAGTATATCCGTACACAAAATTACTCAATTTTATTTGGCCCTGAATGTTGTTAATTACTGTGCTTTGTGTTGCGTACAGCGTTTCTCTATGCATGTTCGCCCGCCTACGTTATGACTAAAAGGTAAGTGTAAACACCTTCCACTGGGATACCACAAAATATACAAGTACGAGCATGTACGAACACACAAACGGTGTCTAATGGGATGGAGTGGCGGCGTAGATGCTTTCGCTTGGCAAGGATATTCATCATTTAAATAAACATGTGCCAAACCATTTGGCACTGTGGCAAGGCCCGCAGTAGTAGTTTGTCCTTTGCAAATGTTTACTCGTGTAAAGTGTTTGTTTTAATTTCCGCTTTGATTTACATCTTTAATCGCAGACGAAATGATGATTACACTAACACCTGGGTGGCGGTTTGGATAGGGATATTTCTAAGAAATTCCAGGTCATGAATCGATGTGAGCATTTTGCCGACAAAAGGTGGAAGGGATGTAGTTGTAGGTGTAAAGGCTCACCTTTCATCCCCCTGAGATTAATTTGAATACATTTGCAGTTCGAGGGATGACAACGACCATTAGTGGGTCACGTGGGAGAAGCGAGCAACGAGAAAGAGGTCATGTGAATATTTCCCATACTCGTATGTCATTCAATCCCCCTGCAATGGAAAGTAGGTCAGGTACATTGTGTCCATGATGCAATTAAACCAAAACTCTCATCCATAAGAAGACACCTCAAGTGGGTTTGTAAATATCACCGAAAGAGGGATAATTTCAAGTAAAATGTTTGTTCGCCAATGCAGAGCAGAAAGCGTATTTAATACAAATTTGTCAATTGGCTAGTGAGTCCACGTTTTCTTGCTCAAAACTCACAGCCGAAAGAGGACAACTTTCGGGGAACTTTACTGTCACCAAAGCTGCATTAAGTAGCTATAAATGCAACCAAATTGTGGGATGGTGGATAGAAAGCTTTTAAAAAATATTTCAAAATTAAACAAGATGCCAGCCTTAAGGGTTGTTTGCCCAACCCTACTTTCTTAGCCAGTAGAGATCTCCCTTGAATGCTGACACTAACAACGATGGCGGCCAGAAACTTTAATGTATACTTAAACCATTGATGCATCAAGCTTTTAATATGGGGCGACTGTTTTCACGATTTTTTTTGAGAGTCACACCTTCGAATGTTTGTCGGACGTTATCAATGGAAAAGATTTTTTGTTCGTCCAAAAGGTAAGACCTGAGACCCCTTGCTCAGTAGTCCAGTACGGTAACCACTGAGCCACGCAGCTCATGCGACAGCCTACTTAATAAATTTCAAAGGACTTAAGCTTTTTCAGTTAAAAAATATGTTTCATTGAATAAAATACTTTTCTTTAGACAGTTAGCTTTTCAATTCGCATACCTCTTTTAGGCATTGTTTTTAAGGACAGACCTATCCCCCAGTACAAGTAACTTTGGAGCAAAAAATTGCTGAGCGCCTTTGAAATGGAAAGCTCATGTTGACAACTCTCTGATAGGATGTATTAGTGATATTGCTTGCGGTTAGAGCCAAAAGGCGAGACAGAAACTATCCATAACAACCATTATAGCACTTTATCGGAAATCAGTGCATACTTCCAGGCTGATACGTAGCAAGTCACTCAGCATTATTGTTTTTTTGATCATTTTCGGTCTACAAACTTTAAATTTCCCTTTTTTTACGGGAAGAACTGCACCAAAGTCGCCGTAATATAAACAACAACCACCGCCAGTACTTTATTTTAAGCTTCTATTGGTTAAACGGGTAATTTATAAAACATTGGATCCTGCATCAGAATGAGCTTTTTATGGCCTAGGTGTGACCGCCCTAGTCCTGCACTGCCACCAGATCCCTACCTAGCCTTACTTTTCTCTGCTGATTTGTATCTATCTAACAAAACAAGCCTATAGATCACCTTTGTGGCTAAAACAAAAATATTTGGTGCAAAAAGTCCGTAAGTACTCTAGGCCTAGCTTCTCAAAACTTTTAGTTTTGTGAGTTTTTCATTTTGTGGACGAATGGAAAGGACGTAGAATTTTATTTCTAACGGCCAACGAGAAAGCTCTTTCATGACAAATATATTCTCCGATGTTTGTCAGACGATCGCGAGAGGTGGCGCTGTGGAAAAAAGCCCTAAGATGGACCTTAGTCTCTGCTTGTCTGAATAATCAAAAATCTACTTTGGTCCATGGTTCTAACATTAGTTGGATCCTTTGTTTATGCGGGGTTATTGCGGTAACAAGAAACTTTATCTCTAAGTATACTTATTGCATTTACAGAGAACTTCGCCCAGCACTGCCAGACGGTCAAAATATTTCCACCCAGGTTTAGCTAATCTTTACAAAAAAAAAAAACAACTTTTGTCATTATTTTCTTAACATGTTTAACGTACGACTTAGAAATATGTATTTCAAATTTGAAACGCAAACGTCTAAGTTCGGTAATACGAACGTAAAAATTTGCAGCAAATAAATACACCCGATGAGACTATCTTGTAGCAATTTACACAGCCCTTACCCTTTGATGAAATTGTTGTTTATAAAAATTAATATAATATTTAAGCAACTATGAATTCGAACAAAAAAAATTAAAATTGTTCCCTAGTGGAACTGCAATTTTTTGTTGCCTAAAGGTTTGGTTTCTGAACAAAAATTTTCCAACGATATTGGAATAAATAATTTTAACTGGCAATAATAGCTTTGGAGAATCGATCAATCGATTTTTTCTACACACATTTGATTTGTTTAATTTTTTTCTATTTAAATTTCTCTTCTTTCTCTTCTCTCTTTTTTGATTTATTTTTGAAGTTATTACTGTTCACCCCACTTCTAAATATTATTTTTCCTTGTGTTACTACTTATTTTTATTTATAACTTTGTTAGTATGTACCTTTGTAACGAAATAGGTTGAATTCAAAATATTGAAATTTAAAAAAAAACGTATTTCATCCTCGATTGTCAGGTTCAATTTTGGATCATTTGCTTGTGGACAGAACAGATCAACGAGTTTTCAAGCTACCTCATTCATAAGTTTAAGTTGCTCAAGTACAGTGGTGCCATTTTGGCATTTTTTATGCTAAATCTAGCATATTTTCACCTTAAATTGCATATAAGTATAAATAAAATAAATGCTATATGCAATCTAGCATATTTAAAATTTTTATCATAAAAACGCAAAGTATGTTTTGCTATACAAATAAAATAAAATTTTTCTGGATTTGGCATTACTGAAGATTTGTATGACAATTTGTCCATTTGAAGTATCTGCTGTCAAAGTGTTAAATCTTGAGTCGTGAATTGCTGCTCAATTAAATTTAAGTTTCTTCATAAATGGACAGGCAAATATATCATATTTATGGCTTATTGTTTTTTTAACTTTTTTTCTTGTTCAAGCCGTTTTTTTTTTAAACTTGAGCATATTTGGTTTCATTCGTCCATATAATTTTGTATTTATTTCTTAATTTAGCATATTCCGTTCGAAAATTTCTGGCAACACTGGCTCAAGAGGCACATTTTAAGGTTACCTGTTTGGTTTTATATACGAAAATGCAAATATAATAGAATTAAAAAAAAAAAATCCCAGATTTTCACCGGTTGACAAAAAAAAAAACCCAAAATCTGTGGGGAGAACCTGCAAAATGTCAACCCTGCCTTCACCTAGGCTTCGTTATTGCATTAGCTACGTCCTGCGTAATCAATCAGTGACGAGTGACCCTTACTTCAACAAGGCAGTGCGAATTTGATGGCCGAAAGAAAAACTCGCATACTTCCGGAAGCGCAAGTAGCCTGGTGCCAGTGATGCCAACAGAGGCATAATTATGGCTTTTAGCTAGGCATAGCACCGATGCTTTAGGCATTGAGAAATCATTTTTAGAAAAAATGCATATTTGTGAATTGTTTTTTACAATTAATACATACAAAAACATTTAAAAATGTCAGATCTGGTAGATTCATTGGTCAAAGTCGCATCTATAATTTTCAATTAAAATTAAATTAAAAACTTGTTCACTTAAGGGTTCGTTCGTTGCACTTTTTTTGTAAAACATGCAATTTTTATATTTTTTAACAAAAGAGCGTAATTTGTTTCAAAAGGCATCATTTTTTCAAAGTTTAGTTTGGCATCACTGGCTGGAGCTGGGATTCATCTGTGCAACTATAAAGGAGTTGCCTCGCCTGTTGTATATTGTACTGTATTTTAAATAGGCGGTGGACAATAACAACACTGAGAAGTACGAGTATCCTGATGTATAATAATTGTAGAAGTGTAGACTTGTCGCTTTTTTCTCATTTTCTTTGATATCGCAACCGAATTAGTACGAGAAACAACTTTTTATAGGTAATAAATTAGTTCTGCTTTATAATTTGTCGAAGACCCTACGGAAAAAGCAATCAGAAACCCATAAAAATCTTGTCTCTTGAGCTGTGTCTGGCAAAGATTTCAAATGCAATATAAAAGTCACACTATCACTATCACTATCAACAGTTCCTAAGCCGTGAAACCTCATCAATAAATTGCGTGCATAATTCCATTGACCGCGCTAAACAAACATCCCTTGAGACAATCATTCTTCGCAAACATTATTAGCACATCCAATGTCGCAGCCTACATTCAAGGCGCAAGGCAATCAATAATCCTGATCTATATTCACCGCGAAATGCCATCTTCATAATCCCCATTATCCCCTCACAGACAAAAACGTCTGTTCACATATACATACCGTCCGACCATAAGCACCAGCACAGACTGACTGTGACTACTCAACTGGATATCGACAAGTTCTTGACACACACAAGTTCTCATTTGGAAAGCACTTACCTCGCTATCTTCAAACATCGGACTGTCACTTGCGTCCAGATTATTGTTATCTAATTTGGAGTCTGGATTCACACCTCCTGCCATCCATAGTTTCTTCCAGTCGCTATCGGTGAGTATCGATTTTTGATCTGCAATAAAAGAGGAAAGGTCACAATAAACACAAAACCGAATAGCGACACAAGTGTGTATATAAATGGAGCGGCGAAGGCAGTCTTTTGTCCCTTTGTTTGTGGGGTTTTATTGTTTCCAGTCAATGGCAGGCCATTTTTATGTAGATTTAAGCGGTATCTGTTGTAGTTCCCCCCGATGCGAAATAATGATGGGGGATTTAATCGCATCGAACGCAGAGTTTCCTCGTTTTTGGTTCGCCCATGACGATGACAAGGATAAGAGGACTAGAACGGGAAACGCGCCACTATTCTAACTTTGAGATTTCCACTTGATTATGCTCCGAAGTGGACGTCCAATAGTAAGGGAGACCAACTCTCCCTTGGCATGCATTTGCCAATCCATGAGACGGTTTTGAAGGATAATAATTATGACTGGGGGGAAAACCAACCGCCATCGTAAACAGCTTACATCTGTGGTCTGCACCCTCCATAAAGCCAACAGCCAGCTCCCCATTCATGTCCATTAAATGGAAATACAGATATACGTAATACAAGTGCAACGCTCATCTTCGCGAAAACAGACCCACTGCCAACATCAGAGAGAGAGCGAATATCCAAATCCGCCGGAAGATGGAAATGGAAAACTTTTTTCGGCAAAGTCCCGTCCCGACACCATTATGGCGGCCATTGTATTGTAATAATAGAACCACGAAAAACGATTCTTTGTTGCTCGGTGTCCTTTGTCAGTGGGCGAGTTAGGTACTACTTACGAAAGAGCCCACCACACCCTCCACCCCCAGGCCAGTGTCTCTTGAGAATTCAACACTGCTAAACGGGACGTTTATAGTCGAAAAATTATTACGCCGAAGAAATTTTCATAAACAATTTGGAAACTTCTATTTCAATTACCTACCTCCAAGTTGCGGCACCATTGTCTGCCAGTAAGAGATTGTGTAAAGTTTCACCCACCCCCCAGTCCTCCGTGGAAAGTATGTTTTGGGGTCAACGTTACTTGAGTTTTGTGATAAACTTTTACCGGGTTCGAGGCTGAGTGCATTCACTTTCAAATGCCAATTAGGTATGAAATGATTTTTACAGGCCCAATGGGGTGGCGCGGCGCGCGGTTTGAAGAAGGTTCGACGAAGAAGCTCTGGGAATACTCGTAGCTTCTGAAATCTTTGAGAAAGGACTCTGAAGGCAGTCAAATTAAGGAGGACAGCCATGAAAAAGTTTTCCCGTATTTTTTTCCGGTTGTTTACTGGAATTTTTTTACAGCCAGTGGGCGGGTAATAACTTCATATTTCAGCGTTTCAGAAGCACCAACTGTCTGTCAAACAGGGCGATCCTATAAAGTGAACTTTTAAAATAGCATAGAGCCTATGATGCAAAGGGATGAAGTCGATTCATATACCCATGAGGGTGTTTTTTTTTTTTTTGCATACTCTTTTCATCCAGCTCCAGGCGAATTTATTCCTGTTTTGAATTTTATAATGTATACAATTTTTGATTGAGTTTAATTAAATTTAGTTTATATTTTAAGCCTTTCTACATAACTGGACGTCTTAGTAAAATAATTTCTACTCCAATCGGCAAAGGCATTTAAAACCTAGGAGCTAGTAAGTATGAGTGAAATGCCCTCTGCTTAGATTTCCGCTTCTAGACAGGATATCCCATCTTCCAACGGTGACATTAAGCAAAGAAACTGTTCTGTGACAACCGGAGTCAATTTCGGACAGTAGTTTTTTTTAAAGCTATTCCGGGCAAACACCTTTTAGTCGAAAAAGGGACACAGTTTCATTATGTAAAGTAAGAAATTTTGTGTCATTTGTGTTTAAGTTGAATGGCGGCATTGGACGCAACGCGACGGCTAGATCGAATAAGGCTCAGAATGTCTAATTTTCGACAAATAGTAAGTCTGTACTCATAATGAAAAAGACTCATCGTCATTATCCTTTCCAATATACCGCGTACTCATTATGAAAGCAGAGTTACTCCAGATCTAACTACAAATCATCTAAGGGCCGTTTTATTCACTATTGTTCAACTTCCAGAGGTTGACCAACTTCGGAGTTGATTTGAAAGAGAGAGTTGAGCGGCAAGTTGAAAATTGCTTTTATTCACTACTTTAATTCTCAACTCCTCAGGCGAAATTCAAAAGTTGGCTGACTTGCTGTTTCAGAAATATCCCTGGGATATTTGTGGCAGATGACAGATCAACTTTGGATTTGGATTTCGCCCGTCATTTTCGTTACGGGCAAAACATACTTTGATTATATTTTATTTTTTGTCTATGGTATTCGCTTTAAAGAGTAGATATCCATATAAAAATTAATTTGGTTCGAGGGAATTTTGCTTTCGCGAAAAAGTTATGTGCTGTTTTGTTACTTTGTTACTGGTTTAATTTACGTTAGAACTTAGTAAAATATGCAATAAATTCCAACTCTTTCGCGATGCACAATACCTTCTCCAGATGCCCGGCAACGAGTTCATAATAATATGGAGCAACATCATTGTCGTCCGCTTTGAGAGACGGAAACTATAGATAAAGTCATGGTCGTCCCATTTTTCAAGTCCGTCACCGTGGTATTATCTTGTATTGCCGTATCTCACACACCAAATTCTCCTCCTCTCCATCCTCTTCACTGCTCGAATCAGACTATGGCCAATTCTCGCAACAATAATTTAAACGATATATTATTTCAAATTGTAATTAATAATAATTACTTTCGTCACTTGATTTGAAGAGCTATCAGTCAAAAACCCCCATAAAATCCCAAGTGTGCTCTCAAAACTTCTACTATTTCGGGGAGTTGAGCGAACTCAAAGTTGACCAACTTTCGGTTTTCTCAACTCCGGAATATCAAAGTTGAGCGAGTCAACTTTGAGTGAATAAAAATAATATCCTCAAGTTGAAAATAAAAATCCCCAAGTTGAGTTCAACTTTGAGTCAATAAAACCGGCCTAAACCTATCCCCATAAGGGTATACGAAAAAAGTCCGACTTAATCCAATCAACTTTTCTTGATCCTATCTGCAAGCAGTACCTATAGCGTATACGATATAGCTTTGTATGGAGCTACTAATCAATGTTAAAATTAAAGCACTTAACACACTTATGCAAATTGCGTATACTCTTTATTTTATTAAAAAAATAAAAAAAATAAGACAATTCAATTGCACAAAGTAGTTAAAAAGTAAAAACTAAAAAAAAAAAAAGTAGTAAAAGAGGAAGTCGTGATATTAGCATAAGTCTTGTGTACATTTTGAGCACATTTGATAACTGATATCACATTGACACATTTGGCTTGTCAACGCCATAACTTATAACATATTAGATAAAAAATAGATTACACTGTTTACAAAAAGAAACAATTCCAATGCAAAAAAAGTATTTCAAAATTCGTTATTTATAATTAATTAAAAAAGTTACGTTTTACGATATTTTTTTAATAAATTTGGCGATGGCTTAAATTCGTAGCTTTTGTAGTTATCGAGCATAGGATGCCACTTACTGTTGATACATTTAATCAGTTCCCAGTTTTTGTCTTAATTAAATTAAGCTCCGAGAAACCTCTTTCGCAAGTGGCACTACTCTGAGGTAGAGCAATTGATGATCCGATGAAAGTTTTTAAAGACGGGAAGCTTTCTGCTCCCATAGTATTTTTAAGGAGGAACACTTCACTTCAAAAACTTTCGAGGTCTGTAGATATAGAAACATTTGTCAAATTCAAATTCAAGCTTTTCAATATTAACATCTCTAATAAGATTGGGAAATAAAGAGATGAATTCAATTAATATTTAGTTGCTACTTCCAACTAAACTTTGTCTTTAAGGTGAAAAAGCAGTATTTTAGGCAGCTGTGCAGCACAGCAGTACATAGATACGGAAAGCAGTACAAACACTGCTTTTACAGTACAACGACAGCACTGCCTTTAATATAAGGCTGTATAATTCCAGGAAGTAGGTGTCCTCCTGCCGAATGGGAAAATTAAATTGAATATCGAATATCGAAGGGAGGAGAAACTTAAGTTCTTGTCGACAACAATCTCCAATGAAGCTCTTCAGCGAAATTTGAGATATTTTCCGACAACCGCATTATAAGTGCTGTGTATGCACGCATAATAAGTGTCCTTGAGCTGTATCTTACGGAAACAGACTCTTGAAATTCAACACAACTCTTTGCCTAACCTATTGACGGCATCTTGCCTGCTTGAGCAGGGGTCATATTTATCATTTGTGATACTCGTCCAATCCGCCATGTCAGTTTGTGTGCTTATCCTTATCTCTTCCGCTGGTACATCTCCAGTCCGAAGAGCTTATTAGCTTTCATAGAATCCATCATCCCGAAAAAAGGAAAACCACATCGGCATAAGAAACTTCTGGTGGCCCAGAGAAGTAGTCTTGGTGTCCAGACACGCAAACATTGAATAATAACTTGTTACCCATCACTCCATCTGCTGGAGAATATCCTTTTTCCCTCACACCCATAAGAAAGCACTCGTAAATGTCGCCAAGCGCTTCGTGATACACTCCCCCGTTATGATGGATTGTTGTATACATTTTAGAAATTCAAAACACATCCACTTCTTGCAGAATATTATCCAAAGGACCAAAAACCAAGGCGCGTTTTGTTAATATTCCGATACTCGCATGCATAAAATGGCCTAATGCTGGCTCCGAATGGAGTGGTTTATGTGAGCAAGAGTGTGGGTCCGGGTGGGTATGGAGTAAGTCGAAGTCTGTGAGCGGTTTTATTAGAACTTAATGAAATTCACTTGAACGGATGTTCTTCATGTTGTTGATAATGGAGGTGAGCGGTGAGGTGATGGCACATCGCGCTCTATATGTGGAGTGAACGAAACACTACTCATCCTTCAAATGGCCCTTTATGGAAGAAACGAGACACGGACTAGGATAACATGCTTATTGCCATTTCGTTCACATGGTTTCGAAATTAATTTAGTTATTTATATGCGTAACAGAAATAGAATATCTTTCTCATAAGCTACTGGTCCGAGGCCGAAATTGACGGAATATATTATTAGGGGATTCATAATATCCGCCAAACCCTCCACTTGGTCATAGAGGATGCGTTGCGTATTCTTCGTGGGGTTACGTTCATTCTATGTTAATATGGTGGAGGCTAATACCATCCTTTGAGATATTTTGGGTGTGGCTCACCATGAGGTGCGGGAGTGTAATTAAATGAAATGAATTCAATTAAGGAAGCCTCGGATATCGATGAAATAACATCCCTTCTGTTACTAACACGAAATTAATGGAATAAAATTTGTTGATGGCATTCCTTACCTACCAAGTGGGTACGGGTATCGGTATACATCTGGTCTACCACTTTTGTCACAGTTTGTTCTGCGGAAATTGAAGACTGCTAAGGATTGTTGTACTGGTTGGCACGATCCTTAAAGCAATCTGTAACCAGAGACGCTTTTAAACTGGGAGCAATTGAACCAAACTCCAGTGAGCGAGGAGGGAAAAATGTCGGTTAATGGATATTGTCGTTTTTTAGAGTCGTAGTGTTGTCATGCCGTGGGAAATTCCATGAAAACAAAAACTGAACCGTGGGAAAAATTGGGACCAAAAAATGCTCTTGGGTTTGAAATTTGAAAAATGTATATTCCCCTTAATTTTACACTCAGATGTATTTTTTTTTTGTCAAACATACGATTTACCTGGGAAATAATTTTGCGGATAGTTAAATTGTCAAACGAGATGAGTTTCTTGTACGTTTCACTTAAAATAAGTGTCAATAAAATGAATGCGTCTCTCTAGTGTGTTCATGGTTATTTGTCAAACAACAGGGTGTGTCGAAAGGCAGTATAAAATAAATGAAATATAAAGTTACAGCTGATTTTTAGTTTGTTGAAACCTTTATCGTCGGCCTCATAAGAATACCTCGTAACTCACATATTTGAAATTTTACAGGAGGAACGAAAATGTCCTACGGAGCATGTATTGCAGTGGAGTAACGAGCTTCACAGAAACTAAATTTAAGCTGATTTAGAGTTTTCAGGGAGTTGCGAGGATTTCTAGACCAATGCGCTACAAAATATCCTATAAGATGGCATTAAAAAGTAATTTTCCCCAAAGGTGGAGTTACGAGGTATTCTTATGAGGCCGACGTTATAATAGAGTGGAACATTCAAGGAGAAAATTTGTGTTTTTTTAATAAAATAGTGCTGTGGCTATTTATAACATTTTGAATTTAGAAGTTGTGTGAGGAGCAATAAATGGGGTTGAAAAGCGAGGTTTCAAACAAGGCTATCTTGAGTGCAGCTTGTGGTTTGGATGTAAAAAAATAGCTTTTCCTAATTTTTGTTAAAAGAAAACCTTACCAATTGTGGGAATTTCCACATTTGTCAGAGGGGAAAATAAACCTAATGACATTCCACCACTGGTTGTAGGTTTTCGTATAAAAAGACGCCAGTAAATGAGTTCCGAAGATATAGAAAAAAATATAATTTTGAAAAATTGATGCAGCTGTCGGGCATACTGTCATTTTTAAGTACCATTAGAACAGGAACAAGTCAGTGATCAATGTTGCGCAGTTTTTTTTTTAAAGTGTAACAAATTTTTTCAAAAAGTGTAACAAATGGAAAAAAAATGTAACAAACTGAAAAACAATTTAAATTTTATAACTTTACAAAAAAAAGCTCTTAATTGACCTACCTGTCCATTTTGTGTTAAACAAATAAAATAAAAAAAAGAAGATTTCAATTTCTATTTCACAAACTTTATTTACCACGAGATATAGAACATTGTCAACGAAAGAAAAATATTGTTGTATTTTCTCGTTCCCTCCCGTTCCCATTCCCACTCGCAGTTTGACGTTTTGCACAACTTGTGCTCTGTGTAAACAAACAAATGTATTGACAGAAATTGGTAGAAGTTTGTTCCAAAAAAAAAAGTGCTGCCAGTTCAACTTTCATTAGTTGTTAACGAGAAAAACAAAAAAAGATTTTAATGGGAAAAAGTGTAGCAATGCATAAAAAAAAGTAACATTGTAACAAAATTATAAAATAATTAAAAAGTGTAACACTTTTGATACACTTGTATCATTGTGGCAACGCTATCAGTGCTTAGCCTACGGTTGTTGCTCATTCGATGTATTCTTTTAAGAACCGAAGAGTTTTCCAATGGAACAATATTTCGCTGGCAAAGACAAGGCAAAGTTTCTCGAACAAAAGATTTGTTAAATTTTAAGTTAACGCAAGGGTGTTCAAGTTCAAACTGTGAACATACGGTAGAAAAACGGCAAAATGAAAGGCCAACGACTTATTTGTACAACGTTATAAAAGATAATAAATTTTATTCTTCATTTGACAATTAACCTTTTGTGTGTTTGTTTACAATTTGACATTTGGGCATTGTTCTTACTATGCTTGCTGCATTCAGTGTTCGTTGGAGGTATTAACTTGTCGGCTGCACTTGCCTTGGAAACCTCGTAGTTTCCAACATTCTCCCCCCCCCGGGGACTACACGTCGTCACTGCAAACGTTGAATTTTATCCCCTTTTGGATGGTATGGTTCATGTTGTTGGATTAATTATACCCTTTCGCATACGCTTCTTGCTTCCTTCGGAATTCGCTGCTGGCAACTCTCATAATTAGTGCATGAAATGAGACATAGTTGATTAAATGTTGATGGAACAATACATATCTACTTGTGAACCCAAGAAAAAACCAAAACAGGGGACAGAACGAAACAACACAAACATTGACGGGCCTCCTGCTGCCACAGTTACGCGTTTCCACGCACGAGATCGGTTTTCTCAATATTCTCTACTCCATCTTAAGTAATTCGCCTGACGATGACGAAGCGAAGCTGTATCAGTGCGGGATCCGTTGTGTAGTGAAGTCGATTCCATTGAGTGTTTCATTCCCGAGACGACGAATAACATGTTGTGGTTTGCGAGTGTGATTCCTTCGTGGCGGTGGTGAAATAATTTAACAATAAATTCATGATCCGCAGAATTAAGTGCTTAATTCGGGTTTTCCATATTTGTGGTGTGTGCGAGAGTTGATTTCAGGTTAGTAAAGAATAATTGTGGTAATTTTAAGCCAATTTATTAGAATTTGAAAGCTTCATGTGATATTTTTTTTTTTTGTTTTTTTTTTTTGTTTTTGGGTGTTGTGCTGGTGTATACGTGTGTATGTGTGTGTGTGTGTCATAACAATTTGATCGGTCGACTATTTAAGCGGACTGTATTACTGTGTTTGTTTGTTGCTTACTTGATTTCCATAGAAAACGGATCTCTGTGATGGGTGTGAGTTGCCGTGCGGTGGGGTGTGTAGTTTTAAATGTGATGGCTAAACACAATAGGTAAGTTCGTATGCAATTTAGTACGCTTGTTGATATTGTGTGAAAGATTATATTGAATGAATGACTTATAGTTAATATGTTAAGTGGAATTGTAAATTATTGTGTAGTGCTGTGTGATTCATTGGTTGGTAGTGGACATAGTTTCGTGATAGGTCGTAGCAGTTCTCCTTGTTGGGTTTTAACCTTCACCACCCTAATTAATAGATCTGCTCCCGGATATGTTTCCGTAATTCGGCCGAGGCTCCATCTCGCTGGAGGAAGTCGTTCGTCCTTGATTAGGACCAGATCTCCGACTTTGAGTTGGGGACACTGCTCCAGCCATTTGGGACGCTGTTGCAGACGAGCCAAATATTCAACCTGCCATTATTTCCAAAAATTTTGTAAGTGGGCTTGTATTGTCTTCCATCTATCTTGGTAAGATTTTGTCACAAGCGTAAGATCTGGCTCAGGAATAGTAAGGAGAGACTCTCCTATGAGAAAGTGCGCGGGTGTCAGTGCTTGGAAATCGTCCGGGTTTTCTGATAAGGGGCACAAAGGCCTCGAATTCAAGCACGCTTCGATTTGCGTTAAAAGCGTGGTGAGCTCTTCAAATGTGAGTGTCCCATTTCCGGCGATCCTTCTGAAGTGGTACTTGACACTCTTAACTCCCGCTTCCCACAAACCTCCAAAGTGAGGGGAAGCGGGAGGAATGAAGTGCCACTTAGTTCCCTGTGTAGATAACACCTCAGCCACTTCCTTCCAATCGTGGGCTGCAGCCTTTAAAAGGCGACCTAGTTCTGCCTCTGCTCCTACAAAATTTGTTCCACAATCGCTGTAGACGTGGCTGCTGACTCCTCTCCTTGCTGCAAATCGCCGAAATGCTGCTAGGAATGCCTGTGTCGTCAAGTCACTCACCGCTTCCAAATGTACTGCCTTTGTGGATAGACAGACAAAGATGCTGATGTAGCCTTTGTAGCATTTGGCTCCGCGTCCTTTCCACGACCTAATGGTGAGTGGTCCCGCATAATCGATGCCAGCATGAGTAAAGGGTCTGGAGCTTGTCACTCTCGCTGCTGGTAATTCTCCCATCAGCTGTTGTGCTGATTTGCTGCGAAACCGGTAGCAAATGGTACATCGATGCAGGTATTTCTTTACCGCACGCTTCATGTTGATGATCCAATATTTGGTTCGTAGATAACAGGTCATCAATTGTATCCCGCCGTGTAGTGTCCTCTCGTGTGCATCGCGTATAATGATTTCTGTTAGATGATGTTTAGACTCTAAAATGATAGGATGACGTTGATTGTAAGGAATATCTGCGTGTTTGAGTCTTCCGCCAACTCGAAAGATTCCTTCACTGTCTGTAAAAGGGTTGAGTGTCCCCAAGCCTCTGGCCCTACAAATCCCCTCGGGAAACATGTCCAGTTGCGCGCATCGTGCAATTATGTTATGCGCTTTGTTTGTTTCCTCCGGACATAAGGGACCAGAGACTCTGATGTGGTGGGGCTTGCGAGCGTTGTTGATGAAACGCATGCAATAACCCATCGTTCTTACAAGACGACCTAAATTTGAAAAGCGTTTGGTTAATAAGACAATGTAATTTTCTACTATTTCAGTATGATGAACATAAACAATATTTTTCCCTTCGTCCGTAGTAAAATTTGAGGGCTGAGCAGGACTTTCAAATTTCCAATTTGCCAGTAGAAACGAAGGCCCATTCCACCATAGTGTTGCGTGGGCCAATGCGGACGGTAACGCCCCTCGCGATGCCACATCTGCTGGGTTATGTTGCGTGGGTATATGTTTCCAAATGTTGCCCGGCGTTAATCGGTGGATTTCACCAACTCGGTTTTTTACAAAGGTTTCCCATTTGGCCGTTGGGGCCTGAATCCAACTCAGGGTGATCATCGAATCAGTCCAGGCGTACATGGCTGCATCTTCCCGTCGAAGCACTTGTGCAGTGTAGCTGAGAAGCTTGGCAAGCAAAACCGCCCCACAAAGTTCAAGCCGGGGAAGACTTACTGCCTTCATGGGCGCCACCTTGGATTTTGACAACATCAGGTGCATGTGGACCTTTCCCTGCTCATCTCTGGACCGTGCGTAGACTGCGGCGCCATACGCCTTCTCTGAAGCATCGCTAAATCCATGCAACTCTATCTTGGTTGATGTGCTGAGCAAGTTAATCCATCGTGGAAGTCGTATGTTGTTGACAGCTGAAAGATCCTTGTAGAAGGCGTTCCATTCTCGCAAAATCATCGGCTCTATTGGTTCATCCCAAGACAGTTTTCGCAGCCAGAGTTGTTGCATGAAACCTTTTGCCTGAAGAATACATGGTGAAATCCAACCCATTGGATCATATAACCGAGCGATTGTCGACAAAATGAATCTTTTCGTTGGCTGTGGATTATTCACAGGAGTGAAGTGGAAACAAAACTGGTCACCGACTGGTAGCCATTGAATTCCTAAGGTCTTGACTTGATTCGAACCTTCAAATGGTACTGCGAATGCGGATTCTCGTTCTTCGATGGGTATTCCCTTTAGCAGCTCTGAGTTGTTTGAGGTCCACTTATGTAAGTTGAAGCCGGCTTTCTGTAATACCATTTTAACCTCTCTCCTTTTCTCTTCAGCTTCCTGTATGGTGTCTGCTCCTGAAAATAAATCGTCGACGTACATCTCATCCTGGATCATTTTTGCCGCTCTGGGATACATCAGTTCGGCTCGTTTAGCCACTTCCATCAGCGTACGTATTGCTAGATACGGAGCTGCAGCTGTTCCAAAGGTGACGGTCTTGAGTCGGTAGACCTTGAGCTGATCAAGTGGATCATTACGCCAAAGTATTAATTGATAATTTGAGTCCGCTCTGGTCACCCATATCTGGCGATACATTTTCTCAATGTCAGCTGAGAAAGTAAACCGATAGAGACGCCATCGTAATATGACATCAATGACATTCTGTTGCAAGGTTGGACCCGTCATCAAATGATCGTTCAGAGAACTTCCATCTGCTGTTCGAGAGGATGCATCGAAAACTACTCTTAGCTTGGTTGTGGAGCTCCCCTCCTTAAAGACGGCGTGATGAGGTAGAAAATAATGGTATTTCGCTATAGGTTCTTCCGTTACTTCAACCATATGATTTAATTTCAGATACTCATCAAGACACGCCGTATATTTCTCGCGAAGTTGGATGTCTGCTGCCAGGCGTTTTTCGAGACTCCTGAACCGTTGAATGGCCCGTTCGTAAGACCTTCCTAGGACTGGATGTTTGTTACCTTTGAATGGAAGAGCCACCTGGAAATGACCATCGTTCAACTGCTTAACGTACTTCAGGTATTGTTCTTCACAATCAGTATTCTCTTTAGTCTCTATTGCCTTGAATGGAGCCTCTTCCAATTCCCAGAATCTGCGCAGTTCTTCGTCGCTATTTCTTGTTTGAAAAAATGTATGAATGGGTCTAGGCTCGAGCGGTGCCTTACCGAACAAGATCCAGCCTAATTTTGTGTTCTGAGCGATGGGTAACATCATATCCAATGGCCGAACTAAATCAGGCAGCAAAACTTGGGCTAGAACATCACTTCCCAATAACATGTCGACTTTAGATGGCCTATAAAAGGCTGGATCGGCTAAGAGCAAGTCGTCGAGGTGCCTCCAGTTACTAACTGGAAGCATACGAGTTGGGAGATTGCCCGACAGCGACTTGTAAATGAAAGCTTCAACAGATGTTTCGAAATTTGTGTGTCTTGAAGCGATTACAATGTCGACAATCTTTTTGCATGTGCCACTGCTGACCATTCCTAACCCAGAAACCTCTATATGAGTGCGTCTCGGCTTCAAACGAAGAAGTTGAACAGCTGATTCGGTAATGAATGTAGCCTCCGAACCCGAATCCAAAAGTGCTCGCAACGTGAATGTCTCTCCTGTAATAGATCTCACTTTAACAACCGCTGTTGCCAGCAAAACCTGCGTCGGTATGTGCGACAGTGCGTGTAGTGAATTGACCGAATTCACTTGTATTCCATTAGATGGCTGGAAATTTGGAGCATCTGGATTTATATTGGAGGTAAGAAATCTTTGACGGTGGTTTTGAGCATATTGTGACGATATGAATGGTTCTTGTGATGGTGTGAGAGTGGTTGGGTTGGAAGGCTTTTGTGGTTGGATGAGCGAACTGGATTGTTGATTTGATTGATTGTATTGTTGAGTCTGAGTGATGCTTGGTGATATGTGTAATAGAGAGTGATGTGGTTGTTGGCAATAGTAGCATCTATAACTACTAGGGCATTGCTCTATCTTATGATTGTAGGCTAAGCAATTGGAACAGAGGCCTATCCTATCAATACTTTGTTGACGATCAGCGATACTCATCTTTAAAAACCGTTTGCATTTGCGAATAGCATGTTGACCCTTGCTGCAAATTTGGCAAGAGCGTTTTGGATTGTTGGCTTGCGAGTGAAAACTGATCCTATGAGGTGTTTGTTTTGGCGAGTCGGCCCTAGATCTGATTTGTTGGGAACTAACTGCCTCCAAGGTTCGGAAACGCATTTCTAGGAATTGAGAAAATTCGAAAAAAGTTGGCAGTTCTTTCGGCTTCTGTCTAGCACTTAAGCGCTCTTCCCAAAGTTGTTGCGTTTTGTTTGGGAGTTTTTGGAGCAAGATGAAAATTACTATAACATCCCACTCGTCTACCGGAACATTCAAATTTTTCAAGCTATGGAGCACTTCTGTTGATGTGTCCAAAAGTTGTTTGATTAATTCAGATTTTTCTTGACTTATGGGAGCCTGATTGAAAAGACACTTAAGTTGAGTGTTCACTAAGAACCGTGCATGATCATATCTATCTGTAATGATCGTCCACGCTTTGATGTAGTTGCCATTATCTATACTAAGGTGAGCTAAAAGTTTCTGAGCTTCTCCTAACACACTAGATTTTAAATAATGTAACTTTTGTATTTCAGAAAGTGCACTGTTATTATGGATGAGAGAGACGAATAAGTCGTGAAATGGCCGCCACGTTTCGTATGTGCCAGCAAAAGATGGCAAATTAATTTTTGGGAGCTTAATTTCAGCCTTGCTTGAGTCAACAGGAGATACGTTGGATTTTGTGTCCCTCTTGTCACCTTCTTTGACCTTTTCGATTGCATCGAGCAGATCCCCACGGTAACAAACATATAACTCACACATTTTTTCATAAATTTCTTCGATTTTTTCATAGCTTTCGAAATCTTCCTCTTCGATGGACGTGAGAAGGGTCTTATGATAAGATTTCGCTTCGATCATGTCCTGTTCCAGCAACTCTAAGCGCCCCGTAAGATAGTTGGCTGTTCTGCGCGTTTGACTAACAGTTTTGCTAAAATTCACCTGATCTTTCGCCATTTTTGTGTAAATTCTATTTAAGGCTTTCTTTTCCATTTTAATTATTTAGAAATAATCTTAGTCGCGCAATAAAAGTAAGAAATAAAAAATAAGTAAGAAAACTTCACTTACTTTGGTGTTTCTTTGTGTTCAGATCGCACGTTGACTTTGTATTTGACCTCAGGAATTGGTTGCTTCGTTGTACACACACATACACATTCCGATCCTCGCAATTTTGGGATGAAGTTGAATGCTTTTTTGTTTAAAAATATGAAAATTCTTTGCCAATTTAACTTCTTGGCTTAGAAGGACCAAATATTCTTTTAAGAACCGAAGAGTTTTCCAATGGAACAATATTTCGCTGGCAAAGACAAGGCAAAGTTTCTCGAACAAAAGATTTGTTAAATTTTAAGTTAACGCAAGGGTGTTCAAGTTCAAACTGTGAACATACGGTAGAAAAACGGCAAAATGAAAGGCCAACGACTTATTTGTACAACGTTATAAAATATAATAAATTTTATTCTTCATTTGACAATTAACCTTTTGTGTGTTTGTTTACAATTTGACATTTGGGCATTGTTCTTACTATGCTTGCTGCATTCAGTGTTCGTTGGAGGTATTAACTTGTCGGCTGCACTTGCCTTGGAAACCTCGTAGTTTCCAACACGATGTGTGTCTGGAATTTTCTATTATGTATTCTGTAAGTAAATTGAATGATTTGGGGACGCGCCCGATATAAGGGAGCAATATTCGAGTTGTCGGCTACAGAGTGTAGCTTGTCACTTTTGAAATATATTTTTAAATTCCAGCCAAAAGGTGACATTTTGCATCACCCTGTACCGATCAAAGTAGTTTCTGTCAAACTCGTCACTGGAAACATTTCTCACAAGTTTTGTGTATTTCCAACATTTACCGCCACCACACACCCACTCGATACAAAGTTCATCAATAACGTCATCAACTTTCTATAATGTGCGTCATCGAGGACTGAAAAGTTATCTCAAGTTAAGCAGTGATAACCCTCATACAACACTATAGGCACCATAATGGCCCAATCGAGATCCAAAAAGTTATCCAATTGCCTTCAAACTTTGCGCGAAAAACTTCTAAATACAAATTCCCCCTTTCGAGCGATTCATCAATTTTTATAGCATCAAATTCAGGTGTATGAAAATGAACAAAACAAACTCCTAGAAAAAAAACTGAAAAACGCCCGAAACATAAAAACCTCTGATGAAAAAACAAAACTTAAATAAATGTTTTTGAATAGGTATAACAAAAAAAAAAAAGTAAAACGAAAATTTCCACGCTTTAAAAAAGATTTTTCCCATTTCTAGGAAGGTATCTACAAGTTCGCCTAAGGTTGCAAGTACAAGTTCAACATACACTGCTCCTATTCATAAAGCTTACTCGCTTTCATTGCTCTTCGTTTTCTGTAATTAATTTACGAACTCATTCCTCAGAAGGGAAAATAAAAATTGATGCAAAGAACCCCCGAGGCAAGTGAAAGTTATTGCTTTCGCATTTCGCAAAATTATGTTTTCGTGCATAAATTTGTACAAACATGATTTTTTTTTTGCTTTTACCAAAAATGCACACAAGCACATTAAATATACAAATGGAAGCCCTTGACCGGGTCGTAGTTTTTATTAAGTTTAAATTGAAATTGAAATTGTTTTAAGCAAGATGGTCGGGTGACCTATTTCAGATGTGCGTAGGAATATGAAATGATCTGACCCTGAGTAAAGTGGACATGGGGGTTGAGGAAGGGGTGGTCCCCATGAAATATTTTAATTTATGTGTAAGGAGTTACACCTTGTGAGTATATGGGTGCATAGTTTATATTTGGGGGTTTCATTTCTCGGCTCTTTTGTTGAAAGCTTTTTGCTATTCTCTCTTAACAACGGAATTAGGAGGGTTTTCTATTTTTGAGTTTGTCAAAAGAAAGTTATTTCCTTTGTGTTATGTAGATATTGCAGTTCCTTGTACGTCTCATAGGTTATTGAATTGAGTGTGTGACGACCAGGGCCGGAACAACCATATGCGCAAGATGTGCAAATGTACAGGGCGCCAAGTTCTGGGGGCGCATTGCTAGGAAAGAAAAAATAATTTTATCTTGCGCGAACAAATACTGCCATTTGCATTTTAAATAAAAAGCTTCTTCAAATAAGCCCAAAATAACAACATCCATCACAACTGTGCTGAATTATTTCTGGCACATTAACTCACATCACTTGCAATGTTGCAACTTAAAGGAGAATCTAACTCAAAATATCGCAAAATAAAAAATCCCGCTAGACCTATGCAAGTTCACTTCTTACCTATATAATCTCAAAATATTCCACCTTGTTTATGTAGGTATATTCCTTGCACGTCCCCTTACATAATCTAGTTCAAAAATCTCAGAACAAAAAATACCTCAATAAAAAAAGACGCATTGAAAGTCTACCTGAGTTATGTGGAAAAGACTTATGCATGTGTAAATATGTAAAAAGGGCGCTTTCTTTAAATCTTGCACAGGGCGCTAGTTTGGCTCGAGCCGCCACTGGTGACGACAAATAAATGGAGACGGAGAAGGACACTGTTAGCGCTTGTCATAAAAACCAAATAGAATATACTTCGTTCCGCCCAAAATCGTTAATGTAATGAATATAATAATTCCGAGTATGCACATGCTGCTCCATTTAATGCGGTCAATTCAAGTTCTTTATTCAAAAGTTAAACTGAAGTACATATAACAATGTCGATGTTTTTCAACCAAACCGCAGTGATTGACGTGTCGGCCAACATTCCGCTTTTTCATTGAGTACAAAGCGGAATGTTTGCCGACACATGAGCTAGCCACATGCAATTGATCATGAAAATTCAAGATTGATGCTACAAACATACAACGAGAGTCTCTTTGACTTATTAGTTATTGTCAAAGCGAAAGCGAGACGTACAGGAAATTTAAGGCGCTTAAATGCAAATGTCAAATCGTACGGAATATGCAGAATCCGCGGAATGATACGAGTTCTTACGAATTTTAAGAGAGCGTCATAGAAAGAGCAAGATATCACCCCTCCACTGAGGATCTTACGAATTTTTAATCAACAAATTTCTTGGTGTAGGAATTGGAAAATGCTACATTTCACATTTTCCAATTAACACATGATTTGGAGTTTGTTGTCCTATTTCGTGCATATGTTTTCATTTGCTGCGTATTAAAATGTTATCAACAGGTGGCCGAATTAAATTAAATAAAGATTCTTTTTGAAAGTGCCGACGAAGTTCGTCCTCCTCCACGAAGGGACAATCTCTTCTCCGTTGTTTTTAATGCAGTGTTGCCTTTTCCTTTTCTCGAATGCTTTTTGTTCAATCAGTACAAATTCCTCCACATACTGGGATTTATCCAAAAGAAGCCCGCTTAGCTCCAAATCACTTTCATTACTAATCAATTATTAAAATTAGCCAAATCTTCGAGTTTATCAGACATTTTAACGACTTTTCGTACCACTTTTTTGAATTTTTGAATTTTTGAATTTTTGAATTTTTAAATTGTTCATAGGTCATGTATAATTAAAACTTAATCCAATCCTTATCGTTAATTTAAGACTTAATAAAAACTGAAATCTTGAATATGGTTGCAATTGTGAATTATCTTAAAATTAATTTCAATATAAAAGCTAAATTTCCCTTTATACATGCGAGAAAAATTTACATGAAATTGGAAATTGGTTGCTCGGTCCTTTTTTGTGTTGGACCACATCCGAATAAAGATCTTGAACCCAGTCTTTGCTATAATTATTTAATTTCGTTGAAGTCCCAAAAACCATTCTGGACATAAAAGAACCAACATAAAACATAAACATAAACATAAAAGAACAAACTGAACATCTTCGCCTTTGAGTTTTCGCCTTAAAACCGTCACTTCGATGACATTTGATTTGAGATTCTTAACAATCAAACGCTTTGCGTGACTAAGTTTCGGTGCATTGAGGTTGCGCGCGCAAGAAAATTATAACTGAGGTGACTTTCAGTTTCAAACTGTGCCGAAACGAAATCACAAATGCAGTTGGTTAACCTCATTCTTCACAATGCAATTTCGATAGATGTCTGACATCTGACCGCACGCAATAGCAAGTCCGTCCAATTTAATTGGAATAACGAAACGAAAAGGACACCTTTCATATTGCGGAAAATGCATTGCAATACTGACAGACGTCATTCAATGGCCCAATATTAACGCACCGAAGAAAATTGTATTCGAGTGCGGCAGCATAACGAAACGCAACTCGATTAAAATTGAAATGTGGTGCACGTGTCCTACTGTCTTGACGTCAAACGAGGTTCCGTTAATCTTAATCATCATTTGCCCTCGCTACACGATTTATCTCCATTTGATGGGCTCCTTCTTTTTGCGAAAACGCGTTTTTAGAAGAGCGCAAAAATTCCGAAGTGTCTGTCATTCCTTTGAATCGGTGTTTTCATCCTTCCATACAAAATAACATTTTCAGACATCCCCCCTTAAGCCCTAAAAAAATATAATTTCTTGAATGAAATAAGGTTAGGTTAAGAAAAGTTAGGGAAGGAGGCCACCATAAGTCCCATTGTGATTCCCTTCATATAAACAAACCCGAAACAATGAAAATTGAAGTCATGTTTAGGATCATAAATAATAAATAATACAAAAATTAACCGCGATCCAATATTCGTGATTGACAAAATTAGCCCATTGTCATAGATTAATATTTTCTGCATCTCAAAGAAAATTTAATTTTCAGAAATCCCCACAATCCACCTCTGAAAGAACGAAATTTCTGATTTTCACGGTTTAAAATGTTCGGGGTTGAGAAATGATAAGAAAATGCGGAGTGAAATGTCAAAGTGACGCGACACTTCACGCCAAGGACTTGCGCATGTATGTATGAAAGCTCAATTGGGGGAAGCAGCGCCATCTGTCATTAAACTACATAAATAATTTCGTTCTGTTTTTAAAACCAACAACGATTATAAATTATTTTCATATTGTTCCTATAAAAATATTAAAATCGCGATTTAAAAATGGTGGGTTGGGGTGGGATGGTGAAGATTTGGGGTTTTAGATATTTTTTTGACGTCGAATCTAAAAACAAATAAAAACTACTGACAATCCTCCGAGAGTAGAAATATCTCACATCCACTTGAATGCAACAAAAAACTGTTACTTGTCCCGATAAATAAAACTCACTGTTTAGAGCCAGGTCCCTGTGTTGGACCTGTTGCGTCAACAAAATTTTTTTTAAAGATTTTTCTCCTCGAAAAATACCAATGAAAACGGAAAATCTCCTCAAAACAGAAAAAGGAAACCCAACAAAGGAACTATGCCCACCATCCCATTTGTATGGGTAATGCCAGCAGTCCTTTCAAATTGAAATCATCACCCGCCCGCATCATGTTCCAACTTCCACGCAATTTTTTCTCCCTTTTGACTCAAAGAAGATTTCACGTGAAAAACCATTCCCCTCGTGGAGGCGTTTTACCAGATAACAGGATGTAGTTCCTTGCAACACATCGTACTACTTATGCAAAAGTCCAATTTTTGAGTAAAAACACTGCATTTGCGTTTGAAAACAAAGTTCAAACTACCCACCACTGAAAGGGGACAAAAAGGATTTACGTATTTTTTTTTCCTTGTGTATAGTTGAACTTACCCGGTTCTAATGTCGTTGCTAAGAGGATCGATGGAAGGCATAGCAGGATAACTCGAATCTCCAACATGTTCGGTAGCTTCTGCATTATCTACCTGTATCTACGTATCTGCGTATGTAGCCTATTTGTATTCTTCGTACGTACTGCAGTCGGATGGGACACGTCTGCCCCTTCTGACATGTGATCCTAATAACCTTTTCGCCGTTTTTTTCTTTCTGTTTTCCTTGGCGCTGTTCGCTGTTCGAAATTAGATATGTATGGATACGCGACTATTAATAACTCTTAGAGCGGCGCAACATTTATGCATGTGTATGTGCAGTCGCTGGCGATTAGCAGGTTTCTTTGAAGCTTCTGGACTTCGTCTCTTGTTGGACTTTATGATTAATGTTGTGCTTGGGCTGACAGCTTAAGTCAACGGTGCCGCACTAATATTTCATGTCAACACACAAGTTGGTGAGGCGCATTCCATGCATTGTACTATCCCGCTCGAATGGGGTGCGGTGGTGCCTCTTCAAGACTGCAGCAATGTGTGGATATGGTCATAAGTTGGTGGTTGGCCTTGCTGTGTTGGTGTCTGCTGTAAGTGTGCGCGCCGGGTGAAAATTGTCGAGAATTTTCCTCAAACCTTGCAAAATCTATTGAGAAGTTGTATATAGTTGGTTCTTTTGGGTGTATCCTGATATGCAGGACAGGAAACCAGTCTAAGAAAGTCGAACATCGATTAGCACTTTATGTTGCTGTCCGATTTTGTGTATTGTACTGTTGCTGTAGTTTATGCTTTTCAATTTTCCTCCTTGGTACTGGGGTTTTTATTCGCTGGCTCATTTCTCAATGGGAACTTTTTTGGACGGGCAGAAAGGAGTTCGTTGTCGTTGTTGTAGTTGCCGTCTTCGACGTCGCTGTTGCCGGAAAGGAAAGCATTCACACAACCGAGTGTGTACAGTTGAGAGCTTGTTTGGCTGGATTTATTCCGCTTTCAGAATTGCAGTCTGCAAAGAAACGAGAAAGGAAATCGTGAGCAAAATAATAAAACAAAATTTTTGATAGAGAAATAAATCATTTTTGATGTTGTTATACCTAAATTTGTTGTGCTGCTCGTTTTGCGAGTACATATTTTAAGAGCAGGGTATCGATTGAACTTTGGTTAAATATAATTGCGAGGATTTTGTGAACGGCTTCCTTAATTGAGTTGAGAGGGAAAGCGGGGTCGTACACACAGAAAAATAAATTGTAATGCCAACAATTTTCGTTGGTTAAAATTAACCCAAATATCAAAATCTTTGATTTAAGAATGAAGTTGTTGGCAGTGATCTAATAAAATACTTATGGAGGGTATATTATTCTTTCGCCGAATACCCGACTCTTGAAAACTTAAAAACGAGTTCTTGTTAGCAAAAATAATATTTGAACCAAGAACTTTTAACTTAAAATTTTTTAAGAATCTCAAAATTCTTCGCTTAAAAATCTTTTTTTTTCTGAGTGTAGGATTGGCTCTAGTTACGTAGGTATGGATGGTTGTGGCACCTACTTTTATAGGGAGGACGCTGATTGGCATCAACTGGGCCGTGTCCAGTAGTTGAATGGTTGAATCTGGCGGGTGAAGGCCAACGTTCCACATATCTTGTTCGCGGAATGTGCCGCAATCCTTATAGTTAGACATTTTTTTGTTCAACAATTTTTCTGCACACTTTTTGGTCCGTTTGCCGTGATTAATATAACGCAATAGTTTGAGTAGTTTTAAAGACTTTATTCTTGACGTGACCATCCATCTCAGCAAAGCAAATGAAAATAAAACCTTCAGAACAACTACACATATCTACCTACATCACCGACAATCAGACTATAGGCTTTTGTCCCAAATAGAAGTCCCTTGACAGCACCTTTCTATTTCTAGTAATGTTTTCAGAGTATTGCTTGTAAGCTGTCTTCCTTCAGAGCTACTCACTTTTCTAGAAGAACATGGAATCAAACCTACAGTCAAGACACACAACAAAATAAACCAGTTTATGCCACTTCATCACAAATGTGACTGTGAACTGTTTTTTTAAGCTTTCGTCTAAAGTTCATTAAAAAAAAGAAATATCATAATAACATTTATTTATTGATACGTGAAAGAAGCAGACATAACAGCTATGCTTGTTTGAGCTTCGATCTCAGCAAAGCAAAGTAAAGTAGGATTTTCAGCAAGCAATTACGAGAACTACGTTCAACTTGACACTTTGAGAACTCAAAGTCTAATATTGATTTGTCAGTCAGACACCATTTTTTTTCCAATGCTGCTTCGAGGCAGTAACTTAATCTTGTTCCAATATATTTCCTTAGGTACAGAAAAAGGGAGAAACGAAAGAGCACAAAATTATCCTTGTGTTGCATTAGGTTTAAGACAGGTGGAAAGCCTCTGGACCTCATTTGTTATATATAAAATCTAGCATAAAAAATTCTTCTCTACCCATTAAATTTTGTTTTACATAACTGAATGCCATTGCTTAGTTATTATAAATTGTTAAAAGGCGAATAATTTATTCGTTTGGTTAGCAAAACTATCTAAAATATATGTTTTATATACTAGAAACATATTATGAAAAACATGGTTGTGTATTTTCCGCTTTTGGAAATCATTAACTTCGATTTCGTGTGTAAATTTTTCTTAAATAATGAAGAAAATTTGCTCAAAATGTTTTTATTTTTCCTCAACTAATCTACATTTTACATTTTACATAGTCGAGTATTTGTGATTGAAATAGATGAAAGTGTTGATTACGGAAGTAATTAAATTCATTAACTGTTTTAAACGTCACAGTCAAACTGTACAAAAACATATCCGGCTGGCTACATGCTGAGAACTTCATTAGTAGAATCTCCATGGGAATAACATTAATAGCGTTAATGGCAAGATGTTGCAACATTTCTAAAAATAAATTCCTTATCTAATTTGTTAATGGCCTCACCTTTCCTTAAAATTTGTGCAATGCAATTGGACGTTTTTACAAGAAGATGCTGGTTTAAGCTTGAGATAAGAATCCACACATCCATATGTGGGATTAAAATAAAAGAGATTTTTTTTTAATATTACAATTTGATTTACTTTAATCCAATATTAGTTTTTGACATAATTCAACGCATAAGACGACGACCTAAGTGAAACGTTTTGATTTTTGTGCGCATCTGTTTACGACCGATTGTAATAAATGCAAAAAGGTTTTTTTACAAAGCAGCAATACAATGGGCAATCATTCCCTAACTTTTCAGACGATTATCGTCGAAACGATGGACCTCCAAAACTACCAACTACAAATTACAAGTTTTAGAGCTAAATCCAGTTCATTTTCCAAAAATATAATGAAAGCTGACGTTTGCAAAAAAATTCGAGCAGAATATGACTTATTTTGGTGATCAAAGTCTTAAAATCGATGATTTATACGGAATCTGCCCCCAGGTTAATATATTTATTTCTTACTGACTTGAAGATGCGGTAGTCAATTCTTTAAAGTTCAATTACCGCACAGACATTAGCCACTAGTTACAGTCAGACCTACGGTAAACTTTTTTCAAATAGTTACATCTGGTGGATTTAAACAAAAACAACTTTCCGATTAGTTAAATAAATTCAATTGTTTTTTAAACTTGTATACAATTCTTAACCTACCATTTAAGATTAACATTGGTTAAGCTATTTTCCGGTAGCGTAACTCGATCGAAGAAAAGCATCTGTACTGGCACTACAACTATCAAGTGTGAACGCAGTAAAAAAATTAGAAAAAATGACCACCAACTTCAGGTCGGCGTCGGCAGGGCCGTCTTTAACCTATTGGAGGCCCTGGGCATATTAGGATAATGGGGCCCCTATGACTTCGACAGAACACTATTTTGTTGGAATAGACAAAGAAAGTAGATAAATAAGGTCAAATATTTATTTTTATTAACAATCACATGAAACGAATAGATAAATGTAATATAGTTCACAAAAGTAACTGATTTTTCTTTAAAATGTGTATGTGCTTAGTATACCATTATATATTTTAGTTTATCTAAGCATGCTGAAGTCGAAAAGCCTAACTTTTGGGCGAGAGTAGAATAGCTTCGCGCATGTAAAAGCTAGTAAGTTGGTATTGTAGTCAGTAATATTTAGGTTCGATTTCTTCGAATTATATAAGTTTGGTAATAAATATTGGTTATCGTTTGGTGATCTGACAGGAACTAGGGACTTTGTATTTGCCCCTATCGATCGCGGGGCCCTGGGCACTTGCCCAAAGTGCCCAATGGGAAAGAGGGGTCTGGGCGTCGGCCATGATGGAAAAAGTAAAGGTGACTGAAAAATACGTTTGAGATATAAAAATAATGTTAAACCTGAAAAATTATCATTATTACTTGAATAATGACTAAGAGTTCCATGTCTCTCTGTAAAATCGGCTAACTCCCGAGTGGTCCAATTGCAAGCTTCTTTCCTATGATCAAATGAACAGAAACTTTAAAAATGCATGAATAGAACAGCATGTGTTTCGGTGCCCTTATTACGGGGTTTTTAAGTAACCAATCGCACACCTTCTGTGTTAAAATGATATTCACGTTCTCACTGTAGTGGATGTCGCACCAGTGTTTGAATGTCATTGGGTTGGATTTCCCTCGGAAAAAAATTTCATTTTTTCCCCTTTCCCCAATTTTCCCACTTAGGTTATTTTGGTGAAGAAAAGACCACACCTTATTTTCAATATCTTTGCAAACACGAAATTATGCAGTATTAAAAAATGTAAGAAATATTCTATAAGAAAATTTACGAAATTTATTGGAAGAAGGAGAAAACAAAAATGTGGCATTTCTTTTTTTGTAGTAGATCCCTTACATAACAAGCAATAATTGAGATCGGCTTGCTTTGTGAACACTCAATAATGTAGTAGAAATATGATCTTAGGTTTAAGCTGAAGTACTTTTTTTTTTTTGTAAGCTAACCAAATTTTTGCACAAAATTGTACTTTTTCCCACGAGACGGTTTCTAATCATAGCACTGTACCACACTATTAGGAAAACTTTGTCAACCAACCTAAACCCTTTCGAAAAATGCTCCAAAAGCACAACTACCTACCAATCTGTAGAAGAAACAGCTCTTAAGTTGATCTTAACAACGTGCTTTTAAATACCTTCCGCCCCACTAGGAGGCGTTTGGAGCGTGCTCTGGGTGGTATTTTCTTTCGACGCACTCTTGAAATTCCGAAATAAAATTCTACATGATAAGATTGACTACAGCCATTAATAGCTCCTCATTATGTTCGGGTAAAATCCAGCAAAACAATTGTTTAATTGGGTGGAAGTCAACTATTTTGGGGGATAAACAAATTTTTATTAATAAGCCAACGTTGTTTAGTGAATAGCTAAATGACTATTTAACGACGTAGTAAGTGATTTTTTTTATTTTATTAATGCCACCGTAAACGTCTTAATAACCCGGCAGTCGTTATTCCTACTGCGCTAAACTAGCTTTGACGTATTCATTAACATTTCCCTTCTCCGTTTATGCATGTATACTGTAAACCTATACGTTGTGTGATTTACACAAACTCATTTATCAATTAATTGTGCTAACACGTGCATAAGGGAATAAGTTAATGTTTTGAGGGGGAAATTTTATAAAAGTCCAACATAATCAGGATTAATGACATCTCTGTGGGACTAAAAATATACTGAAACTTTTTTTATGCGTGGCAGGAAATAATATATCTTGCTATATGTATACCTTTATTTTTGTCGTTTTGACAAGGCATAACTAGAAGGCTTAGAAGCCCCTCAATGTAGGTGTGTAGGTAGCCACTCAACTTCAGAAAACTGGGGGTGTCTTTTGGAAGTTTGTTTTCGCAAAATCTCCGCCCGTAGGGGCACCTTAAAGTTTGTACGAGAACAGTGTCGGATTTGTTTTGTTTTTTTTTTAAATCAAAAAAAGGGGATTCTGTGGGTGACTTTTATATATTTCGATAAAAAGCCCTAGGTAATAGCAATTTGAAGGCAATTATTGTTAATCGAAGAAGTTGCTCAAAAATAGGAATTTGGCACCATTCCTCCTCCGAGCAACTCTCTATGAATATAAAGTTACACTTCGGAAACCCATCTTCGGAATATGTACAAAAAAAATCATATTCATTTCCCATATAAAAACATCTAAAACTGATGAATATATTTATTAATCTATTTCCATTAGTTAAAATTCTGCGGACAGTGTCCATTCAATCAGAATGTAACAGGGATTACGGTTTTATGTGTGAACGCATAAAATATAAAATTGAGTACACAAATTTATGCAAAAAAAAAAACTTCAAACTGTCAATTTAAAAATATTGAATTTGTAATTCACGTACCTACGGTTTATTGGATGTTATTCTTCATGTAGATATGCCTTTTTTTGGTAATGGAGTCAGAATACATGCAAGTTTGCTACAGTGAAATCATTTATTCATAAATGTTTAGAAAAGGTCGGACTTCAATTAAAATAGAATCGGTGGAGCCTTGAAATGTCACAGGAATATTTTTTGTATTTACATTGAAATATGTGATTTATTCAAGTAATTTTTAGAAACTTGAAACAACTAGTACAATTTTCTGTTTGCTCATAGATCGCAAAACATAACCGATAACCCCCACTAACTTCACTGGGTTCAAACGTTCAGTTTCATTTCAGTTCAGTTGGCCATTGTTATAAAATACATTTTAGTAATCATTTACTTATTATATATGGACTGCTTGTGAAATGTCACTTCCATACAATCTCTGCCCAGAAAATGACGCCAACATAACTAGCGCTCGTGGTTCTATGCGAAAAATAAGTGAAACAAAATGACAACCATCTTGGATTTCTCCATAGAATGCTAGAGCCACCTATTGGGCGTGAGTGCATTTGCCAAGTGAAACGGTTGAAATTCAAATTGTTGCGGCATTGTTTACAATAGATGTCATCTCGAAATTGTGCTAGTTTAAATAATTATTAATAGACGGAACCAACAGAATTTGATTAAGAATCGTTTTTCATTGTCCCATAAATTGCACAATTTTCGTATGTTTTTTGCGAATTAGCTTTTTATGCTGTTTTTCATTATAAATTTTAGAAAGAAAGATGTAATAACACTTTGGCGTATATTTCAATCACATTTCTGATCAATAAATACTTATGATTGTCAAGAATATCACATTCAAGTACATGAGAATTTAAACATCATATAAATTGCTTACATATTTCTTAAAGTAATAAGTACTTTAAGAAATATAATATAATATATATAATTATCAGGCTATAAATTGCACCCTAATTTACATATTTTGTAATTCATACAAAGACACAGTTTTCTGGACAGTTTTACAAATTTTGATTGTGTCCTTATGTGGGTTTGTCAGGAAACCGTCAGATTTTATATTAATCAAATTTGATTTTTCTGTTCTACAAGAAATAGGAAAAATTGTCGGCACTGAACCGAGAAACAATTGCATTCCAATAGCAAATTTTTTGGTAGCAATTTGCTTCGAAATGTTTGGAGCAAATTCTTTTATTATCACAACGTATCGCAACACAACGTATCGCCTCAAGCCAATCTTTGTTAAATCCATTTTTTTACGCAATCTAAAAAAAACAAAATGAGTTTTCTGCCTCATCTTACCCATCTAAACAGATTTGTCCCTTTTCAGAGAAACTTGAATCAGATTTATAATAATTATATCATATAATTTTAAATCTTTATTCAATTAATGCCAATAACACAGTCTTATGCAAAACTATCTGCAACGAAATGGAAACGTCAGATGTGAGTTTCCAATTTATTCCGCTCCGAACCACGAGAGCTAGCGCTTATGTTGGAACCAACGCGAAGTTCTCTACTAGCAGTCCATTATAATAAGTCTATGTTAGTAATAAATTTAAACATGTAAACTTTGGTTAGAGCGCCATCTGTGCTTTCAAACTAAAAACGTATTAAGGTGTTTGTGAGACGCACCCATTGATGACAACAACTACACCCAACTTCACAACTGGGTAATGCTTGAAAAATGATTGTTTTGTGGGACGCACAGCACATGGTAAACGTTTTAAGAAGAAAATCCTCATTAATAGTTAAAATAAATTAAGTTTAAAAACAAAAGAAAGCGTGTGTCTTTTTTGCAAATGCAAATGCAAATTGTTGCATTTTTTAATATCAATCGAAGAGTGATTAAGAGAACAACAAACAACCAAGAACGGAAAACTCTCCGCAACACTACCCCCGTCGGAGGATTAAGTTACATTCGAGGTATTCGTTTTCGGAAAAGAATAACACCTCATTTTCCTTAAATCACAGGGACCTACTCACGTCTACCATAGATATCGCGACGCGATGAGTTCAGTCTTTTCTCTTATGTTCTGTTTGGGAGAGAGGCTGTTGAGCTGATGGAAAAGGAATACTCGGACAATTTCTCATATACCGAATCGTCAGTTCTAGGTCACGAAAAAAGTTCTTTTTTAAGTGTATGTCCCTGTATCTTGAAGCCAAAGAGAACCTCCTTACAAAGATGTTTGCAGATCAAAGATTGAAGTCTACGTCAAGGTTGTCAATGTGCAGAGAGTCCAAAGCTCTTTAGCAGAATAACCGTGTATAAGAAGAGTGCAACAAGATGATTTCGAGTTCAACAATTAGCTAACGACTGAAACTCGTTAGCAATTCCTTGATCGATCATTCTCTGCGTGGTTTTATTTCAGGCAGGAAAAGTGCACACTCGATAAAATGTTCAAACTTCTACAGATCCTGGAAAAAAAACCCAAGAAGTCCAAATCGATGGTTTATAGAGATTTATACGTAGAGCCATGTATAGCTTTGGCGTCACTGCCTTTTCGCCTGTGCTGAATAATGCTGGAGAACGCTCGCTGCTTCATCAAGGTCGGTAAGGACATCAGTGATACCTTCAATGTCAAAAAAGTATTTAGACAAGTTGACGTGATTTTTTGACACCTCACTCTTCAAAATTGGTCAAGCCGTTTAGGCTACAGGGCGACACGTAGTAACGACATAGGATACGCGCGAAACACATAACCCTCCCTGTGTCCAGTCGGGTGAGAAGGTACAGACACCATTGAAGAATTGCACAGAGCGTCAAAATCGAAGATTCAAGGACGAAGTATATACGAGTTGTACAGCCAAGACACCAAGTCAAAAAATACACAACTCAGAGGGACTCCAAATTCATTAGAGTATCATTATAGTCGTGTAGTGTGGGGTGTGGCTCTCATGGTAATATAAGTTCCCCACCCAAATTGTCCACATCATCAACTCCCTTCGATAGAATGTGGAAGTAAACTTTCAAAAGGCCGCATTCGTTTGGCTTGTCTTTACCCAACAACCTCACCTTTACTACTGTAACCCTTCCAAATAACGAAAAAAACTACCCGTTAATAACAATAAACAATGAGCCTTTCAGGGGGTTCTTCCATTCCCCAAGAGCTGCCGAATCGTTCTTTCACATACCTCGCATAATATCCCCCATCTGGCAGAGACAATCAATCAATCACTCTGCATGAATCAATCAAAGTGCGGTGAAAGATTGGCATGCTTAGCCCCACGGCAGGTGTATACGCATATACGTGTGTACTGTGTATCTGAGAAAAATTAAGTTTTGGTATACGAGCGTGTGACAGGGGGAAAAACTTCATCAACCCAATGTCGGGGTTGGTTGCTTCGACTTCGCCGCCCACGCCGTCGAAAGGTCTCTACCACCCACATCATAATGACCCTCTTACGTCCCCCTAAACATTAAGCACTCAAACACAACACGTGGCGTTTTACAGGAATTTGTATATATGTTTACACCCGTGTTCTCCCATTTTGAACATGCATAAGTCATGGGCTAAAACAGACCCCAAAACTTGTACTAATTTTATTTATTAATTTCGTGTACGCTGATGGCGTTTTTAATGGTTCCTGATACGACAAGGATTTGGCGTTTTCCCACAACCCCCCATCACCACCGCACACACACTACCGCCAGAATAAAGGGTATCCTCGAACAAGTACTGAGTCAGTCTTGCTGCATGTTATCCGTAGCGATAGGTATACTTTTTGGGACAAGGCTGCCGCGACTACAATCCATGGCTTTGATTCTATTTTTTGAACAGGTGTTCTGTTCAGACAACGCTATGCTCATCTATGACTATAGAAGCACACACGCACACAGCCACATGTTATGAAACCATTGTCAGAGCCAAAAATACAAGACCGAGGATATGTTGTGTTTCAGTGTTTTCGGCAAAAAAAAAAAGAAGAAAATTAAGAAACACGATAGCTTCAGTGGATATTTATAACTGGCTATACTAAAGTTGGAGCTTGCTTTTTATTTAACGGCTGCCAAAGAACAGCACACGACAAGGTAGCGAATAAACGCCAAGGAACACGGCAAAGGCAGCGATAAACTAAATCTGCGATGGGCGTTAGTGGGGTGGTCGGTGTTTGACAGCAGACAGAAGGATATCACAATAGGGGACGGAAGACACCCCTCAAAAGCCAGGGTTGAAGGAAAAATGAGAAGAAGGTGAAAGCATTTTGTTTTATTTGCCAGGAAATAATTTCACAGACAAAAAGTTATTTTGCGCCTCAATTAGGGCCCATACAGGACCACGTCTTATGATGATGTCAATTTATTTGATTTGCGAATTATGTGGCGGAAAGTGAGGCGGAAGGAAATTGCCCTTCAGCAGCAGGCTGTCGGTCGTCTCATGATTGTCCGGGAAATTGCCGTGTTCCCTTTCTTTTTTATGATAGAGTACATACCATCGTCCTTGGATGGTGGATGGATGTGAATGTGGTACGAATTGATTTATGTTGCATTTCATTGGACTATGATTTATTATTGCACATTCAGCTAATTTGCGTGGCAGTTGGTAGGTATGCGGGATGAGATTTTCTTTCCTAACTGGGCCAATGAGCAGTTCGTGTGATGACACGAAAGGCGCTCATTTTAGTGAGTACTTTCGATTTAATGTATCGACTTGTTTTAAACAGAAATAGGGGGATTTTTTTGCCTGCAAAATGTTTTATAAAAAAGAACTTGTGTTCGGAAAGCATTGCAAGAGTGTATGGACAGTAGCGCCACCGCATGAAAGAAACAGACTTCCACACGGGACATGTTAATAACTAAAAATAAATTAAATATTTGACCCATTTTGTTTAAAGGTTCGTTCGCGTACGCTGTTGGAATCGAACGCAATCGATATAAATCGATCGCAATCGTGCAAAGTCTATACACGTACTCATCAAAAATGACAGAAAAAGAGAAAATTAGCAAAATAACGAGTAACGAGCTGTTCCTCTCTTAGCTCGAAACAGCTCCGAGAATTTCAGCCGGCAAGTACTTATAAAAATGTCAAATGCGCAATATTGACGGAAACAAATTCAAAATCCGTTTTAAAAATCAATGGTACACAAAAATAAAATATCTGAAAATAAAGAAAATACGGTGGGGGTCGAATGTTCTACTAGAACGTTTCATAATGTTTCAAAAAGGTAAGTTATAAATTAATTCATGATATGGATTAGATTTCAAAGATATAAGTGTAAGTATCCACGTACTTTGGAGTATATTTTCAGCTTTCTGAGAGAGTTTCGCTCAATTTTTCGAGTTTGACAGATTTTAAGTTCTTGGCTCTTAAAAGTGCGCGAACGGACCTAAAGATTGACGCATAATTCACGCAAGTTTTAAATTTTCCGCCATTTGCGCAAAAAAGTGCTGCCAACGCAATAGAAGACCGCGTGACAGCTGACAGTTTAGGGTGTTTAGGGAATAAAATTGAATCTTCATGGGTATTTTATCGGTCAAATTTCCGAAAAATCCTCGTGTGATTATTCAGAAACAAATGCATCTACACAACGTGTAAATTTTTGTTGCGGATTTTGAGCTGAAGGCATCATTGGAACGTTTTTCTTCGAAAATGTGCCTGGTGAGGCAATAGCAGGTTCACCAATGTGAACGACATGTGTTTCCAACAAGACGGCACCACATGCCACACAGTAAGAGAAACAATTATTCATTTACTGCATGCTTGGCCATTTGTGACTGTAATGAAATAGTTCTTCTTGATATTTACAGATGAGGTAAATACCACAACAGTTACGTTCTAAAGTTATTTGGTGGTTTTTCACAGCTCCAAAAATTAATATTTTGTTTAGGGACCGAGACCAGCGTTGCCACAAAGAACATTTCACACTTCATAACAATTTGTGTGCTGAATATACTAAATATATTCAAGATCTTTGTTTTTCTTTGTAACTAAGGTTCACATATGACTGTCAAATAAAAAATAAAATAAAAAAGTTTAAATGGATTAGTAGAATCTAAAAGAGAATAGAGTTTATTTTATTAATTGACAATAGAACTACAAGAAATAACTGTTAAATATTTAATATCTTTTCAAAACTACGCACAAACAACTTCCAGGCAAACAAAAAACAATAAAAGAAATGACAAACAGGTGTGACACTCGTGACAGTCACAAGACAAAAAATACGAAGCCGAGTTGTTATGACGGGAAAAAAAACGAAAATGGAACGTCAGTCACAACGAATGAATTCAGTGTCGCTTTCAATATGTGAACTTGTTTATGGAGGAAACACATTGCCAGTTTTTGTGATGAAATAAAAAAGTGTGCTTTTTAGAATATTTTGTTTAAGGAATACAAAAAATAAGATATATGCTTGTTGGCCCGGGCGAAGGGCTGAAATAAAAAGCAGAACGACAAATGGCCCGATCGTTCACATTATGGCAAAGCTGACCGAAACCACATTAAGGCGGACACAGTCTTCTTCTGACACAATTTGTTTTTAACAAGATTTAGAATTTTTAGATTTTTTTTTTAATTCAGGGCAAAAATAACCGACTTTTGAGGTAGCTCCCGAAAAGGCGTAGACTTTACAAAACTTTGTACAAAAAATTATGCAAATCCCTTCATAAAATTCGCCACAAGGTCGCCCTGGTATATTTAGCTGAGATAAACGCCGCCTGGTCGAGGAGAGTTCGGCAACAGATGCCTTTCCGCGACTTATGCTGTCTGGATGTACGTTTTCAAGTTTGCTGTAATTAGGACTTAGCTTCGCGCCAACCTTTTCGTTTTCTCATATACACTTGGACCTTTCTGTTTTACTTCTTCTCGTTTGGTCCCGCTTTTTCGGTGCAATGGCTAGTGACCTAGATTACTGCTAGAAGAATCCTCGGTTCGACCCCCAAAAAAGCCTTAAACTTAAAAATTATTTTTGCTACGTTCGCGACTATAATTGTTATCAAAAGTCTTTCAAGCACATAACTTCGGACTCTGTGTAGGTCGATTTCGTTTTTCCCGAAAATAGAGGCCACAACAAGGCTCCAAGGTGGAGCCAGCAAACAAGACAAGGCAGCTGTATGGATACTGAAGAACGGTCACATGGTAAACAACTGGGTGGCGCAAATTTGCACCACTTGTGTAAAATGCGTTCAAAGAGAAAACACAGCAAAAAAAAAAAAAAACCCAAAGTAAGACACTGACTATATTTCACTTAAAAGGCAGCCACCTGTCTATGCCAAAGAAGCTTTCCCTCCTCTAAGTCGTGTTTGCCAGTAGTCTAAATTAGAAAACGTGAATCGAATGCATCGTGAGTCGAATGCATATCGACTTTCTGTCGATGCTCTCCGAAACTTGCCAGTCCTTGGCATAAGAAAATGTATACAATTCCATTCCGTATAGATAAATGTCGTCGTGCCATACCCTACTATCGTCTCCGTGGTTCTTTTCATTTCTACATATTAAATAAAGAAAAAAACTAGTTCACAGTCGGAGCCAACGCAAAGGGGCGTGAAAAGTGGTGAACCGTTTTGGTCATTTATCCTGTGGTCTCCATAATATGGACTTCGGACTGAGTTGGTTCTTTTCAAAGGAATTAAATTTTTGCTCTAGGACGCACAATGGCAACCGCCTACAGTCCTACACATACACAATTCCGGCTGTTTTTCTTTCGCTCTTGAATTTATTGCAATCAATGGGACATTTGTCCAACTATGGGAGTGTGGGGTTTGCTGTCTTTTTGTTTTTCCTATAAACACTAATCCAAATGATATATGAATGGATGAGCGTCCCATAATAGCGGCGAATAATTTTCAATCAGTATTTCCTGATAAACAAATCGATCCGATATGGTGGAGGTTGTCGGTTATGTATTTCTGGATAGATATTATGGCCGTTGGTATTGGAAAACTTGGGATTTATCTGATGGATTACAGCGGCCCGGTTGTTGTCGGACCGCTTGGTGACTCGATTTATTAATTTGTCTATAAAAAGCGAGAAAGTCTTGGTTTGACTTTGGGGTTGGAGAGCATGTTTTAATGGGTTAGTTGATTTTATCAATGGAAATAATTCGGTGCTTTTAATTAAATTAATTAGTGTTGCTGTTTGCTACTTCCATTTAAGGTGCATCTATAGGGCTGACCACTGTTAAAAAAATTTGTTAAAATTGCTGAATTGTAACACCGCAGTCCCCTATCTGTCGAACAAAGATAATTTTGGACATAGCAGCTGGAGTTGCTTGTAGACACTTAAATTGTTTCATTTTGTGAATTTTATTTTTAAATAATGAGTGGGAGAAACCTACAATTTGAAATAAAATCCAAAGATCTGAACCGGTTGGCCCTGTGACGACACTGGATCCCGTTTTACTCTGAAATTGACAATCGATGGATTAATGGATAGGATTCATTCAGGATAAGGGGAAAGAGCGCACGTTTAAAAAGATCGATGAACATCTGATGGACCTTCATGGAATTATTATTAATGTGGTACTGCCGCCGGTCTCCTGCATGAACGATTTACAAGATATTGACGAGCTTTCAGGCTTTAAAGTTTCACCAAATTTCAGTAAGAGTTTCTTTTTTTAATTTTAACGAAATCATATTACATAACTAACTACCGAAAAGGGCTCCAAATTGTTAGTGAAGTGACTTCATGGCCATATTTCGAAAAACGTCAAGTAGCACGAGCACTTTTCCCACAATAAGTAAAAGAAAAATACGACAGGCGTTGGACGAAACTGTTACCAAAAATTTGTATTAAATTAACAGCGAATTGATACAGATACAAAATTTAGATTTTAAATACTTTCAAATACTTTGTCATTAATGTAGTCATGTAAAAAATAAAAACATTTTCAAAAACCTTTTAAGATCTGCAATAATTTAACTTTAACTTAATTTTTAAAATCTAATTTCGGAAAAAGAAAAATAACATCATGTGGAATACATTTTTTAAGGGTTGGGGTCAAAATTCTTTTTACAAAATTCTGCTTTCTAAATTCTGCTTTTCAAAATTCTGCTTTACAAAATTCTGCTTTCAAAATACTACTTTCAAAATTCTGCAAACAATAAAAAAAGGTTTTGTCAAACAGAATTAAAAAAGCAGAAATTAGAATTTAGAATTTTTACCCGACTGAACACAGGGAGGGTTATGTGTTTCGCGCGTATCCTATGTACGTGCCTACGTGACGCCCTGTAGCCGAAACGGCTTGACCGATTTTGAAGAGTGAGGTGTCAAAATATTCATATTCTTCCCCGGAGTGTCATAGGCTAAAAAGATAAAAATTAAAATATGTGAATTTAAAAAAAAAAAACCCGACTGACGAATTAAAAAGATATGACCAAGACGCATTTAACTATTTGGCAGTCGGAGGGTAGGTATATAGTCTCCGATTGTAAAGTACTTAGGTATAGGTACTTAATGCGACTTGTTCATATATTTTTAATTCTTTTTATTTTTTTTTTAAATTATAAAGCAATCAATTTTGTTGCATAATTTGTTCTTTTACTGTCACGGAACTAAAATCTTTACACAGTATTGGGTTATAGGCTTTTAGTCGTGCGGAGTCGATTTGTCAAATTTTGTGAAATAGATATGGACCAAATGGAAGATGGTGGCTCATAGAAGAGAAGAATGTAATTTATTTTTTTATAAATTTCGTGACAAATAATAAAACAGAGGCACATTCCCAAAACGGAAAAAAGCCTTGCATATTTATGTGCTACTCGTACTTTTTTCTCAGAATGATTAGGTACATACAGAATAGAAAGAAAGAAAAGAAAGAACAGCTCGCAAAACTGTTATGAATATTTGGTTGTCCGTTTTACAATCGAGACAATATTCGACACCGAATCGGAGCTCTCTTCTAGAAATCTACAACCTGGGGCTATTTCTTCGATCTTCCAAAAGATCAAAACCACCTTTTTAAGATACAGACAAATTTAAAAAGCAGTCCATTCTTCTGCTGTCAGATTATACAAATTTATAAGAATCGAAAACTACTAGAATATGAAGAACTGAAGCAAGTGCTTCGGTGGGGTCTTTAACTCCGATTCAGAGGAACAATTCATTAGCAAAAAAACTCGACTTGAGTCACTCGCACACGTAAAGGGGAAACAAGACCAGGGACCGCGCTAACTAAAAAAGACCATTTTCTCTGTCCTAGGTCCACCTTGGACTGTTCCACCGCCTAGGTATTAGGGTACGCATTGTAGCGAAGACCGAATCGTCTAGCTATCGTCAAATCTGTGGGTAGTTTATTTTAAAAGCAACATTAAAATCACATGTTCATAGCCTCAGTTAAGAGCTCGTAGCAACGCTTCATAACCTACTATCCTCAGAACGTCAAATAACTCATGTGAAAGCATCATTTTTCGACGCGTATCTCAGCACTGTTGTGGGTAGTCTCGCGTGTCCCAAAAAGCGATATACAGTTTCCAAAAAAATACTTTTTAAGTGCCTAAAGATCCAATAAGACCCAAGCCGCCATGAATAAATTTCGTCAACCTTTTTGACCTCGTTTTGGTATCCTTCTAAAGTCACAGAGTGCAATACCCAAGCCTGCTATGTTGAACAGTCTTCTCCTTACAGGACACTCATCTAATTTCGATTACCGTCAATAACCTGGTAAAACTGTGAGCATTCTTCATCCTTCCCTCATTTTACTAAGTACACACGACTTTAGGCTACGCATTTACAAAGTCTACAAAAACCCCAAAACATGAAAAGGACAAAGCCGCACAGAGGTGGAAACACAAAACTTGCGTGGGTGAGCAAAAGCGCAAAATTACAAAATCACAAAAAAAAAAAACCAACCGAAATTATCGCAACGATTCGTTAACCTCATAAGGAGCGGCAGTAGTGCGCTTGCCACAGCACAGATGTGCTTTATTCGATTTTGATTAAAGTGTTTTGCAGCACGTTTGCAGCATTTAATGTAGGTAGATATACGAGGGACGACGAAAATGAAAATTGGGTCGATTCACATGCCCTGCGCTGTGCTGTTTGACTTTGTGTCTGGTAATGGAGCCAGGCGCTGGCAGGACTTTCATTTTTATTTTTAATCCCCCCCAAAACTTTATTGCTGAAAAATCAGCATCAAGCACCGACGACCGAACGAAAGTAATGTAATGTAACTAATGAAAGCAGAACTGTAAAAATAAAACACACACACAAGGACCCTAGAAGAAAGGAAATTCGCTGAGGTAGCTGTGTGCCGTGCTATGGGTGAACCCAACCGGCTGTAAGGGTTACTTTCTTCGTTACATACACTGTCTGTGTTCAGGATCGTGACAATTGCAACACAATGGCTGAAAGTTTCCTTTAATTAATTTTTAATTACTTTCCCGTTTTTAATGTCCTCTCATAAGAATCGGTAGTTCGCCATCGCCGGGCCGGTCCTCCGGTTTATCAATTTGTATCGGCTTAATAGAGGGTAAATTAATATTTCCTGCACCATCATCACCTTGGAATATAGGTTGGGTCAGCTGAGCATAGATTCAATTAAAAAGTTCCCCTCCCCCCCACCTCCATAAAGAGCGCAGAATAAAATCCTCATTATACCCATTCAATGATGTGCAGCCCGATGGGGGGAGGGGGTAAATGATGGCATCCCCATCCATATATGCTGTCAGATTGTTAAGGTAAAGTTTGTGTAAACCAGGTCGAGAGGAATCAGCTTCTTGAATTGCCATTTCAATAGCAAAGCCTCGAAGGAACAGTGGACAATTAGCACAGACGGAAGAGTGAGGAGGCGAATGAGAGACTGCTGAATCCAAGAAGCGTTTTGATAGGTATCAAGGCTAAACACAATATGCTGAGCGCAGAGCATATGGATGCTGGCTGACACGAACACAACTTACAAAGAAATCTAGGCCAAGTGAAAGTGCAGAAATCTACGACACATTTTGCTATTGCAACACTTAAACGTGCTGAGTGCGAACAAGGATCCGTGCGCTGTGAATGCTGCTATGTATATAGTAAAATGGTACACTCGTCATTCAAAGTGAATTTGGGAAATAAAACATCCTCGATATGAATTCGGAACGAGTTTGAAGTTTCAAGACTTGTTTGATGCCCAAAGATGATGCGGATGAAGGACTTTGAATGCTTTTTCATTTCGAATTCATTGCTTTGATGGCGAGTCCATTAGCTATTAGTTAAATGACATATTTGGGCCGCAAGTTGACCTGAATTGCAAGCGATTGACGTGTCTGAGAAGAAAAAAGAAGACTTGTCGAAGCCGATGTGGGGGGGTAGGTACCTATTGTCCGGGTGGAAAAGGTCGCCTGGATACTGATTTTAATTTTTTTCATTTTATACAGGTTTGGGAAAATGGGTCCTTGATTTTCGGTGGGCAGAATGAGACATTTTGCAGATGTGATTCGTCTTTGTGAGCTACGTACTGCAATGCAGAAGAGGAAGGTTGGCTGTTCAGGAATTTCAGCTGACGCTGCCTTTGTAGGGGCATTGCCAACGACTTACAGAGTCTCTATAGCTAGGGCTCTGAAATTACATGAGTCTGCAATGAAAACGGAAGGGCTAGATATTTCTAGATGGATCCATCGAGGTCTATAAGAATAAAAATGTTACGGCAATGGCAACTGTAACAATATACTATTTCCAGGTCTAGAAGGACAGCCTAGCTGTCGCGTTTAATGGCAGTGACAGTGACTATTATAGGTGCAGGTGATTAGAAAACGTGATTATGAAATACCACGCGGAACTATCTCCAATCTGCCGTGAAGCTAACAGGCTTCAAGACCAGACAGGACCATGACTTGAATGTGTATAAGATTCGCTGGGCTTTTTCTAAAAAGTCATTCTCTAAGTAAGACAAAAACCACTCTTGGTGAATCTTTTATGGAAATATAAAAAATACGTCTGTATCGTAGCTCAGGGAAGTTAAAGACCAAAAAATACAAACCGTCACACGCTCCGATTAAGAAATATAACACCGTCAGAACAATTAATAAACAACGCAATTTTGAGTGAAAAAATGTTATAAAAAAAACTCTTTTATTTTGTAACCTGTTCCTGCTCACCCAACCTGACTGGTTGATTCCTGCTGAAAGACTGACTTTCGTCATACAATACTAAGAACCTTCTCGGTCTTTCGTTAAGTTTATATCTTCGCTCAATACATCGACAGCAGAGTTGCAATACTCAAGCAGTTCGATACAACCTCGTTCCGAGAACTACCTATATGTGCTCCAAAATATCTCCTTAGCAAAAAAGTGTATACCCGCGGTTACCTATATTTTAGTCAGATGGTAAGTGAACTACTTTAGGCATAAGTAAAGCATCCACCTATCACCTACAGTATCAGGCAGTAGCGTACGCACGATTTTTCTTAGGGGAGAGGCTGAGACTTATTTTTGTGATGGAATGTTTGCCAATGGAATCCATCAAAAGTGACCCGGTCCGGGTACCTGATATCAGCTGTAAGTCATAACTCTGGCTTACTTAGCTCTCTCAGCAAACTTTATCACATTGACCTAGATGCGTTTCGGTTATGTGCCTTCCAAACTTGCAAAACTTCAAGACCTGGCTAGGCATAAGCCTTTAATAGTCTCCAACTGCTACTATGCAGATCCGATAGTTTCAAAGTGGGTGCGGCCTCGGGCTGTAGATTTGTGGGTCATAGAACTCCGCAGACGAAGTCTCACCCCCTCTTCTGTGGAATAGAAGCTGTCGATAGGCTACTTGTAAACCTTAAAAGAGCTAGTTGCACAGTGAGATTACTGTCTCAGGGGAATGTCCACATATTTATAATAAGTCTCTAAAATATACGAATAACGCTTTTTCGATATCCTAGATATTGGCCACTTATAGTGTATCCCCATTAGACCATAAGCCTTTATAAATATTACGATCCTTCCTTTTGGCATAGATAAATTATTCTTAGACCGAAAGATAAACTTTAAGGACTATAAAAAAAGAATGTGTAAAGAAATTCACAGCAGCTCTCCATACGTATAGAAAAAGCCTTTTCGGCAAGGAGTAGGGTTCACAACCTCGAATAGCGCTGTACGTATCCGTTGCTATCAGTCCCAAACTTGGACTTGGTGCTATTGTCTGGTGTACTGCACTAAAAAAAGCAATTCGCGACAACTCGCTCAAAAGGTGAAGAGCTACCTAGGTTTTAAAAAGCGGCGGTCTTGAAACTACCATTGCAACAGAATTAACTGCGATGCTGTATCCACACTTTTTGTCGTAACGGTTACGGCGTTATTCCAAAACCTATTTCCATGAAATATGTGCCAATGAAAGGTGGACTTCTGTAGGTTAGTTTTCGCGTTTATATCGTCTTTCCATAAGCCATACAGAAATTAAAAAAAAAAAAACAGGGTTTCTAAGCACATTTCTGTAAAACGGAATGAAAGAAAAGAAAGAGCTTGTTACCGCTCCGATCGAAATCTGTGTTCCCATGTTATACCCACTGCTTAATATTCCCTCCTGGACACACTCTCCACATAGACGCAGTCAGCCATTCGGAGCAGTCGTGACATTTCCGAATTTTAATAGCAGTCAGTGGTCCCTCCCTCCATGTACCCGAAATAAATTCAATGTCCCACAAAGTAAATTAATTTTCATAAAATGATTATACGCATCTCCGCAAACTCTCTAACGATATGTAGACTAAGCCGGAGGACACTGTAAACGGTGCTACAAAAAATAAGTCATTAGCGTGATGATTACCCCTGAGATTTCCTAATATTTGCTTTATTCAAATAAATTCCAGTACATTCGTCATGGCAACAGTGACAGTCCAATTATCTTGAATGTAAGCACTGTGATACGTAGCCGCCCCCTAATTATTCACGCAAACTCTCCGTACAGAGCTTTATGTATATTAGGTAGGTATATAAAAAAAAAAAATATAAATCGTCTTCTTAACGTGAAAAAATCCAAATTACCCACACACTCATTTGCCCACACTGCGCACCTCCAACACACAAACCTGGTGTTTAATTTAATTAACTCCCCCCACACGAAAGTGCTAACGACCGAGAGGGCTCCTGCCTCCTGTGTCGCGTTCGAGGGAACAAAGTTAGTGCCAACTAGAACCAGCCGTTCAAGTGCCTCTTCTCGGTGACAGAATGCTCAACGATCTCTAGAGCATCCTCTTCCACAGTTTCATTTTGTAACCACTCGATTTCGTTTTGCAAGCATTTGAAGCGTGTGACGCACCAGCGACCGCTTTGAATTTTAACAAAATACTGATATACACACTCGAACTGGAAGCTACCTCTATGTCCCATGTTGCTGTGCTGCCGCCGCAATTTCACACTGCAGGAGGATGTTCGTTCAATTCAATTCGCGAGGATGCCTGCGAGACAGGTAGCCCTAGAAATACATTTTCGCGCCCTGAGAGCAGTCGAAACTATATTGACAACCGCTTGTTAACAGGAAAGTTAATTAATCCAGCGTAATTTGGAAAATATTTTCGATTCGAACCGCACACGAATAGTCAAAGTGTTTCCAGTTTCAATATATGTATAATCATAAATTAAGTAATAAATAATTAATGATTTAGTTTATGATATAATCCTGCTAATGCAAGTATACCTATAAGTTACCTATATGCGACAGTTTGTAGTTGGGATTTTTTCTCACATGAGTTGAGATGGACGCTAATAACGTCCTGGTTACTAACTTAAAAAGGTTAGTCACTGCTTGAAATGTTTTATACGTGATTGGCTAAGAGACACACTTCGTACAGGTGGTTATGTGATTGCCTATAGATATGCCGTTCAGAATTTCGATGGAATATTACTAGTCTCAGTAGATTTTCATTTAAAAATAAAAAATAATTTGCTATTAACTTTAAGTAACTTTAATGGTGACAATGCTTAATGTTTTTTTATTTTATTTTATTTATTGTATTTATTATTGTCAAGCAATCGTTGTAACTTTGTTTGATGAAATAAACTAAACTGAACAATGTTCTCTATAGTATATAACTAGATGACCCAGCGAACTTTCATTTTTCCCAAACCATCCCTGATTCAAACCAAACAGAATAAAATAAAAAATCAGTCAAATCCGTTAATGTGTGGGAAAAAAACCCAAAATATACTGAAATTCATGTGTTTTTTCACACACCCACAACACACAAATACGTTTTCGGATTTCAACCAAACTTCACAAAAACCATATATAGAGATAGACCAATTCCAAAGATGTGTGAAAGTTTGGCTAAAATCTGTAAATGCGTTAAGGCGTGAATCGGCGACAAACGAACACAATTTTAAGGCTCAATTTTTATATATATCCATATCAAACTGAAAAGCAAAATTTAATGTCCGCAAAAATCTTACCAACTATTGCACCGATTTACGAATTTGATTTTTTTAAATGTGTGAAATATATATGTGCGGGTTTTAGGCTATAAATTTTGTTTTAAAAATAAAGGATTCTTTTTTACAGAACATTGTTATCGCACATTTAAACATTTGGCGGCGCCAACCAAAAGCAATTTACAATTAAACAATTTAGAAGCTACTCGGCGTGTATCTCAGTGGTTATTATGCTGGACTACTCACTACTGTACTGAGCAAGAATTCTCAGGTTCGATCCCCGGAAAAAAAACATAAACTACATCTTATGGATTTTTCCACTGTGGCACTTTTAGCATCCGAGAGTATTACAATTATGAAAGAGCTACTTCATTAGTCGCTTGGAGTCGGCATAATTTTGCAGGCCTCTTCCTTTTCGTCTCAAAAATAAGAACTGACACGAAACGAATGGTTGTGAGAAGAAAGGTCTAGGCTACCCTTACGGAGCCACTTTTGCTAGCAAGTCAGCATAAGTCAACATTTTTTAAAATACATAATCAACTAAATTCGACCTTAAACTCCAAAAAATTTAATTCAAGAGAATTGGAAGGCCAATATTCAATTTACTTATTTATTGCAGACTAAGAAGCTGCTTAAATTCTTTCCATTTCTATGAATTGCTGCTAGAAGTGACATACATAGACGTTTGTAACAAAAGCAGATTTTTGAGTCGGACTTATTCATTTTTAGCTACGCCTTCGTTTGGGTCTTTTTTCTGTCTTTATTATGGCTTTTGGGAAATAAAGACAAAAAAATCAATGAGGCCTTACATCTTAGAGCCTTATTACACTACTTTGCTACGCACTACCAGTCATGCTTGCTTTATTAATTAAAATGCTTTATAGATTCACCCATTTTTAGATTGAAGAAAGGAAATACAATTCGCTATTAGGTATCGAGAGAAAAACCTCGGAATAGTTGGCCGTTCCCAAACGGGTAACTTAACGAGTAACTTTGTGAATCATTTTTAGATTAAATTTTCTGGGCAATGAAAAGAACCTTTTGACACAATCGCAGCCATTCAGAATCAGCTGTTAGAAAAAATGACGAAAAAGATCTACGACTAAACTTATGTCTAAAAATGGACAATTTTTCAAACTCACTTTGAAAAGGAATACATGCACCCGCAACGCCTCTCGGCAATAACCTTACCCGGCCGTCTGCGTGTGGTTTAGACCCAAAAAAGTCAATTCGCTCAAAATTGAGAAAAGTGTATGGAAAATAAAGCCACTGGAAGTACTAAAATTTGAAGTCGAAACGAAAAATGTTTATTGGTAAGGCCCAATATCAGTGTTGATATTTTAAAAACTTGTATAGTACCTAATTTGATAAGAATTGATTTTTGGAATTTTTTTAATTGAACCCTAAAATGGCAAAATAGTACCTAATATTTAAAATCAATGTCTCTCATATTGTATTTTTTATTTACTAGCTGACCCGGCGAACCGCGTACCGCCTAAAATTGATTAAATTATTAACATCCCTTTTGATAGTTGAACGTTGAACCTTTCTATTGAACGACTTCATAGATTTCCGGGTCGGCTTCGAGATCGAATCGAGTTGGTCCGGTCAGATTTTCTCAATCAACCAAATTACCCAAAGGAGAATGTGAGCAGTTTGGGAAGTTTGCGCGGGAAGTAAGAAGTTTGGATTTTTTTTCCACTTCACATTCGATAAAGGTGCTTTAGAACATTAAATACCGGTCGCTGCGACTTGTGAACACGGTGGCTCAGTGGTTGGTATGCTGGACTGCTTGGGCGAGTGGTCAATTTGCTAAAATGATAGTATACGAATAACCAACACAATATACCACATCACATAATTCTTGAATGCTTGCGATTTGCGCCCACCACTTCAAAGCAGAGCAACCCCAGAATTATCGGGTCAACAATAACCACCCGCAAAATTTCATTAAAATCAGTATAGTGCGGTTTCCGAGATCGACAACAGCGCCACCTATCGGGTCTAAATTTATCCTATTTTCCTAGCTCGAACCAAACATACCCAACCACAAAATTCCATTGAAATTAATTGAATGGTTCCGTAGGTCGACAACACAGGTATATCTTCACTAAAATGCCGATACCTCGTATATAACCAATACACATACAAAGACCGCACCTATCGTTTGAATTTTCCAGACACAAAATCGGATCATACATTAAGAGAACATCAATGCGACTTATTTTGATTATAGAAGGAGATAGATGAAAAACGAAATGTGCCTACAGCGCCACCTGTTGAGAATTTTCTGAATTTTCATTTTTCCTAAATCATCCCTGATTCAAGCCAAACAAAATAAAAAAAAAAAATTCAATCAAGCCGTCGAACAAAATGTATGGAAATTCATATACATACGTATTCCGATTTCAACCAAACTTCACAAAAACCATATATAGACAAATACCAAAGATGTGTAAAAGTTTGGTAAGAATCGGTAAGTGCATTAAGGCGTGAATCGGCGACAAACGAACAGAATTTTAAGGCTCAATTTGTATAAATAAGCAGGTACATAAATTAATTTTGTTTTTTCATTTTCATTTGCAATTCTTTAATCAACCACCTAGGAAAAACTAAATTGTTTTAACAAGAATTATAGTTTGATAAAAATTAAGTTATACTTCTCCATCGCGTCCTTGCCGTGTTTCGTGCTGAAATTGCTAATAGCGGTCAGTGTCACTATTCACAAAGGTACATGTCAAATTGACATCAATGAAAAAAAAAAAAATTTGAAAAAAGTGCTGCCAACTGCATTGCCTAAAGGTTTTTCAATGCAAACAAAATGTCAATAAAATTTGTAATGAACTGCAAGAAAAAATATAAAATACAAATTTTGAATTGTTCCTAACAAATTGCACATAATGTTTTTATTTTATTTGAAAAAGGTCGGTAAAAGGTGCAAATGTACCTACAAAATCAGCCCTGCCCAACATCTGAGTTATTCATCAAATGACACTGAATATCTCACTAGTGGGCAACATGTGACCAACCATCAACACACCCTCCCCAAATGACGCAGCTTAAAGAGCGTTCAACGCTCACATTAAAACTCAACTTACCCGCCAGAGTTCACCAGCAGTAGTATAGGTACTACTTGTACCCGCACATTCCCAAACTAAGCTAATAACTCGGCTCTAAAGTCGAACTTAACAGTTAACAACCTTACATCCGAACTGTAACACAGAAGTGAGTGAGTGCGGGGACGAAGTGTGAATTTTAATAGTTTTCCATTTGCGTCCGTTTTACCTAGCAGCTTTTGGTCGCTGCCTCTATACACAGCCCCATCCGGTTGAGTGCTCTTCAGTTGAGCAGAGTTTCTATTTTGTTGCAGTTTATACTGTTTTTTTTTTTTGTATTTTTGTTATCCCGGTTATTGTTCCTATGGCGAAGTGAGTATCCTTGTAGTTCATAGACAACCTGTCATCACCCCCTTGTGGAATATAATGACGTCTGCTTTCCATTACACTACACAGATTGGATTTTAATATTTTAGAAGAGCCAAACGCAAACTGTGGCGAACTACATCCACGCCCATGTGTACTCGTGTATAGGTACATGCTGCACTCAAAGTGCACTGTGCGTGGAAAGTGCATCGGAAACTTCTTCCACTCAAGTTGTCGTCATTGTCGTCGTCGTCGTCGTCGTTGTCGTCATCCAAGTCGCCCTCAAGTGAGCACGAAAACTTTTACCATCTCGTGTGCGTTTGTGTGTGTGTTGCACGAAAAGCGACACACGACACCAACTACAGCCAACAACGACCAGGACGAGACGGTAAGTAGGACACTCTTTGCAGGGACGTCTGTGAAAAATTAGAGTTGTTGTGCGCTGTGCATTACGAGAAAATTGCTGCAATTGCACCTCAAATAGACATCATTTTGCATGGATGCAGAAGAGGGTAGGTGTATGTATGAAATATGTCCCAGTACACTTGGCACGATTTCTGTACATGTGCGCACACCGGAGGAACGTATGCTGTTCGTATAGTTACAGTCCAGGACTCTGCACTCAGCAGATGATGGCCGCAGCAGTGGTAACTGGTAATCATAATCTTCGTCGTCGGCCGTTGGTCTTCGCATGCACACACTCGTCGCCGCCGTCTCTCATTTGAAGGAGAAGGAGACTCGTCCTTCGGCCAAACGAACGAACACACTCTCAGCGTCGTAAATCATATTAATTTAGTCCTGAATTGGATTTTCAAATATTCACTGCAGCAGTCGGCTCTCTGGTCGTCGTTTCAAGCTTCGGCCAACTGCCTCCCTAATGACTTTCAGATAAATCGCTTTCGCACACGCCTCAGGTGGCGGTGGTGGTGGATAGCCCGAGACGGCTTGATGGCATAGAGTTGGCCAACGATGGCTTAGCAATATGGAAAGTTGTGGTATTCGACTTAATTGAGATTTATTGCGATTTAAATTGTAGCTCAAGGGTGTAGGATCTCACACCTCAACTGTATGGCAGCGTTGGCATGGCATGGGCCACCATGTTGGCTGAGGAGGACATAATTGAAAGAATGAAAGAGCAGTGGAGAAGCGCACGACTGTGCTTAATTGACGTGGCATGTTTGAGACGTAGTTTATGGGCTCTACCTGATTAATTTTAATTGAAAAATCTGAAATGGCACTAAACTCGGACTGATTAATCTCAGAGAGGATAATTAAATTCAGTTAGCTGGGGAATTACACGAGCTCCGATAACAGTCATTCATTACTGCAATCGGGGTCAGACGGATTTACATGCGGGAACGAAAATCATTTCTGTTTTTGGACAGAAAAACTGGACCGCTCTCTCTGTCATTTCCAGAAGGCAATTTCACTGCACTAACGACTGATGTCGTCCTAGGGACTGTCATCTACCCACCTTTCAAACAATTAAGAACTGGATGATAATCGCCTTCATTTTAGAAAGTCCCTGTTGCCCTGTTGGTAAATGAATGGGAGTCCTATTTCTCTCCCTTACGCAAATAATTGATTTTTCTTTTTTTTTCTTTTTGCAAATGTTGTGTTGGAAATAGGACACCTGTTGGTCGTGGGTTGATTATTTCCATCAAAAAGGTGGTTTCTAAGAAGAATTCAATAAAAATCCATCCACAAAGGAAATATAGATATATACAGGGATTTCTTTGTTGAAACTCTTAGCAAGAGCAATTAGTGAGGAAAAATTTGTTGAGAACAATCGGTTTTCTTGCTGCGATGAAAGGCGAACTTAATTGAGGAATCAAGTATGCTAATTAATATTTACTGACGGACGGTAAGGATTCGACTTGAATCGGAATTGATACAAGTGCAATTATTATCATCTCAAGCCAGGATCCGATATAATGAATCAAAGGGAGGCGGATTATTTTGTGAATTCTCTAACTTCTCAGGACGATATACCTATACACATACAGCATTAAAGGTATTGAAATCTAGGGTGGATTGTTGTCAAAACAGAGAGTATGATAAAAGGATATCTATATTTTTTTGGAAGTAAAGGGTGTTTTATTAGAGGTATAGAACTTTAAGTTGGCAACACTATTTTAACTGGCGGCCATTTTTTCAGCTGTCAAGTGATTTATTTTTAGTTTGGTTTGAATAGACTGACGCCTGAACAACGCTTCCAAACTGTGCAGATTTATTTTGAAAATCATGGTTCTGTTCGAAATACGTATCCCAATTTTCATAAGCGAATTTCGTTTAGCGATGGAGCTCACTTTTGGTTGAATGGATACGTCAATAAACAAAACTGCCGTATTTGGAGTGATGATAATCCTCAAACGTATGTTGAGACACCGTTACAACCACAAAAACTGACTGTTTGGTGTGTTTTATGGGTTGGTGGAATAATTGGTCCGTACTTCTTTAAAAACGATGCTGGCCAGAACGTTACAGTCAATGGTGCCCGCTATAGAGCCATGATTACTGACTTTTTCGTTCATCAATTGAACAACCATGATGTGCAGGACATAGACTAACCAAACTAGACAGCCAACTTCCCGTGCACCTACCCGATTTTCCCCGCAAATTTTGAATGACATCCCTCTCTCGCGCGAGTTACATTCCCACGATCACCGAACACCCAACCACCGGATGTCCACCAATAGATACCTAATACCTACATGTCAGCATATTTCCAGACATTAACCCGACTTATGTAGTTCTAAGAATTATTAATAAGCAATAATTATAAAATGCAATATTCCAAGAAATAACTTAATGTTCAATGGCACTTGCCTTAGTTTGTACAAATTATTTTCGATTCATAAAATTATCAGTTGTCAAACAGAGTGGTCGACTCGTTTATTCTTTTTTAAAACTTAAGCTCCGGCACGACGAACATAACTGGCGCAGTCGTTTAGGCCTGGTCGATGGTTCACGTTTAATCACATTAATTAATAACGGAGGTTTACCGTGAAAACTTAAAACGCGAACTAAAGTAACGACGGAATATCGTTAAAACACATAAAATCGCGAGTGATAAAAGACAAACCAGCGAGTTTCAACTCCTTACGACCAGAGAACACACCGAGGGAATATCGGAAGAGAACACACCGAAGGAATATCGGAAGAGAACACACCGAAGGAATATCGGAAAAGAACACACCGAGGGAATATCGGAAAAGGACACACCGAGGGAATATCGGATCAAAAACACACCGAAGGAATATCAGACCGAAATACATTGAAAGAACATCAGAGCATGAAAATAATTCCTCTATTTCTGGGGTATATGTAAGTCAGATATTCAAATATTGTACTAGCTATAGTTATTTACAAATTAATTACCTTACCTATAAAATCAAAATTTTTTTTTTTAAACAAATAAGAAGTGAAAATTGAATCCTAATATTTGTAATTAGAAATTTTAAAGTGAAAATCTATTATCATATCCCATAAGGAAAACTAGATTTAAGTTACAAAAGTGTTAAATGCCAATTGATAGACAAACAAAAAAACATTCCAAATTTCCCTATCCCAAGTTCGGAAGATTATTCAAGAGCCTAGGTTCCATACCCGAAAATATTCAGGAAGAAGAATTTCTTCCTATTCAACCAAGTTGCTCTATTCAAGTAATTAATTCCAACATGCTTCCAGCTAACCAAAATGCTCCAGCTGATCCTAATCAGCACCAGCCCCCAAACGTTAGAGAGATTTTCGACTCTCTTAAAATTCCAGACGCTATCAAAGATCTGCCACGTTTCGACGGCAACCCAAGACTTCTGTATGATTTCATACACAATGTGGAAGAAATCCTGATGTTCGTTAGGGGAATCGACGGAACCCCATATGGACAAATCATTCTGCGAGCCATAAGAAACAAAATCGAAGGGCCCGCAAACGAAGTACTGAACGTGTACGGTACTGCACTAAATTGGGACAATATTAAAGACAATTTAGTATTACACTATTCTGATAAACGAAATGAAACTTCTTTAATTAAGGATCTTCATGCACTAAAACAGGGATACAAAACTGTAGAGGCATTTTATAGCAATATAATAGAAATCCAAGCGTCGTTAAATAATAACGTATTGATCCATGAACTGGACAGAAACGTTGTCAAAGCAAAAAAAGACCTATTCGCTCAAATGTGCCTTAATGCATTTCTTTCTGGGCTTAGAGAACCACTTGGCTCAAGCATTCGAGCTATGAGACCTGAAACTCTGCCATTAGCACTTTCTTACTGTATTCAGGAACAAAACATGTTCTACATGAAAACTGAAACCCTTAGACCAAATCAGGAAAGAAGAGTTGAAAAACCATCTTACCCCCAATATAACCACGGACCACAAATTAGACCTCTTAACCCTAACTATATTCCTAGAATGCAGAACCAAATTAACATTAGCCGTTATAACCCACAACCTAATAACTATACTCCTCGATATAACAATTTCAATTTTAACCCAGCTAGAACACACTTACAAAATTATTCTGGAATACAAAACCCACTAAATACCTACAACGCCCCTAACATACAACAGTACAGTTCCAACCCTAGAAATAACACTCCTAAACCCATCGTACACCGAAATAATTTCCAGCAACCTGCACCAGAACCAATGGATGTAAGTTCCGGATACACCCATTTAAGGCAACCAACCTTACACCAACCGAGACAAGCAAATCAAAGCAACCAAACAAGAAGAAGTACTGGAAACCCCAGATACTTCATTGAAGAGGTTCACAACGTTAACACGCAAGACCCACCGGAACACCCTTCCTACATCCCACAACTAGATGATTACTACGATAACTACGAGCAGGAAAACCTTGATCAGCTTGATCGTGATCTACTAGCAACATTCCAAGAATTGGATGATACAAATTTTCAGTTAGATGTCTCACAAAACCAACCGGATACGTAGACGTAAATAAACATGGGTCTACCCTACCTTTTATCAACATATCATCCCCATTTGGACGAAACCTAAAGTTTCTTATAGATACGGGAGCATCTGCTTCGTTCATAAACCCTGAATTCACGCATTTTCTTAAACATGAAGAATGCGACCCCATTATAATCTCAACCATACTCAACAAATACAAACTCGATAAACAAGTTTCAATACCTTCCTTTTTAGAGTTCAAAGAACCTGGCCAATTCAGATTTCTCATTTTCAAATTCCACGGTTACTTTGACGGACTACTAGGTCTCGACATACTGACCAAACTAAACGCGAAAGTCGATTTAGGAAATAAGACACTTATAACCAACAACGCAATGATCCCATTAAACTTCAAACCGAATTTCAATTCAGGAAAACTTTTAATTCCACCCAATAGTAAAACAATAATAAAAGTACCAGTCGATATTCGCAATGGCGACATTTTCATTAGGCACACAGTTTTAAAACCCGAGATAACAATTTCCGAAGGCATCTATAATGCAAAAGAGTGGTACAGCTCAGTAGAGGTGAACAATAAATCCAACCTCGAACAAATCATCATTATAGAACAACCCCTAAAAGTTGAATCCTGTGCTAACTCAAAAATCATAGAAATAAATAACTTTAATATGACTTACGAAAACACCACCGCAGACGAAAACATTGAAAAGTTAATTCGCACATCCCATCTTAATAAAGAAGAAAAGAAAAGTCTTCTGAAAATTTGCAAGGAATATGACGATATTTTCTTCAGAGAAAACCAGTCTCTTAGTTTTACCAATATTGTTAAACATAAAATTCCAACTAGTGACGAAATACCCATTTTCACGAAAACGTACCGATACCCTTACTTCCACAAGGAAGAAGTACGAAAACAAATAAACAGTATGTTAGATCAAAATATTATTAGGGAAAGCTACTCTCCGTGGAGTTCGCCTGTATGGGTTGTTCCCAAAAAAAAAGACGCCAGCGGGAAACAAAAATGGCGCTTAGTGATAGACTATCGGAAATTAAACGATAAAACCATTTCCGATAGATATCCACTACCTAATATTAACGAGATACTCGATAAATTAGGGAAGTGCATGTACTTTTCGACACTAGATTTAGCAAGCGGGTTCCATCAAATAGAAATGGACCCCAAAGATATAAGTAAAACAGCGTTCACCGTAGAAGGTGGACACTACGAGTACATCCGTATGCCTTTCGGGCTGAAAAATGCCCCGTCCACGTTTCAACGCGTCATGGACAATGTTCTAAACGAACTGATAGGAAACATCTGTCTCGTATATCTAGATGATATAATCATATATTCAACATCCCTTCAGGAGCACACAGAAAATCTAAGAAAAGTCTTCAACAGATTACGAGAATCCAATCTGAAAGTACAACTAGATAAGTCAGATTTTATGCAAAAAGAAATTGCCTTTTTAGGGCACATTGTCTCGACGGAAGGTATAAAACCTAACCCGGAAAAAATTCATGCAATCAAGCAATTCCCAATACCACGCACTCAAAAAGAAATAAGAGCATTCTTAGGACTCCTGGGTTACTATCGAAAATTCATCAAAGATTTCGCCAAATTGGTAAAACCCTTAACCGAGTGCCTAAAGAAAAACAAATCAATAGTTCTCAATGATACCTACATAAATACATTCGAAATTTGTAAAAACATTTTGACCAACGACCCCTTATTACAGTACCCCGACTTTACAAAAACGTTTAACCTAACAACAGACGCGAGCAACTTTGCGATCGGCGCCGTCCTATCGCAAGGCCCTATCGGGAGCGATAAGCCTGTTTGCTACGCAAGCAGAACACTTACGACTACAGAAACAAACTACTCTACAATAGAAAAGGAATTACTGGCCATAGTTTGGGCGACTAAGTATTTCCGGCCATACCTTTACGGTCATAAATTCAAGATCATTACCGATCATAAGCCCTTGACGTGGATCATGAATCTAAAAGATCCAAATTCCAAACTAATTCGTTGGCGACTAAAACTTGAGGAATTCGATTACGAGATCGTATATAAGAAAGGTCAAGCCAATACCAACGCAGACGCCCTAAGCAGAATTAAAATAGATAACCCATATAAACGCCAAAATATAGAAATCAATCTAAATGACACTTTTTCAGTTCAAGGCACTAGTGGCACCACTATCCACTCAGCAGCTGAGAATCTTGATGATGGTATACACATATCAGAAAGACCACTTAATGACTTCAATCTTCAAGTCATCTTACAGAAATCCAACAAAGGATCACCCATGACCTTAGAAACTATATTCAAAAACAAACAACGTCGAACTTTTCGAAATCCTAATTTCACAGAAGACGTAATCATAAATATTTTCAAGAAATTTTTAATTCCAAACCGACTTAACGCTATCTATACAGACAACGACACTTTCCGTAACGTACAATCCGTATACTCAAAATACTTCTCTCAGAACAAAACCTTTCGCTTGATTAGATGTACTGAGATACTTACAGACATTAGACAAAACGACGACCAAGACAAATTAATCAACGAATATCACCACAATAACAACCATCGGGGCATTGAAGAAACACTTCAACACCTAAAAAGAGAATTTTACTTCCCGTACATGAAAACGAAGATCACACAAACCATTAATAACTGTGACAAATGTCAGACCATGAAATATGACAGAAATCCCCCGAAATTAAAATACGAAAAACCTGAAACACCTCTCAAACCCTTAGATATTATCCACATCGACATTTACACCATTAATAATCAACACATACTGACCATAATAGACAAATTCTCAAAATTTGCTGCAGGATACACCCTAAGTTCCAGAAACAGCATATCAATTCTAAAATCTCTCAAACATTTTATAAGCCTTCACGGAATCCCCTTGAAAATAGTCTGCGATCAAGGCGCTGAATTTACAGCAAATTTATTCAAAGACTTTTGCAAACGCTATCAGATTAACTTACACATAACCTCATTCCAACAAACGAGTAGCAACTCACCCGTAGAACGACTACATTCGACGCTTACCGAAATATATAGAATAATCTTAGCAACCCTTAAAGGAAAAAATATGGAAATAAACCACGAAGAAATCTTTTCGGAAACAATATTCACATACAATAATGCAATTCACTCATCCACCCAATTCACCCCATATGAGCTTTTCTATGGCAGAACATACAAATTCAATAAAAATATTAAATTCAATAACGAACATGAGTACCTTTCCAAAATAACAAAATTTCAGGAAGAACTATTTCCAATGATTAGGGACAAATTAGAACAATCCACAAGTAAAAGAATTGATAAACTAAACAAAGAAAGAGAAGAACCCGAAGAAAGAGAAAACAACGAAATAATCTTTAGGAAGGAATGTAGGCGAAATAAAACAACACCTAGATTTTCGAAACATGTGGTAAAAGAAAACAATAAAATAACGCTACTAACCTTAGGCAATAAGAAATTACACAAGTCAAAAATAAGAAAAAAAAAAAAAAAAAAAAAAAACAATAAACAGAAATTAGGAAACCCAAATTAAATAACAACTGATTTACATACAAACACTTAATTGCCCTTTTCACAGATTAATCCCCACATACTGCCAAAAACTGGAAATACGAGACCTATCTAATTCCCAAGGTATCCTTCCCTTAAAACTTGGCACAGCCAGAATTATCGAAAACTACAACAATCTCATACACATAATTGACCTCGAAGCTTATAGGACATGTATTAACAATATAGACCAAACCTTAATAAACTTTACGAACATATACAGTTTAACACCCTCAATAGAAGTAACAAAATTTAAACTTAAAGACCTGCACAACAAACTGGAAACCCTGACACCAAGAACAAGACAAAAAAGAGGACTAGTAAACGGACTAGGCACAGTAATTAAATTTATAACGGGCAACATGGATGCAAGTGACGCAGAAGAGTTAAATAGGAAAATTGACAATTTAAATTCAAACAAACTAAACCTTGACGGCAAAATTAATTCTGAGATCATGCTAAATTCACAAATGATTGAGAGATTCCAAAATATAACAAAACACATTAATTATGGGCAAGACATAATAGAAAAATATTTGAAACGTTTTCAAGAGCAAACTAACAATTCAATCCGTTCAAATGTAGACACTATACAACACATGCAATATCTCAACCAGATAAACCTCAATATTGACCTCCTAGCAAACCATATAACAAATATCGCTGAAGCGATAGTTTTAGCCAAAATCAATATAATACCCAAAATGATTTTAAACCCCAATGAACTTCAGGAGATCCAAAACCTATTCACTAGCCAAAATGTCGAAATAAAATCAAATGAGCACTTATACGAATTGCTTGAATTACAAGCATATTACAACGAATCCAAGATAATCTTCAATGTCCGCATCCCAATTATATCCCTAGAAAACTATTCCCTATTCCACATTATACCAATCCCCATTAACAAAACGAAATTAATCATAACGAAACCATATGTTATAATCAATAAATTATATATTAAACATTATGACAATATCTGCCCTAGAATAGAGAATATTTTCATTTGCAAACAACCTGATAACATACAGTCAACACAAAAATCATCATGTATCGGAAACCTAATGAAAAACCAACCAGCTAACTGTCCTCTTAAGGAAACAGATGAGACCATTCAGATAATACAACCGGAACCAAACTATATTCTACTGCTCCACGTTCCTGCAACCCAAATTAATACAACCTGCGACAACCCCCAACAGACAATAGAGGGCTCCGCTTTATTACACTACGACAACTGTGAAGTGGAAATCAATGGAGTCACTTACGAGAACAACCCTAACAAATACTGGGATGAAATTCACATATTTCCTACATCAAACACTAGAATCCATCCAGAATACATAATAGAAACATTAAATTTAAAAAAGTTCACCGACTACCAATTCAGAAACAACCAAACAATTGGCATCCTAACCATCGAAACACAAAAACGAGACATCTATATCATAATATCATTAATTTCCTTTATATGCATTTCATTAACAATAACCTACATTTGCAGAAGAAGAATCAGCATCAATTTAGAAGCCTTCTATAAAGATCGGCCTTCAGCACCTGTTCCATCACTTTGGCCCTCACTTTATACTAAGGGGGGAGGAGTTACATTCCCACGATCACCGAACACCCAACCACCGGATGTCCACCAATAGATACCTAATACCTACATGTCAGCATATTTCCAGACATTAACCCGACTTATGTAGTTCTAAGAATTATTAATAAGCAATAATTATAAAATGCAATATTCCAAGAAATAACTTAATGTTCAATGGCACTTGCCTTAGTTTGTACAAATTATTTTCGATTCATAAAATTATCAGTTGTCAAACAGAGTGGTCGACTCGTTTATTCTTTTTTAAAACTTAAGCTCCGGCACGACGAACATAACTCGCGCTCTTTTTTTTTCCTGTCTGTGAATACGCCGGTTGGCACTTTTTCAATAACAAACAACTTGTAAATGGATTTATAACAATAAATGTACAAAAAGTAAATGTTGATTATGGTATTTAGATAGCATACACGGAAAGAATTTTAAGATCAAATCAAGAAAAATAAGCGCAGAATCACGAAAAGTTTGTCTAGTTTGAGAGCTTAGCTAAGGATTTAGTAATTCACGACTTTTTATTCGCAATTCTAGAAATTGTACGAAGTGAAGATATTGACCCTCAAAAGTCGTGAATCAACACTTTTCATTATCAATAATGCGGTCAAACGAGAAAAACATATTGCCATAACCGATCGCAATTTGACACAAATAGTTATCAATTTGTTATTACATGGATTGTAAATTGCAAAAACAATTCGTAAATTACCACTTTCCTGTTGTAAATTAAGTGTAAAATATTTTAGGTATTTAAAAAAAAATAGGAGTACGAATGTGAAAGGAGGGAGTACGGAGGTGTTGAAACTAAATAGTACAATACTCCTATGGGAGTACTTTCGACAACACTGCGCTCCTTTGATTTGTACAGGCACGAATACTTATGCAATCTAATGTAGGGCAGGCAGCTTGTAGGCAAATATACCGTTTCTGCTCTCAGTTGGCTGTCTAGTTTGGTTAGTCTATGCTGCAGGAGCTGTGGTTTCAACAAGACCGCGCACAGCTCGTGCCACAATTGATTTATTGAAGGAAACGTTTGGTAACCGCATAGTTTCACGTTGCGGACCCGTGAATTGGCCTCCAAGATCGCGCGATTTAACGCCGCTTGACTATTTTCTGTGGGGATATGTCAAGTCGCTAGTCTACGCCGGTAGGCCCGAAACGATTGACCACTTGGAGGACAACATTCGCCGTGTTATTGCCGATATACGGCCACAAATGTTGGAAAAAGGCACCGAAAATTGGACCTCCAGATTAGACTACGTCCGAGCCAGCCGTGGCGGTCATATTTAAATTATACCTAACGCCAAAAATTATCTTTCGAATAAAGTAAATTTTATGTCAATTTAAAAAATCATCTTTGTTCTATTCCATTTCAAAGTTGTACACCTGTAAAAAAAAACACCCTTTATTTTTCAGCTTTTCCCTACCTGTGAACGGGTATAGTGCAATTTTTCTTCAACATTTATTGGATTTTATACTGTAGCACTATCTTCCCACAGGCATTCTTGCTTCGTAAGTGTAATCAAACAAACGTATCCCATCAGAAAAAAATAAAACATACAACACTTCCAATCACATAGGCCCCATCGAACGAAAGTGCAATTCAGTTCGAAAGGACTTGGCCTCGAGTGAACATCACACTCGATGGCAAAATCTATATCGTTCTGGTTTAGAGGTTGTAAACTATCCCATCCATTAAACTATTCCCAGTTCTCATCCCGAAGCATTGTTCCCTCGCAAATATATGCCAATCTGTCGGCCTAAGGTTGGGGCGAAATTACACCTCAAGGCTAGGCAGGGCCGAGCTATAACAGAAGTAACTCGTAAGCAAATTGGAATAGATTGCCTAGTGCCCAGCCCCCATTTTGCCGAAAAATATAAATCGACACACTACAGACACTATGCCCCATCGCACAAAGGACAATAAAAGACCGCCGAACAATATGGCAGCGCACAAAAGGATATTTGCTTAGTTGCCCCTAATACATAAAACCAGCATAGCAACGGCAACAAACTGACCACACAATAAGCCCTCAATCCGTAATCAAAATAATAAAGCCAAACATTTTAGTGGCAATGAAACCCGATGTATGGTTAAAATACCAGGAAGGACTGGAAACAATTTCACTGCCCAAATTGATCTCCATGGATTACGACGCATTTTTCGTGCACATTTTTTTTCCTGATGGCTCATCCGATTCGATGTTAGCTTAGGATATTGTTTTCTGTGGCACTTTATGTGCGTGTTTGTGTTGACCAACGCATTGCGGCGGCTCCCCCATGCAGCGATATTGTGTTTATCCGTCTGCCTTCCAAAAATGGAATCATCTGATCTGAAATCCCTTTATTTGCATTTGCTTTGAGTTTGGGGGATGATGCGCTCACATAAAATACTCCCCACCCTGTAACCTTTCCGGGTATGGGTTACATATATAACGCCATCTTGATAAGTATTCGACTTGGACCATCGCATCTAAGCCAGAGGCGACATCTGTCGCCAAACCTAGAGCAATATTTAAAATCCTTTTTATTGGGTATGTCGTATGTCGCACAAGACCACGTTGAAGGACGGCTGCCTGGGCAACCAAGCTCACAGTCCTGTAATTGAAAATCCCGGTGAAAGGGATTTTCATTTTTTGCCCCCCTTTCCTCCTATGAAATGTAATCTCCAGTTATTGGTGATTTAGTGCTTTGAAATGATCCTTCGTCTCGAAGGGAAGAACGTTTTTCTGCCGTATATTCGAAACGAGAAATTAATTAACAGGAAAGGAGTTTGCATTTCCTTTTATCTCACAATGGGGTGGCCTGTAGTTTGGTCTCGTCCGTCTAATTACATGTGCAGGAGTTTTTTTTTTTCTTTTTCTCTTGTGTGTGTGCAGGGTTTGGGGTTTCATGAGGACCTATAACTTTGTCTGGCTGTTTTTGTGCCTTGGAGTTGGTGAACTAATTTCAACCCTTATCTGGGTTATTTATTAATTAAAAAGTTGCTCATGCGTTGTTTTGCTCAGGTTGTATGCTGAATTCACTGTTTTGACAATTATCCTCGATTTAGCGGCGTTTCGTTGTTTTCCTTTCAGAGGAGCCGGGGTTGGAGGAATAAATTGATACACTAATTTTAGTTTGATGGCCTCAAAAGTCATTATTTGTAGTAACTGGGGTTGATCTTAATGCAAAAATTGTCTAACCGATCACTGCTTCCACCATGGCTACAGTTAAGATGGCCTTAGCAGACGAAAAGCAGCTTACACAAAATTGGTGACTAGGTGAAAGTCACAGTGGTTAGTGCGCTGGACTGCTGAGTGAGGGGTGCTAGGGTCGGTCCCCGGAAAAACTACTTCGTCTGTTTTTCACTGCGCCACCTATGACGAAAATGTTCTCGGGTATATAACTCTCCTGGAAAAGCTTTTCAACTCAACCGTTCAGAAGCGCAAACTTAATATTTTTGAGTTTTAGAGGTAGGTACCTACCCAACAGAAAGCTGCAGGACTGCTTATAAACCATTAGCCTTAGTGAATACAAAATTCACTTGAGGCATAGTAAACTTTACGAGTTTCAAACAGGCAGACGAAAAAATTGCTTGCAGTGTTTGGAGGGAACGCAGCAATATGGCGAACATGCCGAGTGCAGTTTTCCAAACTTCGGATGACATTTCTTTTGAAAGATCGACATGAAATGAACCCCGCTCATCCTATGCTACGCAGTATTTTTAATACACTCTGTGGACGTGGGCTTCAAGCATCAGACAAGTCTGCACCCAATCACAACAATTTTGTGTCAAACATTTTCCGGACTTACAATAGGCCTTTTTTATTATGCTCACATGATCTATATAGATCATTGATTTCCATGGTTTACAACAAAAGTTGGATCTCATGTGAGCATAATAAAAAAGGCCTAATACACGCAGAATCTGCACTTCAAACGTCAAACCTCGTCAAAATTTGGAGCCGTTTTCGAACTAAAACGGATAGTTGCTAAGAATTCCGACCAAGAAGGGGATTTACCAAAGATGGCTACCTACATGAGGTACGGGGATCGTGACTTACTTAAAAATTGATTTTCAAGATTGCATTTTGGAAAAAGTGGGGAAAACCACCAGCAACAATCGATGTTTTGGATGTCAATATTGCCTCGAGATAACAAGTCAACGGGACTCGAAAAGCTGACCCAATATTGGACGTCTGAAATACGCTTCATCAGGTACGCAGTATCAGTGGTCATATGCCATAGTGAGTTGCTGCCCCACCAGTTTTCTTTTCTCCTTTTGTTTCCACGAATGTCGCCTTTTCATTTCCATCCCATGTTCTGTTCTGACACAGGCAGGATACTGCGGCTTTTTGATCTTCTCCTTAATCCTCTATATTTACAAAGAGACGCAAAAAAAGGGATCAATTGCAACCGCACACACAACACGAGCCACTATGGATATTGAGAAGGAAGCGTTTCCAGCCTTCTTTCTTTTGAGCTACTTGAAGTCGGGGGTTTATGCCAACAAGCCTCAGACAATCGCAGCCCTTAAGGAGAATATTCGACAGGAATGCGAACAGTTAGGTGTCACTGGAAATTTTGAGGAAAGTCATGGAGGTATAATCATCTTTTCCATTTAAAATAAAAAATTGAAAGGTCCAAATAAAGATTTCGATCACTCAAAGCCATTTATAAAGATATTGTATTCGTACAAAATTTCGAACTCGAAATGTCAATCAATTCTGACAGTACGATGATAGGCGGACTCAAAAATGTGGGTCGCAAAATTCTGTCCGTCTGTTTGTCTGTCTGTATGTCCCGATCCCTACAGCCTAAGCGGCTGAACGGATTTCGTTCAAGCTTTGGATTTAAAGTTTGGGGGCTTACAGTTCGGGGCCGTTTTTTGCATGGCAACCTCAATATTAATGGTACTTCTCATACAAAATTTTCATACCAGGTTGATTTGTTCGAAAACTGCTCTAACGATTTCAACAAAAATTGATATTTGCCCTTAAGTAGGTGAGGTAAACATAACTGCATACTCAGCTTTCCGCTAAAAAAAAATCGAGTAACGGTACTTTTGAAATTTGGACATATCTCGAAAACGGTCCATACGATTGTAACAAAAATTAATTTCTAAGGTAATATAGTCATTTCTACCTTAATGGAAAACTCAGTTTTTCTCTGTATTATCGTAAAATGGATTTTTGAAAAAAGTCATTTTTGAGAAATATAGTTTTCCCTAGTTTACCTCACAACGGCATGATTTTGACCAAAATGCAATCTTAGAGTAGAATTGATGTTTTCAAAATTATTGCGTCCTTAATTTTCAATTCGAATCACTGGAAACGCTCAATTTAAAAACTGCTCATATCTCGGAAACCCCATTTTCGATTTCGGTAAAACCCTAAAAACCAAGTAATGCTTATATCCCGAACAATAGCTTGTACTCGGTTTTCAGCTAAATAGTTAAGCAATATTATTTTTCAAACTAAACATTGCAATATTTGGTATTATTTTGTCTGGGAAATTTTACAAAAACCGCTGTAACGATTTTGGTCAAAATACATATTAAAGATAACATAAGTATTCTAAAGAAGATCCCGTACTCAGTTTTTCTCAAAAAATTCGAACAAATCAATTTCTTAAATATTTCTCAAATATGACCACCCAAATTCCGATCTGTTTTCACTTCACATATTTTCGGTAAAATTTTGAAATAATAACGATGCCCCAACTTCCAATGAAAATCCAATAACAGCTACGTAAAACTTCTAATTTTTTACAACCATATATTGAATATGCACCCTAAAAATATTTCCAACAACTTGGAGCTTACACAATCAGCAACTCCCACTTCATTTACATTAAAACTTTTGATGAACGAGAAAGTTACGTTCGACCCAGTCGTGCATTTTATATACCTAGTAAAAAAAAGTAAATAATTCAAAAACAAAATTGGATGATTAATTTTGCGCCGCACTGTAGATTTATGTTGCACTTAGCAGATTTTTGTTTCAAATGATTGAGAATAAAGAGGAGCAGGGACACTTCGCTGAAAATGAATAGCTTTTCACTCAAAATACTCGTTAAGAATTTGATTTTGTCTAAGTACTGCTACAACTGTCATTGCTAGAGTCAACCGCTGCTTTTCATTCGTGGCAGTATCTTTATGCGATTAATAATTTAATCTGCCATCTTCCAGAAAGAGTTAAATCTCCCGAGTGAATTGCTGTCTGATTGCGCTGAAATAAAAACTTAATGCTGCTCAATTAAGCTGCTCAATTAATATCTGAGAAACTCATTCGGGTTGGGTGGGTATAGTTTCAACATGATCCGGTAACAAATACACACACAACAAATTTGATTTTAGTTAAATGGAGATAAGTATAAGAAGAAAGAGCCCATTCACTTGGTAACAAAATAAAGCCAACTCCCCGCCACATCGGTGTAATAATTGACTCGACACTGTTCGTCAATACACTCGAAAGGTCGCATCAACTTCACCTGATTTCACATGCTGATGAACGGATTTTAAATACGATATCAAGGCCCACGGTGGGTCGCACCGCACATTAGGTCGAAATGTGAATAATATCCACTGGTCGGCACAATGACACGACACACAATAATTAATAGTCACTCGTCAGTAAAGTGGCGAAAATATAATACCCTCCGCCTTTAACAACGGTTCTGAAGCAGTTCGGAGCACTGTGTACTTCGCTGACACACAATACCACTTGACTCCGAGTGGCCACTTATGGTGGGTAATCCAGATGTTATTCAACGAAATACTATGTACACTCAAACCACCCTTAATCCGGGTGTCGGTGTGTTAAAGTGATGACCGGCGCGACTCTCTGTCCAGTGCCCATGTGGCTATTAATAATTGGCGGGCATTATTTATTCGGGGACGCTGAACAAGATCCGCTTGAAATTATTAATAATATTAAATGTGATTGAGCGCCAGCCAGTTCCGGTCAAGCGAGGGATGGGGCTGGAGCAGAAACACAAACTCTGCATGACAGTTAATAATTTATACGAAATAATTTCGACTTTTGTTCAACCAGGCCATATGTACGTACGGACAGAGGGGCGTGCCTGGCACACGCAATTGGATATAATTTTCTTGTTCGACCTGACATATGGGTTATCCATAACTGAAATGAACAATCTGTGAGCGCTCGTCCTTTGGGGGAGAATATGGAAAATGGATTCGTTGGGGGATTCTCTGGCCTGGAATATTATTCATATATACATCCGATATCCAAACAAATCCCTCATGCCAGCCCATGGGAGCAATGGCTGTATGATTATTGAGAGCTCTGCTCTAAGTTGGCCAATTGTCCTATAAGTACATTTGGCTGTCAATTTGCGTGGCTTTGCACTGATGGTTGGGGCAGATATCCGTCTAATGGTAACCTACATGTATGATTAACAGCAATTGGTCGCTTAAGGCTTTAACGAGCTTACGTGATATACTTAATTAAGGCATTAGTATAGGCAAACATCCTTGGCTGGACACGAAAGGGTTGTATTAAACGACTCTTGTACAGAAAGATTGCTGGCAGCTAACGCTTTTATGGGATCACCTCTGTAAAGTGCAGGTTATTAAATGTGACAAGGATAATAGGTGGTTGCAGTGCAAAGGGTTTTTTTTTTTTGTACAAAATCTAAGCGTAAATGATTTAGTTAAGAGAGGGGTGTTGGAGAGGTAGGTGTTGGTAGAGGTAGGTGTTGGTAGAGATAGGTGTTGGACCGTGGGATGATAGTCAGATTGTCGGTGTGGAAAAGCTGCTTACAAATTACGCAGTGAATTTCTTCGCAATGAAGGATCAGTGCGATCAGACAGGAATGGTACAAAAAAATTAGCAAAATAGCGAACACCAAGCGGTATTTCTTACCCAGAAGTTTGGAGATAAAGAAAACATCATTTCTAGCATTTTGGAATGCCAGGTAGGGTTGCATACACAGTAAAGGTTTGAACCCACAGAATAATCGGCACAATCGATGTTCACAACTACCACCTTACAACCGTTAAGCAATATGTCTTCCCTGACATGATGGGATGATGCATTTTTGTTCTTACTTTGCCTAGACCCCTAAAAAGACTTTACGGCTTGATAGGGTCACATCAGATATGGGGATATTGGCTTTAAAGACTGGTTATCGGACAGTGCCGCCTCAGTAATCTGTAAGGTAGATATGTAAGGGATATAGCGGCAGCAAATTACAATGGGAACAGTATTAGAGCCACAATCAACATTTTCGACCTTTGAACCTGTGTTGAAAATTGCCACATTTACTTACAACTAGGAGGTACCCGCGACTTCGTCTGCGTAGAATTATTACTTCGAGTGACTGAATTAAAATCCAAAAACTATCCTATCTTTCAAGCCAACCAATCAGACTAACACATTTAAATTCATTGGTAAAATACGCGGCAAATGTATTTATTTCTTACCAAAAGTATAGATACCTATGATGAATTGTATTATCCCTAACTTCAGAAATAATTGGTTCGTTATTTAAACTTGCATCCCCAACTTGATCGCCTTCACGTGTTGTTTTCGCAACAAAAAGCCAGTCAGTGTCATTCTCAGAGGTCTCGTCTACTCCTATACCAAAATTTATAAATATTGGTTTTGCGGTCGTTAAAATGTAAAAATCTTACTTTCGCATTTATAATATTCGGTTTTTACTGACAACAAATCTATGTTTTGAAATATAATTTGTATAGTTATTTTGCGATCACCTTACGTAGAAGGAGAATGATGTGACTATCGCATTTGACAATCACAAAAGTGACTATCATCTTACGGGATTCCACCCCTGATCTGATAGGTAATACGTACACACAAAATGAAGTTAAGTGGATCCCAAATGTTTTGTTCGTAAACGAACGAACTAAGTATTAATAGACCGTCAGCTCCAGCGTTCCTACCCAATTATCCCGCAAATTTTGAAAATAAAATTCTCTCTTAGTTTACCTATCTGTGCTGTGAAGTCAGCGATTCCGCACAGCAAAACCACACGACTACCGAAAAAAACAGCGTAGAGTTGTGGCGTAATGTCGCAGCTTTCAATGGATGGAGCAGAAAGCTGATAGCTCAATAATCGGGGAAGTATTGCCAAAATTCGGTTTTAAGCTTTCTTAATATGGCAAGTTGAATGAAGCAAAGTAAAATTTTAAAATGATTTCATTAGAATAGGTATAGCTTTTATCAAGTAAGCTGCTTCGTAGTGTTTCATTCACATTATTGCAAGAAATAAAAAATAATGGAAAATGGAAAATCAAAAAAAAAAAAGTATCCTATCGCAATACTCTATCCCGCAGCTTTCTATTAGTGAACGAATTTTTGAAATCGGTTGAGTAGTTCCGGAAATTACCTCTAACAAACAAACATTACCTCTTTGTATAATTCTATTATCCATATAAATTGCCACAGCAGCACTGCAGGCGGTGGCTCTTTTTTCTTGCTGCAAGCTATCGGTCCTGGACCTGCTGTCCCATCATCAGTCATCCGCGCAGTTTCTTGAACAAACATTTCACAAGACTCACACGTTTTTGGAATCATTTTTAAACGTTCCGTTGCAACAGAAAAAACGACACATTGTACTTTAGATGTGCCCCCGTTAACCCAAAGAAGAACCATGGTCAAGAACAACCGTTGCTGATATTCTTCGATTTTTATGAGACGAGCTAAAGTTGATGATGTCCGATTTTTGTCTGTAGCTCGGTTTCTGATTTTAGCAGGACGCTGATTGATGGCTTAAAATATTTGGGACAGGGTTGGTTTCTTTGGATATTTTTTTTTTGTTTTGTATTGTTGAAGAATCATTTGAGTGATCTCAAGTTAAAGACAGTGCGCCGTACTAAAAAATAATTTTATTCTCGACTTTAAATTTACGGAGGATCACAACTGCAAAATTTGTTTGGAAAATATAGCTATTTTGAATTCAAGTCGGAACTAAAAATGTGTATTGGTGAGGACCAGTAAAGTAAGAAAAAAAATACATTTTAGTCGAAACTGTCCCAGACAGTGGGCGTGACAATAAACGAACAAGCCACCGACACATAAGCTTTTTGGAGTCCCTAAGAATATTTGTAAAAATTTTGCAGCGTGTCGCACTAAATGACAAATGGAAATGGTTATTTAACATACAACAAAAAATAGATTGCAAAGAAAGTCCCTTCCATAAATGAGCCTGAGCCTAGCATCTTACAAACAGTTTGTGTTTTTTTGGGACAAATGGCAACTCTCGGATGTTCGTCAGATGTTCGCAAAAGGAAAAAGAAACTCTATGGAGTTATTCTTATTGGTATACCGAAGGTCGAACCTGGGACACCGTGCTCAATAGATCAGCAAACTTAAAAGTGCACTTAAAAGCTTGGATTCAATTATCCTTCTATTTAATGGATGCATGCGGTACATATCGTGAAAACTGTAGGTTTGTTAGGTACTTTAAAGATTCATCCTTGACCCGAGATATTCTTGAATGCTCTGTCTTTTCCGAATGAAACCGCCACTTTCCGAAAAATTTGAGTTCAATAATAACAATTAACCTACTATACTATTTTACTGCAAGTGTTTTTAATTAAATTTAATATTCCGCTCCAGCTAAAAGTTCACTCGTAGGTAGCTACCTACCAACGAACATAATATGCAACGCAAAACACCAACGGGAAAACCTTGCAAGTTTTAATATATAACAAGATAGATCCTTCAAAATGTGAACAACAACAGACAGCCCCCCCTCCTCGAACTCGTTTCCTTAAATATTGTGTCAAGAAGATACGCTTTGCCAACTTTAACAGAGCATTTAATATTGTTCTTTCGCTCAAATAATTCATCTCTTTCAAAACTGAGGGGCTTCAGCTTGCACAGCACAAGCACACACACATAGATAGTGATGGCGCACAAAAATCCTTCAATTTTTGTTTCAACAAAGCGCTAGGTACATACGAAACGAACCATTTGCTGTGGATACCTCCCTAAATTAGCATCAACAATGGCGAAGCAGAGAGCGAACAGCAAAGTCGTGTTTTCATTTGTAAATGTAAATCGCCCACACTAACAAAGTCTCGCTTCATTGCACATAATATTGTTTGACGTTGTATTCGCTGTAGAATAACAACAGACAAGAGCCCACAGACAGCACTGTGCGAGTGCGACTACACTGCACAAGGCGCGCATACACAAAGTTCTCGTTGCTAAATTTGTGATTGTATTTCGCCAAGATTCACCGCATTTCAAAGTCGTACATCCTTGCAGAGTTGTCGTTGTCGTTGTCGTTGTCGCTGACTGGTTTGGCTTTAATTAGTAAAATTATTCACACAGAATGTTGCAATCTGGAATCTTGTGTCCTAAATCCATATCAAAGAGGAAGGAGCAGCGACTTTTCATTTCCCTGAATTGGAAATGAATGCTGCGCTGCACTGATGGTACGCAGGATTTTTTTTGGGGGGGACTTAATTTGGACTGAATTTTGTGGTGAAATGTCTGCCAATGGAATCCATCAAAGAATTTTTCAGAACTTTCTGAGTTGTTGGCCAAAAGTTGGGGCTCATGGGTTTTCCGCTCCCCTCCTGCGTAAGCCACTGCCACGCACACCACAAAACGGGATGGAGACAATCGATTTGGCGAATCCCCCTCGCATCCTCCCTTCGAAATATTATACGTGCATATCTTTGGAGTAATTTTAAACTGAAGTAGGTACGCTTTAATAAGCTGTTGGCTATGATGACGACAACGGCAAGGATGCGGATGTATATGGGGATGTGAATAGATGTCAATAGGGGAAGAGATTCCTTTTGTCACGAGTGTAGAGGGTAGTCTAGACGGAATTGTTTTTTTTTTACTTTCGTTTCTGGCTATTTTCAGGAGTTTCATTTGGCTTTCAAAAGTTTGGTGTAAACGCAAATAGATCCGCTCAAGGGCAGGCACCAGAGAAGACACACACATGTCCATCTTGTTGGCGCGTTTCTGATGGGGGGGTGGAATGATTACAAATTTAGACAATGCTCGGTGAAGGTTGGTTGGGGTAGTATTCTTTGAAGTGAATGGGTCTTTGTCCAAGTGTCCACATCCCCAAGGGTTAGTACAAGTAATTTCATAGATGGAATCTCTTTTCATTTATTTTAGGTAGGTATATATGTCAGACAAAAGTGTCGAGACAATATCACATCAGCAGAATGCCAGGGGGATGTCAATATATAGGAGGATATGGGCGCCATCAGCAAGCAAAATGGTTTAATCCATCAGACATCACTCCGAAAAGTCAACGTCTGTAAATATGCATCTGGGGATTATCCATAATGGAATATGAGGGTTAAGGGAGAGAGATTCCTGAAGGAAATTTAAGCCCTAACTGCCAGTGGAAATCAAGTCAAAGTTCTTCACAAATTGATTGGGATCACACAACTTTGTATTTGCCTCAAAGATGGGTTTTTATCAAAGCGTCGGCGACAGAACAGTGGGTACAGTAAAATTGTTGCCACTTTGCTGTAATTGCAGTAGATATACTGAATTTTTTTCGAAATTTAAATCTACTGCCAACAAATTAAATCTACTGCATTTTTGTTGTACGTCCACCTAGATCAATTCAATTCAATTCAATGTATTTTATTTGTACAAAAGAAGTTTTCATTTACATGTATTACCTGCAAAGCACAGTGCTTATCTGCAGATGGTTAAGCATAAATTTAATAAGTTAACTTAGAAATGATTTAAGTTGAAAATATTTTTGTTTACAATTAGGATACAATTATAATAGTGTTTTAAAAAAAATCGAAAAAAATCTTTAGCTTTCTAATTCACAGAATAAAGTTCAATTAAATGTTTTTTTAATTCTTTTTTTCTTTTTTTGAAATTAGGAATTACTTTTAAAAATTGTGGCAGCGAATTCACTAATTTAGGGACCGAGAAAATACCTATCTCTTTTAGCAGAGAAAAAAACTTTGCGAAAAAGTGGATTTTCTTATCTGAACCACTACAAACTATCCATAAACCAGCTCATTCAAAATTTTCAAAAAAAATGGCATGAATCATGTTTGTGTTTTTTTTTTTTGCTAATTAATATTAATGAATTTTTCTGTTTTATTTATATTATTTATTTATTTATTTTATTTATTTTTTCGTTTTGTTAATTAATATTAATGAATTTTCCTGTTTTATTTATATATTCGTTCTTATTAATTTTGGTTTTGTTTGAAATAAAATTGACTGCAAAAAAAAATCGTAACAGTGGGTAGCCTCAAGGGAGCCCCATCCTACAAGAATAGCGAACCAGATACGGTAGTTGACACCATTTTTTTTTGATACTTACAGTAACAGTGGTAGACAGCCTGCGTTGCCACTTCAATAAAAGAGGAGTGCAGTAGTTCATTAAAAAAATGCAGTAGATTCGATCTTTCCGCAGGAAATTTTTTCTTAAACAAAAAAAAACAAAGATCAATTGCTTAAAACTATATTACTCATCACTTTTATGTTTTTTTTATACAGTAAATTCACAAGTTGGCTTCGTTCAGAGGTTCTCTACAGCGGTTATTTTTATGCATGGTTTTTGTACAGCTGTTTAAGAGAATGTTTATCAAACAAAAAAAGGGCAGTGGATTGGATTTAGTGGCAGTAGATTTATTTTTTGCAAAAAGTGCAGTAGATATACTGCTATTGCAGCAAAGTGGCAACGCTGGTAGACACCTCTCTATTCAATAGCGATTTCCTCCCTTCCAGTTACTTCATTTGAGAATGGTTTTTTTTTCTCGAGCAACATAATAAATTCTTAATATTTTCCTGTTTTTCTTATATTAAACACTCTCTTCAATCTTTATTCCTAAATCAAAACTTAAACAGCTATCAGTGATTTTTTTTTAGTGAAAAAATTTCTCAATTTTTATAAGGACTTCCAATTTTGTTCGTATAGATTTTTTTTTCTGAAACTCCCAAAATATGTATAAAAACTTTAGCTATTTCAAATGGCATTATATAAAAAATTATTTATTTAAGTGTAAATATTAAAATTATCTGGTAGTATTATTAAATAAAAATGGTGCCAATAACTGCATCAAAGATAGTAACAGATTCAATTATTGACAGAGGGTGCGAATAACTTGCTCTTGGCACTGCCAATAACTATACTTTTGATGGTGCCAACAACTAGAGCAGATATATGACGGTCATTTGTTTCAGATTTTTGAAAATGCCTAACCAGGAAAAAATGTGCGATGAGAATCGGCAAAAAGCTATTTCGACAATAATCATTTTTTTTTAAATTAAAGTATTAACAATGCCATTAATTCGTGTTAGCTAATGTTACTTTAAAGTTTTAAATTTAGTTGTTGAATTGTTATATCTAATTAGTTTATTACTTTTTTTAAGTTTATATTATTTATATATATCTACTTTTTTTATGTTATTTAAATATTAAATTTATTTATTTTATTTCTGTTTAATAAAGAACTTGTAGCTATTATTTAATCATTATTTTTGGGCTCCAGAAACTGTAGTCCCGTAGAGTGCCAACTACAGATATTTCTTAAAATACATTTATTTCTATATTGAAAATCCTTAAGTCTAAAAAGTAAATTTTAAGGAAAAAGAAAATATAAAACATGTTAAAATCGCGTTTAAATAAGAAAGCCACACTTGTTTGATGTCAAAATTTCATTATGGGTGTCAACTACTGTGTCCCTCACGCTATGTATTCATTGTCATCCAGCAGCAGCATCGAACAAAAATAGGTACCATTCGCTATGGAAAAGGACTGCGACCAAAAAGCAACGACAATTGATTTTGATCACAATTTCGACTCCTTGCTACCATGTAGTGAATTTCACTATATTGAGTTTGGCAGTACCGTCCATCTGTTCTTGTGATTACAGTTTACAGTGTCCGCAGTATAGGAGAGTATGGAGTATGGAATGGTGGTAATCGGGGGTCACATTGTTTATTCGCTTGTTACTCTTTCTAGCAGACTTGTAATACATACACTCAATAAAGTGCTCCAGCGAAGAAGGTAAATCCGGTAGGTCCAGCGTGAAATTCTTCAGCGGTGGTAGCCTTTTTAAAGCACACACCCTCATCCCTATAACTTGCAACACCTTCTCCAATGTCTTCTCATTTTTCAAAGTCACATGCCAATCGAAGGCAATAATACAAATTTCAGCCCTTACTTCAAGTCGATCGCTGTCATAACGTGTTCCAGTCCTGCCCCTTACAATATGCCATCTTTAAGTCCTAAAATAAAACGCAATTCACCTAAAATTGATCCAAGTGGCAAATAAATCTCAGAAACTGCAAACAACAAAACCAAACTTTCCTCATTTCATCTACTTTGAAGCGAAAGAACACTTCGAACGAACTCTGTTTAAATGAAGTAGGTAAGAAAATGAATCTCACTTTCACAACTTTTCGCAAAGGTGGAAAGGTTACATCGTCACCATGAGCTATCTGCCCTAGATTCACCGCGCGCATATACGCAGTGACATCTCGTACACGCTATGGTGTGTGGTAATGACTGTAATGTCGCAAACACAGATAGACTAAGGGAATATATACTTTTTTCCCTATCGCGCCAGGAAGAAGTAACGCAGAGACGGGGTGGGTGGAAAAAAAACGCGAAACTTTAGCTATATGCCGTTTGCTAGGGCGACATGGGAAAAATGTGGAAAAGTTGTTCGTCTTCTTTGCCTCGAGACCGAGAGAGTTCCAAGGACACCATTTCAACGAGGAAAAAACCTTTTACGCAATTACTCGGTAATTTGAAGGACGTATAGGGTAGAGGTATGGGTGTGCGACATAACGCTGCCAGCGATATCATGAGTCGAGTGCTAAAAGGCGCTTGTCGCTCAAAAACTTAATGATGCTTATTTTTACGGGAAACATTTTCCCAAACTGAATTAAGAACAGATTAATTTAAAGATAATTGTAAAGGTGGTACAGCGATGATATTAAAAGTATAACTCTCGGAGAAAAGTGATTTAACGTGAGATGTCTAGCTAATGCCGCGTCTTGTTATTTCAATGTGGCAAAGTTTCAAAAGTAGCTGCGTGTGGTTAGATAATGTGCACACGGATCGAGTAAAAGAAAACTGAAAAGTAAAGTTTTGAAAGCTAATTTAAGGAGGGCGGTAGAAGATGATTTCGGGTTGAGTTTTTTAATATGCTCTTGAAAGCGGATGATGACGGTTAGTGTGTGTGTCTGTGATTTGTTGGAAAACATTTACTTACTGTAATGTTCGAGATAAGTCTCTAACTTTGGGACTGTCATATGTATTTTTAAAATGGGCACAAAACTGACCGCGGTCATGTAGGTCAGCACTTACTTTTTAGGTGAGAGGAAGTCTAACTGAAAGGTAGATCGACTCTACATAGGTAGGGTAAGGCGAGGAGGTTTCGACATGTAGGAGGTTTCATCAAACTCATGTCGTTGTCCATTGGTTTCCCTCGGGGATCCACTCATCCACACACAGAAGGAATCGACTTTTGTATTGGTGAAATGCAAAAAATAATCTACGGCTGCTGTCAGCTGACTTGTATAAAATACATAAATTACACTTGTGTGAGTGCTTCTTGAGTGGATTCTGACTACAAATCGAGAAGCGAAATTCTCTCCTCAGAATCACCAGAAGAGTATTTTTTGTGCCAATGGAACGGTTTCAGGAGTGATTTTTTCGATTCCGGACTCTTCCGGACGCTTCTTTTTGCCCAATGGAAAACGACATCAAATTTTTCACTTCCTTTAAATATGACAGATATGATCATTTCTTATGTCCACAGCCTAAATGTACCTTTACTTTTTCCCTTATTGAGTTCAGTTTCTGATCAGCGCGTAACAAGTTCAGTCGTGTTTTGATTTTTGGTAAGTGGGCATGTACATTTTTTCAGTGAATTCTTAAGCTATAACTTTTTTTTCTTTAAGTTTTTGAAAGTGACAATACAAAAATTAAACAAACAGATTAATAGTGTTTTTATTAGTTGAGGCCCTTTTACGTAAGTATAAAATAATAAACTTTTTTAAAGCGTAAATATAATGCATGCATTGAAGGAGGTTTCTTCACGTTTCGCTTAGGAGGTTAAGTCAAATCGATATGGACTCGGTGATGTGCTACTTTATAAGATATTATCGTCGGCAAAACAGAAGGAACTTCTTCTATGAACCTGCAGTTGACGATATGGGAGTGGCAATGAGATCCGACTTGGTGGCTAAATTGAGAGACCCAAAAAACCTGCCGGGAACATCCAGGTCCAAAAATAAAATTTGTTTTGATCTTAATTTTGGTAATTTTGATGTGCGGTAATTTATTATAATTTTTCATTAACTGCTATTTTAATGATAAAAAATTAAATACTGATTTAAAAAAACCTAAAATGAACTGCAACTAAATTTTATTTAAGTTTATTTATTTAAATTAAAAAAAGACTGAAGTCCTTATTTTTTTTTGTTTATTACTATTTTTATTAAATAAAATGCACCAAAAAAGCTTAGGTATCTTTTTTTTTTAATTTAGTCTTGAAAATTTTTTGATTGACGTAACCTCCTATAGTATGTTGAAACCTCCTTCTCAAAAGTCGGAACCTCCTACAAACTAGGAGGTTCTGTCACTTTTTCCTTATTTAGAAATTCATCAAAAACTCTGAGATGGTTAATAATTTAGCGCTTAAAGTTGTTTTTGTAATAGACTAAACCTTAATAAACTAAAATTTACATATATATAGTTTTGTATGTAAACGGCTGTACCTAATTTTTGACAATATCTGTTAACGTGTCAGAACCTCCTCGCCCTACCTACCGTTCAATCGGAGCCTTCCGACTGCTCCGTAGAAAAAACTAATATCGTTGAATAATGCGCAAGACAAGTATGAAAATTCTGCGGATTGAATACTGTAAGCGAAGTGCGACGTTAGCTTGAAAAACGAGACGACGCGATACGATTGAAAATGCTTAAGCAACGAGAGAAATTAATGAAAAGCTCTTCTCCGATTGGAGTTGACGACGATAATGATTTAATTTTCTAGATTTGGTTTTCTTACAAAAGAGTAATTTTTAGTACAGCAGAAAATATGCAAAAGATGGCCGACTTTTGTTTTGTGGCGCCAGATTTGAATTTTACGATTGGTATAATTATATAATTAATTTATATTTCAAATACATTATATTAGAAGAAATATTGATACATGGTAAGTAGATGACTATTTTACAAATGAAGGTAATTAATTTGGTTTTTTGAAACGTATGTGTGAGATTTGTTGAGACGGGGACGATTTCCCCAACAGGTACAAACCAAAACTATATAAATAAATGATCTCACAAGTTCATAAAAGGTGCCTTTATTTGAATTGAGTGCCCAGCATGCTCTTAGAACTGACAGTGTTTTCGTTTATAATCATTGTAAGTTGAAGATTACGTATAAAAATAATCGTCTGGACGACATCGTTTTTGACATTGTGATGATCTAAATAAATTAGATTCTGAATTTTTATGAATGTATTTCATTACATTTGTTGAAAATGAACTGAATTAATCTTTCAACTTTTGCACTTAGTTGGTAGATTTATATGTACATCGTTTCGACAATAATCGCCTAAAAAGTTACGGAATGAGTGCGCCCAGATTCAAGTTTCAAAGCTTAAAGCTTGAGGTATGCGCTCTTAACGCCCTTTTTTTCATTTTAATTAGTTCCGTGCCAAAAGTACACTTGCATCTCCTCAATGTAACTGTTCTGAAGCTATTTCCTTCTACTTCCAAAAATACGTTGTTCGTTTTATCTTCCTGCTCGAGCAACAGGTGGGCCACGTTTGGGCCACTCTCTTTGTTTGAAGTTTACCTACAGATAAACCACATCGAACGACGTGCTTCAAAGCCTGGATTATTAAAAGTGGCATTCATGACGACTTACTGTTTGAGCAGTGAGTCCATGTGGCTCTTTGTAAAACTTCTCTCGAACTTAAAAAAAAATCCACAAGGAGAGGCAGAGCAGATAGCAGCATTTCCGTCACCCCTATCGAGGTAGCCGTTCCGATATAGCTGCCGAAAAATTCTCACTTGTCACTGACAATTCTCTCAACGTCACTTACTTTTGACAGCTGAACGGCACATTTTTTCCGAAGCCATCCGCGACCAATTGCTGCGGAATATTTAATTGTCAAATGAACATGCTTCATTTATTTTGTTTCGAAACGGCAATCAGAGTTCCGAAAAGATTTGACCTTCGTTTCGGAATTTTTTTCCAAACGGAAGCATTTTCTGCGACTAGGTGATAGTCCAAGTCGACATTTGAACCTCGAAACGTTTAAAAAGCTCATTTACACTGAAGCAGGTCGATGGTAAAATGGTTAAAGGTGGTTAAGCCAATATGGCTTTTGAGAAGAGTCATCGTAACAGCCAAGTCTTTAAGGGCCATTTCATTTTCATATAGCTCATCTACAAAATAGATACTTTTTAATCAGGACACCTCATCCATTGGTATATCATCCAAAAGTAACTATACCGGTTAAGGTGGGATCTTAGTGGAATGTTGGGCCCCAATGCATCAGGGTAATTCAAAATTATAATGTGCTGCAATTAAAAGTTATGTCTCCAGCAAAGATACAGAGCAAAGCTACTGTGGGATGAAGTGTCTTTACGGATAAGCTTGCATAAAGCTCAGTAGCCTCGCAGATGGGTTGTTAGCTGGAAGCTTAGTCCTACTCGCCAAATGCTTCCCATAAATTTCTAAAAATGATGCCAAAGCATTCCACAGCGATATACGCACATTTTGAGTGCATGACAAGCTTGTAACCCGCACAAAAGGCCGAGCGGAACTGCTAAAAGTTCGAGATGAAGCTTTAAAACTCGTAACTAACATCAAATAACCGTCATTTCTACATACAACTTTTGAAAAGGTATCGCTGTGGGTCGGAAACTATATAAATATGTTTACGAACAATATTACATACAAACCACGTCACTTCGCCAGGAAAGTTAATACTTCAGCTCTACGCCCGAACACATTCATCAGGCAGGTCTCCTCAGACAAAATGCAACTTTTCGACCTCCCTCTCAAACAGAGATTCAGCCCAGTTCCTTATTCGAAAAGCCATTTAAATTGATGATACCTTCGTCCAACATACAAGTACAGGTGCCAACCGAATAAAGTCGTAAAATATATCTTGTGCTCGGGCGAGCACACTGATTGCTAATTAAACTTTTATCCTTATCCGTACGTCCTGAAATTAAAAGAACACAGAAATGTGCGAGAGCCCCAGCCCTCGAAAATGTGATAAAAAAACTTTCGAAATTTAATCACGAGGATATAGAAATGTACTTGGGTCCGATTAGTAGCACCGCACAAGACGACAAACCAATACCAACGCCGCCGCCGCATCGAAATAAAAGTCAAAACACCAAAAGGGAATTACAGAAAAAATTACCCATTCGGATGCAATCCATACTGGCCCTCAAAGTACCTTTGGCTTTGGGACAGACGCCCCGCTATGAAAGCTGATACTTATGTTGATTTTTATGCTTTGCCTTCATGCGAAATGACTTATGAGAGTGTGTTTGTCTGAAAGTATCTCTAAGCTGTCGGATTACAGATATTGATATTTTCTAAACCCAACATGGCTGTCTGTAATCCCTAACCCAAACATTGAAATGCCATCCATGTACACTCGTACAGTGCACACTGTTTGGAAACTCGAGGAAGCTCACCGAAGGACGGCGGCGACACACAGAAAAATACAATCGTTCCGACCACAATTACGAGGACCATCTTCTCCTTCGTTTTTTTTTTTTTCTTTCTTTGCTGTTTACTCGACGACGGATGGAGTGCTACAATAAAATCCAGATTTAGGTAGCAGATAAACCTTCTTATATTTGAAATTATTTCCATCAGCAGTCTCATCAACGTCGTCGTCGGTCGTCCTGTAATAGAAAACTCTGCGAAATTAGATTTCACCTTCAGCTACACGCCGCCTGCAAACTTCTGAATCTACTTCTTCCCTGGGAGTAGAATCAACCCCTATATTTGACTATGATGGTCTCGTTTTTTTTTGTAGCTAATTATGAAATAAGGATCACGCGAACAAAGTAGCGCTGGATTGCAGGAGGAAAGTCAGAGTAGGTATCATGCAACTACACCAGGATACTGGGAGAAGATAATTTATTCATCACAATATCCCTCCACGCCTGCCCATCTATCGTGCCACCAAAAAAAAATGTACACAATATCTGGGCAAAAAGAGGGAAACCCAGCAGTGGTTAGCAGCACTCATTCAAGGGTCGGGTCATTATCCTTGCCACGGTACATAGTTCGGCGGCTATTACCCGCTTATTCGTAAGTTTTAATGAGCTTTTCGACTTTATGAGTGTACAGCCAGCGAGGAGCGGGCGCTACCAAACCAATCCTTTAAATTCAAATTAAAGCAAAAAACTCAACTCCTCAGGATGTCAAGTCTGACATATAGTACAGTTACGGTGTTACAATTTGTTTCCTACTCTGCTTTTATTTTTTTTCTTGTTTCTAAGTGGAATTTTTTTTTAACCGCACCGGTAATATGGTCTCCTATGACCCAAGAGGAAATTCGTCAACGTGAGGTGTCTCAAATTCGGAGTGAGAGAGGGCGCTAAGTGCATGTGAATAGGAATCATCATCCTTATGAACGAATGAAGGGTTGCTATTTCCCATCGCAGGAATTGTGTCCCCGAATGCAGGTGAAACTGGGTCATACTTATACGAGGGAGATCCTCTGTGTATTTTGTTGTTCTACGAAAAATTTTGGTCGGGGACACAAACACAAATAAAGGAGACATTTTAAAAACGAGTATCTGGGCCACGTGAAAATAGATTAAAAAAAAGGATAATTTCAATTCAGATACATCCTGGGAGAAATACGGTGGAAAATGTTGCAATAAATATGACAGGATGCGCACGAACAAAAGGGTTGCTTTTGGTTTGCTTAGTGTGGTGAATTATTTTTGTTTCCCCCCTCTGCCATTAGGCACCTGCATTAATTTGTATTCGCAATTTGCAAGGCACTATATGATGGCAAACGGTAGGTTATTCTGTGTTTCTAATCAGGCACATCAGGTTGGCATTGTGGAAGCAATTCAAAAGATAAATTTAGACAATGGTGAGTTTTTTTTTTCATGAAATGGGTTTAGCTTTGAATGGAGCGGGAAATAATAAGTGGGAGCACTGTATACACTATTTAAAAATAAAGTTACAGCACTAACACGTACACGAATCACAGTTGATAGCCACGATCAGTGCTGCCGGAGAGAAATATAACAAAGTAGTACTGCAGCCAAAGAAAGGGAGTATTTTGCAAAAAATACTAGTACAGGCATTTTTTAGTCTTCAAATTCACGAAACCTCTAAACCACAATCTCAAATAACAATAAAATAAATACCGAACTGACAGATGAAAATTGCATGAAGCCAACGAAAATCAAAAACAAACTAGAAAGAGGGAAAATCCCTTTTTGACGAAAGTTTGGAAGAAATTTGAAGTGAACTTAATTTATTAAGGTTCAAAAATTACGCTTTGCTGCAAGTGTTAGATATTTTAGGTCTTTAAAAAATAAGGGAGTACGAATGTTAATGGAGGAGTACGGATGTGTCGAAAGTACTACAATACTCCTATGGGAGTACTTTCGGCAGCACTGGCCACGACCCACGATGTCTTTTGAAGGGAGAGAGAGAGAGAGAGAGACTGAGAGAAATAAATAATAATAAATAGCTGGCGCAACAGGTCCGTTTAGACCCTAGGCCTAGCTCTTCACTTCACAATCATTGGCCACTTTTGGGATGAATGGAAGGGATCTACAATTTGATGTCGAGTTTCGTGTCCAAGCGGTTAACTGAGAGGCTCTTTCACGGGAGTTATGCTCTCCGACGTTTGTCAGACCTTCGAGAGAGGTTACGCAGGTCAAAAAAAAACCTTAAAATGGATTTTTTTTTCAGGGATCGAACCTGGATCCCCTCGCTTAGTAGTAAAACACACTGACCACTAAGCCACTGCGCCTACTGTGTGACTATATGAATGCGAAAAATCCGTCCAAGGTCTGACCAAAACTGAATTAAGAGGCAATATCTAAGCAGTCGAATAAAGCAAGCTTGGTAGCTCTTCAAAGCTGGAGGTGAAGTTTTAATTTGAGGTACACAGAAACTCGTCAATCAAATTTAATCGAATGAGGGTATATGACTGATGAATTGAATGTCGCATCACTTGCCACGCCCTGAAGAAAGGAGTACATTTGCAGTGCTGCAAATAAACGGACAATAAGTCTCCTCAACGGTGGATTCAAGATTCTATCTAAAAAAAAATATTTAAAAGCCTAAAGCCAACCATCCAAAACCGGTGGAAAATCATTATTAATGCAGTTTTAGGTCGGAAATGTTCACAATTGACCAATTATTCATGCTACAGAAAATTTACTAAAATACTCAAGAATTAGAATCGACGTACGTGACCCAGTTTAACCTCTGAACATTTTCAGAAAGAGTCCAAAAAAGAGTCCTGGCTAAAAGCAAGAGTCCCATTTGGATCTTCATATTTTTTTTTTCTTTTTTATGCTTTCTATGAGCTTATATTGATTCAAGAGATACACAGGTAAAACCAAGTTCTTACATAAAATAATGTTACAAAAACTACAGAGAAAAAATTGGGACCATTCATTCAAATGTGAATAATGTAGAATTCTATGTTTAAGAGTCGTTGACAAAATGCATGAAATTATCTTATCACAAGTGTGATGTGTATCGGCGCTGCCAAAAGTACTACAATGGGAGTATTGTACTCTTTTTTCGTCCGCCGTACTCTCGAACTCACCAAAGACAAATTGTACTGCTATTTTTACCCGACTGGTTAGTTTCGGATTTACTTATTTTCACTTGTCTTTACATTGCTCGTTAGGTAGTAAATTTGAATACAAATTTTACGTTCTTGATGTTTCATTAAGATTTCGTGTGTTTGATTTTGGAAAAAAACTTGCCGCGGCTTCTCACGGTTGGTTCAATTTATGGATGATTTCTTACCGAACCGTTTGTCTCGAATTTGGCCACCAAACGTTGGAGAGTCGTCTTTGAAGAGCCACCAAGTCTGTCATAAAATGGATGCAACGCGAGCAAAGTTTGCACATTTTAATTTTTAGTTGTTTTTTAATTTTATTTGTATGAATTATATTTTTGACAGGAAAATTCATAATAATAAAGTTTTATCATTTGGACATTCTGCTCAATTCTGTAACTTACCATGGTGATTGGAATTAGCGACTGAATAATAAACGCAAGATTATACGGATGAAACCAAAATCCATGTCCGCCACAGGCTGCCAAAATTAACCCGTCCAATTGAAAAACGTGCTAAAAAATAAGTTCTTAATTTTTGTTCTGTACTCCCTGGTACTCCCCAAACCCCAAATAATTTCTTATGTACTCCTTAACGAAATCATGAAACGGTAGCCCTGGATGTGTTCATAAAAGATTTAAATTAATTGAACTAAATAAGCTTTTGAAATATAGCAAAAACGTCTTTCATTTTTAAAAGCAGTCCGAATGCACAGATTTTTAAAAAGATGAGTCAGGAGTCCAGGAGTTCACAGGGGTAACACTGCCGAGACCTACCTGTTACCATTTTCGTACTTGGAAGTCAGATTAATAACTTGAATTTTTTAAATCGCTTAAGAATATTACCTCAGTATTTTTTTTAGAATTTTATCAGCGCTGTAGAGTTTTATGACAATTTTTTCAGAACTCCAATCAGAACTAATGAGAACTTACCAGACTATTTTGAAATTCTGATTCGTATTTAAAAGATCGAAGCTTTCTTCTTTTTATCACCCACGGTCTGAAAGTTTTAGAAATTTCCTGAACCAGGGAGAATGTAGAACTCATGGGAACTCATCTGTTTAGAGCCACATTTTCAATTTTTAATTTACATTTTATATTCGCTCTGTGTTTTATTTAAGAGTTCTTCAAATACTTTCCACATTGACAGTCGGAATCGGAACTGACATGAACTCAATAAAAATAAATTTGAAATATGATTTTCAAATGTTTCTCCAGCACTTTCCAGCACTTTTATTAGAACTAGTAAGAGCTTTTAAGAAAATATGAAAATAATGAAAATTCTTTCAAATATTCCGAAATACGTCTTGCTCCCCGAACTCCAGAAATATTGAAACTGATTTTGCTTACGAATTGCCAAAAAAATAAAAAATTGGGGTGACCATACAGCTCCAAAAAAGTACTAATTCGACAGACGTTTTCTTATGATTCGTACAAGAAACTGAAGAAGTCTTCCTGGACTACTAGGAACTATGAAAACAGTGGGATCCAACCCTAATTTTAGTCCAGCTTTGTTAAAAATATGTCTTGTATCTTAAAAATATCCCTCCTTTTTTATAAAACTGACAATTTTTAGCTTTCAAAACTGCTGCACGAAGTAGATTCTGGATTTCAGAGTTGCATTCCAAAATGTTGCAGATATGTAGACGAAAGGTATAAGCTGATATCTGTTAAAACCCACGATCAAATAAAAGAAAGCGCTTACAAAATTCAATATTACTTTATTATTTCCGATTTAAAAAAAAAGAAGATTAAGTCAGGCTAGCGAAGTGATTGGATGGAAAACCACGAAAAGACTGCCGACCAATTTTTGGTGCATTAGGTTATCAATTATATAAACTATTAGGTGTTTAATTATATAAAGTACATATCCATGAAAGAAAGAGAGAAATATAGAGGGATTTAGGATTTAGATAGGATAGGAAATAGTTTTAACAATATCTGAGCAGATAGTACTTCAAGAATACCTTCTGAGTCATACCTTTGATGGTATTCTTGGAGTACTCTTGAGTTACTACTCGCACTGTCGTCAGTTTTCAATGGGTTCTTGAGAACATTTGACTGCAATGGAAGTAGAACTCATGTAAAAATGTATATTGCAGTCTTTTACAGCTTTAACCTTGATTTGATTAGCACGCTGTCTCGGTTTTGATGTTGACAGGAGTGCGATTTGTTCCCCTACTACCGACCCTTATCACTCTATCAACTTACCTCACAACTTTTCTTTCACTCCGCCACCTCTCTCAAACGCTTGACAATCTGCCCCTCGGACTCGGAATAAAAGTTTCCATCGTTCCAAAAATAACACCTCGCATAAACAAATTTTTTCATAGCTTGCTGGATACCGACTTTAAACCTCTCACGGCAACTGTTCTTTTTATTTATATGTTTTATGTACAAATTTAGTGAATCACACGTTCATTCAAAAGCTACCCACGAAATAATATTTCAAAAAGGCTTTTGTTACTTATGCAATATGAATGCAAGTTAACTTCGTGTTTCAAGTTAAAAGTTAAAATCCTTCATTGAAACACCACTAGGGAACAGAATTTTTCATGTGTATTTATTAAATTTCACAGTCCAATTAATTAGAATAAGAAAAATGAAAACCATTTCGGTGGTAAGTATTAATTTAAAAAAGAAAAAACTCATAAAAAAGAAACCTCGCCTTACATCTCCCTATATGACCTTTCATAAATTTTCCCACCTCAAAAAGGAAGACCACCAAAGGTAATAAATTCTCTGCATCAGGGTTTATGTGGGTTTCTTTTATGATTTATTCGCTTGCGTTCTGTCCTTAGGTTCTCAGATTTCTTCAAAGAGAGTTTTTTTTTTCGTCCAACCTACCCAAGTGTGATTTGTAAGTAAGGATGCTTGAGTTGGAGATGAAAGGAGCGAACAGTTTTTTGTATAAAATTCCAAATAAAAATGGACCCCGGCTAAATAATTCCTCATCTAAGTGAAAACGAAAAGTGGAACTAATAAGACGAACTGGGCACTAAGCCGCAAAAGCAGACAAAATTTCATCAAATTTTGTTCAGGGGCTTTTGAGTTGGAGAGCGAGATATGAACAGCATCGAAGTAGCTATTTAGGCTTCAATTAACTACGACTTGGATTCGTATATCGTGGCCATCTTCTACTATTTTTTGAATCAACTAAAGATACACAGGCTAGTGGCTGTATAATGCCACCTTTGAGATTTTTCAAGCCCGGCACTTATATCGCCCAGCGATTCTTTTCGACAGGTAGCTGGAAAAAGGCAGCTTCCTCTCAGTATAGATTCCGGAAAGAAGCCATGAACCAGAAAGTTTAATGCCGCGTCTTGAGTTGGACGGGCCTCATTCACATTTCAAAGCTCCACCCTTCAGAGCCTTTCACCTTCGGGATAACGATGATTGCAGTAAGGGACTTAATCGTAAATCGTAACCCTTCCGTAGCTCACTTATGTAGGGCTCGAAAATTGTATGTTCTAGGGAGAATGGCAGACCTAGACAGAACTTCTTCACCTTAAAATAAACATTTTCTGAACTGCAAGAATAGTTCAATCTTTTTGCATAACAGAAAAGCAAACAAATACAATTTCACAGGCCAAGTACCAGCACAATCATCTGCCCCACACACAATAACAAGAAGGTTCTGATTTTGTGAATAGAAGGCGTATATATCCTGCGCTGAAAGAAAAAGAAAAATCCCCAGACGAACAAGTATAAGAAATTATTACAGAGAATTTATCGTCCATCGTCCAACGTACAAAAGGCTTCGAATAGAAAACTTTGTCCAATGTTATAATGAAAAGGACCGAAGAAAAGACCGCACATCTCCGTAGTCGGTGCGGGATAGACGAAAGACGAGTCTCTCGGAACTTTACCCCTTCCACATTACAATCTATGGGCCGTTGGTACAGTTAATTTCCCTTGGAGCTCACGAGTTGCGAAGGATTTATCGAAAACTATTTTTCAAACGGCAAAAAGCGTCTGGGGAGCTTGTGGAAAATTGCGTGCAATTATCTGGAAAAAGTTTCAACCCACACACACACATGAACCCATTCGCAGAGATAACGAGCAAGAGACAGGGAAATTTCTCAGTTTAAAATGAATGTGTGCGCTGGGAATTTCCAAATGGGGGTGTGGTGGGTTTTTTTTTATTATTTGTTGTACTCTTTTTGCCTTGCATGGGTGTGCAAATTCTGTCAAATAATTTAAATTAATTGAATGCAACGCTAATTAAGTCATATCCCAAATCGGAGGGGGTGGCGCCACTTGAGTCATTAATCATAGGTATCGAATGAAGTGGGCATGTGCATTGTGCATATAAATGTATGGTACAATTTTCTAAATGTCCTGCGAGGATAAAGGGTGCAATTGTGGTGTTGCTGCCTGAAGTCATTAATTAGAAGTGAGTCGTTTCGTTTACCCAATCGGCGGTAATTGTGAGTTGGCAACAAGCATGTTGTGGTAGATGCAGATTCACTGCCTCTGATCAGTGTCACAATTTTTCTCCCATAAGCCTGTCTGGTTTCCGGCAAATGGTCAAAGGGTCACATGGGAATTGGAATAGTATAAACCGCGGCAGGCAAATTAATAATAGTCGTTCGTGGGTCCCGGATGCTATGGATTTTGAGATCTGTTATATTGCATTTAGGACACAAACTTGGGGCGGAATGAAAAATTAGTATAAAAAATATATTTAAGAAAATGCGGTCTTCTATAGTTTAAAGGTGTCAAACCACGGCATAAGTGGTTTTCTGAAAAGATTTGACTGGATTAGGGTATTTGACATTTCTACATCTGTCACTCTCTGACAGGCCGTTTTTAAGATTGAAAGTGTTGTAAAATAGCCAACACAATTTAAGCTTGTTGACCTTATAAGTTTAAAATGAGGAAGACGAATATGATTGTAATAGGATCGATTAATGACAAAATCGAGGATCTTATAGACAGGTTACATCTTCATGCCGGAAGCCGGACAGTGAAATATCAGCCACTGTAGGAAGCTCAAAATCCCTGGCTTGACATTTTGTTAGAAAAACTCTTTTGTCAATCGATCACAAAATTTGCATTAAAGTGTAATTTAATTTACAAATAGGTTTTGAATATCTGTACTTATGTTGTGCATCATTAGCATAGAGGTGAATGTGAAACCTGGCTGCAAACCGATGGTAGTTGTACACGGAAAGAATTGAAAATCACCAATTGCGAAATTTTGAGTTGCAATTTACGAATTATATATTTTTCGTAAATCACAACGATTTTGTCTTGGATTGATACAAAAATTCGTAATTTGACATTGAAAACGGCGGAGAATACCAAATTCTGTTTGTTGAAATTTACGATTAGAAGTATCAATTCGAGCTTCTTTTATTTGTAGTGACTTGCGAGATTGTTTGGCGCAATTTACCACTCCAATAGATCAATTTCTGAAACACCACTGTACAATCTGAAATTGCGAAAAATACTTGGCGATTTACCAACACTGAACGATGAATCAATAAAATCTTGTAATAATTTAACACATGAAACTGAAAACGTATATTGACGTAGAGAACGCGTAAATTGCAAAATATTTTTGGTAATTTCCATGGAATCAACTACCTAATGTGTGGAATTTTGTTACGCACAGTCCATAGTCCATATACCTATCGAAATCCTTTTAAATCCTTTCTTTTTATGGATGAATGTATGTATGTTGTATAGACAGCTGCTATCATGAAGCCAAATCTTCATTGTGCACGTTGCGCGTCGTTGCAGAGACAGGCAGTCGGTATTCAATCTTTCCTTAAAGCAGTCGAGTTTAAGTTGCTTAAGTATAACTAATTCGTATAGGTTGTGTACTCTGTACTTCTAATTATAAAGCATCCTGAAATATATTTTGTAAGTACATATTGAATAATTCCAAAAACGCTGAAGTATGCATATAAATCTGTATTTTTTTTCAGAATGTACATCTCGCTATTCGACAAGAAGTTAATTGGAATGGATTGTAAAATATCTAATCGAAAAGAATTGCAAAGGTTCGTATCAATGTCAAGTTCATCTAAATATTTTGTTTTTATTTTAAATTTCAGCATATACCGAAAAACCACCCCAGACAAATCCCGTTGTCTCCCGTTGTATTCGAAAATAACCTAATTAATAAAACTATGAATTTTGATTTGTAAATCACAAGATATATGTTGCAAATTGAGAATAAAGTTTTCTAATTTCACGACAAAACATTTTCAATTTAATACGGCGATGCCTCAAATCACTGCTCAAGAAACGTAAATTGCAAAATATGAATTGCAAATTGATAAAAATAAGTTGCAATTTACTAAGAATTTTTAAATTTCGCACAATTTCTAGAATTGCGAATAAAAAGTCGTGAATTAGTAAATCCTTAGCTAAGCTCTAAAACTAGACAAACTTTTCGTGATTCTGCGCTTATTTTTCTTGATTTGATCCTAAAATTCTTTCCGTGTAATTGATATGATGCCAAGAAAATAAAACTGCCTCTAAAAAGCCTCCTATTAAAGTGAAACTATTTTAGAACATTTATCTCCACTCTACGCAAGCCATCATTTAGAAAGGTCTCAATTTGTCGTCATAGGTGCTGTTCCCAAAAGCAAAATAATGCCGAGCTTTCAACATAATTTATAGAATGGTTGACTAGTTCTATATCACAGATCTTCGAGGAAACTTAGGGGCAAAGTGATATGATAAAGGCTTTGCCAGCTTCCTGTTGAGGGTCACCTAGATGTAAGCATTGGGAAATTAGCCTCTTTTATTCCATTAACCCTGATTGAAGTGGACCAAGTAGGGATTTCAGAGGCCGGCGATTTTATATTTGCTTCGTCAAAACTATTTCAGAGGCAGCTTTTTATAAGAATATACCCGCTAGGATTTTGCAAAACTAAACGGTTTTGAACCGAAACTTGTGTCTATTTACAACCACTCAAAATCGGCTGAGTATAGTGCATGCCTCTCCATCCAGCCCTTTATAACCAGGGTTTGGTGCTTCGTCTGGATACAGCCATGTTGGTTGAGGTTCCCTTCCAACTGAGGCCTACACATTGGCTCAACACGTGCTCCATTTCGTCTCCAAGTTTAAACGCTCTACATGCCTAGATGATACACAGACGCACATTTTTGAGGGTGCTGCTTAAAAATTAAAAAAAAAATATCGTTTTCCAAAGACTTTACAATTTTTCCGTAGATTTCAGGAACTTTGTCCAAGAAGTTGTGCCCCCTTTTAGAGTTTAGTGACCTCATGTTCATAAAATAGGTCAAACTTTCAGCAATTTATTCCGGACTTTGACATTCGTCCGCCAAAAATAGAATTAGGAGGCCTCAATCTTTTTAAATAGTCATGCATACAATTTTTCTTGAACCACGTTTCACAAATCAGAAACTGATATTATAAACAGGTAGCCTCCTAATTCTAGCTTTGCAAGGCGAATGTTAAAGTCCAAAATCAATTGCTGAAAGATCGACCTAAAAAGTTTTTTTTTTAAGTCCTTCGCACGAAAACTCCAATCACCCACAAACACTGCTCTGAGAGCAGAAACTGTCGTTCGTCCTGTAGCTTAATTGAAGGCCAGAACTGGATGCTCCATTTCAAGCCACAGTCCCAATCTATCGGCAGCGGTACTGCAGTTCATGTCTTGTTTAGTCCGTTCTATCTCCGAGTAACTTGATGTTGCTGGGGTGTCCACAATTTGAATACAAATCAAAAGACAAGTTGCCAATGTTTGTGCTTCCCACACGTCCACGTCCGACCAACGCACGCTCTCCATTCACAATTTCCTGCTGACAGTAACTTATGCCACATCTTTCTGCCCACTGACTCGGACAGTGTATACTCAAAAGAGTCCAATGGAAACCAAACCCTGAGAAGCACCGGCCAAATTAAGTTGCATTGTTCTCCCCCTAGATGGTGCTGTTCGAAACTCAACTTCCACTTCCACACGAATTGCTCCAGATATTTGCCAAAAATTCGTTCGATTCCACGTGAACGAATCCAAATACCAGTACCAGTCCCCGTCCAACCCAGGCCAACTAACTCAAAACGATATGAACTTCAAATTCTGACCCATTGAATTATTTGTGGAGAATTTCAAACGAATGCTTATTGTTGATTGGTAGCCAGGGATTTCTCAAAACTAAAGGTTCACCTAATTTTTTAGAACGCACACACAGCCGTACTCTATACAGCGCTCTGGCTACCGTGGGTATGGATGGATGGCTGCAGGATGTTTTGCCTCATGTTGTATCCTCTGTTTTTGTGTGATAAATTTTACCGGACACCAACATCTGGTGGATTATGTATAAATAATTGACTTTGCATTGTGTGCGCTGGCTGGTTGCTGGCTCTGGCTTAAATGTTCAATCCTTTTACGATGGCGTACGAGTGTATATACAATGTTCAGGTGATGTGTACTCCATTCTCCGTGCAGATAAGTGGTACAACAAAAGAGAACACGTAATACATCTCGGGCTGGGCAAATTTTTTACCATGTCCTTCTGCTTGGTGGTTGGTTGGTCTCGGGCTGGGCAAATTTTTTACCATGTCCTTCTGCTTGGTGGTTGGTTGTTGTTGGACGTACATCAGACGTAGACGCGCCTAAGTGGAATGAATAGGAGGCTGGTGTTCCCTTACATAAATTGATTGTCATGTCATATTAATGCCAGGTGTTTAGGACGACGTCTAAAATCGATGGACAAAGGAGAGAGAGAGTTTTTCTGCGTGACGTGTGAGCTTCCACCTGAAATGTTTTTCAATTTTCTATTTCTTTTCGTTCATCGGCCCGAAGAGGAATGAATCGACTTATCCTTGAATTGCTTCGTTTGTCCGTCATCCCCATCTCGAGAGGTCCGAATTGTGCGAGCCAAAAAAAAATGTGCACCTCAAACTTTTATTATTTTGCACGAGTAGTGTTGTGACCGGAATTGGTGTGTTTTTTGGTCGTCCTTATCAAAATCCCATTCAATTGGTTAAAATTGCTGTTCTCATCAGAACCCACAAAGAAAATGGTTTAAATTGTGGCGGTGGTAGAGCTGTGTGATGTGTACGTTCCGAAGTGAGCTATTTGCTCATTGGAGTGGACTCGGATCTAAATTGAAAGCTTATGTTGTAGAGCTATTCGAAAGTGCTTCACACGTTCCTTGGTTTTGGGGTTTTGCGCTCGTAGCACCATTGACCTGAAAAGCAAGTCGAGACGCTGTTGATTGTGGTGTGGCTGTTAATCGGATGCGGGTGAAAATTGAAATAGAATAGCAACATCTATATCGAACACTCGAACAGTCATTGGTTTGACTGGCCGCAAATTGGGTAATGGATTCCATGCATTAACGATAAATGGGAAACGGATTGACTTCTCCAAATAGCAAGTTTTGGCAGTGGGGTATCCTTTGAGATAATTTTGTCTGTTAAATATGTATGCATTGAAAATTTCGGCTTTAGATAGTGCATCTGCTGGTTGAACAGTGTAATGCAAATGTACCTAGCAAGCGGAATGGTTAGAGCGTGGATTCATGGAATTGCGTTCAGAGTTTTTAGATCCCAACCTCTGGTGGGAGGAATGTTTGACGTGGTTTTTTAATGAATTTGCAACGAAATTGCTCGCCTGCTAAGCCGAGGTGTATACAATAGGACAATGGCGACTCATCAATCCTTACAAAGGACAGAACACTCTCTTGCCTGGAGGTGAAAGAAGGATGATAAGAATTTTGCGATCGATGAAATACCTAAAAGGCGGAAGAAAATAAATCAAAACGAGTTAAGGCAGCAAGAGTCAAGTATGTGTAGCCCTCTTTCGACTAAAAAGGAAATCTTAAGGAGACTAAAGACTGTTAACACGATGCGATTCCTCCTTCAAGTCAACAACTTCACCCAAACTGCCGACCAGCGGACCAAACTTCATTAGGACAGACAAACTTAAGTGAAACATGATTGCGGAGAACATTGGCCTGAACCACTTTCAAGACCTGCTCAGTGAAAACTATGCCTTATGTACCCCACCATCGTTTGTCCAATCCATATATGAAAGGAGGCCGCTTAAAGGGCACCATATAAACATCGCCTTCAATATCTCATCTGTTAAACCTGATCAGTGGGGTTTTCAGTCTAAAGAATCCACCATTGATGGCCTATCTTACTTGGAGAGATTCTGAAAAAGAGCCACCCAAATCGTTACTCATTTATAGAAGGAAGCTTCAAATTCTAAGCCAAGTCTATTTGGTGCGTTCCTACCAAACTTGTCTGCATGTTTAAGGAGGGCTGTGGACACTTTTAGGTCTGCCTGTTCTATAGCTCAGAAACCAAGACTCTCTTGCATAAATAAAGAAAATCGAGACTGTCATTGGTGCGCTTTTGAAGAGAAAATCGATATGATATTTGGTCCTGCTGACGTTGACAGCCTTTAAAGTAGAAAATATATAAAACTTCACCAGCTGTACGGCGACATCTACCTGCGCTCGCCTGTCTTCAATACAAATCATCGATCTGCGTTCGAAAAGCAGTCTACGACGCTCTCATAGAGTCGAGACTTTGATATGGAATATTGACATGGGGAGGTGCAGCGTTAAAATACATTGAAAAGCTACAGAATATACAGGGGACGATTCCCCCGAAAATTTTGAAAATAAAATTCTCCCTTAAATTTCCTATCTGTGAATACGTGTGAAGCAGCAAAAAAAGAATTTCTAAATGGTGGGAGGAGTAATAAAATACTGACACTCAGCAGTGTTCATGCATTGTGGTATCTCTACCTTTTTCTGGGAATTTCAATTTTTGAAAAACTTTAAATGCGTAAAAGGAAAAAAGAAAAAAAATGTCAAAATTGTTGAACTTTGTATAAATATAGCGTCGAAATGCAGGAAGATACAAAGTCTTGCTTAATTAATTTTTGAAATAAATAATTAAACAAATATATGCAATAAACAATTTATTGTTTATGTATGTAATTTAAGTTCGACGCAGAAGCCATTCCAGAATTTCTGTGAATAGAACAGATACATTGGGTAGGATTAAATAATCGGAATAATATATGTTTAACTTATCCAGGATATAATTATAATAATCTGGCAGAAAAAAATTCAAACTACATTTCACCATGAATATTAACGCACTTAATGTATTTACATAAAAAGGAGATTTGCCTTAAGCAACAATTTCTATTACCAAAAAAATATTCATTATAATGTTAGCATAGCAAATTGCGATTTATATAATGAAGTTTAATTTAAGATGATTTTCTCTCCGAACAATACAAATTTTGATTTTAAAAATATGTTTTTTTTTTCATGAAAAAAATCGAGGGAATTTCAGTTTAGTGAAAAGATACAAATAAAGAGAGAGTGCTAAGAACACTGACTGAGAGTTAGTGTATTTGGTGAGTTTCTGTCACCTGATGGCTGCGTTCTGAGAGTTTAAATTCGTTGCTTTATTTCACCACGAAAACATGTAGATAATCTACAAAATCTAGAGAATGTAATCAACATAAATTAACAAAGGAATAATGTGTGAAATAAAATAAGATATTTTTGTTCCTATAATAATTATTATTGTGTCTGTTTTGGTTTGCTGTTTTTGGCGAAAAATTATTTCATTTAATTTAAAGAGAAGAATTGATTACGAATATTAAGATTTGAAAGGATATGAGTTTTTAGTTATAATCTTTTCATGAAGATTCCGTTTGTTAAAAAAAAAAATTAGTTTAGTAGAAAATTTGGAACAATTGACATTATTAATGAAATTACATTTGAAATCAATTGCGTCAGTCGAGAATATGAATAATGTTCATTTATAATAAAAAGAAATTGTCGAATAGGCACAATCAACGAAAATATATTTTCTTTAAAATGTACGGGAAAGAACGAAACTCAAAATGTAAATAAGCAATAAAAAAGGAAATAAAAATGTTCACTGATTTGTATTCTGATATGTCTCACGCATTTAAGTTTTGCTGCTTACAATTTTCTTTTAATTCATACGATTCGTAATCAGATATTTTTTTATATTAATAAGCACTTTTTTTTTTTATTTTGTCAATGATTCATGTATGCAGTTTATCGATTTCCATTGTTTTGAACAAAAATGTAAGCATCCCGTATTTATAGATTATCTAGGTAAAATGAAAGAAATCCTAATATGTATACCTATGCGTTTTAATATAATTTAGTACTAAATTCACCACGCCATACCCACCGTTTTCTTAACACGTGCCGATAACGAACAATTATTTGAATTATTTGCATTTTTCCCAATGTTACCACAGAATGAATTGTCAGGCATCTGTCAGGTTCCTATGTGCGGGTGTATGCGTGCGGCTAATCTACTTTAACATGGCACAAATACTTCGCCACATAGTAGCACGGAAAACAGCTTGTAGGCAAATTCTCTTAAGTTGTAAGAGCTGACGGTCTATTTAAGAAAGACTTAAGAAATATTAGAGTAGTCAGAGAAAAAAAAAAGAAAATTAAAATAATATTTTCCAAAATCTGGAACGTAAATCGAGAACATTGATAGAAGTAAATTCACTTATACATAGTATAATGGAAAAAAAAATTAGATATTATTTTCGCTTCAAGCAAAGTTTAAATTAAATTTTCTAAGCAACCACCTTCAGATAAGCAGAAGATACCAACATACACTCAATTAATTCCGTCAGTTGAAAATTCTGCACGACAGGGATTTTATTTAGATGTAAATTGTTTTGTTTAACTCATTAAAGCGTATAGATGACAGTTTTCCCAACAAAGATTACACATCTCTAAAATAAATTCTACCAAAAATCTACTCGTTTTTTTTATCGAAAAGAAGATAAAATTTGCCAATTGTCCAATTTATCTGTTACGAGTACACTTTTGTTACCAAAATAGCGATAAACTCAAACGACAAGAAAAAAATCCTCTTTTCTTTTATGGTTTGCTTTACTCTCTTTACGCGGATTGTTTTTATAGATTTCCGTCGATTTAACCAAGCAGTGAAATTGACTATTTATCAGGAACAAAGTAAAAACGCCTCTTTTAAGGTTGGATGAGCAAGCAAGACAGATTTTTTTATTTTTCATATTTAAGTTAGAGTGACATCTGTCATCTGTCACTAAGCCAATGAGTGTATTCAATTCACTTTCAAATAAAAATGTAGTCATGACTCATGAGTTTTCTTCGAATTTTCATTAAATAACTGGTCAAAAAAAAATAATTTCTTTTGAACATTAAAATAAAAATTTAACAAAACAAATAAGCAAGAAAATCATTCTCTTGGAAGGCACAATGTTAATGTACATAGTATGGATGGAAAGAAAATCTTCTGTTACGCCAAAAAAATTGGTACTTATACCAACAAAAAATGTATTTCAAATACACCATTGAACTTGAAAAGAAAATGCTGGAACATGCGGGCGGTATGAGTGGGCCCCTATAACAGAAAGCTTTGAATTGGAGAACCCTTAAGCCAACAATACAGGGCAGACAACTTGATTTACCATTCATACCTACCTTTGTCATGCCTTTCCATTAGATATTTCCTTGAACGACGTTTTTACAATCGAATTTCGGCTGTCCCTGGCAAGGACAATTTATTTTCGTTCTCTGAAATGTTAATGGACAATAAATAATTGAACAAGCACTCTGTTATTTGGACACATTGAAATTTAATTTACTTCAGCTGATAAGGGAAAAAGGCGATTTGAAGTCGGTTCTAACCATTTTTTCGTGTGAATAAACAGCTGGTTAAAGGTGGAACCAGTTCCAGTTTGGACGGAATTTCAAGTGAATTGGCTTTTTGTCTATGTGAGTAATTGTGCCTCATAAATATAAATAAGAGGAAGTACAGTTCATTTCCAAGAATTGACAAATTCCTGTAGGAAAGACGGACAATAAACAACCAGACGAGTACAGATAGATTCACATCAGACAACAGACAAAAACACTAGTAGGATGAACATAAACAACAGCTACATAGTATAATGTGCACCTGGCCAAAATCAACCAGGCAAGAGTGCTGTAAGGTAAAACGGAGTACAGGCGCAGTGAAATAACCCGGGGTTCTTACTTCCAAAAAAATAAAAAGAAATAACACCCGCGGGCTTTATTTCGTCTATGGGAAGTACCGTAAATAAGAGGTTTTCGTGCAAATAAGTGGTCCCGAACTGTGAGCGCACAAGCTCCAAAGCCAAAGTTTGAAAAAAATCTGTCTAGCTGTAGACCTAAGGAGCCGACGAACAGACGGACAGGCGGCCAGAATTGCGAGGCAGAATTTTTTGAGTTACTCTGTCATCAGAATTGCCAAAAATCTAGAGTTCGAAATTTTGTACGAATATAAGTACAATAACTTTCTACGTTTACGAAAGTTAAAAATACAAAAACATTTCAAAAACAAGTCACAAACCGATTGAGCTCGAATTTTCATGAATTAATTTTTCCCCCGGGAGTGTTCCTGTAAAGTTCGGTCAAAATTAGACAAATAAGTCTTTTTAAAAAGACTTTATCTTGATATTTAGTTGAGCGCATTGAAATTTGGAAAATTGGGACGATTATTTTCTGTTGGAAGCATTTTATGTGGGTGGGATTTTCATTCATAGGATTGGGCAAATGGGAGTTAAGACACGGCAAAACCGAGCGTGTAAAGCTAGATTCTAGTAAAGAGAAATACAAATATAAGTCGAAGAGTTTTCTATATTTTTTTTAATTGATTTAGAAATACTCCTGAAACGACGTTATATGAAAGTATATGTTTGGTCACAAGGAAAAACCGCTAAAGTCTGTTTTACTCATTTTTCAGGAGAGCAGTTTAAAGTTTTTGACAAACGTGACAAATTCCAAGTGGCTCTATTGACTTTAGTGACTGAAGCTGTTAGGTTTTTTTGAAATTGTGGACACTTTTTTAAAGATATAAAGCTGAAAAAAATTTACAAAATAGATTAGAGTACGCTGAATCTAATGGCATCTAATTAGCGGTTATGGTTTGTGGCCACAGATATATCGCCGAGATGAACTTATATCTGAACTTACCTTGCGACAAATTCGTATAAAGTTTGAACATGGTCTTCAAAAAAATCCCTCTAAAAATCTTTGGCGACTTAATTCCGCCGAGGATGTACTAGTAACGAAAAGCTGCTCTTAAAATTAACTATTGAATTTATTTATGTATAACAATAGTTCGTTAGGTATAACCTTCAAAATTTCGGACAGCTTAGCTAAGAAGTTAGAATACTGCAAAATTCTTTCAAGCAAATTAACTCAAAATTATTACTAAATAATGTAAATTCAAAATATTACTCTTCAAAATTTGTAAATAAGATCTGTTACCATGGGAAAAATCTATAATTCAACGAAAATCATATAATTTTTGGATTTTTTTCTTGTAGTAATTTCATTTGCTACATTAAAAATGTAGCATTTGAATTTTCTCATATATAAAATGGAAATTTAGCATACATTAATAGTTTTTACATTGAAATTAATTTAAAGATAATTCACAATTGCAACAATATTTAAGATTTAAATGTTGATGTAGTTTTAGGTTTGCGATAAACATTTCAGTTTGAACTATGAACAATCCTCTCAGAAAACAAATACAATGACTGACAAATTTTCGTAAATTTGTTTGTTCCAAATGTACGTTTTTGTATTGCAAAAATAATTTTGACCTAAAAAAATGTCATCTTCTGCACATAGAAAGTCTAGTCGATGCTTCCTTTTTTAATATTTTGCGACGCCAAAGGCCTAATTAAAATTAAATTTGGTCAATTGCTAATTAAAATTCCATTGGCATTCGCTCCTCCATTATTACAAACGTGCAGTCAATTGTTTTAATTTTTAAAGCCACAAATGGATATCGCCCCGGAGTGTTTGCTTAGGATACCATCGCCCGGCTAAGCAAATTGTAAATTGATCTCTGTACTCGTAGGCGCTATCCCTTTTTATCAAGCAATTAAATAAAATAAACGACCCCTTCATTTGAAATGCGAGCCTTATCGTTTGGCAAATATTTTTTGTTTATTCTGCATTTTTGATATTAATCAACAGTATTTATCATGCATTGATGTAACCATAAAAGTCGGCAAATAAAATTTATTTCGCTCAACTACAACTCGGTGCGATGACCTTCCGCTACCACGAATAAATACGAATACAGCTCTTATGATAATTTAATTAAATTTATTCTCATAAGTTACGCGCCTTATTTTTCCGCGAAAATTACTTACACCGCACACTCCTCACTCTCTGTTTCTCTGCCTCAGTCTCACTTACTGTATACGTGCGGATGAGTGGGCATAATTTTTAATTGCGTTTAATTAAAATAAACAAAAATTAATTCAATTTATTTATCCACGCACAACGAATTGTTGCATAAGTCCGTTTCACATTTCCCAACAGGATTTCACTGGTACGGGTACCTACCATTGCCTGACACTGCAGCATAAATGCAAGAGTGCTGCAGCTTGAACTCTACACATGACATACAGATGGAAATTAAATTTTCTTATTCATCCAGATGGAAAATTATGTGAAAATCATATCACCTAAGGACCCTGGTACAGTGTACAATATAAATGCGGTGGAACAGCAGGGATTCGCACACCAGCTATTTATATACGGTGCACCCATTTCAGCGTTAATGCAAGTAAGGACATGTGGATGGCGAAAGAAAAACGCTTGGCGACCAAGTGCTGAAGCAGGCACTCAAAGCTGACACGGTTTCATTAATTTCAAGTAGTCACTTATTAAATGATTTAATGCAATTACATTACAATCCTTGTAATGTTCACTCATTCGTGAAATTGTGTACAGCGTTATATCAAGGGATCTGTCAAATGCATTACAGTTTTTATTTCATTATTAAAGGATATCTTAAGGATATGTGCTGATGGAAAATCAAACAGATATACGTACCTACCTTGTCGGTGTATAGTTCTTTGGCAATGTGCGTTTCAACAATTTCCTGTATTAGCAGTCTCTGGTTACCAATCTGAATCTTGTTCCATGGGGTGGAAATCACTTTCGCATTCCAAAAAACGAAAGCAGTCATGCGAAAACGAAAAACTCTTTTATTTTTTTATAAAAGCTTTTACAAGCATGATTTTATGTGATCGCACCTTTTAACTGGCTTTTCTGGTTCTATTCTAAAATATGGACTAAATCATTAACTCATTGGTTAGAATCAGACCTATCCTGCTTGCGACATGCATTCGAGTCATAAACCGCACCCACTATTATTGTCTTCTATCATAGTTCGCAAATCGCTATTGCTCCGGGCATTTTACATTTAATTGTAAATGTGATTCCACAGTAGAAATAAGACATAAAAATCCATGAAAAAGCTGTCGTTTTGTCTTTCCTTTCGCACGAAAAAAAAACGATTTTCGTTTTCAGTCAAAAAGCACTTTCATAACATACAAAAAAAATAAGAAATGAATATATGTTTGACGGAGCTCTTTCCGAGAGTTACATGAAGATAAACTAATGAAAGCGTCATAGAAATAACTTTAAAATGTTGTTGCTGGCGCGCAAACGAAAATTACTTTCGTTCTTAAAAGTTCTATAAGGCCAAACGATTGTGTATGCGTGAAGTATTACTAAACATTTTCAATATACAAAATCGTACACCACGTACTTTATGGCCTCCCTGCAATAATACTTCTACTTATAATTGTCCTGGCGATGAGTCTGAAGCCACGAAGGCTTTTATCATTTACAGTGTTTTCAAAGGGTCTTTTAATAGATTTTTCGTTTCTTGATGTACATTTATCTTCGTTTTACTTTCAGGAATTAAAAAATGCAGTACTATCCTCGTTACACACTTCCATACCTAGAAATTATTTAAAATACTGCCAAAGTTCCAGTTTAGCCTTTTGGTGACTTACATTGGTTTGATTGCGTTGTTAAAAAAATTTCAATTTCACCTTGATTAATTTTTTCCGGCATTTAAGACCTCTGTGAGTTCCTTGAGAAGATCTTGGTGAAGCAGAGAGCATGCTCAGTTTTTACGTCGCATAAAAGAAAAAGGTTGACAGGGCGGATGGACTCCTCGACATAAAGCTTTGTAAAGTCTGTCTCTGTATAGGATGTTGGCTTTGATATCGCTAAAAAGACATTGGGTATCGATATGGATTTCTTTTATCTGTATCACGATCTGTCAAATTGTGGAACGATAGAACCGCCAAAGACAGCACGTACAAACTCTCTTAATAAGAAGAGAGGTTAGGTGATCAGCATTTAATTTTTATAAACCGCTTTTAAGATTCTGTAAAAAAGTTGGCTGCCTATGTCGAGTCCTTCAAACCTCAAAACGCTGTATATAGTGACTTGAATAATGCTGGCTTGGATATGGCAATGACTTTGCAACTAGTTAAAGACTCAATCATAGGAATAAAATTATCATTTTTAACATTCACACTAAATATTTTCTAGGTCACAATATGCAATATTGTATGGAAAATTTCGCCATTGTGAGTTCGGAAAAGTTAGCCGAAAATGACTACGAAGAATTTTGACAAATTTTCAATGGCAGGATGAAAAAATGAGCGTGTTCAATTGGTAAATTTTTTTTAAACATTTTAGAGTGCCAGAGAAATGCCCTCAAAGCTTCTTGAGTTCTTCCAGTTTTGTCAAATTTTTACGATATTTTTAAAAATTTAAGCCCTGTTTTGGGCTTGAGAGTTGCAAATAATGCGTTTGAGTAGATGTTAAAGAAGTCAAGAACATAAAAACGAGTTATTTTGCCAGGACTTTTCGTTACTCCAAAAGATTCGTAAGATGTTCCTTGACCGGCTTTACATTATTGTCTTTCTAAGAACTATAAAAGCCTACCTTAAAATTGATGAATAAAACAAGGGGATTTGGAACTTTTGAATATAATTAAAAGGTTCTACAGCTGTGTGAAAATTTGGACATGGGTGGGCAACAGAGACACTATAATTATGTTATAGAAGATCGGCGTTAGGTACTATTAAAATCCACCAGGCGAGGTACTGACCTCTTCAACCAAAAGACGTTTAATGCGCTTCTTATAGTTCGTGTTGCTTTTGTGTCATGTTTTTCTCTTGTCCTTTTTCTTTGTTTTTAGCTTTCTATTTGTGTTTGCCCTTATCTTTAACTTTCTGTTTGTTTTTATCAGTAGCTATGTAATTTTCATGTCGTCGTCTTGTCTTGTCTTTTATCTTGTTTTGTCTTTGTCTTGTCATGTTTAATATTAAATACACCGCCTCCTGGATTGGCGCGTCGCTACTTCCTTCTTTTATATCGTCGGCTTACAAGCAAAACTGACTAACTGCAAAAACGTGGTTCGTGGGAAAAAATTGTTTGTTTCCTGAAATTTTTGCGCATAAAGGCAGATAGTCAACCAACAATTTTAAATGCTTTGCATATTTCTAGGAAAAATATCAGATAGGCACAGTGATACCAGATCGTGAGTAATTACCCATTTCGTGGGCATTGTGCCTTTCAATATGAGCTAAAAGGGCGAAAAAGGGAGTTTTTTTTATCTCTTGGAGCAAGAAAAATAGCATATTTTGTTGTTTTTTAACGTCGGCATGGGCGAAAACGGCATTTTCGGGTGTTTTTAACGTGTGTCGTGGGCAATTCAGTGCGAAAAGTCTGATATCACTGGAAAGGCATAGTTTTGACAGAATTTTCTACATGCTTTTCCATCATACTTACCACCAATAACACAAAATATAATTTTTGGCAGTTGGTCAGTTTGGCTCGTAAGCCGACGAGATTCCCGACTCTCCAAGCTCAATGCTCATGCCCACATGATCCATCATCGATCTTCAGCATTGTCAATCTCGTCGAAAGCATATTTTTCATCAGCTCCATAGGTTATTGCAAAACACCAAACCCAATCACCTTACTAATTTGAAAACACATTCAAAGTATAAAGAAAACTTTTTCCCAAACTTAAGCCATTCCCAAATTGCAAAAGGTGAACATCCATTTTTCATTCCCTGCAGATATGTTAATAGGAATTCTCGAAAATATATTCGATCAGAAAAGGTCGCTATATAGGAACCCATTCACCCACTTTGGAAAACAAAATATTATTTCCCAAAAATAAAAGGCACAACGCCCTCTTTCATTTTCTTTTCAAGTCCCATTCATTATCTTCGCAATTCATCGCAGAAGCTTAAACACCCTATACCCCAGCCCGTCCAATCCCCTTTCGTGCAATTTGTTGAAAACTTTCCAATTTGCATACATTTTCGAGAGGAAAAAGTTGAAAAAAATAAAATAAAAAGAAGACACACAAACAAGGACATAAAGGAAAGAACTCAGTGTGACTTTCCTTTTCATAATAAAAAGGAACGTGTTTCCCTTGTTTATGCATGAAATTCACACTTCAATCGAAATTGTTTAGCCCCCAACCCCATACGTGCTCGATAATATATCACCGGATACATATTTCGCGGCGCATGTAACACACGTTACCGATTGCACACACAAAACACCAAGTACCGAGACCGCGCCCCAATCACTTAGAAGACATATTTTCAAGTTTATGAACATTTTTGCTTTGCCTTCGTCAAACGCAGTTGACAGTAGTTGACAAGACGAGCGATGAGTGGGCCCGCGCGCACCATGCACAACCATCGGAAACAAGGAGCAAATATTTTCTCAATATGTCGCCTTCCCGTTCCTGGGTGATGCGTCTTCATCATGCGGGTGGGTGACACGAAAATACACCACCCCCCGCTCTTGTGTACACCGAAAATGACAAACAAAATTCTCCGATAACAAGGCGCACTTCGAGAAGGAAATTATAGGACAAGGAAGTCGTAGAAAAAAAAAAAATCCCAACACAAAAGGAGTCCTGAATCAATCGAGATGGGTGCCGACTCCCATATGTCCCGAAATGACGAAATATGACAGAGGCTTACACGGGTCGACTATATGACGAGTCCCCTCGAGCAAAGTGTGGATTAGATAGTGCCGGGGTGAGTTGCCTATATACATAGATGGGTGTGGCGTTTACAAAGCTCATAAGGGTTTTTGTGTGCCCACCGATTTATGGATCGTTCGGATTCGAATTTTGGCATTTTTTATGCGGCCCTGTGTTCGCTTTTTGTGCTTGTGGTATTCATTTCATTTTTACGACTCTTGCGATTACACTATACCCGATAGGGGTGGGCAAATTTCCTTTGCAATTTGACTGCCCCGGCTGTGCTGGTGTGTGCGTATGGGATTTTATTGCGAGCGATTTCATGGTGAGTGATTTGTTTTTAGGGTCCAGCGAGTGGTGACACTCACGTACCTAATTAGGTGCCACATACGAAGCATCGGAAACAAAAAGATCCAAAACGATGGCCTGGCTGGGCATAAAAGGAAAGTGTATAAAATTATGACACTTCCCCCATTCTGGCCGTAATGATGCCTGGTGCAGATTGCGGCGACGGCTCTTGTTCGGCGGAAGGCAGTTATTATTTTTTTATTGCTCATTGAATTGAACGAATCAGGTTCGGAGCGGTTGGTGCGAGTGGGCGGTGTGGGGTTGGACATTTAGTGGATAATTATGTGGCCATTTTGTTTACGATCCGAATAGATTGACAACAGATTGCGGGCGAAAGTTACCCTTCGTACCATAGAGCGGTGCTGTGAAAGCAAATTTGGTCGCGCTTTCTTCTTGAAATAGTCAAATTAGTTAATCAAATGGAACAACTAGATCGGAGATTGTCGTACTGGCTTGTGAGGCGAATTTAGGTAGGTACATGTAGTTACTAGTTACCAGAATTACGTCGAGTGAAGGCGTTGCAGCTCAGGGGATTGCGCACCCCTCAAACTTCAAGCAAAATAGCTCAGAGAGCTGTGTAAAATTCATTGCTGAATTCCATTGGCAAACATTTCATCACAAAAATAGGTCTTAGCGATCCTGAAAAAAAAAAATCCTTCCTACGCTACTTGGCGGCTGTTTGCACATTTTGCGTTGCGTTTTGTTTCTTGTTTGAGAAGGTCAAAGTAGATCCCTAACGAGCAGAGAAATTGGAGTGAGAGGCGTCGACAACAGAGAAACGAGGAAATTCTTTAACAGATTTTGATGCATGACGTGCGGTTTGAAAACTAAGCAGACCAAGTTCAGGATGTTGCATATTGTGATGCACCATTCAGTCAAAGGTAGGTACACTGAAATCGGTATAAGTAAAACAAGTTATTGAAGTCGACAAAAGAACAAGTTGCACTCTCAAAAAGTTATGTCGGCTTTTTTTTTGTTGTATAAATTATGCCGCTTTTTGGAACCCGATTTTTATGAAACATGGACGAAATGGTAGATAATTTTCCTTAGTTGAATTCCCACATAAACTGTTAAGATAGATAGATAGACAAATTTCTTTATTTAGACTTATGTTTGCAATTATTAATTTTAAAAGAAAAAGTAAAGCTTCGGCTAAAAGCCGTCTGAAATGGATTGAGTTTAATCTAAATTAACAATAATAAGTTAAGCAAAGTCAGCTCAAATACTGATTTTACAAATGGTATAATTTCTATATTTACCAAATTATAGTTTGAATACATATGTTTATTATAAAAGAAAACCAAGAAAGAAGAACACAGGGCCCTATTTCACCAACCTTTTCCCTTTGCAATTTTGCAAAAAAAATAATTCCTGTAAAGTACAAGTGGGATGTGTTTCACTAAAAATGCAAAGTTCTCACGACTATGCATTTTGGACTTTTTCAGACTTTTTGGCAAAGTGAAAAGTATAAGTGTTTCACCAATTAGAAAGAGGACTTTGCATTCGCATAATCGTGTTTTGTAAAATTGCAAAGTTCTCCCACGTTGATTGTTCTCTGTTTACTTCCAGATTATGTGGAACGCATCAGGCTAAAACGATTTTACTTGCAATGGTGGGCTGCAGGCAGATATAGTTTAAACATGGAAACTTTTCCTTCAATATTCCTAAAAGAATTAAATGTTTGAGAATGAAAACTATCACATACCAAAACTATTTTCAATGATTCGCCTAGTCTTTTGATGAGCTCGGTTATAACGCTGTTCCACTGGAACGTCCGGATTTGTTCTCAGTGGTGTAATTAACCATTCACTTAAAGAATAAGCGCTGTCTCCTAAAAGTACTGCATTAGGAAATGGTCGATATCCTGCATTGAAATTCGCAGCCAAACGGGAATTCCTTAATACCCTTGCATCGTGCACACTACCTGGCCAGCTTATCATACATACCATCATTGCATGCAATTCATGCTTCCCATGTCTATTAACAAACTGCTCAACATTTTCCCTGGGTACATCAATGTTGATCATCGTACCGTCAACGCATCCAGCTACACAAGGGAATCCACCTTGAGCAACAAATTGAGTAGCTGTTTCCGAAGTATTGTGGCCAGCAAATGGTGGTTACAAGCAATTCCTCGATTATTGCGTCCGAAACTCGTTGTACTACTCTGCAGACTGTAGCTTTACTTATTCCGTGCATAGCAGCGACTCCATGATATTGCCCTCCATTTTCAATCCAACGTAATGTGCATAGAATCTGTTGCAGGGGACAATTATTTCGTTCGCTGTCAAACCTTAGCCTATGTCCAATTGTTGACAAAACACGTTCAATACTCGTCTTCGTTAAACAAAAGCTTTCCAGGGTTGAAAAATGATCTCCAATTTCAAAATTTGTCCTTAATTTTACAACCCTTTGTACATTATTTGTATACCCTTCGTCTTCAAAGAGTGCTTCGAAACGGTTCATTATATTTTTTTTTAATTATATCACCAACTGTTCACAACAAAAGATCAACTGCAAATGATTTTTTTTTCTTCGCATATTATTGACAAACTTTTCACGATTTTAAATGTAAAGTGCAAATCTAATTTGTTTGGTGAAAGGAAATGGACGAATTCTTTGCAAATTGACAAAACTTTGTCAAATGCTTGTCACTATGGAAATTTGTGTTTGGTGAAACGAATTTTGCAAAGATAAAGTGAAAAATTGCAAAATGGAAAGTGAAAAGTCGTTGGTGAAATAGGGGCCAGGTCTAGAACACTACGTATAGCAGAATTTTAAATAATAATATTTTCACGCCCTTTTTTTTTTTTTGGGATTCAAATTAGTCCACGAAGCTTTTGCGATAGGCGAAGTCGTAATTGCAGTATTTAAAAAAGAGATTCCATCATTCCAGCATCATTCAATAGTGATGTAGCTTCTTCTCTAGTAAGATCACTCTTAGAAAAATACAGAACGCGTAGTTCACTTAATATGAGGCATTTCGCCAGAAAATGGAGTACATCTTCCATTTCATTAAAATTACATAAGCTGCAGATTCCTATAGAAGAATTTGTCTATGCGGCACATAGTCTGCTTGAGACTGTCATTAAAATAATTGCTAACACCCAAAGCGTCATTAAGGCACTTATACATATTTCTGCATGAAGATATGAGGGCCCTGTATGAGCATTGCTGGTAGAAATTCTCGTCCTCTCGCTTTTAAGGTTTCTAATGTAAATCTGCGGTAAACCAGCCTCCACGTGAATTGCATAGGTTGGGGTTGACAAGGGCAGCTTAAAAATTCGTTTAAAAAAAATCACTGAGCAGCTGCAAAGTCATCTGGAGGACTGGTTAGAAAAGCACGAGTTTACTGTAGCATCGAAAACTTTCGATTTGGAAGAGGGCTCCACATATTTGTTGAAAGAAAGCTATTCCACATATGATTGATAGCCACTTTTGCAGTGGAACATTTCTCTCTTACATGCTTGGACGTAGGTCAAGATTGTGTGACAAGAGAAGACCCAAATATTTAAATTGCCGAGCTACCTCTATTGGTTCCATATCTAGAGTCCAATGTTCGCGAGGGCTCCTTCGAGATGTTGATTCAAAAACCATTTCAGACTTTGATATACTAATTTGCAAGTCCCACAAGTCGCAGTAAGGCTTCAGTTTGTTGATCATAAGTTGCAGTGTCACTAGATCATCTGCGAGAATTACTTGGTCATCTGCATACAATAAGACCTTAAGATCGCCAAACTGCATACCGCCAGCTCACAGAAATTCACAAACGTCGTCTAAGAACAGTTTATAAGGAATAGGACTTAGAATATAGAATGCATCCTTGAGGAACACCCGTTTCAGTCCTATAAATTTTACGATGCGCTTCCATTACAAACAGCAGCTGAAGTGTTAGAAAGAAGCTGTTGATAAAGACTCAAAATCTTCGTAGACAAACCTAGACCTGATTATTTGTAAATCAGTGCATTTCTATTGACTGTATAAAAGGCGGATTTAAAGTCAACAAAAATAGGGTATTTTTTTTGTCTATTTGCTGCCTCGCTATACTCGTGAAATTGTTTACATCAAAAAAAAATAAACTTCGATCCTTTCCACTCTACATTAACAGCCAAAGCCAAAAGTCTTCCGTCACCGTCTCATTCGCTGCCTTCCATGTCGACCTACCCTAACGACAACCTTTTGTGTTACATCTTATTGGAAATAAATAAATCAAACTCATGTGCTAAATTCGTGAGATTTTAACTGTTTTTTTAGTGACAAAGCTGTTAACGTCCACCCAAGGATACGAAAAAAGCACCCACTCAACCACCTCCCGTTTTGTGGACATCCATTTAACTATACACCCGTTTAAATATCCTCGTTTGTATATGAACGTGGATCGGGCGATAAGCTGCGACTTTTAACATTTCTGACACGTTTGCTCTTAAAAGGTAAAATAATGGCAGCTGATGATATTGGTTTTCCATTGACAGCATACTCGTACGCTATTGTTCCGGAATAGTGAACCCCTGCAGTGCATTTCTTCAATAACCAATGGCTGACAGGAACAGCAGAGGAATCACCTTTCGGTGTTATTGTCTGTTTGTGTTTGGTTTTGCGTGGTTGTTTTTTCGCCACAGAATGAGCGTTTATAAACACTGGAGTCAGAATGACAATAAACGACAGTGAAATCCTTTGGGGCGCATTCAACTAAACACCCAACCACTGATGTCGGGTTAATCTTCTTTGTTTTTGGTATAAAGCACACAAAAATTCCTTTGTGCCGAGTTGTGGGGTAGTGAAATCGGATTTTTTGTGTGAGGGTTATTTGTATGTGACTTTTATGTGATCCCTAGCATTATATTGTACGTAGATGCAGATCTGGGTTAATAGGGTCGCGCGCAGTGTTATGAAACAATGACCTTCAGGAAGCAAACATTTATACTCCAGCTGGGAAAATCAGATTACACCTCGCATTGAAGAGAAATGTCCTCAAATGACAGAAGAGAAATTACTGCAAAGTTTGATCGTTTGAATATGGAAATAGTATAATCATGATGGCAGAGGGATATTAAGGATTTATTTCGGATTTGCAGGGTTTTTCAGTTCGTAGCATTGACAGGATATCTCAACAATTTGGAGGTCATTTTGGTAACGTGAAACTCAAACTTGTTTCCCCTTTGGAAAAGGCTGACCCCGCTTCACCGTCAGTAGCAGGAGTATTTTAACATCGGTACAGAAATCTGCTTGACGGAACTTTAAGAGTTTCAAAACCTCTGGGTAAGTTTTGCAACCTTATTAAACTTTATAAAATTAGGAAAGATTCGCATGAGTATTCATCAAAGTAAAAAAAACGAATCTTTTTCTTTTACCAACTACAGCCTACAGGTCCACAAGAACCTTTGTTTTCTGTCAACTTCAAGGCAATGGTGACTAATCGTCACAGCTTATTGAAGTAAAACTTCTTTGGGCAGGCTTGACTTGGGGGCTAAGCTAGTGAATGCGTCACGAAAGCGTTACGGAAATTGCGAACGGGAGTTGAGAGGGAGATATAAGTTAGGGAAGATAGAAAGAGGGGAGTTACGTTATCCAGTTACGTTTGGTATTCGTATATCTAAGACTCAGCCCACAGTTCAGCAGTGATAGCAGATCGGCGGATTTATCCCTTTTTGCGCGATTTTCTCAATTATAATAAGCTAAAAGGGACAAAGGGATTTTTCAGACCTCATAGTACAAAAAGAAAGGGATTTTACGTTTTCGTCAAATTTAGTTCCTAATTGCTCATTTCATTAAGAATAAACAAATTAGTCAACCTACGATCAAATTAAATATTTTCATGTTTAGAAAAAAGTCATTCAAAAGATCTGAATGCTTTCACTTTCTTTTTTTTATTTCCCTAAACTTTTTCATAAAATGACATATCTGTGAATGAATTCACGAGTATTTTTTAAAATAATAAATTTATTTATTTTGTAAACATTGGAATATATGTAAAAAAAGCCTTACCTCATTCTCAAATCAAATTTCTGTGTTATTTTTGTATGAAAAATCAAGAAAAATGAAACTTGAAACCGAGATAAAGTTTCTTTCATACCAGTCATTTTCAAATAATTCATAAGACATTTATTTTATGTTGAATATTATTTTCATTTTAATGCCGAATGCAATTTTATGTTTCTTTTTGTAACTTTTTGTCTTAAAAATGTATAAGATGTACCTACATTTCTATTTTTGTATTATATATAAACTTATCTTAATATGTATTTATTTTTGTTAGCTTGCATAGTTAATGTATAATGTTACTTGTATTTGTTACTACTAAAGAAGACAGTATTTAATAAAATACATGTTTTTTTTTAATTTAATATTTCGTGGGATAAATGTAGGATTTTTTATATTTTGACAAGGCATAAAAGGGTTATCTTGGGTATAGCCGTGGGATAACCTGCCTCTAAAGTCTGTGTCACTACAGTGCAGGCCTATTGTCTGTATCACACTGAGGAGCACGAGAGAGCAGTGCGCGCACACATTTGCTTTCCCTCTTTCTCTCATAGGCAGTGCATGAAATATATATATGTATATCTCAGTCAGTAGTTCGTTTGCGAGTACATACATATAGATGGAGCTAAAGAAGTTTTACTTCAGTCGTGTGGTCTAAAGCACACTCGTTTTTTAAATATCTTGAAACGAAAATTCATATATTTAATATTGGTCGATGAATACCGGCCTTTCCCCGGGACCGGCTTTTATTGGGCGCCCGGAAATTGTACCTGATTTTTATTTTTTTTTAAATACCTATGAAAAATGGAATGGAATATAAAAGGCAGAGAAGTCACTGTTGAAGATGAAATTCAAAATCTTTGGAGTTTGATCTTCGATTTGAATTCTGATAGTAAAATCCAAAGCAGTTGCGATTGCATTAAGAGACATTCCATCACACCGAAGAAGACATGAAGAGGAACTTCGAAGAAAATCAAGACAAAAAAAAAACGTAATAGACAAAAAAACACTTTTTTGTGATATTTGATTCGATTATTACTGGAATTTCTCTCCGGTTCGATGAAATAAAAATGTTTAATGTAACTTTCGTCCTTTTTGTGGAAACTTTTAAGAATAGAGGAAACAGAGATTCGAAATTCAAAGCTTCGTCATAAATAAAAATCACCAATGTGACCGTTGCAGAATTCTGAAAGGTCGCAAGAAAAAGGGCCAATCAGAAAAAGTGTCATTTCTGAAACAGAAAACTTATTTAGAATTTTTTAACGATATTTAACAAATATTGTTTCGCTAAAACCTATAATAGTGTTGTGATAGGCAACTGCGCTATTTTTAAAATGTTTTTATTTGGAAACAACAGCATTTGAAAAATGTTTGAAGCGCCTTTCCAACTAAAAAAAGGCCCAAAATGGCCAAAAAATTGTGTCAGGCTTTCGAAAAAAGTGCCCAATTGCAACTTTAGTCGCACAACTGTCACGCTGCAAATCACGTACGTACCTGAAACCTGAAGACCTGAAAATAGAGTCAATCTAAAAAATATATCTATACAAATAGGAAGCCAACTTTGAAGCAGACTTCTCAATATTGAATTTCCTGAATGTAGTTTTTTCGCAGAGTTTGTGTTGCTCTGCGTGTATTTTGCACCATACCTGCCACAGTAGATAGAGCTAAACGTGCTTTTAACGTCCTTACAAGACTACAAACTTTTCTTCGCTCGTGCTCTTCACAAGATCGTATTTCAGGACTTGCTACTCTTTGTATCGAAGCACTTTTAACAAGAAAATTCGATTTTCACGTAATTGTAGTTTTGCTGCCCAGAAAATTGGAAGAGTTTGTTTAAAAAAGAGAAAATTGGATTTCAAAATGAGACCTGAACTTCCGGACTAAAACGGAGGAACTGAGAAAGGGGTCCCAAAGGTAACCCTGTGTGTATCCACTTTAAAAAAGCCAAATCAGGAACTTTAGAACGAACAGGAACTGAAACTGAAAGAAGAGCTTTATTTTGACTGCAGGTAGCCTCCATTTTCCATTTAAAAATTTATTTTCTTAGCTGAACAAAAACTGGTCGTTTTCCTACATCGATGAAAATACCTAGCAAACTTCTCTTGATTTTTGATTGCCAATTGGTAAGCCCGATTCTTAATCCACGTATGGTAAGCTTCAAGGATTTCCAAAGCAAATGGAGATATGTTTTTTTTTTATTCATCAAGAGAAAGATTTCGGTGGATTCATTCTTGAAATTGACATAATTCTAAGATTGGCTTCATCTTTTTTATTACCTACTTTTCTTTCTGACAGTATTAGGCATAGTTTTTCCGAATGTTAAAAGTCATTCTGAGTTGGAATTTGATGCCTTATTGAAACCGTATTTGTTGTTTACATTTTTTTTATTGGATTGGAATAAAAAAGAATAGGGCCTGCTGATTTTTTGCGTCAGAAAGGAAAATACCAAGCAACTCTTAAGAAATCTCGTTTGTGTTTAAGTTCAAGATTGCCTGTGCGTGGGGCTCAATAGCGACTGGTTTGAAATTTATTCTTGTTAAATTGAGCTCCGCCGCTATGCACCGTTGAATATATGAGTGAGTAAAGGGGAATTTGAATTTTTGCTAGAAAAACGAGCTGAAATTTGATTCATAAAATATTCCAATATGACCTCAAATTTACATCAAAAATTAGTACGAACGAAAATCAATCATCGTCCTTCATTAGATGAAAAGTGTCAACTGGAATAAGTGGAATTCTTCGGACAATATTCCTTGCACTTACTTACATATCAAACGTAGAGAAGGACTCTTTAGCCGAGAGCACAATTTTTATAGTGTCTGTATCGAACTGCATATGTATTGCAACTCTGCTGCCGATGTATTGTAAAAATATATGAACTTAATGAAGGACCGAGAAGGTTCTTCGATTTGTATGACGAGAGTCAGTCCTTCAGCAGGAACCAACCAAGCAGATTGGGTGCACAGGAGCAGGTCAATAATAAAAGTGTTTTTTTTAATAACATTTTCGCACTCAAAATTGCGTTGTTTTATTTTGTCCTGGCGGTGTGATATTTTTAAATCAGGGCGTGTGGCGGTTTGTATTTTTTGGTCTTTAACTTCCCTGAGGTACGATACAGTATCCAAGGCTCTGCAAGGATATTTTTACTGCTTTGGTATCAGCTTACCCCTCTGTGTGCATAGTAATTAAATCATTTCTACTTTCGGAGGATATCCGACTGATTAATTCTCAGTTACTGGCCAAATGTATATAAATTCCTCACAAAATTCTTATACACATATAGGCCTGCACTGCACTTGAACGTGCTTCCCTTCTCCTGCTTATCGCAGTAAGCTGCAAATTGAATGAGGCAGTAAAATAATTTTTCGAATTTAGACATCTCCAGAACCAGACTGAATTTCTGTTTTGTTCAATTGTGGTAAGCAATACCGCACAGGGAGCGCATCTGACCAGGATGAACTGTGGCTCGTATGATATCCATCTTAATTTAAATTTACTGGCTACGCAGGTATTTGTTGTCTGGTGGTGATCCAGATGCATTTTCAAATTGCCCTACAATCAATCTGACCGGAACTAGGTGGTATGAACTGTACAGTGGTTCAAGGGCTCAAGGTTTCCAAGGGCCTCACATTTGTTAGGTTGGAAGTTAGAAGGTATTTTAGAGAGAGAGTGTGCAGCCGTTTCGAAGACTCCTTTGAAGTTTTCAATTAGTTGGATGATAGTAATTGGAAACAGTAGTTATCCGTGAAAATATTCGGAAGCAGTTTTTCCAATAGTGCTAGCTACAATGTATCAACTTCAGGTATTAGTTTTCCATTTAGGTGGGTGGTAAAACTATTTGTGCTTCCCTGCTTATTGTGTCCGAAAGCATAAGGACAAGGATGCGGGTTCATCATAGTACAACGGAATTGGTGAGATGGGCCATTTATTATGTATTATCAGACAAACCAATGAGACATAAGCAGCAGTTTTTGTCACACCGATTACAGAATTATTCCCAAAGCGATTTTTATAAAACACGAACCAAACAGAAGATTGATGAATTTTCGAATTCCCACATGAATTGTTTTATCGCAACTTTTTCCTAGAACCCGGTCAAGTTTAAGAGAGCCGAGACACCCAAAAGATCGACGGCAAGAAGTCGAAAATAATTCGCCGCTCTATACTCCTACCGATATTATTCTAAAGCAGATGGAAATTTAGCAAGCAGAACAGTTGAAATCGAAGGCTTTGCAACATTAGATGACGAAACTATCTGCAGTACAATAGATTTCATGCATAACATGTCTCATAGGCAAGATTGAACAAAGGTTTACGGTTTACAAGTAAGTCGGCTCTCTTCCAAAATTTTTAACTTTTTCTAACCTTCCTTTAGTTTTCGGAGTTTCCTACTTTTCCTTTTCCAAGACTTTCACAATGGAAATCGTGAAAACATATCGGACCCGAGCTAACCGAACTGGCCTCAGTTCACCCCGAGCTTTAAAGCCGCCTAAGTAAGTAAGTAATATCAGCTCTTGCTAACAACGGTGTCAATTTTACGTAACCTGCAGGCGTTTGTTATTCTCAGAAGCCTCATAGAACCGAAATATAATAAATTCAAACCAGAGGTTTGGCATAAAACGAGCTAGAAGCAGTTGGGTAGAAGGGATCTTCTTCTTAAGGGGCGCTACAGTTCGAAAGTGAACCACACCTCTAAGTCATAAGCCTCTAGATAGACCGATCTTTTGTCAACTGGATCCAATTGGGCACTGTAAAAATAAATAAATAAATAGTTGGCGCAACAGGTCCGTAAGGGACCCTAGTCCTAGATTCTCACAACTACTCGTTTTTCATTTTTGAGACGAATGGAAGGATCTACAATTCCAAGCCGGCCATTGAGAAGTTCTTTCATGCCTGTTATAAACTCGGATATTTGTCAGACGTTCGCGAGAGATGGCAAAGTGGGAGATCCGGAGATTGAACCAGGGACCCCTCGCTTAGTAGTGCGTAACCCTCTAAGTGAGAAAACCCGGTGCACAGATTTTTGACCATGAAGAAAAATTCGATCCCATATAACGAACTGCACCTTCACGGGTATCACGATTTGTCTCCCAGTCGTTGACACTGTATGCAGCTCGTCAGAGAATTACGTCCTCCAAATCCGTTTAAGCAAGCGATACCTGATATCTTTGGAATAAAATTTCTGTCGAAATGGAACCAAGATTACTCATCCGATTTTGGAAGATTCAAAGCTACAGATCCATAGAATTTTAAGGCCTTATTCAGAGTTTTATTAGTTTCCAGGTGAAGGTCCCAAAGAGAACTTACAAAGGATACAGCGACTCGGAAGACTTATTTTTTTGTGTGGTTTTAAAGAAGCTGTCGATTTTAGATCAATTACCAGAGGCGAGGTATACCAAAGCCTGTAACTGTAAAAAATAATAGCCGCCTAATGATACGTTTCGAGCAACTTTTCTTGTTGACAGCTTATTTTATTTTATTTTTTACGTAGTAAGAGAAAGATATTGTATTCGTACAAAATTTCGAACTCGAGATGTTAATCAATTCTGAGTGGGTCGCAAAATTATGTCCGTCTGTCTGTCTGTCTGTTTGTTTGTATGTCCCGAGGCCTACAGCCTAAGCGGCTGAACGGATTTTGTTCAAACTTCGGATTTAAAGTTTGGGGGCTTACAGTTCGGGGGTGTTTTTTTTTTGCATGGTAACCACAATATTAATGGTACTTCCCATACAAAATGTTCTTACCAGTTTGATTCGTTCGAAAACGGCTCTAACGATTTCAACAAAAATTGATATTTTAGCTTAAGTAACTGCATACTCAGTTTTCCCAAAAAAAAATGGAGTAACTGTACTTTTGAGATTTGGACATAGCTCGAAAACGGTCCATACGATTGTAACAAAAATTCATTACTAAGGTAATATGGTCATTTCTAACTTAATGGAAAACTCAGTTTTTCTCTGTATTATCATAAAATGGATTTTTGAAAAAAGTCATTTTTGAAAAATATAGTTTTCCCTAGTTTACCTGAAAACGGCAATAACGATTTTGACCAAAATGCAAACATAGAGTTAAATTGATGTTTCCAAAATTATTGCGTCCTTAATTTTCAATTCGAATCACCGAAACCGTTAATTTTAAAAACTGCTCATATCTCGGAAACCCGACTTTCGATTTCGGTAAAACCCTAAAAACCAAGTAATGCTTATATCCCGAACAATAGCTTGTACTCGGTTTTCAGCTACATAGTTAAACAATCGTATTTTTCAAACTAAACATTGCAATATTTTGTACTATATTATCTGCGAAATTTTACAAAACCGCTCTAACGATTTTGATCCAAATACATATTAAGGATAAAATAAGTATTCTTAATAAGATCCCGTACTTAGTTCTTCTCAAAAAATTCAAACAAATCAATTTCTTAAATATTTCTCAAAAATGACTCTTATTCTATATTTTCGGAATAATTTTGAATAAATAACAATGCCCCAACTTCCAATGAAAATCCAATAACAGATACGTAAAACTTCTAATTTGTTTCAACCATATATTGAATATGCACCCTGAAAATATTTCCAACAACTTGGAACGTACACAATCAGCAACTCCCACTTCATTTGCATTAAAACTTTTGATGAATGAGAAAGTTACGTTCGACCCAGTCGTGCACTTTATTTTTATTTGTCACCCGCTGTCGGATATCGAGATTAAATCCTCGTAAATGACTCCGAATTTGTCACAAACTTAGTAACAGAAATCCACGGCACGTTGGAAGACCACCAAGAACAACTCGTAGATCAATAGAAGCTCCCATCGAGAGGATACAGAGCTTTAGAGTATAGCGAGCAGAAAGGTTGACGTGCTGCCAGGGTTGGAAACAAAAAAAAATACGCAAACGCCCACCGCCAGACAATTTGTTTCAGAATCAAGAACGATTCTGAAACTATCAAGAGGCAAGAAAGGAGATACTCTGGGACAAATTCGAATAATTGATTCTCGCAGTTAAAACCACTTTCTCTGCTACTTAAGTCAGACGCGAAACCGCTGCTAGTTGCTTGATATAGCCGTACTCATATAAATAAGAACACAGCTCTTTAAAGTGCAAAAAAAACTCACTATTATTGATCCCCTCGACGTCAGGTTGCAACTTCTGAAAATAGAAAGAAAAGTCAAAGTTAGTATTTTTTAAAGCACATTCAACTTGTTAAAGAATTTGTAGCTAAAATCTACTCTATCCCCATTCCGGTGCTTAAAGACAACACCACTTCCACCAAGTTCATTGAACTGTCTCTCTTCAAAAGATACCTGCAATTGATTTCGCCTGTTTCATCGATAAATACAACCGTTCAAACTTTGAACATGCTCCATTGTAGCGCACTTACTTACCTATACGCTTCTGCATTCCCTTGAGTACAGATTTGCACTTCGTAGCACATTTCGGGCTAGATACACACTCAATGTCCATTGTGTTAAGGGGAAAAAAAAAGAACCCTCTCGCTGCACTGCCTGTCGGTGATTTTGTATTCCCACGTGCAGTGCCTCTCTTCGGTCCATTGACGAATTTACGAGTTTGCCGATTCGTTTTTTGATTCGTTTTCCGACTCGACGTTTACTTTTGCCTTACAATGGCTCAATTGGAGCACACACACCCAGAAGGCCGAAATGAATATTTCAAGTTTTGGCTGATGTCGGCTGCCGATCTCCGACTTCATAGCGAAACCATTTGACATTTAATCACATCACGCCACCACAGCCAAAGAAGGGAAATGAAACTTAGTTACCTATCCTAGGAGCAAGGAGTGCAATGGCAGGCAGAAATTAAAAAAAAAAAAATGGAGCTGCGAGTAATCAATGATATATCCTCCGATAGGAGTTATCCACCCAAGGGATTTTTTTTCCACTTCTCGCATTTACTGGGAGAGATGAATTGTTGGCATCGGATTTCGATTTCGATTTCTTTGTTAGAAAAATGCGATTTAGACGTTGAATAGACGAGAAAGAGATGCCTGCTGATTGCTGGCAGTTGAATCAGCAGGAGCAGTAACGTTGCGCCGCGTCGTGACAGACACTGGGGAGGATTGAGGCAAATACTCATTACGGTATGCAGATTTGAGAATAATATTGAATATCGACAGGAGACGGAGGGACGGTCCTACTTACTAATCGGCTTGGAAGCAGCTTTGGCCAAACTATTTGTGGGATCGTGTTTGTATTTTGCGTGTCCTAGGTCTGTCCTAGGCTGTGTTTTGTTTGTTGATAGTATTCGGCCTTGTCCGGCGATTACTTGCAGACCAACCAAATTCGCCCTCGCTTAAAGGCTTAGTGCGGCCCACTTGGAGCAGCCAATAAAATCAATATCATCCGCATTCCCCAACAGCTGGATAGAGCTGTCTTTTGGACTTTCGATCTATCGGTTCCAGTCATAGTATACCGCATCTCCTTGTCAAGATTCGCTGCATATTTGAAGGAGTAGCTTAGAAATTCAACATGCCACATCCTTACATGCTGCAGTTAGTTTTTGTCAGAATAGCGAGTTCGGCTATAGCTATATAGAGCTCCTGCCCATTAGTGCAGTTTTCAAGTCGATAAAAAAGTTGAAAGTTGTTAGTTGTAAGTTGTTACTAGGCTTTGGCCTAGTGTGAACTGTGAAGTCCTGGTCTATATCCCATTTAATGGACCTCATTGGTACATATCGATTAGTGTATTGCAGAAATATTTGGGACGTTCACACAGTTCGTTGGATAGGATCTTCCTTTATAAAAGCTAGTACATGGCTCGATTGTTCTTGTTAGACTTATAGGATGGCCTTTTTAGGGCTCCGTAGCCTAATGGCAAGAAACGGAACCCTTATGGATTCGTCATGTCTGTCTGTCTCTCCGTCCGAATAAATAGAAAAAAAAAACTATAAATTTTGGGGGTTCCCCATACTTAGAACTGAAACTCAAAAATTTTGTTTCATCAAACCCATACGTGTGGGGTATCTATGGATAGGTCTTCAAAAATGATATTGAGGTTTCTAATATAATTTTTTTCTGAACTGAATAGTTTGCGCGAGAGACACTTCCAAAGTGGTAAAATGTGTGTCCCCCCCCCCTCCAACTTCTAAAATAAGAGGATGATAAAACTAAAAAAAATATATGATGTACATTACCATGCAAACTTCCACCGAAAATTGGTTTTAACGAGATCTAGTAAGTATTTGTTTTTTTAATACGTCATAAATCGTAAAGTGCGAGTCGGACTCGCCCATGTTCCGTAGCCGCCTATATGGGCTCGCATATATAGTCAGATCTAAATCCCATCGTTTAGGTACCTAATTATAATGTTTACTTATCAATAACTAAATTTTAAAAAAATACACTATTATTAAAAAATCGATCAAAGTTACAACGAACTACAAGAACTTTTATATTATGTTACTTGCTGCTTCCGACTCGCACTTGGCCGCTTTTTTATTTGTAAATAAGGCATACGTAGCCGGGCGTGATTTCCTTCATCCACACTTGGCCGTTGATTTTATGCGTGTGTCCAAACAAAACTTCACATCGAAACATCCAGAGATCCCTTTATGAGTCATTGGAGCCACGAGAGAGGTAGGTATGCTGACCTCATGGATGGTTAAATTGGGTTTTGATGCTGTTAAAAGATATTTACCAGGTTTACCTACTTCGGTGACGATAGGATTACTTTGCTTTTTCGAATATACTCTGAATGTACCCTGCTCTTCAAGTCAGCAATCAGTCTGTGGTCATTTTTTTTTAGCTGCCTGATGAGGTTTCGATTTACAATCTTTCAGCCTTTATAATTCCTCCTTCGCTTCATAGCTAAATCCCATTTTTTATGCTTTTGCGCTTCGTTGTCTTTTTATCTGCATTACTTTTGACCTTCTTTCGCAAAGGTATTCATCATTATACTACGGGCTCTTTCCCTAAAGGTTTCAGTTTCAGCTACCTCTTTGATGATTTCAAGACACTGGAGCACTATTTTAATTTATGCACTCGGATTGTACTCGAATGAGTTCTCAAAGCGGGTTTGCAGCCTTTACCCCGAGCTCTGGATATATTTGCAGCAGCTTAAACGTTGTAAGCAAGTTGAGTCTGTTAGATGTGTACCTAGGATAGTTGATTTGGTTGGTGGTTTCAGAGTTGTTGCCCTTTGAATTCCTATTCTTGAAAACCTTATTGCGGGCTGTTATCGTTTAGTAACCAACGAGATTTTTTCCTTTCTCGACTATACCCTTGAAGGGTGAAGGGTGTTTTGAAAAGTATGAGCAATTTGCAGGTCAAAAGGTTAACATCATGTTTTCGTAGCTTATATCCCACGAAGTATCCTTCACTCTCGCTTTCGTGTTACCTAGTTCAGCAGGCAAATTTCGGGGCCATAAACTTCGGGCTTATAAAGCTACAGATGTAAGAAATGCCATTAAAAATAGGAGTTTGAGTCTGTCGCCAGATTTTTTTTCCAACATTTATCCTTAGAAATACGAACTGACCCATGAGCTCAGGGGTTGGTGTGCTTGTCTACTGATTGAGACGTCTCAAATAAAATTTTCCAAAAAACGCAAGCTATATATCTTAGAATAAAATCATAGGTCCATTCCATTCATCCCAAAAATAAAACCTTTCAAAAACCAAATGGTTTACATAAAACAAATGTTTGTGAGAATTTTGGCCTTGGGTCCACCTATTGAGCCAATTATTTATTTATTTATTTTAGTCCTTCAAAAATTTCGGCTTCTCTGGTAAACTTCTCATCGATGGTGAGATCAAGTCCAGAATCTATCTATAGAGTTGCTGGAGAGATCAGGAGGCACCACTTAACTACCCCAGAGAGCCTTTCGAATTGGATAAGCGAGGCGAAAGAAATGAAAATCTCAGATTTTAGCTTTACAAATAAAAAAACAGTGGTCCTCAAAGGCTAACTAAAACCCACTCATAAGGAATTTACAAAACGAAGCTTCAGAGTTGGTACAGATTTGCCTACGTCACAAGACCTACTCAACAGTGGAGCGTTCCGAGTGAAAAGATCTAACCTATACCCCTATCTCGGGTATACTTATTTCAAAAATAATTTTTAAAGTACCAAAAATATGATCGCAGTTAAATCAACAAATCTTAACAGTTGAAGCGTCAAATGAATGTAAAGTCGTTAAATGTTTGGGTTTGGAAGGCATATGAATCTACCTCGTAGATTTGAATTGTTTTCATGTCAAACTTTTGAAAAAACTTTTCCATGTAGGTATATGCAGCGTTGCCAACCAATTTGGACGAAAAAATGCCTTACTTGAGAAAAATAAGAAATAATGCCTAAAATATTTTTTTTAGGTAAACTGGAACAATAAATCAAAAATATAAATATGAAAATATAAACAAAAACAATTTTTATTTCCAAAAAAACACTAAAATTATGAATCACAGAAGAAATTAATAGGCAGGTACAAAGTATTGAACAAAACAAACATAGTTTTAGTCCAGCAGATAGTCTTGCTCATTGAAATTATACATTAAAAAAATAAGAATTCAGTATGTTGAATAAAAAAAAAAAAAAATTAGAAAAATATTTGAAATAAAAAAAAAGATGCCCTTAAAGGCTTAGGTATTGAAATAATGCCTAAAAGCCTTAGTTGGCATCACTGGGTACATGCCAAAATTTGTCCCGCGGTCGCTTGGAAATACCTCACACATTATTTTCTCTAATTTAATTGTGTTTATTGCGAAAACATTCTCCGCCCATCTACTGACAAAATCGTAGGCTTTCAAGTTTGTGACGAAACTCCACCTCCAGCAATATTGGTTCTCGTGCTATTCCCCGAAAACACTTCTCGAAACCATCACTTACGCAATTTCGGTTGTGAAAAACAAGAAAATTAAGTTATAAAAAAGATTTTCAATGGCAAAGTAAATGTCCCTCACACATATTTCCCATCTTCGCATCCTTGAAGATCCATACCCAGACCCACTCCACTTGGCTGTCGGCAGGAGCACAACCATACACGTTCGCGAATACATTTTATTGATGCTCCTACTTGCTCGTCTCCATAAATCTGTTCAAATACCATCTATACCTTCGAGAAATAAGGGACGAGGCGTTTTTCAATAAGGTATGTAAGCCCTCCCACGCCACCCTGCATTTCAAGGGATGAAAAATTCAACAACGATAACCAAGTCGAGTAGGGTCCAAACCAGCAGTCCAATCGCGCCGATCCGAACAGCGACAACAAATTCCCTCCGATTTTTACTTCATCAAAGATTCCAACATACCTTTCCAAAATGGGAGCAGGACGAAAATATCCTTTCTCAGTACAAGAATGTCTTTATCTATTCCCGCCCAATCCCTTAGTCCATACGTGGCGCTGTGAAGGAATTTTTCTTATTTGCTCGGCAATCGATGCGGATCCGGACTGCCGCGCATACCGAACTGAACCCAGTTTCCATTTACCTGAAGGCTTGAAATATTGAGTGCTATTTTAAATATTGAATTAGCTCACCCGGTGGATGCCTGGCATTGCCATATTTGGCCAGGGCGTATCCTTCCTTCAGATTTCCACCATTGACATTGATAAATGAAAAATTAATCGAATTTCATACACATCGAACGTGGAGTCGTGTTTTGTGAATGGCTACCGATAAATAAATGCCATCAAGATTTTATAAACAACAACAGGAGCGACACCGTGCGGGAGACTCCTTCGGCCACCACTTTGTGTATGGGGGGGAAATTTATCGAAGCATTTGCGCCTCGATTTGGTCCACAATATGGTAGAATATGCGGTGGTATGCTCTCCAAAGGACGCTGTTTATTATTATCCTGCCAGAACATGCTAAATACGATTTCTATCTCTGAGAAACGATGTTTGGGGGTGGCGATGAATAAATAAACAGCCAGAAATAGGGCAATTTATCCTTTGTTCGGGGGTTCCGTCTTCGGTGCGCTGGATGTGTATTTTTACCTGAATTTTTATTTATTTCACAGCGGGCGACCGGGTGTATTCGAGTCCTGATTTCGCTATAGAAAACATCACAACAATTAGGCAGACACGGGTAGGCGTGAATGCTCCAACATTTCACTGATCGGATCTTATTTAGTAGAAATACATGTTTGCGCAAAGGGCCAAGCCCAAGGTGCTTATTCAAGTGAATACATCCGAATGGGAGGAGTTGTGTTTCCCGGGGAATACTATGAATAATAAGCCGGCTGTCAGGCGGGAAATAAAAAATATATCGAGTAGCAGCGGCTGAGAGAGAAATTTGTCAGCTGGCTGACACAAATAGAATGAAAAATAAAAATGGGTTCAGTGAGCTGCTGCTATAATGTTGGGCAAAGTTTAAGGCTGTCCGCATGGTTAGTGAGATTGAATCGTTTCCTCGGGCTCAAATTTAATTTTGAGCTAAATCATCTGGTTTTCAAACCAAAATCAGTATTGCTCTGAATGCGAAACCGAGGTACAGCTATCAAAACTGGGATTTTAGTTTAAGCGATTGATTTTTTGTCCCTATGAGTACTTTCGCACAATCGAGGATGGTGCTCTCGTTTTTTTTGCAAGCCAGTACTAGCGAACAAGTGGTTCCAAGTTCAACCTCTGGTCCAGTTACAATTCTGGGCTTCTTGCGCTGTCCCATGACTTACGAGCGACAAACATTGGAGACTATACTGCACTGGCGAAACTTCTAAATTAAGTCAGCATAAAATTGTTCCTTCAGTACAGTGCTCCCCGGATAAAAGCACATGCACATGGGTACAAAAAAATTATACTTGTAGCCGGGTCTTCAATAAAATTCCCACTAAGCGGGCACACTTGCAATGCATACGATGGCGTTTTTGAATCCCAATACTGAATAATTTGTTGCTACTAAAAGGGGTTTGCTATTAAGGGTGTTGCTTATATCCGGGGAGTACTAAATAAAAAATAAATAGTTGGCGCAACAGGTCTGTAGAGACCCAAGCTTCTCACAACCATTCGTTTGTGTGCGTTTTTCATTTTTGGGACGAATGGAAGGGATCTACAAGTTTATGCCGGGTCCAAACGGCTAATTGAGAAGCTCCTTCATGACAGTTATACTCTCGGATGTTTGTCAGACGTTCGCGAGAGTACTGCAGTCCAAAACAGGAACTCCTAGGGGGAATTGTTGTTTATTTTTTAGGACAACAAATTTGAAAGCTTTCAGCGTCCTATTTAGATCCTTTCAGATTTCTACCGAGGTTGAGTTTTTTTGTTGTTGAAGGAACATGCAAGTGAGCTCTAAGAGGACAATTACACCCTCGAATGTTTCTCAGACGATAATCAAAGTGGGGTAGTTGGGAAAAACTTTTCTCTGTTCATTTTTGTCTTTCCGTGGGTTGAACTTGAACTTATTGAAAATTTTGGGAGCGTATTTCCCGCTTTTCAAAAATCCCGAAAAAAAAGTTTTAAAATCCCGTCTGCTAAAATCCCGCTTGTTCAAAATCCCGATCTATTATAATCCCGCTTTTTAAAATCCCGCCAATCCCATTTTTTTACAAAACATTGTTATCAAAAAAATAGATGTTGGTTATATGCGCTTTTTCATTATATTATTATTATATATATAAAAAATATTAAAAATACTAGACCAAAAAGAAAATGCATCCGAATGTTTTTAGTTTTTACTGTAAGCACACATTTGTTTTTGTTTACATATTCTACATTGTTTTCACGCATTGCGAAAATAGTATATAATGCACATAAAAGTTTAAATTTACTGCTGTAACAATAACTGCATTTCAAAAAAACACTTATTGCTTAATTTATTTTAATTTTCTTATCATCCTGCATTTACAATCAAAAGTAGTTGCGATTTTTTAAAATAAAGCAACTACTTTTGATTGTAAAAGCGGGATATTAAGAAACGGGATTATAAGAGGTGGGATTTTAAAAAAGCGGGATTATAAGAATCGGTATTATAAAAAGCGGGATATCGAACCCAACCCGAAAATTTCCAACTTTTTTGGATGGGTTTCAACTAATTTTTGAAGAATTTTCCAAAGAAAAAATGGGCTAGAGATGCGAAAGTCGTAACCTACCTACACAAAAGATCAAATTCTTTGAGTGGTCATTGGGTAAGAACGATGCGTACTGAGGTTCGGTAACCCAGAAAATACTACCAGTTTCTTCACTGACTCAGTGGTTAATGTCAATGAGCCACTTGAAGTTTTTTTCATTAAGCACGTTTCGGGAGCTCTTACAATCATCCAAGAGAAGAACTTTATCTGAAAAAGCTTCCTTAATTTTTCGTTCACTTGAAAAAGAAAAAAATGCGAATTTATTTAACCAATAGCTCTAGTTATATTAACAACCTTAGTAGCTGCGGGTTCGTCAGGGCAGCATAGGGAAATGAAAGTCGGTCGACTGAGAAATCAGCTTGAAAAAAATTAATGTTGATTTCTCGGTCGAAATTGAAATTTCGCACTTAAAAATGACATGAAAATTTAAAAAAGTTTTTACAATCTATACATGTACCCAATAAGATTGTATGAAATTTTGTGTCTTTAACCGTTGACGTTAAAACTCCCGGAGGGATTTCGATGACACCTATTTTGAAATGTTTCCTAAAACTTCGAGTAATGTCGAATTTAATTTCTGCTGCCAAAACGAACATAAAATCCGAATTTTATTGGTTCTTTTGTGTATTCAGTTGGCCGCAAAAAATATATTTTTTCACTTGCACTGGAAATCCATTTCAATATTGATTTTTACACATTTATAATAATATTAGTGAAATTATGTGTGAAATCTGAGAAAAAATCGAGATTTCTCTACAGATCAAAAAAAAGATTGATTTTTTTGGCAAATCGAAAACGACATAAGCTAAAGGCTATGTGATTCATTGCTACGCCTACTTTTTGGGAGGTTTTTGTTGACGAAAAGGTTTTTTTTTCTGGCTTTACTTCCATAACCTAAATAATTCTTCAATATTACTTAAAGGTAGGGTTGCCATGTCTGTCTAAGTTAACCTAGGACAAAAAGTTTTAAAATCCCGGACTTTGGAGGAAGTCATCTATCTTAAAAAAGAGGACAAAATGAAAACAAAAACTAGGTCCATGAACTCACACACAAATATATTTCATTTAAAAAAAAAAACAGCTAAATTAAACGCCAGATAAAATGTTTATTTATTTTCTTGTTGAAAGGGGGAAAACACTGAACTGCTGAACTAATGGGAGCGTTCGATTAAATTTGCAGTTTGACATTTAGAGGGTTGACACATGGGAGTCAAACTAAGATCTGTTTTATTTTGTATTTTCTATGAGATTCGTATTGGCTGTGTTTTTCTTTTAAATGCAGTGTTCGATGATTTGTAGTTGAATCGAATCACTCACAAATGAATTATATTGTTTCACTCATGTGTGGGATATTTTTTCTCTTAAATATGAGCTAGCTGGCGGTTCTCCACTCTACGAGTCAGGCAGTTCAGTTCCAATCGAACCATAAAGGAGTACAGACGTACAGAATCGATAAGTAGCGTAGAGTCAATTAAAAGTTCAGATGTACAGACAATAAAGATTTAACCATAGTCGGGTTTTTATATAGTTTCCCTACTCTAAATAAACGCTGTTTCATTTCCAGATTATACAGTAGTATTTTCAAAATTACTTGTTAGGAGAAAAACGAGGTCAGAAAGAGGACATGTCCTCCAAAAAGAGGACACATGGCAACCCTACCTAAAGGAATCAACTTTTCCCCAAAATTTGAAAGCTTCCAATAAGCTTTTTTCACTTAAAGGTTAAACTACAGAACAGAATCTCACTTGCAGAAATTTATTTTCTTTCAAATCGAAAAATTGCATCAGCCACTTGTTGAAAATGTAATACTGGCAATTCCTCATTACAAATAAAACACCTTATGGTAAATAACTTGTCTGTTATACTCTTGTATAAATGGCCTTTGTAATTTTATCGTTGCAAAACTATTTTAGAATAAAATAAACCTCATTGAATTTGGACGGGTTTTGTTTTTTTGCCCAACATTTCTTGACCGTGGTTCTGCTTTGGGATGGTATGGGCTTCCATACGAAGGCGGTGTGTGTCGTTTTCTCTGTTGGAGCGGAACGAAAGAGAAGTTAGCTCGGAATTTATGCGCCTAAATATTACCTTACCTTACCGCTTTTTCCATGTGGCGTGAAAAATAGCTGATGATCTAAGGGTGACTGTTAAAAGTTAAAAACTACATAACTCGATAACCGATTTTTATGATTATTTTCTTGTTTTGTTCATGTTGCTGTATTTCAGGTTTAGACAGAGAGAAAATTCGCTTTTTCGAATTTTGTGCATTTCACGATAGGTGGCGTTGGGGTGTCAACATCTGACAGTTTATATTGTGGGCAAATCGGAGTTATGCCGGTATCTAATAAGCCCAACTAGGTGTAGTAGGAGAGTGTTTTTCAGATTCTGTCGGACCGATTGAGCACTATCTTGTAAGAAATCGAAAAAGACTTCTAATCTCGCTGGCGGTATAATTAAATCCATTTTACATTCAGATATACCGGGTTTATTGAAGCTCCCAAGCGTTTTTCTTTGTTTGAAGCTTCGAAAACCTACCAACGAAATGACTTTTATTTCGTAAAATATCCTGCAACATATTTTTATCTTTGGAGTTACAATTCCCCTTGAAATAAGTTTGTTTGTCCACTTAGGCAGCCTCAGACGATATGCGATATGACAAGTAGATTATTTACGAATTCTTTCCCAAAGTACATTGTTGCTGTTGGTTAATGTTCCCCCAACCTAGCACCCGTAAGTGCCTTGTGGTGGCATGTGGCTTCATGACACGTCTCATTTTTGATTGTGAAATCTTCCACTTCACCCAATTTTCGCGTGAGAAAAGCTGCATGTGTTAACATATACTCGTCTCACGCAACGACGCGAGTTTTCAGCTTTTTAGCACTTCATTTCATTCTTATTTCGTCTTCGCAGCAGATGGTGTTTGATTTTATTATTACATTTTCAGATTTGAAAGACATTTTTGGTAAACATTGAAAAGGGGAACACACGTGTCCTAATAGTCAATTGTCTTGAGAGGCTTGCCGCACTCCGGATAATGAGTGTTGTCCGAATTCTCAGGAGGGTGTCGTCGATGACAATCGTACCTGCACTTATACCGTAATGAACTGTTGTTTATTTAGTTCTTTATCCCAAATTGTATCGAAGGAAAAAATTCCACCAAACAAAGTATGATAAATACTGACAGACAACACTAACCAGTCAACCTTATGTCTTCGTCCAAATTAGATGTAAATCACGCTACACAATCAGATTGAATCGGAAAAGGCAATAAAAAGGTAAAGAACCCCAAAGGGGGCTCACTCGGCCAGCAATTACATGTGCTTTTCTACATCTCTTCAGTCAATCAATCGACATGTCCTTTCGAAGGTCAAAACCCCACACCCACAGCCGGGCACTCTCGCAAAGGACACCCACAAGATTTATATTCCGTACATATTGTTCGACAGATCCGACGACTCCTCGAAACCCATTACTCTTCGTCACTGTAAATAATTGATAAATGATACCCAAGAAGGACGAGCGACACAAAGGATACACGTCCAATTTTAAGTGTAAGCTGCTGTCTTGTTTCCTCTTTTTTCTGTCTTTTCATTTTTATAAATATCCGCACACTTTCCCCAAGTCAGGACACAATAGTACCTACAGATCGGACAGCAGTACAACTGAAAGTATACATATGTACGTACTGTCTATATCGTACAGACGAACGTGTAGGAGCAACACCTAATTTGATTGTTCGACAAAGCAATCAATTCCTTTTTCGTTTACGCCATTTCAAAGCTCTGTTCAATATTTAACTATTCAACTCTCGGTGCAGATAGCTATTTTTGTTTTTTTTTTGGGAAATTTGTTCACTTTCCATGTTCTTGAACCTACGCCTGCTTACTTTCGGAAACGGCAATGTTTCACCTTAAGTGCCCAATTTAGGGACAACTTGGGGGATATTACTAGGTAATTCTTCACAGTCGTCTAGGTGATGTACTTAATGAGTGACGTTGAGTAATTCCCTTTGTTTGAGTGCGAGAAGGTAAATTAATTTATTTTTTTCCTTTTGTTGTATGTACCTTTTGCGGGCTTTATCGAGGTGTCAACGTGGCTGTGCTGGAACGAAGTTGCTAATGATCCACGTGAAAAGACGGAATGAACATTGAATCGAGTGCAATTTGTCTGTAGAGCAGAGGTGTGGTGTTTTCAACGCGCATTTTGTCAACCAGCGAGACGGTTTTTTTTTTTTTTGTTTAAATTGTTTTTAATCTAACACGCTAGGGTGTTTTGAGGGGATAAACTTTTGATTCCAGTGTGTGACAGCGAACAAGGTGTATTGGTGGGTTGGGGGTCTTTGTTCACAGAGGAGTTGAGACATTTTCCAGTACAATGAACTTTGGGTTTTGTTGAAGTATAAATTATTTTGAAACGAAAGAAAGAATTTCTAAGTTACCTCGGCGACTTCTTCTCGAAATTAACACAAGACAATCATCCGCGATTTTCAACTCCAAGTAGGTACATTTATGTTCATTTCTTCCAATAAACTCTGGTTGGAAAAACAGGTCGGTATAGGAATCTATAGGACTAACTTCTATTTTCTTTATTCTATGTGGACCTACTAGTTTTCAACGTTGTTTTTTTTTTCATTTCATTTTTATCATTCCTTTGTTAGTTGGTGCTGTTGGGGAATATTTTTTTGGAAAGTCCTAGCAAAAAAGTAATTTTTCCCATGAGCCATATGACATGGCCCATGTCATTTTTTTCAACTTCCATGTTTTTAGTTCTTCGTAGATAACTAAAAAAAGTGTACTTAACTTTAATGTTTCTAAATAAAGGATAAACAATATGGGGTACTGCGATTTGTACATATTGTTGCCTTGGCAATTAAAATTAAAATAAAATTGCATGTCTCAAAAGGTTTATTTTATTTCTTACTGATGCACGAAAGTGACCTTCAAAATTGTTGGTATCCAAAAATTTGTAAGGAACTGCGACTGAGGTATACAACTATAAATTTCTCTTTCGTTTCTATAGTCAACAGCACGCTACAAAAGTTATCCTACGTTAAATGTGGAAACGGGTCGGTTCACATATTCAAACTACTCGTAAATGCGACAGGAGGAGATTGTAATTTAGAAGTACGCTACGTTCGCAGTGATTGTCTTATTTCCAAATAAATGGTGTTTGAAAATATCGTCACCAAATCTGCACCTCAGCCCCTCAAGAAGACACAATTTTCAGTTTTTCGAACATGGCTACTTATTTTCAACTTCTGTCAAAGAGGGCTCATGTGTTCGCAAAGATGTAGGTACCAACTTTCATACTTCGGTTTCAATGAAAACCTCAATTTCGAATGTTCGTCTCACTCTTATGCTCACCGATGGGTGATACTATTTCACTGTAAATGTTGCTGAATAATTAGAATAATTATTGTTCCACCTTCCACTACGATATTTTTGAACAAAAACAAGAAGAACATTTTTTAATGTCATAAGCAGGCATTCAAAAACTTTGAGACCACTATTTACAAGCAGAAGTCGTTCCGCTCTTTTATTTCTTAGACCATTTAAAACATTATGTTGCTTAAGCTGGCTTATTTAGGTAGCTAGATATTTATCGATTAATTCGCATATTTGGTGAAAAAAAAAAGTTAGATATGTTTAGGTATATTTCTACGACTAAAAATGGTTCTGTCTTAAAGTTGATAAAATTAATAACGCTGCAGTAATATTTGTTTCCATTTTTTCTTATGTAAATTTCCCATGATTCACAACGCTTCTTCCAATGATCATGCTAAAATTTATGTATATTTCGCTACTGAGTCGTTTAAAATTGTGTAGGCAGAAACAGATAGGAAGTTCATCTAGGGTGACTTTCACATAAATACATTTATATAGCTCTCTCATGTGTTTGCTACATAATGGAAAAACATTAAATGCAGTCACGGTCGAAATTTAAGTTTAAAAGTATAAATTTTACAAAGGCACTTGGAAAACATATCATGGATGAGCAAAAATGACTACCTGAAAATGCACTGGAATTTGGGAGGTCTATTTTTAAGATGGCGCTGACAGACTTTTAATATTGTTAAGAATTTGGGGGGGATGGTTTTCTTTTATTAGGATTTAACTTTAAAAGTCAAAGGTACAACTTTAAACAAATAGAAAGTAATCAAAAAAGTAATTTCCCACGTTGTTCTCTACTCCCTAACAGTCAGCCTCCGAAATGTCAAGTGCTGTCAACAGCATAGGGTAAATGGTGGTGTTATTCTTAACTTCGCGTTCAGGAGTGTAGATAACTCGCTTAGAGCTTAGAACATTTTTTCGTCTTTACTAAGTTACGTAAGACCATCGGTAAATTAATGAAATACTGTTTTTCGTTTACCGACAAATTTAAGGCCACCCACAGGTATACACATAATTTTGAGATTTATTGTGAGCTAAAATTCACGAATTTGAAAAGCGTGTTTTAAATTTTCTGTCACCGGGTAAATTAATGGTTTTTGCTTTTAGATTTGTTACTAAATGTGTACCGATAGAAAATAGGTTTATCCCCAAAATTCCCTCAAAAAGGGACACCACGATCTGTTAATACTGCTTTAGAAAAATGTACCTATCCTTGTGTTTTATTTGATCTTTACGGAACAGAGCATTTTCCATATAACAATATTTTTTTAATAGGGGCAATAATACAGAAGAGGCTTGTAGTTTATTTTTTTTTTATTTTAATTTATATTTTGGTTTACTGTATTCTTCTAAAATTTAAATCTAACCTAAAACTTCTCTGATACAAAAAGCTAGTTATTCCAATAAAATTGTTGGTATTTGGTTGGTATAAATAATAAAATGGGTTGACTATGTTTTTCAAGTCGGCTAGGAGTGCTGTTTTGATGGATTTTACTGTACCTACCTCAGTAAAATATAAAATTCGAAAAGTAGTTCAATATGGGTATAGAACAGAGGTTTTCTGAAGCCCAAATAAAAATATCAGTGGCGAAAAGTGTTTTATGACCTCCTGGGCGTGGTCTTCCGAATCTGATATTTTCGTTAAAATAAAAATAAGTTTCGAACTTGTCAAGTATCCGGTCCTCTAATTTATGAAGCTAACCTCTTCTTTTTCGTTAGTCTCTAGTTACACAAATATTATGGAACAGAAATCTTTGTTAGTAGAAAATATTAATTGACAGCTAAAAATGGAGTTGTCTGATTTTTTGCTAAATGTCAAACTGTTCTTCTGAATTTGCTTGAAATTTATTCCTTTTCCATGTCCAGTCAACCTGTGCATCTCAAAATCTACGTCCGATGGTCGAACTTCCGCTTTTACCTCAATTTGTAAGCCTTTCTGGACTTGATGACATAAATCCAACATTAAGTCCATACACTGACAACCAGACATACCCACGCATTTCAATTAAATAAAAAAAAAATTCAATTCACACAAATTGGGGGTCAATCTTCTTCCATCACCTAAGTGACTTCTGCTGCTACCAGTCAGTTTGGTTGTCCTAAATGTTATTGCTCCTGCCCACAGACAATGACAAGTGAAATCAAAATCACCAAGCATAAATTTCATCATACAAATTGTGCTCCTTAAAAGAAGTCATTAATAATGCTTACGGAAAATACTTTTCCTTTTTCAGAATTAACAATTGTCTCTAAATAAATTAGTCATCAAGACAAGTTGAATGAAAACAAAAATAAAATAGAACCAATCTTAAAAGGGACACAAATAAAAACAAAAAGACTAAATATTATCCAGGGTCAGGAAAATTATGTAAATGCTAATAAGCTACGCGGAGATTACTTTGACAAATGTTCGACTTGAGGAATGAGGAATTTGTGTAATGAAATTCAAGGAAGAAAAACCTTTAAGTCTTTAGGCTGTAATTCCAAAAGTTATCCAAGTATTAACATTTTTTATGCGACTTTAACTATTTTCTTTGCTTTAGTACTCATGAGTGTTGCAATTGAAGAGGCGAAAGTTAAACTTTGTTGACTGTTTAGATGGAATTTTTTTTTTTGGAACTTAGTACAATAAGTACTAGGCAAGATTTAATTTGGAGGCTCTTTAGTGATAGAAACTGTGAGTTTGAAAACTATTTGCGTTAGTAAAAAACATTGCATAGTCATCAATGACAAAGGTTGTTCTGGAACTTGAATATTACCCTTAATAAAATAAAAGCGACACTTTTCTCCAACTAAAAGGAGTTTGTCCGGAATAGATTTAAAAACTACTGCACGAAATTGACTATGGTTTTCACAGTTGCATTGTGAAATAGCGCGATTAAGACATAGGACATGTTTTGTCATTATCCGCTGTTTAGAAGCAAAGATCTGAGCTGGCATCAAAGCAAAAATTGTTTCCGAAACATGTCCTATTCATTCAATAAGATTTATGCCCACTTGTTAGAAAAAAAGTTACGTTCATCAACTTGTCTGCTATTTTTTGTTTTATATTTTTCAATCCAATTCAGGGTCGGCATTCTGTAAGGCGAAACGTTAAAACGTTTTCGTGTGCACGAAGAAATTTGCTTGTGTAACATAGGGCAAATCATTCGTGCTCACGAAAACGTTTGATCGTTTCGCCTTACATAATCTGACCCCAGCTTATTCTTTATTCAATAAGTACAAAATATGAAAAATGCGTTTACAAAATTATACCAACAATTTTATATGTAAATAATATAAATAAAGAATAGTTAGTTACATCTATATTTATAAAACTAGAGATGATGTCATAGCATAGTTGGATGAATAGCTTCGTAAGCTGCGAAAGTCAGAAATGGGACTTTCCTGATACCTACCTCTCAGGAAAAACACCTTAAGAACTTTAAAATAAAATAAATGTCGCAAAGGAAGAACTCCCAGCGACCTAAACAGGTCGATAGTGTGAGTTAAACGAAGAGAGCCACAAACTTTTCGTATATCAGATTTTTCTATGACAGTTGCAGCTTTCCAAAATATGCGCCACCCCAACTGCAGAGTCCATGTCGAAATCTTGAATGGTATAAGCAGACGATTTTCTTTCCTACTTTGTAGGACGAAAGAAACAACGAGTAGAGGAAAGAAGATATATTTTTCGAAAGAGAAATGTGCGTGGACCAGCTCAAATGTTGGTCAATAATAACACCAAGATAATTAAGATTATAAGCACTTTCAATTTTAAAGCAGTAAGGACTGCAATCTGCGTTTCTATTGAAAAATGGACCATTTTGGAAACCATCAAGTGTTGTTCAACAGCCTATGACTTGCACAATCAAGGGAATGAAAAACTATATCTGAGTCGGGGAACTCCTGTCCAGTTAAACTGAAATAAATCAGTTCAGTTTTTCTACTATCAATAAGCCTGTTTTCTGCAAGCCAGCATCTTAGTAAAAATACGTCATGGTTTATGCTAGATATTAAATCTAAAGGACTGACTGTGACTGAACAAAAAGTAAAAAGTAAAAGGTCTTTATTTGAATGGAAGAAGAATTGAAGGATGGAAATGAAAATAAGAAATTTATATGTAGATATTAGAAATAAGATTGGGCCATGTACAGAACCTTGGGTCACTCCCAGGTTATTTGGTTTAGTACAGCTTATATTTCTACAAATTTAACTCGTTGAATTCTATTTTCAAGATACGCAAACCAGTTGGAGATAAAACCTTTGAATCCGGCCTTAAATAATTTATCTAGGAATACTACATGGTCGACCATGTCAAAAACCTTGGTAATGTCGCCAAAAAGGCCAGCGCAGAAAAGTTTGTCATCTAAACCCTTATATAAAATAGAGCAGAAGTCCAGTAGAGCAGAGGTTCCCAATTTTTTCGCCCACGGGACCCTAAATGATCAAATTTTTTTTTTGGCGTTCCTTGAAGTGCGGTTTGTATATTTTTATGTTTGACAAGAAAAGAAAGAATAAATGATATAAGAATAAATATTTTAAGTTTTAAAAAACATTAATTGTACGACAAAAAATACGTTGTAACTTTTAAATGTGAGGAATCCAATTTTTTCACATATTTACTTAAAATATCCTTAAGGTTGGGCTTAATGTCCGACAACTGAATAAAAAGGTCTGGAGCTGCGTCCAGTCTGTTTCTGTATTTGTTTTTTTGTGTAAGTGTAAGCCGAAAGCCCAGCCTAGCATCGGTGAATTGCTACAAATGGAAGGAGAACCATTGATGATGAATTTCGGTGCGACGCGAAGGAACGATTTTTTATTTTTTTACGGAACCCCTTTGACCCTTCCACAGAACCCCAAGGTTCCATTAGGGAAACGCTGCAGTAGAGCATCCTCAGTAGAATGGCCGGTCCGAAAACCGAACTAAACCCCGACTAAACCGACTAAAAAATTAGAATAATTAAGAAAAGCTAAAATAAGACTCGCATTTTAACTACTCTTTCGAAAACTTTGGAAATAGAAGACAACAAAGAAATTGGTCTATAATTGGATGTGTGAGTCTTATTACTGTTCTCAAGTAATGGACTTACTATGGCACATTTCAGATCAGTGGGAAAAGTTCCAGACAAAATGCTGAAATTAAAAAGGTAAGACAAAACATCTACTAAATTGAGACCAATATTCTTTAGAACAAGATTAGTGATCTCATCCCTACCACATGAATTAGAGTTAGGTACATAATTAATAGTTTTTAGCAATTAAAATCCTGCGATAGGCTCAAAAGCGAAGCTGTTTCTGTAGCCATTACATACAGTTTCAGGCTTAGTGCAACAATTACAAGAAGCTTGCGACTCGACTATCTTTAAAAGAAGATTCTACATTGGAAGAGAAGTAATTACTAAATTCGTTGGCAACTTCTAATAGATTTGAAATGTCAGTACCACCGTTTGTAAGCACGATAGGATCAGTGTTAGTATAATCTTTTCGAGTGATAATACTATTAACGACTTGTCACTCCTTTTTAAGATTTCCATTATTTTATTGTTTATATCCATCCCGAGCACTAATCACTTCTCACTTTTTTGAAAACCTTCTGAAGTGGCTTTTTAAGCTGGTAGTCATTGAACGTTTTTTTTTAATTTTTCAGAATCCACCTTTCAGTGGGTCCGTATTTCACATAAATCGGGTTTTACCTAACGGTACCACAAAGCAAAACTTGCATTAACATTAACAATACTTCATTGCGGTAAATTATAGCCTAAGTATTAAGTCCTAACCTAATTATGGTAATGCCCCTCAAATCAAATCGCTGGCCGAATTTTTGCCTCCCATAATCGCGTTGTTTCCGATTTGTTTGAAAAATCGGAAACAACGCGATTATCACGAGCAATTATTTTACTTATACGCATTCTTTTCCCACACCTCCCCATTAACCTTAATACGAGTAACAAAGAGCCTCTTATTAATGCACTTGAAGCCCCGGAAACACATGTAATAAAACCCAAATTGCGCGCCCATTAAAAGCCAGCCCTCTATAAACAAACTCCCCAATCACTTAGGCTAAACTGCATTTGGGTTTGCCAAAGCCACGAAAAAAAATTAAACCCCTATTCACACTTTCACCTAAACGAAGAAACCATTTAAGGGAATATAATAAAATTAACACCCATGTGGAAAGTGGAAGTTCTTAAATCCGCCGGCAGAGAATGAAAAGAAGAAAAACCTTGAAAGCTATCCGCCAACACCATGGAGTGCTGCGTGTCTACAAGGAATAGTCATTCTCGATTAGAATGCAAATTGACCATACCCGCCTTTCACTTTCATTCATTAGAGCAGAGCGCACCACGCTACAACACGACCGCTGGTGGCCATATCTTGTAGCCGTGCCATTTTCGTGACAAAATGACATTAAAATCATTAAACAGTTACGCACAGTGGTTACCAAGTGGGAGCTGGTTCGGTAGCTGTAAAGAGGAAGTGCCACCAAATGGCCTTGGCATAACGATTATGTTCTTGGAAGTAATTTCTCCTGAGAAGTACCATTTTTTTTTTTTAATAGAAATCCATCCCCTAGATTAGGGCGAAACATTCCAAGCACGTTGGTCGGACGTCAGAACGAATATAACAAATTTCAAACCATAGTCCTTCACAAATGCAAGATTTATACCGTCACATAAATGTCAGGGAATGGGCTTTGTCATTGCTCGGAGATTACCTACCAAAACAATTGTTCCAAGCAAAGAGGCGTTTGCCGTTCTCAAGATTTATAACCACTGACACTGAGTGGGTGTAAGGCTACAATCGAAAAGGTAAGCAATTTGAATAATCCATGAGCAAACGAAATGACCCAGCAACTTGATGGAAATTTGAAATGTATCCGAGTACCCGCCCAGCCGTCGTAGGTAGGTATTCGACTGTAATGAGGACAACTCAGACTGAGTGGTGCAAATGATTCTGAAAAGTAAATTCTCCATTAGGAGCAGACCACAACAAGAGGAAATCGTGTAGAATTAATAGAAGGAACGTGTAGAATTAAGAGAAGGAACTCAATTATATAAACAGAATAAGCCCATGCAAATGGTATGTAGTTAATTTTTATATATGCTGGGAGAAACTTTGCTTCAAGGACACGGAGCCTGTGGCATTGTTTGGCTGAAATCGATTTTGTGTTCTGCATTTGCCTAATTAGGAGTGAACGCTTTTTGTAATTGAACGGACTAATAGAAGACACGTTTGGGGCTCCCACTGAATGGTTGTCGACTCACAATATTACCCGTCGCTCTGACTTATTGGTTAGGAATAGGTGTGGGCTCACAAAAAGGTGTTACACCCTATGCTTTTGAAACCTTACAGAGAAATTGTGCCTAAGTGGTGCCAAAGTGAGTTTCGAAAAGAAAGACTGATATCCCAAAGGAGTAGGCTGAAATACTACGATTTCTGAGACCACGTATCACAAGTCTGTACGTACTCGTGGTGTAAGTTGAATAAAAAAATAACACCAAATCGGCTATAACCTCTCAAATTTGCTGTCGGTAAAAAGGTGTTGCGAATTTGAAAAACAAGCCTCTTAGAAAAGCTCTGATTTAGGAAATGCAAATTGGCACCTTCAACATCCTCGCAAGCAAGAAACTTAAGACAACCAACTTGTTGCTGACTTAAACACGGACCCAGGTCGAGGGTGCTAGATATCACTTTTATCAAAAGACGACGACTGATCGGGTGGCTACTGACCGGGACCATTCGAATGTCTTACTACTCGCGTTACCGCCTCTCATTTTCTGGCGCTTTTTCGTTTCATCGGAGTTTCGTCTCACCGCGCAACGAGATAAAACAAGTTTTACTACAATAATAATAGAGAAAAAACAGGGCAAAAGAATAAAAGAAAGGGGACTTCACCACTTTAGAAAAAATGTAAGCCCAATACACTTTTAAGGGTTCTTTCCTCTCCACTCAATTCATTCTTTTAATTTTGAAAATAGTTTTAAGGCAACTATTGTGAATTTCGATGCTTTCAATTTCATGAGCAATCTTTTTTGAGGCCCCTCCACGATAAACTCGAGTTATGTAGGTATTCTTTTATTTAGAAAAAAAAATATTGTAGATACTAGCAGTTGACACAACGATCCAAGAAACAACTAAGATATTGGTTCTAAAGCTCGCTTAACTGGTTCGAGGAATGGATAAAATCGTGGGGGATTGCGGTAAATTTTCACGATTGGAATAGAACGAAAAATTGCACACGTAAGCATTGAAAAATCAAACATTATAAGGACACATCCAGACACATGTTTCGCGGCGACTACAATGAAGATGAGCGGAATTTTCTGACAGAATACAACCGGAATAAAGATGTGAAATAAAATTAAATATATGTTTGATATTTCCTAACAAAGAGTTCCGACGTTGGTTCAGTAAATATTCTGCATCAATTATTCTACTCAACAAAAGTGCTTGACCTATAAAAGTTTTTGCGAATTCGAAGCCTTAACATTGACCAGTGATAAAAATGTACCACCAACAAAGATTTTTCAAGCATATTTTTTTATTCTTATTTTCTTTGGTTTAAAAATTAAATTTTAACTCGATTTTCTTTTATTGATTATGTATAGGGTTCGGATTTTCATGCACTAAAGATCTCAAAATATGCGCTTAAAAATGCAAAATATGCACTTGAAATTAGTTAAACTTAATTTCGGTTCAATTTAAAAACACATTTTCTTTAGTCTATAAGAATACGTTAAATTTTTTTTTTTTATTATTTAACTAGCTGCCCGGCCCGGCTTCGCCCGGGTACTGTTTCGTTTTAGGGTCCGTAATAGTATTTTAGTGTTAGTAGTATTTAGAACTTCGTACCGCCTTAGCGTAGCTTTGATGCACTACTTTATTTTGTATAGCTGACCTATCTTATGTATGAGTACCTATTCAATTTGAACTGGAATCTATAATATCCTCCATATAAAAATGAATCCTTATTTCCCTGATCTCGCCATACCTGAGGACTTTACTAATTTTTATTAAATAAAAAACAACATATATATTTTCATAATAGTGTTTATTCCATAGGGTTCAATTTTACTCATATTTTTACGCTATCGAACAACTTTGCATTTTGAAGTAAACACTGAGCTCAACACCACGCGCGCTCTAGAAAGCAACTAATAGCCTCTATACCCTTCACTGCTTCTCTCTATTCTAATGCTTTTTGATAAACTATATTTTTAGTTTTATGTTCTGGCGCGTAAATAAATAATGTTGATGGTTTCCCGACACGGGAACAGGCGACATATAATTGGCCATGTGAAAAACATGGATTTTCTAGGTTGATGCCACATACACTTAGCGACTGCCCTTGCGATTTATTTATTGACATTGCAAATGCAAGCCGCACTGGAAACTGTAAACGTTTAAAGCTGAATGGCATGTCGTTCGGTATCATAGGGATGCGTGGGATTAAAAACTCTTCGCCTTTATACTTCCCTTTCAAAATTGTGGCTTCGATGACGTTGTTCAATAATTTCTTCACCGCTAGCCGGGTGCCATTACACAGACGTGGCTGGTTTATGTTCCGTAACATAATAATTACTGATCCGATTTTTAATTGCAGATTATGAGGTGGTAAGTCGGGCAATTCCAGCGAATTTAAAAAATTTTTCAATCTTTCTGAGAGATTTTCTTAATATTTTTTTCCGTAAGAACCTTGTACAGAGTATTAGAAAACTACAAAAAAAAAATCAGCCAAATTGGTCAAGCCGTTTTCATGTTATGTCGTGACAACGGAAAACGGGTTTCATTTTTATATATATAGATAAAAATAACTTAAAACGAGATCGACATTTAATAAAAAAAAAAACAAAAACACAGTTAACGTAAACATAAACACCTTCCTTTGTTTAATACAAATAAATAATTCAATATAAATTCCTTAATTCCTTAATTAATTTTGAAAAGTTTTATTTGCATAGATTTATATTTTTGAATTCAAAACGTTGGCGATTCGGTCTTAAGAATGCCTTATACAACGAAAAAGATCTCTCGACGTCAACTGAAGTTAGTGGAGCATTTATGAAAGAACAAATCTCATCGACGGTAAAGTTTTTTGTGTAATTTTCGTCATTGCAGTCCAATGTAAAGGTCTTACTTACATTTTGCATTATTGCAAATCTTTCATTGTGAGATGAACAAAAGAAAAAGATAATAGTTTTATTCGTTTCGTTTAAAAAAATAAAAATAAATAGTTGGCGCAACAGGTCTGTTAGGAACCCAAGGCCTAGCTTCTCACAACCATTCGTTTGTGTGGGTTTTTCATTTTTGGGACGAATGGAAGGGATCTACAATTTTATGCCGGGTCCAAACGGCTTAATTGAGAAGCTCCTTCATGACAGTTATACTCTCGGATGTTTGTCAGACGTTCGCGAGAAGTGGCGCAGCGGAAAAAAACCATATGTTGGAATTCGGGTTTTTCCGGGATTCGTTTCGTTTTGCACTGTCATAAAGGGGATATATTTTTACTGTCTAGTTAAATTTTTGAACAATATGCTCCAAAAATATGAATTAATATTATAAAAAAATGCAAAATATGCAAATATAGTAAAATATGCACAAAAATTTCAAAATATGCATTTATAGTAAAATATGCAAAAATATGCACTAACGGTTAAATGCCATTTTAAAGGAAATTTCATGATACGTATACATAATAAGTTGCCTTGCATCCAAGGTGTTCATAAAAAAACATGAATTTGTATGGAGATCCGATCCCTAATTATGTAATACCTACATATATTTTTTAAATTTCCATCTCTTAGTACCTACTAATAGTAATTTAAATTAAAAGTACAGGCTACTTTAACACCTTTTTCTTACAAGAATATTAAACTCGAATTAAATTAAATTACGAAGAATTAATTTTATAAAGCATTAGCTGTAATAGACCGGCTTTGCCCGTGCTAAGGAACTTTGTTGCACAAACATAAGCACTCTTCTCGAGCTAAATTTGAGCTCCCATGCAAAATTCTTTCCAAAATTTAGCTGAGGTAAATTTAAGCGAATCTCTTTAGCCCTTTGTTTGGACAGTTGAACAGTGCAGAAGTGTCGAGAAATAGCTTTTGCAGTGTTTTTAAACACGAGGTTTCGTTGAAACAATGTGTTGTTTCCCCCATAAGTATTAAAAATACCAAAAATATATAATCAATGTTTTTCAAATTACCTAAAAATCCAATTTCAAATTTAAATAAAATTAATAACTAATTAAACTAAGGCCGAACTTTTGACAATTACGATCTCACTGTATATTCAAAATTAAAAACAAAATCCACGAACAAAAAATTTATTGAAAATGTATTTTAAAAAATTCTCCAATTTCCCTTCAAAATTTTCTAATTTTCTTGCCGTATGAAACTTCCTTGGGCGTTGACAAACACAACAAAGGAAAAGATAGCTCAAATCGGACGATCCGTTCTCGAGCTATGGGCGGTCTTACGGATGCAACTTTATATAGATTTGGGGTCATCAATTAGATACCTATATAAAATTACATTATTTTTTATTTTTTATTTTTTACAAAAAGTAAAAAAAAAAAAACAGTGACCAATCGTAGGATCCAGTCGTTCAACAATGTTGAAAAATGAGTTAAGTATTCGAATATATTTATAGTATTTTTAAAAAGAAACTAAACAAAAGTCATTATAGAAAATGTTGAGCTACTGCAATTAAATATTTATTTTGCTATACAAGCGGTAGTTTAGGTATAACAGAAGAAAGTTTGTACCACTCAAAATCTCACCATTTTAGATGCACTTGGTAGCTTCCCGCCAGAACTTACATGCATATAATAAGTTTCCTTCAACATATAATATGACATCTAATGACAAAGAGCTTAAAAAAAAAATATACATATATAAATTATAAGTAAACTACCCACCAGGGTGTTTGGAAATATCTGTGGTCACAAGGAAAAACCGCTAAAGTCTGTTTTACTCATTTTTCAGGAGAGCAGTTTAAAGATTTTGACAAACGCGTGAAATTCCAAGTGACTCTATTGACTTTAGTGACTAAAGAAGTTTTTTTTTTTTTTTTGAAATTGTGGCCACTTTTTTAAAGATATAAAGCTGAAAAAAATTTACACAATAGATTAGAGTACGCTGAATCTAATGGCATCAAAATCTCATCTAAAGTCGACTTTAGCGGTTATGGTTTGTGGCCACAGATATGTTTTTGATCAATTTTAGGGGCCCGCAGTCGTTGTTAGGCCAGTTGACGGAACAGAAGAACATTTCTGATTAAATGAGCTCTTTTTGTCAGTCGGTGAGCACTCTCGTTGTTTCAATAAACGTCTTTCTTAAACATATCAAGAAAATAAAAACAATGACACTTTGTGTAGGGTTTTTTTTAAATATTTGTTAATTCAAAAGAAAAATGTTTTACGGGAATCAATGAATCGCATTATTGATATTACGAATGGAATGAACATTATTTTATTAATGCTAAGAAAAATACGTTATTAAACGAACGGTCTAATGAACTTACAAACTATGAACCAAGAGTCACTGCAGCTTAAATTATTTTCAACCATAAATAAATTAACTAAAAAACAACTTAACTTAATTGAAATAACTTAATAATAATAATTTACGAATGACTGCGACTGTTCGGAGAGCCAGTTTCGTCTTTTTTGAATTAAAAACTCACTTTGCCAAGGAAAATTTTCATTGTATTCATGGAAGATGTTTGTCCAGCGTATCAAACAGGACAGTTTCCCATTTTCGGGCAAATTAAAACCTAGTTTTTCGGAAAATTGATCCTTAAAATTTTGTGATTGCTCGACTGAAACTAAGAATGATTTTGGGTGCAGTATTCACACATTGCGTTTGAATGTACTGTACGCCCTCAAAGTAATCACATTTATACCCCTGGACTCACACCTTTGTTTATGGGCACTCATACCAAACATTTTCCAGCGCAACTTGTTATCAACTTCGCATTTCTACTTGACCGAAAGCAACCCAAATTAGACTCCCTATATAGGTGGCTACATAATTTTATCAAAAATTTTCCATGAATTATTATATCCATCCAACTGCTTCCACTACCTCAGGTGGCACTGTAGTAGAATTTTACACGTTTTAATTAACACACTTGGGTGTGGTTGCAAATCGTTTGTTTCAAATTAAAATTCCGTCGAATTGCGCGCCCCAGAAAATCCCCCAGAATCCGGGGACTGATATTATACATTTTTGCGGCGCTAATTCATCCTTTGAGGAATTCTGTTAATTTCGCTTAGCTACTTCCGAAATAAAACATTTTAATTATAAGCAAATGTTTACGTGGCAGTTTCATGCACATTAAATTTCATCAGAAAAGCAAGAGCGAATAATTATTATATTTCGGGTCGGAATGGAGCCCAAACGCCACGAATTCCATGTAGGTATAACTACCATTAAGGCACCGCGCACCGTCATGGCATTGTATCCTCCATCCCAGGACGTTATCTACGGTTCAATTAATTTGCCTTCTCACCAGTCACCGTCGCCACGGAGCAGCGCAAAACTGTATTTTCTGCACATTTTTTTGTTTTACCAAAAGAATAACCAACTTACCTCGCAGGTGGTTGGTTATTTATCCTGCCGTCGGCTTCTTCGCCTTCGGCAAATTTACATTTTCCCTCGCATTTGTGACCTTCGAATACGTGCTCGTTTTTGGCTCACGCAAAAACTCACACCGTGAGCAGCACGTATATAATTTATTTTCGAAGCAATGAAAATATTCGAAAATGCAAACGTGGCTACCCAGCTACCCAGTTTGCAGGGGCTTTAGGTACTGAAAAAGCCGGCTCAATTTACGAGGAGAGTACTTTTATTCCGCCCAGGAGCACGCAATACAAAAACATGAAAATGCTTCTGTAAAACGTTTCGACACATAACAAGGAACAACGCTTTACTTGTTTTATTCACTCCGTGCCCAGTTATATATTTTTATTTTTTGTTTCGCTTTCCTTGAAGGATGTGCAGAGGATTTTCTTTTCTGCTACAGGAGAGAGGCCAAACATTTTTCGGCTATTAGTTTGTTTCCCCAGAAAACGATGTTTGCAAAATGACGAACTTCTTAGCTGCTCTGGGGCAAATTTTAGAAGCATGAAGACTGCTCTTATAGTTGTTAGAATAAATTGCAGCCGATGTGTCTGGTCTGGTGATAGGTGGAATTTATTGTTGAAGCTCATATACTTCGTATGCGTCTTCCGGTGGTGGTGGCAAACATTTTCCGAAACATAACTCCAACGGTTGATGCATTAAAACGTTAAATATTAAAAAACGTTCAGAGCTTGTGTCCTGTGCTGATGCTAAACTTAATTTCTCAGAGTGGCGTGGGATGGTTCTCGGTGGATGTGTGTATGTTATCTGGGATAAATTGCATTTTGGAGGAATTTTTAAGTGCTGCAGCAACTCACTCGAATAAGTTGGCACAAATATTTTACAAGGTCGTACATGGAATACATGGAAATATAGGTATGAGGGTGTGTGGAATTTATTTCAACATGTGCCTCACCAAGTCTTGCTGTGATAAGAACTCCAACCACTAACAGAAGTTGGAGGAAACAAGAAAGTTTTCCCGGCGGTTGATGATGCATTGTTGCAGCAAGGTCTCTACTTCTGGGGAGAATAGTATCCATAATCGATAGTTTGAAATAGAAAGGTATTTTAGTCTTTCAATGAAGTGGGATGCGTTTTTTGGACGGTGAGAACTTTGAAATGTGCAATCTAAAATTTTGGTGGGCGTGTGTTGAAACTTACTTTTTACTTGTGGCATTTCCGTCAAAGCCTTTTAAACAAAAAGTTGTTACTCGTTATGTCTTGAAAGGTTGCCGGCTTTTTTTCGGTTGGCTATATATGAAAGTTTTTTTCTCAATGGTGCCTCTGCTAAAAATTGTTTGACAGTTTAATGCGCCTATAGATGACAGCCAATCTTGGCGAATTGCACGTTTCAAATAGCCTCCGCAACTTGCGGCTTACAAGTAAAACAGATATCTTGAACATTAGCAAGGTTTTCCAGACACAAACTTCGTATTTTCTATTTACTAAATTTGTTCATTAGCCAAGGCATTTTGGGGACTGCATGGAACAATTTTCGAACACTGGTAAGGCTAACACTTTTAGAGGTTCGTTGGCAATTTATCACCACACGTTTAATTTTTTTAAGGGGCCATTATCTCTGCCTAGGCTTTTATAAAAATGTTTACCCATTGAAAATACCCATTGACAGGCCGCAGGACCGAAGACCCTGCCTTCTTATAATCTACCCATTGAAGTACAGTTAAAGTAGAGTGAAATAGTGCAAAAAGTGAGACTGAAAAAAATCTGAAGCCATTTTGAGTCATAAAATGCGAGATACGCCTAAACGAAGACGAAAAATCTCAAATTCGGACCTTTGAGGAGGAGGCTTATAGCAGCCGCTTTGTCATAGGCATTAGGATGGGATAAAGTTCCACAGTCGTCAATGACTCCCTAAGAATGTATGGCTACGAAACCTCAAGACCAACGGACCGTACTCAAAGAAGTCTCCAATTCAAAAAAAATTAATTAAAAACCATTTAAACGATTGAAAAGAAGCAAGATCCGAACAAAATTGTAGGTCACCGCTGCACCTTTATAAGACCCCAGAAACGCTTTTAACAAATGTTTTAAATTTTTTTCCGCATCTGACAAAATATTCACCTAAAAGCTTAAAATTCTTCTATTATAAAGGGTTTTCGAATAAGAGGTGTTATTGTGAATGACCCGCTATTTCGGTAGCTGTCACTTTTGAAGCTTTTATTCTTTGACATTTGACAAGTAGAAAGTACGCCATTACTAAAAATGGAACGATACATGCTTCAACAACGCATTGAAATTATTAAAATTCACTACAAAAATGGTGAAAATCTTGCAGTCACAGTTCGCAAAACTAAAGCATTTTTTGGTGGTCGATGATTAATGATTTTTTATGGTTGGAGTTGGATGGTATTGATCTGGACAATGTTTACTTTACTTGGCGCTACGTGCCACACAAGCAACGAAACCATTGATATTTACGGGAAAAGTTTCCGGACCGTGTTATCTCTCGAAGAGGTGATCACAATTGGCCACCGAGATCTTGTGATTTAACACCTTGCGACTTCTTCCTTTGGGGCCACGTGAAATAAAAGACGTAGACGCCAACAGCCCAGCATTGATTCAAGACCTCAAAGATAAAATTCGTGAGGCTATCGAGGACATAGGGCAGCCACTTTGCGATTTGGTTATGGAAAATTTCATGAAAAGGATATGGTCCTGTATGCGTGCTCGTGGTGGCCATTTGGTTGATGTTATTTTTCATTATTAACGGCATACCTTCCTCTTTATTATGAAATAAACATCCGATCATTTATCTCAAAAAATGTCATTTTTCTTTGAATACCAAAATAACACCTCTTATTGAAAAACCCTTTATAATTCCTTCGGGGTGAAACTCGTTATAACTCTATAACCGCTGGGCCGATTTTCGTGATTCTTTTTTCGTTTTGTTCGTATTGTTGGACTTAAGGTTAATGTGGAAATAATATTTATTTATTCGAATAAAACAGATTTATGCCAGTTAGTTTCATATCCATTTTGTTTTCTCAAGACAATTGACACATTTGTATGAACTCTTGGAAATGTTCTCTGTTGGTTGTATCCTCCCTAAAGTATATTTCATTTCGCATTTTAATATTTCCAATTCCAATACCCAATTTCAGTTGAAACTTTCTTCCTGAACTCTTCCCCCAATTGTTGAAGAGAACCTGGCCACTGGGGGACAATTTTTCGTTTGCTGGGACATAAAACACAACTAACCACTCTTGTGGGATAAGGCTTTTGTGCTGAGTATGTCCAAGACCCTCTTAAAGCTTAACAAGACTTACTCTTAAGCAGATGCAAAGTGGCGTGCAATTTAGAGTGAAAAAATCCACCTTGTTTATTTTTATTGTAGCCAGGATTTTGGTATTTTTCACTTTCAACAGGTCACCTCTGAGAGGATAATAGTGTCGCTCTTATCGTCAACACTGTCGGCCAGGTGCCTTCTTATTTTTATTTAATCATCTCATTCAGCCGAAGGACGTGCAATACATACATAAGCCCAACACCTTTTGTATACAGTCTATTCGCCTTAAAAGATTACTCTAAGAACCATACCCCTTGGGAGTGCTATTATCTCTCGAATTTGTATGGAATTCGTGGAATGTGTTTTTGTTTTTATTTCGCAGTGATGGAAATCTTGCAAAATAATAACCGCACGAAAGGACACTTTTAATTAAATTGTTCACACTACAAGAAGCCGGATGATGCCTTCGAGGCGCTTTCCCACAAGGTCCTTTGTAATTCCATTGTTACGGCCGCAATTTTTTAAGCCATCTTAATGGGTGTAAGTGTGTGGGTTAATGAAAGTCAGTATGTCGTCAGCTCAATTGCGCAGAGAGTCAAATTTAATTACACCAATAAAGCCATGAAATAAGGGAAATACAGTACTTGCCATGACCTATTGAAGACAGCAGTCAGCTTGGTACGTTCAAGCTATGAATTGTTTACTCAGCGAGCTATTAATACACCTCTGGGGATAATGCGAGGATATTCCGGTATTAAGGTCATAATTTAGATCTTAATCCAGTTGTGTGGAGGTTATTAAGCAAACAACATTTTATTGTGTTGTTTAAGTGCGTGGGATATTAATTTACGGGGGTCTCCTTGCAACTGCGAATGAGAGGACACAACAAAGCCCTTTGTTGCTAGGAAAGTTATTGCCCGGCTTAATGATATTGTATTGTGTACGCATAAAGCATTTACATCCCAAGGTAGGCAATGGATTATAGTGTGGCAACAAATAGAACTTTGGGTGAAAGTTCGTATGAGTTCCATGAACTGGGTGTATAATTGGCAGGGGATCCTTTTTGAAGGCGTCATTAGCAGTCTAATGATTACCTCATATAGCATATACAGCTTTATAAGTATAGTGCCTTGAGAAACGTAGGGTAGGCCCAAATTGTATGCGAGGCTAAAAGGAACCCTAAGAGTGGGAGAGGAGTTTCGGTTGGATTAGGAAAATTTCCTGTTTTGCTTTAAGCTCAAGCTCATATCAAATGGCGCACGAGTTAGTTTGCCGTTTGTTTGATGTTTAATAAAATATATAACTAAAGGCATTTTTAGCATCAATAGCTACCAAGAAATCCCCTTCGGTCCCACACGCCTCAAAATGAGTACCTATTTTAAAATTGTACACTGGATTCTTAGGCGCTTCCAAAGTAGTTAAAAAAAATGTGTATATTTTTTAAGAAGGCTGTCGTAAGCACACAGCGTTTATCATTGTCAACAATTATTAGTCACATAATTGAGTTTAATGTTTTGAGTAAATTTCTTCATAATAACTATCAGACTTATTTATAAACTCACCGTAGAGTCAGCTTATCTTTACGCACCTTCTAAAATGTCCTTACGCGGGAAAACGTGATTTATAAACAAAAAGCACTTTGCGTAAAGCCTGCGTAACTTTAAACGCAATAATTAGCGTTTAGAGGTTGCGTAAAGCTTGCTTTTTTTTTCGTTTCTGAAATGTAATTTTGTTTACATTTTTTCGGGGTAGATTTGAAAATTGAAAAAGGAACTAAAAATTGAATTAAAAATGCCATTCAGCTTCGTGAATTTTGTTAACGACATTGATATGTATGATCGACTTCATAAATGAAAGTTCAATTCCAAGAAGGCGAAAATTATATAAAACCAGGTTCATTCATTTCATTTTTTCTTTAAAAACAAAATAAATCTCATAAGAGAGATGTCAGTTTCTATCCATAGAAACAGCTGATATCATTCCGCAGGGAAAAAGTAAGAGATTTAGGTTTTTTGTAATAGTTTCGTACTTATTTAGACACCAACCTTGCGTAGTAAACAGTCAGGGGACATTTTTTTATAAATAATAATTTCAGCAAAGCCACATAGAGGCTGCGTAAATTTTTAAGCGATGCTTAACTAAACAACATCGTAGATCTAATAAATACGACTGGTAGTGTAGAAAATAAGTTAAAAAGTGACTCTAAATATTTTTGGTCATTTATAAAGCATAAAAGGATCGATACAGGTTTTCCCAAAACAATTACTTATCCTTAATTAAGGATCAGTTGAGCTGTTTGCGAATTTTTTTGAAACCATTTATTCAAATTGTATTGCGCCAACGAGTTTCAATTTTAATTCCAGATCGAAAATCGATTTTGGTCTGCTAGTTCTAGACATCAACGATATTCTGTTGGCAGCGCGTAGCATCAAGCCAAATTCTAAACCTGGAGTGGATGGTATTCCCGCAATTGTAGGTATTCAAAAGTTGTTGTGAATCATTGTGTTAGCCTCTGCATACGATTTGTAATGCATCTCTTTCCTCTGGAACTTTTCTCAATGATTGGAAAACATCATATCTTATTCCTATTTTCAAATCTGGATCTAAGAATAATGTTGAAAATTACCGGGGAATATGCACACAATCTGCTATACCAAAGCTTTTTGAAAGCATTGTCAAGAACAAATTAGAATTCCATACAAAAGAACAATAATCTGAGTTCCAACACGGTTTCGTCTCAGGTCGCTCGTCGAGATCTAATTTAGTTCATTTTACATCTTATTTAATAAATGCAGTTGAAAGTGGATGTCTGTCAGGTTGATGCAATATACACTGACTTCAGTAAAGCCTTTGATTCCGTGAACCATTATATTTTATTAAGTAAGCTTGAACAGTTTGGTTTTCACTCAGCTATGCTTTAGTGGCTTCGTTCATTTTTAGTTGATTGGCTCCAAAAGGTCTACCTGGATGGCTGTTATTCCAGATCAATTTCATGCGTCTCTGGTGTCCCACAAGGTAGTCATTTAGGCCCTCTGCTTTTCATTATTTTTATTGACGATATTCTTCAGTGCATACAATTCAGCCAATGCTTATTGTATGCAGATGATCTAAAGTTATTTCTAAAGATAAAATGCACAGATGATTGTAGAAAGATTCAGTCTGACCTTTAGAATCCACAAAACTGGTACACAATAAATTGCTTAAAGTTAAACAAACAAAAGTGTATGGCTATTTCCTTTTCAGGATCAAAGACGTATTATTCTCACGACAATTATCTTGAGATGACGTGCTTAAATAGAGTTAGTCAAATCAAGGATCTTGGTGTCATTATTGATACTAACATAAAAAGCCCTGCCCTGTTATGTAGAGTGCTTTTTAATGCACCAGAAAGGCGTTTAAGGTCTCGTAATGTTTTTTTTTTTCAGACATAGAACAAACTATGGTTGTAATGAGCCAATCTCAAGAGCTCTTGCGTCTTTAAATGAAATGAGTGGACATATAGATTTTCATTGTTCTAGAGACCGCTTTAAAAACATCTTGTTTGCTTTATTAAGTAACTAAGCTCTGTTATCGTTTTTCTCATTTTTCTCGTATATATAAATGAATTTTTGTATACATATATAGTATATTTATTTTTTATTTTTTATTTGTATTTAATCTTCTTTTTCCTTTTGTAATCTGTAAGCTATGCTGTAGATGAAATAAATAAATAATTGTCTTGTGCTAATAATTTATCGATATTTAAATTCACAAAAATTAACAATGCAAATTGGAAAGAATAAACAATTCTGTTTTCCTGTTGCTCCCACCGAAAGGTCAATCATTTGTTATTCATCAAGGACATCTTCACTTAAAACTAATTTTTCCATCCACATCCGGTGCGAATAAAACCTTCATCAGTTTTTTTTTTTTTTTTCTCGGAGCACTTCTAAAAGACAACTTTACTGAGACAGAACGGTTTTGCCAGTTCCCTTCATCAGTTTATTTCATATCTACTAACCTGACGTTTCATTACAAGGATTTTCCAGAGAAAGCTTTAATACTTCCCGTGACTGACAGGGGATGCGATTAAACTTAAAAATAAAAGAGTCCCCAAATTTTACTTGACGACATTTACTGTCACCACCTACTAATTGAAAATTTAATTAATTCAATAAATACGAGTAACTTTACATGCTTTCCGTTAATCTGCCGTTAATAAGCTGATATAATTAAATTATCCACTTGTGTTGCGATTTATTTACTGTGTGGGCACAATAATCCAAACACAAGGATATAAAAATAATTCGTGAAATTATCCTGTCAGCAATTTATGTAAAAAAAAGGCTTTCCCCCGCCTTCGATGGCATCAATTTTATGGCAAACTTGTAATCGAAAATTTCTATCCTCATGTTCCGCTGGGAATTGCAGGAAGTCCTTAAAAATACCAGCAAAATTCATTTCGAAGATCTTATCAGGCATTAAACCCTCGTCGATACTTTCACACAGAATATGACCTCAAAATGGCAGACAAAATCTTTGGGAAATGTATTCATATGAAAAATTGAATGCCACACACTGACCCCGGGGGAGAAATCACCAAAGAAAAATGAGCCAACAATTTCCTTTATTTTCCCAACAGTGCGACGAAAGGGAAAAATGAACACTCACCAAAGCAAACACAAAAAAAAAACAACACAAAAAGTCAATCATATTTCAACCGTGGATGCGAATGGGAAATCTTCAATCGACAGTTGTTATATTAAGTAAAAAGAAATAAAAAAAAATTCAAGGATAACCCAAACTGCGAAAGGAATACTATTTATTTAAATATTATACCCAAGAGGAAAATTTGCAACATTTTCCTCGAGATTCTTCCTTTGAATTCGTACGCACAACGTGCCGGCGTATTTTTCTTCCAGATCCTTGTTCTTAGTTGTGGCATTGTTTCTGAATTTTTTTTTTCTAAATAAACATTTGCGAAGACGTCAAATGATGAGATACAGTATATCACACAGCGGAAGCATCATCGGGGATAGTAAATGATGGATTTAAGATTTTAAGGTTCTGTTGGAAATTCTGCAAGGATTCTCTGAATGGCGGCCTTGCCATGGCATCGTATTATCAAATACTAAATTCGGGACAGCACACATTCGGCTTTATGTATTATAAATTGGATCAGCTTGGGCTTTCCTTTATTGGCTTTGTGGTGGGTTCATCTGCGGGTCCGTATATACTTATGAGAGGGTATAGGGTTCAATAGTGGGCTGCAAATTCAACAGTCATAATTCAGTTGCCTTTGCAGACTATACCCTGTATACCCACAATTGGGGTTGTACCATTTTTTGAATCATATTCATGATGAATTAGTAACAGTAACTTTAGGTTGAGGTCGCTGCTCAAGACTTGAACGTAGCCGTTGCCAGAGGTTTGAATTTGAAGTGTCTATTCAGTTCTCTGGGCGGACTGCGAAAAGGTACTAGGAAGCTTTCGGGAATGTCTTTCCGTGCACTCAAACCTGATTTCTTGCAAAAATGTATATAGGTAGTTTTTCGGTATCCAAGGTCTTCACCTCCCGCTGGTTAAAATTTCGAGATTTCCCAACGAAACATTGAAAATTGGCTGGCTTGTCACTATATTTATAGGAACCACTCTCACATTTTAGATCATTTCCTTCAAAAACAAATTTGTAGCCTCCTACTCGTGCAGTTTTTAACGGCTGTCAGACGAATCTCAAACAGCGTTGCCACAATGATACAAGTGTAACAATTATTTTTTAATTTTGTTACAATGTTACTTTTTCGCTTTATTACACTTTTTCCCATTAAAATCTTTTTTTGTTTTTCTCGTTGAAAAATGTTGAAAAGTTGAACAGACAGCACTTTTTTCTTTCGAACAAACTAGCAAATTTCTGTCAATGTATTTGTTTTTTTACAAAGAGCTAAAGTTGTTCAAAACGTCAAACTGCGAGTGGGAGGGAACGAGAAAATACAGTTTTCAGTTTGTTACATTTTTTTTTCCATTTGTTACACTTTTTGAAAATATTTGTTACACTTTAAAAAAAAACTGCGGCAACATTGATCTCAAAACGATTCAAAAATGTTGACTTCCTCCACACATTCCATCAATTCAATTTTTGTCGAGTCCATGGGAAGCTTTTGATTTAAAGGAACGCAACCCCTCGAGCAACCACTCCAATTGGTTCCCTCATTCAACAAAGGAACATATCAAACTTTGTCCACTTGAATGAAATTAGAAAATTAAAAAAAAAAAAAATCCCTCCTCTCCAAATTTGACGAGCGTGCCCAAAGCTTCTCCCAAAGACCTTTTTTACAACTCAAATCTGACCACTACTATTGCTCCCCGAAAGAGAAAACAAAAGCAATAAACCGCTCCCTTGAAGGGTTTTATAATTAAATCCTTTAAATTGCTTTTCAGCAGAATCATTGATTTCAAATAAACTCATTAAGAAAATAACAACTCAGCGCAGACAATCAGTAACAACAGCAAAATAATACACCGACATTGGGGGGCGATTGTGAAGAAAAAATAACAAACAATATTTATTCATACAACACAAAGCGGCAAACAAGAGCAAGAAATCCTTGGAAAACAACATCACAAAAGCAGGTGCCGTCGGCCAGAGCAACAAAAGGATGTTGTATAAAATGCTCGTGGTAGCTGAAATAAAAACAATAACAAAAAAGTCTCCTGTGGTTTCCTCTTCATTAAACCGGAAAAGCAAACAATCGTTGGAAAGAGGACACAAGCCCAAGTGAATACACCGTTAAACAGGCAACTTCCTAATCCAATTATTCACAGTTGGGCTAGAAATCGACAACGTATTAGATATACAGCTATCTGCGCCGAGGCATGTGCTCGACGGCTCCTAAAAATAATACCAACCACAACACTGTACCGGTGGCCAAAGGGATATATATAATTTAGCCATCAGAAGGTGAACACTGTAATTAAAGTGAACAAGGATAACACAAAAGACAAAAGCGTTCGCACTGATTGGCTGTGGTTATTCTTTTGTTGCGCAAAGTGATGCAAGCAAATAAAATGGACACAGATTACTTTTGGGCGAAGAAGGCCATAAAAGGATAGAAAACCAATATACCAAAGGGGATCTGGATTTCTGTTTTTAATTAACATCAGTTGGAAATTTTACCATCATAGGTATGTTTCTGTTCCTGCAACCGAGAGAGAGGTTTCAAAAAACTTTCTTCTAGTTAGATTTAGTTTTTCGAATGACACTTACAACTTGAGGTATTTTAAAAAGGTCTGATTTATCACGGTGGAAAAAACCTGCGCGTTGGGGAAGGTCCTTGTTAGCGCCACAGGAAGGATTTCAACTGTCAAGATGTCTACTCTGGTGTTGTATATGTATTAAATTTTTTTCTGAATGATCTCAAATAACCTATAAAAATACGATGTCGTCCTTTTCTATTTCATCCGAAACGGCATCAATTCCGTTCAACTAAATTCAAATTCATTCGGTCGAACCAGTCTCACTGATTACAAAATTACAAAAAATTAAAAATATCCTCCCATCACATATTTATCGCATCGGGAATAATACTCACCGAATAATATTCCCCAAAATGAACTGCGCATATTTTCCAATGCATTCTTTCTTTTGTTTCAATCTATAGCAACTATACTAAAAAGGTTGAGTATGGCTGATCTATGGGTAAATAGTCAATGACAATCAACAACTCTGAGGTAGCATTTGGCAAGACTATATGTGCGGGATCTCAACTACGCGGAAATTCACCCTTCACTTGGTCCATTTTTCGCGAAAGATTTAGCATTTTTTGAAGTTAGTGCTGCCCGTGGTTAGACACTGGTTTGAATAAAATCCGACAGGTGGCGCTATTGTTCAAACAGTGTTTACCTTTCTATCTGTATTGCAGTGTTTATTCTGCGAACCACAGATCGGATTTGGATGCGGTTTTCGATCATTATACAGGGTGGCTGATGAACAATTCCACATTAAGGAATTCTAATAACTTTTTCATAAATTTATATAATTTCTTTATTTATATTTAATTTGAAAGATTATTAATTTTTATTTTGTTTTTTTTTACTATTTTCTTAAAAAGAACTGATTTTAAATGGCCCCCCCGCGTTGACACATGTGCGTCATCTTGTCAAAAAATTATTTATTACTACCTGTCGGGTTCGCAGATACCCACTGCATTCGCTTTTTAAACCCTGTATAGAATACCTTGGTCGAATTATGTACCCACTGTCAATCCAAACCATATTCGTGTTCCAAAGTCGTTTGAAAATGTAAGGACAACTATAGGTAACTAAATTTAGTAAAAGGTGCGCAAAAAAAAAACACAGAGGAGACGGGCGGTAATAATAAACTGACTTTAACCTCTTAACGAACAAGAAACCGAGCAAACAGAGGCCTGTAACAAATATCCATACTTCTGCGTCAAAAACAACTACTGGCTCTGTCTAAAGAGCTCATTATTTCCCAGACTACTCAATTGACTTCTTGGAAAAATAAATAAATAGTTGGCGCAACAGGCCCGTAGCGACCCTATAAACCTAGCTTCTCACAACCATTTGTTGTGCATGAGTTTCTCATTTTTGGGACGAATGGGAGGGATCTACAATTTTACGCCGAGTCAAAATTGAGAAGCTCATGATGACAGTTGTACTTTTGGATGTTTGTCAGATGTTCGCAGGAAGTGGAAAAAAAAAACTTAGAAATATGTAATTTTGTGACTTCTTGGGCCATAAAAATAGCAATTGATTTATACTGTTGTTTTGAAAGTTAACAGCGGGGTTGGAAGCACATTCTGTCTACCTCAAATTTGAAGCCTTATGAGGTCCTGTCCGATTCATAGAGATGTTGTTGTCTGTTTTTGTAGGCAGCATATGCTTATTAGGTCTGTTCCTTTACTTTTGTAGTAAGAATGGAAGACTGTCAAAATGTCAGTGGTGGGGATAAATTCTCTCAAAGAGAGACACTTGCAAAAAAGTTAGGGGACGCTTTTGTAGTAATCTATGAAAAACGACAGATATTTATAATATAAAAATTCAAAAAAGTTGTACGAAAGGTCGTTAAAATTATCTGATAACTCGAATAATCGAATTCATGAATCCGAGTATATGGAAGAGTTTGTACTGATTGAACTACAAGCATTCGAGAAGAGGAAAAAGCCGCACAGCATTAAAAATTACGTGGAGGAGATTGTCCCTTCTCACTCCTTACAGCGAGGAAGAATTTCGCCGCTACCAAAAGAATCTAAGGAAAACATTTAATTTTATTTTTCCGCCTGTTGATACCATTTTAATATAAAGAAATCAAAAGAAATGCCAAATGGGACAACAAATTTCGAATCAGTTGTTAACTGACAGCTTAATTTAATTCTTACACCAAGAAATTTGCTGCGTAAAAATTCGTATGATTCTCAGTGGAGCGGTTATTTTTTTGCTCTCTCGATGACGGTCTCTTTGACGAATTTTTTCGAGTTAAGGAACGGCATTGAGTAAAAATTGGTAAAAATTCGTAAGATCTAAAAGTAAAGGAACAGTCCTTTTATGAAAGTTAGGGGAACTACTGTTTGTAGAACTGCTTAAATTTATCACCGTAGAGTTCATCTACATATTATTCCTTCGGGGTAAAGTCCGATGACGTTATAAGTTAAAAGCCGCTGATCCGATTTTTAAGATTATTTTTTTTTTTTTGCTTTGTTCGTATTTGTTTGTTTCAGGTTAAGGCATAAAGAATGTTCCGGAAAATCGATTTATTCGCATTCCAATAGTTGGCGTTGGGGTGTCAACATATGACAGTTGATGTTGCAGGCAAAACGGAACTATGTCGGCCCCAGCTAGTACTTCATAGTTAAGAAAAAAAATAAATCCAGCCTATAGGTAGCCTCGAAAGCTTGCTGCTAGTATGATTGCCTGGTTTTATGTCAAATTTAAGGACCCATTTCGGCAGATTTCCAAATTTTTTCCAATCATTTTCTCCGGAGCTATTTCTTACTGTCTCGGTGGCTACCAGAGTTTTTTTTTCTTTTAGTGGAAAGTGAAGTACTAGGGTGCAAAGACCTTCCCCTACCTTTTTTTCTAAAAAAAAATATCTTGGGAAAGCCAAATCTATGATGTCCTGAATTTTTTTCAGAATGTTAGTTTTGCACCTAAAATGACTTCGGTTTCTGATGAACAGTGCGTGGCCTTTCTAGTTTTTCTGTTTTCATGGGGCGGCGTTGAGCATTGAAAATTTGTTGCGAGCATATTTTCCTAAAATTCGATTGTTTTTTTTTTTTAATATTCGTACGATGATAGGTATACAATAATTAAAGTGCAAATGTAAGACGTACCTGTAAGCATCTTTGAGTCTTAAGCCGTTGAGGCGTTTTACGTTTCATCTTTTTCGAAAGCAGTATTCAATAAACAAATTTATGTGCGAATGAAAATATTTTTTTTACCAAATTCCTAATTACTCTAAGACCAGTCGATGTATCGCTACCATTGGTATTTGTCGTTTAACTAGAGGATAGATCTAGGAACAAAATTGGTCTAGTGGGTTCGGACGGACAAAAGCGAAACTAATAAGGTTCCGTTTTTTTCCCTTTGGGTACGAAACCTTAGAAAATGAAGAATGTCTGGAGAAGAAACCTTTCAGCTTAGGCTAGTAGTTGTGACTGAACATCTCCATCGATAAGAATTATATTTGGATATGTGCGCAGGTGAAGTGTTGTAGTGTTGTAGCACTCTCTCTTCATTTATCCCACGAAGCGTGGTAATTTTTCCCTTTTAAAATCCCACGATACTTCTTTGCGTCAAAATCCATTTATTAAAAGTACAATTTGTATTACACGGAAAGAAAATCACGTTAAATTAACCTTTAGTATAAAAACCGCAGTTTGTAACACTGCTATGATTCTTTGTTGGTACTAGAACATTTTGATAAAAGACGATTTACATGAGCTGTTTTTTATGGACACTCAGTGTTTTGATAATCATGGCCAAATACAGGTGTTTTGATAGAATTTCACCAAAAATTTATAGTTTGAATGTGCTTTTGGTAGATTTCTGAAAATCCCACGATTTGGTGCTTTTTCCCTTTGTCCCCTTATTCCCACAAAAAGGGATAAATCCCACGATATAAAAACACTGAACTATACTCTGTCCAAAAGTCCACATTTCCGATCACCCAGCTTATGTAAAGGCAACTAAAATAGCGAAATACACCACCCTTCCATTTGACTTTCAGAAACTCGTGTTCTAACCATGTCCTTTATACAATTTTCCTTGCAACAGCATGCACAGCCATCATTCTGAAATTTCAATTAATTACGCGAAATGCCACCCTCAGAAATTCAACTCGAATCCAAACACCATAAAGATCAGAAGAAGAAATAAAAACCCACCCCTAAAATACCAGATAGCATTTAGAATGTCACAAAAAGCGAACATAATAGGCTACAGCGCAGCTTATAATCCAATTACCACATTTAATGTCGCTGGTAAAACAAACAATCGCACATTTAAATTTGATTTCACTAATTCGCCGCTCCGTGCCGTCGGCTGTCGCTCCTGGCATTGTTTTATATATTATGTAACCATACGCGGTTTGATGTACACAAAAACGCAATCAAAACCGATATACACAGTAACGAAGGACCGAACGACGAGGGTGACATATGGGATAGAAACGACAAAAAAAAATACAAACACACACACTGAGCGTCCAGAATCCAGAATCCAGAATCCAGAATCCAGAATCCAGATGGGTGAATATGCGAGAGAAAAAACAGAGTTTTCTCTATACACTTCCATGTGAGACTGTGTTTTTGCTGTACTCTCCCATGTGTGACTGTGTGTGGAAATGAAATCGGCATCAAATACCATTTAGAAAGGCATTACACTGTATGCGCGCAGATGATTCGTCGTCACCCACGTAAGCCCCACACTCTCGTTCGGAACAGTACTTACCCCCGGGAATAGGATACGGATACGGATACGGATAAAAGCAATCCTCATCACCCCATCATCATCATTATCATCAGTAAACAGTGACATGATTGTGCGCACATTCGCCGTAACGCCACCCACTCATTTCAGATCATCCTTTGAAAGCTATTAAAGTAAACAATTTTCCATCCTGTATCTAGGTTAGAAATAAAAAACGCAAACCATTAAGCAAATCTGCCAAAGCTACGCCGCAACGCTTTCGCAAACAATGGAATTCTCATTTTATTTTGCAGGTCTCGGAACACAACGCCACGGCTTAGCCATGCGACCACGTATGGGGCTAGGAGTATGAGAACGAATGTGCTCGTGTACGTATAAATAATCGTATATCAGATGGAATTCTTTTCGTGTTTTTTTTTCTTTTCTTTTCCACGTACATATTTAACCTTCGTCCATTATTTATTGTTCGTTTGAGTTTATTGTGGTTTCGTTTCTGTGTCTATATGTGCGGATGGGTGGCGGATATTGGGGTCCGCAAGGGACGTGTGTCGCCTATGACCGCGAGATAATAAATGACACAATTTGCCAGGATATAAACACATTTCGCAGGACCGTACTCAGAGATATGACGTTTTGTAACCTCCAACTCGAATAAGGTATAACCCCTAATGGGCTACATACCCGATACCCGCCTTATAATATGTGAATGGGGTGAAGACGTCAAGCTAGCTGGCCATTAGTTCTTCTCAGAGGGAAATGCTAGCGAGTTATGTTCGTTATGTTAATGGAAATGCGAGAGAATGGGTCGCCAAATTAGTGCCGTGAAAAAATATGATCGTACACAGCCCACGGGAATTAAAATCGTGATAAATGCGAGCGTATGCGTGTATAGGGGATGTAATTAAATGGAGGGCAAAATGTCACAGCAAGTTTTGTAGCAGAATGAGCTGTGAAATAGCTCATATGCCTTATAAGTTTTTAATTGCTTTCGAATGAAATGGAGCATAGTTGCAAAAATGCTTACTATTGTACTGAATTCAGTACTATTCGACTTTCCGGAGTAAGCAAGTACCACTGCTCAAGTTTAAGTATACTATTTATGCTATTAGTAATTTTTGAAATAAAACAGACATAAGAGCTTATTTACTTGCATCTAATGAAAATATCTCTTTACTAAAATATTATTAATGTTTGGATTTGGTCCTATACTTTCCAAAAACTAAGTACTATTTTGTACGTCTCAGTACTACTTTTTTAGTTTTTAGTACAATTCAGAAAAGCCGAATTGCATCACTGGTATGGAGAATACGGAATGAGTGCCGAAAGCATTGACTTATTATAATTATATGGACTGCTAGAAGACAACTTCGCGTTGGTTCCAACATAAGCGCTAGCTCTCGTGGTTCGGAGCGGAATAAATTGGAAACTCACATCTGACGTTTCCATTTCCTTGCAGTTATAAGTACTTTAAGAAATATAGATGTAAGCAATTTATATGATGAATTAAATTCTCATGTACTTGAATGTGATATTCTTGACAATCATAAGTATTTATATATTTTATAAAGTGTTATTTCATCAAAATTCTAAAATTAATAATGAAAAACAATATAAAAAACTAATTCGCAATAAATATACGAAAACTATATATAAATAAAAATCTATTTGAATTTCAACCGTTTCTCTTGGCAAATCCACTCACGCCCAATAGGTGGCTCTAGCATTCTATGGAGAAATCATCCAAGATGGTTGTCATTTTGTTCCACTTATTTTTCGCATAGAACCACGAGCGCTAGTTATGTTGGCGTCATTTTCTGGGCAGAGATTGTATGCAAGTGACATTTCACTAGCAGTCCATATATAATAAGTCAATGGTCGAAAGCTAGAGATCAGAGACAATACTGAGACCACCAACTCCGGCCGATTTCCCGTTACTTAGCCTACAAGCTATATTTTTATGGAGTGTTCACGTTTGGTGCGCTAGTATTCTTACATAGAAAATCGTATTGACAAATGTCACGAAACTTCAAAAATTCTGCTCACCAACACACTACCAGGAGATATAAGACACTTCCGCTGTGGGCAAAGTTGCTGGCGGAGTTCATAGAATTTTATCCGTTTAATTTGAAATTGTTCGTTACGTGTGGATAATATTTTTTTTAGGAATAAGTGCACATTTGCTTAAAATGTTCATGAAAAATTAACAATGTAGATTGGTTGAGGGAAAATGAAAACATTTTGAGCAAATTTTCTTCATTATTTAAGAAAAATGTACACACGAAATCGAAGTTAATGATATCCAAAAGCGGAAAATACACAACCATGTTTGTCCTAATATGTTTCTAGTATATAGAACATTAACTTTAGATAGTTTTACTAACCAAACAAATCAAATTATTCGCCTTTTAACAATTTATAATAACTAACCAATGGCGTTCAGTAATGAAAAAAATGTGGTATTTCCGAACTCTTTCACATTTCCCCACGGTTGCCGAGGTTGGCAGCATTTATTTTTTGCATTTTTTGTATGTTTTTGCATGTCACACGGATTCATCTTTGACATAACACCGATAGGAAAACAAAATGGCGAATTTGAAAAAAAACTGAGGGGGCCAGCGGCAAGAGGATTGTGAGTTGGGGGTCTCAGTATGGTTTGTCTATGCTAGAGATGAGGACAGAACAAGGAAGTGTGATGCCGTCATAAGTAGAAGTAGTCAACACATAGACATACTAAATATGGACTGCTAGTGAAATGTCATTTTTATTATATTTCTGCGAGAAAATTATGTTCCGAAACATCACAGGCGCTACTGTTTTACAGCGGATTAGCAAAGAAGCACATTCCGCCGTCAACTTTAAATTGACATAGCAACGTAAACAAAAAAAGCGATTTTTTTAGAAAAAGTTCGTTTCCATAGAAACATGTAAACAAAAGAGCGACATCTTGTCCAAAGAGATTTTATTTCCATAGTTACGTGAAAACAAAAGAGCGTCATCTATTGGCAAGAAGAAAAGCTATAAAGAGTGATTTGAAATTAATTTTGTAATATTTTATTATCTTAGAAAAGAAAACGAAATAACAATTTCTTTACTTATTGACCCATAAACTAAAATAAAAAAAACGTACAGGTATCTTCCATGTATCGTTCAATCCCACTATTACTGATATCTCGGAAGGTAAATCTTCGGTGAAATTGAAATTAGTGCCGTAGTCAATCGACGTATTTCTTTTTTCCTTCATCCCACTGAATGTGCTTCCCCACAGCCATTTTATCCATCATGAGATATGCGACTATTTTCTTATTTTTCCTTTCTAAGGATGTCGTTTTAAGATCTAATACATCCAATGACTTTTTTGTGAATCCATCCATCACTTTTAGAGGAACAACTAGCTAAACAGAGATAATAAATAAATAAATAAATACTTAGCGCAACAGATGCATGTAGGTACCCCAGGCCGAGCTTCTTAAAACCATTCGTTTTGTGTGTTTTTATTTTTGTGTGACGAATGGAAGGGACCTATAATTACTTTATGCAGTTTATTCATTTAAGTCTGTCATCGCGGACAGAGATGAATGAATTTAAAGAAATTGATATCTTTCGTACGTCTACCCCCAAAACTCACATGTTTACATTGTTTTTATAATTTCAATCCCTGTCTGTAAATGCTTGTGAACTACAAAAAGGCATGTTGCTAATGGCCGGCCACTAATCCTCTTGCTTTTATGGGCATATAAAAGTAGTAGCTGTTCACTTGTATTGTGTTTTTGAACTCGCTTGGGCTTGATTAAATTAAGATCACAGTAGTAAAATATAAATTACGGAACAAAGTAGGTGCTAAGGCTAAGGAAAATATAGAAACATCTATTGGGAAATAAATAAATGAAAAAATACTAACCAATCCTACTTTAGTTCTCACTCTTTCAAGGCATATAGGTATACTAAAGGGTGATTTTTTAAGAGGTTTAGAACTTTTTTTAAAAAAAAAACACAAAAAATTCGAAAAAATTAATGAAATATTTATTTGAATCGATAGTTTGAACCTTGCAATTTAATATTTAAAGATAATTTCATGCAAATATTGACCGCGGCTGCGTCTCAGGTAGCCCATCCGCTGAGTCCAATTTTGGCATACTCTTTCACACATATCGGCCGGTATCTCACGAATGAATGCATGGATGTTGGCTTCCAGTGCGTCAATCGAAGCGGGCTTGTCCCTATACACATTAGCCTTGGCATACCCCCACAAAAAATAATCTAATGGTGTCAAATCGCACGATCTAGGCGGCCAATTGACCGGCCCGAAACGTGAAATTAACTGTTCACCAAACTCGCCTCGCAATTGAGCCATTGTTTCGCATGCTGTGTGGCATGTGGCACCGTCTTGTTGAAACCACATATCATGCAAGTCAAGAACTTCCATTTCGGGCAAAAAAAAGTTTGTTATCATCGCTCGGTAGCGTTCACCATTGACAGTAACGCTGCGATTCGCATCATCTTTGAAGAAATATGGCCCAATAATGCCGCCGGCCCATAAACCGCACCAAACAGTGGCTTTTTCGGGATGCATTGGTAGCTGTTGCAATGCTTCTGGCTGATCTTCACTCCAAATGCGGCAATTTTGCTTATTTACGTACCCATTCAACCAAAAATGAGCCTCATCGCTGAACACAATTTTTCGATAAAAAAGCGGATCCTCGGCCAGCTTTCCAAGAGCCCATTCACCAAAAATTCGGCGTTGTGGTAGGTCGGCTGGCTTTAGTTCTTGCACCAGCTGTATCTTAAAAGGCTTTACGCCCAAATCCTTCCGCAAAATTTTCCACGTAGTGCTGTAACAAAGGCCTAACTGCTGGGAACGGCGCCGAATCGACATTTCGCGGTCTTCTGTCACACTAGCTGATACGGCCGCAATATTTTCTTCACTACGCACAGTACGTAAACGTGTTGGTGGTTTAATGTCCAACAAAGTAAATTTGGTGCGAAATTTGGTCACAATCTTCCGAATAGACTGCTCAGAAGGTCGAGAATGCCGATCATAAAATGGAAGCAGCGCGCGATGAACATTTCGAACCGAGCACGAATTTTGATAGTAAAATTCAATAATTTGCAAGCGTTGTTCATTTGTAAGACGATCCATGGTTAAATTGCAAACCAAACTGAAGCTGTTTGACAGTGACACAAGGTACTAAACACACGTCAGCTGTCAAAACCAGTGTTGCCAAAACCAAACCAGCTAAAAAATCACCCTTTACATGCAAATTTGTAATGAAAGGAAACTTGTAGTTTGAATTTAATTTTGCTTTCCGCTGTAAAACAGTAGCGCTCTGTATTTTTGGAAAATTCCATGCGTTCAGTGTCGATGATAATCCAGTCTGAAGGCCCATTTAGCTAAGGCCCGTATTGGACTAGAGCCGATCTCTGACTATTCTCATGAGAGGGTTTCGCAAAATAATCGTAATCAGCCAAATCAATTATGTATTTCGTGATAGGATCGAAAACATTGTACACCAACACCAGCGGAAAGGAACCAAAGTTATCTATCGGCGGTAATGAGAGCCATGACAGCTTTGGAGATAACGAGGGCGCAAATTGTTTTGCGAGCCCACTTCTAACCTAACCTATCTTGTCTCAATCGTTGGGCTTTTCAAACTCTGGTACAACATTGTTTTCCAATCGGATGTCAAGTAAAGAAGCCTCTGAATCTGCGGTAAGGGCAATACCCGCAAAAGGTATCACCTTCATTACCGACAGCCATAGGCAGCTATAAAAGCCTTGACTGCTGCAGACATACAATTTAAGCTTGTTAAGTGCTGTTGGGTTGCAAATAACTCAGAGCTCTTGCAGTATAGCACAGGATATAGCTTTGTCCCTGGTCATCAAGGCCTTATAGGTAGACGAACTGTCTGTTTATAAAGGTTTACGGAAACTTGAACCAGTGTTTCAAATCTTGTGTCTTTTTGAATAGACCCCGAATTCGACGAGCTATACCTCAACCTAAGATAAAAATCACATCACAGCTTTTTCCCCCACATTCTCGATGACATATCAAAAGCAATTGTCTCCGAAATCTTTAGGTTGCGATGCATGCCGTGATAACTTCTTACAAAAAAAAAGTCGGCGCAACAGGTCCGTAGGGACCCCCTATAGGCTAACTTCTCACAACCATTTGTTTTGTTTTGTGTGAGTTTTTCTTTTTTTGGCTCGAATGGAAGGGATCTACGATTCTATGCCGATCCGAAACGGCCAATTGAGAAGCTCTTTCATGACAGTAATACTCTCAAATATTTTTCAGACGATCGCGAGAGGTGGCGCAGTGGAAAAAGCTTTATAATTGAATTTTTTCGGGAATCGAACCTGGGGCCCCTCGTTTAGTACTCCAATACACTAACCACTACGCCTGCCTGTATCACAATTCTATGGTTCCAATAGAGAGGTACGTACAAAGAGCTTTATGGGTCACCTTTCTACTCAACTGGTTGCGTATAAGTTATCGCTGCCAGGCGACCTGAAACCTCGCATTCTCATATAATCACGACCTTTTGATGGTCGGTCTTGAAATTTAGAAGCTTTATTTTTTGGAAGTAGAGCCATACCATTAGGCTTAAGCTATGAGACTGTGAGACTCCAATCCACAACTTGAAATTGACGAAGGCTGAAATCAAATACATATTTGTGTCATGTCAACGGAAGAGGAAGCAACGTAATGAGGTAACAAAGCCGAGCCGACGTGAAAATTGACATGTGGCCAACCAATGCTGACAGTGCGAGTTTGTGCCACGATTTCGCAACAGAACGCTGTACCTTTTCAGCACTAGGACCCATAACCCATATCCATGTCCTTGTCCATCCCAAACCTGAATAGAAACACAGAAGAGCTTATGTTGGCTTATGTTAGGTTCTTCGAAACGGTCCTTTGAATATAGTACAATTCATCGGCAGTCCGGAACGTCTTTGATATCAATTTATTTGGCACAATGCCATTGTACAACTGCCATCTTCCATAACAAGCATAATTAGGTCACCGCAAATCCGACTGATTACTCACAGTCCTTCTCCTTCCTTGATCCAAGCTGTACATTGTTACTGCGGATCACCTGAGCACAATATGCGTCATGAATATGATTTCAAAGGCTGTGTCTGTGGAAGTGTTTCTTTCAATTCGCACTCGAGAAAGTCCCTGAATCACAATTATTTATCCTCTCCACGCAGCAGGGTGAATGAAATATTTCGTTCATGTCAAAAACATGACTGTCACAAAACTATTGCGTTTTTGTTTCACAACCCCTTCCCCCCACATGTGTAGTTGCTGATGGGTCTTGTGTCATTGTTTGATCCTTTATTCGGAGCACAGCACAAAAGACTCCTTCGGATTCCCATAGCACTACATACAAATCAGATATCGCATACAGAGTACAAACTCACATTGTGATGCGACCTGATATGTGGGGGGAAGTACATATGCTGAAGGTCATGGAGTAGGATTATTTGTTTGCTCAAAGACTCGAAGGATTTGTATAGTTGTGCTACAGCTCTAGCTCCCTATATGTGTATGTAAAGAGGGACCATTATTCAAGCTCGTGTGCTCGCATTTATAGTTTTAATTTGAATGTTATTGAGAGATGAGCAAATATTTGCGCTGCTTGTCGGTCTGACAGATGGCACAGAAGGACAACATTGTTAATCCTCGAACAAACTGTGGGAGCTCTGTATGCAGGGCCGTTTTGTCAGAAAGTCTCAATTTAAGAGATTCCAAATTGTTTGCTTCTTTATTGAGGTATGCAAATGTTGTTAGAGGTCCTCCGTAGACATCCAAATCGAGTCTTATAAATTTCATCAACAAGATTACGGCACTAACAGGTTCTGTTCTTGGTCATTACATTTCAGCCCGGCAGAAGGGCGACGGCGAAGTGCATTTCGGTTTAGATGGGTTCTCAAAACGTGGCAATCCATACTCTCAGAAATTAATCAGAGATATTGGCCACCTTAGTATCTTCAGTCTTGGACCTTTGCTGTTCTAAATTCCGAGTTAAAATTGCCAAAGGTCCAGCTTAATGCACAACCATCACTACTGATCCAGCTTAACCCATTTCCCTTCCTGCAACGAGGCTGATTTAATAAATTGTCACAAATACCGCCCCCCCACCTGTGTAGTTGTACGAAACAATTTTGTGCTGGACTCGTTTTAATTTTCCAGTTCCCTGAAGCCCATAACGACATCAGCATTTCTATACGGAAAATAGAATCTAAAACTTATTTCACTCTACCTCCCAAATGATTCTCTTTAACGAGACGGTCGCCATTAAATGTAAACTACGGTGATTCCTAAATTGTCTCCCATCATCTTGTGCACAATAAACACAGCGTTTAAGAATGCTACCCATTCTATATAGAAACTATGAGTGTACTCCTGCTCGGCTGCAGCTCTGACAGAATAAACTTGAAAATCTTCAAGGTGTGGCAGAATGAAACCATCAAATCGTGGTTGGGTATCTTTTCTCTCTATCTTTGTGCAGGGGAATAAAAATAACTTTCTCCAGAGATTCCTGAAATGACTTTGTGTGTGTTGCTCGGAAAAAAAAAAAACAAAATAAAATAAAAGGAGGACAGAAAAGTTCAGTACAGTTCCTTGAGAACGAAGTAACACCAGTCGTAGTGACATCCTGTATGTTCGGTTCATGAAGTGCTGGCATTTGAATTCGTTGGGTAAATTAAAGAGGTTGGCTCTGATAAAAGAATTTATTTCACTACTTTATGTGGACAATTACTACCTCTGAACATACGAGCAGAAAGGAGGTCGGACAAATGGTATGTGCAAAATACGCACGTACCGTTCCTTAATTAGCTGTGCAAATAAATTTTTTGCCTCGAAGTGGGGCAATTTTCTTCCAATTAGCATAGTTGCTCAAGAACTGCAGTGCGTTTTAATAAGTGAGTAAGTTTTATTTTCTAGCGAAAATCATGAACAGAATAAAAGGAACTCCTTGATGATCCATGGCGTTTCTTTTAAAATCGACAACAATGCGAGTAGAAATTGCTAGCAACTTTAAAAAAAAAAAAACACAAGCTACCCAACCAGCAAAGGCAAAAAAATCGGGTCGAAGTCGTGCATTCAAATGAAGTTAAATCAGTGAAAAGGTCTTACAAATTGATATATCCTGTATATTGAAAGATGATGGTACGGAATGGCGTCTTATTGCAAATTACATAGGTATGAATCCCTAAATAGGATAAAAGGAAGTTCTCAAAATTCGCGGCACTGCTGCTGATACAGGGAGATGAATTTTAGCACAAGTCTCCAGAACCAATACAAAATTTCGATGCGATTTTTACTCTTATGATCCGCATTTCCGTAGGAAGGTTTACAAATTACAATGGGGCATTAGAGTTCTAAGGAGTTACAAACAAACCCACCCACAGCTCTAACTCCACAAAGTCTCATTGAGATTAAAAACTGCCCAACCCATCCCTGATTGACAGAGCTGTTAGTCACCTTCTGGGCGCAGTTCTCAACTCGAGCAACATAATTCATGAAATCAGCGCAGGCAACTCTGTACAGTGCAGAGTGTGTCCCTAGAAGGCAGAAGAAGGACTTTAAAACAACAATTGTTTCAATTAGGGGTCAGATTCTGTAAGGCGAAAGCGTTTAAACGTTTTCGTGCATACGAATGATTTGCTTTAAGTTGCCGAAGTAAATCTTTCGTGCACCTCAAAATGCTTGAACGTTCTCCTAACAGAATGCAGACCCAGCAGTGATGGGACTTGAGAAAAGCGAAGCGGTGGTAGATAGCCTTAAAAAGTGGTAGAAAAGTGTTAGAAAACAAAATTTGCCATGGTAAATAACTCATTTATCTATGACAATTAAATAGTAATAATAAAAACAAAAAATAAATTAAACATAAATCAGTCATTTTTTTATTATTAATTTAAATAATCTTTAAAAATGACACAAACAATATTATTACTTCGTATGGCAACCGTCCGTGAATTTATACTTTGAACCATATTTTACCAATAACTCCGGGTGTTTAAAATCTTCCCCGTTCCCCAGAAGTTCCTTGACAGCTAAGATCACTTTAAATTAAATTGTCCTCTTTATTTGTTGTAGGAACCAAGAATGTACGCTTTTTCAATTTCTATAGCTCTTGATATTATTTAAAAATTAATAGCTTGAGAGGTAAACGCATCAATATAAAAATTAACTACAGAAAAAACGCCGTAGATTCAATTCATCATTAAACACAAAAAGTCAAGACATATCAAAACAACCTCGCACAAATACAGTGAAATAATGAAATATTAGCGCAGTAAATGGGGAACTGGACTGGAAGTTTTTGCTGATGCAATTCTCAGAGAAAAATAGAAAAATACTGATGAGTGTGTATGGGTAAAAGTAAGGCGAGTAAGTATAGGTACAATTTTCAATTCAAATGATGGAAAACAAATATTATTATCGAATAGCGATGAGTAAAAGGTAGTAGATTTCGAATCCAGGTTGGTAAAATTTCCGAAAGTGTAAAAAGTGGTAGAAATACCACTTAATTGGTAGAAGTCCCATCACTGCCACCCAGGCTTCACATCACATAGAACTTACAAGTCCAATAGTCAGGAATTATGATAAATCGAGCCGACAGAAGTGGACAAAAAGCTAGGCACGTCTTCTTTTCGAAGAGGAGACCACAATCAAATTTGTGGGCAAAATCAATGGTATTTATAAGTGGGCAGGTAACATCGAATTTCTTTTATGTATGCTATATATTTTTGATCACAACAAACAGATAGCCTTAAACAACCATCGACAAAAGAAGTTTCTGCCATAGACAAAAAAATAACACTCAAAGACTCTAAGCTTGCAGTAATATGTGGATATTTCCTGGAAGATGGTGCAAAGCGAAAAGTCCAAAAATCATTGTGGCTTTCAAACTGGCAAGACACCGCGGTGTAATATAGATCATGAACTTCGAAGGATAAAAGTACAAGTATGTGACCTCAAAGCCGGAGGGGAGATTTGACTGAAAACCCACAACAGATGGAAGGCATTAATAACGAGTTGGGGTCAAAATTCTGGATGGGTCAAAATGCTTTTTACAAAATTCTGGGGTCAGATTCTGTAAGGCGAAGCGATCAATCGTTTTCGTGTACACGAATGATTTGCCCTATGTAACACAAGCAAATTTCTTCGTGCACACGAAAACGTTTGAACGTTTCGCCTCACAGAATTCCGACCCTGCTTTCAAAATTCTGCTTTACAAAATTCTGCAAACAATAAAAAAAGGTTTGTAAAATGTTAAAAAACGCGCGCTTTTGATGGAGAGAAAATTTGTTTTCCGATTTTAACTCCTCTTTTCTTAATTTTTATTTGTAGCCTTTTATTTCCTCCTGGGAGGAAAATAGAAAATGTCGTTTTTTTAAAATACGATTTTATTTTATTTTTATTAAAGAACTACGAAGGTAAATAAAAGAAACGACACCGCTATTGATATTTTTTAGGAAGACTGAAGAAAAGTCTTTGTCTGCCATCAATCGCAGCGTAAACAGTAATTCCAACGAACCTCCTAGGAAAATGGTCTTAGAGTATTCGAAGATCCTACCGAATCGATTTTCGCAGGAAGTTTGATTAAACATAATTTCGGTTGTCCTTTTATACTGCCGAAATTAAGTATAAAAAGAAAACAAATGAAATTTTAATAAATGAAAGTTGTAATATCTGACTGCGTCAAATCTTTTTTTAATTAAATTTCGCATTATTTTTTTTAATAGATATTGTTTTTTTTTTGTTAATTTTAGTTTTCAATAATTAATCTATTTTTTCTTGTTTCTTTTTCATTTTGATTTTATTTTTATTTAAAAAGATAATAATTTTTAATGTTTTATAAATTTACAATTTTTTTTATATAAGTATGCTTTTTTATCGTCGTTTACATTTGTTAGTTGGAAAAAAACAGAATAAGCAGAATTTTATTGCTTTAAATTTGAAAATCAGAATTTTTTAAGGCCGAATTAAAAAAAGCTGAATTTCGTTATGCAGAATTTTTGTGTGAGAAGACAGAATTTTGCAAAGCAGAATTAAGACCGGATCCCATTAATAACCTTAGAATATTACGAAAAATCGAGCAGGAAACAGATCATGACAGTCTCAGTTCAGGTGTGCCTGTGACGGAGCATACGTTTCTAAAATCTTGTTTTTCTTCAGTTTGTTGTGAACCTGGGTGTCCTCTAACAAGACCTCGTATTTAGAAAGGCGCACTCAAAACTGGTTGAGGTCTCCTTCCACTTGTGCGCGCCACTTGTAAGGTGAGGTCTTCCTCTACTGCGTTGTCCCTCCGGGCTAAAGTCGAAGACTCAACGGGTCGGATCAATTGTGTGCATCCGGTCTATATACTCGCACCCTAATCATCTTAGCTGACCGATAGACATTTTTTTTTTTTCTATGTCACCCTACAGCTAGAAAATCGGACAATGAAAATAAATCTCTAAAATGATATAATGTTATGGATATAAAGAAACCAGCAACAGTTTCTGACATCTCTCGACGTAATCTTTGAAACTCAACATAAGGATAGCTCTAAGCTGTCGAGCAAACATAACCACAAGAAGAAGGTACAAAGCGTCTCAATGGATCCAAAATTACCGAAGTGTGGTTAATTTATGTCTACCCTTCTTCATCAACAAACCTATCCTGCCTTAAAAGGATTATTTTCAGGCAATTGCCACCTAACTCCACCCACTTTCTGAACCGACCGCTTAACTAATAGCATATTTCTATAAAGACTTTAATTATACCTCTCTATTACATCATGGACACACGTGCAATTATTAATGGATCCCGCTTCGAGTTGGTGTATTTATAATGACACTGATTAAATATAAGCGTGCATTACATTTTCCGTGTAATGGACGTATCGGTTTAGTCACACCATTTATAAAATATCAGAGGGAAAGTAAAACAAATACTGTTTGACATCAGTAAGTAACATTTGCAGTGGTAAATAGAAAAATAAGGTGTTAAATGCATCGAAGACCGAACTGAAAATCACTGAGAACTTATTACAAAAATGGTAGTCCCTGTACTTTCAATCCAATAGTAAATAAAAAAATAAATAGTTGTCGCAGCTGGTCCGTATAGCTTCTGCCAAACCAACCAATTGTTTTATTTTTGGGACAAACGGAAGGGACCTACAATTTTATACCGAGTCCGAACGGCGGAATTGAGAAGCTCTTTTATGTCAGTTATACCATAAACTCAGTATTGAATTAAATACTTAATAACAATAATAAACTAAGTATTAAATTTAGTACAAAGTTTATATAACCGAGTTATTTTCTCGGATTTTGTGATCTGATCAATGAAAAGTTTAATTTTTTAATTTTTTAATTCAATTGTGGCAACAGTTGCATTAGAAACTCTTCATATTGCCACCAGCCATATTGCAAATATTCTGCTCAACGTGACGTCACACAAGGCACATGTCATTTCACTTGCAATGTCGGGGGGTGTTACCATATTCGAATCAAATTTGCATAATTTTTCTTCTCAAATATATTTTTGTGAAACAAATTTAGTATTTTATATGCAACACATGAACAGTATTTTGCTGCTAGCACTTGAGTTACATTCCGAGTTATATTGTTTTTTTCTCGTTCTATTAAGGTGTGTCCAGACCAGCGAAACATTTCAGAAATATTTATGAAATCGGACAGATTTTATAAACATTTATAAAAGATTTCTGAAACTTATTTATTAACCCTCGTATTAATAAACACTGCGTAAAAGTTATCAACTCGTTACTCAGCAGTTACGTCAAATTTGTGTATGCTATCTGACGTCTACTAGCTAACTTACATTTACATATTTGTTTTTAATACGGGGGTAAATGTTTGTGAAATGTTTCAATTTTATCCTGTTTTGGGCTAGAAAAAAATAATGTGGTTGGATTATTAGCAGCAAGTAAAGTTCTGATTTTTGTAATTTTAGTCTCGGGAACCACGCGACACACGATTTGATTCAAATAATCGTATTAAATGAATCACTTTCTCATTAGATATTCCAAGCTGTTCTGGACATTTGTATTTTATTTAAAAAAAAATAATAATCGAAAAACAGCGCTCACTTTCTGCAGTCATACTTGTTAAACAAAAATTATTTCCCATCACGATTGGGTAACTGTGAAGCATTTTTTCATAAAGGTTTTTTTGGTGTCTAGATCAAAACCAGCAAAACATTTCATAAACATTTCATAAAAATTGTTTTATTTAGTAAATGCTTTCAAAATATTTGTGGAACATGTAGGTATTTAATTGTTTAATTGTTTATCAAATGTTTGGCTTGTCTGGACATACCTCATTTTCATTTTGTAGGTACATTTGTGCCTTTACTGACCTTTTCAAACAAATAGTGCATTGGGTACAATTTGTTCAAATGAGGAACAATTCAACATTTGTATTTTATAATTATTTTGTTTGCAGTTCATTACAAATTTTATTAACGTGATGCTTGCATTAAGAACCTTTAAATCATAGACAAACCATACTGAGACACTCAACTCACAATCCTCTTGGCGCTGGTCCCCTCAATTTTTTTTTAAATTCGCCATTTTGTTTGCAAAAACATGCAAAAAATGCAAAAATAAATGCTGCCAACCGCGGCAACCGTGGGGAAATGTGAAAGAGTTCGGTTAATAAAACTACTTGAAGCAGATTTTCTGAGTATGTACTAGAAACATATTATGACAAACATGGTTGTGTATTTTCCGCTTTTGGATATCATCAACTTCGATTTCGTGTGTAAATTTTTCTTAAATACTGAAGAAAATTTGTTCATGTTTTTATTTTTCCTTAATTATGTACACAATCCTACATTATTCATTTTTCATAAATATTTTTAGCTTATGTACACTTATTCCTAAAAAAAATATTGTATCTACACGTAACGAAATTTCAAATTTTAACCCTAGTATGCTGCTCGCGCTTAAATTAAGCCCCCATACAAAAATGTCTCCAAAGACAAAATTAAGCAAGGCAGTTAAGCCAAGCAGTACGCAGTTCAAGCTAAATTTGTTAGCCACTGTAGGCGTATTAATGCAAAATACATTTTTCCACAGCTAAACTTTGACAGATCAGGGTAAATATCGGTATTTCAAACGAAGGCAAAATAACAGTATGGAGAATGGCAAGTTCAACACAAAAAAAAAATCATTTTTGTTGTTAATTTAATTTCTTTAAATTGGCAATGCCGTAGAATGGAAACAATTTGGCAGCACTATTTTCAACACTGTTTTTTTTACTTTGATTTAAAAAAAAAATATCAAATAAAGTACCATACAAATTTTTAAAATATCCACACTGGTGGGAACCAGTAGTAGGGGACAGAGAAGAACTCCCTATTCGTGGAAGTTTTGACCATAAATTGAAATGCTTATGATTTTGTGAATTTTTTTTTTTTAATTTTATGACAACTTGTCATGTTTATTTTCCTTATATATTCCAATTTAATTCCGGAATATAGCTTTTGGGTCGTATGCTATGGTGACCATTCGTCATATTTTTCTCCATTATCTCTTCTCTAATATTTTTACTAAAGAAAAAGATCGTCCCCTTTTTATTACACTAACCTCCAAATGTCCTCTTTTCCTACTAATGACCATGTTGATCTTTCTACGAAGAGAAATATGCAAGTGAGTCCTTTTGGAATTCTTACAAAGCTGGAGTTTGTAATCTTAAGGTATTTACTTTCGAAGACCAAAGGCCTTACAATAATCATTTTGAATCAAATAAGAAATATTTATTTTTCATCGGTGGTTGGATTCTTCTAGCCCGAAGACTTGAAGTCAATTCCTTTTATCGAACCTACAAATTTTGATAATATCAATGTGCTTTAACCATTTTCGCCAATATTTTTAAATGAAAAAGTGTCCTCTTTTATGTGATTGAAAAAATGGTCCCCGTAGCCATGGCTCACTGCGTTTAAAAAATAGTTCAATGCGCACCAGTAGGAGTTGCCCTCTATTGGAAGATGTGGCGAACTTCAGCCAAAAAGCTGACTAACCCAGCAAAATTTAAAAACTGTTGCAAAAATGTCAAAAAATAATCTATACTTAAACTTTTGATAGGATAGGAAGAAAGAAAAATTCACTGCTGTGGCAATAAACATTTTATTTTAATACCGGTATTTATATAAATATTTTCCCTATTCACGTATCAAAGGCTTTCTCACATTCAGACACTTGACGATAAAATTCAATATGCGCCGTAGAATAATGACAAAGATGTTAAATGTTTATGGCACAAATACCAAAGAAGACAGAGACAGATAGAGTACCTAATACTCGAACGTAGGTGGGTACTCGAAATTCCATCAGTCCATGGATTGTTGAATAGAATTAATATGATTACAAAGAAGACGCCAAATTAAAAATGCTTGAAAAGAATTTCACAATTTCCCCTAGAAGGTGAATATCTATGTAGATAAGGAAATTTTATTACGGATTTCCATTCAGGCTTTACAATATATAGTATAACATATAGCACCAGGGACATGGTAGCCTAGCAACTCGAGACTTATCCCGGCTGAAAATGAAAAGCAAACACCAAAGACGATACAACAAAGAATCATCAAGTTGGCCCGGCTCAATTTATGTTCATGGTTCGTGGATCTCAACAGCATTTTCTTTTTTTTGTGTTTCCTCTCTTTTTATGCGCTTGTATTTTATATTTTTCGGTTGATGGCACCAGCTGTATACACACCAAGTATCAACTTATTTATATAACTTTTATGCGGGTGGGGGGAGAGTGTTGAGTGTGGGATAAGCTCTACGCATCATGTGTGGTGTTTGATGTATATGCCATATGTGTGACATAGAACCTTTTCATATGATATTCAGTGACCCGAGTTTTGCAGATGGATATAGGTATGATTTTAGATGGAAAGGCTTCCTTTGTCGGAGTTATTTCTAATTTTTAACGCACTTGCGAGTATTGCTGTTTCCTAGTTTCGTGTTTGCTTTTTTCCTTATTGTAGGGACAAACTTAGGCATGTGTAGGCGTGAGGATATTTATTGGAAAAGGTTTCATCCAAGTTATTTTAATTAGTCCTTAGATGTCACCATCTTTGATGTAGTGCTTTGCAAGAAAAATGATTTATATCTCTGCCTCCTATCGTCGTCAAAGTTCCTGCACTATTTAATTAACATCCTCAGCGAGCTTGATTACTACAGAAAGCCCAATCTGCCGTACAGCTCACATCGCAATAGAGGCAGTGGTTTTTGGTTTGTATAAAGGAGAGTCAACTAATTGAAGCAAAGTCCACATAGTCCTTAACCGATCCTTCATAACGAATGGCACAGAGACGAGCAGAAAGACAACAAAAATAGCAATCCGATTCAATCAGAAGAGTCCTTTTCTACTCAGCTGAAAACCGAGTTTTGAGAATAGAAAGGGGAAATTTAAAAAGTTCTCAACTCCTCGACTTGGGTAGGTACAAAGGATATTTTTTTTCTTGTCATTGCGCCGCAAAAAAGCTACTGTAACTGCGAATAAAACACGAGACAAATCGCAAAGTCGCAGACAAATAAAGAAAATGCACGTTGACTCTGGGGTCAAGCTTCTCAGCTCGATGCAAATGGATTCAAAAAATGAGAAGAGGACGCAGAAGTGCACGGAATAACCGGAACATTTCTTTACCAAGCTTTAAATGTAATTTAAAATGAAGAGGGACGAAGTGTCTGTTTGGGTACAGCTTTAGTTTTTCGCCTTAAATGTCATAAGTTGGATTTTGTTCAGCTCTACTTGCGAAACGTTGTAGCTGTGAGTGTCTTGAGTAGAGGTAAATTTTTTGAAAATTCTTTATTCTGTTATGGAAATTCTTTTATGGAATTCACTCGGCATATTTTATTAGTCGTAAATGGGAGCTAAGCCTCAAATAGTCAGATATGGACACGAGCCTCAATGGAAATTAAGCTCAAGAAAGCAAAGCGGTTTGAAAATGGGTTGAAGTTCTTTATATCAGAGTTTCTTTAGGAGAGAATGAAACTACTAACACGAGTTGTACTACCCGCCAGGAGATTATTGGAGTAGACGCCAGAGTCTCACAGAGCAGCGATCTTAGGCTTTAAAAGAGAAAACGTAGTTACTGAAACTTATTTCTTGAGGAGTTCCTAGATGAATTTGATGCTGCCCTTAAAAATGTCGTATTGATGGTCGACTTCAGTGCTCAAGAAGCCTTAAAATAAAAGCAAAAGAAGAGAAGAATTCCGTTGAGCTTCTCAGAACGCGTACAAGGAGCAGCAAAAACCTACTACAAAGTGTCTGCAAAGGCAGCTACAGCCACTGATCTTGAAAGGAGTTCTGAATTTATACAGCGGACTGATCCAAATATAAGTCTCACCCGAAAAGCCTTTTCCAAGGTGGTGAAAATTGTGGTAGAGTTCTGGTCTAGTTAAGATTGGGGACGAGTAGTGCGGCTTTGCCCGCGCACACGAATATAACCTCAGAATAGAACTTGAGACGGCTCGGAAGTGTGCTGCATTTGCCCACATTTTATATACTTAAAAAAGGTATACTCAGGTCCTCGAGGTAAACCCTGGTCCGTATTCTACAAGTTTCTTACCCTGACGATGCTTCTCTTAAATTCCATCAGCTAATACAAACTGTTCAAGCTTTGTTGGGGTAAACGTGCTTAAATCAATTCTGCCCTTAACTGTGGGCTTTGGACCTCTTTAGGAGTGGGATTTTTCCATAACTTGTTATGGCTAACCGCAGCCTTGGCGAAAAATATTTTCATTTGAGAGTTCGTATGATAAGTTTGCACTGCGCTGACCGCTTGGTCATGCCATCGACCGGGTAGATTGAGTCGATGGGTTTCAAACCGTCTGTATTGAAGGTAGATGTGAATAAATCAACTAAAAGTCGAGGAAGCCTGTTCAATGCCTGCCCACTGCATGAAAGTGGAGTGCAGTTGAAAAAGGTGGTGAAGTTTAGAGGTCTTTTTCGCAAAAGAAGAAGGACGCAATGTGGAGTTTTTCTGTGGGATAAGTCAAACTGGGTCGACTTTCGAAAAGCTGGAAAATTGTATTATGCCGACGAGGAATTTGTCAGAATTTAGTTATCCATATCGGTCTTTGTTTTGTGGCAACTATTTGGTTACAGACTGAAGGAATAACCTCTAATGGTGATGGGGTAGATCGCAAAGGTCCCATAAGGAACACAACACAACCCAATGGAATTGATATCAATCTGCTACTTCCCCGAAAGCAGTGATCAATGCTTTGGAAGTTCGATTGAATTAACCTCGGGCCAAAGCTGTGCGATAAAATCCATGACATCAGGCAGGCTTCTCACAGAAAGGTCCACGATGAAGTGCCCGACATCCCTCCTCTGTTCCTATGGGGACTGCCGCTGTTGATCTAGAATTGACTTCAGAAGATGGAGTGCAATGGTGGGCCCATTTAAGCTGCCACTTCCTTTGTAACGAATAAGAAAATTCGTGAATGAGACCCCTCAGCTTAAATTTCAGTTCTCTTTACTCTGTGGGTATCTTTCACGGTCCTTTATGTGCTCAGCACATAGATACTATAAAAGAAAAAAAAATCAGTCGACCACAACAGTCTGGATAAATTTGTTTCAAAAATAACGCTTGCCTCGTGTCCTCGTCCTCGACAAACAATTTGTTCAGTAAATTCCCACAAATTCAATTCCCCTGCTCGCACTCACTCCTTCTTTCGTACTTAATTTTTTTGTTAACGATCCCCAAACATACAAATTCACACCACTCATTCAAAGGAGCTCGTCATGGCTTAATTTTTTTTCACGGCGTACCTACTTCCTTCTCGACTACACAATAGGAAGACCACAATAATTAATAGCGCTTACAGCCATTCGCCAGCACGTAAAAGCAATTAAAGTCGTCGGTATATATGTAAAATAAAAACCCACACGCGTACAAGGCACGAAATTGAATTAACCTTTTCTTCCGCGTCGACCGACGACGGCGACGAGTATCCCCAATGGAATATATTGCAATGGAGTCGCACACATGCTTCGCTCAGGTTATTAAAAAATTATTTTTCTTGACGTATAGCGTAGTTGCACACAAGCGAGAGCAAGAAAAATTACCTCATACCAAATTGGTTCCTTCTCGTGTTCCTCGGGGAATAATAAGTTACGTTCCAACACACGATAAAATGTGCATCCCCTTTGGGAATCCCGATTTAACAATGTATAACTGGCTGAACACAATGTACCACCGCGGCGCACGATATTCTGCCATCGTCTCAGTTAGTAAGCCGAACGCCGCCCGCCGCCCGCCACCATCTCCAAAAGCTCGGTATCCTTTGCCAGTGTCAATAAATTCACCAGTGGCACGTTTGCACTGTGTAATCACATCGTTTAGGCAAGAATATACTTGAGAAGGACTAAGGGATTTCCTTCCTTTCGCCTTCCTTGTAGTTGGAGTGCACTCGCTTACAGCATACATACACTGCCAGTGAGCTCCTGAGACTGCATATCCTGTTTTATTAAAATCTCATTAAATAGAAAGCAATTAATGTTAAACGTCATCGTCAGGACGACGCGACGCGACGATAGATGCTGGCAAAGTAACGTGCAGCGCCAGCGAATAAAGCAAGAAGAAAGAATTTTCCTAAATTGAGGAAGTTTATTGGCAAGGACGGTGATGGTGGCTGGCTTTCGGATGGTCCCGCTCATTTTCAAAATTTAATCAATTTTATGAGTGCAAGCTCCTGTGGAATCGAGAATTAATTTCACTAATTAGACCGGATATGTGTGGAATGGGGAAGCCCATGTGCTCAGTGCTCACACCTCCTTTGGCGGTAACCGCATGTCCCAACATATCTGAAGACAGGAAAGTCTGTACTACGTACACGAGAAGTGACATTTGATTTAATTTGTCTTCTCGTTTCTTTTTCCTGATTAAATTGGTAATAGCTGGGAGCTGTTTTTAATGCTGCACGACGATGTCGTCGTCATCGCCGTCATCATGGAGGGTCTTTGTGCGAGTGGGCATTAAAATTTAATTGCATCTTAATTGAAAGCTGCTTACAGGCGATGCCACCACACACATATAATGTAGCTGCGGTGCCATTGGATGGTGTCAAAGAGAAAATTGAAAAATAATAATTCCGCTGAAGGCGCGTATACCAACTGAAATTAAAACAGTGTCAGCAGCAAATCCTTCAAGGGCTTGTAGTAAATACATGTGATATGGTCTAATGTGATGAAAGTGTTATTACTTTTTGCAGTTGGGTTCCTTCGATGTGGAGTCAAAAAACTGCATTCTGTTTGAACAGATTTTGACAGCGGATTTTAAGGCTTAATTTTGAGTACAACGTCTCAAAAAGAATCACGGACAAATGAAAGTCTCGACTTACATGGAATAAAACGTTTTATAACTTTTCCAACCGCGGTAGATGTTTGTTTATTTCAATGGCAAATGAGGACGTGAAAAAATGTATTCATATGAAAAATTGTTAAGTTTGGTTTCAGATGTTGCTTTGAAACGGTGAAATGATTTTCATTTAACTTTTTCACAGAACCAGAATTGATCACTTGAGACCTGATATCCAGATGTAGAAATCAAAAAATTGTTCAAGTTTATTGCTGTCAACATTTTTTAAATCATTTTTTAATGTCATCAATTTCAAATATACACAGTTTGGTGTCAAGTTGGATGTAGTAGTTACAATCAAGAAATCATCATCATTAATTATAAAACTTCCAAAGTTTCCGTACGCCTTTTTAGTATTTATAACAAAAATCGTGCGTATATGTCGCCATTATGGCTGCTAAAAAAGGGAAAAATTCCCCATGCAAAATTAGTTAAAATAAGTTAGTGTTCCCAGATAAAAAAATCTGAAAATCTTGTTTTTCCGAAATAAAAAATCTTCTTTTAAAGATTTTGCTCAAAATATAAAAGGAGCGAAACATAAAATGCAATTTTTAAGTACTTTACATGAATCGTATAAATATCTATAAGAAAAACCTTGGGTCATAAATTAATGTTAATGCTTTTTGAAATTTTGGAACATATTTGAATTAAATTGACTTAGAATTTCATTGCTTATACCAAGATCATAGAACTTGGGCTCATTAAAGCACAGCAAATCCCTTGTAAAGATTAAAATTTCAACAACTGTTTCACCTACTCAAACGATTACGAATTTTTGTTTTATTTAAATTTACACCAAAACACATTTTTTCAACATTTGCAAGAGGAATGTTGAAGAGATAAAATATTCAAAATAGAATCTTTTAAGACTGGATATGAGAAGTTTTCATCCGCTGTTTTTACTCCTAAAACATTTTTTCAAAAACATTTTACTCAGTTGATGGACACGTTAGTGAAACAGAAATTGTGCATGGACTGTGTTCAACTTACATTTTACATAATAAATGGAAAGGCAACGTTTTTCTTCAATAGAAAAGGTTCTTTTAATTTGCTGAGTTTAAAAAGATCTTGATATCAGCAATCTTGAAATTTGATGAATTTAAGGTGAAAAGTCTTGTACATAATTTTGGAGCTCAAAAAATCTTGAAAAAAAAGTAAATCTTGTAATAATTGAAAACATTTTTATGACGTTCCATTGTCGCCTCCATGTTACCATAGTAACTTATTTAAATATAAGTCATCTTAGATTAGAACCTGCTTTAGATGAAGCGCCTTAATAACCCATAAAGAAATGCAATTCACCTGCTCCTAAATGTAAGCAACTCTACAGGAAGTAGTTTCAACTTTCAAGTACAAGACTTCATCAGAAAACAATGAATCCGATTTAATACACTCATTTAGCACAATGGCAACACCATTTCCTTTATTTATTGAAATATTAAATGAAACAATCCCTCGAAATGCGAAGCCCTTTGCTACAGGACAGGCACTCTTTGGAATTTCCCTCCTAGAAAAGTATTTCCAATTACTAACTTAAAAAACTTAAGAGCAGAAATAAGACCCGTCTTTTGGGGCGTCTTAGTTTCACCATCGCGGGAGAATTATTCAAAAACATTCCCCTCCAAATAAAAAATTCAGAGTATGTATCAATAAACCTGCTACGCATACTTTGCACTTTCTTTTCTCTTTGAACTCGCATTTTCCACCTCCGTGCATTCGCCCATCTCTCTCCAGTAAGCTTGCATAAAAATCTTCGCTTCAGCTGTATCTACATTCACTTTTCGTAATTTTCTTGTGACATTTGTCATTTTCAGACTAAAATGCACCAAATCAAATCAGCCCGCAGAATCTAATCAAATCCGTTTCTAAACGGCAATCCATTTGGTCTATACAATTTAGACATTTCCATTAATATAATTCACAATTTTGACAAGTTTGACAGCTCCCTCAATCACATCGATTCGCTTGAAAGCGTTTTCATCTGTCTACGCAGCTGGAAGTAATGTTTAGTTAAGATGCCAACAATTCAGCCAATCAACTCAAAGAGAACTCTCATTCAAACCCTAACTATTGCCAGTTAAAGTATTAATCAAATCATTGTGCATCATGTGGAAACTCCAACAATGTCACTTCGCATATACAAATTCATACACATTCCATGTGAGGGAAATAACTTGTCGACTTCGTGTCAAGAACATACTTAAACTTATTTACTGTCAGAAATTAAGTTGATGGAAAATGTTGTTACTCGTTTAAAATCATCCAAGGATATTCACCAATAATATCGTTCACATTCTATGTATGTGAACCCCTCCTGTTGTGCGGCGCACCTTCTGTTGTGAGTTTGAAATATGATACCGGAAGATGGCACATGGCGAACGAGTTTCGGAAGAAAGTTTTTAACCACAAAGATACCAACTGAACCCAAGGAACTTTTCACTCTCATAAATATATCATGGCTCTCTGTTTTTGGCGTGAATGTGTACACATTTGATGTGCTCTGTGTGTAGTGTGCGATGAGAGGAATCTTTCATTAGATTCTTAGAATGTCACCACTTTGCTTAAGTTTTTCTGACGTGTGTTCTTTGCCATTGTTTGGCTGAGTATATAGGTACAGGGTCCGCCATGTAACTTTTTTTTTTTTCAACTAGTGCTTATTTCGCGAATGGTAACACTAAATCATGTCTGATTTGACAGATAATTAGTTTTATCCTTCCGGTGAACGATTGTGGTTGTGTATACGCTTGAACAACGCTGGGAAATATTGCGACATTACTTTGAAAATCATGGTAATGTTGCAGAATGTGTGCGAAAATTGCGTACCGAATTTGGAAGAAGAGAAGCACCGTCAGCTCCGTATGTTCGTTATCTTGTAAAAAAAGTGAAAGAAACTGGCATCCTCATCGATAAACCAAAGCGTGAAAAGCCAAAAACAGTGCGTACACCCGAGAAAATTTCTGCTGTGGCAGAAAGTGTGCGTGAAGCGCCATCAACATCAATTCACCGTCGTTCTCAACAATTTAACATTTCGGAGACATCATTGAGACGAATTTTGCATAATAATAAAGAGGAGGATATTGGCAACATTTGGTTTCAACAGGACGGCGCTACGTGCCACACAGCCGAAGCTACACTCGATGTTTTGCGCCCTGTTTTTGAAGATCGCATTATCAGCCGCAGAGCTGATGTCGTTTGGCCACCTCGGAACTGCGATTTGACACCGTTGGACTATTATTTGTGGGGTGCCTTAAAAGATAAGTGTTACGCCGATAAGCCAGAGACAATTGACGCTTTAAAGGACAATATTCGTGAAGCCATTGGTGAAATACAGCTGCACACAATCGATAATGTGCTTAAAAATTGGACCGATCGTGTAGGCTACTGCATGGCCAGCCGAGGCAGCCATTTGAATGAAATTATTTTCCATTATTAACCGGAAGGATTGTACTTTCAAATAAAAAATGAAATTTGAGAAAATATTCAGTAGTTTTTTTTTTATAGCATTTTCAAAAAAAAAAAAGTTATTTGGCGGACCCTTTATTTGCCATTCCTTTGAACTGGAGGTAGTGTAATTGGCAAACTATTTTGGATCCTCTAGCCTGCGAGGTGTTGGTAATTGTGCAGTTAGGAAGATTTTTTAAGCCTTGAAGGAAAATAATTAATTTGATTTGTTGTAGGCTGTTAACGATAGATCATGTCACACTAATCTGAACAAGAGAGTTTCTCTTACTAAAATCTACCAAACCTAGTTGGTCTTCTGAACATACAGCCAATCGAGTTCCTGGAATTGTGGCAGCAAAAGCAAAAGACAGAAGCAGATACCTGTAATCGCAGCAGACTTACTTCACTTAACTGATTATGGCGAACTGAGCCTCAACTTGACTAGAAAATTTAAAGTCTCTACACATAAAAGTCCTGTCCTACAGACAGCGTGACCGTTGTGCGACGAAAGTTGCAATTTGGCACTTTTTTCGAGAGTCTGCCACAATTTTTTGCCATTTGACCCTTTTTTTGTTGGAAAAGGCGCTTCAAAAATTTTTCAAATGCTGTTATTTCCAAATGAAAACGTTTTTAATGAGCGCAGTTGCCTATCACAACACTTTTAGCGAACCAATACTTGTTAAATAAAAATTCGAAATAAGCTACTTTTTTTCACATTGGCCCTTTTTCTTGCGACTTTTCGGAATCCTGCAAAGGTAACACTGCCTGCAGGTAAAGACTCACCGAGCACTTTCATCAAAGGCATACCCAATCTAAAGAGATAACTTAAAAATACAGAAGGTAACGCGAGCAGGAGTTGTCTTCTTTTCGTTAAATACTTTCACAAAATTTAAGGGTTCGTAAAAAAACAAGTCTTTGTGGAGCTATATTTTTTATTAGTTGCGTTTACATTTTAATTTAGCCAGACTCGGCTCAAAATTGGAAAGACAAGTGGTACCCAGCATTGCCGCTGCCCCAAAGGAAGAAGTCGCAAGGTGTTAAATCACAAGATCTCGGTGGCCAATTGTGATCACCTCTTCGAGAGATAACACGGTCCGGAAACTTTTCCCGTAAATATCAATGGTTTCGTTGCTTGTGTGGCACGTAGCGCCAAGTAAAGTAAACATTGTCCAGATCAATACCATCCAACTCCAACCATAAAAAATCATTAATCATCGACCACCAAAAAATGCTTTAGTTTTGCGAACTGTGACTGCAAGATTTTCACCATTTTTGTAGTGAATTTTAATAATTTCAATGCGTTGTTGAAGCATGTATCGTTCCATTTTTAGTAATGGCGTACTTTCTACTTGTCAAATGTCAAAGAATAAAAGCTTCAAAAGTGACAGCTACCGAAATAGCGGATCATTCACAATAACACCTCTTATTGGAAAACCCTTTATTTTACATGGGCGGAATGTGCAGCACAAATTCCCCCAAACAAACAACTTCTGCTCAAACAAAATACGAGACAATCACTCGACTCAGTAAATGACTCCCGTGCATGATAAGCCGCTCTTTTTGAGAGTCACAATCTTGACGAATGACGCAGCAACGCAATTGAACCGCAATTGGTTTAAATATTTCATTGAGCTGTCATGTCCCCCAAAACTACCCCCTGCTTCGCAAAGACAAACATTTGTGTTTTTTTTTGTTCCGCGCCCCAAAAAAAAAAGTTATAGTTTGTCTCGACTCGAACTGAAATACATTTTTCTTCCCTTGTCACTTGCGCTAATATAACAAATTAACAATTTACGAAGGTGTTCCCGTAATCAACTACGAAGTCTCCATTAGCATAGTTTGCCGTAGACAAACTTTAATCCAAACAGCGGTAGCGACTGCGAGTGCTTCACTCTGTTAGGTGTATGTACAGTACATGCGACTGCGGTTATCGCAGGAGCCTGGCGCTGCGATTATAAGCAAATCTGAAATAATAACCTGCGGCAGCGGAGGCCCCTGTTTGTTTTCGTGTGCGGTTATTGTTATATTTGCAATGTTCGCATATACCTCTGGTGGAAGCAGGTACCTACTGCGCGACACTGATCGACGATGACGACTGCACGACAGCACCCAGCCGCCCTATAGTCAAACTTCATTAAACTAAGCCCCCGAAACGTAATTAATTCCATTTCCTCATCTCATTATTGCGCTCGTCATTAGAATCCAGCCCTCGCGTGGCGCGGCTACGTCCTACAACCTACAACCCCTGTTGTAGGTGGGTATAGCATCAACTTGTCAATTATATCCTGTCGCACTAATAGTCACGTCCTGGGCTCGAATCGATGATATGAATCAGTGCGGCACCGCGAAATGCCGGAACGGTATAAAATACTCGCATTTGGGGATGTGCCTGCTGCCTACCTCGTTCCAGACGTGCACGTCGTCGCCGGTATAAATATTATTATTTTTCTGCCTGTCAAACAACTTAAGTAAGATGTCGCTACTATCAGGATCAGGATATACTGGAGGATTGTTGTCTCTATACTGCGGAGCAAACATCTTTTCACGCGTCGTTCTCTATAACGTATCGACAGCAACGCTTGGATGAACGTTCCGGGTGAAGGGCGGGGGCTTTATTTCACAGAGAAAAACTGACAAGAATAAAATCGATAGGATAAATACACACACACACATAGTCCCGGGCGTTTACATAATTCAATGGCATTGGCTGTAAAAAAGGGTTTGATCCTTAATCATTATCGCACATAAATTCGACTGCCGCAAGGTATGGAATCCAGCCTGGCGCAGAGATTTAAACTTTCACATGTATGTGAAGATGCTGGGGGATGGGTGGAAACCAGTTCTCTATCGATTGCGCTGCTGGGATGTTTTAGTTTTGTACTATCCTTCGGTGGCAGTGAAATTTACAGAGCATGGGTCTCTCAGGTTATCGAGGAGAAAATGACTTTAGCTGGTGGTTAAATGAATTTAATTCCAGGGAAATTCATTTAGGGATATAGAGTGGGTGGGTGGTTGGCCGCCTCTTGTGACTGGATACCTACACACACAAACACATGGCTGTGGGAAAGTTCACTAAAACTAAGCCATCGGCAATATGTGACTAAAGATATTGTCGAAAGTAATCCCAAATTACGGTGCAGCGCAAAGATGGGGACTGTTGAGCTACCACTGGTACAGGAAGAGGTAAAATTATATGTCGAGGCTTGTTAAACTCCTGCAGGCAGTATGTAAAATTAACCGTAAAAAATAAGAGAAATATTTACAGCACTGTACTATGTAACATGAGATCAAGTTGCAGAAGTGCGCACGAAAAATAAAATTTAAATAAATAAATAGTTGGCGGAACAGGTCCTTAGGGGCCCTAGGCCTAGCTTCTTACAACCATTCGTTTTGAGTGACTTTCTCACTTTTGGGAAGAAAGGAAGGGGTCTACGACTAATTAAGAAGCTCTTTTATGACAGTTATCCTCTCGGATGTTTCATGTTTGTCAGACGTCCGCGAGAACTGGCGCAGTGCCAAATCTGAATTGGATGACATGTTTTCCCAAGTCTACATCCCTTTTTTCAAGAAATCAGTCGAATGCGAGTACATATTCAAACCCGTTGTAAATAGATGCAATCAAATCAACTTCTCAGAAAAGACCTTCTGCTGAAATAAAAGAAGTTATTTTATAGATAGCAAGGAGATGCTGCCTGTAATTAACGTGACTGCACTTTCCCTGAGCATAAAGGTCAGCAACTCACCACAGAGGGTTGTAAAGGGTTTTCCAATGAGAGGTGTTATTGTGAATGAGCCGCAATTTCGGTAGCTGTCACTTTTGAAGCTTTTATTCTTTGACATTTGACAAGTAGAAAGTACGCCATTACTAAAAATGGAACGATACATGCTTCAACAACGCATTGAAATTATTAAAATTCACTACAAAAATGGTGAAAATCTTGCAGTCACAGTTCGCAAGACTAAAGCATTTTTTGGTCGTCGATGATTAATGACTTTTTATGGTTGGAGTTGGATGGTATTTATCTGGACAATGTTTACTTTACTTGGCGCTACGTGCCACACAAGCAACGAAACCATTGATATTTACGGGAAAAGTTTCCGGACCGTGGTGTTTCTCTCGAAGAGGTGATCACAATTGGCCACCGAGATCTTGTGATTTAACACCTTGCGACTTCTTCCTTTGGGGCCACGTGAAAGATAAGGTCTACGCCAACAGCCCAGCGTCGATTCAAGACCTCAAAGATAAAATTCGCGAGGCTATCGAAGGACATAGGGCAGCCACTTTGCGATTTGGTTATGGAAAATTTCATGAAAAGGATATGTTCCTGTATGCGTGCTCGTGGTGGCCATTTGGCTGATGTTGTTTTTCATTATTAACGTCATACCTTCAAATAACACCTCTTATTGGAAAGCCCTTTATTTAAAGCCAAACAAAGTTGAAAGGTATTCATTTTGCTAATTGCTATGGGGACCAAAATCGTGCAGTCATTTTCTCCTTGACAGTGACAGCGACGGCGACCTTTTGTTTGATGTGACTGATGCATTTTCGTATCACTTAGAGGCAGGGCCGGACCAACCATATGTGTAAGATGTGCGAATACACAGGGCGCCAAGTTGTGGGGGCGCATTGCTAGGAATGAAAAATTAATTTTATCTTGCGGGAAAAAATACTGCCATTTGTATTTCAACAAAAAGCTTGTTCAAAAAAGCCCAAAATAAGAATATCCATCACACCTGTGCTGAATTATTTCTTGCACATTATCTCACAACACTTGCAATGTTGCAACTTCAAAAGTCCCACTAGACCTATGCTAGTTCACTTCTTACCTACATAATTTCACCACCCTGTTCGTGTAAGTATATTTCTTGTACAGCCACTGACATTTAACAAAAATATCTAGTTCAAAAATCTCAAAACAAAACATACCTCAATAAAAGAAAAACCCATTGAAAGTCCTCCTCCTGGGTGATGTGGAAAAGATGTATGCATGTGTGCCAAGATGAAAAAAGGGCGCTGATAGCTGGATTGTAGTTTGTGGGCGTGGTCCACCCCGGACTGTAAGCGCCACCAAAAGTAAAGTAAGTTTGTAAAGTAAGCCCCTACAAAATCAGTCAGACAGTCAGTCAACATCCGTTCGTCAAATGAACGCTAGATTGGTCCGTGAAAGTGTACAGAAACCGAGGCAGTCAATTCCTCGCAGAAGAAGTCGGCCTTTCGCAAACTTTAATTTGGCGAATTCTAAGTCGGTACTTGGGAATTCACCCGTACAAGATTCACCTGACCCAGGAGTTTAAAGTTAATGGCCAAAAATAAAGCTGACTGGGTTTCGGAGCGTTTGGAGGGGGTCCCCAACATAGGCCGAAAAATTGTATAGAGAGCACCTACAGCTCTCCATGTGAGACGCATCCGGATTTTCCAAATTTAGCCCATAGAAGTAGACTTGCAGCCTTGTTGAAAGTCATTGGAAAAAGCGAGTCACACCAAAAGCTGAAAACATTTGCACTCGAAAGGAATATTTGTCAGAATAATTTTGGGAAGGTAGCATCTCCTTCTTTGAATCTCCATTACGCTTCAAGATCGAGCTGTGCTTATTCAAATCGCTTCCAGTGTTTCTCTCCGCTGCTCAGATATTTTGGACTTTTGTCAAAGTGGTGGATTTTGCTGATGGTAGGCAACTTCCAAACTTTGGTACCCTTGCTTGCCATATAAAATATTTTAAAGGTATTAGTTGTGTAATAAATGCCGCGTCCTGTTTTCGAATACCGCCCATATTTTTCAAATGGCTTTAAACGGGTGATTTATGCCCATTTATCAAATTTAAATGCCGAAGCTGCTTTAAAAGTCAATTTATGGGGTCTCAAATAACTTTTTTGTAGGTGCCACGCCCCGTTTGTCCAAACCCGCCCAGAGAGAGTAAGGATGCTTGAGCCAGTCTGTGATAATTTGTCCCACAAGAGCTTTTCCGTTGTTGCCTATTGTAAGTATTCGATGTTTTTTTTGCATATTTAATCTCAGCACTCATAAATGAACGTCCCCAAAGTGTCAACCATAATTAAGGCAGAAGGTATTCCTAAAATCCGACCCTTTCAACACGTCGCATGTCTACTCATCTTTCATAAAAGTATGTAAATTGATTTTTAAAGACGATACCTCCATGTACGAGGCGAGACTTTAATGGCCCCAACTCTCGTCGAGAAAAACTCAGCTAATTTATACGGAAAACCTTTGAAAACAAAAACTCATCTCGTCCCTGAGGCTCGGGATGGGAACATTTTTCGAAAATACTTTATTGCGGCTTGTATGTGCGGTTGAAAAAGGATTTTCCAACCCCCCTCCCATTGCGTTCTCGATTGCTGTACACTGATGGATTTTATGGATGCTAATAAAACGTATGCTATTTTTATGGCAAAGGCAACTTTTGCCAAAAGGTTTCCCTGTTCGGCAGGTAAAAGGTAAACCTCCTCTGCGAATGAAGTGATTTATTATTAATACCACCTCGAGAAGAGCGACTTAGGCGAGTGTGCGTCTATATGGAGATGAAGGTTGATGCCATCCACACACACGAACACATTCCTCGCAGCACTCACATATTTTGTAATTTATCTACAGATCTCTGACCCATCCGGCGTTAAATGAAGTAAGTGGAATTAATCTCGAAAGTGGCTTTTATGTGATGAAATTTACATTTTTATTTGCGTTCTAAGGAGCTTTTTGGGTAGGTGTCGAAAGAATGCCAAGCATTATTTATGCGTTTAGCTGTTGGCAAAGAGTCGAAGTCAAAAGGATATTCATGTTAATTTCATCGAAGTTTTGCCTATAAATTGGGCGGAAGGTATTTTTATGTACGCAGCTTCGGAACAATCCTACGAATGCAATCAACTTGGAATTTATCAATAAAAGTGCGTTACATGCGTGTTAATGAGATTTAAAATGAGGGACGATATCTGGGAAATTTTTTTCTCGTCTCTGTGCGGAGTTTTACGAGCGGACCTGAGGGCCCTGCGAATGGCTTGTTTATTGCTTCGGGCAGGGGGTTGTATTAAGATCAATTTTAAGCCAGGTGTGCATAAAGTGAAATGGTTTTATAATTTATTGTTAGTATTCTGAGTGGGACTACTTTTACAGGGCTCGCTACTTATTTGACAATAAAAAATAAATAGTAGTTGAAAGTAGTAGGCTATGGCATTTACTTCGGAAAGGTATTTCGATTTATTTGATCTGCAGGGAGATCACACAAGCTTGGTCTTAAAAAAAAATTAAACCTAGGATTATAGTCCAAGTCTTATAGGAGCAGAGGCCTGAAAAGTTCGAACATAGGCTTAAGAAGTTGAATCAATAATCGGAGTTGAGTGTACTTTTTGACAATCTTAAGTCTTTTCACCTAGGATTAGATTAGACTTTGTCTCAAAATTCCAAAAATTAGCCGTCAAAAAGGGACTACAAAAGGTATCGTACGAAAGAATAAATAAACCTACGTCCATCGTTTTTTGGAACGCCCTATATGGACTCATCCCTTAGACTTCTTTAAGACTGCAGCATTTTTCAGGTGGAAGTTAGAACAATCGAAGTAACTCTCTTCTGCCTTAAGGCCGATATCGTGTATGGGTAACACGACTTTTGACAAATAGGTCGCTTAAATATCGTCGGTTTCATAAAAAGCTGTACGGGACCGTCTTTTATCTCTCTTAAAAATGGCAGTAGAGCACGCGTGTAGGTCTATTTAGAGCTCCGGGTCGGCATTCTGTAAGGCGAAACGTCCAAACGTTTTCGTGCGCACGAAGAAACTTGCTTGTGTAACAAAGGGCCATAAGGTGATAAGACTTGTTCTTGACTGCCAGATATAGTACATCTGGTAAAACCAGGGGCTTCGTTTTGCCCGCCTTGTGAAACCGAGCAGTTCTTTTGAAGGCAACTTGCCAGTGTTGTCACTTGAACCGGTCGGCAAAATCTGTCGAGTTTTCTGAGTTAGTAGCCTTCTAATGTCGAATCTTTTTACAGCATTAAAGGCAACGCCCTTATTTTTTTACAAATAGTCTTTCCAGTCAGCTCTGTCCCGAATAACGAAGGGGACTCTAAGTTGGACCTTCATAACCCCTGTACTAATCTATGGGTCTCGTGCTTTAGAGCTTAGAGCTTGTAGAGATTTGGTCCCACTGACCAAATCGGGATTTGGTTCCACCGAACACACGTTGTCGAGTTTTGGAAAGACAATTCAGCCATAAAGCCCTATCGGTCTTGTCAGAAAACTTTGGTGGCTATGGCGAATGAGCTCTTCAATTTTAAGACCACGCCTAGGGTGGCACGCACAAGTAGAACGTTTATCGACCAATTTGGTGTGTGAAACTGTGGCGCGGTTTGGCTAAAATCATCGTGCTGACTAGAATGTTGAGGCCGTGTTATTTTTGAACTAGGTATGATTCCACTATTGGACATCCAAGATAGGAAGGCATGTCCACCGTGATAAATTTGGTTCAGCGCGGTTCGTTTACGAACTCTTCGATTCACTCTGCAGCAAAGTCGATTAGATTGAATTCAATTTTAATGGCAAGCTGTGCGATCCGAATCTGTGGAACCAAAGATGACCTCCTTTCCGACCTCCTTTGTTCTTCAAGTCGCCACAAATCATAAGCATAACTATGTCGTACATCCTCGTTTGTCGTACGTCTTCTCAAGAAGATCCAAAAGTGCTTCATTTATCGTCTTTAAGGCAATATCTCTCATCTCCGCGTAAATTCAAATCGGCGCTAACTCGTATTTTAAAGCTATAGTTTTATTGGTCTTATCTGCATCTACGAATTTTGCCGCTGCGGCGGTCTTTGTTATAATTATCACATGTACTTCATCCCGGCTCACTCTCTAAACGCCTGTCGTACCAAGGAATGGTTTGGAAAAGCTACATCTAAACCAGCTATTAATTTTGTTACATAAGAACGACCCCCATCTGCTCAGAATTGTTGTCATTTGTAATTTCCGCCCTCGTAAAATACCAACTCGGACCTTTCCTAGGCTCGACCAACAACCAATCACACACATATAGGCGCCTCCCCCTATTAAGCTCTTATAGCAGTTCCATCATCTTCAGAAAATCCATTTAAGTCCCACTGAAAGGGATACAATTAACAAAACTGAGAAGAAAAAAAAAAACTCCTAACGTAATCCTTTTCATTAATTTACAAGTTCAAATTATGCCATAGAGCACTCGTTTAGTTTGAAATGGTTTTCCCAGCAATCCTTGCGAAAATAAGACAATTCCTGCATTTGAAGATGCCGAAGTATTCGCAGCGGTAAAACTTGTATAGTTGCTTGTAACTAACTATAAGGAAGGTCAAAGCAGAAGGAAGGGATGGCAAAAGTCTCTCACGATGCACCAGCACACCAGCGCCAGCTAAGGAAAAAGGTTTAATGGAGTTGCCTAAGTGCTTTTAAGTTTTGTCTTCATCCATTAGTGGAGAAGGCTTCGTTTAAGTCGCCTGAATGCATCTGGCGACAACAATTTGTCGCCTACTTCTCTTGTCGACATCGACGCACGGCATAGGAGATACATGTTGTATTTAGAAATTTGCAAGATTTCCTCAAGGGGGACTACTTACATGGCAAACTGGTCTCGGAAGATTTTTGTTTAATTGAATGCAATTTCATTCCATGAGTTACATTAATAATTGATGCTGATGTTCGTTGAAGATGATGCGAAGGATGTTTGTACTGACTGTACTGAAGAGCTCTCTGTGTGGTGTGCACTATGTGCGGGCATCGCTCCTGCGGGGGTAGGTAAGTACTCATGAAAGATTCTGCTCGTAATTTGTTATTTGGATAGCTCCAGGCTGGTCGTGTGTACTTTATTTTTAATGGGATTTCTGGCCTGCATTTAAATTTGTGTCCGGCTGCGAAGTAATGAATGGAAGAATGTAAATTGAACCTGATTGGGTTTGACGAGAAACTTGTCCTAGCTAATTCTTTTTTAAGACCCTTCTTAATTTTATTAGGATTTCAAACTGAAATGATGAAGTTTCCTTTTATGGAATTATTTGAACTAGGTCTAGAGTCCTTTCAGACGTTCAGCAACAGCTTAGAATTCGATCGGAACAGAATATTTACGAAGCCATTGCTTTGGTGCATTTGCGCCTGTACGGGAACTACCTCACACCCAGTGGTGCGTCAACTTGGCCCTTCAAAGTTAAAAAATAGTAAACTAGTTTCAGTCTCCATAATCTTCTATCGTTTTCTGATCTTTTTTCGGAACTCTTCAGTCAAGCATGTTGGTCTTTTGACAAGTATTTTTTGGATAGGTATTTGAGTAGGTGCGTTCATAACGGTTTGGTGTTGAGTTCCTCGAGCAAATCTGAGAACCCTAACAGGAACATAGAGAAAAATAAGTTTGAAGTGCTCGACTTTTTCTGAACCTTAAACAGGCCTCTTCTAAAATGTAAACCGCTCTTCTTCTGAATTTTTCATTTGTTTTAACTTTTACATGCTTGGTTTAAGGAGATGTAGGTACGAGTTGTAGAGTTTTTCGAGAACTTTTTAAACTTTTCTACCTTTGAAAACTCTGCAAAAGCAACATTTTGAAATATTTAAACTTCTACTCATATCGATTTCTTGTAGAGTTCGCCGAACGCCTTTCACAATTCTAATCGGAATTTCCTACCACGTTTTCTAGAACTAATAGAAATGCATGCATTTTTTTTCGTTCTAAATTTTTTGAAATTGAATCGGGATATCATCGAGTTCTTTTCAGAGCTCTTATCGCAATTTTTCGGACAGCCAACAACAAACTATTTCTGGCGATTGTATTTTCTGTTTGCGTCTCTCGAGACAATTCTGTTGACTTGACTATCTACCTCCACAGCTATGAGGGTAGTGTGTATGTCTATTTTCTAAATATGTCCTGATTTTTTAAAAAATTCTAGAAAAATGTCCCGAAACTCCCCAGAACTATACGGATAAGGAACTCACAGAAAAAACTTAAATATATCTCAAAACTAGCCACGCGAATTTAAAAAAAATAATTATAAAATGACAGAGCTTTCAAAAAATATTATAAGAAGCTCTTGCGCACCAGAGCTGTTCGGTTGAGTGGCAATAAATAATGCACTCAATTGCATTCACTGAAAGTGGTGGTGAGGGTGAGTATGAGTCGAGCTCAAGATCGAGAGGGAGGCAAGCAACTCACTTCAGCTAGTATTTACATCACATAAGAGGTGGATGAAGGCAGGGATGCCAGATTGAGGGATTTTTCCCGTTTTTTCGGCATTATTTGACCGTAAAGGGAAAAAGGGAAAACTAACCCAGAAAATAAGTCACCCCAAAAACTTGCACTTTTCAATGCCAACACTTATTTTTACAACGTTCAGAAACCAGACAAATCATAATAAATTCAATAAATGAACATAGATAGCCCTTAGTCTTGACATGCGCTACCAACTTAATTTTTACACTTGGTGGAAGCCTCTCCCCCTGGTTATAATTTTTTTTTCCAGTTTCCAGTCCAGTTTCCAGTCTATTTGCCTAAGTTTAACAGATTTGTCATTTGTGGGTGGAAAAATGTCGAAACTAAAATCGTGTCTCTTGTTTGTGGCTCTAAATATTTTTTTATATTTTTCAAAATTAATTAATTAAATAAATTATTGTCATGCGAAATGGTTAAGTATGTATGCGTATCATGAAAATTGTTTTACTTTTTCCTTTCTGAGAAAAAAAAGGGAATAAAGAAGGGAAAAAGAATAATTTTTCATGAAAAACAAGGGAATCCACATGCCAAAAGTCTGGCAACGCTGGATGAAGGCCATAAAATATGAAATACCTTTGATAGCACCTTGCCGAAGACAAGTTGTTACTTTGGGTTGAATGTATTGACCGTTTCAAACACAAATTGCACTTATGAAGTAGCCGTGGTCCTTTTGCAATAAGATGGAAGACATCCCAACTGCTGGGGCAGATAAAAATAAGTTCAGGGTGATTCTTCTCTGGTGCTCTTTTTATTTTTTATTTGATCAAATTTATTTTTTCTTTGATAAAATTCTCAAAAACCATCGATTATATACATTTTCTCTGTTCTCCTATTTCTACTTCTGAAATCCATGTTTTTGAGAATAAGAAAGTCGCGCAATCTTTTTATTTTTATTTGGCTCTTGTTAGGGTCCCAGGTCACGCTGGGCTGGAGGAAATGAGATGCCCGATGAGATTGCTATGCAAAGCTATGATTTAATTCTCAAAAAACATCGATTAAATACTTTTTCTCAGTTCTTATGTCTAGTCTACTTCTGCTTTTGTGTCCTTTCTGTCGAGAAATTATAAAGAAACACTTGTTTTATTTACTTGTAAAATAACCAAGCTTTGACGGTTAGTTTAATTTGTATTGATTTTTTTTTTTGGTAAAAAAGTTTATCTTATCAACTAATGAAGATTAATAAAATAAAAAATATTTCCAATTGTTTAATTTCTTTTGGGACTTGCGTACCATTTTCAACGATAAAAATTCGGGACTAATGTCCCATTTTAGTGAGATATAAGTGCCGAACTCAATTCGGGAGACATACGTCCCGAAAAATCAATTCGGGACCTATGTCTCGGGGACTTATGTCCCTACGCCGGGTTCTGCATCTTTGAACTGATTGGGTTTTAAATTCGAGAAGTGGCAGACTGGCGAAGGGAACCGAGCACTAGTCAGCTGGGAAAAGAAAATCTAATAAAATAGTAATACCCAAGTGTTCAAAATTACTTTGAATATGGATAACTCTTGTGCGTCTATCAAAGCGCAACGAAACAAATGTCGAAGAGAGACATTGGCTACACACACTCAAAGCTTATCGGTGTACGAGCAACCGATCGGACCTCTCATCGATGACATTCCATCAACGGCAGCGGAAAGCGGAAGGATACAGACGTGTCCTTGGAATCGATCGTCCGCATTCAATCAGCAACAGCTGAAGGACACAGACGTGTCCTGTTTATTCGTTGTTTGTTCAACTGTAGAGAGAAGCAGATGTGTAATAAATGTGCATAGCAAACATTCCTGAAGTCGTTTTATTGTTATTTAAATTACAGTCCACTAGCAACCATTAAAACTAAATTAATCACCAAGAGTGTTACTATCTTCAAATGGTTTCCCTGTTCAGTTAAAAAAATGTGAAGATTCAACTCACATTATACTCTACTGGCTACAATGTCACTCAAGCTTCAATGCGATTTTTGATCGACGCAGAGCGGTATTCGGATTAACAATTGAAGTCTTTTACAAATAAGTCCATTAGTAAACGATTTAAATACATGTTTGTGGGAGGGGTGGGTTTCCGGGGAGGTTTGCATGAGAACACGTTTCTTTAAAAATGTAACATTCTGCATACACGCATTTAGAAAATGGTATCCTGGTTTTAAAGTAAGAAAATATTACACAACAAATTTTGTGACATACTTCGAATTTTGTACATGAAGGTGTGGTATATGAACCTTTTTGTTTAAATAGCTCGCCAAATAATCCTGAACGTGCTGTCAGTGTCAGTATCTTTTATTTTTAAAAGCCCCCTTCCCCAGTTTATATTAACCCCATCTATATTCACAGGATGCTGCCCTTTATACCTATCCGCATTCTTAACTAGGTGTAACCCAGATATGGCAGCAAATAATTGAAACCTGCCAGTATACCACAAGCCGATGATAGCTACTCATGCTTTATACTCACGCAAAGAAGTCACCTAATTTCCTTGCGATATTTGTCTGACCGATGACTTTTAAAGAATTTAATACCATTGGTGCTTAGCTATGCAACTATGGCAGCCATTAGCAAAATTGAAAGCAAGGCAAAAAACTCTACTGCAATTTACCTGCGAGAGCGGAAAAAAATAACTACCCCAGAGTCCTTCGCCGTTTGTTGACTCTTCTGATTATATTACTTTTTATTTATTTATTTTCCTCCATCCCCTTTCGTTGCTATATCCATTTCTTGTCCTTTACCCTAACGAATGTTTGACTTCCTCTGGACTGTGTTTATTTAGCTCATGCTGTAGTAATTTTCGCTTCTCAAAGACTGCATTGTGAGTGCCGTATAGTTGTTGCAACGCAGTGCCAACGGCGTAGACACACCAATTAAGAAAAATGTCCGTTTTGGGTCCGTAGAGGCGCATTTACAACAATCCCCCGGTGGAGTCTTCTTTTGAATCTCCGAGCGGAAATAGTATTTCTAATCCCTGCTGGAAAGGTGGAAAAAAGGAACGAAAAACAGAAACCAACACCCCCTCTCTTTGCACGGTTGACGCTGACAAAGCTGAAAATCCCTCAACTCATTTGAATTTCTATTTCGCTGTTGTTGAAAGTGCAGCAAAAAAAGGAAACAAATTTCCTTCCACACAAACACACTGCGAGAAGGACCTAGCTATGCGTGGAAAAGAAAAATCGTTAGAGTTTTAGATAACAACAGGCCAACACATACAACCGTCCGCCAATTAACTTAATTAAACGCTTCCACGGGCGCTGCCTAACTGAAGTTTGGCATGAAGACTGAAGAGTAATCAGGATAACACAAAAATAAAAAAAGTTCATTCCCAAACAAAGTGATATTTAAATGATAAATTATACAGAGGGATAGGGAACGGAAGTAACGAAAAAAAAAACCAGGACGACATTTTTGGAAAATTCCTCATCAGACAAATGACAATCTGATTACGCGGTTGATACTCAGCGGTCTCGGTACCTACTATTAAACGGCCTGACACTAAATCCACGTCAGTGGGAGGACGCTGCGAAACACACAATACAAGCCAGCTAACATTATCTGATCTGTTTCTGAAATACCTACACGGGTATAAAATAAACCAAAACCGCAAGTACACCCTGGTGCCTATTAAATTATCCAGCACCGGTGGCGGTGGGATCGACCCCCGTTCTAACCACATTGTCGCGATGGCCTATTTTCGAGGGGGAACAAAAAGGAAAAGACAAATCCCGAAAGAGGACGACCTTATCACTATCATCAGCCAGGAGGTGGCATTCCGAGTCCGGGCTGGATTATGCTAAGGGTGCGCGGTGCGCGCACTATGTGGTGGCGGTAGGCATTGCCTCAATCCGCTTCGACACGAAACGGTTTTCCAATTCCGCCCCACCCTCACTTCGTTTGGAGAGTTCGGGTACGAGCCACTTCCAACCCACTTAAAGATTAAAGCTAACGATTCACAATCACCGCAGGAGTTATAAACGACTGCTGGCTTCCGCTCTAACCGTTGCGATGAAAAGGAGCCAACCAAATGAATATAGAGTGGAGCCATGGAAAGACAAAAAAGTTGCCGAATCGAGGAAATGTTTAGCAAACGCCAAAGGATGTGCGAAAACCGTTTGGGGGTGCCGTTCCATTCCATTCTATTTGGTGTGGTGACTTTCTTTCAATAGTGATAAATAAAATTTTATTCGCAAAAAGGAGCAAGTTCCACCAGAGGAACATTTTATCAGCCAGTCGTCCATGGGTGGCAACAATGCTGCTGAGTGAAATTAAATCTCCTTCAACCCGTCTCGCTCTCTCGCTGCTTGTGTCTTCTATCACCCAGCGTGGTACTGTTTTACAATCATCATGATTTCGATTTTTTTTTCTATACGTACCTATACTCGATTGTCTATCGTCCTTGCGAGTGGATATAATTTTTCCTTTTGCTGCTCGTTTTTTTCTTTTCTTTTGGTTTTTTTGTGATTCCTGTGTTATTGGGTGTTTTCAGTTTCCTCTTTCTGGAGGGCAAAGGATGTTCACCGAAGAATCGAATGCTTTTAATTGACTTTATTGGTCGGTTGCGGTTGCTGTGCTCTGCTGTCGAAAAGTAATGGCGGCGCTGGCTCTTTTCCTGCGATAAGGCGCCACCTGTCGTTGAATTTTCAAGTCGTTTTTCTGCAGCCTTGCCTTGATTTTGTTTATCTTTTATTCCTTTTGTGTAATGTTGTGGTGTGCTGCAGATGTTTTCCCGCTTTAATTCTTTTTGTTCTTCCGCTCTCTCTCTCTCTCTTCTCGAATATTAATAATTCAAGGAGCGATTTGATTATTTATTTTCTGTTGTGGGTTTCGGCTTTGGAAACAGCTGTGAATAGGAATTGTTATGAGAAAGGAAATACTGATGATTTTGGGGTTTTATTTTGTTGTTTTGTTGCGACAATAAGGTCCTGTTGCTTAGTCAAGTGATAAATTATTTTGTATTTTTTGGAGAATTCCAAAGGGGGAGAGATGAACATCGGCATATAGGTGGAGAGGGCTATTTTGTTTACGTTACTTTGCGGAATTAAATGTCATTGTGTGGATTATGTCAGAGATTATGCCTTGAGAGAAAGAACGACAAAAAGTCTCAACTAGAAGACGTCTGGGGCAGGAATGTTGAACTTTGTTGGAAAATTTAAAAGAAGGGGAAGTAAATGTATTTTTGAATAATTTTGAATAATTTGAATAAATAATTCACAATTGATTGTGAGTTTAATGCATATGGCTTATGTAACCTATCAAGGTTTTCTGATCTTTGGAGGCAGTCATTTTTTGGAGGCTATTCGAGCTCAGATCCTTGGAGTAGTCAGAAATGTCTCCACTGTGCGTTCACTTAGTACAGATAGCAGTAAAATCGATGGTCGCACTATTGTGACACCGGGAAAGGGGCAGCTCACAGTGGATTATCAGCAACCCTAGGAAGAGATTCCAATGAATATTTAGACAGAAGAAATATGACAGAGGATTCACTTGTAAAGACGCTGCAGCTTCAAAAAATGACTGCTAGGACAGAAAATCACAATATAGAAGAAGGGTGAATCAGTAGATCCTGTATAAAAAGAAAGAGCCTACGCAGTCTATCCTCTTAATGGGATCGATGAGTTAAGCAATCGAAACAGTATTCAGGGGTTTTATAGTAAAGACTGCTACCTCAAAGTTGACAGGCTGGATCTTTGAAAAAGCGAAGGAAACCTCGTCACCGAATCAGAGGGAATATAGGACGAATGCCCCTTGGCAGTTGTAATCATTGCTTCAGTATTTAAATGAGGAGTGGCAACGTCTTTATGACGTCTTTTGAGAGGCTGAACTTCACTAAGTAGTCTCAGAAAAAAAATTGCAATGCCAACAACTTTCGTAAACATCAACATTTTTGATTTAAGAATGAAATTGCTGTCCATGATGTAAGAAAATTGTCATGGAGGGTATATCATTCTTACGCTGAATACTTAAAAAATAAAAATTAAAAAACAGAACTTTTAGCTTACAATTTTTTAAAAATCTCAAAAATTATTAAATTAAATTATAAATTATTAATTTTTTGTGAGTTTAAAAATCTCAAAATTTTTCGGTTAAAAATGTTTTTTTTTTGTGGGTGTAAAACCATACCTTATGTACTCAATTCGAGGCCTTACTTATAAGATGTAAGGGACTTTTGACATAAAAGTTGGATGGTTCTTTGAACAAGTGTTTCAAAAAACCGAGGGCTGAGTTGGCAACTTTAATGAAGCTGGCTATATGGGTGTGGTGGTTCATTTTTCGATAACAGATAATCTGCAGAAACCTCGGTTGTAAATAGAAGTGATTGGCTTAAGAAAAACCCCTTTCTTCGAGTTACTCGCAAGGTCAATTTATAGCTTGAAAAAATCTGATATTAAGACAGTGGCTGACACTTTTTAGTGAGGACGGCAATTTCCTCTTTGAATGCGACGAAGAAATTCAATTCTACCTACAGCCAAGTGTTACACATTTTTATCAGAGATTTCCGCAAAAGCAAGCTAAGCCCCGACTAAACCGCGTATACCGAAAAGGGGCTAAGAATTTGATAGTCAAAGGTTTTATTCTCGCTACGAGTCAACCGCCAGTTTGGGAAGGTCTTTGAGGCTTGCCGTTGATGCGGCATGATTTGGGTCAAACGCAGTAGGCTTAGCTGCTTACTAAGCTTCTACTTACTCGTAGTTCCAATTTTTTTTTAAATGCGATGGTATTATTTTAAAGATTCTCATGAAACATCTGAGTACCTAAATATCATGTTTGTATCACTGCTTGTAAGTTTGAAGAAGACGAGCACAAGATGTCTAACTTGAGCGACCCCATATATAAGAAGGTCCGGACGGAGTAAGTTTAAAGCTAGGTGTAGCGTAACTATGCATAAATGCAGACGTGTTGCGGCAAATATTTTTGTTTTCTAAGTAACTGAGAGTTAAATTCTCGTGGATAAGCTTGACGTGAAAACGGGTTGGATGTCGGATTTTTAAACACTTTTACGGTCTACAAGTTTGGCGTTAAATTCGGCCAAGGACTTGTCAATTGACTACCTATTTACAAATTGGAATTTGCATAACTATACTAACTACAAAAGACAACATTTTCATTCCAGCTCTGAGATGTTTAACATCGGTCACAAAATGGCATAAATATGGATATGCTTCTTTTTTTAGTTACAAAAACTGCACCTCGCTTACAATAATTGATCTCTGGTATAGAAGTAGTTAGCCTTGGCCTTAATAGCGGAGCTTTAAAACCAATTATCATCGACAAAACACTCCTCCAAAAGCAAATAACCCAATTAAAGCTTTACAAATTTAGGAGAAGTATTTAGTTCAATCTGGCATTATTCACCAAAACTTCACCACACAATAGCTTATAAAGGGCGTCAAAAATAATTTGAAAACAATGTCTGACGTCCAGACAATCATCGTCATTTCTGATCTAGTCCCAGACTATAAGCATTTGGTTCGCTTCGACTTTAAGTGTCTCGGAAGAAAGTTTCGTTCGCAGGTGAGTTCTTCTAAGAATCCCAGACGACAATATATTTTTTGTCAAATATTTGCTATCGCTGCGAATGCTGATGGTGGATAATTACCCACCACTTCATCAAACCCCACACGAAAGAACGAAATGGAAGCATCTTTTTGAAGGTTATGCGAATGCAAACGGGTAGACTATGCAAGCTCTCTAGGGAATGATGTGCACGTACGCGGATGTGGGTTAAAGAAGATGAACTTTTGTTTCAGTTGGTTCTGTGCTTTAAATGTTGGAAATGATTTTTTGATGCTTGTTGATAAATAGGAACCGAAAAGTAACCTACATTTTTAATTTTTGTGTTTACTTCTTTTTCCATTCATCTTTCTATGCAAGACCTGGCACAGTGGCTCTACCTACGCATAAAGGTAAGGGGGGGTATTTTTATTGCGTATACTTGCGACCCCAGTCAACAAACGTAGATTATGAAAAGTATTAAAGCAGGTCCTAGCTTAGTAAGTGTGACAGCTGACTGACTGAATGTATTTCAGTTTTTATTGGCCCAGAGTGGTCACGTGAATAGCTTTTGCAGTTGCCGTTTATGGAGGGGAAGCCGAAAAATCTAGTTAAAAAAATCTGCATACTCAGTTGACATTTCGAAGAGTCAAATTTAAAATAAATAGAGTGGCCGCTGCAGAATTCGGATAGGTCCAGAAAGGGCCAGTGAGAGAAAAAGGTGTCATTTCTGAAGCTACTCTGCAAATTTAGAATTTTGCACGATATTCAAGAACTATTAGTTCGCGTAACACTACAAAAGTTTTAACGGTACATATTTGGAAATAACAATTTTTGAAAATTTTGCGAAGGGCCTTTTCCAAATAAAACAAGTAAAAGTGTTATCATCGGCCTGGCCGATGCTTTGATACTCTCCACTGCATACAAGTCATGTAAAATTTTAGGCATGTGAGGTAGTACGTAATTACATTGAACAACAGACAGAGAGACACATGGGTCTAATATTGATTTTGTATGGGAGGTACCAGAACTACTTGACCGACATAGCCCATTTTCAATACCAACCTAACGACGATAAAAATAAGTCATTTCACCAAATTTCATTCGCCTATGTCAAATCCTTTGGGCGCTATAGTGCTTTCAACAGACAGACAGACTGACAGACAGACAGAAGGACATGGCTAAATCGATTCAGAATGTGATCCTGATTCAGAATATATATACAGGGTGTCCGCCGGGAAGGTATACTACTTTGTTTGTTTATAATTTTTGATTAAATGAAAGAGAATGGATCTTATATTGATAAATGTTTTATTTAATGTCGGCAATTATGTATGGAATACAATATCAGGTAAATGTCCGCCTCTGTTAGTCCCACAAATGCGAGTCCTTTTGAGCACATATTTCATTACATTCTCACACATTTCAAGCGGTATTTCATTAATTTCATCACGAATATTTTGTTTGAGTTGCTCAAGCGTTTCTGGTTTGTTTGCATATCCCTTGCTTTTCAGATATCCCCACAAATAGAAGTCCGGAGCAGCCAAATCAGGCGACTGTGGAGGCCAATCAACATCACCATTTCTTGAAATAACTTGTTGTGGAATGAGGTCTCGCAGTAATTCCATTGTAAACATGTTTTAACGATTAAAACACGTTGGCTTATCGAATATTTTTCCATAATAAACTTGCCACGTGTCTACTTCACGACTGCCAAATATGAACTGTCAAGACTAATGTTTACCAAAATGGCGGCAAAACAAATTAGTATACCTTCCCGGCGGACACCCTGTACTTTATGAGGTCTCCGGTGACTCCTTCTTGGCGTTACAAATGTAATGAGTGAATATACCTTCCTGTGGAGGGTATAAAAAGTGCCAAGTTTCGATTTAAGTCAAACAACGGTAGGTAACGCTGAATCGATCGATTCATGATCGAATTGTGATCCCCAAAATGTTTTTTTTTAAGGAAGGCAGGCAGTTACTCGCCTGTCAAAAATGAAAAAAAATAAACTTTTTTAAAAATGCGACGTCTTTTTCAATAAGTCCGCAGCTTTGTGTTACACTAATTCAGCAAAAAAAAGACATTTATACTACATTTTGAAATCATAGTCGTCTCTTTCACTAAATGTAATCCGCTCAGTTGATTGCTTCCTCTACAGTCGGGGTGTTAGAAACGCAGCAGTTAGACAGTCTAACGGTCTTTAGATTTGTTACAAAACTCTGTTGCATACATAAAAGGCGGATAAACAATATCTAAATCAATGCTACACATGCTGTCAGTCCTCAACGTACACCAGAAAAGAGTTCGCAGCTGTCGTTTCTTCTATAAAATGAGTCCATGCCAACCACCGCTTGCGATTTGTGAAACATGCATGCGTTACACACATGTTGCAAGTGTTTCCGCACCATAATTTTGCTTAATAAATTCATATCCACTCGATGCGAAATCAAGTCAGGCTTAACAAAACACCGCAAAAATATTGAAACCGCATCATGACGCAGAAAGGCTGTCACAAAAATCGAACGCTGACAAACAAATCCACACCTCTCAGTTTGCTTCTAAAATCTAAGGCTCACTGCTCATTGTGTAAATAGTTATTAACGCATCGTGTGTCCACCGAATTCCGCCCACCGAACGTGGGTGTATCGTATTGCCCCTTAAAACGATGAAATATTCAATTATCCTGTGAAAAAGTTTATCCTCACGTAAAGTCGGACAAAAAAAACGAAGGAATGCTGAAATAATGTTTGGCCTTTACTACGCATTATATTTATATTGCCCTTAGATAGGACGCGGCTCCTGTCGTTGAATGCTAATAAAGAGTGTCCTCTCCCCTTTGGTGGCATTTCTCACATGTACGTGCCTGTGTTTGGCAATTAATAATTTCCGCCTCTTGACGCGCGCGATCTGTTGTGTGCCGTCGTGTCGTTGAATCGGCCTTTCAGCTTTTGGCTAAGTACCAGTTTATTATGTAAATCCAACTTCCCCCAAATGAAAAAAAAAAAAACACCGCGTCAAGCTGAGTTCCAATTCTCCACCAACGGAATCTATATACCTATATTCTGTGTAGATACGGCCACGCACAGCGAACAGAACGTGAGAAGTTATCGTTAATTTTCAAGGATATCGCAGGCAATAATCGTATTATCCTTCGACAAAGTGACGATTGCCATTAAATGGGTAGTTTGTTTTTCGGGCAAGGTCATTACCGGCAGCGATTGAGCGCCCTTTCTAGGTTCATGGCCCGCCAGTTCTACATAGATGCGAAGAATTTCCATCTCGAAATCCTTAGTTTGCGGCGCTTAATCCCTCGAAGATTTTCTCCGAATATAGCTACCTATCCAGCAGCGATTGGCCGCCGACAACAAGGAGTGTTCACGCTGCCGAATTCATGCTGAATTTACAACGCGCCCGGATAAGGGGCTTTATTTTGTGTGGACTATGGCGAAAGTTCCAAAAGGAAAATACAATTTGATGAGAAAATTCATTAAGGTCCTTGATTGCTTCTGCTTTCTCTCTAATCTGTTTGCGTAATTAGTTTAATATTTTATTGGGTGGCGAAGGCTGTGTGCTGGTGCTTTAAAACAAAACACCTGCGAGGCCAGGCACTTCACTCGCATAGCCAACGGTGTCAATTATTATTAAACACACGTTTCAGGAGACAGTCCCGCCAGAATGGTGACAACTTTAAAACTTAAGATGATCGATACAGCTGTTGGGTTATTGTGCTCAGTCACATAATGAATAGCCAGAAGCAGATAACGGAACTTGTCTTTGTAAGGGGACGTTTTAGACGTTTAAAAGGCTGCTCACCAAACACATTTTAGGCGTTTATGCGATATTAATTTGTCTTTGATGGAAATTGATTTCAACGCTCGCCTACAGCCAAACTATGATTGATGGTCAACTGGCCATTGTCCTGCCCACACCTCAGCTCTAATTTGTATCCTTGCTTGAGATTGATGGAATTAATTTAAACTGAAATCGAAATGCCTAGCTATAGGCTAAGAAAGAGACCAAGAAAGAAACCTTGCAATCAATCATTGCCTCGTCCAAAACGAATTTTTAGTTTCCCGCTACTCGGAAATATGTGCCTTACAGTTTTTCCCAGAGGTAAGGCGACTGTAATCTCGCAGGAGACAAGCTCCTCAAATTTGTTAAAGACGAATTGACTTTCAAAACAGATATGGGTCAGAGTCTTTCTTCAGTGATTTTATTTTCAATTTGATCCTGCGCTACTATCAGTGGAGATATCTAGAAGTTCTTTCTGTCGCGTCCCCCTTAAACATCCAGTAGCAAGCGCATTTCTGGCACTAAGCGTAGTGGCGAAGTGGAACATTGCCAACACTATTCGACTACATAGAAACTTCTGGATAAACTAGCACACACAGCTAAGGAATAGCCTTATCAATCCATGCTATACAGACAAACAAGCAAGCTCTGCAAACAAAAACATATGAGGAACATACATAAACTTAAGAAATAATGAAAGCTCACAAGAAGCAAAATTCCGAATCTATTAAGTGGTACTCCTGCAGAGGCTAAAGGAATGCTTGATACCAGATAGTACTGTTCCCAAGAATACAAAGCCGGAAGCCTCCAGAGATCAGCATTGAAATTCCGTAGTAGAGTCACAATAATTGCTAAGAAATTGAAGATCATCCGTCAGTCAAGCAGAATGATCAAGGCTCAACCTATACCTAGTTGAGTTAAAATTTCCGTCAGCCTAAAGAAAAAATGGCGGTATCCGAACTTTCACGAGGCTGCTGGTAAAGTTAGGTGAAGTAGGAATACCCTTATGCCATATCCCGAAGATGTAAAAATTCGTTCTTGTGTAAAAAGAGTTTTTTTCCAAACATGGTATAATAATTTCCTTATAGGTATTTTCCTGAGTTTCTTATATTTAGGCTCTCTTCAGGCGATACTTATAAATCAAATTGTAAACACGTATCGGTGATTTTTCTTGAGGGCAAAATTTTGTGAGTTTTAGTAAGGACTTCGAATTTTTTCCGAAATTCTTAAAATATGTATGAAAACTTTAGCTACCTATTTCAAATGGCAATATAAAAAATATTATAAATTTAAGTTTAAATATTAAAAATCTCTTCTAAAACAAGTACATATATATGAAATAAGAAGGGTGCAAAAAACTGTACCAAAGAATAACAATAGACACAGTTGTTGGCACTCCGCGAAAGTAATAATCATTTTTAGAGTCCAGACTACATTTTTTAAATTCACAATGGCGAAATTTTCCATACAACATTCCATATTGTGACCCATAAAATATTTGGTGTGAAGGTTAAAAATGATTATTGGTAAGGCCCACTACCGGTGGGTGGGCTGACGGTGCCAACGACTACAGTATAAGACGGGTATTCGTTTCAGATTTTAGATTTACGATGAGCATCTTCTACAACTAGCTATTTCAGCAAAAGCATTATTTTTTAGTGAAAATATTAAAATTTAAATAAATTCGCTTTAGCTATGTTCCTTTTAAGTTTTAAATTTAGTAGCTAAATATTTAAAAAAATGTATTACTTTTTCTAAATTAATGGATTTCAATGTGCTAAAATTCGCCCAGTGGTAGAAATTCTACCATTATAGTAACCTGGCTTATACACAAAATATTGGAAATCAAATTACACCCGGCATTGCATCCCTACACAATTTTCACAAAAAAAAAATATAAATCCAGCGAATATGTTGTATTTAAGGCAGTGAAAGTGGTTGTTAACTTTTTGCCTTCGCCTTTTTATATATGAGATTTTTTGATTTTATTAAAAAATAACTTTTCAAACTGTCGCGTTTTTGTTTAATAAAGAAGCACTAAGTGCATTATAATAAACCGGTAGCTACCATTTAATAATTATTTTTGTGTGTCATCAACTGTTCTGTGCGAACTACTCTAGTTTTTGAGAGACATAAAAATACTAAACTAAAATTTAAAAAAAAGCATTAAAACCTTTACAAATGGGTTACGAACCCAATAGCTTGATTCGCATTTAATGCTTAATTAACTCCAAAAAAATAAAAAAAATTTTAAAGTCAAAATTTCCTTATGGGTGGCACCTGGTGTACTTTCAAAAAAAAGCTGTGACGCACATTTGTAAATTGCTTGTACCACGCCCTGTAAATTTGAATATCGTTCTTCCGCGTGGGTTTCGATGAATCGCTGGAAATTTTTCAGTTGACACCTGACGCGACGCAACATCTTGCATTTATCGCCTGAGTTTCTCCGACGAACTAAGGGCAGCGACCGAAATCTTCTTCCGGAGACCCCGAAGCGAATCGCCTGTCAAATAGCTCAAATGCTTGTCCTAAATCTTAACTGTCTTAAAACTAATACAAATGCCCTCGCAAAGTTGAATCAGACGAACTTCGTTATAGCGACTAGAATACGAAATCAAGACTTCTTTCAAATGTGTGATGTCGGCACCTTTATGCCCACACCTATTTTCTACTCACTCAAAATGTACCTGTCACTTTGGGAATGAAGTCAATAACTTCGACAGCTTTATGGTAAATTTCTTCGAAAGTTTTTCGCCTCTAAATCACCGCTGAATACAACTTCGTTTTAACGTATGTGAGTTTCTTGTAAGGGGATGCATTGTGGGCCATACCAATAACCATTTTTAACCTTCACACTAAATATTTTGTAGGTCACAATGGTCCATTTTTATATGGAAAATTTTGCCATTGTGAGTTCGTTAAATTTAGCCGGGACTAATGCGGTTTGCGATTGGGCGCTCTCAGAGCACTTTGTTCGTTTGGTACAAAAAAGCAATCTTTTTCAGATTTCAGAGCACTTTTGCGAATCTGGATTTGTTCTCAGATTTGCTTCAGATTTACCAATACAAGTACGTTTGAGTTTGACAACTAGCGAAGTTGAAAAGAAACGAATTACATCGGGTTGATCTATTTTTTGTTAAATATTTATGTAAAAATGTTTAGAAATCAATGTGGGTGAGCATTATGAATATTTTCATATAAAATTTAACCAGTGAATGGAAAACGCTTCGAAAAGTGTCGAACGCTACACATATTCCAATCGCACAAATATCAACACAAGTGACGTTTTTATGTTCGATTAGACACACGAAATCTGAAATCTGAGAGCGAATCTGAAGAAGCCCAATCGAAAACCACATAAATATGACTATGACAATCGCGCTGGATGAATAGATCGTGCTGATCCGTCATTGCGCCATCTAGTGCATAAAATCAGTTACAAGGCAACCATTTATTTTTCGAACTCCTCCCTGTAGACGTCACATATAAAAATGAACCATACCACTACAAAGGGATTAGAAGATACCAACTCATAATTTTGAAATCACTGCTCCTGGATTGATTCCCTTTCATCTTCGCTGGATTATCGATGAGCCTTATCCATATGTCATGCAAATAATGTGCCTGCGATATTTGCAAAAGTCTCTGTTCTCTGACAAATCTATATTCAGAAATCAGGTAATCCTCTTTGAACTTTACGGGGTTACAATAATCCCCTCCGCCGGTGAAACGCAATTTCACCTGCACTTGTCTTGCATATGGAAAGAATGAAATGTCCCTTTTGCAACAGTTTGCGGGAAAAAAATATTCTCTTTGAGCAATTTATTTGAAATTTATGGAGAAAGTCACGAAGGAAAACAGTGACAGTGTGCAGATTTCATCCATGTATACTTCAAGTGGGTAATGCAACAGTGATGCAGTATTTTATGACAGCAAGTAACCCTGGGAAACTGTAGATACAAGCCAGACGCACCGAGGAGTTATGAAGAGTTTGTCTTTTTTTTTTTTTAATTTTTTTGTCTCTACGGCATATATACGAGTATGAGAGTACCTCGTCGAGGCGTACCTACCTTTGAATGCATGATTAATACACAAAGAGATTAGATGGAGAAAGGAAAGTGGGACTTCATTTTTATTTTCCGTGTAGCATTGAATTAAATTATTAGAAAAATATGTCATGGTTAGTGGGGAGGCTGAGGATTTGTATAGTGTTTTTGCTATTATTGTTTATGACGGCAAGGACTTTGATTGCGTCTAGTCAATGAGGAGTTGCCAGGGATGAACTTTTGTGCTGTAGGGTTAGCACCAATTTTGAGGACATGATGAAAAATCGTGTGAGGACTAAAATGTTGATCGAAAAAAGGGATGTAGAATTTCGAACTTTAACTAAGTGGGTACACTTTTGGGGTAGAAAGTTGCAGACCGAGTACTATGGATTGAGGAGGTTAGAAGAAAAAAGCCCGTAGTTACATAAATCAGTATATTGATAGGCCACACCATTTTTGTCGAACCGATTACGGCCGAATTTTAAAGCCGACTTTAACAAGAGGTTGGCTAAATGAAGGGTGGATTTCTATAGGTGAACTCCCGCATGTATTCTTTCATCGGAAATAAAAGGGATATGCACAAAAAATTTAAACAAAGAAAGACTGTGTTACTGCACCGATTGTCGAAAATGATGTCCATTTGAAGGAAAAGCTTTGTAGTTCACAAACACGTATCTTATTTTAATGAGAGTAGTATGTAATTAACGATTCTTCCCTAGAATTTGCAAAACTTTTTTTCTATACTACAAAGACAGTTTGAAAAGAACGCCCAGGAAAACCCATCCCAGGTACCTATATTCACCTCCGCATGAAACTTGGCATAAATTCGAAATATTTCCTGCTCAGCCATTTGGAATTTTTGCAATAATCCTTTCAAAGCAGCCGACGGATGTTTATAAATATAAACGCACTTCACATAGGTCTATCGCACTCGAGCACCGCCGTCACTCTTCTGTTATTTTTTTGATTCAAAGCCAAAAGTGCGTAAGGCAGACACGACGTTATTATCGTTATTACCCTGTTTGGGCTTTTATTCTTGGGCGAAAGTTTCCGCGCCGTAATTCATAGGAAGCGCAAATATATATATATATACCTCCGAGGGATATCTGGCAATTCAATTCACAATGGCGGGTGCTCGCACTTTTCTCTTCTGCCTTCATAAATTGTGACGCCTACAACGATGACGGCTGACTGAAGTTGCTTTTGCAGCTGCGAAAGGATATTTCTTTTTGTTTGGTTCTTCTCCTTGTTTTTTTTTTTTTTGTCGAACATGACGTAAAGCGGTTGAATTTGACTTCTTTTTTGTGCGGATAAAGAGAGGAAACTGCTGAGCAATTGTTATGGAAATCAATAAAATGAAAAGAAATAATTTCAGTTATTTTGAAAAGAATTAAAAAAAATTGACATTTATAACGAAAGGATGATATACCGACTTTATTTATTCTCGGAAGGCTGTAATACGAAGATGGTACAGGGAAGATGAATGGAATGCCAGCTATTTAGAGTCTTTGAAGCAGAAGCAATTTAATTTGCCTGTTCTTGGCTGAGTATTTGTATTTTTATGTCAAAAATGAAAAGCTTTTCGAGCTGCAGAAGGTTTTCAGGTATTTTGAAAATTGAAATTTCAAATAAAAGGAGCAAGTACCAAAAAGAAATAAAGTTCTATTGAACCCTGTTGGTGGAAATGTTGAGGAAGCTCTACAGTCTACACGATTTTTGAATGATTTTTTTCCGAATTAGTCTTCGGGTCGGGACTTGAGTTTCATTTCAGACCCAGGAGTCGGGAACCTGCGTTTTATTCCTCAGCCTCTTGACGAAAATCTTCTGAAATGCGAGGTTGTTTTCCATCAAAAGGCTGAGGAATAAGAAGAAGCACAAAATTGGGACAAAAAACCGCTGAACTTGCCACCTTACCTTTCTTTACAATTAAAAACAATATTAACAACAGCTCTTTTTTGCATGGAACTTTATACCTACAGAGGCCAGCTCCCAAATTCAACATCTAACAACGAGCGTGGATTCAGTGAAGCTCCAGTACGAAGCATGTGTGGCAGAAAGTGGCCCAATGACGAGCACGTCTCCCAAAGCCCGCACCGTAGTAATACATGTTTGGCAAAAGTCGGCCCGACGAAAACCGTGGATCCATGAGGGCCTACGACAAAGCAAAGTTCCTGGAATGTGAGGAATGAGAACGTTACGTTAAAGGTTGCAACCAGGCTTCGCAAAATTTTTGATAAAGCAATAATGGTTGTATTCAAGTTTTTTCAAATGTGAAGAATTTTACTGAATTAGTATTTTATTTTGCTTTAATGATTCATTAAACAAAATATCGCAAACATCGCAAAAAAATAAGAGATGTCGCAAATCCTAATTTTACACCGCAAAATGGAAAAAAATACCGCGCGGTTTGCGATATATCGCACAATCTGGCAAGCCTGGTTGCAACCTCCAAAACTAGTACAAACCACTACTTGAGAGCACCATACGTTTCACAGTCCACTAATATTATAAAGCTTGACGATGGTCTAAAAGAAGTCAACAATTTAAGTGGCCGCCTTAAAAAAAAATGCGTTTAGTCCTGAATGTGTTCAAAATCATGTCATCTCCGACAATTTTAGGGATCTTCACTATTTTTATTTATTTTTTATTAAACGTTTTAATAGTTTTTAGCGTAGGTGCCTGTGGTTTCCTCAGAAATTATTCTAGAGACTGAAAGTCTCCAATAAAACAGCTCCTTTTGAACAGTCTCAGCGGATCAAGTGGAGCGTAGCTGCACACAAATTAATTATAATACAAACAGAGGCTGTAAATGGTCTATGAAATGGAACGAGTCCCAAATAAAATTTGTTGGGAAAAGTTATGGGCAACCTTTCTTACTACAAGTTCAGAGAAAATTCCTTCTAAGGCGTACAGGTGCTCATCATTGTGAAATATTTTCTTTTGATTCAAGCCTTAAAAATCAGCTTGCTTTTCAGCATCGAAAAATAATATTTGGGAATCTTTAAGCCGAGCTGGAACTTCTACAAGACTGATGATAGCGCACCGAAGAACCACTCCGATCGGTGGCTTTTTTCTTTTGAGTCCTCTAAGAGAGCCAAAGTAAGCACTCGATCGCGAACTTCATTGTTGCGCTACTAATCGAACCAAGTTTTGAACAGTCAACAACTTTTTCATCGATCGCAATCCAGAACACTGAAGCTGTTTAGATGGGTTCACCGAATTCCATTGTTCTTTGCTGCATGGAACTTTATACCCACAGAGGCCAGTTCGAAAATTAAAAAACAGGCCCTAGTGTATGGCTTCTTATCCTGACATTGTTTTCACTTTCTCAGTTTTTGAACGGAAGCCAGTATTCAGCGCCTAATACCATCAAAACAGAACAGTCACAGTTGAGTGCTCCGGCCTTGCCGCAAGCTTTGCAGATGGTAGCGCCGCTGAATCGAAACACACCAAAGTACTGTAAAAAACTGTGGTATTTTGCACATGAAAATAAAGGACTTCTTTCTACATAGCCTCAGCTCTGACATTTTTTCTTAGTCAACTTCGTAGCAAACTCCGAACCGGAGAAACCGAAATATACGAGCGAACTACCCACTTACTTAAGCGTCGTACCCACAGCGCATAAGCATATCTTCCAATTCAATTCAATTTTGCACACAAATCAGATCGCTAACCATTCCCCGAGCGCACACAGTCAATGATGATCTCCTTTCACTTCCCATAACAATCGCTGAGGACACAGCATTCCACAAAATTGCTATCAAAAAACTGTAGCGCCACAACCAGCTCCTCCAGACTCGGCCTCACTTGCAAATTACCCACCGTGTTCACAGTCCCATGAGTAACATTCCACCCATATCCGGCAACAAAATGTCTTTCTTCCTTCATTAATTCGAAAATAAAAGAAACACAACCATGGTACTGGCTAAATAAGATATACAACAAAGGACGAACGAAAAAAAATTCGATACGGATACAGCCGAATTCCCCAAGAAAGAAACAACAAAAGGTCATCCCCACTTAGAGTAAGCCAAGCGAAAAGCGTGTAGCAAATTGAAAAAGTTTTTCCCTTGCCAAGGATATATACTGTACATAGACACCGGGCGCTGATGCAGAGTTGCGACTGAGACTCCTTCACCGGAAGAGTCAATGCTGGGGTGGGCGTCTGGGCGAAATACCAAACGAGAGACGAAACACCGAAATCCATATACAAAAACAAAAGGAGCAAATAAAAGGAAGTTCCAGGATAATAAAATTATGTCACAACTTTGACCCCGGATAAGGATATCACTTAGCTGGAAGATCACGTATAGCCCTCGCATTTGCGTTTTTATGCTCTCGCACTCGATTATTCGTGTATACCCTGTGCGAGGACCGGCCGCCAGTAAGTGGTTATAAGGCTTCGCTTTTAATGAGGTACCTACTCTCATTCGAATAGAAGTTCGCATCGCATCGCTCAGTCGAATGGCCAGAGCCTAGGTTCGTGCCATGGAAATTATAATTTCAGCATACTCACTCGGTCGGAGAATTATGTGGGTGGGCGGGCGTTCGGTCGGTCGTCTGCTGGTGCGCGATGCAAATGGAAGTGCTTACGAAAATTCAAATGAATCGTACTGACTAAGTGGAAAGGCGAAAGACCCGTCGCCATACCAAATGTCCTTGCATTAGACCAGAGCCAACCAGACACGTGATATGAAAAATTCATTCTGTTTAATTTGATGCTTTCATGGAAATATGTCCGGCTAAGTGCGGAAAGCGGTGGTGGATATTGCGCCTCTGCCCCGCCGCCCGAGGGTCGACGACAAAAATACCAATCACCATCGCAGACAACGACGAAACGCAAAGGCATTTGTGTCAGTGGCATTTGAATAAAAAATAAACCGTATTAGGGGTGAATGGCAGCGATTTGGAAAACTTGTGTACATATTTAAAAATTTGAAATTAAAACTAATAAGCGAGATGGCTGCACCAAGTGGAATGCTTGGTTGAACGGGATTTCTTTGGGAGCAGTTGCGTAGTGGATGTTCCCAATTTTCCACCATGGCAAGCGTTTATTACGAGTATATTGCGGGGTTAGGGCCTTCTTAGTTAATTAAATTCTTTTAATTTTATCTACTAGCTGGACCGTGCTTGTGTAGCTTCGTCAGTCTGCAACTTTTACCCCAATCGGACGAGGCTTTCCAAAGCTAGGAGGGTGAAATGCTCTGCTTAGATATCGGCCTAGATCTCAGCTTCTGGACAAGGGAAAAAGGACAAACTATATCCGATATCTTTACCACATCATTTGCCAAGCCAACTGATTAAACCGGAGTCAGTTTTGTGTTTTTTTCTGTTCCGGACAAAGGCCCAACAGTCCGTAAGAAGGCTTCTATATTTTTACGGACTTGACGAGGGAAAAATCCGAGATCAGATAAATGCAAAATTACGACCTGTTAGAAAAAAAATGTACAGCTTGTCGAAAACGATTTACGACAACAGCTATTTCAAATCTTAATGAACAATTTTTCCAGCAAAGCAAAACAAAACAAAACAAGTCAAGTAGTCAGCACATTCTACTTGACACTTCTGAGATTCACACCAGATATGAATCCCAAGTATGAAAGTGATTTGAAAGCAGCTCTATTTTTAGCAAAAAAGACATTCTATCACTTTGGTGGGACCTGGTAACCTTCATCCAGTACCATTTTAGCGAGCGGGTATCAGGAGACACCAAATGTCAAGGCATACATCAAAACCGTACGATTTTATCAAAAATATTTGCATACTTACAGGCTGAGTGGAAACAACTCAATCTTAACTGTTTTACTAAGCATTTATGTCTACTTTATCTGGCTTTGTTTGAGATAGACGTTCAACATAACAAACCTTTTGTGACGCACTTATCAAGATCTCCTGACAGACGTGTACAATTATTTTCTATACTCTACCAGCTTTTAAAATCTGCACATCACAATCGTAGACTGATATAAAGTTATTAAAGCTCTTAGGAGAAGAAGGTACATACTTTTTTGAGGAAGGGTGGAGGGTGAACTCGATATCGAGTTATGCGAAAATCCCCTCTTAAAGGGGCAGAGGTTCGAGTGTAGACAGCCAGTGGAATGCACCCTCAAAGTTTCACAACCTCTGCGGTTAAGATGGTCCGTTATTTTGCCAACAAAAAAACAGTTTTATAAAGGTTGATTTTTTAGCTGGTTTGGTTTTGGCAACACTGGTTTTGACAGCTGACGTGTGTTTAGTACCTTGTGTCACTGTCAAACAGCTTCAGTTTGGTTTGCAATTTAACCATGGATCGTCTTACAAATGAACAACGCTTGCAAATTATTGAATTTTACTATCAAAATTCGTGCTCGGTTCGAAATGTTCATCGCGCGCTGCTTCCATTTTATGATCGGCATTCTCGACCTTCTGAGCAGTCTATTCGGAAGATTGTGACCAAATTTCGCACCAAATTTACTTTGTTGGACATTAAACCACCAACACGTTTACGTACTGTGCGTAGTGAAGAAAATATTGCGGCCGTATCAGCTAGTGTGACAGAAGACCGCGAAATGTCGATTCGGCGCCGTTCCCAGCAGTTAGGCCTTTGTTACAGCACTACGTGGAAAATTTTGCGGAAGGATTTGGGCGTAAAGCCTTTTAAGATACAGCTGGTGCAAGAACTAAAGCCAGCCGACCTACCACAACGCCGAATTTTTTGTGAATGGGCTCTTGGAAAGCTGGTCGAGGATCCGCTTTTTTATCGAAAAATTGTGTTCAGCGATGAGGCTCATTTTTGGTTGAATGGGTACGTAAATAAGCAAAATTGCCGCATTTGGAGTGAAGATCAGCCAGAAGCATTGCAACAGCTACCAATGCATCCCGAAAAAACCACTGTTTGGTGCGGTTTATGGGCCGGCGGCATTATTGGGCCATATTTCTTCAAAGATGATGCGAATCGCAGCGTTACTGTCAATGGTGAACGCTACCGAGCGATGATAAGAATCTTTTTTTTGCCCGAAATGGAAGTTCTTGACTTGCATGATATGTGGTTTCAACAAGACGGTGCCACATGCCACACAGCACGCGAAACAATGGCGCAATTGCGAGGCGAGTTTGGTGAACAGTTAATTTCACGTTTCGGGCCGGTCAATTGGCCGCCTAGATCGTGCGATTTGACACCATTAGATTATTTTTTGTGGGGGTATGCCAAGGCTAATGTGTATAGGGACAAGCCCGCTTCGATTGACGCACTGGAAGCCAACATCCATGCATTCATTCGTGAGATACCGGCCGATATGTGTGAAAGAGTATGCCAAAATTGGACTCAGCGGATGGGCTACCTGAGACGCAGCCGCGGTCAACATTTGCATGAAATTATCTTTAAACATTAAATTGCAAGGTTCAAACTATCGATTCAAATAAATATTTCATTAATTTTTTTCGAATTTTTTGTGTTTTTTTTTTAAAAAAAGTTCTAAACCTCTTAAAAAATCACCCTTTATAAAGTATTAAAAGAAAAACTTTTGTCAGACAAATAAATTTAAGCGTATACCTACTAAAAATGTTTTTGGTTTTATGTCTGTTACCAGTTAGCGTGAAAAGCGCTCGACATTTTTCGATGAAACTTTTTTTAAATATTTTTCAAGGTCCCGATAATGCTATAGGCTATGACGTTCATTGTCACGCCTAATTTTTTGAAACTTTTTGTACCAAAGTGCATTTTATCTGAGGTTACTACCTTTAGCTTGCCATTACTCAAAAAAATTCTAAATCATTGCAAAAGAAAAATAGCAGTGCTTGAGGTAGCCCACAATTTTTAAAATATCTAAAGCTCTCAACCTGCGATTTGTTTGAATGTTTATAATAACATAGTGTTCAAATTTTAAACGAACTTTTAGAAAAATACTATAAATTGTATGAGCTCATATGATTAACAATGCGATAGATTCAGGTAAAGTAAAGAAGTTGCTGAAACAGGTAGTAGCTACTTATTGAATATTCGACTAATACTCCAAACAGTTGGTACCATTTATTTCGTTTTTAAAAACCCATTACTGCGCCTCGCACTAAGGCCGTCTCCTCGCTCTTGAACATATATATGAACACAATTATTTACCAATTCGACAGCTGTGCCAATGTTCAAATATATATTCAAATTACAAAAAGTATCCACCCTCGCAACTTAAATGGAAATCTGATTCGGAGCCCTTATCACAAACAAAAAAGAAGATTTACAAACTCCAATGGAAAACCGGATTCGTAAACATCTCCGAATAAGTTTATCTACCTCATTAGAAAAAAATTGACCTCGCATCCAACTCGTGGAATTGTTTTTCCAATTTTCTGCAAATCCCCCACAAAGTTATTATTTACGAATTGTTAACCTTATTTCGCATCTTAAACGGAAGACATAAACTCAACAATGTGGTCTACCTTGAACCACACCTGCTCGGCTAGACATCTCTTTACAATACCGCCTCCGTCTCTCCGCATCTAACTCGAGGCCCAAAATTAATTCCCCATAGACATCTGCGCGTGGGTCGTCTGGGTATATTATAACTTTCAAGTTAAAATTTCATCATCGAAGCAGCCACCAGCTTGACGTTCAATAAAAATCAATAAAAAATAAACGAGAAAAGTTACAAAATTAAAAAGGTCCCCCTTTTTACATTCAGCCTATTACCGGCCACTTGTTGCCCTACTGCCTGCCATCTGGCCATGTTTCAAAACGCCTCCATCCTAAGGTCAATGAAACAGCTCCCTCTTGTAGCGACGACAATCAAGATTCAATGAGAAGCCCGCAGGACATCTTAGGCAAAATGGATTCCCCTATCCAGCTGATGATTGTTTAGAAACCAAAATAAATTAATATTTGATTACTTCGGACAATAAAGAACTCAAGTTCAATCAAATCGGAAGTCCTTGCCAAACTCAAATTAAAAAACAAAATCCCTTTTTTTTTCTATTGAATTATAAATATTTTGCGTACTTGGTAGCAGCGCTGGGAAAACTTTTCGCCCGAGGGACTCAACTTTTGCTGTGAAATAGATGACAACTAATTAAAGCGAAAATCGCGGCCATTCTCGAATAAATAGCACTCCGCTGGCTTCCACCAGCTATACATACACCAAATTCAACTATCGCAGCAGCGAACATTAATTGTTTCCTTAATCCTTTTTCCGGCGCATAACTTTGCTGTACGCTCCCCCTTCGCCGTGTTTGCAGTTGCGGAATTGGAATTAAATGTTTGACACGCCCCGCACCCAATATTGCTCTCTCCTCCAAAAAAAAGTTGCAGAAACGTGCTTGCAGCAAATTAAGTAAAAATCGTCAACAACATCTGAGCGCTGAGCTATAATTCAATTTAATTTATTTTTTGCTCCTGCCTCGTCCTGCTAATGCTTGGTCGTTCTTTCTTTTGGTGGCAAAATTATGAGAATGAATGGAAAAAAAAAACAACTACAGAGAGGACAATAATTTACGAACGATTTTTAATATTTTTCGGACTGCCGTGGCTCCTGCTAATCCCGAGGGTTCGCTCTCGGCTGATGATTCCTTCTTCCGTGGCGAAATTCTACTCGGTAAAAGTGGTAGTGGGCAATCAATTGTAGACCCTCTAGTTAATATTTTTTGTTTCTTTTTTTTTGTCTACCCCCAAGGCATAATGGTGCCTCGTGCCAAACAACAGCGAATAGCCCTGTGCCATGGTAATATAAGAAAATAAACGAAAGAAACGGACCCAGGGCCATTCGCAAAAGAGGGGGAATGCTTGATTTAACTGTATTATTGGACAATTTGCTTACGGTCAAAAATATGATGAGAACGTATTTTCCGGTTGAATTACTTTGTTTTTTTTTTTCGTTTTTGTTGGCTAAAATTGGAATACAAGGATGTAGGGCTGGCTTAGGTTATATGTGAGGACTTGTGTACTGTTGCCAAGGGATACACTCATGTATTTTGTTGGCTTTTTGGGTCAGCTGTAATTGATCGATTATTTTGCTTAGAATGCTGAACATTAGGGATTTGACAGTGGGGACAGAAACAAGTGAAGGTTGCTTTTTATATTCTTTTAGAGTACATATGTGCCATACATTGACTCTTAAGTCGAAGGATTTTCAATAGGTACAGCTATTATCCGCCGTATTTTTCGGGACCCATTTCCAAATAATGAAAGCTCAAAGTGAGTAGGTACCTTTAAGTAGCATGGGGTGGATTCGTGTGTTAAGAGCAGTGGGGCCGTATCGTGAATAATTTCGTATTTCGGTGTGTTCTGCAAATCAAAGCAAGCTTAATTTTGAAACGAAAATATTCGTATCTAAAATCCTTGAAAAATCGGAACAACTGCTGAATTTCTTTGACATTTTCTCTTTTTTTTTTTTAAATAAATTTTCGTGGAAAAAGTTGTGTGAATTTCGGTTTACCGGAGACGGGAATTTTTGGTTATCGTTGTGGGAAATTTAGTACCTGAAGCTGGCATTACTAATTAAGAGTTTTTGATGCTCTAAAAAAATGCACATAAAACTTTCAGTCACGTATCTAATGCCGAGCTACTCAAGGAATAATAAAAATAAATTAATCTGGCTGACGGATAGCTCTTAAATTCATATTTTGTACTCTATCAGCCCTATTAATTAGAATTTTCTATACGCGCCTAAACATCTGTATAGTTATGCAGTGTGTAAGTAAATATATATACAACCTTTATACACCCTTCCACAAATTCTTATTTATAAAACATTTTTCCATGCATACTAGTTATATAGGTCTTGCGTCAAAAAAGGTACTGAAAAGGAGAAATCTATTACATTTATCTGTCCGAAGACATAAAAAAAACTAAGCCGCTTGTGAGAAATGCAAAATTCAAATACAAATAGGAAAAGGAATTAAAAAATTGAAATACATATAGAAAAAAGGATGATTTGGGACTCCTAAGAAACGGGAGTCTTATGCAAATTAAAGCTAATTTTTAAAAAAACAATTTGAAATATCTCATTTCCGCACATATTTCTTATCGAGGAAACTTGTAGAATCTTGAAAATTGATAGTAAAAATGTCGATACAATCTATCCAATTTATTTTTGATTTAATTTAAAACAAAATGTGACAGATTTTTTTAGTCAAAATGACATTTCGATACTATTCCACCTCTATACAAGCTCTAAACAACGTCCAAGCGCGTTTAGCTCATAAATACAAGCTCTATACAACGTCGAAAATTTTTTTTAAATAAGGTTTTTGCGTATAGAGGCATTATAAAGGCTGCATAACTTTATACACTCTTTATAATACGTTTAAAAATAAGGCTGTATGTGTATATTAACTTAATTTGGTATACGAATTTTCAGTATTAAACATGCAGGTACTATTTAAGAAAAAATATTTTTGATTAGAAAAAAAAACAGATTTAGTTTGATATCTCAAAATATTTGTCGAAGTATTGGTTTCCTATAGTATCCTCTTTTTTCTGTATTTGTTGAGAACTATTTGAGAACTGGCAAGTTAAAAGCAATGCAGTCAGCAAAAAAGTACATTTTGGTTTAAAATGCTGACAAAATGTAGGCGTGGCAATGAACGGCATACCCAATAGTGCTCTCGGAATCTTTGGAAATATTTAAAACAAAGTTTCATCGAAATCTGTCAAGGTAACAAACATATGTTTTATTGCATGCATACATTTTCCGATCTTGAGCTGTCCCAAATATATCAAAGGTGCTTCCCAATTCATTCTATAACTTCTGAACGAACGTCTGACAAACATCCGAGCGTATAACTGTCATGAAAGAGCTTTTAATTGGAAGTTCCGACTCGGAATAAAATTGTAGATCCCTTCCATTCGTCCCGAAAATTAAAAACTCACTCAAAACGAAAGGTTCTGAGAAGCTTGGCAAGGGTCCATACATACGCCTGTTGCAACAATTTTTGTTTAATGCTTTACAATGATCAAGGCAAATTAGCGGATCAATTCCACGAATTTTTCATAAGAAAAGATCACCAGCTGTCCATCGCTTTTAATCCCATGCGTTAGCTGTCCCAATGGTTTAGAGGTTTCTGTCCCATTGTCGTTGTCAGTGGCATTCTTTTTCCAGTCAATATAACTATGTCCAGGAACCCAACACAGTTTGGCATTGTTTACTGATGATCTTTAGCCAGCTTCGACAGTTCCTTACCTCCTATGATTGGACTGCCTTGGTTGTGATGGGCTTTAGAGGGTTTTATACGAAGATTGTTTTATTTATTCGAAATGGGAATATTGCTATTGCGAACGATCTTCACAAGGTTCCGATTACGATACAAAAATTGGAGTCTTCCTCCAAGTGAAGTGAGATAAACCCTCCAATCTTGTACGAACTTCATGACACGTGATGAGACGAATAACCCCCACCAGTGTATTGCAGTTTGCAGACACTCAATGCGGTAATAATGTTATCCTCCACTTCAAGTGACCCGCACTTTGTTCTAAGAACGGTGTCCGATTCCATTCAATCAACTACCAAGCAACTGGAGAGCCATGTTACTTTCTACTACCCCTTTCGAGTTGAAATTTAATGACAACATTATACGATTCCACTCTTGTTCTCCAAATCATCTAACCGAATTTTATTTTTACAACAAAATACTAAAACGACTTGGATTGCTGTATCAATACATTTTTTTGTTGCACACTCAACTCACTGGTATTGGTTTCTTTTCAATCTCGTTTACAATTTAAATAGCCGCCGTCAATTTTGATTTACATTTTTATGATTTTCATTTTGATTGCAATTGCAAAAGTCTGTTCCAGTTGAATGAGCGCGCCATTTATTGAGGAATAGGTAGATGCTCCGTTAAATATAGCAGACAATAGTCGCCTGCTATCCCCTTCTGTTTTTCATGTTCAAATCCATTATTGTTATTAGGATTCATCCCCATGCATCAGAGCTATACACGTATCCTTTCATAATTTCGAACTATCACTGTTAAGGATGACGATTATAATCAACTTAAATTAAGTGACTCATTTGAAATTGTTTTATGGATATTATCATTGGCGTAATGATGTTGGTATTGTTCTCCAAATGAGATGTGATTTGTATGCAGATGCAAAGTGATGACGTAGTTGAAGTGTGATTATTATTTAATTTGGATAATTGTAGAAATGAATTTCAAAGAAGTCATTTTAGAAGTAAATGGAGAACTATGGTTGAGTGAAGGGTTCAGAGCGTGGCATGTGTTTTTTTTAGAGGTAGAAATAAAGAGATTTCGCAACGTAACTGAACTTTGTATAACAATTCGCATGTTAAATGATGCTATATGGAGAGAAAGACAGTGGACAAAATTTCTGTGGCCACAAGCCATAACCGCCTAAGTTTTTTTTTTTCCATACTTTTCAGGAGAGCAGATAAAAGTTTCAAATCATCACTACAAATCAGGAATATTTGTATCTAAGCTTATTTTTTCTTTGGAAAAACTTTAGTTTAAAAAAAGATTATGGTCATAAAAAATTAAGTGGGAGTATATTTAAATGCTGAACACGATGATGCCTATAACTTAATTTTGTCCTAACTCGAGTTAAGCGGTTATGGTTAGTGGCCACGGATTTCTGTTCTATACAAAGAGCGCCATCTATTAGAGACTACTATGAGTAAATTATCCAGTGGGTCAACAATTTAATTGATTGAACATGATTTGTAGGGTAATGAGAGACAATCAAGCCGGTTAGACAGAACGTACTAAGTAGTCCTTTAAATATTTATGTAACAGAGATTTGGGGAAGCGGACAAAGACAGTTGGTTCGTGTTTGTGTTTGTGGTAAGTTAAGATCTACATCATAATTTTTAAGTACACACTTCGTAAAAAACGCTCTTAAATTTGAATTTATTATTTCCTTCTTAGTCACTTTAAGCCCCGATGCTACACGATTGCCACCGGAAAACAATTTCCTAATGAGAGACACCTGAAATCATGGAAAAACTGTACGCACCGTGGACACGATCGATGCTAACTCCTGCCCTCTTTCGAAAAATCGTACATTCGTATTTATCTGCTGAAAGAGTTTTTTCATTGCGATGAAATAAAAACTATAGGCTGCTGAATTCTGGAGTCCTTTGATTTCTGATAAATCAACTCCGCTTGAGTAAGTCCTGCAGAAAGGTACACTGAGCGTTCTTCGGTTGCTGTGCAGCGCTATAGACGCTTCCTCTTCTCCTGTCGGCTGTCGCCTATGCGATCACGTCCATTTTGAAATTTTACTGCAAAATCCGCCTCTGGGAACACGATAAAACTTTTGCAAGACCCTGGTTCAGAAAAGACGAAACAAACGACTTGTCCAAACTTTTTTCTGCATTTCATTTTACTTAGGTCCATTAAAAAAGCATAACCGCGAGCTACGATCTATTGTTTTATTCTGCCCTTGTCGTTTTAGGGAAAGTTCAGCTGTACAGTGTACATTGTACCAGTTTTGAAGAATTAAATGAATGAAAAATCAGAATAAGTTATAACTTTTTTTGCACAGCACTACTAAACAAGAATAACGAAAAATGAGGAAATTCACATACTCGGTTGGGAAGAGAGGCAAACGATATAAACTGATAGCAATCGAACAAAGTCAAAGTGCCCACGTTATAAAATAAGAGAAAATTGTACAAACTAACGAGTAGCGAGTGCTTCTCTAAGAGCTCAGAGAATTTTTACGCGTGTGCACTAAATAATCAAAAACAAAATAAAATCGACTGATATCCAAAATGAGAAAAACTATTTGCAAAAGGTTGTTTTTGTAAAAAGGATTAAGAGCTAAGTTTAAATATATCACACATTAGCTTGTTTTGTAAGAAAGATTAAGGATAGAAAAAGAGTTGACTTCAAATATACCACACGTTTAGCGCTAGAATAGGTATTAAAACGTTCTCCATTCCCATTTAGTTGGCAGTTGGTCGAGGTATCCCGAATTTATACACACGTTACGCTCGGTGATATATTTTCCTAAAATGTTTGAATTTGACAAATTGCGAAGTGACTGCAACAGAAAAGTGTTGACAAAGAACAAATATAGGCAAAAATATGCTATAGGTTATAAAAAGTAATTTAAAAATAATTGATTTCGCATATACCACGTTTACTTCTACATCTTAAGGCTGGTACGCAGCTGTTCCGGAACAAAAAATCCCATACAAAAATGACACAACGGAACCATGAACGAAAAATTTCGCTCTCCTTTTCGTTTTTCAGTATGCAGCTGCTGTGAAATGATGGCGGAAATGTGGGTAATTGTAGTAGATTGCTTGGTACAATTCTCCACTCTCTTTTCGTACACGTTTTATTGACCGGGACATTATTGCTGGCGAAAATTTGACATTTGTAGTGCAGTGTTACCAGCTTTTATGAGGTATGGAGCCAAATTTTAAAAAATCTTGGTGCCAAAAAAAGACAAACTCAAATATAAAGATCAAATGTGCGCATTTTTTGCAATTCGGGTTACTTATTCTGATTACATTGTTTTTAAAGACGACAATACTAAAGTAAAAATAAAACCACCACAAGACATACTCATAATTGAGAGACTTTTCAAGTTTCCATTTTTCAATGTTAAAAATGTCCACGCTTATGGGAACGAGTTGTTATATTAAATTATTTCGAAATGCGTTGGTATAAATGTGTGAAAGTCAATTGAAATGGACCTCCAGTGCAAGTGAAAAAAAAAATTGTTTCCATAAAATTCGGATTCGGAAATCGAACATTAAGATTTGGCAGCAGAAATGTGAAAAGCCAAATCAAAAACAACATTAGTTATACGAAATGAGTACGTTCGCAGTAGAAGTATGTATTTAATAAATTCCTAAGGAGCCTAAAAATCGTGAAACTTCAAAGTGAATAGCTTAAAAAAGGAAAAATCTCTGATGACAATTTTAATGAGCCAGTTCGAGTAGCCAAATCAGATATCAGGTTTTCCAATAAGAGGTGTTATTGTGAATGACCCGCTATTTCGGTAGCTGTCACTTTTGAAGCTTTTATTCTTTGACATTTGACAAGTAGAAACAACGCCATTACTAAAAATGTAACGATACACGCTTCAACAACGCATTAAAATTATTAGAATTCACTACAAAAATGGTGAAAATCTTGCAGTCACAGTTCGCAAAACTAAAGCAATTTTTGGAAAATTTCATGAAAAGGATATGGTCTTGTATGCATGCTCGTGGTGGCCATTTGGCTGATGTTTTTTTTCATTATTAACGACATACCTTCCTCTTTATTATGAAATAAACATCCAATCATTTGTCTTTGAATACCAAAATAACACCTCTTATTGGAAAACCCTTTAGCTGCCTTTTCGCAGACGTTTCGCTGTCCATTTGGAGACCACCGGAAAATTCCGTTCCGGAACAGCTGCGTACCAGGCTTTTGAACAAAACGCAATGTCTTAAAACTCGAAACCCAAAAATTCCGTTTCCTGCAATCAACCTTTTGTACAACTCTTACATGCAGCTCGGATGGGGATAGAACAATCATAGTGCTGGATGAATTTCCTCATAACTAACTGACCTTTCCTGCAGGAGTATGACCGTTCTGTATTAAATTAACAAATTAATAGCTACCAGCACAATGGCTTCAAGAGCCTAGATCGGGAAAATTCATCGTTAACTTCTTTGACAGCAAAATTTGTTCGACTCTGGAGGTGCAACCCTTCGAGAACCTTTAAAAAAAAAACCCCCACATACTCCTCTCTTCTATCTAACTGCTTAACTAACATTCATATACCCATCTGGCATTTCAACTTCAACCATAAATATCTGTACGGTGAGCAACTATTGTCCCTTGGGCCGCTTTGGAACCCAAAGTTTACCATCGAGCTAAGCTGCCTCCCTTATTTATGCAGAGGCTCATTTTATTACCGCAATTATCGACAATATAAAATCTGGCAAAAATATATAAGCCCAATACAATAACCATTTCAAAGAATTTTAAGTCAATATTTTTTCCCAATTAATAGGGTCTGCGTTTTTTGTCCTTATTGGACCATTTTACCCAAACCTATAATGGCAAACCAATTTCATTTGCAATCAAAAAAATCTTCTTAATGACCAAACGCAGGCACGGCACACACAAGCATTCCCTCTGCTCGAAACGACTCTAATATCCTGAATTTGATTACCGCATAGCTCGCCCAAAAAGTATATACACAAACCCCTACCGCCTCGCCTACATACATCCAACCAATCGTACACATTCTCGCAAATAAAAATCTTATCGCATTTTCCCTCGGAGCAATATCTCTTTGGGGGAGATTTCTCCTAATCTATAAATGGAAACTTGAACAACATCACCTTCCTTCGTTCTAATCTGGTAACAAAACCGACAGAGAATCACTTGGGCAAGAGGGAGAGAAAAATAAAAATAATTAGAACGCGAAAAATATTTTTCTTATCTCTGACATATCCCTTCGGGTACTGGGTGCTTCTGGCTTGTGTCTTGTGTGTGTTTTCTGTCTGATGGTCGGTTAACTTGCTGGAATCGAGTGGAATGCCAAGAATAGAAACCGCGAATGGGGAGAGAGGGGCGCGAGCCCAAATGATTTCCTCTCGAGATGAAAACAGATTAGCTAATCTTTTGATTCACACAGAGAGCGCGCGTCTTTCTCTCGGAAATGGTACAGCGAAAACGTTTTTGTTTCTGTATTCAGAAGATGTGCAGAAAGACGAAACGCAATTCGGGGAAACTCCTAATCCTTTCCTTTCATTTTAAGTGCCATACCGGCAGATACAGTCACTCTGTTCTGATTTTGTGCAAATTCCCGCTGTTTTTGTCTGTGATTTCTGGCGCTTGTTTGTGATATCCATTACGAGAGCTTAGCTCGTAATTAAGAATACGCCCGTGTGCCTGCTTGAAGGACTGTAGACTGCGTGGAGGGAAAACACTGCTCTTATGAAGCAATTGCTGCAAATGGCGACGCAAAATCAATTGTATGATCCACATCTACTGGGCGATGTGCAGATTGCCGAGGGACAAAGTCCTTCCTTCCATGTCATTTGCCTTGAACGAAATGCAATGAAGGATGAAAACTCATCCGTTTTAACTTCAGTCATTAAAAAAAGTCCTGTATTCCTCGATCATCCTATTGGAAGTTATTTACAGCTCTTTATTCGCCCTGTCGGTAGTTTGAGTTTCCACTTAGATAGTTACGAACAACAACCAGAACCACCGGCCAAATGGATGTGGATACATGTAGGCCGTATGGAGGTTTTGTTTGCCATTCTTCAGCCGGCTTGTTACACATTCAGTGAAAGATCTGTGGCCCTCGCATATAGTGAACAACTACTTGGTTTCCTGTGCCAGGTCTGATTCCAAAGCTGTGTACATCCTGGGGGCACTCTGCACTCTCAGTGTGAGAATGTAGTAAGTGTTTCATGTAGCGTGATGAAGGAAGCTTTATGATCTAGTTTTAGGATACGACAAGCGTACAGCCACACAGCTCCTACTCCTATCGCTAATCGAAAATCAAACCAGGGGATGTAATGAAAACGTAAAAACACAAACGAAGAAGAAATAGGGAATAGAGAATACCGAACGAGGATAGAGTTGCTATGGCATCTAACAAGTTCTCATTCTTCGCAAAATAATCCCCACTGCCTAGGGACGTGTACCTACAAAGGGATGGCCGAGCTCTAAGGAGAGCGGGGCTCAAAAGATACGATAATAATATGGCGATGCCTTCAGGCAATATTGTTTATCTTGATGATATGGTTTTATTTTGTTTCTCCCTTTTTGTCGGTTCGATTTTATTTTTCCGATTATTATTTCGTTACGAGAGGTGGAGTTTTTTTTTTTTTTTTCTTTGCTATGGAATGTCGTTGCGGACAAGGACACTCTGTCAGTCAGTGGTGTATGTAAACAATGTAATAATTATTTTGAATGGAATCTTTGGCATTGGTTGGGTAATAAATTAAAAATTCATAGCGATTGGATTGCTTTTTTGCAGAGTCCTATGGGAATATTTTTATTTTCCAAGAAGTTTCATGGCCAATATGCGGAATTTTATTTATGTGTAGGCGGACTACAGTATTTAAGAACTGGGATAAAATTTTTCGTTTATTTCTTGGTCGCTTTTAAGGGAATTGAATGAAAAGTTTTGAAAATCACAAAATTTTACAACAAAGAAACGATGCTGGTAGAGCATATTTTGGCGCAGGTTTTGCGTCATTTCGTGTCCGCAGGATAATTTAACCCTAAGAATGGTATTTTAAACATTTATCCATATGAGCCTACATCTGAAGTTAAAGTCTCTGAGGTTTGATGATTGAATCTGATGACGGTGCATAATTTGAGCAGCGTTATTAGCACCTCCAAGCCGAGAGGATAGACAGCATCTCGGTACATTTGTAGCTTTTTAAAAAAATGAAAATCAGTAGAGAAGTAGAGAAGAATTTATAAAAATTGAATTTATTTGATCGCCACTTACAACAGTGGGCCTAATATTGATTTTGTATGGGAGGTACCAGAACTACTTGACAGACATAGCCCATTTTCAATACCAACCTGACGACGATAAAAATAAGTCCTTTCACCAAACTTCATTCGCCTATGTCAATTCCTTTCGGCGCTATCGTGCTTTCAGACAGACAGACGGACAGACAGACAGACAGACAGATGGACATGGCTAAATCGATTCAGAATGTGATCCTGATTCAGAATATATATACTTTATGAGGTCTCCGGTGACTCCTTCTTGGCGTTACAAATGTAATGACAAAGTATAAAGAAGAATATTCAGTCTTTCATTGTGACTAAAACACCTATCTGCTAGCACCATAGGCCGTTGTTGAAGGGATATACCATCTCACAGAACAGAACTTAAAATATTCGAAAAAATAAAATAATTGGAGAGCCAAAACTATTCAGCTACAATTTTACATATTATATCAGAAACGTGTGGGCTTGTGAACCCAGTTTTCATTGCCAATTAAGCCCTCTTGGAATTAAAAAACAAAAAACAGATAACTGGTTGCAGTCTTTTGATATGCATTTTGATGGAAACAAGTCTCAGTTTTATAAACCTACGGCTCGAAACTATAAGTCGTAGCTGCATCTTGTTCAAGTTTCTTAGAACGAAAGGAAGATAATTTCGCTTGGCAGGTGGTGGCATATTTCCTAAAATGCGCATCAATTTGAATAGTTTTTCACTTGCTCAAAAAATATGGGTACTCGTATGCGTGAGTCCACCAACCGAAATCTGCCTAAATGTAAATGTTTCATAGAAATCGATTTTTAAATAACGACAGAATCGGTACGGCACAAAAAAACGCTTTAGCTTAGTAATAAAGGGTGATTTTTTAAGAGGTTTAGAACTTTTTTTAAAAAAAAAACACAAAAAATTCGAAAAAATGAATGAAATATTTATTTGAATCGATAGTTTGAACCTTGCAATTTAATGTTTAAAGATAGTTTCATGCAAATGTTGACCGCGGCTGCGTCTCAGGTAGCCCATCCGCTGAGTCCAATTTTGGCATACTCTTTCACACATATCGGCCGGTATCTCACGAATGAATGCATGGATGTTGGCTTCCAGTGCGTCAATCGAAGCGGGCTTGTCCCTATACACATTAGCCTTGGCATACCCCCACAAAAAATAATCTAATGGTGTCAAATCGCACGATCTAGGCGGCCAATTGATCGGCCCGAAACGTTAAATTAACTGTTCACCAAACTCGCCTCGCAATTGCGCCATTGTTTCGCGTGCTGTGTGGCATGTGGCACCGTCTTGTTGAAACCACATATCATGCAAGTCAAGAACTTCCATTTCGGGCAAAAAAAAGTTTGTTATCATCGCTCGGCATTGACAGTATCGCTGCGATTCGCATCATCTTTGAAGAAATATGGCCCAATAATGCCGCCGGCCCATAAACCGCACCAAACAGTGGCTTTTTCGGGATGCATTGGTAGCTGTTGCAATGCTTCTGGCTGATCTTCACTCCAAATGCGGCAATTTTGCTTATTTACGTACCCATTCAACCAAAAATGAGCCTCATCGCTGAACACAATTTTTCGATAAAAAAGCGGATCCTCGGCCAGCTTTCCAAGAGCCCATTCATCAAAAATTCGGCGTTGTGGCAGGTCGGCTGGCTTTAGTTCTTGCACCAGCTGTATCTTAAAAGGCTTTACGCCCAAATCCTTCCGCAAAATTTTCCACGTAGTGCTGTAACAAAGGCCTAACTGCTGGGAACGGCGCCGAATCGACATTTCGCGGTCTTCTGTCACACTAGCTGATACGGCCGCAATATTTTCTTCACTACGCACAGTACGTAAACGTGTTGGTGGTTTAATGTCCAACAAAGTAAATTTGGTGCGAAATTTGGTCACAATCTTCCGAATAGACTGCTCAGAAGGTCGAGAATGCCGATCATAAAATGGAAGCAGCGCGCGATGAACATTTCGAACCGAGCACGAATTTTGATAGTAAAATTCAATAATTTGCAAGCGTTGTTCATTTGTAAGACGATCCATGGTTAAATTGCAAACCAAACTGAAGCTGTTTGACAGTGACACAAGGTACTAAACACACGTCAGCTGTCAAAACCAGTGTTGCCAAAACCAAACCAGCTAAAAAATCACCCTTTACAATATTGATACGTAGAGTAACTTCGGGTAATGTGATATAGACATTTGTTTTGTAACAATTACTTGTAATATTTATGGTACAGCTCTTGACAAACTATTCATTATAGGTCTTTGATGCATTGCGCATTAGATATCGACTTTAGGTTTCTGCAGAGCTATCCGTATCCAATTTGCAACTATATTTAAAAAAAAAATAAAAAATCTCTGTAGCTCCCCTTAAAAAAAACTGGCGGATAATGTGATATACCAAACCAAATCACACTGCAAGCATGGAACGCGGGTCTTGGTCTTCTTATCCATTATTTGTTACAAAAGACACATACTGTCGTTGTTAGGTGGAGTTTCGGCCCAAGGATCGTCGTCTGAACTCGGTAAACGCAGACTTTCACCTAAAACGTTCGAGGAACTTTGTTTTGTTTGTTTTGCTTGTTTGCTTTTTACTAGCATGGGTATTTTCGGCTTTTTCTTGCGTTTTTCAAAGTTTTTTAATACTCTCTTTCAAAAAATGTGTGTGCGGTGAAATCGTTAGTACAGTGATATAGTATATCACTTTACCTAATTATAACCATATCACATTAAGCGCATTTAGCTTTTGAATCAATCAGGAGATTTTTTTTAAAATATACTTCATCATATTAAAAACAAAAACACACAAACAACATTTTATACTTAAGTTTTTAATTTTGCCCCAATTTTGGCTAAACTATCAAAGAAAACTCACACAAAAAACAAGTCAACTTTAGCGCTGAAACAATTCCGTTACATTGACATCACACACCATCAATGCGAGCGCTCTTAAACTTGCAGCACGTGTCCTCTTCTCCATCATTGTTATGCGGACAAGAAAATTCCTGCCGAGAATTGATTATTTCAGAAAATATGCTGGTATATCACATTACCAGACCATATCACAATACCCGAAGTTACTCTATAACCCTTGAGCTTAAGCGATTTACGCAGAAAGAAAATTTGAAAACAAATTGGTCTCCTTATCGCGTATGCTACTTTGAGACTAACTTTATTTGTTCCCATCAACAAATACAAAGTTAGAAACCAAAAATGTGTCCATTCATAATTTTTTTTTTCAAACATACAATGCCTCAAGTTGACGCACACTCCCAAAACGAATGCAGTGCCAACTGGGGTAACAGCACGTACCCCTTCTGGCGGGACAGTACCCACTTTTCGTCTCAAAAACTGCTTTCAAAATACAAAAGGAGGACAATAAAAGTTCACGCCTCTTTTCACTAAACAAAAAAACAATTTTTCTTCTCGCGAAGCCATAGTGAACAATGCATACGAAGAGTTATTCAAACTTCCACAACTGAATGCATCCATTTAACGAATTTTTTATATAAAATATTTAATATTTGAAAACATTTCGTTGTTTTTATTGTTTTAAATCTGAAACTTAAGACTAAGATCATTTTAAAGGTTCTTCAAAGTTGTTTTCCCGCCAATGTAAAAACGTTAACCCCTAAAAATATATAAAGTCCCCTCATTCTCGTTTTCCAATCTGGCACCCTGGGGGTGAAAAGAAATATGAGTCGAAATGTTTCAAGTCCCTGTCACAATTTTGAATAAATATTTCCAAAAGCAAAGATTATCTAAAATGCTAAGCCCACCTTCTGCTGGAATAAGCCAACTTATTTGGCTTTTCTCCGAATGTAGATTTATGTTCTTGGAAAATATCTTATCTCCTTCAAAGCCATATAATACTGATCTTACAATTTCCAGGAATCATACATACAATGAAAAGACTCAGCATTTGTAAAGCTATACTCATTGACTATTTGTTTGTTTTAAATTTAAAAGTCAGTCGAAGTGCAGAAACCTTCTGCATTGGTTGCTCTTGAAATGTATACGAAAACCAATAAATGATTCCATGGAATTTCTATCAAGACAAAAGTCTTTCCTTACAATTTAAAAAAAAAATTTTCTCGGATTTACTTCTCTTGGTAAACCACAAAAGAAATAAAGAAATAAATTTGATAGGGTTTTCTGAGAAATTAATTCTTCAAAAGCCGCACGATCATTTATAATGTTTTACTAAACTAAGGGTTTGAAATGTATACAATACTTTGTCAATGGCAAAACGAGACAAATAGCTATTGCCTTTCGAACGTAGACAGTCAAAAATGTGTGTTTTTGATTTTACTCAAAGTTACGTGCCAACAAACGGCCTTCAGATTGGGTTACCTTGCTTGAAGACAAAATGAAAATAAAAACACAAAAATGGCTTTAACAAATCCTGTCTCCTGTTGCAGGGTGGCAAAAACTGAAGAAACGAAAAATGTGGTCCCGAGAGGGCAGATGGGAAACATGACAACATTAGGCTCATTCGCTTACGCAGTTTAAATCGATCGCAATCGCACAAAGTCTGTACACGTTCTCATCAAAAATGACAAAAAAAAGAGAAAATTATCAAAATAACGAGTAACGAACAGTTCCTCCCTTGGCTCGAAACAGCTCAAACAATTGCAACCGGCAAGTTAGTGATGCCAGAACGTGGGTAATCACCCATTTCGTGGGCATTTTGCCTTTCAAAATGACCTAAAATGGCGAAAAAGGACTTTTTTTTTTTATCTCTCAGAACAAGAAAAAACAGTGTATGTTGTTGTTTTTAACGCCGGAATAGGCAAAACGGGCATTTTTGGGTGTTTTTGACGTGAATCGTTGGCAATTCAGTCCGAAGAGTCTGGCATCACTGCGGCAAGTACTTATAAAAATGTCAAATGAAAATCTTACAAATCAATTGCACTTAAAAAATAAAATCTGTGAAAATAAAGAAAATTCGGTGGTGGTTCTCCCAAAACGTTTCGTATATCGTGTCTCGTGTGTTGTAAAAATGTAAGTTATATATTTATTGGTGATATGGATTAGATGTCAAAGATGCAAGTGGCTCAAAGTAGCTTCAGCTCTCTGAGAGGTTTCGCTCAACTCAGTTGGACAGATTTTTAGTGCTTAGCTCGATAAAGTACGCGAGTGGACCTTTTGTATCGATACTGCCACATTAAAGAGCGAATTAAGCCAACAAATATTTAAAAAATAAACTGTAACCAGTTTCTGTACAAAGATAAGAGCCTTCCGATGGCACTCATGTGCGATCCCTTAAGAAAGTGTGAATCATAGGGACAACCGGAGTCTCTATCTGATTTTGGTGTGCCTGTGCCTGGATGAAGGTTACAACACCTCATTAAACCCAATTGCTTCAACATTGCAATTTAGTTATTTGTACTCGTTACTCAATTAATCAAATATGCTTATGGTGACCATTTTTCCAATCACATAAAAGAGGACATTTTCTTAAGTAAAAATACGTATACAGTCAAAAATTGTTAAAGCACATTTTAACTATAAAAATTTAAGGTTTTTGTAAGTTTTCCTAGATTTGATAAAAGTAATTGATTTGATCTTCGATAATGAATACAAGATTACCACATAACTTCAGCTTTGTAAGAATTGAGAAGTCACCTACTCGCAATCTCGCATATTTCTTTCGGTATGAAGACGGTCTTTAGGGAAAAAGACGACGTTTTAGAAAGAAGAGGACAATGTTTTTTTTTCTTTTAGCAGAAAATCAGAGAGGACATAATAGCGAAAAAGAGGACTGTCCTCTCAAAAAGAGGAGGAATGGTCACCCTAAATATGCTCATTGTCCAACGCAAAATATGCACCTTCACTTGGTACATGGAAACTATTGGCATAGAATTTCAAATTAACATTCATTCAGAAAGAATGTCCGTCATTTGAATTTGAAACAATAGCAAGCAACTGCAAAACATGATCTAACCACATATTTCCAATTAGACTGCATTCAGCATTAGTAGTCGATTTTTTTTTAAGCAAAAATTCAATTCAAGTATTTATTTTCATTCGCAGCATAAAATTTAATTAAATAATTACTTGTTTAAAGCCCCTTTCCAAAAAGTACCGACAATATAGTCTCCGGAAATAAATTAAGCGCACTTATCGGCCTTTGAACGCGTAAATTAATTTGCGAAATGAAGCATTTAAATAATTTGCAGAAATTTATTTTTTAATCTCGGCCACTGGATTCAATTTATAGATTGTTGCTCTTTTTTTTTGCACCCACTTGGCGAAGAGAACCAATCACGTAAATCAGAAAATGTCGATTGCACATATTATTCGGATTGGTTTTTGATTTATTGTAGCAGATGGTATCTGTTGAAATATTTAACAATTACTATATTTAAATTTAACCGAGTTGTGGTTGAAAATTGGAATTAGGTTCTGAAGGATGGAAATGTGAAGGATCAAGTGTGCAACACTTCACTTCATTCTACTTGATTAAAATTGAATTACTATTTTATTAACATAACAGATAAAGTGATATACGAAAATAAATGAACTGGAAAGGTCCGCTTTTGGTAAAAGTTTAAAAATTATATAGGGAAAAATTAAATGAGTAGAATTAAAAAAATAAAAGTTCGCAAAGCAGGTGGTTGTAACATTATATTTGTTGGTGCAGCAGAATCACCCATAAAACATATAAATAATTGGTTCAATAAGTTCAAATAGGTAACATAGACCAATCTTCGCCAGTTTTTTTTTAGAGGCCCATTTTAAGCCGAGTTCGAATGGCGGAATGGAGAAGCTTTTCCAGGACAGTTTTACTCTCGGACGTTTGCGAGAAATGGTCAAATGGAAAAAACCTTCAGGTGTAATTTTTGTTTTTGGGGGTTGAACCGGAGACCCATCATTTAGCACACTTGCCATCTACTACACTCGCCTAGGAACCTACAATTTTGGATACTTTTATTAAAAAAAATATATCAAAATATATCGACTTGATGCTTCTGCAAAATTCGTCGTTAAACCGAACCTACACGCAGAAGAATCACTGATTTAAAATCAACCATCTTTCGGTTAAAAATCTCCAACTGCAAAATTTACCTTCTGCAGTGTGAGTGGATAAACAATATCCGACTCAACTTGTTTAAGGAAACTCGGCTAAAAATAACCGATTTATCTTTACCACACATTTGTACGCTCGTAAATAACAAACTAACTCTGTAGAATCTAAACAAATGGTTGATGATACTTCGAAAAACTTGATTGATAACAACCAAGTGTGTTTTTTAACAGCATAAATTTAACCTTTTTATCTGGGAAGTCTTAAAAAACGAGTACTCGCATTTTTTCAACAGAGACATAGCTAATTTTAATCCAGTTCTTTGAGGAGAGCAAAAAGCACGCTTTGTTAGAGCTATTTTTTTAGCGTCTACCATAAGAGGTACGTTAAGATTGATGGTATTTTTATTTGAAATATAGTAGGCGAATATACCACTCACCAGTCTGGACAAAAAGAACATTACCTGCAGATTTGAAAAGCTATAACGAACCTATATTTTATGTATCTACTTCAAGTCGAATAAAGTAATTGCGAACTAACAACAGGTCGGCAACCCCTTCTTAAAATATATAAAATTTGCATAAACAAGCTGAAATTTATCTGAGGGTCTCAAGTTTCAACCGTGGTGAAGAAACGTTAAACTGCATTTTATTTAGCGCACACTGCCTACCTAACTACCTACATCCGGTAAATTTGTACGTTTTCCTTTTTTTTATTCCGGCCTGTAAATTTCCTGATTTCGCAAGACTCTCTGTGCTCTCCTTGTGCACCATTCGCCTTAATCAACCGTTTCCTGCTCCAGTGATTGGTAGTGTCCAATATTGGGGGCGAAAGCCCAAAAAATAGACAGTTCCCAATGTTGACAGTGTACCGCATTCTTTTTTCATTGTTTAACCCATTGAAGCCGCGGAATATATGATAAAAATCAATTTCAAAAAATGTACATTCTCGAACAACTTCTTTCAAAAAACTTGCTTTTGTTTTTTTCTCATCCATTTTTTTGCGTTGGTTGCCCTCACATTTTATACATCAGAGCTCAGCTGTAAGTATTCATTTTCAAAGAGCATATTGATAGGAGAAGCATTTCTGTAATTTCTGTATATATGGGGACCCCAATTATTTGAATAATCTCACTTACTTGCAGCAGTGAAGCCCCTTTGTTATTTGATGCAGAGGCGGAAAGGCTCTGACAATCGCGAAATTTAAAATTTCATCGTGTACTACACCATGGCTACTGCATATTAGAGCCCTTTTTAAAAGAATATGTTCTAGCATTAAGTTGAACCCAAAAAAATGCAGACTTCTTAAAAGTTTACGGTTCGGGAGGGTCCACAACCTCACCGAACAGCTTTAGTCAACAGCTGATTTGAAAAAGGTTTCTTAGAATAAATTTTCATCCTTTTGAGATAGATGGTGCCGTTGGAAAATATAATAAAGCCTATGGCTTGTGTTTTTCTGGGAGCAAAACCTGGAATCCCTCGCTGAGAAGTTCGACATGGCAACCACTGAGCCACAACCCTCAAAAGGTTGGGATAGCTACTTCCAATTGGTTTCTACATTTTTGAGGGTGCGCGAGTACTTTTTCTTTGACAAAACTAAAGCAAGCCTAATTAGGTGATGGGTACACAAGGTAGTTGATTAAGCCCATTAAGGAGATGGCCTCGCCCCTATTTAAGCTGTCGAGTAAATGAGATCTTTTAAAAATCCTATTGTAGGTGGATGTAGACAACAACTACGAGTACATCTCATCGAGGTATCTTATGAAGAAGCCATAAAGTAATGTAATCTAAACTAAGTGAAGATGCCACTACTGGCATGTAGGTCCGAAGTAGACTTTGACACATTTTGATGAAACCCTTACTGAAGTATTTCTGAGCTTTTCCACGTGGTACATACTCATTGCCCTATTCTTTAAATTAAAAAAAAGTTAATTTAAAAAACCAAAAAACCCGACTGACTGTGTAAAACTGAATTAAAAATATATGAACAAGACGCATTTAAGTACCTATACCTAATTGATAATCGGCGACTATATACCTACACAGTCTAACAAATGTATGTATGAGTTTGAGTATTGAGTACCCTCCGACTGCCAAATAGGTAGTTATAGGTACTTAAATGCGTCTTATTCATATATTTTTAATTCAATTTTTCACAGTCAGTCGGATTTTTTGGTTTTTTACATTAATTAACTTTTTTTATTTGTATCTTTTCAGCCTATGACACTCCGGGAAAGAATACGAATATTGTGATACCTCACTCTTCAAAATCGGTCAAGCCGTTTAGGCTACAGGAACGTAGGAACGTACATAGGATACGCGCGAAACACATAACTCTCCCTGTGTCCAGTGGGGTAAAAATAGGCTAAAAACAGAAAACTACACGTATTATAATCAAATATTTTTTTTATTTTGACATAATTTCCTCACCAAACTTTTCGTTATCGTCGTAAATCTGAATCGATACGAAAAACCTTGAAAACCATTTAAGGTTACACTTCTCCGAGAATTTCGAGCTATCACTCCCATTTCTGCTCCGTCCAGAGGCTGAGATACAAAAAGAAAGAGGAGGACTACCATTGACAGTCTTTAAAGCCTACAACCTGAGTCGCTGTTATTGGCTCCGACTATCCTATCAAGTGAAGATTGAGCATATTTTTTTTATTTATAAAGGTTCGGTGTCAGTCACTGGTAATAACCTGGGGAGGCTTTTACGACTGTTTCTTCCATCGCCAGCTATAAGTAGGTTTATCTTCGGAGAAAGTCAACATCATGTTAAAAAAAATTAAGCAGCTTCCTGTTTTTTTTAGGAAAAACACTCGGGACGCAACTGACAGCAACATCAATAAATCTAGCTGACTGTTTATTTGTACGTTCATTCCAAATTATCACTAGTCGCCTTAGGCATGTTGACATTGATACGAAAGCTGACAGAGGTAATACATTCGAGAAAAAAGAAGATTTTCCAGCCCCATACCCAGCCTCTCCGTCCATACACCTCAAGCTCCCATCCTGTAACTAATTACGTCAATATCCGTATTTATCACAGGAAGCACTGTGTTAGGTATGTGATATGCAGCTGGGGGCATATTGTGCCAGCTATCATAATCCACACATTTGCTTTTCGAAAAATGGTTTCCCAAAAAATAAACAGGAATGTTGTTTGTTGTCCTTAAATGCCCAAAAATAGGTACCTCCTGTATTCCAACAAACAGTACTTAATTAAAAAGAAAAAAAAAAGGAAAAAGCTTACGTACACATTTCAATTGGTTAATCCTTTACGGGGAACTGCAAATCCTTGCTGTAAAATCTATTCCTCGACTCCTTACAAGCATATGTACTTGTTGTACTTGTATAACTCTGGCAACATATCTTTGCTGAAGCATAAACGTATTGGCCCACTGAAGACAGTTTTGTTTACACTAAGCAGGAAGCATTTCCGTTTCTATCCTTTTTTTCGGTTGGGCTTTATTTTTTATCACGCCTCTGTGATAATAGCGCGTCAGGATATTACAATATTTTCCCTGTTTTATTGGTTGTAAAAAACACGAAAATACACAGAATATGAATTTTTATTACACTCAACACTTGTTTATTATTTTTTACACTCGTAAACGGAACGTCGAATCACACCCGTCCAATGGGGAGGTGTTCGGCTCTCTTTTTAATGTAATCACAGTATACGACTTGGGGGAGTCCCTAGCCACTTGCACGGATGTTGTTGGCTCCTTAAGAGCAATTCACTTTCACTAGGTACATAGATCCTGACGGAACACAATACACGCGCTGCCACATCGACATCAATACATCAGAATCATTTAGCGGCATCATCAACAATGGTGGCAACATCATAATCACTGTAATCAGCACATATGATCACATCCTGTCGCATATCCTGCGGAAATTTCAGTACAAACACGTACGACAATAACCAACAAGGCGCGCCGCCCAAATGACACGACAAACGATGCTCGCCTCGGAGGCTGTGCACTTCATACAGGCATCCGTATCGTATCGAATCGGTGGATGTTATAGGCGCGCACTACTCGCCGTGCCGACACCGAGCGAAGGAGCAAAAACGAACCGAAACATAGTATACACCACGGCGTTCTGATGAAGCTATCACGATACCCCTCTATTAGGATGTAAACAAATCTCAAGTGATTGCCTGAATGAGAGCGAAGTGAACAAAGGCAGAGCAAAAAAAAAATGAATCCTCTTCTCCTTCACAATATCAAATGGTAATTAACAGCCAATGGTCATGTAAGCGTTATCTTTACACAAAGGAATAGGTTGATTACAACCACCCACACACACGTTGTCGGTTGGTTGGTTTCGGTTATCCTTGCACCTTCAAGGTGATTCGTTCACTTCGAGCCCGTAGAACCCTAACGATTTTCCTCACAGTTGTGTTGCCATTTTGATTTGGAAAACATTTTTCAATTTTTTAATTTTTTTTTTTTTGCTGGCTCACAATCACACACATCAGACGATGGTCCTATAGTGCCGTAGGTCATACGCGGATTTGGGTTAACGATATGCAGCAGCACGAGGACCTACATTATCGAAAGGGGCGATTTCTGTCAGTTGGCCAAATCGAATCGCCCGATCGAGTGACAATGGGTTGATAAAAATATCCTTCGATTCGGAAGAGGATATTTTTTTCTTTCGTTTTCCAACTGTCCAAGGTGGCACACAGAGAAGAAAAAAACCGAATTACAGAAAAGACACGAAATTCACACGGATACGCGCGACAGTTTGCCAGCTTTCGACGAGAATTCGCTGAGGACTGGTATACGCCCGTGTAACCCGACCAAATGGAGTTTACATTTCGCCATTTGGCGCATGTGTTGTTTGGCGTGAGCTTTTGGGGCCAGCAAAAGTCCTTTCGTTTGAATTTTTAACGAAAGGACACCGTGCTTTCGGACTTGTTAGTGGCTTTGTGCTTTTTCTCAAGTTGGGCATTGTACGTCCGCACCGCTGCTCTCAAAGTGAGACCGTTCTGGAGAGAAAAATGTGACAAAAGTCAGTGTGGAGCTTTGATGCTTTATTTTCTTTTTCTCTCGGAAAATATCGGAACGAGTTGTGAGCGAAATTGGCTTTTGAGTTCTGATTCTGATTCTGATAGAGCTGAGATGTCAAATATCTTGAGGATTGCATATATCTGGCGGCCGGCACCAGGAGCAGCTTTTTTTCAGTTTTTTCTTGTGGTATGCCCAGTCAGTGCTCGGAGGGATGGGGATGGCTGATGCTACCTCTCTGGTAATTAAGTTTGGCTTGTTTATTTACACATTGACATGATTTAGTCATAATCCGGCAAGGACGAGGTTAGCGAAGGACACCTCTTTTTTTCACCCCCCATCTGCTAGTTAATGGGATTTTATGTCCTAATTTGTTTTTTTCGTGTGATTGCGACCTCCAACTGGTAATTACAAAATTTTATTTACGATTACTGTGACATACTGCTGCTTGTTGTTGGCGTGATTTATTGGCAGGACATTGGGGAAGCCTCTTTAAACGGCAACATCAGTTATATTTGGGTACGTGTGGGATGGTACGAGATGGGAGATGGACTGCGTAGGTGGACGGAGAACTCTTTCGCCACTTTGGGCACTTCCTTTCGAAGACTCTTTGTTTATAGCATAGGATGCCAGAGTTCAGGCTCAGAATTTTACCAGCTATTTTTAAAAACACGACTTATCACAGCGGATTTTTCTAATTTGTCGATGGGGTTACCGAAAAAGGGTTAATTGCCTAGCCTCATACTGCTGGAACAACATGTCGTTGGGAATGGACCATCGACATTAAGTGGCTTCGGAGAGTACTGCCCACCGGATTGTCGCTTGTCATCGGAGTGTTGTGTGCCCAAACCAGGGTCTATAGTTTGGATGCAAGATGAAGCGCACCCAACTACGCAATTTACCTCCTTGTGAAATACCAACTTGTTTGATATTCGAAATGCCAAACTAGATTTCATATAACTTCTTTCATTTGAATAAACTTGAAACTTTGATTGGAAAAAAAAATTTAAGGGGTTTTGAAGTTTTTCAAAAAGACACTACCTTTTGAGGGGTGATTATATTTAAAGTGTATAATTTAAGGTCTATAGCTTTGTAAATCATTACCAGAACAGTGGAAAATTGTACATGATCGTAGAGAAAAGAAACGTGATGCAGAAGGTTCTGATTCAACCCAATAGCATGTTTTTTTTTGGGCCAACCAACGTCTTGGGCCATCATAAATGCTTGGCAATTCCCATTGCAAACAAATTCTTTGAACTCGATGTTGTTCCGGACATTTGGATTTCAAATTGCAAACTCAAAGTAGCTGAATCTGCCACCTGTCTTGGTTTCGTAATCAATCGCAATCTATCATGTTATAACCACATTAGCATTGTAATTGGGCGTATCTACGGTTGTCTTCGGAAACTATGGCTAACTGCGAGCTTCACACCTCCTGAAACCAGGCAAAAACTTGTTCGCACCCTCATTCTGCCCTTGATAACATACTCTGAAGTTGTTTACCCTAACCCTGACTCGCTATCAATGCATAAACTCCAAGTAGCTTTTAATGATGCTATACGCTACATTCATGGTCTTCGTAGGTGGGATAGAATCTCCGCCTACGCCAATAACTTCCTTGGATGTCCTCTCATATCCTACATAAATGCTAGGAACTGCATATTTTTGCATAGGGTTCTCTGCTCCAAGTCTCCTTCCTACATTTATCAAAAACTAGAATTTTCTCGATCTAATAGAACCATGAACATTAACATTCCTTCCTACAAATATCTTAACTCTTCCAGACTGTTTTATATTCACGCAATTAGGCTATGGAATTCTTTGCCTTTGCATATTAAATGTATAAATAGATCCGCTAAATTTAAATCCGAAGTTATAAATTTCTTCTCAACACAGCAATAACCTCTTTTTTTTTTTTTTTTTCTCTATCTTTTCTTCTCTTCCTCCCTATTTATAGTTTCTTTTTCCTGTAATTTTCCTCTTTTCTCTAAACTTACTTAGGTATAAAACCACTGTTAGTCTTAATCTGTAGTTTTAAGAACATTTTTAACTTACTTAAACCCTCTCTGTACTATAAAAGACCAAGTCTTATTGTACTTATATTATTTAATAATAATAATAATAATAATAATAATCATAATTCTCTTCAGGGATGGATTTTCTATCTTCTAAATCAAATACTGTTTGATTCTGCCAAATATCACCAAAAATTATTTTTTCACGATTTTGAAACAGTCTGGCTCAAGTCTTTCCGCATTTAAAACGTCTTGGACCTTCATATTTGCAATGAAATAGTTTTACTCTATATAATAAAATTAACTTTGACTGGTTATATCAATTATCTGAACTTAAAAAAAAATATTCTTTTATAGTATTACTCACTAAAACTGCTACCATTCCCAAGTAACAATTTGACTTCGGTAAGGTGCTATCGCAGCTATTTGACCTCCCGCAATATTAATTGCATAAGGTCTAATGGAAACACATTTGGCGCACTTTAATGCAAGTATTTACTTGTTTAAAACATCCTGAACAGTTTGGATAGACCTTACTCAAAACACAACTTCTTCGTCTGAAAGGCAATTAACATCCACGGAAGCATCTAACATTTATCAGCAGTAGGTTATTACTTTGGTAGGGGCTTACCGAAACTTTATGGAAGCGTTATAGAGGCTCAAAATGAACAAGAAAAATATATTTATGTTTTTTATTACATTTTTCAATTTTACATTTTCTTATTTTATTATATGACTTTTTGCAATTTTCATGGAGTTTACCATTTACGTACTGGTTTTAATTTATATTTTACTTACATGCGTCGCACTGATAATCGAACATGGGTCCTGCTGCGCAGTAATCCAATACACTACCCCCTAGGCTAATTCGTCATAATGCTGTAGCAGTGATAAAGCTGAACTACTTGATACATTTTAGAGTTTTGTTAAGACTTGCAATAAAATTGCAGCTTACTCGACCGAAGTTGTAAGCAAGACATTTAGTGTTAACCAATTTATTTATGGGCGAAAAGTGTATGTTTAAAATCACATTACTAACATTTTTTTTTTGGCATTTTTCCCCGATTAATTAATTGATGGTATCTTTTGACAGCTGTGATTCATTTCCTATGAAATTAATTTTTACCTCTAGAAAGCCTCCATATGTAAGTTAGGAGGAAGTACGAGTAAGTGCTTCTGTACAGCTTCCAATCGCAAGCGGTTGACTGCATGACAGTTCATTGCTTCTATAATGCCTTCGGTCAGAAGCTCTTAAGAAGCTTCCAGGAAGCGCTTCAAACCACAAGCTTTATCGAAGCAATTCACTTTCCACACATCTCCAGACACATTTTCAGATGTCTAATAGAGATCTTATCGAAGCTTAATTTCATATCCCTCTATAAAGCCTGTGTATATGCATCACAAAGGACTTACTGAAGTTATTATCGAAACAATTGCTTCGAAATAGATAAACTTCGTTTAACAAAGATTATAGAAGCTCTACCGAAGCTGTTGCCTACAGAAATTACAAATTTTAACCTTACCGAAGTAAAATTGTTACTTGGGATTAGCTGCAACACTTTTTTTATAGCCTCAGCCTTTCCTCATCCTTAAACTCATCTACTTTCTTTTCGGTTATATTTCGCAATAAAAATTTATTGTGGTATGACCCTTGGTCTAATAGTTGTTGTTGACGATTGCATTATGACTCACACTCACAAACAACCTTCATAATAGCTTGTATACAATTTTATTCATCACTTGGGCCACTTAGTGTCCATTTTTTGATGGTAGGTACTCTTTGATGTGAGACACCAAAGATTGGTTTGCAAAATTGCTGGAGTTATTCCCATTTCAATTCTCTTGAGTTCAATTGGAAAGCTAACTAAAATATTTTTGTTTCAGCCTTCGTGCTAGGGAATGTAACCAACCAGCTTTCAAGCCTCTCAATATCAACTGTATCTAATGGACGTGCTCTATAAATAGAGTCACTATGAGGTGGCTGGTGCTAAGGTGTCCACCCTGTACCAGTATTGGGAATTTCCACTTTAGTTCTCTAGTCGGTGGCTAAAGATCGGGAGCTTTATAGAGTCCACAAGGTGCCTAACTTCTGCGGTTCCTACAATAGATCAATTCAAAAGAAAAGGACGACCAGTTTGAATAGATACTCAACCAGTTGTTGAGTCTTTGTTGTCAGTTGTCACTGAATTTACCGGCTACCTTATCGGGTAGGCCTTACCAATCTTTCCAAATATGTGAAATGGATGTTTGTATATCCTGTTCGACCTATCACACTTACTCTGGGCTAAGTTGTAATACTCAATATACCCTTTTTAATGAAAAAAAAACGCGCTAAAATTGTAAGGACGCCTTTCGCTATATTGTTTCAAACATTAATATATTTATTCGAAAATATATGTAAAAGGAAAACTGTTTAAAAATAACACTATAGTTATTACATTAATTTCATATTTACACTTTTCTTGACAGATGTCAAAAACGCTCCACCGAGTGTGGAATCTAATTGAGTAGAGCTGTCAATTGTATTAGAATTATATCTTAGCTATTTGTGTTTCACCAATAACACTGAAAACTAGCTGAAATATTTTTTTTTATTTATTGCAACTTGTACTTTGCCACTAGATGGCGCTTCAGCAAATCAACTTCGACATCGTTTGACTGATCTACCTTAAAATTGGCGCATATGTGTATCTTCTCAGTGGGTTAGTGATTAGTATAATCGACTGCTATGCAAGTTCGGTCCCCGATCGTCTCATGTCGAAGACTTTCAATCTATACCTGTTGCTGTAACTTGCCACTAGATGGCACTGCAACATATTAACTTTAACAACTTTTGACTGAATTTTTCGAAAGTTGCCATATATACTCGAATGTGTGTGTGCTTTTTTTGTAAAAGTTCATTTGATGCTCGTACATCATGCCAAACTCTTTACTGTTCAATCTATTCAACCACTGTATGAGGTCTTTTTTTGTGAATTTTTGTCCAAATCTGAAAAAGGGGGTTCCATCTCCCATTACATTGTCAAACGCTGTTTCTCGATACTGGCGGCAGCTAATCCTATGTACAACTAGAAAATGCGATGTGTATGGTTCGAACTAATATTGAAAAACGTGGGATTGCTTGGCAAACTGAAGCGTTTCCACAATAATTACAACAGAGTCCTTGAAAATACTACATATTGGGACATAGTAATACTATAAACCTGGGTCTAACTAAACTCGAATCTAAAGTTAACCCACAGGTAAAAGAAAACTGCTATTCAAAAAGAATTTGGCAGCTCTGTTTAATTAGATCCGAGTCTAACGTGTATTCTACTACAAATCTATTACACAATTACTTTCTGACAGCAAAAAGTCAAAAGAATTTAAAACTTGTAATTTGCGTTTTGTTGTGGTTCTTCTTGGTTCTGGCGTTTTTTTGTTAAACAAAAATAAGGTATACATTTTAGTACGAACATAATTATGTTTCTGGGGTGATACAAAAAATATAAAATTGCAGATGACCGGCAAAGAAAATATTAAAAGAGCAAGAGAACAAAACTGGTCGGAAGCAGAAAAAGCATTTAAATGTTGTCGACGATAAGAGAAACGATATCAAAATGATTTGAAAAAAAAACTGCATGAATAGATATTCAAATAAATTTGAAAGCTCCTAGATATAGCAAGGGAATCCCGTGAATTTTCCTTTATTTTTTTTAGTTTATTATTCACGGCCTACGCTATTTCATTTATTGTAAACCAATACATCATTTGCGAAATTCTTAAATTTTCTTTTCGTTCACTTGGTTTTGACGTTTAATGGAGTTAAAAACAACTTAAACATACACGGATAGATTTGTAAGATCAAATCCAGAAAAATAAGCGCAGAATCACGAAAAGTTTGTTTAGTTTTAGAGCTTAGCTAAGGATTTACTGATTCACGACTTTTTATTCGAAATTCTAGAAATTGTGCGACGTGAAGATATTGACCCTCAAAAGTCGTGAATCAACATTTTTCATTATAAATAATGCGATCAAACGAGAAAAACATATTGCCATAACCGGTCGCAATTTGACACAAATAGTTATCAATTTGATATTATATGGATTGTCAATTTGTAAAAACAATTCGTAAATTACCACTTTTCTGTTGTAAATTACAATTTCGTCCCTTAGCAAAATGCAACCATTTAGTCTTGAATTGCAACTCAATAGTGTTGATTTGCGAACTAACAGGGGTAGATTTACTACTTCAGAAGTTTCAATTTACAAAATTTCAATCGTAAATTGCAACTTATTTTTATGATTTAGCAATTTACGATTTTCGAGTGGTGATTTGAGGCAGCACAGTATTAAATTGAAAATGTTTTATCGTGAAATTAGAAAACTTTATTCTCAATTTGCAACTTATATCTTGTGATTTAAAAATCGAATACATATTTACAGTCATATTTTATAATTCTTTTTCCTCCTGATATCCATACGGCGCCATATCGTCCGGAGACAACGGGATTTGTCTGGCATGTTTTTTTGGTCTATGCTGAAATTTAAAATGCAAATAAAATATTTAGATGAACTTGACATTAATACGAACCTTAACAATTCTTCTCGATTACATATTTTAGAATCCATTCCAATTTATACTTCCTTCCTAATTGCGAGATGTACCTACATTCTGAAAAAAATACAGATCTATATGCATACTTCCGCGTTTTTGGAATAATTCAATAGGTACTTACAATATATATTCCAGAATGCTTTATAATTAGAAGTACAGAGTACACAACCTATACGAATTAGTTATACTTAAGCAACTTAAACTCGACTGCTTTAAGGCAAGATTGAATACCGACTGCCGGTCTCTGCAACGACGCGCAACGTGCACAATGAAGATTTGGCTTCATGATAGCAGCTGTCTACCAATACCACATACGTACATTCATCCATAAAGAAAAAGGATTAAAAAGGATTTCGATAGGTACATGGACTATGAACTGTGCATAAAAAGATTCCACACATCAGGTAATTGATTCCATGGAAATTACAAAAAATATTTTGCAATTTACGACTTCTCTACGTCAATATACGTTTTCAGTTTCATGTGTTAAATTATTACAAGATTTTATTGATTCGTCATTCATTGTTGGTAAATCACCAAATATTTTTCGCAATTTGAGATTGTGAAGTGGTGTTTGAGAAATTGATCTATTGGAGTGGTAAATTGCGCCAAACAATCTCGCAAATCACTACAAATAAAAGAAGCTCGAATTGATACTTCTAATCGTAAATTCCGCCAAACAGAATTTTGTATTCTCCGCCGTTTTCAATGTCAAATTACGAATTTTTGTATCAATCCATGAAAACTTCGTTGTGATTTGCGAGAAATATATAATTCGTAAATTGCAACTCAAAATTTTGCAATAATTGGTGATTTTCAATTCCTTCCGTGTCTTCCGATCTATTGTGTTTAATGTTAGACTCGAGTTTTTCATTTAGACATGGGCTTAAATTGTCTATGAATTTATAAACTCCGGTTTCGTTTAGTTATAACATAGTAATAGCTTATCAAAGATCTATGAATATGCCCCATTGACCTTTATAACAGACTTTGCCTTAAAATTTGGTAAATCGACATCGCCTGTTGGAAGGTGTATGTACAAATTTGGACAGGATACGATAGCAAGGCCGCAAACAAAAATGAAATCATTGAAAACAAAAAATATTGTGTATCTAAAAGCACTGCAATAAGCAGACAAATCTATTTACATGGATATACCAAAACTAGGTCCACTAGAACATCCAGTTCCTGTGCATACAGCACACAATTCCATTCGATTGGATTTACCAGCAGGCCATTTCAGGGCGACCAGCTGAAAGTGGATTCCAATCCACTCCAGTCTATTACATCGAACATCATCCAAAGGGATAAAACGAATTAATTTCACAGCATCAACGGTGATTAACTTCACTTAGAGCCCACCTGATGACCCCCATCACACTTTGAATGCTGAAAAAGCCGACATTTTACATATCCACTGGGTCACAGAAGAAACCAAAAAAAAAAAAACACTCCCCCCAGTCGGTTTCGCCGCCTCGTTGTTTAAATTTTAAAGCGCTTGTAATCGGCCCACTTTTTCCAATATTGTGAATCCGAATTTCCATTTTTTGTTGCGCGCAAATCGCACCCTCTCGCACATAAATTCGATAAACCGTCATCATATCAGCCGGGCAATCGTTCATTCTCTCTACAAATATATTATTTAGCAATGGTAAATTGAATGTCGTTACCGATGCCATCTGTCATGATAGTGTGTACCATGTGATGTGCTTTTTTAAGGACTTGACTGGTGCCGTCGCCGTCGCCGCTCGGCTCTGCGCCAAGCGATTTGCCAGTCAGCCTCAATGTTTTATTCCTTGTGTATACAGTGTATTCAGTGTATACAGCCCCAGTACTGTGGCTGTGGGTAGTGTTGAGCGTTGTGCGAGTGAAAAATCGCTTTTGCGCGAAAAGCTCTTGCCATTCGTCATTCAGTTATGGTCCACTTACATAGGAGTTTATTTTTTTTATGTTTTATGTTGCCCGCATCCTTTGAACGTTTGAACATGCTGTTAAGCATCTCTCTGGTTGCCTGCCTTCGTAAATACAATGGACGCTTATTAAAGCCGGACCCTATATAAGGCCGAAAACGATTGCCATTACTCATGGTTCAAACAGAATGGATTTTTCGTTTGTCCTTTTTTATTGGGGGTCGGTATAGTAGGATGACCTATTATAACGTCCGCTGGGGGGTACTGTATGGCCCCATTTAAACGAGAAGAAACGACGACGACGACAGAGTGCGTTCATCAATCGGCCACGAGAGAAATATACGAAATAAACTCAAGAAAATGGGGGTCAGCAGGTCACCCAACTATGGGAAAAAAGGATTCATCTGGCGTATATACAGCGGAAGAATCCCAAGTCATTACTTTCTTAGATTAATTGACACACGGGATCCTCTTTAAGCATATTTCATCAAGGAAAATGCCAAATGGATATGCCCTCACCACAAGCGCAGCACACAGATACTCGTACCTCACACATCGAGAGCGAGTCAGAGAGCAGCCAGCATCAGCAGTGATTTCGATTGCTCGTCGCCTACTGTATGCGTGTGCAACTGAAGCAACTGTTTTGTGATTTTCCCTTTTCGTGGTTAACTTTTTGCCATTCCAATCCAACTTGGGAACCAGTCCCCGTCCCCCATCCCGGATCCACTGTCGATCCTTACCTATTCCTCTTTTTTTTCCTCTACCGCCATAGTACTCATCTAAACCACTTGGGTGAACTTTTTTGCCCATCTTTGGTATACTGTACACCACAGGTACAGGACGACACTACCGCTGAGGCCGAGGGCAAGGGGAGGTATAAAATGTTCTCCGAGCAGTTTCACACTTAGTTTGTTTGTGTGCTTCAAATTTGATGCCCGCTTTCGTCCTTTTTTGCTCAGTACACTGCTCCTCTCGCGCGCATTCATTTCACTTTGAAAGCTTTAATGAAGCTTTTATTTCGGATTGATTAAGAGCACAATTGAGCCCGAAGAAGGGGCCGAGTGCGGGTGGGTGCTGGGTTGACTTGATGATAAGAAGAGGTTCTATTTGTTTGGCGAAGAGCGTTTTTGTGTGCGCGACTGTGTGTGAGTGAGTGTGTTTTTGGGTGTGTAATATAACAATGTTTTCATTTTCGTTTCATTGGAGTGCCAAAGTGGGTAGTATGGCCGCCCTTAGTGGTTGGGTTGGTATATATGCCCCTGCTTTGTGAGAAGTCCTCTCGGGTGGTCTTGACTTTTGTAGACTTGTTCCATTTTTTTTTTTCTGTTTCGTTTGCTAACCCCTCGCATCAATTTGTGTGTCGATTTTGAGGAATCCTCTTCATCCACTTTTGTGTGCGTCTATTTGGGACTGTGAGGCACACAATTTATCCATCTCTATGAGTGTATGCGGGGAAAGTTGCTGTGTTTATTGTGCTAGAGGCAGCGTCAAGGTACAAATATAGCGATTATCGAATTTTAAATGGATAAATGGGGTTGAAATTGTGTGATTAAGGGCAGTTTGCGTTGAAATGGCCAAGGGGGCTTTCTTACGGTGAACATGAAAATTCAGTTTTGTTGGAAAAACCATTAAATGAATGTAACTGGAAAGGGATCGCAACTATTTTCAAAAAAGGGCGGATAGGTCGATTGGAAGGATATCCGATTTCTGTTTCAATTACGTTGCGATTGATTAGCGTGCGTCAATTAGGTGACAAATGAGATTAAAAAGCCGACGATGAAAAAAATAAAATTTGGTCTTTCCGAAGGCGATTGCGATTTAATTAGGTCACATTGTTCGATTGGAATTAATCGCAGCGGCTCTAATGGGCAATTTAATTTGGTTTGTTTTTTTTAACGAAGGCTACAAATTATGAAATTATGTTTGCTTGTCCTGGCTTTAAAGGGGGCACATGAGTGGAAAGGTTGCCGCGTAGACGCGCTTTTGAAAATCGTAGCAAATGAGCTCCCTACCAACACGGCTCAGGCTGTCGCATTCGCTTTTAAATGACCTGCGTGCAATTGACATCGAACTGTGTTAAAGAAAGCCCATCTCACATTATTTGGAGCATACCATAACCAGATGCAGAAGGACCAATATTGATTTTTTTTTAAGTTGCTACATAATACGGAACCATTGGTTTGACTATCCGACGAAAAAAATATCCGCTGAGAACAAGAGTCCACAAGAAACGAAGCATATTGAATACAAAATTTTATATAAAAGGTGAATAAAGATGCCTTTCATAAGATTTATGTATCCCAAGTACCTTTCCGAATTTTTTGAGCTCACAAGGCTTATTCCTTTTGGTAATGGGTATTATTTTAGGCAGAGATACTCTACTTCCACTTGTTCGTAACTCGACAGCTGATTTAGAAATGGACCTCAAATAGAGCGAAGAAAAGTTTGGTCCTTGGATCATGCCAGGGTAGTTTCCACTTGTCACATCGAAGCACCTTGAATACTCACTTAAATCCTTCAGAAAAGAGAAGAACCTAAGATAGTTGGTAAACCCTAGACAGAAAAGGCTCAAAGGTCCGCCCGCTGTTCCATTGAAAGTTCCTGCGGATCATCTACAAATATCGATTTTTAGACAGAGGAGAGGTGTCAAACTTAATCTAAGCACCTACCTAGGCTACTCCTAACTAACTATACAATTAGAATAGTACATCCTGGAGTTCGACACGCGTTTATCTTGACTGCAGAGCGACATCAAAACAGTACCAAAAGACCTTATTTTCCAATCGGGGATTACCCTTCATTACTTCGCAGAAAATCGCCCTCTATATATCCATAGGACCCTTTTCTGTTATAAAATCTACTCCACGTTTGACGGAAGGGGCATTTTTACTGCCGGAAAACTGACAGGATTTCAGCACACATCTTAGGTAGTTTGAACGTAGGAAGCTTCAGACGTAGGATGTCCAAGGTATTAAGCTTCATTTGAGGGGCGTGATAAAATAATATTTAGCGAGACGGACTTCTTCTTACAAGCTCAGTATTATGTATGCAGAGCGTCACCTCCGCTCGCTAAATATGAGAAAACTGCACAGCACATCCACAAGATGGGGAAAGAAAAAAGCGCAGCCTTGGCTACTCTCCAAGAGACGCTTACAACACATTTTTCTTCATTGCAAATGAACAGCAGACATAACCAATCTTTGGTCAAAGGTTGGCAACTACTTCCCAGAAGACACTGTAAACAAGACTACCTCTAACAGCGATAGGAAGTATCAAAACTTCTTCTTTCACGTGGACCGTACTACACATGCGGCAGACGCAAATATGTCCTCATAAGGCTGGTGAAAGCCTGCCAAGATGAATTATCCAGAATGAAAGAAAGCCGCAAAGTATCCGAAACACAAACGTCTCCAGCTAGAAAAGCCTCACTAGACGCCGCCTTATATACAGAAACTTAGAACCGGCTCTACCTTGATGTAATGCAAGAGTGGTTCTGGAGAGTTTTTGACACCGTAACTCGGGAGAGCATTTCGTCTGTGGAAGTCGGACATACCGAGAGGTAATTTCCTGACACTTGACGGAACGTTACGTATTCTCTCTCCCAGAAAAATAAATCATCAACATATTCCAGCGACGGGAAATCACACCCAATTTATTAAAATTCTTAAGAAGGTAGACTTCACTTGCGTCTTACAGTAAAGAAGGAATGACACTACCTCTTCTTATCTTGGATCAAAATCGGTTGATGGTACAGAGCTTCATCTATCATAGTTCGTATGACTTCTTTAGCAGACTCATTTGTTAAGCTCATTGTTTGTGAATTTCTAAAATGTTTCAAGTTGGGTTAGCCTCCTACAAAGAAGCTAAAGCGATCAACTGGAACCAGAATGATAGGAGTTCTCCTTAAGGGACAGAAGGGTTACCTCGGCATAGCTTCTAAAGATGGCTTCAGGCGAAACTAAAAATCACTCGAATAACCGAAGAAGAGCTTACCAGCTGTTAAGACATAAATGAAGCCCACAAAGCAGGACTAAGAAAGATGGATCCCCAAAAAGCTACTTGGAAGTTTATTTCTTCCGACCGTCATCAGGCAGAACCAATCCCATTCTGATTTCCATAGTTTCAACGTCTCTTTTCGTCTACTTGTTGTTGCGTTGCTGTCTCGGAGCGGCTCCTGTCCCAAATCATGCATCCTACGGAGTTTTCCAATTCTCTCTAATTTGCTTTTTTAAACCCAATCAGAAATCGTCTGCTGCGCCCTCACATTACATGACAAAATAATGAGACCTCATGGAGGAAAAAAAGTCCACGTGTGCCTTACAAATACAAATGTGATATACGAGTTGAAATCTCCTTTGATGTGCTCACGATTGCCCCAGACAGAGAAACACGCTGCCAAATACGTTCTGTGGATAACGAGCTCGAATGCATATTTATAATTGTTTCCATTGGAAACGAAATATTTATGTCTCTTCCCCTACGCATTACAAAATGGAAAATAAAATATGAATACAAGTGAAACAAAAACCAACGGAAAAAGTGTGTGAGAAATACCATAAATCTTGTCCAATGGAAGCAGCAGAGAAATCACATCGTCAGCAAGGAGTGAAATAAATTTAAATCTGAATGAATTTTATTTGTCATGTATTCCGCTTGTAACACGGCAGAAATAACTTCCATGATTTGTTATCTTCAGCGGGAAGCCAGCTTTTTGTTGCTTTTCCTTCAAACCACCGCTGAACAACAACAAAGAAAGCAGATTCTGACGCACGGACTACGTATCTAATCCCATAACGATGCATGACTTCTTCCATGTGTTGCAAAGTGTGAAATGAAGACAAAACAGAGAGGAAAATAAATACGCGACAACTCAGTCGGCAGATTCGCAGGACATTAAAGGTCCTTTTTTGTGAATTTGTTTTTTTTTTTTTTTTCTTTTTTTCAAAAGCGATTCATGTGCCTGACATCATCGAAGTTGAAAAAGCGTCAAGGATATTCAAGAAAACAACTGGCACCCTCTTTCACGGTTCCATTAATTTTCACTTGATTCAACGCAATGTGTCAGATGTAATGTGTTGGGAAGGACGTCTACAACAAACAACATTGCTGCGTGTGTGTGCTTGCAAGGAGAGCCTTTTGTGCGGGCACAGCACATGTGTGCTTTATTTTTCTCGTTTTATTTTTTTGTTGTAATTCCATCTCGGAATTGCCATGTTGGATTCGATTAGGAGGAGGGAAACCATTTGAGGTGGTCCTCCTACACAGCACAAGGATAAGATCATCATTTCATTCCGTTGGCCTTTCTTTGAAGAAAGGGTCCATTAGTGCGCACATAGCACCTATATTCAGTCAGGCGTTGCTTCTTCGAATAGCACATGTTGCAAGGCAATCAGTTTAAAGTGCAAAGGACCAGGAAACCCGCACTGGGAAGGACACTATGCTGGCCAGCAGTTCCACCAGCTACCACCACAAAGCAGCATAATTTTTACGTGATGACATGCTGGGTGATGCATGCAAGGGAATGCATTTGTGACGGAGGTCTTGGTGTGCAAGAAAAAAAAGTAAAAATGCCCCTTGAGCATGGCCCAAGATGAATGGTTTGTAAGGTGCATCTTTATAGGGTGGAAGCGGAGGGCAGGGTGACTCTGCACCTATATGCTTAACTTATTGTCTGGAATTCCTCGGGGAAATTGCTGTGTCATATGAGAAATGAGACGCATGGGATGTGGGAATTGCTTGCAGTCACACGATTGCACTTAATTGCTTACATTGTGTTGCGTTCCAATTGCACGCTAAATGCGAGTCAACATCTGGACGTTTTGAATTGGTAGAAGTGGGGCGTTTTTCATTTGTGTTCCTGGCTGCCAACCGAAGCGATAACTGGGTGCGCGAGTCACATAGAGTATGGCGTTAAAGTAACCAAGTAACTATTTTTTTAATGAATAAACGATTAAAGGAATAAATCATGAAATGAATAAATAAATAATTTACTAAATGAACGCATATCTAAATCAATCAATTAATAAATGAATGAAGGTCTAACTGACTAAGCGAATAAATCAATTAATAAATATATGAACAAATAATTGAATGAATAAATAAATAAATGAATTAGTAGTTGTGGGAAATTTTTAAATTTTGTTTCTGGCAGGAAACCATAGAAACTGGGTAAGCGGGTCACATAAATGTACTCTATGGCGCAGAAGTAACCAAGTAACAATTTTTTTAATAAATAAATCACGTAAGGAATAAATCATTAAATGAATGAATAAGCAATTATTGACTTAATGTATGAATGTCGAAATGAATAAATTAACAAATGCATGAATATCTAAATGATTAAATGAATAAGTAAACTAATAAACAAATAATTGAATGAACGAATAAACAATTGACTAAATGTATGAATGTCGAAATGAATAAATTAATAAATGAATGAAGGTCTAACTGAATAAACGAACAAATCAATGAAATCAACGAAATAAATAAATGAATTAGTAGCTGTGGAAAATTTTAATGTTTTGTTTCTGCCAGGAAGCCATAGAGGGAACTGGGCGAGGGGGTCACATAAATGTACTCTTTGCCGTAGAAGTAAGTATTTTTTTTAATGTATTAATGAAACAATGGATAAATCACTAAATGAATGAATAAACAATTGACTAAGTGAACGAATGTCGAAATAAATAAATTAAAAAATACATCAATGTCTGAATGAATAACTGAATGAATGAGCAAATAATTAAATGAATGAGTAAACAATCGACTAAATGAATGAATGTCTAAATGAATAAAAGAGCAAATGAATGAGAGAATATTGAAACAAACAATTGAATGAGTGAAAAAAATAAATGAATAAGTGACAAAATTGAAAGTCCTAGGAAGCACATTTCACTACACGTGTCCCAATGATTACTCGATAGCGACACAAATGGCACTAACACAGCTGTCGCTCATTTCGAACACATCAACGAAACTGTCATTTCGCACCGTACTCTCTATCTAAGTACAAAAGTACTTCATTGATACCAGAGTGATTTAGGGAGAAATATTCCACCCCGAAATATTCCACCCCCAGGGTTAATTAATCAATTCGGCCGCTTTTCTCACCAAGAACTGTAACACAACACCCGCAACGACCTAATACGACGTCGCGCAACGAACCGAAAGCGCCCGTTCAATTCCACAGAAAATTGCTCAAGATTGACGCAGACCAAGCTGTATCAAGTGTCTGAAGTATATCCGAAGTAAACCAATTTATTGAGAATTAGGCAATTTTGCGCACCATTTAAATGAGATAACTTATTATTTCCATTTCACTAAACGTAATCCGTGGTGCTGGCACAGCCACCAAGGGCGAAGCTGTGACTCCATTGGGAATCGGCGTATCCAATCCGATGCAGGTCTGTATACTGTAAACTGGAAGGCACAATCACCTGCTGCCATAGATTTGTGCTAACGAGAGGAATCTTTCTCTCACATCGCTTGCTCTCTGTCTGGTCACTTGAGGGCGAACTATATGCTTGCCGCTTTTCAAGGTGCCAATAGGAGCTTATTTCTCTAATGTTGCTCCATTTGCAATTGGAGTAGGTATTTCTGCACTTTTTAACTAGTTTGCCCCAATTTGTGTGGGGCCCCTTTTTCGCAAAGCAAGCAGCTCCTTTTCATCTTCCATGCTCTTGTATACTTTGCAGCTAAAGGGAGGGGCGCAGGGCTTGTGAAAGTTAACATGCCTCAATGGATGTTTAAGTTTACACAGACGTGAGCGTGAACACAAAATCGGTTTTAACATTGCAATTGCAAAGTAAGTCGGTGCGGGTTGTGGGCGGGCTGTTCGTTCGAGGATTATTCAAGAGATGTGCGTGTTTAGATAACGAAATTTTGAAAATTTCCTGGTTAAGTAGAAACTTTCCGGATTGCACTTTGTTGTAAAAGTTTCACATTTATGTACATATAGTCCTGTTTGGGGGTTAGGTTCTAGCTGCGATATGCATTCTAAGTGAAAAAGTGTTTTGAATATTTGCCAATGAATATGGTGAGCATAGTCTTGCCCGCATCAGAAGTTTTTGAGGTGAAGAAGAGCTATGCAACTGTTTAACGAGGTTAAAGCTAGATTGTTGTCATAAGTATTTCTTGAAGGTTCAATCAAAGAAAGATACGACTTTTTTGTTAGAATATCCAGAAGTCAATTGGACAGAGTGCATAACTAGGCCACAATTTGACTTATAAGTTGCATACTAATGTTGCCAGTGCAAATGTCCCCCCTTTCATCCATCCATCTTTCCCTTTTAGCAAACCGGAATGCTGGTGAGCACAGCGTACGAGATGAGGTCTTCTTCAGGGGATTAATAAAGGACTTTGAAAGCCGTAATCATGGCCGAGTAATCAAATTTATTTTTGAACGGTAAGTGGGAGAAATAAATGTGCAAGTACACTCGAGCCATTTCTTACGTGTGAACCCGTGTCACCCGACACCTCACAAAAAACAATACTTGTCAGCAGATATAAGCTCTGTCCACATGCTTCTCTTATTTATTTGCTATACTCGACTTTACTGCGATCCAGTTCATCGCTTTTACTGCAGCAGAGTTCAGTTAGTCCCAGTTAGTTTTTGCCGCGTATCCCTGACTTTCCGATACGGAATGCATTTGTAGGTCACTCCCATTTGGTCCAACAAATAAGCGAACACTCACGTTTGTACTTGAGAAGTTAAGGTCCTACAAATAGCAGTAGGTAACAGGAGGCAAATGAAAATTGTTCTTACTGACTGTGGCGTATACGCAACATTTTTTTTTCTTTCTTTTAATTCCAGTTATAGCTCAGATTTTTAGTACCTACGCTTGGTGTATATTTCAACTATCAAAATTAAAAAATGTCTTGAATTTATAACGTTTTAGCACATTCATCATAGCCAGGGATGTGTCATGGACCAAGTGCTACTCTGGCGTATACGCAACATTTCGTTGTCCAACCCTCGCCTGTCTTCTTTACTACAAATTTCCACTTCACACGCATTGAACCTATCGATGTGCATATTCCCAAGCCCCTACCCCACTACCTATTCACTTGATTCCACTAGAAAACTGTAAAACACGCCTATCCATGCGAATGTAATGCCATCGCCACAAAACACAAAACACAAAACACCTCTCATTATTGAATAAAATTTGCTTTTCATGAGATATCCCTGAAGCCTGACAGGCCCGGCCGGCAACTCATACACAGCTGCCCTTGGCCTATATTTCGTAGAATTTCGCAGAAACAAAACAGCAACCATCATCAGCCCCAGCACTCGGGGGAGAATCATATCGATAAGTCTGCACTCAGCCCGTATCAAATTTTCATGGAATTTTTCCACATGAACACACCCATCGCCCTTGACTCGAATTTATTCTCCCAGAAGGACCATTTGAAAATCCTTACACTCGTGTATGGTCTAGCAGTAATTTTTCATTCGCAATCACCTGGGCAGGGCAGCATTGCATAGGAGTTCCCATATTGCAATCGCTGCATCAGCAGCTCCACTCGGTAGATCGGGCCGGCCTGTGTGTGTACAATATACACGTGTCCACTGATACCTCCATTGACTGGCTGCGCACAAACTGTCATCGTCTTGCTGCGAAACGAAAGGCTTCTGTGCTTGTGTACTCTCGACTTGTATTCATGAATGTTCTGTGCAGGGATAGACTCTCCGTCTCTGAGGATACAATTATTCTGTACAGAATTTGCGATGTTTAACTTTTATCACGTTCCTTGGGCGCACGAAATACAATTCTATATATGTGCTTAGAGTGCCCACCATCCCTGAACACTTCCGAATGGTAATGCGCTGTGGCCTTGGTGTAGGTGTACATGACTATCGATGGCAGAGTTCAATGTGTACGTGTGAAAAGAACTGCGACCGAGTGGTGCACATTTAACTTTAACAATCGGTGTTTGGTAGAGGAAATCCTTAAATACGCGAATGGCATGCTTTCGGATTCGTATTGCCGCAATCGATTCTCGATAGTGAATGGCAGTTATTTTTCTTCCCCTCCATGTCTGATCTGGATTTCACCGATTGTCCTACTTTTTGTCGGATTTTAAAAAGCACGTACAGACATCAATGGGATTGACTGAGGATGCTCTGTGATGCATTGCATTCGCAATCATTATGGAAATATAAATTTTTATTATCGCAGCCTAAGTGATGGAGGAAATCAATTGAATGCAATTTTAAGTGGGTATACCCTGATTAACGCGAATCGAGGCGCGTGATGAAAATTCCTTATTGCTGGGTGGTTCGTGGTGATTATCATATATAAAGTTAAGTGCGGCCTTTGTCTGTGGATAAACAGTTTTTCGCTCTGCACTTGAATGTTGAATTCCTCCAAAGTCCCAGGCTTTTTGCAAAGAGGCAAAGGTTGAAATAAAGCTTCATAGGTCGCGGTTTATTCTGTCGCAGGTTTATAAACTGTTTTTAAGGGAATTAAATTCGGTTAGCGATGACTGCCATTCTAATCAACATAAACGTTCCAAATGTCAATTACATTGCCCTAAGTTAGGGACATATGTTTCAAAGCGATTGCTTTAGTCTAACCAATCCATGCAAAAGCCCTGATATCAACATTATTGCTTTTTCTGTAACCAGTACAGTTCTCCAACCAATCTCACTCAATTGCTATACTTTTCATATACCTAGGAATAAGAAGCAAAGTGGACTTGAATTTGTGTCCGGAATTCGCGGTGCGTATTAATACCACAAAAAAGGCTTCCTGTTGTGGCAAGATTAGGAACTTTCGGAAAACGCGTGTAGCCGACTCCGCCCTTGATGTTTATTACTGTACATCAAAAACGAATAACACAGTGGCTTTCCATTTTAATTAACCACAAAATTGCGAATAAAAAGTTAAGTGATTCTTGAATGTCCCCAAAGTCCTTGCCTCTTTTTCCATTCAATTTTCAATGTAAGGAGGAAAGTTTTTGAGCAAATAAACGGCCGCACCGACAGTGAAATCACAGTTCCTTCCTTTAAATAGGTTTCCCTCAAAAAAAAAAAAAAGATCAAAAAATCAAACACCCAAACCCTCTCGTAGCATAAATCATGCAATCAAGCTGATGGTTCGTTCCTTGTGGGACGTAATTTTTTTTCATTTATTTGTCAACCCTCTTGCTGGCAGAGATTTCTTTTGCGGTTTGTTTTATTTTTTGCTCACTTTCGCTTGCAGTCCGTTTTTATGATGGAAAATCAGAAAAAAAGCTTTATCAAGAATAACAAAACTCTAGGTTTTCAGTTTTGAGGAGGACAAGAAGAAAGGAAAAATAGAAAATACGAAAACGAAGGAAAAACCAAACTCTTCCACATGACCCACATTCTTCGGCGAATTCATATCGCAATTGTGAACTTCCGGAGAGAAATACGACGAATAAATAAAATGGATGTCCTTACTCATATACAACTTTGTATACAATCGGTTATGAAGCCGGAAACTAAGTTATATTCTTGAGCGAAAAAAAGTGTAGTGAGCGGTTCACCATGGCCCAGATGCAATCAGTTTGAATGGGGCTTAAAAGAATCAAGTCGCACTGATGATGATGAGTGGAGATCATTTTTTTTTTTTGTTAGCTAGTAACTACTCGATCGGGAAGTTTCTCATTTTAAGCAGATGCGCCATTGTAGTGGCAGCTTTATTTTTTTGAACCACGCAATCAGAAGTTCTTATCGTGTCCTGCTCGAATTTGGTCGTTTGGGTTTTTAGTAGGCAACTGGTAGCTTTCAATCATCAGTAGGCCCATGATCAACCAACTAATTGTGTTTGTGACAATCATTCATTCATTTCAAGTCATCCCCCCATCTTGCATTCATTCATTCATTCATTCACGTAGTCATTAATTCATTCGTTTATTATTTTTTTTCATTTGTTCATTTATTTATTTATTCTCCTTTTTTCATTCATTCATTTGTGCATTTATTTATTTCATTATTTATTCATTGATTCATTCATTTAGTCATTTCGTAAAATGTTTTTAAACGCCACCGAGAAATCAAAAACTCCATCTTAATGTTTTTTTTTTTTCACTGCTCCTCGCCTCGCGAACGCGTGACAAACATCCGAGTTTAATTGCCGTGAAAGAGCTTCCCGATTGGCCGTTTAGACTTGGCATAGAATTTTAAATCACATCCACTTGTCCCAAAAATCAAAAACCCACACAAAACAAATGGTTTTGAAAAGCAAGGTCTACTTGGGCCAAATGTTTTTTTTTTTTTAGGTGGATTACAAGAGACACTATTAAATATTAGCCCCAAAAAGGACATATCAAGTACACATGCTACTACATAAAAATTCAAAACAGGAAATGGAAACTTTTAAATCCTTAACCAAATCACGGACACCCGAAAGCATAAAATTTTAATTCCTCTGCCAGTGAACGGAAGGCGCGAACAAAAAATCAGAAGCGAAACTTCCCAGTTGGCAAATGAAAAGGGACTTTCTCTTGTTTCCGACTCCATTCTGCAAAAAGAGAGAGAGAGAGTGAGCTGCCAAGGCCATATACCAATGGTCAAAGTGAAGAAATTACAGCCAACATCAAATAGTGTTGTAGTGCTTCAACGCGGACGACGACAAGGAAACAACTATACACTACCGACCTGTGTGTGTTGAAGACAATAGAAATAATTAAATTGTCCCCATTTTATTGCTTCTGTTTGACGTTTCTTTTTTTCTTTGTTGTTGAACAAGTGTTCCAGTCCCAGTAGCAGTCAGCGGAATAGTAGCCGCCGACGATCTCCTGACAGTACAGACAAAAATTTCCGCCCAGTACTTTCACTTGCATACTTAACTTGGTCACGGTTCCACTTCGTATTACACTCAGCATATATCTATTTCGCAAAAAAGCAGCGACAGGAACGATGACAAAAATATCTTTTGGTCAGTGGCACATCTCCAAGGGACTCTAAATTCAATTACAATAGGGACTCAAGGATTTCGCTAGTAGATGCTTTCCGTCAGAGGGATGGAGCACACAAAAATAGAACGAGGACAATCACATTATACATTTTATTTATGAGTGTTTCCTGCTGCTGCTGTTGGCGGCGGCCCTGCTACCTACCTTCGTCGGTCACATTCATTTTAATGTGAAATAGATTGGCTCAGCAAATTGGGATTCGTTGTGGTTGTGTTTTGTTTTTTGGGTCTGAGGTTTTTATTTTTTGAAGCCCTAACCGGTAAAAAAAAATCCTCCTTTGGCACAAATCCACACCAGGACACTTTCAAATTCACCATCCCAAGTGTCTGATTGAAAACAGTGTCCCCATTTGCAATTCAGCCTACAGGATGATACGGACTTGCATAGGTAACCACTGCACGGTATAAGTTTACAGTCATAAACACCCTTTCATTATGCACTGCATAGAAGGCAGGTGTCCTTGTGTCATCAGATATGTGAAGATGTACACAGATGGCACTAGAGGAGGCAGAGAAAATGCTATGCTTGCGTGACCCTTATGCATTTCAAATGCAAAACTCCTCGAATCTGATGTATGAAGGCAAACCCTCGGAGTCTGCAAGTGAATCCTAGAGTAAAGTATCATTCATGGCTACTACACATAGCAATGGTTTCAATTATGCAATCAAAATGTGTAACTTGTCAAATTGTGCATTCACATAATCAAATATATATTTGCGGTAAACATGGTGATGAAGGATTACCTCGATCGGCTACCTGATTAGAAGTCAATCTTTAATCTAAATTCGATCAACGTCTCTGGTTTGCTGGACGGTAAGAAATAGGAATTTGCATTCAAGTGTGAACTTGAGGTCTGGTCACTGGTCAGTAGATGATGCCAACTTTTGCGGTATTTGATATAAAATGTTATTGTTTTGTAAAGTAATTTAGCTTTAGTAGGCGATTTGATTTTGATCTTGGGAAACAAACGTCTCTATCTAGGGATTCCTTTTGATTCAGAAGACAACGTTTAAAAGGTCCCTTCCGGAATGCGGTTTCAGTGGTTTAGCTTCTTCAGTATAGTTGGTCGCTTTTAGGAACACAGACCACGGACATTGTTGACTTAAAAGAAGTTTTGGGAAAATGTCGAAATTCTGCTTTCAAAGCAATAAAATTCTGTTAATTCTTTTTTTTTACTAACAAATAAAAACTACAAAAATTAGGCATTCAAAAAAAATGTTAAATCTACAAAAAATTAAATTTAAAGGTAAAAAAATAGAAATAAATTTTAAATTGAAAAGAAACAATAAAAATTAGTTTAAATATTAAAAAACAATCAAGATCGAAAAACAAAATCTATTGAAAAATTAATTAGAAATTAAAAAAAAAAAAAAAAAGCTTTTTATTTTAAAAAGCAGAATTTAGAATTTTGAAAACAGAATTTTGAAAGAAGAATTTAGACCCATCCAGAGTTTTGACCCCAACCCAGGAGTTTTTTTACTCACATACAACTCGGCGACACAAGACTACCAGGTAGAAGAATCAGGGTCAGCATTCTGTGAGGCGAAAACTTTAAAACATTTTCGTCTGCATAAGTTGCAGAAGTAAATCGTTCGTGCACACGAAAATGTTTAAACGTTTCGTCCTACAGAATGCCGATCCAGATTTGTCAAGGGTCTATGAATGCGCTGTTAATAAAGTGGCAGCTAGAAACGATAAGTTATAAGATATATACTAAGGGCTGAAACGCTTTGCTGTGACAATTTATCTGTCGGATGTTTGTCAATGAACCCTATCAATAAACATTTTTAACCTTTCGGACTAAGTATTTTGTAGGTCGCAATGGGTAACTTCATATGGAAAATTTCGCCATTGGGAGATCGTAAATTGTAGCCAGGACACTAAATATCATTATTAGTTTGCGGAAGGTGAAGAGGAGATCCAGGACTACTTTTGAACTTTTTACCAAATTTACTTTACTTCTCGCACAACCAGCTTGAGAACCTTTTTTTCGGTTACATCTTGCAAACTTTTTAAAAGTCCTGACGAATTTATACGTATCATTAGAATTGTCTACGTATTAAAAAAAATTTAAATCCTAGGGGAAGGTTCCGTATATCAACGATCGTCTAAACGATATCGTTTTTCAAACTTTTATCACCAAAATAAGTCATATTCTGCTAAATTTTTTTTGACAAACATATTTTTGAAAAATTAACTGGACTCAGCTCTCAAACTTGTAGTTTTAGCACTTAGTTGCTAGTTTTGGAGGTCTATCGTTTCGATGATAATGAATGAGTGCCCTGGCTTCTCTCTTTCAAACACTATTAAATTTAAATTGTTTTGCGCTTCATTATTTGAGTTATTCTGCATTCCATGAATGAATGTAATGCCTTTATTTATAATAATTTATTAACTACTTCGCATCTATCTCATTGTTTGTTATTTTTTTCTTTATTATATTTGAATACCATAATATAAATAATTACATAATGTTCAGTGTTCGCCCCACATTTTAAAATTTGAAGTGAGATTTCTCTCTATTTATACCAATGAATAAGAATGTCACTAACTATTCTCTGAATTTTAAATATTTACTTAGAATTACTTAAAATTTGAATAATGATTTGAAAATAAAGAATAATAAATTCTTTTCTGTGCCCCAAAAATAAAGAAAATATTTTTTTTCTGAATTGTGATTCAGTAATTCGTTTATTTTTGCTTAGAACAGTTTATCACTGTTTTTAGAAAAAAACTGTATTCGATTTTTGTATGTAATATTCTGAGCAGTTTAAAAAAAGAGTTCCGCCAATTTATGAGGAGAAAACCCTTTTCTAACTTTTCTTACTACGTACATTTTCAAATGAGACAATTTCATACAAAATTCATTTCAATGGCATTAGAGTTCTGGCAATTGCCCCTAAAGTTAAACATATAATTTTTTATGAGATGACTTTTCACCTTCAGACGATGAGTTCCAAAACACTGTTCCAGCGTTCTGATTGAAATTCCGAAAACTGCTTGAAAACAGCATTTCTTGTTAAGTTTCTTGAATGAGCTATTAATTGTTGTATTTTATTTTAAATAATTTGCCGTTGAAAAGTTTAAAAAAGGGTAAAAAGTTCACTTTTTTCATAATTTTCCATTCTTTTTTGCTCAGTAAAAAAATAAAATCTCATTTAAACTGAAAAAGTGGTCATGGGTTATTGGGCTCAAAAATGGGCCCCTTAAGAGGAACTTAATATTGATTGGTAATGTCAACAGAGATCATTAATTATTTACAAAAAAAATCCTACGTAGTTCAAATTTAATTCTTTTATATTCCATGTAAGCCGGCATGGATATCTTTTTTTTTTCTTACCCAATGTTCCCGGAAAAATTATATGCGTATATTTTTTCTCAAAGAGAAGTTATTTTCAAAACAATTACTTCGAAGTTGAAATACTATAGAAGCTCTACCAAAACTGTTGCCTACAGAAATTAAACATTCTAGCCATACCGAAGTAAAATTGCTACATGGGCAATGTACATCTTTTCAGTATTCTTACTTCATTCATTGCCGGCTGTAGAACATTTTTTTTTACTCTAACGTCAGAAGTAAAAGTTTATAATTCTTGAAGTGCATCTAACGGGACAACGGACAAACATGGAAAAGCGCTGGAAGAATAATTGTGATTGCTCAAAATGTGTGCTCCAAAATGATTTAAATTCTCTGCCGGATTGGTTGGTCCAATATAAGCAAAACCTTTCAAAAAAATTATCGGAAGCCCTTGACAGAAATGCAAAGGTTTTTTTTTTAAATTTGTGTGTTCTCGCATTAAATTGCTTTTAGCCTCTCATTTCAAAATTCAAAGCTTCCAAACTTAACAGCGAAAACTCTCCATCGGCACACAGGATACCTGAAACTGAACCCTTTTTCCATCCAGACATACCTTTGCATTTACATAGCTCCCACTGGTAGTTGTTTTCGAGACCGGCTTTCAAGAGTATTAAGCCGGCGATTTTCACTGATTACGGTGTCCGTTTTACAAATATGACATTGACATCATCAAAAGCATAGACCGACCGCTGCCCGCATTCATATTCGATTTTAGAAATTGATTATGCACCCTTTGACATGTAGACCCATACAATGGAACGCATCTATACAAACTGCCCCCCAAATGGTGCCGCCGTCACTTTCTATCGGCATTTCAGGTGCATTCCGAAATTCAACCGAATTTCCAATCAGATTTGCAAATTTCACCGCCCCAAACCGCTGCAATTCAACTGCAGTTTCCCGTTGAACCGTCATCTCCAGCGATTTTATAACTCATCGGACGTGCACAATTTTAAATATTTGACTACTACATTCAGCCAGCACACAGGACCACAACAACTGAGAGCCGTTGTAGTTGTCCTCTCTCTCGCTCAACTCACTGCCAGGGTTAGCGTAATAATCGGAGTCTACTCGCAGTATAGTGTGGCGCGGTGCACCGCAGCCATGATATTCATCCTCTCGAGTGAGTTTTCAAATACGCTGTGCGAATTATGCATGAGGAAACGGAAATGATTTTCCGTGCACCGATTACTCGTTTCGCGCGTGTATGCCTGCATAGCACATGCATACACGAAATGACAGAATGGCTCCGGGTCGACACGCGAGGATGCGAATGCCTACCGGCAGAGCGCTGGCATTTTATCACAACGTTTCCTGTTGCATACCTATACAAACACGGTCGACTGGTGTGTAGGTATTTGCTTACGATAACATATTTACCCAAATGGATTTGCAGCCGTGCGATTGTCATACTAAGGATGTTCGCCGTGTGGTAGCAGGTTTTTCCTTGTTTGTGTTTTTCCTTTGCATTCGAGGGAAAGGATTCTCGAACTTGTGGCATGTTTGCCTGCGTGAGGATATTCTCAGCCGAAATAATCGAAAAATGCTGAATGGCATCTGTCAAAGAGAACGCAGCTTTAAAAATGTCCTCGAGGCTTAATCATAAAGTGCTTAACGTCAAGTGTTCGAGCCGGAGGGGTTAACAAAGGTACGATTGCGGCGGATGGTGCGAATAACGATGTCGCCAGAGGCAGGTAGGCAGTTTACGGAATAGAAGAACGCGCTCTTCACTGAAGGGTGCTCCGATGCGGAAGGGGCTTTTCAAAGGTGCTTCGAGAGCGTGCACTAACCGTATGTTAACTTTGATGGCTATAAAGGTAGATGGTGCGGCGATGGGGAAGGCCTTGTGCCTTGCGGAAGCTATCTTGGCAAAGGGAGTAGGAAATAAAAAAGGTGTCTTTCAGAATTTCCATCATTACTTTGCCAGATATGTGTTACATGACTGTGTTCGAAATGAAATGGTTGAGATGACGTTAACGCTCCAAGCAAACTGAACACTTTTAAGAGGATTATGCTAATGCTTCGTATGTAACGTAGAGCGGTTCCTGCGAGGGGAGGTGAGTGGTTCTTGTTTTGTTACGGCATTTGTGAAAAGCGCCTTTGGAGAACCAATACGCTTCGAGGTCTTAAAGTTGCTTTGAAGGTTAAAAATCTGCTGAGTTTCGTCCTCTTTTTTTGCAGTAATCATCTATCCACTTATTTGCACAGTCCTAGGTAGGCACTTTTGTGTTCCTAAATTCTTCTAAAACTTCTAGCAAGAGGATTTTGATAGTTTTCCGTACATTAAATGTTACGCATGAAGCTCAATGGACCCTTATTCTGATGGGACACGCAGGTCAAGGCACCTTTAGATCTTAAACTTGGTCCTGATAAAGCCGGATTATGTTCGTCGTCCAGAAAACTGCTTATTTTTAGGCGAACTAGTAGTGTTAAATCCGCTGATTAGTACTGAAGTCATGACAGTCATCATAAATTGAGTGGAAGACATCCATAAGTAGAAGAGAGACTTGATTAGGCGTGTAAATAGTTTTAAAAGCAGTGGTAGCAGACATTTAGGTGCAGCACTCTTACTAGCGGCATATGTTGCCAGGAAGTCTTGGGCTTCCATAATATTTTACATATCGCTCGACAACAATCAGCGTCACGGCCAATGTCGAATACTTAACGTTTATGTCAGCCTACCCAGAGGACATTGTTAACTATAAGGAACCTTGGTACGACCTTCATGAAAAGACGTACAATAGGTGTGCGAATTTTAACGCCAAAGGCTGTTCTTAGACGAATTTAGCTCCATAGTTAAAAGAGAGCGTACCTTTAGTCGAAACTCGAAAGGCACAGTTCAAGCAACGAAACCTATGCAAACATACTCAAGTGAATCGACTTGAGGGCGTTGTTTAAGGTTTAAGTTGTTTCCGAGTGAAGTTTTTACAAGATAAACGCAACTTCCACACCATGAAACTCTATAAAAGGATATGGCTGTCTTAATGTCTACAAACATTCAACAAAATTTCCACCGAACTCAGGGTCGGCGTTCTGTAAGGCGAAACGTTCAAACGTTTTCGTGCGCATGAAGAAATTTGCTTGTGTAACATATGGTAAATCATTCGTCCGAACGAAAACGTTTGATCGTTTCGCCTTACAGAATCTGACCCCAGATAAGCCTCCGGTAATTTGGATGTCGGAACTTTCCGTGAGAATAGTACAGACCACAACCACTACTCGTTAAGTAGTGGAAATGTACAAAAGTCGATAACTTGCCATCTCTACAATATGGAAGATCTGAGGTCGTAGGACTACCAGAACTTTTGCCCTGGCTTCTCAGCTTGTAGATACTTTATTTCCAAGAGAATTACTTAAATAAGCATCAAGAAAGCGGCCGGGTACGATGGTATTCCGCATGTGACACTCATTAAGCGAACATTTTAAAGAAGCCAGAAGCCAGAAGCGGAACCCTGGGCCTTAAAGTTTATGGGGAAAAAACATAATTTTTGAAAGAAAATAGGCTGCAGGTTACTTCAGATGATGAAAGTAGCATACACCAAAATTCGGTTACCCCTAAAAGTCTTTGAAAGAGTATTTCCCCGAGAAAAAATACGACATCGACTGGGTACAGAATCCATTTGCAAAATATAGTAAACGATCGACATCGAATGTTCATCCCTTCCTAAAAAAAATTTTGAATGAGAAGATTCTAATTTGAATACGTTTTATGTCGGACTGAAAGATGAATACCCTGCAGTCGCAAGGTTCTCCTTCCATTTGTGTTTTTGAGGCTATGTTTTCGGCTTACACCTACACAAAAAACAACAACAGACTGGACGCAGCTCCAGACTTCCGCATTCAGTTCTCGGACATTGAAAATTCCTCACTTAAAAAAGTTACAACGTATTTTTTGTTGTACAATAAATGTTTTATAAAACTTAAAATTATTATTTTTATATCATTTTTATTCTTTATTTTCTTGTGAAATATTAAAAAAATCCAAACCGCACTTCAATGAACGACGTTTTCTGTTAATATCAATATGGGGGTTAGCCAAATTAGATCATTTAGGGTTCCGTGGCTGAAAAAAATTGGGAACCTCTGGGATAGATGTATAGAATATAAAACAATCAGGTCTGCCGATGATGTTTGGAGCGCCTTCCACCAGTTGTCTCAATAACAAGGTGAAACAAAAATTGGAATAAGCTAATTTTCGGGTGGGTGCCTTACCAGCATCAAAATCTTGTTTTAGGATTCATTTGTACACCTTAGTAGTTCCATTTCCCAACCATTTAAACTTCAAAAAGCAAGCAATTATGTCAGCAAGAAGGCGTCCCGAATGGAAGCTTCAATTTGCCGGTCAACTACCGTTGGGGGGATCCACTTATCCAGTGGCCTGTACAGCTCTCCTCTAATGCCCGTCGTCCACTACATGTGCAACTCATTAACCACTTTTCGTATTTTCTTAGGCTACGCACTATTTAAACTAAGAACATCGTGATCGTGATTATCGTGATCCAGTTGTAATTTCCAGTGAAAGAAAAATTAATGAAAAATTTCTTCGCCACCAATGCAACTCAAGTCAAAAAAAAAGCGCACAAATTTGAGAAAAGCTTTGAACAGATCATGTGCAGCACATTATTCCAAAATTGGTACACAACTACAACAAACGAGATCGAACTCTACCCGTACACTTGTTGAGCAACGCGTTGTGCAATGATCTCCAACGGAATCTACAATTGGTTGCATTGAACTGGGAGCTTCGTACATTCGAGTGGAGTGGGCAGAACTCGAAATTAAGGTGTTAAGTGAGCTATAATCAACCTGCGGCCTATCAAGCTTTGCCAACTGGCCCACCCAACACAGTTAAATAATACTAATATACAAATAGAACTAAAGAATCGTTTGCCAAGATTTTTTTATAACAACAAATAAACCATGAAATTTAAATAACGTTTCTTATTAACAGCTGAGTAAATATACTTACGTTGCGTTGCGGCCCGAGGCACCACAGCTAAAACGCCTTTGTGGCCCCTATTGAAAAAAGGCTGAGTATAGCTGTAAGTGGACGAAAGGCATAGGAGTTCAACATCAGAAAAAAATCGCAGTTCCGAGACAAACATTCGTGAAGCGTTAGTAGACTTGGATTACAGAAATCTGGCTCCTCTTGAAAAGTTCTTAATCATTTCCGATTACCTTGCGTCTTTAAGTTTGTGCTCCTTCCGAAGAACACATTAGCTGATTGCCCAATGAATTCATTATCCTCAAATAATGATATTTGAGTTAAAATCAAACTCGCGTTCATTTTCCTTATTTACTAAGCTGTGTTTGATAGTTTGACGGAATCTTTCGTTCTTTTTTTTCTGCAAATCATCGTAATGGTTCCTAGTTTATTGAATTGCCAACATCGCGATGGAAGCGCGTCGGCAGTCAGGTTCCAACAGGCGAGCCCTACCCAAATATTTGCACTTTGGCATGATACAGAAGCCGAAGCATACGTATGTATACAAATAATCCCTCATTTGTGGGCATGTACGTGCATTACAAAATCGGGGGGGAGCGAAGATTATATCGCATTTCAATTTGGTGAGCGATTTTCGTTTCACATTTTATCGCGCAAATATTTGCTCAATTTAAAGCACCATGGGAAGGAATACAGAAGCCAATTGCGGCACATACAATTCGGAACAGGGTGGGAGTGCTTTAATTTATTAAATTCGGGGGAAGAGTATACAGACTGCTGGCGGGTGTACAGGACGACTATTCCTGACTGACAAAGTTACTATCATTTAATTTGGCCTCTTACCATCCTGTATCTAAGTAAGACAGTCCGAGTGGAAGAAAAGGCCCCCCAATCCACTTGAATCAGTTTTTCTGGTAGGAGATGTCAAAGCTGAGGAGAAACCACATGTTATCCAGATTTGCCGAATCGTTGCGACAGCCAGATGGAGAGCATGTAAGCAGAATGTGGTGACAAACAGTTTTGTGGGCCGCATTACCATTCAGAAAACCCCAAGCAGGGTGCATCATCTCTTTGGCATAATTAATTTCCCAGAAATCCTGGCCTGATGGTGTCTTCTTGGATTTCATCCTGGTCGTCGGCCAGGAAAATATTTCCAAGACGATGACACCTAACATACCGAGTTCGGAAGCCCTCAAAGCATGTTGTGCCGTATGCACCCAGCACACTAGCAGCGTGTGTGCCCGCAGTCCAGTTAACATTGCCGGCAAGTTGTTACATTAGGATTCCAGCGCGCTGCCAGGACATCATGCATGCACAGCCTCTCCGCCCCCATCGCCAGGGACACAAAGGCTCAGCCATAGCAAACAGCCATTTACAATGCCACATTGGTGGTGTACACTTGGGTGCAATTCATGAATAAAGAATTGCACTACTCTGCGCTACCACTGTGGCATTCATCTATTCACCATCCACCTCCCCCCAGCCCCATCCATATTGGATTCTCACTTACGTCGAGCGCGTCAGAGTAGGTTGCATCACTTTGCATGTTAAATAGGTTTTTGTCTTGCTTGCTCGGTGTGTGTGTTCCTGGACATTTGGTAGATTGTTCGTCTACACGTCGGTCCTTTCCTTCCTTCCGGTTCCGGGACAGCGATAGAGGCTACTTGTGTCTGTGTCTGTGGTGCATGATACACGAATGACATGAACATTCGGCAATGGAAATGATGAGTGACTAAAGCAGATAGCATACCCACTGTGTGGCAGCAGGTCCTTCCGAGAGGATATTGTGAAAAATTATTACTTTTTCCCATCCACCATGGTTGGATGAACTGACAAGATTTAGGTTTGCATCCTTGGCTTTTCAATTCTAAATCATTTCATGGTCCACGTCGTTGTTCCTCCACAAAAAGGACATGCAACATGAGCCAACTGGGTATTTGCGTATTCCTTGGAAATTTATTTGTCAAATTGCATTTTAATTTCTTCATCTCGACCCTAGAGTATGATGCGGTTATTACTTGAGAGCTTGATACTCTCGGCCTTTTGTTGTGTATTGTATACGGCAATCGTGGTCAAGGAGCATCTAACCTTAGACATGGAACGTGGCCCCCCTCTCCGGTCCCAGTGCAATTTATATTTGCAATGTGATGTGGCAATCCAATTACAGCAAAACATTCTCTGGCAATTGTTTAATTCGTTTGCAAAGTTTTATACAGTTCCATAGTGTGTCCTTTTCTATTTGCAATCGGTGGTGGTGTTGTTGTTGTTGCGCTGCTGACAGTCGGACAAATTGCTTTAGCCGTTATTTATATGGTCCATTTAAAATGCACCATTCTCCTAGGCGGGGCAATAAAAAAGAATTAGAAAATATAAAACAAAATCAGAAAAAAAAGGATGCACTGAACAATTGGATTGAATAAAGGATGTACAAAGCAGCAGCAGCATTGGAAGGAGTAAACAAAAACACACACACACAGGGCGGTGTGTTCTTTCTGGCTGTTGGTAGTGCATTTTGTCGGGCGACAACACTAAATCTAAATGATATGTGCGGGAGCGGTTGGCCGTTTCTCTACGGCAAAAAGTGACGGACTGCAAATTGCCATGTGATGGTACAAATTTGTTTGAGGACAGTTTTGTTATAAAATATGTGCGACCTTAACGATTTTCGTTGTTTCTTTCTCTTTGCTGTCGGGTGAAATTTAATTCGTAGTTTGTTTATGGATTACTGGCATATGAAATGGGAATTGCTAGGCAAATGTAACAGATTTGCCAATTTTTTGCTCGACCTGTCAGTTTTGTCACTTAATTTGGTTGAGATGGGGAAAAACAAGTCTACTGTTATTGTTCGTTTGAAGGAAATCGGCTTGGAATTAGTTCTTTTGAAAAAAAATAGAACGTTGGGGGTTCTTGCAGACTAATCACGCAGGTCATTTTTGTATTCGTTCCCGACAAAGGAAACCTATGCTCTCAAAATTCTGCTTTTGCAAAATTCTCACACAAAAATTCTGCTTAAAACTCTGATTTTCAAATTTAGAGCAATATTCAGCTTTAAAATATAAACGACCATTGAATATGCACCCTAAATCGTAAATTTTTATGAACGAGCAAATTACGTTCGACCAAGTCGTGTACTTCATTTTCTCAAACCAAATGTTTTTTGAAGCGTTTTTTGATGGGTTTTTTGACGCGTTTTTTCAATCGTTTTTTGAAGCGTTTTTCGACGCGTTTTTTTGACGTGTTTTTGAGGCGTTTTTTCACGCGTTTTTCGACGGGTTTTTTCAAAGATTTTTTGGACGCATTTTTTGAAGTGTTTTTTTAAGCGTTTTTTGAAGCGTTTCTTGACGCGTTTTAACGCTTTTCTCGCACGTAAAATTCTGTTTTACAAAATTCTGTCTTCTCACACAAAAATTCTGCTTAAAACTCTGATTTTCAAATTTAGAGCAATATTCAGCTTAAAAATATAAACGACTATTGAATATGCACCCTAAATCGTAAATTTTGATGAACGAGCAAATTACGTTCGACCAAGTCGTGCACTTTATTTTCTTGAACCGAAGCGTTTTTTTAAGCTTTTTTGAGGCGATTTTCGACGCGTTTTTTCAAGGGTTTTTTGGATGCGTTTTTTGAGGCGTTTTTTGAAGCTTTTTATGACGCGTTTTTTGAGGCGTTTTTTGAAGCGTTTTTTTGAGGCGTTTTTCAAGCGTGCCCCCTAAATCGTAAATTTTGATGAACGAGCAAATTACGTTCGACCAAGTCGTGCACTTTATTTTCTTGAACCGAAGCGTTTTTTTAAGCTTTTTTGAGGCGATTTTCGACGCGTTTTTTCAAGGGTTTTTTGGATGCGTTTTTTGAGGCGTTTTTTGAAGCTTTTTATGACGCGTTTTTTGAGGCGTTTTTTGAAGCGTTTTTTTGAGGCGTTTTTCAAGCGTGCCCCCTAAATCGTAAATTTTGATGAACGAGCAAATTACGTTCGACCAAGTCGTGCACTTTATTTTCTTGAACCGAAGCGTTTTTTTAAGCTTTTTTGAGGCGATTTTCGACGCGTTTTTTCAAGGGTTTTTTGGATGCGTTTTTTGAGGCGTTTTTTGAAGCTTTTTATGACGCGTTTTTTGAGGCGTTTTTTGAAGCGTTTTTTTGAGGCGTTTTTCAAGCGCGCCCCCTAAATCGTAAATTTTGATGAACGAGCAAATTACGTTCGACCAAGTCGTGCACTTTATTTTCTTGAACCGAAGCGTTTTTTTAAGCTTTTTTGAGGCGATTTTCGACGCGTTTTTTCAAGGGTTTTTTGGATGCGTTTTTTGAGGCGTTTTTTGAAGCTTTTTATGACGCGTTTTTTGAGGCGTTTTTTGAAGCGTTTTTTTGAGGCGTTTTTCAAGCGTGCCCCCTAAATCGTAAATTTTGATGAACGAGCAAATTACGTTCGACCAAGTCGTGCACTTTATTTTCTTGAACCGAAGCGTTTTTTTAAGCTTTTTTGAGGCGATTTTCGACGCGTTTTTTCAAGGGTTTTTTGGATGCGTTTTTTGAGGCGTTTTTTGAAGCTTTTTATGACGCGTTTTTTGAGGCGTTTTTTGAAGCGTTTTTTTGAGGTGTTTTTCAAGCGTGCCCCCTAAATCGTAAATTTTGATGAACGAGCAAATTACGTTCGACCAAGTCGTGCACTTTATTTTCTTGAACCGAAGCGTTTTTTTAAGCTTTTTGAGGCGATTTTCGACGCGTTTTTTCAAGGGTTTTTTGGATGCGTTTTTTGAGGCGTTTTTTGAAGCTTTTTATGACGCGTTTTTTGAGGCGTTTTTTGAAGCGTTTTTTTGAGGCGTTTTTCAAGCGTGCCCCCTAAATCGTAAATTTTGATGAACGAGCAAATTACGTTCGACCAAGTCGTGCACTTCATTTTCTTAAACCAAATGTTTTTTGAAGCGTTTTTTGATGGGTTTTTTGACGCGTTTTTTTCAACTGTTTTTTGACACATTTTTTCAATCGTTTTTTGACGCGTTTTTTTCAAGCTTTTTTTGAAGCGTTTTTCGACGCGTTTTTTGGACGTGTTTTTTTCTTTTAACGCTTTTCTCACACGTAAAAAAGATTTTAAATTGTAAAAAAGCTGTTGTGTTGTTGAACATTTTCCATTTTATTGCTTGCAGAATTTTGTAATACATAAAAAGAGAGTAAACGTTCTCTTTCTTTAGTTTGTTATTTTTATCAGTTATGGAGTTTTTATTATTTTTCAATTTTAACTCCTCTTTTCGTTATACCTACATATTTATTTATTTTCTTATTTTTGCTTATTTTTTTAGAGATCTTGTTTTTTTATTGTAATTTTTCTGTCTAATTTTTGTTATTTCTTTTTAATTTCAATTTTATTTCTATTTCCTAAGTCTTCATTTTTAATTTTTGTATAAATTAAAAATTGCTTTATAATGTAATTTTTTTGTTGAAAATATGCTGAATTTTATTGCTTTAAATTTAAAAAGCTGAACTAAAAATAATCAGAATAGCAACCCGCTTTCATTTCAATACCCTCTCCAAGCGCATTTCCTTCTTTCAAAACAACCACAATTCCCAATTCAATTTTTGATTTAATTCGCGTCAATTCAATATCCGTTTGATGTGAAATGCATTTAATTACATAAAAGCAACCCTAAAGCGCTAACTATGTGCCAAAGCCATATCCTAATTTCCAAGTTCAAACTTCCTGCCGCTCATGCCTTCTACATAGAGATGCAATAATGGTGCCAACGAAATGCTTTAAATACCACTACAACCGCAATTTGTGTGAGGGGCCACACACAAAAGTCAGCTTATTTAGGAAATAATTAAACCATATTTAATTCGGATGCGACAACCGCAGCCGGCGTGGCCTCTGCCTATTCCGTTTCATTTTGACAGTAATAGTGCACTTATTTTGCGGTCACTATACTATTATAATGCACTTTCGAAGTCATAAATCCCATTGGAAGGCAAAACACCAGCAGCGTGAGTGTGCGGTTGCTATTGCACTATTGCACTTAATTAAATTCATTGCAATCTACTATAGGTACTATAGCAGCGCAAGGCGGACATGACCATAGCCCGCTTGTTAATGAGACAGAGATAGCGAAATGCTGTAGGTGCTTCGCATATAGTGGGCCTAACGGAGGACTTCTCCGAAGAGTAATCATGGTGGTGTAGCCACCTAATGTTGGCGCTATTCCCCCAGACTTCTGAGTGTGTGTGCTGTTAAATGCGGTTTCACAAATTGTATTCAACGAAATTTCTAACAATAGGTAGCGTACGCCACTTGTATAGTTGTTTTTACAGTTTATATCTTGTGTATCTGGGTCGAGCGCGTTTGTTAGTTTTTGAATTAAGGCAATAAACGCTTAGATTAGTGGCTACATTTCCTATTCAGCGCTGCAGGGATGTAGCTGTGGCTTCTCAAATATTTTTTAAGTGGCAATGAATGGCCGTAAAAGCAAAATGTAGGATTGGTCTTAAAGAGAGATCTAGGTATCGAGGTCTAGGTGTCGCTATGAATGCAATCTCAATGGTGGGTCAGGTAATTTTTGACAAGTATCCTGATGAATACAAAATTTGCTCCACTCAAGGCTTACGAATCAAAGTTATTGAACGTGTGTCAAAAGCCTTATGAGTTGAACCGCTTTTTTTCTCGCGCAGTATATAAATCTGCTTTTGTAGTTACACCCATCAGTAGGTCCAGTGTCCCTTGTTCCAATATACTAAATACTAGCAGCATTTTTTTTATTTATATTTATATTTTTATGATAACGGCCGTCACCGATAGTCATCTTTGAGAATAAATTACTTTTGCTCTTATGAGTTAAAGCTTCTTTGATATGCACAAAGCTCCAATTTTTGGTTAACATAAGACGTCTATCCGCCCTCCTCATTTTGTCTGAACGACATGATCAGCAAAAGCTACGAGTATCATCATTATCATTTTCAACGTGCGGCCTTTACTCTGCAGGAATTTATTTTTTTATTTTTCAGTGGATAATTTACAAAAGGTTTCTGCCAGTTAATAAAAAGACTCGACCCTTCTAAGTGGACACCAAAAGCCGCTATAGTGTTGAAACGTAAAAATAAGTTATAAATTCGGAAAATATGGAACATTTTATGAGCTGTCTCTTACGGATTGAGCCATATCAACAAATTATTCAGCAAACACAGTCCTTTGTAGGAAAAAATTAAGTCGCCTTCAAAGTAAGAAGCGGTGTGCCTCAAGGTTGGGTCTTGGGTCACCTACTGTAGAAAATTATATTTGATGAAGCATCTCACCTACTGATTTATAAGTCAATTGTTGATCTTTTGAACGACGACACTGTGGTGGATGTGACGAAAGGACGTTGAGCTTCATTGCTACAATACAAGTCCAAGCTATGTTTCAAACTGCACAAAAACCATATTGAAGTATTAAAACGATTCATGTTTTATTTATTAAGAATAAAGGCATCTAAAAGGTCATATACTGGGTGATATGATAAGTACGGATTGTGGTTAATATCCAGTCAGCAGTCAGTAAGATTGCGATTGTCATGAAGCAGCAGCGCTGACAGAAAATGCTACGCAGTGTGAGCCTTGATAAATGACACAAGAAGCCATCTATATATTTATCTACTTCCGGAGAAAATCCAAATGTCACATCGGTTGTTAGAAATCGAAATAAGTTTGGTAGGTATAGAAGCTTGCCGCCCTGGGAAATTTGCTAAACAGAGTTTAAAGTTTGAGGTCGAGGACGGTGCATAAGGTAAGTATGCATTGAACTTCGAGATATAGGTTATTGGATGGTTAAATCTTTCACATCTTTCGCTACTTTTGTTTTTCAAAAAACGAAAGAAATCACTCAAAAACGAAAATTTTCGTCATGTAGCTCTTTTTGTGTTCCTCCATTCTCCGCCAACATGTAGTTTAATGTGCATACTTTTGGGATCATTGTCCGACTTTGAGGAACTTGCCATCTGATCTGAATGTTCCTTATTGCAAAAATTGCTTATTTCGAATCGACTGTGGTAGCCGCTAATGTATTCTACATTGCAGAGGTAATAGTAGCAAATGAAAAACGTCAATCGAAAGGCAGTTGCTGTTTGTCTTTCGCACGAAACAAAAATATCTTTCGTTTTTAAAGCTGTATGAAACAAACAAAATACAAAAACGAAAGAGGGAGAAAAATGATACTGGTACCAAACTCTTAGGCGGCTCTTCACTCATACCGTGGAATGATATCCATTTTCTACTTTGAAAACTTTGATAACGCTTTCAATTTTTGTCGCAATATCCGTTCATTCGTGATAGTCCCAAAAATGAAACTGACAACTCTGTGGTGTTATATTGACTGTCCACATTTTTTTGAGTTCCTGCGAATTTTTTTCCCAAAACTTCTAAAGCGAACAGCAACATGGATTTCCACATAAATTGGGTTTTGCCTTCAAAAATCAGCTCAGTAGCAGTGTTGCCAGAATTTAGTTTGAGCGCCCAAACCTTAACCATAAATCGTTGAAAATGTTCCCAGTTCCTTGAGTATTTTTTTTGTATTTTTCCCACATACCCATCTCACTTATGCGAGCCGCATTTGACGTCTGTCTTCTGCAATTCGCTTTTGTGGCTGGTGTCGAATCAAAAGTCCTGCAAAATAAATGGGTGTGCCTGCAAGTGTCGCTTGACTGCAATAGTACTGCCATGTTTTAAAAGTGCAAGTTTGTTCGAAAATATATCTTTTTGTAGATTTGTGAAGGAATAAAACAAAACAAAATTACACAAAATTTGCTTAACGATAAATAGCCCAAAATTATCTTGAGCGCTCATGGAAGAAATTTCAACAGTTTTTTTTAAGAAAAGAGATGGCCCAAACTGGCAAACACTGCTCAGTGGCACTATGGGTTAGGTACCTTATCGTGCTTTTGTTTGCATGCGTAGGCCGTAGGGACATATAAATCATCCATCCAATTGGCTTAGACCAGAAGCGACCACTTAACATACTGTCCCCAGCAGTGTTGCCGAAGAGCTAGTGGATTTTTAAAACTCCCGACGATAAATAAAAAGTTGTAGCTAAAATAAAATCTAGTGAATTCTAGCGATTTTTTTACCCCGGTACTAAAAACCATGTTCAATAAAGTGGCGGCCCCGTACCTGTTTGAAAATATTTACCACTGCGTATGGTTCGTTGCACATGCCAATTACTGATTGCTTAGTAGGCGAAGCCGCAACGGAGTTTTTCATGGCAGATCTATTTTTGTACCGTTACATGTAGGTATTCAACTTATCCACTAGCAAGAATTTGTATGTCATAAGACTTTTGTAATTTAAATATTATGTATGTATTTTTTGAACTTATACTTTCGGCTTGATATTTTAGCGAATTCTAGCGGATTTTTGCGATGCAAAAACAAACATTTCTAGCGGATTTTGCGTTGTGATTTTTTTTTCCTCTTAGCCGCTAAGAGGAAAAATCGTCCAAATATCAATATCGCGGTCAGAAGTCCTTCCTATTCCAGATGCATCTACATACATTCATTTCATAAGTAGTGCATAACTCACTGGCAAAAAATACTAACTACGCTTTTTACACTTTTTGTGAACTCCGCTCAATTGATTTGGCCTCCTTTTGCATTCACTTCCGCTCTCGCTTCCGGCCTCGAGTTGACTTGGTCTTCGCTTACTACAGACTGGTGGCAATGGAAATCCGAATCCGAGTATCCGCATCCACACACAATGTGAGATGGAGAAAGACGAAACTCAATATGTATTGTAAATGTGAGTGTTGACCAACAAAGTCAACGTCATCAGTCCGATCCGTGTGTGTGGCTCTGTATGCCCTTAGCGCACGAGTTCAAGGATGTAGGATGTGTCTGGGTATTCGTGTGTGGCTTGCAGCTTTCCCGACTGTATGTACATTTGAATTGACTGAGACCTAATAATTTTCATCGTCATTTTGGTCATTCCTGTTTTTTTTTTTTTCGTTTGCTCCCTCCGGATGATGGTGAGATTTATATTTTACTCGACGACTTCCGAGAGAGCGTGAGAGCGACCGAAATACACTTTCGAAGGACACTCATAATGTACTAAATGCATACTGCTTTGCTTCGTCACATCGGAAGAATGGAAAGAAAATCCTTTTTTTTCGCCATGAATTTACTGCCGGGTAGAGAAGAAATCACTGGAAATGTGAATATAAAGTGAATTCGTGACTTGCATGCAAGTACATAATGGACGGATAAATTTCTGCACACACACCCATCTATATTCGCATATAAAAATGTCTATAGTACTGCTGAAACGGGAAATACTTGTACAAATATGTATGGGGAGAGAGTGAACGAGTATTATTGCGAATATGAGCTGTGGAAAAGTACATTTTACTCGGTTGTTTGTTTGGTTTTCTTTTCTGTTCTTTTTAAATGAAGAATGGTGCAGCGGGCTTAGGGTTATGGCACACCCTACTTGACTTGTCTAGGACTTGAATGGAAAAAATGTGGAGAAGAAAAACGCCCGAACCAGCTCGGTGCGCTCGTCATCTTTATTTACTTTGGGGGACTTACAATTATGGGGATCATGGTGGCTTGGGAAAAACAAATGTTGTGTTGTGCTCGGTAATTTAAAGAGAAGTTTCTTTGTTTTTTTTTTCATTTTGTGAGCGAAGTGGATGACTTTTGACAACATTTTTACTTCAGTTCAGTTTAGTGTGGTGAACAAAAGTGAGCTTTGTTGGGGTTTAACGGAGCTAGAGGCTTTGTGAAATGCTTCGACGGACTCATCCTGCAAGTGACAATGCGATTCTTAAAGTCGTTCTTGGTGTGTTTTGGAGCAAGGTCTGCTGTGATAAAGGGAAATATATTTAGCATTGTAGAAGGAAGCTGTTTAAGGGAAAATCCTGTTCCTTTCACATGAGGGTGAATTTTTTTTATGCGCTGTGGATAATATGTGGGATTTTTAAAAAATTGTCTATAGGGATTCTGAAAGACTTTTAACATTATTTAGCATGTTAGCATTGCAAGATTTAAGGCTATAGACTTGTATGTTATCAGGACAATAGGGTTACCAAGTATCTCACAACCATTCGTATGTGTGGGTTTTAATTTTGTTTGGACGGGTGAAAGGGCCTAACATTTTTTACTAAATTGAAGTATTCCTGGATACATTCGGAATTTTCGCCAGTCATTTGCAAAAGGTGGGGCAGTACAAAAGCTTTTCAGACGTAATTTGTGTTTTCCAGGGATGGAACCTGAGACCCTTTGCTGAGTAGCCCACCACTTTATCTAAAAAGCAACAGCCCATACTCAGCGACTCAGAATATTTTTCTAAAGTTAGCCATATTCCCGTAGTCCCTTGACAGCTGTCAATATTTTAGTAACACGGTAACTCCGTGAAACTACACTTACTTTGGATGGCTTCAAGCTATTTTTCGGTGCTACAGGGTGGCCCAAAAGTCACTTCCTAATTTAAAGAATTCAAATTCAGAAATTTTCTGTTTTGAAGAGATGGAACTAATGAATTCCCATCATCTATCTTCTATTATCAAACTTCTGTCTTCTAATATATATATGTTGTTCCTAAGAGGTGAACATTATTCCAGCAGCGGTATTCCCCGCTTCAGTTGAAAGTCACACCGAAAAGGTTAAGATGGTACCCGTTTTGAACGCAGACCACCTCAAGGGATGGGGAAGCAGTTTACCACAATTTGGAGTCATTTATATCCGCCGGTGATATACCGAAAAGTCACAAATAGATTATATTCAATACCTACGCAGAAATTCCACTGCGAAAATCAGTCTTTCATTTTTTCATATATTTTATAAAAAAATGTTTTCAATTATCCCTGTTAGCGATAAGACAGAAAATAAATTTCAACCTGGATTTTGTACCGAAACTCCCAGTGCTTAATAACATACCTAACCTAACATAATCTGACAACTGACACCGTTTTATTCAGTTTGGTCTATCACCACTTGATCATCGTTTGCGTTAGGTGATTGACGCTTAAGCGGCTGCAAGGCGGTTATTTTTTTCACGGTCAAACTTTGTTCAGTGATGCGGCTGTCTTTTATTTGGGTGGCTTTGCAGTAAAATACTTAATTTCTAGGCAGGAAACTCCAAAGGAGACTTATCATTGCTGAGCGTTAGCGCCATCAAGTTAATTGACGTCTAAGACCGAAGTAGTAATTTTTCATAGTACAGCAAATGTGGCTGTGTTTTGGTCCAATGGTATTCAAAGCCGCTGATCTTCGCAGATGGCAAACCATAGACAAACCATACTGAGACCCCCAACTCACAATTCTCTTGCTGCTGGGCCCCTCAATTTTTTTAAAATTCGCCATTTTGAATTTCTATCGGTGTTATGTCAAAAAAGAATCCGTGTGACATGCAAAAACATACAAAAAATACAAAAATAAATGCTGCCATGGGGAAATGTGAATGAGTTCGGGAATACCTACCACTTTTTATATTACTGAATGCCATTGGTTAGTTATTATAAATTGTTAAAAGGCGAATAATTTGGGGAGATGTTCTATATACTAGAAACATATTAGGACAACATGAGAGGTAACTTAAAAAACAAGTAACAGCTACACATCCCTCACATCATTTCAGCGCTTGCTACAGCAAACGTCACCATACTCATAAACTGATGGACAAAATATTACGTGCACACGACCCACGCCCACATACCCAATTTGTGTTTAGCAGGCGCAAAACTGTTTTCCTTCCCTCGAGAATTATACGATTTCCGACAAAATTGTATAACAAGTGAACCAAAACTAATTCTCCGTAACAGCTAGTATCTCTACGAAAACACATCTCGGAAGCTAAAACTAAAGCTGAAACTCTAAATTTGCTTGAATTTCTTCTCGGTCGCTTATTTGCATAATTTTCATTTAACAGTGCATATTTTTCGCATATATTTACTACACATCCTTGTTGCCAGCACACATGTTCTGAGATACCTACCACACCCACTGCTAGTTTAGTTTACAAACTTTACACGCCATTGGTTTAAGCTCAATTGCATTTAACATGTTTTCACTTTGTCCGATTGTTTTTGGAGAGCAAGTTGTCCGCCAGGACTCCGGTACTAGTTGTTGCCGTCGCTGCTACGTACATTTTGTGTGTCCTTGCAGTTTGCATTTTTTTTTTTAATTAAAATTTGCATATGCCTAGCCTAAAGTGGATGTGACGTAAATTCATTATTTTTCTGCTAATGTCTAATTATCTTATAACTACTGCTAAGTTATAGAAAACGGGTACCTGCATGTCGAACCTTGGAAAATAAAATTAAATGGCAATTGTTGGGGGGAACCGTTCCCGGAATATAATTCAAAAGCACCGCTGTGTAAATTTTCAGTGATTTACTCTGCTGGAGCACCTTAAAGTGGCCGTTAAGGGGGAGTGCTCCTCTAAACAAATCCGGTTTATTTGGACGATTGTGTTGATCATAACTTGTCATGAATCCGTGGGTAGAAAAGGAAAATCGAGATGATATACTTCGAATTGAGAGTCCAATACCTGGTTTTTCGATTGCAAATCGGGTGGAAAGGAGTTAATGATTACAGATTTTCTGGAACTTTGTTTCTACGTTGTTTTGTTTGCGTTGAGAAGTTTGTTGTTTTGTAAGTTGAGCAGATACTTGCGAGACCAATATCTTGACCAGGGGCTTACCATAAATATCATAGTTCATAGCGAAAAGTTGCGTCCTGAAAAATAAGAAGAATTTGGACTTATTAAGAGTTGCGTTAGTGTTCGATCGCTTTTCGAATCACTTAGTCTACCCTCTCCTTTGTAGAAACGTCAAACACAACTGCCTAGTTGTATTAAAATAGGGCAGATGCACAAATAACCAGCATCCCAGGTCTGACTTCCAGAGACGAGCTGCTCTGGGCGCTACAAAGCTTAAAACCACACAAATTCTGAAGATCAGATGGCATAAAAAAACAGCCAATATCATCCTCACCATGCTTTAGATAATCCTTAAGTAGATCTGGTCCACATTAATCTGACAAGGAGAAAGTAAAAGAGGATTGTATAATCAAAGACCATATGTGAGTCCGAAAAATCCCAGACCTCATTCATCTAAAACCTTTTTGAGAACGACTTATTGTTGTCTATCTCCCCATCAGGAGCATTGATACAAAGCTTCTGTCTGCGGCTCAAAATTCGTAGAATTGCCTCGTACTATCGAGGTTTCCGTACATAATAAGAAACATTTACAATGGCTTCACACGTGGACATGGAAGGGGCTTTAAATAACGCAACTCACCTGCAATCTCTGCTCTGAATGTTGAAATTTCACTTGATCATATGCTCAGTGATGCCAACCAAGGCTTTTTCATGCCTTTTAGGTTTTATTTCGTTAGCTAAGGCTTGTTGTTCTTCAAAAAGGCATCTTTTTTTATTTAACATTTTTTTCTAATTTTGTTTTTTGATTCAATATACTAACTTTTTATTTTTTTAATGTATGATTTCAAGGACCACGACCACGATGAACTAAAATTATGTTTGTTTTCTTCAATACTTTGTACCTAATTATGAAACTAAAAAGTCATGAATCTTGGTCCTATTAAGAATTTGTTCTGTGATTTATAACTTATACGCTTTTTTTGGAAATAGAAATTGTTTTTGTTTATTTTTTCATATTTGCGTTTAATTTGTGATTTATTGTTCCAGTTTTCGTAAAAAAAATTATTTTATCTTTTTTTCTCAACTTAGGCATTTTTTCGTTAATTTTTCGGTTGGCAACGCTGCATATGCTACGCACTAGCTGAGTTATAAACTCGAAAATCAGAGGGACAATGACAGTAGAGAAACCCCACAAGGCGACGTCGTAGCTCCCATTCTTAACAATTTATTGATACGAGTAAATGAACCGTTGACTCGCTTGGAGGCGGAGGACTCCGAGTTGAATGGTTAAAGAAAAGCTTGACATTTCTTAGCAGTTAGGTCTTATTCAAAACAGAGAATTGAACTCGAAGTCTGGAAGTCGTTGCGTAAGCGTTGGCTTAGGACCCTAGGCCCCCACATTTTAAAAGTGATCAAGATTTCCCCTCTGTCAGTCTAACAGCCCGATTCTGGCAAACCTCACTGATACCTCACTAGTCACAAAACTCTCACAAGGTGAGATGAAATTGATTTTGTGAGGTTCGTATTCTGGCAGCACACTCACAACTTGTGAGGCTCACAAAAACAAACGAAATTGTGATCTCCTATGGAGCAAGTCACAAAATAGAAAACCAGTCATGAGCACTCACAAATGGAAATGTTTGTATTTGATGGTATTGTTTCCCTCTTTCCAAGCATTTAAAGACCCAAACCTGACATTTTACGCTATATTTATTAACTTTTCGGGGAAAATTGATATTTGTATAAAAATAACTGAGGAATGTGGAAATGTTTATTTGTTACAAATGTCGTTAAAAACTTTTCAGTGTCAATATTTCGCATATCCTTGTAATAAATTTGTTTTTCTTCATCCTTTTAATGGTGTAGATATAATAATTCGTTCCCAGATCCCACAAAATTTTAAGTGATAGTAACCTAACCATTGTGAGGTGAATTTGTTGTCAGGTTTGTTGTGAGCATTATCGGAGAATACGAAAAATGTTATCGAATCACAACAAACCTCACAAGGAATCAACCTCACAAGAGCTTCTGACTTGTGAGGTCTCACAACGGCAGAATCGGGCTGTTGTAAGGTTTTATTCGTTATTGAACGAAAAAGAATTCAAAAAAATGTAAGAAATTTTTTTTTCATTTGTTTTTTAATTTTTTATTTTTTTGTTATAAATAAATGCTTTTGTTACTGTTGTTTTTTTCTTTTTGCTATGTTAGACCCACTCCTTCCGCTTCACTATTTCGTATGAGAGCTATTGATGTTCTTTGAATGCAAATGGCAGCCTATACAGCTACAATCACATTCGCAGTAGACCAATGGGACATTTGCATTCCTTAGTTGCATTTCCGTGGCATATTGCAATGGAGAAGTAAAGACTTGTCAAAAAATACATCGGAGGTTCAATAAAAGACCCTCATACATCTCAGTCCAGGCAAAGGCGAAAGCTCGAATTAGTAAAATAAATTTACGATGGAATCTTCAATCCCAATCCGAAGGCAAAATTAATTGACTCAGGTGGCGCCAACAAGTGGAAAGGGACCACTCAGGTTAGAGGAGTGAGGACACGTCCAAGTGATGATTTCAATGGAATTAAAAATTAATTTGCCCAGCCAAATTGTCGACTTATTAATTCGTGCCAACGGTAAGTGCTGCTTCATTCCTAATTTGTTACATTTGACTTCATTCGCTTCATTTAATTCCTTTTTTGTTTCTTTTCAACGAATCGACTTAAGAAACAATTAAAAGGAAAAGATTCGAGACACAAAAAGGAAGCACTCATCCTCAACAACAAAAAAAAAAAAAAAAAACGAGAGGAAAAAAAACTTCAGTAGGTACATAAAACACCGTCAATTATTTCGAATTCTGCTAATGCTGATGGCGAACGGATGTCATTAACAACTGGAAACGAACATCTAAGTAGGCTCTCAAAGATGAGGATTAAGATAAAAGTCCCATTGTCTGTGTTTGTGCTTTTCTTTTATTCCGTACGGTACACCCTACCACAACCGCACCATAACCATACACATTTTCTACTTATCGCCGTCGAAGTCAGTGCGTAATGAATTTCCCTTTGTCACTGCGTATTGTTGTAGCTTTGTCTGTTGTTTTCGGAGAAACAACAAAAAAAAAAAAAACAAAGAAAGAAGAGAAATGGAAAGGAAATTTCGTTGTCACCATGTAACTAATGACATGGTGTCAAGCAGCTGGAAATAGGACACGCTGCGCATGTGATGTGTGAGATTTAATTGGAATTTAATGTGATATTAGCTGTAGTATCCAGCTTTAATTTCCCAAAGGTCCTCATTACTGGCAGAAGGAGAAAAGTGGTAATTAGCTGACTTTTCTGTGGTTTACGGATATATACAAAATAATTCAAGCAGCTGCCTTCATTAGAAGGTCCTGCTTGTGTTTTCTTTTGTTTCTGCATATTGCAAATTCCCAGGTCGCGGTAGATTCCTGCTGTGGATTCATTTAAAATACCATGTAAGCTGATTCCCCAGACAATTGACTGGCATTCTTTCAACACAAAGGATTAATAAGTAATCATTCGAGGAAATGAAATCAGTTTTCATGCACTTTGAAAACATAAGCACGAACGAGTATTCGCCCCTATCCTTGTACGGAAAAATCACATCAAGCACAGACTTGACTTGAACTCCATGTCCCGTCAGGCTTTGTAATACGATGAAGCACTCGTGAGAGATGCTTAAATTGTGTTTCGCAGAAAAATCGATTTAACACTCATTCCCCAACCCAATTTGTGACATAATTGATATCTACACCCGAACTTGTTGACTAGTTTGACCCATGTGCTCCTTACTTGTGTGGCTCGAGATAATTTCTGCACAATGTAATACGGTAGAAAAACATTTACAAATAAAGTAATAAGTTGCGTCCCGAATTTGCCCCTAAATTGATAATATTCCATAAAGTCGACCTAAAACTTTCGACTGCCATAAAGTAGACAGTGGTTTATTGTTGCTCTAAATTCTAAGAAGCACTATCCGATTGGTTTGAGTACTTTTTTACTGGGCAATTTTAATAAAGCTCATAGAGTTTTATGAGTGTCCTGGCATTTAACTCTCGCTTTACGATATTCTCAGGGCACGACCGATTTGGCAATGACAAACCGGAAAATCTAAAATGACAGATGAGAGGCAGCAGCAATATATTTTAGATGTAATTTTGTGGGAGTGGTAAAAGGACGAATTCTCTGATATCTTCAATAGTGCAATCGGTTTTCATCACCCCGATGCTCAAAACCATGAAAATGCAATCATTTTGAACGGTTTTTAAATAATTGCAATAATTTGAAGTCAATTGTAGTCATTTGAAGTCATTTTTAGTCATTTAGAGTCATTTGAGATTATTTTTAATCATTTGAAGTCACTTGTAGTCATTTATAGTCATTTGAGATTATTTGTAGTCATTTGTAGTCACCTGAAGTCATTTTTAGTTATTTAGAGTCATTTAAAGTCATTTGTAGTCATTTGTAGGCAATTGCAGTCATTTCCAATCATCTGCAACCATCAGCGCTAGGTAGGGTTATGTTACAAGGGAAATTCGCAGCATATGCTGTCCTTGAATGGTAGCCTTTTGGTCCATTAAGATCCATATTGTGTTGGTGATTCTAACACTCACTGCATTTAACAGAAAAAAAATCTCCTTACATGTTTTTTCTTTAAATTTTGTTCCTCTCCGATGAAGCTCCTGAGGCCAGTCGGTAGTTTTTACAGACTTGGGAGAAGACTACGTGTAACATAAATCGGCTGGACGATATCGTTTTTGAAATTTATAATAAATTATATTCTGCCCGAATATGTTTGACTATCGTCGGCTTGTATTACATTTGTGAAAAACTTACTGGATTAAGCTCTGAAACTCATTGGGCCTTGCTAGAAATCATTTTTAACCTTCACAATAAATATTTTGTAGGTCGCAATATGCAATTTTGTATGGAAAATTTCACCATTGTTAGTTCGAAAAATAAAGCCTGGAGACTAAAAAGTATAGCTGGTCATGTTCTCACTTAGTTGCTGGTTTGGAGGTCTATCGTTTCGACGATAATCGTGTGAAAAATTGCGGCGTCTGTATCTTGATTCCGTCCGTCAATGGGTACTTTTCACTGGGTCTCTTAAAAGTCAGTTTCTCCGATACACTTCAAACAAATAAAACGAAAGAAAAACTTGTTTCAAAATTAAGTGCATTCGGGTTAGTCAAAGCGCTGAGAAAGCGAAAATAAGCGCTAGGCTTATCCGATTGGTTATTGTTATTCTGAATGCATATTACTTTAGTTGCTTCACTCTGATTTTCAAATTCTGATACCTTTTTCTTATTAATGGACATTGGACATTCTCGTGTCTATGGTCTCCTTGTCTTATTTATTTATTTTTTATTTTATTTTATTTATATGTTTGCAGGCTTGCATTTAAGATACAATGTCTTCCATATCTTCCTTTAGTTTCGACTGCAGTAGTCTGGTGAGTTAACGTATGATTTGATGAGTCTTCTGCCTATGGAACAGTCAGTTCATCCGCTACCGGTATGTATTTCCTGTTTGTTCCTTTTTCGTCGATTATTGGTAGTTAGACTGAGAGATATAACAGAGTCTTAAATCAGTTGAAGTAGGAGATGTTATTTTTTTATTTGAATTTTTGAGAAGTCTTTTAATGTAATGTTTGTTGCATCAAGTGTCAAAAAAAATTCTTGTTCATTTTTTTCAATTGTTTGAGGTAAAGTCAAGTAGACGAATGCTTAGTAAAATAGTTCCAGTCACATACGTGACAAAGTGGTATTAACTGGTATACTTTGCTGCGTGTCTTAACGTTTAGTTGGGTTGAGCGTTCGCCTAAATCCAGTGCTGTGAAAATGAATGGCGCTGGAGACAGGTTAATTGTGTATTAATGAGCACATAACCCGAAAGGATCTAAGATAAGAAACTGTTGTCATGATAGATACCTACTGTGGCAGTCACTGAAATTAAATAAAGATTGAATATTAAGACTTCGACGTGTAATTTTAGTTCTTTATTCCACGATGGCTATATTCGTTCTATCCGTCTCTTCGTTCATTCTTTAACTATCATACGTTCGTTCGTTACATTTGTTCGTTCACTTTTCAGTGCTGCCACACTACTTTGAATTTTAGAAGTGTCAAGTGGAAATTGATTTGCTGAATGTTATACTTAACCTTGATTTACTCAGATAGATTTTCTATAAAACACGTCAAATATCACATTGTCTGATAAGTTACCATAAAACGCATATCGCATATTTCATTCAAAGCTCTTTGACAACTCTTTGGCTATCTTTGACTTGACAGCTGTCTAATGCAATAATAAAATCTTTGCTTGTTCATCTCGTAAACTTAGAAGGCTCAACCATTTGCCTTAAATCACATGAATTACCGAAACTTAAAGAATTGCAATTCCAGATGAGTATTCATAATTTCTGAGAACCTTACTTAAGACCGCATTAAACATACGAAGTGCCCATGAACGTTTAAAGATATGATAAGATTCATTCAAAGGATCGAGGACTATATATAACACCTACCGCACTAGCTCGTATGAAATTTTGTAGCAACTCTCACATCCACCTTATGTGCGGAATTAAAAATGAAGGGTTAGAAGTAGTCGGAGATGTGAATATTAAGAATTTTAAAAAGTTCACTTAAACATCTCAGCTATAAGTTGTACCTCACTATTATACTGGTTCATCAACAAGTAATGAACAATCCAAATCGCCGGCTAGTTTCCGCCCTTCAACATGGTTGCTGGATGGCTCACAGAGCTCGCTGTCAAATCTGAAACTCCAAATTCCGTCAAGGCGTGGCTTTTAAATAGACCAAAAATACCTGTAGAAGCCTATGCTGAAGGCCCTGTTTTTGGGGTATTGAGCAGGATGGGAGGAACCCTATATTCAGAGCCTCCTTCTTGACCATATAGGCCTTACTACTCAATTGCTTCCTTAGGTAAATAAAACAGCGACTGTCAAGTGGATTCCATCGCAAATTTCCCTTACTACACCAAAGTTATAACAATCTTTTAAGAAGCTACTTGGGTTTGCAGCCACTCAGACATAAACCCACTTTTGCCATCTTAGCCGCAACTTTGTAAAAGCCTCTTGACAGCTTGCTGAGTTCTTACAGTGCCACCGTCCATGTGCAACTTATTGAACAGACTTATGGAAAATTGTGCTATGGCTTGCGAGCTTCGTAAAATTGTCTCAAGAATGACTTTGCAGAAGTAACATTACCCCGCATCACCTTTTATAATCCTTTTTTGACATCAAAGGTCTCGGTGGGATTGTGTCTGGACTTAAAGGAGCAGCGGGCGTTCTCCTCATCATTCTTTGATATACTAAAAGCCTCCATAAAACTGGTCTTCATAAATGCCATCTTAAGAAAAAAAAAAATATTAATATTTGCGGCGACAGGTCCGGGACACTAGACCTATTTTCTCACAACCATTCGTTTTGTGTGAGTTTTTAATTTTTAGAACGAATGGAAGGGATCTACAATTTCATGACAGTTATAGTCTCGGATGTTTGTCAGACGCTCGCGAGAGGTGGCAAAAAGTGTAAAAAACTTTATAATGGCATTTGTTTTTTTTTTTTCGGTGAATCAAACCAGGGACCCCTCGCTTCGTAGTCCAACACACTAACCACTTAGCAACTGCGGCTAAATGCCATCTTGCGCTGCCCTAAAATCACCAAACAGATGGTCAGTATCGATTGATATAGACTCCTCTGGTTCTTTTCCAGGAACTCTCGTAATGCAAATATTTGGTTGGTTGTCGGTTGTGGACCCTGGTAGGGGCAAATCAGTTCGTGGAAAAATGATTTCAGACGTAGGATTTAAAAAAATAAATAGGTAATTGCTCTCCATGGAGTCTTCCACAACTTCCTTAAATAATTCTGCCGGCAGGCTGCCCATCAGTCCATGTTGGGATTGATTTTAAATATTGATATCCTCCTTCCAATTTTGATGAATGGTCGTCTGGTTATTTTATCGTTCAAGTTTAATAGTTCGTTTGAAAGGGAAATTTCAGACATATCTATTCGTATCCGTATAACAGTGGTAGCTTACAAAGATGTTCTTTGATAATGTTGTTGTTGGCCTTAAGGGCTGAAAAAAAGAGTAGAACAAAAATTGCTGGTAATTCGAAAAAGGTGAATTCTTATAAAGGGTGTTTTTTTTAGAGGTATAGAACTTTGAAATGGAATAAAACAAAGATGATTTTTTTAAATTGACATGAAATTTACTTTATTCGAAAGATAATCTTCTGGCGTTATAATTTAAATATGATTTCTGGCATATTACCGCCACGGCTGGCTCGGACGTAGTCTAATCTGGAGGTCCAATTTTCGATGACTTTTTCCAACATTTGTGGCCGTATATCGGCAATAACGCGGCGAATGTTGTCCTCCAAGTTGGTCAATCGTTTCCAACCCATAAAGCACAACAAACAGTCAGTTTTTGTGGATGTAACGGTGTCTCAACCTCAAGCGTATTGAGGATTATCATCACTCCAAATACGGCAGTTTTGTTTATTGACGTATCCATTCAACCAAAAGTGAGCTTCATCACTAAACAAAATTCGCTTCTGAAAATTGGGATACGTATTTCGAACAGAACTATGATTTTCAAAATTAATTTGCACAGTTTGGAAGCATAGTGTCGTATGAATAAAAACTAGCATTTGCTTTGAGTAAAAGGTTCTAGCAAAGTAAAAGCCCTTAGCAAATGCTTTGAATCGGTATGAATAAAAAACTAGTTTGCTAAATGGTTCGTTCGGGTACTTTTTTGCAAACGTTAAATTATTAAAAATTTGCTAAGAAACTGTGCGAATGCGACCACGTACTGAGAAAATTTAAAAAAATGAGAGAAAAATCCATTTCCCCTCTTTTCATTTTTTCGTAATTTTCTACTCGCCGAATTCCGACTTACTGAAAAATGAAAAATGAAAACTGACAACTAAGTGACAGCTCAAACGTTTGTCAAGTAAGACTCTATTTATTTTCGTCTTCAACGATGTCGGAGGAAGAAGTAGTAATCGAATATTCTCCTAGAACATATCAGCGCATTCAAAATGTTAAGTTTAATAGGTATTTAGCTGATAAAAAATGCAATTCCAACTTATTTCGTAGATGCTGCATTTTACGATAATGTCAAAATGACATTTCTTAAACATTTTGTAAGAAAACCGGTCACGTACTTCTCTTGAAATTGAGAGATTTCTCTCTCGATTTTTGATATTTGACATTTTTCATTTTTCTATGCTGAAAGTACACGAACGAACCTAAAGTAAGTTCGAAAATTCGAACATAGCATTTACTTCGCTGTACATGTTCTTGCCTTGCAAATTCTGTCAAAATTAACAAGTGACAACTGTCCGGTGGTTTGTTTAGTTTGAATTTCTTTTCAAATTTTGTGGGAAAATTATCAAAAGCAATCTATAGCTCCAATTGCACCTGGAAACATACATTTTATTTGCCAAATCAATTGGTGATGTTTGATTTCTTCCTCAGTTGTCGGTAAATGTATCCAATCGTCGGCTTGTTGAACTATTTTTTGACACACATCCTTGTTAAGCCATGAATTTTGAAATGCTTACCCGAAAGCCCGAAAAGAGCACCACCACCCGTCTCAAAATTATCATTTAAAAAAGTACTAGCCAAAATGTTGACATTTTCGCGCGTGAAACAAAACAATTGCTTGAAGTTATTGTCGTCACCAATTTTTCTTTGTTTATTATGTTTTTTATTAGATAACGTTAACAACAAGAGGTAAAACAAGTGTAATGTGAAAACTTATCGCATCCATGATTTGTTTGGTTTTTCCTGCACGAACAAAACTTAATTTGGCTATTGTAGCGTACACCTTGAAAATTATAACCTTCCATTTCGACTTGCCATAATTTTGGTGGTTCCATTTACTGAGTATAAACTTAGTAAAAGTATACGACTGTGGACACAACCAAAAACAAACCGCTGTACAAGTCTGCCTAAACGCAGCTCACTTAATGGCGGAAATGGCGAAATGGGCTAATCTTACAGCGAGTATAAAACCACGGCAACCAAAATGGCCAATTCTTTTTTCTTTTGGCGGTGGAAGGTGGTAAAACCCAAACCAGGTCGGGTAATTCAAGTTTTGCTGATTCGCATATTAATTTTTATTATATTGTGTGTGCAATACGTGCAAAAAAATAAGAAAATAAAACAACAAAAAAATACCGAAAAGAAACGTGCGCAGTGGGACATCGAAACTCCGTAAACGCCCGAGCGGCTTAAACGCTCTACGGAACGCTCTAGCGGAAAACAATCCCTCGTGCCACGAAGTCCCCCTCCACGTTTGGGGTGGAGAATTTTCAAAACAGAGTACCCTCCGGCGTGTAATTTTGGTAAGTCGCCCTTAATTTTCGTAACCCAACTTACTTTGATAAGTTACGAAACTTGCGTTTGCGATAGGTTGAGCAGCACTCGACGTCACCTGTGTGCGCCACCATAACCCTACACAAAGCCACCGCCACACCACAACAAGCCACCACCCAAGATCGTCGCTAAACACCACCCATATCACCATCACGAACTCGCCACCTCGCCGGTGCCAGGAAGGCATCCACCCTCCTCGCACGAAACAAATTTTGAATTCTGCTAGGGAAAACATCCTTGCGACCCTGCAACTGACCTCGCCACCAGCAAGCAGAGACGAACGATAGCCGCCTTTTGTTCCTCAGACCTCAAGAAGCGTCAACCCCCCCTCGTGTCTTCCGCGGGGTACATCTCCTTCGGAGTACTTCTCACCGTGACGAGGCCTAAACCCCGTGACAACTAAACCGTGTGGAGACCGACGAGAAGACAACAAAAAATGTACCTCGACCCGTGTTAGTTTCGACACACGCGGAGAGATCCAAACGGATGTCAATAAGCATCTTGTACAACTCAGCCATCGCATCAGTCGTGGAATTATGATTAATTTTTATAACAAGTATTTATAACAATTGCTCATTTAAAATATTGTGGTAGTATCGACACATTTGTTCTCAATTCTATGTAGTTGTAGGGAGGCCTAAAGATCATATAAGAAAACTTTCTATTTTTCACAGACTTTTAACCTAATTCCTCGTCGAAGCATCAGAGATTCCAGTACGGTTTGTGCGCACAAAGCGGAGGAGCTTCTGGATTTGTATCTTCACCCAACAAAAGTTTTTTTTGTGTTTTACACAAAAAAATACAACAGAAACTGTAAGTGCTTTTTTCTATATTATCTTTTGGGCTCAACTAATAAACCGAAGAGAACGTAAAAAAAAAAAAAAAAAATATAACGTATCTAAACATTTGTCTAAAGTAAAGGACGTGTCAAAAGTCAGGATTTATAGTCTCTTCATACCTTTTTTTTATCTTCCGTCTATTGATGTGGATGATTGTCGATCAGTTCATTTTTTTTTTATTATTTTTGTGGGACGCACACCTGTAGTGTGACCACGCTTGTACCGAGCTTAAATACTTTTTCCAGAGCAACTTGTTAGGTCACTATTGCTGTCAAACCCCTTAAATAAAATTATCCCCCTTTCTATACACTAATGAATTATGATTATAAGATACTTGAAGTTTATACATAGTTATAACATAAATACACTTACTTTTAATTGTACAAAACAATTCGAGTTACCAATTCATTTCTAAGGGATTTTCTCTAGAATGATGCAATAAGATTTTTTTTTTGGTGATAGGTTCCTGATCGAGAAAAAAAAATATGAGGACGTTGTAGACGTAGAATATTTTAAAAGGGGTTGCCATTTATTTGCATCGGCATTTGGCAACCATGGAGCCATTGACCATAGGACAATGGACTAGGGTGGGTTAAGCCGAAGGATGACTCAAATCATCCCCTGTCAAAAACATCCGACAGTTCATGTTCCCCGTTGTCTCGTGTTTTCCCCTCTTTTGGTTTCATGACGGTTATCTTGCGTCATGCTTTTCCGAGGTCACCCGGTGTGACTTTACTCCATTTAGGTCGACTAACATTACAAAGGCAAAACAAAAAAAAAAAAAAAAACAAAACACATATTTCGGCACGATAAATTTATTTGTGGACCAAAGGGACGGCAGAAAGAACACCACCCCACCGACGAGCTAATTGCCGCGAGCAGAACGCAAGCGTGCCGAACACCTGCCAAGGAAAATGGAAATTTGTTTTACCATTACCACCACCGATCCTCCCAGTCCTGTGCGGACGTACCGCTGCCACAAATTGGCGCCCAACGTGGGGCCCGACATGAGTTTGTTACAAATGGCAGCCTTCACAAACAGCAACTATTCGTTAGTCCTGACAAATTATTTTCAATTAAATTGTCAAGGCAGATAATCAATCACAGCAGTATTTACCATCTCATTTCAGGAGTTGCAATGCAAGTCTTTTGCGGAGTCTTGCAGTTACTGCATAACCTTGTAATGTCCAGTTTTCTACATTCAATATTTCACTTTTATAACACCTAGAATTTTCTTTTCAATGTTCGGTGATGTCAGTACCTGTGAGTCATAATAATGAATCCTAGGAGTCCGTTCTATCGAGACTGTAAGTCAGTAGAAGTCAGTTGCACTAGGCTAGTCATTTATTGTACAGTGGCGACATTATTGTGGAAACCATGGAGATATAAGTTCTTCTACGAGTCCCTTCAATCAAGGCTTCATAGCTAGTTGAAAGTTGCAGTAGAAAGATGCTCCAAAACATTTCATCGGTACCTACATTGAAAATCAATAAATTGTTCATGAGCGACCTAATATTGTTTGTCGAAATTTTCTCCATTTTTGTTTATTGTTACGTCTATATCTACTCCCAAATATATTTTACGATCACAACCAAATCACCAAATACCTTTATGAACTTTGTAACAACTTAGACTTACCATTAATTCGTTGAACATATTCAAGAATTTCCTGAATATGCCAAATAATTTCACCATAACAAGTAAAAATATCTTGCGTTTATTTTTTTTTTTTTTTCGCTTGCAAACACTTAATTAAGTAAATTTCAAGACGAAAATAAATTCCAACCCAAATAATTAACAAACTTTTATTGAATTCAAACTTTTTTCAAACAATATAAAAACATGAGTTCCGTCAACGGACACACCAATAAAGGAGCGGTAGCAAAACAGAGCAGAAGTCAAGCTCACGATATAAACAGGAGCATGCAAACCCGTTCGCTCTCCAATAGGCAACCAGTTCCAAATACACCTTTTCCTTTACCACATACTAGCAGCAGTCGTGTTCGTCATTCACCTCCCTTACCAGAAAGAACCGACGTAAACAACACGAATCGTTCTCTGAACATTAGTAATAGTATGCTTAATAATTCTGCAAGTAATATTAGACATATTAGCCTGAATGATCCACTGCGAATGAATGCAGCGAATTCAGCTGCTAATATTTGTGTTCCAACCACAGTCATATCGACAATGTTAACAACCACTACTACTACTTCAAACCCACTTATGTCTCTCCCGATGATACCAACCAGTGATCACATGACGAATGTCATTGACCCTTTAAACCGACGTTTAGCGTTGGAGGGAAGCGCAAATGCCTTGCCTACTCTATCATCACAGCCTCACTCAAATAGCCACTTGCACTCGCATATCAAAAGCGTAGTAGAAGCAAGCCTAGTTGAGTTGAAAAATTCACTATTTAGGGAATTACCTAGCCTTATTCGAGATAATGTTGGACATACATTCAACAATTTGCAACAAACTTATCCTCTTGCCCAGACAAACCAAAATAATTTTGAATACGAGCCAATACCACCCAACTTGAATCATGAGGAAGCAATTGCTAATAGTACACGCCATTCAGTGCACAATGCAAATAACTCACGATCAAGCAATAGCTCACATAACCAAAATATAAATATTCCACCAGAACCCACACATTTTGACATCCCTCGTGTATCACAACATCCAACCAGACAGATTTCCGAACAGCCAGTTCATAGACCTAGCAGTCGCAAATTTGATTTGGATCGTTGGGGAATAATATTTGACGGTACCGATAAGGGAATGTCAATTGAAGATTTTGTCTTCCGCGTCGAAGTTCTGAAATCTAACTACGATTGCCCCTGGGAAGAAGTAATGAGAAATTTCCACCATTTAGTAAAAGGATCAGCCGAACATTGGTTCTGGCAACACTTGCGCAATAACCCGCGAGGTGATTGGCCCCTGCTTCGATCAGCTCTTTTTAAGCGTTTCAAAAGTTACGAAAATGATTTCGAAATTCTGAAGCAGATTATGGACCGAAGACAAATGCCTACGGAACCATTCGATGAGTTTTACTCAAGCATCAGACATCTCATAAGCCAGTTGAGAGATCCGATTCGCGAGCTAGATCTCATCAAAATTTTAAGAAACAACATTAACACCCGGCTCATGAATTTTATCTATCCCATGCAGATAGAAACGTTCGAGCAGTTCCGCGATGAATGTCGTCGAACAGAAAAAATGTTACAATCGAGATACTCTGCTCAAAATCGCTTTAATAATGCCAGACAGGTGCATGAACTTGATTTTATATCACCCGAGCAATCGACAGAAATGTTTTTTGAATCCCCTAGTGACATCTCAGCTGTTACTTTTGCGAATCGTCCTAAAACGCCGAATGTCATGGATAAACCACCTCTTGATCGTGTCACATGCTTTAATTGCAAACGTCCTGGTCATATCTTCACTAATTGTACTGCCCCGGTTCGAAATCTTTTTTGTTATCGATGCGGATCAGACGATTATACAGTTCTGGATTGCCCAAAATGCAATCAGCCGAAGGGAAACCTGAGCGCGAACAAAACCAACTCCGGGAGGTGTTGTTCGACTCAGACGAACCCGGAATAAGCAAGAAAGACGCTTACACAAACACCTCGACCGATTATGCAAATGACATACCAACCATTCTCAGCAAAAACTTAAATTCATCTAAGCAATGGACTACTGCGTCCGAAAGAGACTCTAAACTAAACTCTGTACCACACAAAATTGTTATGCCGTCTGAGACTGACGTTAATCTACTTAACAAAACCACACCCTTTTACAAGAAACCTTATAGTGAACGCTTAAAGGAATACCAAGAGATACGTAAAAGAATATTTATTGAAAAACCTAATGATAACAAACAGGACTTACCTTTAAAGATTACCAAGACTAGACTTCGTTTTCGGAAAAGACGTGCTTATCGAAAGCTTATAAGCGAAGCCATGCTTGAAGGACAACTTGATCCGAGACCCTTTACAAAAGTTATCATCAGAGGCAAGGAGATTTCCGGCTTGCTTGATAGCGGAGCTTCCGTATCCTGTTTGGGTATCGGCTGCATTCAACTTTTGAAAGATCTAGGTATCCCAATTATTCCCTACAACTCCACTGTTAGAACCGCTGACGGGAAAGGGCAGGATATAATTGGGCGTGTTAATGTGACCGTAGAGCATGAAAACAAAACTAATGAAATTAATTTATATGTTGTACCCAGCTTATCGCTACCCCTTTATCTAGGAATAGACTTCTGGTCGAAATTTCGCATAGCTCCCCATGTCATCAGTGAGTTGTTTTCCGAAACCAGAGAGACTTCTTCTACTGAGGATGCAACTAGGTTGCCACCTCCATCTCACGAGTTGAACGAGAATCAAACCCAACAGCTGGAAGCAGTTATCTCGAAATTTCCATCATTCTCAAAACTAGGTTTGGGTAAAACAACTATTGAAAAACACGTTATAGATACAAGCGACGCGGATCCGGTGAAACAACGCCATTATCCCGTGTCTCCGGTGATCCAGAAGATGATTTATGAGCAACTGGATCGCATGCTCTCTATGGGAGTAATCGAAGAAAGTCAGAGCGCCTGGAGTAGTCCCGTAGTTCTTATTAAGAAACCAGGCAAAAACAGACTATGTTTAGACTACCGGAAGGTCAATGCTCTGACTAAACGAGATGCGTATCCGTTGCCTCATATAGAGGGTTTGCTTAGTCGCCTTGGGGAAACTCATTACATAAGTAGTGTAGACCTCAAGGACGCCTTCTGGCAAATCCCTCTAGAGGAAAGTTCAAGAGAGAAGACCGCTTTCACTGTGCCTGGACGACCGCTTTATCAATTCACCGTCATGCCCTTTGGATTGTGTAATGCACCCCAAAGGATGTGTCGGTTGATGGATAAGGTGATCCCCAGTGCGCTCAGGGAAAGTGTGTTTGTCTACCTTGACGATCTCCTCATCATCTCCTCGGATTTCGACCAACATCTGACACTTCTGTCCCGAGTAGCCGAATGCTTGAGATCCGCTCAACTAACCATCAATGTTGAAAAATCCTTTTTCTGTTTTAAGGAACTCCGATACCTTGGGTACATTGTGGGACAGGGCCACATCAAACCGAATCCTGATAAGGTATCCGCCATCAAGGATTTTCCCACACCAACTTCTCCTAAGCAAGTCAGAAGGTTCCTTGGCCTTTGTGGCTGGTACCGGCGGTTTATTAGGAACTTCGCTGCAATCGCCTCACCCTTGACTGACACAATAAAAAAGTCAAAAACCTTTACATTGACCCCAGAAGCTATCAGTTCTTTCGAAGCTTTAAAAATATCATTAATTTCAGCGCCACTACTAAGCAACCCCGACTTTTCGAAGCGTTTCATAATCCAATGCGATGCCTCAAGCACTGGTATTGGAGGCGTATTGTTCCAATATGATGATGAGGGCCACGAAAAGCCGGTTGCATTTTACTCAGAAAAATTGAACGCCTGCCAACGAAACTATACTGTCACCGAACAGGAATGCTTAGCAGCTTTACGCTCAGTAATAAAATTCAGACCTTACATCGAAGGCACGCCGTTCACAATCATCACCGACCACGCAAGCCTCAAATGGCTTATGGGCCCAAAGGACCTAAGCGGAAGGCTTGCTCGTTGGTCGCTGAAACTGCAATATTTTACTTTTGACATACAACACCGAAAAGGAGCGCAGAATGTAGTGCCCGATACATTGTCTCGCAAGTACTTAGACGAATTATCATTGCCCCTTAACGATTATTCTTTACCTGACTTATCTGCCCCCGAATTTAAATCATCCGACTATATGAGCCTGATTGAAACGGTGAAGAAAAACCAAGACCAGTTACCTGATCTGAAGGTCGATGATAATCTCGTATACAAACGTTCGCTTCCAAATGAGTCTGACAAGTTGCAAACGCAATACCAATGGAAGTTGTGGATACCCACAGAGTTGACCAAGACAATTATAAAAAACAACCACTCCCCACCCAATTGTGCACACGGAGGCATTCGCAAGACTTTGGAAAGAATCAGGCAAACCTGTTACTGGCCAAACATGGTTCTCCAAGTCAGAGAGTTTGTTAGAAATTGTGAAGCATGTAAACAAAACAAGGCACCCAACTTCACACTCAGACCACCAATGGGTACACATCATCAGATGGATCTTCCTTTCCAGAAACTTTACGTAGACTTTATGGGACCCTATGTGCGCTCAAAGAAAGGCAACTTGTTCATATTCATTGTGTTAGATCAGGTCTCCAAATATGTTTTCCTAAAAGCTATGCCAAAAGCAACATCTAGATTGGTGATAAACTTCTTAGAAAAGGAAGTTTTTCAAAGATTCGGAGTCCCTGAGTATCTACACAGTGATAACGGCAAGCAATTTGCCTCGCAAGAATTTGCTAAGTTCCTTTCAAAGTATGGCACAACGCATATCAAAAACGCCGTCTACTCGCCGCAGGCTAACTCGTCCGAAAGAGTCAATAGATCAATTTTGTCTGCTATTAGATCTTATCTAAAAGATGACCAGAGAGAGTGGGATAACCATTTAACAGATATCCAACAAGCATTATGCACCTCGGTTCACCAATCGACAGGCATGACCCCCTTTTTTATACTATTCGGTAGGCATATGACAACCCACGCAAATATGTACCTACTGAGCAGAAATCTTCAAGCACCTAATGAAAGTGAAATCGAATATCTCCCACTGTCAAATAGATTAGAGCTAATTCGTGAAAAGGTAAAATCAAATTTGCAACGCGCTTACAAACGGAATGAGAAGTCGTATAATTTGAGATCATCGATCCGAGTTTTCAAGCCAGGAGAGGAGGTATACCGAAGAAATTTCGTTTTGAGCAATGCTTCAAAACATTTTAATGCGAAATTAAGCAACAAGTTTGTTAAATGTCGAATTGTGAAACCGACCGGGAAGTCCACTTATCTTATCGAGAACATTCAAGGTAAAACCCTAGGGGTATATCATGCTAAGGATTTAAGGCATTAGCCTCCTCTGCAGCGACTTAAGTAGGTAACTCTGAATGCATTCGACATTTCCACAAAGGAAATTGAACTCGATTTTTTTTTTTTTTCTCTTCTTTTTGATTTTACGATCTTATGGTTCTTGCGTATTCATATAGAACAGAATAATTGAACACAAACAACACCGATGAGTATGCCTTATATATATATTGCATAGTTCTAGGCGATGTGCTGAGCAACTCACGAAACTGGCTGGATAAAAAAAAAACCTGTTTCGGTATGTATAATTGCTCAGTTTAGCTTTTCTATTTCCTTGCAAGGAGATGTGTCGGAATGTATACATCTAACAAACGAATTGTGTTCATTCAAACAGAACCGTTGACGCAAAACACGAATTCGAATGACATGCCACCCTGACAACTGCAATCATATAAATAGACAACTTAGGATCTCACCGCTTAAGCGTACTGCACTCCTTTGTTCCAAACCCTGGCTTAGCACCGACTCCGTCGTCCTTGGACCTCTTCGGAATTTGTCTGGTTGCCGAACTAAGTACCTAGAGGATGCAATAAATGCGAAGCAAGATAACAAAAATCTTGATAAATGAAACCACATACGATACTTCTCCTCAGTAATATCCGGCAGTGTTTGTTTTTGGAACACGGGAGTGACACAAAGCGATTCTTATCCTTAAATCTTGCCACATTCAATTGGGCAATTTAGATTTGAATTGAATTTTTTAAAAAAAGTTCGGTGCGCAAGCGTACTTGAACCGAATTATTATTTTTTTTCGTTTATATGTGAGTACACTGATCTAGTCGGCATAACACATTTTCTCGCGTTCCCTGGTAACCCGAATCGGAGTTGATGGCACTAGTCTACCACATTCGCGACGGTTTAATTGCCCGGACAAACAGAAACACCAATCAACAAGAGATTTGAATTAAGAACGAAATAAAATATTTGCTTCTTGGCCGCAGCGTATGAAGAAAAAAATCAAAACAAATCAGTAACAATTGAAAATGGGAATGACAACTGGAAAGTGCATTGGAATTTCGCAACGATATCAGTGCTGCCAGATATAGCCTCTGGATATATATATTCTCGACTAGCTTAAGGTGCATACAAAACAAAAAAAAAAAAAAAAATACAATTGTACTAGATTTTCATCAGTCAATGTTTCCTAGGTTTTTCTTTTCACTTTTTTTATGTATGCAGTTTCTCACCACATTATTAAGGGGAGAATATCAAAGAAATTATCGAATAGTAGAATAAGAATGTGCAGAAGGACTGAAGACCTGGTAGAATTTCGTTTTGCGAGTACTACGCTAAAATTAATAACGATTTTAGGTTTTTGAGGGAAATAGGAGATGTAGCGCGATCAATCGTGCGCTTGTCTTCATTTGTGGTTACAACGATTACATGGTCGTGGGTAGACCTTAACTACTCTTTCGAAACCTTTTTTTCAAGGCTCTCGTTTTTCATATCTTTTTCGAATCAAAGAATTCACAAAATACATGACTTTGTAGCGTACACCTTGAAAATTATAACCTTCCATTTCGACTTGCCATAATTTTGGTGGTTCCATTTACTGAGTATAAACTTAGTAAAAGTATACGACTGTGGACACAACCAAAAACAAACCGCTGTACAAGTCTGCCTAAACGCAGCTCACTTAATGGCGGAAATGGCGAAATGGGCTAATCTTACAGCGAGTATAAAACCACGGCAACCAAAATGGCCAATTCTTTTTTCTTTTGGCGGTGGAAGGTGGTAAAACCCAAACCAGGTCGGGTAATTCAAGTTTTGCTGATTCGCATATTAATTTTTATTATATTGTGTGTGCAATACGTGCAAAAAAATAAGAAAATAAAACAACAAAAAAATACCGAAAAGAAACGTGCGCAGTGGGACATCGAAACTCCGTAAACGCCCGAGCGGCTTAAACGCTCTACGGAACGCTCTAGCGGAAAACAATCCCTCGTGCCACGAAGTCCCCCTCCACGTTTGGGGTGGAGAATTTTCAAAACAGAGTACCCTCCGGCGTGTAATTTTGGTAAGTCGCCCTTAATTTTCGTAACCCAACTTACTTTGATAAGTTACGAAACTTGCGTTTGCGATAGGTTGAGCAGCACTCGACGTCACCTGTGTGCGCCACCATAACCCTACACAAAGCCACCGCCACACCACAACAAGCCACCACCCAAGATCGTCGCTAAACACCACCCATATCACCATCACGAACTCGCCACCTCGCCGGTGCCAGGAAGGCATCCACCCTCCTCGCACGAAACAAATTTTGAATTCTGCTAGGGAAAACATCCTTGCGACCCTGCAACTGACCTCGCCACCAGCAAGCAGAGACGAACGATAGCCGCCTTTTGTTCCTCAGACCTCAAGAAGCGTCAACCCCCCCTCGTGTCTTCCGCGGGGTACATCTCCTTCGGAGTACTTCTCACCGTGACGAGGCCTAAACCCCGTGACAACTAAACCGTGTGGAGACCGACGAGAAGACAACAAAAAATGTACCTCGACCCGTGTTAGTTTCGACACACGCGGAGAGATCCAAACGGATGTCAATAAGCATCTTGTACAACTCAGCCATCGCATCAGTCGTGGAATTATGATTAATTTTTATAACAAGTATTTATAACAATTGCTCATTTAAAATATTGTGGTAGTATCGACACATTTGTTCTCAATTCTATGTAGTTGTAGGGAGGCCTAAAGATCATATAAGAAAACTTTCTATTTTTCACAGACTTTTAACCTAATTCCTCGTCGAAGCATCAGAGATTCCAGTACGGTTTGTGCGCACAAAGCGGAGGAGCTTCTGGATTTGTATCTTCACCCAACAAAAGTTTTTTTTGTGTACAACATACATACAAATACAACAGAAACTGTAAGTGCTTTTTTCTATATTATCTTTTGGGCTCAACTAGTAAACCGAAGAGAACGTAAAAAAAAAAAAAAAAAAATATAACGTATCTAAACATTTGTCTAAAGTAAAGGACGTGTCAAAAGTCAGGATTTATAGTCTCTTCATACCTTTTTTTTATCTTCCGTCTATTGATGTGGATGATTGTCGATCAGTTCATTTTTTTTTTATTATTTTTGTGGGACGCACACCTGTAGTGTGACCACGCCTGTACCGAGCTTAAATACTTTTTCCAGAGCAACTTGTTAGGTCACTATTGCTGTCAAACCCCTTAAATAAAATTATCCCCCTTTCTATACACTAATGAATTATGATTATAAGATACTTGAAGTTTATACATAGTTATAACATAAATACACTTACTTTTAATTGTACAAAACAATTCGAGTTACCAATTCATTTCTAAGGGATTTTCTCTAGAATGATGCAATAAGATTTTTTTTTTTGGTGATAGGTTCCTGATCGAGAAAAAAAAATATGAGGACGTTGTAGACGTAGAATATTTTAAAAGGGGTTGCCATTTATTTGCATCGGCATTTGGCAACCATGGAGCCATTGACCATAGGACAATGGACTAGGGTGGGTTAAGCCGAAGGATGACTCAAATCATCCCCTGTCAAAAACATCCGACAGTTCATGTTCCCCGTTGTCTCGTGTTTTCCCCTCTTTTGGTTTCATGACGGTTATCTTGCGTCATGCTTTTCCGAGGTCACCCGGTGTGACTTTACTCCATTTAGGTCGACTAACATTACAAAGGCAAAACAAAAAAAAAAAAAAAAACAAAACACATATTTCGGCACGATAAATTTATTTGTGGACCAAAGGGACGGCAGAAAGAACACCACCCCACCGACGAGCTAATTGCCGCGAGCAGAACGCAAGCGTGCCGAACACCTGCCAAGGAAAATGGAAATTTGTTTTACCATTACCACCACCGATCCTCCCAGTCCTGTGCGGACGTACCGCTGCCACACTATTTATAAACAAAACATCGAATCTTCGCAATGCTTAGATTGTTTTATGTAAAAAAGGTGCGTACAAAATATTTAGCAAAAGGTCTGAGTCAACTAAGAATTTCTTGCAGACTCTGAATTTCTATAGCATTTGCTTTGTCTGATAAGTTTTATTCATACCGATCTGAGTAAAAGGTCAGTGCCGCCGCTTTTCGAACATGTCAAAAGTTGGAACTAACTCAAATTGGTTTTTATTCATACGAAATGTAGCAAATGCTTCGATTTTGACATTTCTCTTGAGTAAAAGCAATTGCTACGTTGTTTATTCATACGACACATTGTTCCGGCCTCAGTCTATTCATGTTGAAATGCCAAACCAAACTAAAAATAAATCACTTGACAGCTGACAAAACGGCCGCCAGTTAAAATAGTGCTGCCAACTTAAGTTCTATACCTAAAAAAAAACACCCTTTACATAAACATTTATTGGGTAAAAATGGTTGCACATTCCAATAAAAGAATTGCCATCTTTGGGGAGTCAGCGAATAAAGCCCCAAACGAATATCTACTAACTACTAAAAAAATCCCTCATAAAACTGCAGGAAACACTTCCTATATCCCTTTGTCTATCAACGCCAAAGCCCCGCGTTAAAAAATCCCTAATTCATTTAATCCAATTTTTAAACAAGTAAACATCATAAATTGCGTTAAGTCACCTGTCAAAGAAATCGCGAATCAAAACTCATCTCAGCATTTAAATAGATTTCGTAATGCAATAGCAAAATATCTTATATCTTATTACAGATTTGCATATCTGCAATCTAATATGCAAAATGTGTAAAATGGTTAAAAGTAATCAAAAATCTCCGTGCTTCCTTGGCAGTTTCGGTACCCCTGACAGACAGGCAACTTATGCGCCAGAATGCTCGCAGACGCGACTGCAAAGTATTCCTCCACGGGGATTGCATAAGTTCACCTGATTTCCGTTTGTTATTCAAATTTGTTAATTTAATAAGTGCGCACGAAGTTATATCGAAATGCGAACGCATTCGAATGCAAATGTGCATGGCATTCACCTACCTGCACCGCTGAGTGGGGTGAATGGTGGAGGCGAATGTGAATGTGAATGTGAAAGTGTGTGCACACGGCGACTGCAAGAAAGTCTGCTTCGACTTCGACGAAAGATTGCTCGACGAGCATTGTAGTAGCTTGTGTAGTTTGTGTGCCAGGGGATGTGCTTAAATGTGCGGCGCGGATTAATGTGACTTTTGGAAAGCACCTGTTTGACTATAAGCGCACACATGAAAAAGGACTCCGAAGGTAATCAGAGTTAAAGCGTTGCGCGATTACACGAACCTCGGGTGTAGAATTTTAATTAAGTTTCCACTCTTGTACCTCCGCCAAGACCAGGCAAGCAAATAAAGGTGCTCCGACAAAACGATAAGCATTTGATGGTCGTGGAATATTTCTAATGCGTTACGACATGTAATTGAAACTTTTGCGGGTTGCAAGTGATTGCGGGTACAGCGATTGCAATTGGAATTCTTAAGTCGCCGGATTTTATGGGGCGGGTGTAATTTATTTGCTCTTAATGGCGGCGGGGAACTTGTTTCGCCTATTGATTTTTGGAGGTATTTGCAGGCGAATTGTCTCATCCGAGCAGTAAGGGTTGGAAGTTGATTTATATTTTGCTATGGCAATTGACAGGATTCCGTAAGTGGTAGAAGCTCAAAATTGACTGATTGCCTTACTTGCCTTGGTTGCGCATTCGTGATAATTTAAATGTCAAAGGGATTATTTTCAAATTGCCATAACGACCCTCCTACAGACAACTCTAATTAGCTTAATATTTTGAACAGAATTTGTTTTGGTTTTACCGTTGCTCAGCTTTTGAATGGAGTGGGCGATTTTTTTTACAACTCAATTTTTTTAGATTAGATAAAAGATAGATTTATTACATAAATATCTATATATAGGTATAATTCAATAATTCAATGAACAATAGTTAAAATTAATTTATGAAATTCATTTGACATTCTATATTTAATATAATTAAAATAATGTTGAATGCCATTACCTACACTTAAAATTTAAATTTAATGCATTTCTAAAAGTTATAGTATGTTTAAAAATTTACATATTTATTTTATCAAACAAGATAAAATTTTCGTAGGATATATTTCTGTATTATCAAGAGCGGTTGTATTTTGTTTTTATAAGAACCTCCCAAGCAAGTAATTCCATATTGTAGTTTTGAATGAACAGTGCCATAGTAAATTGTTTTTAATAACGAAGTTGAACAAATACTGCTCAGATAAAAAAAATGCCGAAGCATACAACGAAAATATGTGCTCAAAGCCTCTACATGATTCGAGAAGCTCAATCTTGAATCCGATGTGATACCTAAGTATTTAAATTCATTAACTTTCTCCACCAGGAAATATTTATCACTGCAGTTCAGGTTACTATAAAAAGTAGGAGAAGAAGAATCAGATCAATTGAAGCCGACCTTTTTTGCTTTTAAATCAACTACATCTTGGGGTTTTGTTTTTCATTGCACCTCCCCTTGCGAACATCTGACAACCATTCAAAAGTATAACAACTGTCATGAAAGAGCTTCCAAATTCAGCCATTTGCAACTATAAGTCCCTTTCACTCGCCAAAAAAAAAAAAAAAATAAAAACACACATTATACGGATGGCTGTGAAAAGCTGGGCCTAGGACGCTTATACGGACATGTTGCGCCTACTACTAAATTTTTTTAAAGACTTTGCCTTCTTACTTAGATGGTTTTCTAGTTCCGGGTGAACAGATGCTTCACAAAAAGCTCAGTACTTAGCAAACTGGTTCTAGATGCGCACTCGAAGTCGGTTAGGATCCCCTTCTATTTGTGCATTTCGGTTTAGACTTGAACACTACGGGTCGGATCATTTTTAGTACATGTATGTCTAAGGTTGATGTCGCTATACAGTTCATATAATTTTTCATCGAATCTTCTTCTCCAAGGCTCTTAAACGCAAACAGAACCGACTACTTTACGAAACAAGACTTATTCCTCCTATAATTACTCTTGATGTGTTGTTACCAGAATTTGAATCATAGCCGAGGTAGACGAAGTCCCTGATAATATCTCAAAGTTATAGCTATATATATATCGATAGTACTTCGTCTGTCAAAACATTTTTTGACGTCAAAGGTTTAAGCAAAGTTGTTACCGACCTTGATGCAGCAGCTAGTTATATAAACAGACGGGCAAATTTTGTGAAGACACTGAAACTATAGACTTGGCTCTATATAGCTCGCATTATTCAACAAAAAGTCGCAGGACTCTCCTCCGAATACTAGAGCCAGAGGGTACCTGTAGCGTCTTAAATTCGCTGTAATTATTTGCTTTTCTATTTGTTATACGAATGGTCGTAAAGGTTTGCATGCTGTTAGGAGAAAACATTTGTTTTAGCGTCTTGAAGAACTGGAGGACCGGCTTAAAATTCCTAAAGAAAAGTGGTCTCATTAACCCCAAACGATCTTTCTGCTCCCAGTGACCTCGTATCCCGTCAGATCTTCAATAAAAGAAAAAGAATAAGTAAAAACCGAATATAAAGCGTTTTCCAATAAGAGGTGTTATTTTGGTATTCAAAGAAAAATGCCATTTTTTGAAAAAAATGATCGGATGTTTATTTCATAATCAAGTGGAAGGTATGCCGTTAATAATAAAAAACAACATCAGCCAAATGGCCACCACGAGCACCTTTTCATGAAATTTTCCATAACCAAATCGCAAACTGGCTGCCCTATGTACTTCGATAGCCTCACGAATTTTATGTTTGAGGTCTTGAATCGACGGTGGGCTGTTGGCGTAGACCTTATCTTTCACGTGGCCCCAAAGGTAGAAGTCGCAAGGTGTTAAATCATAAGATCTCGGTGGCCAATTGTGATCACCTCTTCGAGAGATAACACGGTCCGGAAACTTTTCCCGTAAAAGATCAATGGTTTCGGAGCTTGTGTGGCACGTAGCGCCATCTTGTTGTTGTTGTTGTTGTCATCCAGCTCCGACCATGAAAAACCATTTATCATCGACGACCAAAAAATGCTTTAGTTTTGCGAACTATGACTGCAAGATTTTCACCATTTTTGTAGTGAATTTTATTAATTTCAATGCGTTGTTGAAGCGTGTATCGTTCCATTTTTAGTAATGGCGTAGTTTCTACTTGTCAAATGTCAAAGAATAAAAGCTTCAAAAGTGACAGCTACCGAAATAGCGGGTCATTCACAATAACACCTCTTATTGGAAAAGCCTTTATCTCGTGTATAAAAAGCTCAGCTAGTTATTTAGCATCAAACTATAAAAAGCAACTGATTTTAAAGACCCAAAATCAGCAGCAGACTTGAGGTACTCATGTGATGAATAAATTTCTCTAGATCTGATCAGTCAGCTGCGACGGGAAATTTGTCCTAACCGATCTTGTCTGCATCGTTAACAGTCCATAATACGAAGACCAGCGGTCCCAACTGCGGCTGCCCTACGGCACTCCTACTGGCTACCATCCATAGGTCGAACTTTCCTGTTACTAAGCGGTACCACCAAGTCAATTGAGAAGAAGGAAGAAGGCATTTTGCAAAATTGGCCCTGATTTGTATCGCCACTAAAAACCACCAATCCTAAAGTTGACCCCCTACGAAGATACATCTTGCCACAAGCCACGCATGGCCACAGACAAACAAACTCCCTACAGAATTAGGCAGTCCCTAATGACATTCCGTCCGATTCCAATATCTCGCCACAAATTATCCCACCATATCCTTATTTCACCGCAACCAAAAGCTATCCGGAAAAAGGAGACCTCTCTACTGCCTTTTTAGGCTAACAATAGATCTCAATACGTATGACATAAACTTTGCCGCACAACAAAGACCAGCAAAAAGTTTGCGAAACTTTTTCTTCCTTTGCCATTGTGTGGTTCTACACGCTGAACCAAAATCGGCAACATTAATACGCTTCATGTGCCCATCACCGTCAACTGTCAAAAATGTCACTTCGTCCTTTTCACCTTCCAGCTAGATAACGACACACAAATGATAAAGGTACACAAATGATACACAAATGGTCCACAAAAAAACAAAAAACAAAAAGCGAAACATTTCACACAAAGGACGACTGTTTTTGTTGCTTCTAATAACTTGTGGTATTTCAGGACTGGCACACACATGCGAGTACTCGTGCAATCTAAATTAAATGAAACATCGTCGCAGGGAAGAGGTGAAAAGGCAGAAAAAAGACTACACAGCCTGGAAAAATCAGAGAAAAATCGCAAAACACACATATAAATGGAAATGGGGAACGGCAAAAGGACAAGCCAAAAGAACTTACTTACTCCGGGGTTCGTGTCATTTCTGCCGCCCGATAAACGTAACAAATAACGAAATATATGAAGGAACTGTCATCGCTGCACGAAACCGCTGCCGCCATTAGATCACCGCTGCCGCCGCCGATAGCATTTGAACTCCCACCAATTGTGGTGGTGCTCAAATGGCGTCCTTGTTGCCAGCAAATGAACGAAAATAAACTGCCCTACATGTGGCACATTCCCTAGACCAGTGGAGCGGGTTCGGTGCTTGCGGCTATAGGCAAAGCCGATAACCGGGCACAAAACATTCGGTTATGCGGGGACGACGCAGCGCGAATTAAAACACTTGGTTCTTACTTTTAAAATTAAACAATATTTATTTGGAACTATGTCCTTTATTATTGAAATACTTTTTACTAATTCTAAAAGGAGCTTAAGGCTACTATGTAGTTACAATAAGACTATCGATAAATTCATCATACAGTCGTATTTATATACTTTTCTTATCTATCTACAAGGAGACCCAAGCGTACAATCGTCTTGCTTGATAATGAAGAAGAGATAATATTCCAACATTGTATACAAACGATATTATCTCTTTTACATATGTTATCATTGTAGCGTTGTGTGCAAGACTGTACTAGAGACTAAAGATATCATTGAATACAAATAATGTTATCTTTTTTCTCAATATGTTTTGCTATGGATACTTAACTCCCCCCCTTGTTAAACGAAATCGTCCCGATTTTTCGCCGCTATTTTTAACATCTCTCTTTCATAAGTTTTGTTATATGCGTCAATCTTTTTTTGTTTTTGACGATCTGTTATACATTGTATAGTTTTTATCATTACGTACGTAAATGCTAGAATAACAATCAGTGTTACAATTGTGTATATAGTTGATAATATCGGTTTTTCTTCAAAAGGAATAATTAGTTTTTTTAAAGTATCTATGTTATCGAATTTGTATATTGTATCTTCTTTAATTATTTGGTCGATGTAAGACTCTGAATTATGATTTCTTAATATAACTTCTTTAATTTGCTTATGCATGTTTTTGTATATTTTATCATCTAGATTTATAGTATTTTCATAAGTAACTAAGTTTATACCATTAATTGTTTGATTATTTAGCTTATGCTTACCGCTTAATAACATAACACCGGATTCAATTTCTAAGTCGTAATCGTATTCTTGTTTAATGTTGCATTTTGAAGTTATATTCTTTAAAAGTGGAATAAGACAATTTTCTTCTTCAAAGTTAATTTCACAAATGTTTTTACTTAGATGATTTTGACAATTTCTTGTTCTTAAATAAGTTTGGTTACATAAGGCAATTGTTTTATCTGTAATGATTTTTCCATGTTTTGAATTTAAGGGTGTTACTTTATACAATTTACATGATTTAATTAGAACTGGATATTTATATATTGTGATGAAGAATTCATCAGTTCTAGCTAATAATATTTTAGAGTACTCAAGTATATTTATTATGGGTACTTGAATTATTTCATGTTGAATAATATTTTTAATGTCATCTAAGTCTAGGCTTTCTGATAAATATTCATTATTTTTTGCTGCATTAATTGTTCTGGTCAATAATAATAATTGTTCGTACACTTGTTCTATTACTAAATGTTCTTTAAGGCTCTGACCTTCGAATTGTTGCAAAATTTGTTCGAATCTAGAATTTATAGTTTTTTGTTTATTATTGTTTTCTATGAGATTATTTATACTCGTTTCTATGTTAACTAAGTCATAATGGTCAGGATTACCAAACACATATTTGAAAGCTGTTCCTAAAAAGTTAATTGATCTAGTATGCCTAGTATGTTCTTGTAATTGGTCTGCTAAATTCTTAATTTTACTTAACCAAATTTTTTCTTCTTGTGTAGGTTGATAGTTACTAGTTACGATATTTACGTAAGGTTGAAATATCGAAGTCAGGTTGGTGGCATGTAACAAATAAGTTTGTTCTTTGAATAAATACACGTCATCTGTTTGCGTAAGTATAAACTTCTTGTTTAGTAACTCAGTTATTTGAACGTTTCCTTGCCCTTCTTGACTCTGTACAATTCCTAGTAATGTTAGGAATATTAATATTTTCGTCATCTAAAAAATGATAATTCTTTATGTTATCCTTGTGAATTTTTATTCCCTCTTTAGAGATTACAGTGTCTCCTTTATCTTCTTCTACTATTCTTGTTATGTATCTGGCGTTAGATTTCTTTCTAAGACCTGTGATTCTTACCATTATCTTATCTCCTTTTTTATATTCTCTGTGTCGAGTTCCTTTATTTAGACGTTCGATCACTTTTTTGGATGCTGAGTTTAGTTTATTTATTATAATTTCACTATTGCTATATTTATTTTGATTAAAGAAAATGTCTCTAGGTTTCAAACCGGTAACTGAGTGTATGGAATTATTTAATTCACGCACTGTTCTAAATATTTCTTCGATAAGTCTTGTTTTATTCTGAATTGTGAATATTCTAGACAGTTCAGTTATTGTACCGTTTACACGTTCTACCTGACCGTTCGCTGTCGATCTGTATACTGGAGTTTCTACTTTAGTTATGTTGTATTTCAAACACATTTGGTTCACCATTTCTGTTTTGAATCCCTTCTCGTTATCTGTCATGAGTCGTTCACATTTTGGGAAATAATTAGATAAGACCTCTTCCATAACGTCGTACAGTCTGTTTCGAGTTTCGATTTCCCGAAGGATTGTATATTTAGAATACTTATCTACTGTTACAAGGAAAGTATACTTGTCGTTGAAGTATATGTCCATATGAATGTGTGTTCCCACATGTGTTGGTATTTCTGAATTATTCAGGGGTTCTCTGATAGGTTTTCTTTCATATTTTCCAAATAGACATGCTATGCATTTTTTGTTGAAACTCTTTGCTTGTTTATTTAGATCGGGCCAGTAATATTTCTCTGAGATTTCTTGTATATTGTTACGTAACCCTCGGTGTGCTCTTTCGTGAGTTACCCTTACAAGTTTTAGTTGTTCCTCCAAATTTGTCACGTCTTGAAGTTTTCTTGGTGTGAATATAAATCTTACTAGTGGGAATTCTTTTTTTATGTTTTCACCATATTTGTATATGTTTTCAAATTTCGTATGCAAAGCTACAATCTTTTGGGGTTGTATAGCTTCTTTCATCTGCCTTAGTAAAGAGTCTTTGTCCTTAAACTTTATTATGAGTCTTATTTTGTTACCAAAATAGATTTGTGTTTCGATATTATTTGTTATATCTTCAATAAGTTCGAACTGTGCAGTGTATGCATTAAAAGGCTGATTCACAGTTTTTATTATATCATTAGAAGAACTTTCAGCTGAATGTGCTGTTTCTATGGTAGAAGTATTTATGCGTTGACGTGATAATGCGTCAGCTACAAGATTTAGGTTTCCTGGTTTATAAACTAATTTTGCTCCAAAGTCTTCAATGATTCCCTTCCAACGTTTCAGCTTTGTGTTGGGATTTTTTTCTGATACCGAATATATAAGGCTCTGGTGATCGGTATATATGGTTAAGTCTGCTATACCATATATGTAGTTTCTGAGTTTTTGTAAGGACCATATGATCGCTAATAGCTCTTTCTCGTTTGTGCTATAGTTCTCTTCTGTCTTACTCAGTGTTCTTGACAAGAAGTGTATAGGTTGCTTATTCTGACTTAGTACGGCTCCAATAGCTATGTTGGATGCATCTGTAGTAAGCTCGAATGGTTTACTATAATCCGGTTGAAAAAGTTCGACTTGTTCTTTCAAATAATTTTTTAAAATTCTAATCGCTTCTAATGCTGAATCATTCAGATTTAACTTAATATTTTTACTTTGTTTTTTGTTTACTTTACCGTTATCTCCTCGTAAATATAATGTCAGGGGCTTGGCTATGCTTGCGTATCCTTTTATAAACTTACGATAGTAACCTGTAAGACCTAAAAATCCTCTCAAATCCTTTACCGTTTGTGGGACTGGAAAATTTTCTATAGCTGCTATTTTCTCAGGGTTCGTAGTGATTCTACCATGTCTGATTATGTGACCTAAGTATTCTACTTCTTCTTGAAAAAACTTACTTTTCTCATCAGATATTTTTAATGTGGCTTTATTGAGTACGTCGAATACTTGACTTATGTGCTGTATATGTTCTTCCTCAGATGAAGAATATATCAATACGTCATCAATGTAAACGTGTACGAATTTACCTACAAAGTCTCTCAAAATGTCGTCCACGCATCTCTGAAATATGCTTGGTGCATTTTTGAGCCCGAAAGGCATTCGTTTAAAATGATATTTTGCGCCATTTATAGCAAAAGCTGTTTTTTCTTTATCATCTGTTTTGATTTTAATTTGGTGGAAACCTGACTCCAAATCTAACGTTGTAAAGTACTTGGCTTTACCTAAATTTTGAATTGTCATGTTGACATCCGGAATGGGGTATCTGTCTGTTACAGTGTGAGCGTTAAGTTTTTGGAAATCAACAACCATGCGCCGTTTTGGTTTTCCTTTTTCGTCCAAACCTTTTTTAGGTACTGTCCATATGGGACTGTTATAAGGACTATGGCTTTTTTCTATTATATTGTCATGTAAGAGTTTCTGTATTTCTTTGTTTACGAATTCGTTATCTGCTATGGGATATGGATATTGTTTAACATAAACCGGATTATCATTGGTCGTCCTAATGCTTGCTTCTATAGTATCTGTAAAGGGTAACGGTCCTATGCTGTTATTAATCTTCATCAGTCTATCTATGTCTGCTTTATAAATATTATTTTCCCCAATTATGTAATTAATTTTCTGAATAGATTCGACACTGCTTATGGTAGTTAGAGTCATATTACTGAAATTTATTTCCGCGTTTAGAACTTTAAGTCCTTCATATCCTAATATCATATCAAAAGACTGAATATCCTCTAATTCAAAAAATGTTATATTTTTCTTTAATATCCTAACTACTTTCTTTGTATCTACCATAGAATAACCATGCATTGTTTTTATTTTTATAGGTTTAATTTTAATTTTTTCGCTAGAATCGCATTTTCTATTAATGTAATTATGGGTTGCACCAGTATCAATAAGAATTTTATAAATTTTCTTAGAAATAGTACTAGTTAAATTTAAGCAGGGCAACCCGTCTACTAGTTTAAATGATCTATTCTTATGTTATTATTTACCATACATTCCGTTTCATCTGCTTCTGCATATGTACTGCTGACATCGTCTCTGCGTTGTTGTCGGGAGTTATTTACTCTCTGCTGCTTGAAGTTCTGCTGATAAGATCGTTGCGGTCTGTTGTGTGTGTTGAAACTCCCGCTGTGTTCACGTTTCGCTGGTGGATTATATACATCGGGTTTGTATTGATTCCAATTTTGTCGCTGTGCATGTACAATTTGTCTCGAGTTTATCTCCATCGGCTGTGGTCCGTCATTTCTCTTGGAAGGGTTTAGGCGTGGTCCTTGATTGTGTTGCTGCATATTATCGTATTGCTTCTGGGGTTGATAATTCGTTGTTTGGCTCGAATAGTTTGGTCTTCTTTCGTTTCTGTGTTCATGTGGCATATTTTTGTGGTGCTTATCTTGAGTGAGATGTAAATGCCTGTGCACATTATCATGTTCTATTCTGCGAGCAATTGCGAATGCGTGTTCTAGATCATTTATTGTAGCTGAATATAATGATCCTCTTGTAAAGTTGTCACTCATACCATCAATGAATATACGAACTGCGTCGTCGTTAGCATTTTTAATTAGTCTGTCGATTATATTCGGCGGATCACCTGACATAGTGATTTTTGATATTATTAAATTGAGATTTTTATTTATCTCGTCGTGGTATTCAGACAGTGTGCTTCTTTTTTGCGTGATGGCTTTCATCATGTCTTGTAGCACGTATAGAGGTTCTTGATTAGAGTACGTATAATCTAATCTGTTACGTATCGCCTCAAAATTAAAAATTGTGTTATAATTAGTTAACACATTCGCGGCTGCTCCCTGTATTTTACTTTTCACTATAGTCAATGCTGCTGCGTACTTACTGTGTGTTTTGAGGTTTTTAATGCTGTCCATTAATCTGGATGCTTCTTCGCGCCACGACCGATAATTTGATTGATCGCCGTTGAAAATAGGTAGGCTTTTAAATGCGTCTAACTGTATTTCACTACCATCTGTATATGTGGTTCTTATTTCCTCTAGCACAGGTATGTTTGGTACTATGCCTAATCCAGATTTTACTTCATTTAGTTTTGTTTCTAAATTAGTGTTTATTTGATTTTGGTTAGTTATTATTGCTGCTAACCTTGCATTCTCTGTGCGTGTGTGCTCTAGGGTTTGTGTTACTGTGTTGCACCTGGTTTCTAAAGCTTCTAATCTTGCCATTAATACTGCGAGTTGTTCCATTTTGAACTCGTGTCTGTTGTCGTCGAATTTGTGTGTTTTTTTTTTTTCCACATATACACTTTCACTGAATTGCTTTGCTGCTTCGTACGAAGGAGCTATATTTGTACCTGCTATGCTAGGTAATTCTTGTAACCGGTAACGCGAGTGTTCTGTTTATACTAGATTTCACTACTTGTTCCCGAGGTCCGCTCGATTGAAGTTAAAAAGTATATTTAACCTCCTGGCAGGATCGCCAATTAAAACACTTGGTTCTTACTTTTAAAATTAAACAATATTTATTTGGAACTATGTCCTTTATTATTGAAATACTTTTTACTAATTCTAAAAGGAGCTTAAGGCTACTATGTAGTTACAATAAGACTATCGATAAATTCATCATACAGTCGTATTTATATACTTTTCTTATCTATCTACAAGGAGACCCAAGCGTACAATCGTCTTGCTTGATAATGAAGAAGAGATAATATTCCAACATTGTATACAAACGATATTATCTCTTTTACATATGTTATCATTGTAGCGTTGTGTGCAAGACTGTACTAGAGACTAAAGATATCATTGAATACAAATAATGTTATCTTTTTTCTCAATATGTTTTGCTATGGATACTTAACTCGCGCACATACAATCCGTCGTGTCGTTACAAATGGACTCGCACAAAGGGACGGGATTCTGCTTTTTACCGGGAACTTTGATTTATGAGCCGTCAAAAGAAACGCTCATATATGACTCGGCCGGAGCACAGGGATCGGGATCTTCCCCTGTTATCGCGTTTTCTGTTTACTTTGTCGCTATCAGTTGCGTCGTTGTTTTGCTGAAACTGTATAGGGTATCTATGGCTATGTGTAAGTTGGGTGTGTGGTGGCTGTGTTCCAAACAGATTGCGGTCGGGATTTGAAAGTTAAAGTTCGCATAAAGTTGTGCGGTTGTGTTGTTTGTGTAATTGTCTGACAGAATGTCATCAACGTGAACAAAGTGAACCAGGACATGGAAATTTCAACGGGGGAGAGAGAGAGAGAGATACGCCCAGTTAAACCACTTTCGCAAGCAACTTTTTGGATGACAGCCAAAGCACATAAAGGATTTTCAATGTCTTAGGAAGAGGCAGTTTAATTGCTTTTCCACATGGTTCCAGCTGGACGAGAAAAGTGAAAATTTGTAGTCAAGCTACTAGCATTGGCCCGCTAAACCAGATCGCTCTTGATAGGCAGACACACTTTGATGTGGAACAGTGCTGCTGGTATGTTGGCCTAGGACCAAAGGTCATTCCATTTGACATGCCCACTTGTCAACGGTTCTGCTACATGTGTTTCTGGGACTTGCTGCAGTTTTTTTTTTTTTTTGTGTGTCTACTTGTCTTCTCCCAATCGGTGACAGGATATGGTCACTGATTTGCGCACCCATTGGGAAGTGGTCTTATAAAACACCCGTGGTCCGTTTTGAGAGGTTGTGGTTATGGCTCGTGCGGTCAACGGGTATCGGCAGTGTCCCTTCGTTTGAGAACTCATTTCAAATTTAATTGGAAATGCGACTGGGTACCTTAGGCCAGTATATACAATAAAATTGATTTCTTGTCGCATACGGCTTCCTTATGAGGAAAATCGTTTAAGAAGTTGATTTTGAAAATCTTACGAATGGTGACTGCCAGTCTGCTGGCAAGTGCTTTCTCAGTAAATCTCTCTGCGACAGGCCAAATTCCATTAAACGTGATGACAGGAAAACTACAAGAACCGCTGTCGTACTTTCGCAAGGTCTGTTGCACTCAACCACTGGTGTCTGAAGTTTCATTAAAATTTCCTCACAGTTCCACTGGAGGATAAGATGGAAATATTGGCGGAACAGAAAGGGTTTCAATTTCTTTATATGATTTTTGTTTAAATGTTTTGCACCGACTTGTTGTGGTGAATTGTTGTAATTGAACGGCCTTCATCGCCCCATTGAATTTACATGACCTGAATATCGGTCATGTAAATTCAATGGAGCGATGAAGGCCGTTCAATTACAACAAACTTCACGTTAAAATTTGTTCAACTTAGTTGAGAACATAAGAACGGAATGACTGTTTTAATCTCTCAAATCGAACTCACAGAGATGTACCTAGCTGTGGGATCAAACTGAATTAATTAGGGGAGACTTCGCTCTGCTATAGGTACATAAATAAAGCTGTCCAATATCTCGAAACGGTGATATGTCTGCCTTGCTTATAAGTAGGGTCATGCTTATAAGTAGGGTCATACTTATTAAATGGAGTCTCCTACTAAGTCCTCAACACACTGACGGCATCTTTTGTCAGTTCTATTGCTAAGTCTAAGAATGGACAACATTTTTAAATAAAGTGCACGACTGGGTCGATCGAAACTTTCACTTTACAAGATTTTTGAGTACAAGGCAAAGTGTAGCAGGAATTTTTGTTTTCTGATCTGTTAAGGTAGGGCATGTTCTTATTTTTGGCTTGGAGTTAGCATTGGCAGTTATAAACTAAATACCTCAATGGACGTGTGTGGTATGCAAATGAAGTCGGAGTTTCTGATTGCATACGCCGCAAGTGGTTGGAATTATTTAAAGGTGCCTTTATTCAATATGTTTGAAAAAGAAGAATAGGGTTATATTTGCTATAAAGAAGTTTTGCTTAGCTGTAATTGCACTTTTATTAGAAGTGGGCCATCATCATTATATATTAATACGTGAGCATAAAAAGTTTCCGTACACTTTTTAAGTATTTATTATGAAATGAGGAGAATAAAACTTATATCATTCGAAAGGTACAAACAACAAATTGTGGGTATATGTCGCTATTAAGGTTGGTAAAATTAAATTAACAATTTTGCATACAAAATGCTTATCAGTTAAATGAAAGCATTTTGATGACACTCAATTTGTCGCCACCATATTACCATAGTAACGTATGTGAATAAAAATCACCTTAGATTAGAACTTATTTTTGAAGGAATGCAATTTATCTACCCCTAAAAGTAAGCAACTGTACTTTTTTTTCAGTTATGAAACTACGGAAAATGTTTTCCGACATAAATTGTTTGCTCTAAATTTTCATAGTGACGTATTAAAATGTAAATCATAAGTAAGACTTTTTTTTCAAAGGGGCGTATTTTTTCTATATATAAATACATATTATGTCGCATTTTCGTTTATAAAAAAGGAACATAAAGCGAATAATGTGGTACGTTACTTAGTACTACATACTTATAAAAAGTATGGTTGATTTTCGACCATAAGCGAGACTAGTTAATATTATTACAACAATATACCGTATAGATATGTGAAAATAGATCGGGATGTGCATTGTACAACACTTTTTTCAAAATAATTAATAATCTGATTTATTCGAATCTTTTGAGAAAAACTAACTAAGGGATCTTATTTGGAATACTTATATTATCTTTAATATGTATTTTGGTCGAAATCGTAAGAACGGTTTTTGTAAAATTTGGCGGACAAAACAGTACCAAATATTGCAATGCTTAGTTTGAAAAATACTAATGCCTAACTATTTGCTGAAAACTGAGTAGGTATCAGATATTCTTCGGGATGTAAGCATTAATTGGTTTTTAAAGTTTTATCGAAATCGAAAATGAGGTTTTCGCAATATGAGCGGTTTCTAAAATAAGTGTTTTCGGTTATTGTTGAAATTAAGGACGCAGTAATTTTTAAAACATCAATTTTACTCTTAATATGCATTTTGGTCAAAATCGTTAGTGCCGTTTTCAGGTAAACTAAAGAAAACCAAATTTTAAAAAACTCCTTTTTCCAAAAAACCATTGAACTTTAACACAGACAAAAAAACTGAGCTTGCCATTAAGCTGATATGACCATATATCCTTAGAAATGCATTTTTGATACAATAGTATGGGCCGTTTTCATATACAATACACGCCTCACCTACTTAAGTTCGAATATGAATTTTGGTTGGAATCGTTATAGCCGTTTTCGAACAAATCAAACTGATATGAACATTTTTTATGGGAAGTACCAATAATATTGAGGTTACCTTGCAAAAACAAAAGACGCCCTACTTTGGTTCGAGACACAGTTGGTCTAACTAAAAAATGTACGCATTGTGAGTTCGAAAAATGAAGCCACTTCAGTGTTCGCTCTTTGTAGCCTCTGGCCGTTCCAAGTAAGCTTTCTGCTTTTTAGACAGACAAGCCATAAATCGATCTGCAATAAAATAATAATTGAAGCCAATGCTCCTTGAAATGGTTGCATCGCTCCATTGATAAGATCATAATTAACCGCCAAGTTGCTGTGTACATCCTTCACCTTAGAAATCTGGTGCCACGTATCATCGTTCTGGTCGGTAGCCCTTGTCTGATGTGCTGTCGTTTCTTGAATTCCGTGCGGCCGCTTAAGAACTAATCCAACTAAATTACTTGTCCAAGGGCAGGACTTTCACCAGACTGAATTTGTGAGGTGAGGCAGATATTATTTTAGTTGAACCTTCACGATCCCTCGCTCAGTGTTACAGGTCCTCTGCGTCCAGTCAATTTCCTGCCGAGTACAGACAATTTTTGGCAAACGTTATCCATGATATGAAAGTCCGGGCGAGCGTGGTTTTACGTTTTCTCTCAGAATCTAACCTCTAACTACCTTTGCAGTCTTCATAATGTTGAATGCGGTTGGATAGGTTACCCTTCAACGTTTCAGACACAATTTTGTGTTTAGATTCACATTGGGATGCCCAAAACAGCTGCGCACTAAAATTTTTACTAAAAGTGTGCACTGCACGACCTTGACGAACACGCGTTCCTAATCCGGTTGCGATCGTTTTCATCTAAATTCGAACTCGTATCGAGAAACTATACCCACAGGAGTGTTTATTTAAGATGACAAGTTCCACTAAACTAACAACCGACTGAAAATCTAAAAATTCCATCCCATCTATACCACAGCTGCACAGCATCATTCCCTTTGCACCGCTTAAATGTATCGCGTTCCGTAGCTCCTGCGTATTTCAAACATATTTCACTGCGAGCCAATGAATTACTAAACCCGTTCAGGCGTATGCACCTCATCAAGTGCCAGACATGTTTCGCATTAAATTGCATTTATTTTAACCGCGGATCAACTTTACCGCTTCTCGAAGCGACTTTGCAACCAGAATAATAAGTTGTACCTGCGAGCGCAGCAGCAGCAGCGTGGGAAGTAATATTTTAAAGCTTAGAACTCCCATCAGAAGATATATACAGCTGCACAACAGCTTCGTCCTTGCTGCCCTCTTGCGCGAGTTCATAAAACATCAATTTCAGCTGAGAGATGAAAAATCTCCACGCCAACGTGTTTAGTTACTTACTTCGCGAAGGATAGGGCAAGTGCGGCAAATTCAAAAAACCACACCACTGCCACAGTTTCATTCATAATTTTGAGCGAAAAAATAAATGGAAATGGAAAAAAATGGCAAAAAGTCCCAGGATCGTTGGTAGCGAGCAGTTTCCTGTACCGGCGTGAAAATATAACTTTTCATTCGCGGCATTTTTTGTTTTCACCATGCTCCTGACGTAAGTTTGATATTTTGAGTTCCTGCACAGTATTCCTATTATGCAAGTTCAAGTGGAGCGCAAAAAAGTTATGCCATCCCCCACGAGGAGCCCGGATCCGACAAGAGTGACGAAAAACTAACCCAGTTGAAGTTTGAGTTGTTGCGATTAAGGTTCCCGGTTCGTCTCTCGAATATGTCCACGGTTGGCTGGTATTCACTTTAATATGCGAATAAGTGAGCGTGCCCTGATGGAGTGGCTTGTTGTTTACGGGCTGATCTGTTGGGTTTTTAATGACTTTTTGTTCGGTGGTGAAAGTACATGGGTTGCAGGTGCACAATTATGAAGCTTTCTTATTTAGTTTTGGCTTAAGTTTGTCGAGGCGCTGTGCTTTATAAAATTTTGATTGTTCACACCATCGTGTTTACTTGTTGGTCGATTGTGGAATAGAAATGCTTAGGTACTTGTTACCATTCAAGGATCAGGATTTGAGGTGGAGTTCTAGTGATAAAAATTGGTTCATGACGACTTAGTTGGCAAATTTGGCTTTGAATGTTTCAGCAGGGTCTTCAAATCCAATCCGAAGCAGTGGAGAAAACGCCGATAGGAGAAGAGGGACCGTAGCCAACTTGTAGTGCGCATTTAAAACTTGAATCGGTAAGCTAAGAATAATTATTTTACAGAAAAGTAAATTACCGAGACATTTCGAATGACTCTTAATATACTGACTTGGATTTTATTAAATTTCTTTGAAGTCTTTGCCAGGTAGAAAAATAGTCTAAAGGTCGTAGGGTAGCATTTAAGAACAAATTTTACATTAAAACCACTCTAGCCATCCTCCAGGGGATTTAAATTTAAGCCTGTGTCAAAATTGCTTTGAAATACTTCGTTATTCCAAAATACTTCAGTAGGAACTATTTTTTTTAAAGGTTACTTTTTAAAGACAAAACTGCGTGGGCTTTAGTAGCAGTGTAGAATCTCCTCACACATGAAAGCTACACAACTGTCCCTCTCACAGCAGTGTTCGAGTTTTATCCCAACTGAACATGGAAACCCAAAAATTAGGAAAATTTTTAGTTTCTTGGTGTTCGGAATATCGTGGCAAGATTTTAGAGTTGAAAATATGTAAAAACAAGGAAGAAGATATTTCGATTAGGTATTTTTATTTATATTGGAGTGATATTGAACTATTTGAGAAAATATTTTTTAATTCATTTTAAAACTCGCTTAACTTCCCTTTGAGTTCCGCACACAATCAACAAAGTTCTGAAACTCTTAAAAGGTTTCACAAAGATCGCATAGTTCTATGAAATAACAAATCAAAATACCCAAAGAAAAATATTTAATAGGATTTTTGATAAAAGTTTACTTTCGAGAATTGAACTAAAAATTTCTTTCGTTAAAAAAAAGTGGTTTACAAATCAGAAATTCAAAATGTTTGCTTCCACGAGTTCCGAATAAGTTTCTGCAAAATACCCAAAGAACTTTACCACACTAATTATAACTTAACCATCCAAAATAAACGTAAAAAAAAATTAGGGGAAAGAAATGCTAGGAAGCTCTTACCTTAGCCTGCATAGAAAAAAATCATTTCGAGCTATTCAAAAATTGCAAATATTGTACTGATGTCTTATTAATAGTTTTAAATATATTTCCGGAAAATTAAAAAAAAGCTCAACAGTCCTCCAAAACTCTAAAGGAATAAGCATCCAACCGTTATAGACTTAGCGTATTTAAGTATTTTAGAAATTTTTAAAATTTTCAGAGCTCTGATCCGAGCACATGCGAACTACAAATTTAATAAGTTTTCGGCCTTTATTTTGTTTTAAGATCCTAGGTTCGAGAATCAACATTTTTTTATGTCCGTGTCCAAATTTTTTTTTTTTTTTATATCCCGGTCAAAATTTAAAATTGTTCAAATTTCAAGTTTTTAAACAAATTTTTGTTTGTTTTTAAACATTATCAAGACCTTCAGTTCCTATTGTGAGCTATCAGCCGAAAATATAAAGCATATTCAATTTGGAAAAAAGAATTTAAAAAAAACAATGAGAGTCTATTTAATTTTTCTTAAATTTATGGGAGAAATATGTTTTATACGACGCACACTAAGTGGGTACAACCACTCAGGTTTCCATAAAAAGAGCAAATAAGTTGGAACAATTTTTCATGATTACATAAAGTAAAGAATGAGCCTTCCTTAGCAAAAAAAAATGTTCTTTAATGTTTACCTTGAGGGCTAAAAGTTTTTTAATGTCTTACTTTGGTTCACTTGGAAAATAGTTATGTTTTTTACTTATGATGGTATTTAACTCAACGTTAGATGTAGCAAGTGTTGATGTAGATTTTAAGTCAGTCCGGCTCGAAGGACCAGTCTGCAGAATGAGTCTCAATATTCTTCTTTCTTAACAATATAGATTACAATTTTTCTGTCTTAACTGCAGGCTGCAATAGTAAACGATTCAAATTGCGAAATCTGACAGTTACATTGACGTTTTTTGCGACATTATAAAGCAGTTGTCAATAATATCTAGTGGGTAATTTGAAATTTAAAATTACTGATTCAGGTTGTATTAATCACAACAGAAATACTACAAATTGTGACCAGCTAGCTAAAGAATACGGTAGTTGACATCTGTCTGTTCAATAGTGAACTCCCTTTCAGTTACTTCCTTCGAGAAAGATTTAGAAAAAGAGAAAACTTTAGCTATTTCAAACGACAATGTAAGATATATTTTAATTTAAGTTTAAATATTAAAATTATCTGCTTGTATATAAAATAAGAGTTAATAAATGGAAGATATTTTACTATTTTTTTACGTTGATGGATTTATATATACATATATCTTATTTTATTTTATTTAAATATTAACTACCAAACAAAAGCTACCCAGTTTTCTTTAAGAAAGAAGCATTAAATGTATTTTAAAAAACCGGTTGCTATTATTGAATTATTATTTTTGGGTGCCAACAACTTTATTTCCGTAGAGTGTCTACTACTATCCGGGGTGCCAACTACAGTAGTTCGTATGTGATTTTTTTTAAAATGCATTGAATTCTAAATTCTAATTTTCTAAAAAGAAACCTTAAGGAATATGTAAATGTGTTAAATATTAAAATGGCGTTCAAAATAACAAAGATCCACTTGTTTGCAGTCAAAATTTCTTTCTGGGTGGCAACTAATGTATCCTCTACGCTATGACATAAAAAAGACTTCCCTTTCGCATATATACAAACGTTATATGGCAAATTCAAACAGATGATTTAAGAACTTGCTTTAAAATTCCGATATCACCTTGTAGTGTGTTTTAACCTAAGGTAGTCAGTCAGAAATGAACTAGTCGTTCGTAATTTCTTGAAGTCGCTATAAATAAGAAACACCCAACCCAATTTTTGGATCCCTCTATCATCGTAATGCTATTTCTAAAATTTCTGTGCCGAAATTATTTGCTATAACAATACTTGGCTTTTCTTGGACCGTGGTAAAACACTTGGAAGAAATTAGAGATGCGAAATAAAAACAAGGCTGATTTATTAGCTAGGGCTTACTGTCAGTCATGGAACGCAAGGTGACATTTCCAACTAGTGGAATTGAGTCTCCAGGACAAGGCTTAAAGTCTTTACTTCTGCATTTATAAAGATTTGCTTGGATAAGTGGATATGTCTTGTAGCACAGGCTATGCTTACTTTCGCTTACTGATTTAACCGACATATATTTCCCCTTAAACCGAGAATGGCATGACACACCAACAAAATATCTAGCATCTTTTCTGTTCTACAGCTACATATTTCAGCTGCTGTTAAGCTTACTTACACAAGTTTTTAAGTCGTAAGTCTTCTAAGCCACCGTGGATGATTCTGTTTGAAGGACCATTTGCGCTGGCTTACCTAAACGTCAAACACCTTCTGAATCATTTAACGCTACACTTCCTAGTTTAATGATTTGCAGCCACCGTATCTCAATGATGTATTGAAGACAGCGGCTGATTTAAGCCGAGACCTTTCTTTTGCAGAGATTTCACGTTGAATTCCACGAGTCTCAACAAAGTGCGTTATAAGAAGTGACTATTGCAAACTAGTCCTATCAATGCCCACCTTATTTGCTCCGCTTGCGCCATCAAAAGACACAAAAATCTCAAGCAATTAAGGAGCTCGACAATCTCAAATTGCCTACTAAGACTCATCAATCATTCTTTCGCCTGCAGTGATTGGCACATTTCTCGTTCCGCGCTGATGATGTATATGCGAGGAAACAGATTTCATCGGCTTACATAGGTCTCCATTGCTTCCCATCTCTACCACATGCACCTACGTAGGCCATAGCCTTTTTCGAGGAGAGAGAGCATTGATGACAGAAGTCGGACAGAACTCCACTATTTTTGGCAGGACTACTGTCCTGTGGAAAGAGGTTACACTCAATTTGGCATTCCATAAGTTAAGACAGTGTCCACAGGCCTTGGTTTGGGGATAAATATCTAGAGCCTCCTAGGGAATATCACTCTTTTGCTTTAATATGTAATGCTCCTTGAAGCAAGGCTCATAATTTTTGTTTTAATCCTCGCCCTCAGCAACTCCAATTAAAAAGTAATACTCGCCGCCCCGACCAGGCTGAACGGGAACATCCTGCTCCTGGTACACTCCAATATAGGTTCATAAATCATAACCTACTATCTCCTGCTCGAGGAAGCCTCCAAGAGGACTGCCTCTAAATAATAAAACCAACAACTAGTCCACAATCTAATTCGAAATCTTGAAATCTTCCACCCCCCGCCCCCCTTCCTCAAATGGCAATCAATATGAGCAAAATTCTAATGGAAACAATTTTAGTATATTTGCAATCAATATGAGCAAAATTCTAATGGAAACAATTTTAGTATATATCGTAGGCAAAAATACCAAATCGAAATTGCTTACTAGGACAATCAAACGCAAACTATCCTGAAAGTAATTTCTTCAAGAATTTCATTATGACGAGCGGTTATTGGATTTATAAAGACAACTACTATTGATAACTACTCACTCACATGTCAACTGACATCGATGTCAATTATTCCTTAATGCTCCTGGCTCACAAATAATTCACACAACAGTCCTCCTTCGTATTGCTGCTATTTCTTGCTATGATTGAAAACATTTCTGCAGCTTGTCAATCGTCCTTCCGATTCGCATTTAATAAATCATTTTCAATCCACTGCCACTGGCGTGCACATATGGAAGGAGCGCCCCCCTCGCACTGTATAGTGCATACGAATTTGCAGCAGCAATGAAAATTTCGTGTGTTAAACATGCTGCCGAGCTCATAGTTTATTATTTATTCATAAACAAAGGAAGACCCCCGTCGGCGCGGGCGTAGGGGGCGGACAGTGAACTTCCCCTAAGTTTTGATAAGCAATGGAAAACTTTTACCATCTCATATAAGTTAACAACTTTGTGATACTTTTTCTCCTTTTTTTCTTTCTCTTTTTGTTGTTATGATGTGGCAAGGATATTGGCTCTATGGATTTTTCATATTTTTATCTCTGTACCGGTGCGGCGGTGGCGGGGAGTGGTGCACTGGCTGTCATACTGGCACTTGATGTGGGGTTGGGGTGATTTGCTCCACCTATTAGTTAAACTTTTCAAATATTATCAGTTACGTAGAAGTTAAGGCTTGAATGGGGGTGCCATGGAAAAAGTTATGGTTCATTGGTGTTTGGAATACTGGGGCTTCACCCCTACGGTAGTACATCGTTGCAAATAATGAACGCTGGACTTAATGTTTGATCGTTTTGCTGATGGGCTGTTGGCTAGTTGGGCGGCAGAATGCTTGATGAGAAGGTTAGGGGATGGCCATATGCGTTGTTTATCGGCGGACATAGTTACAGGGGCGACTTTGGGGGGAAGTTAACAACGCATCAGAGGCGGAAACTTTTATTTATTACTTTCCACAGCTATATGATGGTTGCGACAGACAATGCATAGGTAATTATGAGTTGAGTTCTTGCAGACAGAGAGGGGGGCAGGTATTGGTAGTTTTACTTGCTATCCGTAAGTTTAACAAGAAAGGTGGGGCGTTGGTTCTCTTTTCATGGTATTATGTGTGGACAGAGTAAGGAAATGAAATGCGTGAGGTGGAAGATTTTCATAGCGCAAGGGTGAACTTGTTGGGGGTATTATTTGCGACTGTGGAAGGTGTTAAAATTGAGTGGTTTTTAAATTGTCAAGGAACAACTCCCGATCTTGCAAATGTCTGACAAACATCCGAGAGTATAACTGTCACGAAAGAGCTTCTCAGTTAGCCGTTTGGATTCGGCATAAAAGTGTAGACCCCACCCATTCGTTCCAAAAATGAAAAACTCACACAAAACGAATGGTTGTGAGAAGCTAGGTCTAGGGTCCTTACGGACCTGTTCCGCCTACTACTTATTTATTTTATTGTAGAGCTCCTAACAACGAATTGTACACCCACCTTGATAAACCAACAAGCAGATTGTCTTCCGGCCCAGCTTGTTGCAGTAGTGTCTTGCCCCAACTTATCAGAAATGGTCGGTTAGAACAAAAATTAACCCCACGAATGAACCTCTAGCATCGTGTGCTCCATACACTCTGAAGTCTGGGTCGGCATTCTGTAGAGCGAAACGTTCAAACGTTTTCGTGTACACGAACGATTTACTTCTGCAACTTAGAGCAAATCGTTCGTGCGCACGAAAACGTGTCAGGGCCTTACAGAATCTGACCCTTGACCCTATCATTTGAGCGAAGGTATAAAAAAAAACGAAGACAATTTTATTTACGTTTTCATTTTTTGGTGTGTTAATCTAAAAACGAAAGACATTTCCGTTTTGTGCAAAACGACATCTTTCGTTTTATTTGATTAACTCTAAGGTAAAAATTCCATCTGCGGCTTCCAAAAAAATTATAGGTAGTAAGGTCCCAAACGAATAAAAAGTCCTTGGAGGAATATACATGAAGGGCTTTATCATATTAAAAATAATTGATTGACAGTTTTGGACCCGATAGGTGGCGCTGTTGTCGATCTCTGAAACCTCTCTCAACCGATTTCAATCAAATTTCGTCAAAACAACGTGAAGCAACTTTTCGCTTTCGCATTATATATTTCGTTTTCTGATGCGCGAAAGTGCTTTTCGTTTCAACTTCGACACACCCCTGATTGGACTTTATCAGTGTAGCCTTAGACGAGCAAAGCCGATCACCGATCTAGATCTCTACACTGCAGCAGGTTTTAAAGAGGAAAATTTCCAATTGGTGTCCAGAAAGAGTATGGAGGGATATGCCTCACAACAGCTCGTCAAGTTTCGGCATCCCTGCCATTTGCCGGATAACGACTTTGCTGCTCCTACAAAGACCACACTTACTCCACCGAACTGTTTAATGTTGAATAGGTCTTAAGGAAAGACGCACCATCAACTCACATCCCTTACATCGTCCTTAATATTTTCGCATATGCAGAAAAAAATACCAAGAGTCTGCACAACAACCCGACTAAAGATATAGTCCTCCCTCATGATCCCTAATGAAGCCATTCACACAAATTTTGTATGGAACCAACTTCCATCCATGTGCGCCTGGTCGTATACTACCGTCCATTCATTCATTAATTAGCCGTATCCCGTTCGAAATGCTTCCCGAAAATAATATTCATAGCACGATGAAATTGATTTAAGTTGATAGCTCAACTTTATCGTTCCCGGGTATATATTTTATGCTCAGCCGTAAATAAGGAACGTCATCCTTGCTCCTCGGTACTGTCTTTATGGCATATTAATGCCCCTCTTAATATAACACCATATAACGGCAAACACACGTACTCAAACCCCCTCTGATATCGAATCAGTACCTCCCGAAAGTATAAGACGCCGATCCAAGCCCTCTCTCAAACGACATCGAATTAACACCGAATGTTCATTTTGTTACCTGTTTGATGGCTGAAATGAATAAAATAAATGACATTGCTATATATATGTATGTCCTAAGAACGCCTCCTTGTCCTTGCTGCTGTTCCGTTCCGGCCTTGGATGTTATTAGTTGTTAATCTTGACATGTCCTCGAGGAAACAAATACACTGCCTGCAGCTACATATGTATCTTCGTTTGGCTCATTTATGTGTGTCAAACAAAAAGACGACGAATCACAATAAAAAAAGAAACCAAATTCCTAATGCAAGGCGTTTTGCTGTCGGCTAATGGTAGGGCCAATTGTTTTTTATACGGCCTATATCCTATTTAGCCATTATTTAATATTATCCTGTGGAGATTTATTGTCAGAGTAATGTCTCTGCGAGAACTGTCATTTCCTGTATACGTAGTATCTATTATGTGTACGAATGTGTGTGTGTTGTTTGAATTCCCATTTTTTTTATGTGCTTGGATATGTGCAAAGTATTTATGTTTTTTCTTCGCTACTAAATCAGGTTTTATCACTTTAATGCGTAGGTCGGCTTTTGTATTAACCAAAGTGCATAACAAAAAAAAAAAAGAAACCACTTTGAGACCAACTTTGGGAGTGCAAATGTTAATTTATGTTGCAGAGACATTTTTAGACTTTTTATGTCACCGACCGCGGTGCAATTGAATTGAATGGCGCAAAATTATAGTCGGATAAAGCGCACTGTAAAATTATTTTAATGCGTGACAATGTCCATATTAATGTTTTTTGCGACATTAAAACCACTTTATCATTTTTACAAGGTATTAAATTTAAAACCACGAAAAGTACGTTTCATCCCTAAGTAAATATATCGACTCTCGACCATCTCCCATCTGTCATCCCTCTTGCAACATTGAAAATTTGAACTTTATTTGCAAAGATTTGAGATTTATTTGAGATCTCGAAATGCAAAGATCTTGATGACGAAGAGTTCTACTCCCGCTACAGATTTGGCAAAATATTTGTTCAGTTCTTGATCGAAAATCTGAACATTTAAGAGCCTATCGGCCTTACCAATAATCAACTTTAGTCTGACAGTTCACGCAAATACTCCATACATTCCGAAATCCCTTTACCAATAAACAAATCTAGCTGCCAGAATATCGCTAACTGTAGGTTTAAATGTTAATGTTGAGAAACCCATGTTTATCTCGGGCAGTAGCTAAATAAATCCTCTCTTTATGTAATTTGGAAGAGGAGTGTTGCCCAACCACTCAAAATGGCGGTATGGAATTTCGTAATTGGAGCGAATTTAAGTACACTGTTGTTCAACCTGAGCGTTTAAATTTCAAAAGGTAAAATGGCTTAAGTCGATTTTTCACATTTTTCAGGAGAGCAATTTTAAACTTAAAAAAATCGTGTAAAAAAAGTCCTTTGAGTAGAAGGCTGCAATTTACTTCAGAATTTAGATGATACTCCAAATACAATGTTTTTACTTTAATTGAGTTAAGTCGTTGCAACGGAAGAAAAAACAGTTTTCCAGTGTAGGTAGAAACAAGGCGAATACACCAAACTGTAGCTAAATTCGTTCTCATTTCAAATATTTAAAAATACCGCATAAATCGACTTAAGCAACTTTACCTTTTAAGTAAAGAATTATAAACTAATTTTAGTAAATTGTAAATGTTTTCTGATTTTATTCGTTGGAATACAACAATGCAAGTGGTCTTTAAGTCTAGCAACGACAAATTCGTTCAAATGTATGCACAAAATTGAAAAATATTGCATTTTCTAAACACTTGAAATAAATATTTCTTTCTTTCAACGCACTTTTGATTAAATGAAATGGTTAATGCTTTTCTCCGCTTTATTTTATTTAACCATTAATGCTTGCTTTTTGATTGGTTTTCTTTTTCCAATTTTTTTCCAATTTGATATAAGTTTGGTATCTTTCCAAGAGAAATAAATATTTATATCCGTTCATTAAATATTGGACAGCTTATACCTGAATACCTTCTTTTTAAATTTCTCCATTACGTAGTAAGAGAAAGATATTGTATTCGTACAAAATTTCAAACTCGAGATGTTAATCAATTCTGACATTACGATGATAGGCGAACTCAAAAAAGTGAGTCGCAAAATTCTGTCCGTCTGTCTGTCTGTCTGTATATCCCGAGGCCTACCGCCTAAGCTGCTGAACGGATTTCGTTACGAAAACGGTCCATACAATTGTAACAAAAAATCATTTCTAAGGTAATATGGTCATTTCTAAATTAATTGAAAGCTCCGTTTTTCTCTGTATTATCATGAAATGGATTTTTGAAAAAAGTGATTTTTGGAAGATATAGTTTTCCCTAGTTTACCTCAAAACGGCATGATTTTGACCAAAATGCAAACTTAGGGTCAAATTTATGTTTTCGATTACTTTTCAAACTAAACATTGCAATATTTGGTACTCTTTTTTGATCCAAATACATATTAAAGATAAAATCAGTATTCGAAATAAGATACGTACTTAATTTTTCTCAAAAAATTCGAAAAAAATAATTTGTTTTTAATTACTTATACTTCCCCATCTATTTTCACATATATATGCTAAATTTTTGTTAAAATCTAACCCACTTCCGATAAAAATGCAATAACAGCTACGCAAAACTTCATTTTAGCAAATATTACCCTGTTTCCAACCTTGTTGAATATGCACCTTAAAATAATTGCAGACACTTCCTTTCACAATTAGAAACTCTCACGTCATTTACACCCATTTCTTTTATCAAGCATCGGTTCTCAGATCTTTACCTACCTACTTAATAAAATAAGAAAGTTACGTTCGACCCAGTCGTGCACTTTATTTTTACAATTCTCAGTACCTTAGGCGGCTCAGGTATATATTTGGCTGCAACCACAAACCATCTTTGAAAAAGAAGTTAGTTCCCCGAAAAAAATAAGGATCAGTAATGTTAGTGTGGTTTTGGTGGGTGTGAAAAGGTTGACTTTGCGGAAAATATAGATATTGTCAGCATTCAGTGAAATCCGAAATTATTTTAGGAACTTCTGGAGGAACAACAGGTAGTGCACAATACATAGATTACTTGGTGCAAATTCATAGAGAAGAAAACATGAGAGCCATATTTGTCGGTTTTTATGTTTTCTGAATTAAGTTATATAAGCTATACAATTTTTAAAAGATCAAATCGTATTTATTTTTACACTTCCATATACTTTTGCCATTACTGTTTCGTAGCTTGGCAAATTGTAATTCAATCGGAAATGAATTAGCAGGCCATGATTTCTTTCCAAATTATTCACTTGCTAACGATTCAAATGTGATCTTCACACCACCAATCAGCTTTGATTTGCATCATCAGCCTACGAATAAATCAAAGCGTTCTAATAAACTATGTTCCGTTTATTGAATAATTTGAAAGAGATCTTATTTCGCAATAAATTGGCTCAGAAAGCAGTCGTGACGTATTACAAAAATCAAAGGAAAGCGTACTATAAAAAGTACCGAAAATTGTGTCCAATCGAATGGTATGGCATTACTGATTTGCATATGATATTCGACAGATGTTTGTGCTTTGTTTGTTGCTTATAAAAAGTTGCCTTACAAAGTCTTTGAAAGATATCTGTTGGGCAAATTAATTTGCAATTTATATATTTCTTTTTGTTAGAATAAAATCCTCGTTGTGAAATAAACCATTGACCTTGTTTTTCACGAAAACAAATTATGAAATTTGTGTTCTTCGATGACAAACAAATGTAATAGTTTCTAAGAAAAAGTTGTTGCGCTAGCAAATATGGAGGTCTAATTGTTTATTGGTACCGTTTCACAAATGCTGTCCATTTTTACTTATGCTGGCAACCAGCTATCGTCGACATTAGTGTTTGATTATTATTCTACTCTTCATTTCTTTTTTTTCTTGCTGTCATTTCATTAAAATTTGTTTAAATGTTATTTCAGAAAATGTGTTTAGTTTCTCAAACTGTCTGTTTGGCAGAAATTTGCGTCGCGCCCGCTTAAAGGTTGGTACTACTTGTAGGTAGGTTACAAAGCGTTTAAAATGAAGTTAGAGTGCTGCTTCTTAGTACCTAGTAAGCTCTCCTTATACACGAATGTGTGAATGAATGCACCAATGTGATTAGGTTAATACAAATTGAAAGACATGGTGGACAAAAGACATAGGCCAAAATGAATGTTGAATAGTTTAATGTTAACACTGCGTTAAGCATTCACTTGTTGATTTTATTCAGGAGCTAAAAATCGCATGGTTACACCAAACAGTTACTTTTTGTGGATGCCGTGGTGCCACCTGGTGAGCCTCGTGCGGTTTGGCGTCGACCCATATATGGACATTTTTGCCAAATTGAAGTCACCCTCCAATCTCTCCGAAGACCAATCAGCAAGCAAACTGCGTTGTCTATGAACTCCTGGATCTTATACGGGCATACGCCCAAGTCACGATACTAAATTCCCACAAATTGTTGCGTCTGTGAAAGACCGACTTCTCGAACACGGCGCAAAATTGCCTGGCTTAGGTTCTCCTGTACACTTTCACAGACTGCGGCAATGTTCTCGACCGATCTGGCGTTCCTTAGATCTACCGGTACTGGCTGATTATTTACCAAACCGGTTGTCTCGAATTTGTCCACCAAACGTTTGGAAAGTCCACATTGAGGGGAGTCGTAAACTGGGAGCCATGCGCCCTACATTTGCACTGACTCATTGTAGGTACTGCTGTTTCGGTGAATGAAATAAACACCAGAAAGACGCCCCAAAAAAACAATGGCCGCCACAGGCTGTCAACATCGACCCGCCCCAAGTGAAGAGCCCTCGAGTTCGGTAGTTTCGGCATTCGATTTATTTTATTTAAGGGACTTGTTCCATTGTGTTTGAATATGATGGTTTTAGGTTCGACCTAACAAGCGAACATATTGCTGCAAACCCCCAACCCAAGCCCCCGTCTTTACATAGTTCGTGAGACCTTAGTTCGTAAAGGTGGACTGGTTTATATTTTATTGATGCGCCATATCGGGGTGCGACTTATCGTCCTCTCACTGAGGGGGAGTTACTCCAGCTCATTTATTAGAAATGTTTGTTGAAAACGAGTTTACAATTCGTCGATGTTCCTAGCGTTAAAAGGCCATTGGTTTACTTCGAATGAGGTTTTCATCGTTCAACTTATCGATGTCCTTGAACTATATAAAGGCTAGAGTAAATCCCTTTAATAATATTGCTTTCCATTTTACCGTCGGGTGAGATTGTCTTTCGATTATGTTTACCGATGGCAGGAGAGCAAATATGAACATCTCCATGAATAAGTAAACCTCCCCAGGCCCACACTTGCAGGACGAAACGAACGAAGGAAGGTGTTTCATTTAATTTGCACATTAAATGTGTGCGCAGTTATTAAAGTGTCCGTCGTTGAGTGAAAGAGCAGCTCAAATTGTTTTTGCTTCTTCTTTTTTGTCGATGGTTAGCCGTTTGGTGGTGGAGAAGTGCTGTACATTCATACCCTAAGTGCGGATGCCCACCGCTGGTGAATTGTAAATTCTTGGGCGCGTCAGAATTCAGGGAATACATGTGGCGCGAGTGCTTTGAGTACTTTTATTTTACTTAACAAGGTCAGAGGGAGTTGTTTGAAATGCAAAACTCTCAGGAAGTAAGGCCAACGTCTTTGATTCGCACGTCTACATTCGAGGACGACTGTGGGGACTTAGAGAATATGAACTAGATACGAGGACATATTTTATTTAAAGAGTTGCGATAGAAGATGCGCACATATCTGTCACTGGCTGCCCTTTGTTTTATGTAATTTTCAATTTATATTGGTTACATATTTATTTTTGAAGTGCGTCCTTTGCCCCTTGTTGCTACATTCCTGTGGAATCCACATTGGCAGCTAAATTTGAAAAGTGTTTTGCTCCTTGGTTAGTAAATTTCCTTCATAATCGATTACTACAAATGTTGCGCGGTTCTAGCACTCATTATTAGTGTCAGAATGGAAACAGTTTTCTTACAAAATTTATATTGTGACTTTCGAAACATTCACCCATCCATGAGGGGTAAAAGCGATTATTACAACGGCCCATTGTAATTTTAAAATACATCCCATTAGGGGGTATATTTGGTATATTTATAAGGACCCTCAGAGACGGCATTCCACATCCATTGCATCCTCTGATGAAAGAGTTCAAATTACCCCAACGGCAAAGGTGGGAATGAAATATTTCACGTGCCACAGCGTTTCGGAATTCGGGCAGAACAGCCGAAGCACCTTCATATGTGCAGCAGGACCTTCTTTCGTTGACAGACACCTCTGGATCGGGTTTTCTCCTCTTTTTTTTTTTTGTGTGTGCAGTGCATTTAATTAATTCTATGAAATAAATTATTGTTCCTCGTTGTGCCCGTGCAGTGCCTCAAAGCTTCCACTCGGTACATGTGACGGTGATGTATAGATATTTAAAATAAAAATAAAAGGAAAACACCACAAATTGTACAAACTGCATTTTTTGCCAGCAGCAAAGTTGACAGTTGAGTTGAGAGTTATTTACCTGTGATCGCATAATGTGGCGGGGGCCATTTGCTCAGCCAAAATGTTATTAAGGAAATAACGTCGAGTGTTTGTTTAATTTTTTGTTTGGTGCTTTCGTATCTTCTGTTTAATGTGGAGTAGCGTTATTACGTTCGGCTATACAGCCATGAAAAAGCATTGATTGCATTTTGACATATGGACGGGTTTTTTGCATGCATTTTTGGTAATTGGATGTGTAAATGTTGGACTTGTTGGTCTGTTGGCTGCCATCAATTGTCAGAGACTCATGAGGACGAGTAAAAAATGATCGTTTGGTTCTTTTGTTTTACAGTGAAATGCACTATAAAAGGATGTATGCAAATATGCAAATATCCGGTGCAAATGGCCAACAGGAATTCGAGCTTTGGGAGGTTTATTTTTGCACGCTCGGAAAAAGGAACTTATAGTTGCAAATGATGTTACTATTTCCATACATACGTTTGATAAAATTGAATAAGGTCAAGTAAATTTGTATGGATACATACCAACATTTTTTTTAATTTTCCTCTATTTTTGGATTGATGGAAGAAAAATAATTTAGAGGTTGTATAAACGATTTTAGCTGATAAATTAATTTTGATTAATAGAATAGAATTTTTTGGTTGTGGAGTGCTTGGCGACCACGGAAAGAAAGGCCAAACTTAATGAGACCGGATTTTTGCAAAACAAAAAAACGAGAGCTCGAATAAAGGAGGAGATCGGCAAGCTAAGTTTGCTCATCGGTCAGCTTCGAAATGTGTTTGGCATAGTTAAGTAATAAAAAAAAAACAAAAAAAAGCGTGGCGCTGCTAAATTTTTTATTTTTTTTTTTTGTTATTGAAGGTGAAAATCTTGAAAGACACAATGGGGTAAGAAACCCAGAGTAGTGTGGGACTCTAAGCGCACTTAAAACACCTCCTTGATCATGACCAATCCAAGAAAGATCGACAAATGATTTTAGTTTCAACGTTGAGCTGTGTTTGAGAAGGTATTACAATTTGAATACGGGTTCTCATTATTTTTTTTAGATTATAAGGTCGTGAGGTTTAATTCTTTTTAATCTAAGAATTTTGTTATATTGTTTCGTACATTTAAGACGTCTTCTATTTCGGGGCTAGTATGCATCTGCAGACGCACATTGTGACGAATTGCGTACTTTTAAACCTTTTCTTAATGACAAAACAACCTCCTAGGGCTGACTTTTTCTCTCTATTCTCTATGATGAAGAGCTCAATTTTCTCGCAATCCCAAAAGCGACAAAAGCTTGCAGCTTTGAAATATGGTGTAGAAGTCAAATAGTTTGACAAAAATTATTTTGCGCGACACTTTTAATAAAATTGATGGCAAACTTATTGACTTGACCATCTTTCAAAGCTGCAAGCCTACCCTCTTTATGTCCCTTTTGGGATTGTGAGTTCTTAGATGTAGCTTACAACGTGTGGAACAAATCAGATTTATATAGAAGAATGTTGTTAATAATATCTACTGTGTTGAGCTGGTGCGGGTGTCCCTCAAGCCAGCCAACTTTGGCCCATTTGATTTATTTTGGTGGTGAAACCCAAAAATCACATCGAGCCCACTTATCCCTGACGAAGAACTAATTATCTAAATTTCGTGCTGCTCAATTAGCCGTACTAAGCGACCACATAAAATGAGGAATTATCGCAAAAGTCCAATCAGAGAAGACCATCCGACTGTGCTCAAAAGCGTCCCACCAAGACGGACACAGGACACACGACACACCCATCAGGTAGTTTGAAACAGTCCTTTCCATGGCACGTCACGTAGACGACATATTCAGGGCCATCACAAACGTATTACTTGTTTGAATCCAAAGTGCCATAGACCATCAACTTATTATGCGGGCAACCGTTTTGCGGATTACTGGTCACATGGGAAACTTTCCTTCGCAAAGTTAATCCTCGATGCCTGTGGGGAGTTGTGCGTCGCACACGCTAAGCCATTGTCATTTCCACCGTCGTCCATCCGAACATCAATATGAATACAAAGTCATAAAGTATCTCTGGCTGGTGTATTCTGTGTTGTTCATTTACTTTGCTGTCGTCATATAATTAATGAATACAGATTAAAAGGTTGATTGCAAATGGCACGTAGTCCAAAGATATCGCTATAAATTCCAAACTCTTGGAGGCAAAGCGAAAACATTTCCCAGCCATGTCGCATGGAATATTTGCATCACTCGATCGAGTCTTGGGAGGGAATTCGTTTGCTTCAAAAATTTATTACATTCCTTGTTGTTTCGATAAAAACAGACCAATAGCTCGGGAATACATCAAATTCGGTTCGCTTTTGGTTCTTTTCCATTTCACAGATTTTATACTGTACCTACTCACTTATTAGGGAATACGTGACAAATGGGTGTAATGTATTATAAAAAATATGAAAATTTGGCATCGTTTGCAAGAGGAAAATGCAAAATAGATTTGTAACAGGATTTTATGACAGATCCGGCTAGGTCGGGCCATAGTAAAATCGAAAGCATGGCTTTCGCGTAGTAATGATCTGATATTATTTTATTTGGAATTCCACAGGAAGTAAACGGGGATATTCCTATTTTACTGTTTTTACGGAGGGGGGTTCTTCGTAAAGTTGACTTTAGTGCGGTCTTATACCATTGGATTAGAGTCCTTAGTTTGTAGTTGCTGGCAAACAATTTTAATTTCGCAAGCTTACTCTAATTTTAAAATTTAATTGAGAGAATCTTTCTACGAACAAAGAGATGGTACCAGCGTTGCCACTTTGCTGCTATAGCAGTAGATCTACTGCACTTTTCGCAAAATATAAATCTACTGCCACTAAATCCAATCTACTGCACTTTTTTTGTTTGATAAACATTCTTTTAAACAGCTATGGAAGGTGCCGTGAAATAAGGACAAGTGAAATAAGGCCCAATCTGAAAATTTGGCCATTTCTAACTTTACAAAAGTGAAATAAAGCCATATTTTAACACTTCGCTTTATTTCACTTTGGCAAAGAGAAATAAGGCTAAATTGGGATTATTACGCTTTGATCTCATTTGGCATTATTTCACTTTAAAGAAGTGAAACATAGCCAAATGTGGCTGTCCTGAATGCTATTTTCAACTAAATAATAATTCTTCTTTCTTGGAGTTTATAATTTTAATATTTTGAGCGCACATTCCTGCCACCACGTACGCTCCCCCACACACACACATTTAGACAAAAAAACTTACTTACATTTTTATGTAAAACATCACTTTATAAACATACATAATTTTTGATCCCAGCCGTAAGCCTTGGAGCTAGTGCTGTTAGTTTTAAGATTAACCTGAACATTTATGTTTAAGTAGTTAATAAATAATAATAATAATAATAAATAAATAATTTTAATATGTATATACAAACACACTACATAAGTAGATTCATTTGTATGTATATGTAGATTACCTGATTGCTTATGTGTATATATGTACGTATAAGTACCCCATCATAAAAATAATAATATTTAACATTTTCAGTAAAAATCAAATAAAACAAGCAGTATAATCAACATTTTTTTTTATTTGTTAATGATTTACAAATAAAAAAAAATGTCTAGTTCTCCAAAATCAAACAAAAAGGAATATGGAATGTTTAATAATAAGTCATGTCATTTTAGCAATAAATTCGTGTGCTACTTTGCACAATTTCTTTGAAAATTCCGCACAGAATTGGATTGTTATCTTTCATGTATTTTTCTGAAATTTTTGTAAAACAATCTAAACAAAGTGGTTACGAGGTTGTATACGAATTGAACTTTCCTTATAAAAAAATAATAGCATCAAATTCGCGCGAATTTTTTGCTATTATTTTTTTTCATAAGGAAAACTAATGTACAAAAACCATAGACAAACCATACTAAGACCCCCAACTCACAATCCTCTTGCCACTGGCCCCCTCAATTTTTTTTCAAATTCGCCATTTTGCTTTCCTATTGGTGTTATGTCAAAAAAGAATCCGTGTGACATGCTGCCAACCTCGGCAACCATGGGGAAATGTAAAAGAGTTCGGGAATACCACATTTTTTCATTACTGAATGCCATTGGTTAGTTATTATAAACTGTTAAAAGGCGAATAATTTGATTTGTTTGGTTAGTAAAACTATCTAAAGTTGATGTTCTATATACTAAAAACATATTAGTTGTGTATTTTCCGCTTTTGGATATCGTTAACTTCGATTTCGTGTGTAAATTTTTATTAAATAATGAAGAAAATTTGCTCAAAATGTTTTTATATTTCCTCAACTAATCTACATTGCTAATTTTTCATGAAAAATTTAGGCTAATGTACACTTATTCCTTAAAAAAAATATTGTTCACTCGTAACGAACAATTTCAAATTAAACGGATAAAATTCTATGAACTCTGTCAGCAACTTTGCCCGCAGCGGCAGTGTCTCATACCTCCTGGGAGTGTGTTGGTGAGCCGGCATTTTTGAAGTTTCGTTTCTATCGACATTTGTCAATACGATTTTCTATGTAACAATACTAGCGCACCAAAAGTGAACACACCATAAAAATTTAGCTTGTAGGCTAAGTAACGGGAAATCGGCCGGAGTTGGAGGTCTCAGTATTGTCTCTGACAAAAACAATCAACTAATTTTAATTCTTTCTTATGAAAAAAAAAAAATAAAAGCAACAAATACGTGAGAGTTTTTTGCTATTATACATATTTTTATTTCATAAGAAAAATTTTAAATCACTTTTTCTTATGAATTTTGTATATTAATTCGCGCGAAATATTGCCATATGCGATATAAAAGCATAGTTGGTCTTATTTCACAAACTGATGTGGCTTTATTTCAAATGTTGAAATATGGCTTTATTCCACTTTTATTAAGTAAAAGAAGGCCAAATTTTCAGATTTGGCCTTATTTCGCTTGGCCTTATTTCACGGCACCGTAAAAAACCATGCATAAAACTAACCCCTGTAAAGAACCTCTGAACGAAGCCAACTCATTGTGAACTTATTGCATAAAAAAAGCATTAAAGATGATTAATATAGTTTTAAGCAATTTATCTTTGCTTTTTTTTGTTTAAAAACAAATCTACTGCGGAAAGATACTGCATTTTTTTTAATGATCTACTGCGCTCCTCTTTTATTGAAGTGGCAACGCTGGATGGTACATATACCTGAAGCGCATCACTCAACTGTTCAGCATGCTGCGCCAAAAATCGACGGACTTCAAAAAAGTTAGGTAAACAGCAAAACAAATAGAAACCACTCTCGGCTCTTAAAAATTGAACCCAACCGAAAAATGATGCTCACTTTATTCCTTCGTCCACTGGCGAATTCGAGACTTTCACATGGCTATCCTTGAATTTACATAGCGCGGTTTTATATTAATTATCGTTTTTTCCACTGCCAGCAGTAAAAAGGAAAATTTTACGTATACGCCTGAGTGTGCACTGTAAGTATGATGCATTTTGCAGTTTACTGTGAGCTCAAGCGATTTCCTATATGCAACTACCCGAGACACACACACAAACACACTATGTATACATTGTGAGCGAAATTAAATTTTAACTGTAATCAATCCGAAAGCCACATTACCAAAGCTCTATAATTATTGGCAGTTGCGAATGCTTTACGCTGAAATATGAATCGGATTTACGTTGTTTTCCACTGGACGCCCTTTCCGTTGGCAAATTTAATATTTATGCCCGGAGTTTTGACAGAATCGAATGGGCCAGTGCAACGGCACCAGTGGCAGCGACTCACTCTGAGCCCATTTAATGTGTTTTAATCAGTTCGAGTCGCATTCGACTTGTGTGCGGATATACTATGTGGCGTGGCTGTAAAAGGGTTTCTCGTTTTTTGGGTGGCGCACATTCATTATCATCGAAAAGGATAAATAAATATCATTGGCCTGATTCGAGGACCCACACGAATGACCGAATGACTCTATTGCAAATATGTACTGTTGTTCAGATGCAGCTGCCGCTGCTCCTCGATACCACTGTCCATTGACGACGCCGATGCCCGCGTTCGGTTCGGTTCGGTTCAATGGGATTTGTGCAAATATAAAATTGTGTTATTAAAAGTTTGAGTGGCATTCGTAATGAAAGAGCAGGCTTGTAGTGTGCGGCTGACCGAGGACTTTTAAAAACACGAAACCCCATTACGAGAAGCACCACGATTTCACGAATCTTTGGTCTGGTTTTCGGTTTATTTCACTAGCTGTTGTCGGAGAGCGCCAATGGAGTTCATCTCAATGGATTTACATTTTGTGGCCAGACGGTAGGGCCGAGGTTTATTAATAATTGGATTTCCTTGTGCCGAGGAAGGCAATTAGCGGATTTAAACTTTGCGATGCAGTAGCGAGCCCTTCGATAGCGGATGTATGTACAGGAAATCCCATGTGGGGTAGTGGGGGTGAGGGGATGATTTGTACGAAAATACGCTTTTACAGATCGCTGAGTGTTTTTTCAGCGGGACATAAGGCTTAAATTTATTGTTGTTGTAAGGGTTTTTTTTCCACTACGCTAGGTCTCTTTGTAGTCAGTTTGGATGGTTAAATTTTGTGCTTAAGGGCTTCGATGCTTGCAAGCTTTCAAATTGGTGTCGGTAACTGTATTTATTATTCGTGACCCAATGTGAGCGTTTGTCTTAGCTAAGTTTCAATGGAGCAGTTCGAAACATGAACTTGTTTGCTAGTCCAGTTTATAGTTTGAATTTTCCAAGATTTGTCGTTCGATCGAATCGGCACAAGCCAAAAATTGTGCATCTTTTGAAAAGTAAAAACCGTAGTTCCAAAAATGTAAGCACAATTTTTAAAAGAATACGACAAATCTGCGCTGAAAAACCTTATCGCAAGGTCTTTGATTGATTTTTGTTGAAAATCACCCAATATTTTCGAAAATTGATACCAGACTCGTCAACAAACCTTGTTTAGCGATGTATTCTTGAAAATAAATATTTGAGCGGCTTCTGACTCCAAGTTTTGGCCATTTCAAGGTCGATTAAAAGCCAGTGGGTTACGAATTTTGATGACATTTTATGGAGATTATTTGAATTGATGCGAAATAGTATAAAAGTTAAAGCCGACTTTTATAAGCATGCTCTTGATGGGAGCGTTTGCAGTGTAGATTTTAAGGCTACCTTATGTCAGTTGTAGAGATTGCTGAAAGTCATTTTCGGATAAGTTAAGAGGATTCTTATTTTGGCAGTGGTTTTCTTTCTTGTTAGTATCTTTTTAAGTTGAATAGCTTTGTACAATTTTATTTACCATTTCCGAGGCCAAAGTTTAGGTTACTTTTCGATAATCACAGAGCTGTTTTGGGGTAAGATTTGTCATTTATCTAGTTAAATTTCGAGGTTAGTTCCAAATTCAGAGGTTGACCAATTTGTAATCCATAAAATTCCGGAATGTTCAAAATACTTTTCTATAATACTATTTTCGTTTAAGACACACGTTTCAAAACCAGTTTTACTTTTCAAAACGCCATCGTCAAAGATTTTATTTTCCAAGATTGCATTGTGATTAGGAACCAAAAAGGATCAGTTGAACTCTAATTATTCACTTCTTGCCCATTGTCCTCAGTCATTATAGTTAATACTTGATGGATGTGGTTTTGTTTTATTGCAACTTTAGGCGCGATTTTGTTGGTGATTTTTGAGACAATTTCCTGGCAGGTATTGGAATGACCTTCGGTTCATTTGATGTAGGTCAATATTTCTAAGGAGTTTCTGCCGTTTTTTAAGTAAGTTATTGGTAAATTCGTGATTCGGAGCTTGAGGCAATATTTTGAAAGCTGGTTCTGCACTGTATTTAAGAGAAATTTTTAAGTGATATTTGAAATGCTGTTATTATGATTTCAGTTTGTGTTTTTGACCGTTTTCAATCCTCCATTTGACGGTATTTTAAGTATTTAAAGTAAATTGAAGCGACTTTTCGAAAACCAATTGAAAGATGGATGATTTTTGATGTAATATTTTTGAACATTTTGTGCGAAATGTTACATTTTTTGAAGCTGTTTTGAGGGTAATTTTAGAGCCAGTTTATATGTCTTTCAAAGCGATTTCGGGGGCAGTTTGTTGTTATTACATATCGTTGTGACTAAATACGAAATGATAATTTGCGAAACAATTTGGAACACATTTCTTTCACCATTTTTTGAAACCTATTAAGGTTGAGATTTGAGTAAATTTGTCATGAAGTTATTACTTTTTGTAGTATCTCTTTGGAATGATTTTTCGGGAAACTTAGGGCAGTTATTGAGGCGGTAGTTAGGTAATTTTCCATGCGATTTTTTTTGCAACATGTTTGTATTGGATGACATTTTTATTTGACATAATCCTTGGGGACCAACTTTTCTATAATTTGTTGTGCGTTTCGGTGGGGCCGATTTTGAAGGCTATTTTTAAGATGTTGTCCCGAATAATTAAGGTCAATTTACGTGGTTGCTATAGCATTTTCTAACAGTTGTGCAGAATTTTATTTTCTTCGACCAAACAGCGGTTTTGTGAAAAATAAAAACACGCACATTTTACCACTTTGGAAGTGTCTCTCGCGCAAACTATTCAGTTTGGAAAAAAATTATATTTGAAACATCAATATCATTTTTGAAGAACTATCCATAGATACCCCACACGTATGGGTTTGATGAAAACAAATGTTTGATTTTCAGTTCTAAATATGGGAAACCTTGGGGGTTTTTTATTGTTTTTTTTCTATTTTTGTGTGAAAATCTTAATGCGGTTCACAGAATATATCTACTTACCAAGTTTCAACAGTATAGTTCTTATAGTTTCGGAAAAAAGTGGTTGTGAAATACGGATGGACGGACAGACAGACAGACATGACGAATCCATAAGGGTTCCGTTTTTTGCCATTTGGCTAAGGAACCCTAAAAAAACAAATTTTGATTCAATTTTAAGAGTAATGGTTTGGACTTTCTAACAGGTTTAGCTCAAGGTTTTGAGATTCCGTTTATGTAACTGGTTTTCCGATTCTTGGTAATTTTTTACAGGGCTATGTTTAGTGTATTTTCTCCTAGAGATGAATTTGCCAGAAAACATTTCAAGCGAGTTCGGTCTAATTTTTTATAATCTGTTGACGACTAAGTGCTATTTTCGCATTAAATGTAGAACTCAAGTTAATTCGCTTTTTAGGAAAAATGTTACAATTTTCTTGACAAATTTTAAACGAATTTTTGTAGGACTTACTATCAGGCAATAGAATATTTTTTTGTAGTTTTTGAAGAAAAATGTTAAACCTGCCTTGGCAATATTCGAAGTTCTTAAACAATTTTATGCCTTTTTGGTTTGGTATTCAAATGCTTTCGTTAGTGATTTTGAAAAATATATTGCACCAATTTTGGCGCGGCTTTTAAGCTGCTTTTATCTCTGGTTTAAGAAATTTCTATGGCAACTATCAAGCAATAGAATATTTTTTGTAGTTTTTAAAGAAAAATGTTAAACCTGCTTTTGCAATATTCATAGTTCTTAAACAATTGTATGCCTTTTTGATTTGGTATTCAAATGATTTCGTTAGTGATTTTGAAAAATATATTGCACCTATTTTGGCTCGGCTTTTAAGCTGCCTTTATAGCGAGTCTAGACAATTTCTGTGGTTTTCTTAGAAGTACATTTTTAAGTAAGGTTTTATTAATGTTTTTGAAGATTTTTCGGCCGATTTTTGCTTTCCTTTGTTTTAAAAAAATATCCACATATTTGGGGCGATTTTAGGTGGCACTATTCGTACCAAAATTCTGAGGCAAATTTTCGAAGTACCTACTGTTTGATGAAATTTTTGGTAAGTGACTTTCAAGTGACACTCAAGCTGATGTTAGTTTAATTTTGGAGTAATCTTTGAGGCTGATTTTGGGCTTGTTAATGTCAACCCTACCTTCTTTCGGACTTCCGATAATTTCAAGAGGGCTTTAATTACGATTCTTTTGCGACTTTAAACTCAAAAGCAACTGCATACATTTTTCCAGTGTCCCGCAGCATTTAAAAAATACCCCATAGGCGAATAGATCGTATTCAAATTATCGTAAGTAATTGTGCCCACACCTCGTGGAGTGATTTATTCCCTCCCATGCTGCTATACATAGACGATTAAAAAAAACTCCCACATTCGTACTTTTATTGCGATTTTGTTTACTTTGATTAGATGTAGCCGTCATCGGATAGATTCGCATCATTAGTAGAAGCAGCTTGATGCCCTAAGCCACCTCCATGACGCGATCTATATTCTCATTTCAATTTTGATTGATGTTTTCCGTTCTCGTCCCAAATAAATATTATGTAGCTCGAGATGAAGCAAACATAAAACAAAACAAAAAAATAAATAAGAAGAAAATACCATCTACACAAAAATAAATGCACCGATGCGAAACGATAGAAATCAGCGAAGGAAAACAACATTTTTTGTAATGAACTTTCAATAATCATCCCGCTGAACTTCCTTTGTTCCACTGCTGTGGCTCCTTGCCTTACTCCCGTATTGTCAGAATAGAACATCGTGTCGACGAAATCCCATTTCCTATCGTCACAACAAATAGCTTCTCATCCTTCGTATCTCTGCAACAAACGAATTCTCTATATGGTAGTTGGTAGTGGTGCTCTTTGTTCTTTTCGTCTCTGACTTGGGCGACTTTTTCATTGACAACTTACTTCGTCGTATTCGTCTTCGTTGTAGTCGTCGTCGTCGTCGCCCTCGTTGTCATCGTACTGTGCTACAGAACTTCTTATCAATGATATTTCGCAGTTGTAGTCGTTGTCGGAGTCGTTGTAGTTGTTGTCATTTCGTTTCCTGGAGGATTTCATTTTCCGTTTGTTGTCGTTCGCTTCCTAGCTTTGGTAAATTCATCGCATCCACCCCCGGAGCCCGGAGGGTAAGTATTCCTTTTAAACGTATTCCGTCGAATTTGCCAATTCGCTGCGTTAGAAAATGATGTTACCGATTCGTCGTCCTTAGGGATTTGTCCCGTTCCCTAGACTAATGCCAATAGCATGGTTTCGTTTCTATTTCAGTCATGATTCGCCCCCCAACCGCTTGTCATCTCATCATCGTTTAATTTAGTAGAAAATGCGAAGAGCGGCGGCGATAAAGCAGTACAGTGCGATGTGACACTATATACACACTTCGACATCCACACTTAGGTCACAGTGCATATGCAAAGTGAAAGTTAGAAGGAGTTTCGAGGGAAAAATAATTCACCCCGAGTTTGTCGCATGGTGTGGCTTTTCAGCCATTAAGGGCGAGGGGTATGATAAGAGATCCTTAATTGAAAATTGAGTACTCAACTTTGATTTCGTTAGCTGCAGCTGTCACTGTGGCTCCACCAAGGCGTAAGTGACGCCTCACCCTTCTCCGTCAACCCCATCTGAGTGTGTTGATTGCTGTTAGACATTCCCCAGAAGCTAATATGCTAACAGCCCCATTATGGGTGGTTGGGCTGGAAACCGAATAACTGAGTCTGAATTTTTTGCTCTCTCTAAACTCGCTGGCGGAGGTTTTTATTTTGCCATTTGCGCCACCACCACCCTTCTCCGGTAGTCGTTAGTCTTGCATGAGGTTTTTTTTCCGTCGATTCTATCGGAAGGTGGGGGGATAATGAGAAAGCGATTATAAACTTAGCTGAGGGGGAAGTTGTGTATTTTCTTTTTTCTGCCGTCGTGAACCCTAACGTTGGCAGTGGGTGGCAAATAAATTTGTAAATCTGTGGAAATCAATTTATTTCTTCATTCGTTTGTGTTGTCCTCGTTTTGTTTCTTTTTTGCCTCGCCCGAGGCGGGTTACAGTCAAAATATCAATTTGTTGCGGTAGGAAATGGCAATTTCGGGAAATTACTCGTTTTTTCTTTCCTCCGACTGTTTTGTGGCGGTATATGTTGATTTGGAGATTAAGTTTAATTCGAAGACCCTTACTGAGGGTCTGTTTGTGGGAAATAGTTGGCGTACAACGATTGTGTTGGTTGGCGAGGCTGCCCAAGCATGCCATCGATGATGGATCATTCGAGTTGGGGAAGAATGGGACTGGATTTTATTTTGGCAAGGCGTTGACTGTTGGAATTAGGTGGTCGGTGAACTAGTTTGGGGAACAGGCGGACAGTGGCAATTTTTTGTATGAGTGTATGTCGACTTATAAGAAAGCTATAAATAGGCGATCATTGGAGCCTTCAAACGCCATTCCACACGATCGATTAAAGGCGGAATCGTCAACCCCTTACAATTGATGACTTCACTATTGTATCTCCGTTTCAAGTAGCTACTTACAGTATTTTACACATTCTCAAAGTCTTGGCAACTTTTCCATGAGTTACCATCCGTGCACCCCATTACATCGAAACAGTTGCACGTCTTATAAATCCTGCCCACAGAATCGCAATGTCACCAAACGGCACCACCGCAAAAGTTAATTACCACATACTTGTACAAATGTATCCATTAGTTAACTCTTCACTCTTAACTCACCATCACCATCACCATTCACCATAAACAATGTGCCGTCCTGAATCAGCAAAATTTCTTAAAATTACCTGTGCATACGGCAGCATGAAATATAATTAAAGCTTCTCCGCACATCGAGTCAAAATTGCATGCACTGCAATTAAACATTTAAAGGGTCACTCATTATTGCACGAGAGAGAAAGAGGCATATTGAATATTAATTAATATGTTCCACCCTCCAGTCCCCACACCCATTACGGGGTTTCTTTTTAGTGAGAATTCGCCACTGAGACTTTCGCTGTTAAACAAATAATTAATTCCCTCTGATAGGCATCAATAATGCAGACATGTTACAGAAGGATTACCGCCGAATAAGTGTTGAGCTCTTTAAAGTCGCACGCCGCTTTAAATGGACATCAGCAGGTTTGAGGAAGATCCCGTTGACACAAAAGGAAGACTATTCCTGCGCATCATATGAAACAAATAATAAATTCAGTTGAATAATGAATCCAGTTGAAGTAAATTTTTTAGTAACTGAACGAAAGTAGAAGAAGTCTGGAAGTTGCAAAAAAATATATATATAAGAGAAGACTCACTTATTTTGTAAATATATGAGATAGCTTTAAAAAGGTTCTCTGGAGATAAATTGAATCGGTGATTGTTAAAAGAACACAAGTAACAGATTTTTCGAAATCAGTTTTACTACGTTTTTACACAGCTTATGCGTAGACACTGCGTTGTGAACAAAACCAACCTAATTCGATACCTAACACACACAGAAATTCGATCGCAAAATCGGCATTTTGTACAAAGACAACTTGACTCTTCTACCAGTTTTTGTTTCTCCTGTAAAAAAATAAAAATGTCTCTTATGTTGTTTTAGCAATCACCGATTCAATTTGGAAGAAGACCAAGACCTCTGCTCCTGCATGGAAGTAACTTCGAAGCCTAATGATATTTTCACGGCAAAAGACTTCGGTTTTCAAAACTAAACACTAAACTAAACTAAATTTTAAAATTAAAAATGTTTGCAGAGTAAACTTACAACGTGTTTTTAAAAATTTGTTTGCTTTAACAGCTTTTCCAATTAACCGTATACTTTTCTTCTTCTGTTTCATTGAAGGTATCGTGGGTTTTCACTCAAGCTCAGGTTTTTCTGTAACCTAAATAGGGAATAAGCCCGCAACAAGGTATTCGAAATATGTCCTGAGTTCTGATCACCTTTTTTGATCATAAATCAATGTATGAAGATTTCTGGAAAAAGGGTTATATCAAGACAGATGAGTCACACATTTTTCCTTGATAATCATGGTATAAAGCTTTCGCAAAATAAAGATGTTTTTTGTACCAAGGTTATATTTTCAAAGTCAAACACTATTTTAGAAGCAGGATGCGGGAAAGATGTCATAGTCGACTGCCCGTTGTTTTGTTCTTACTGAAAGTCGACTCTCTGTTTGTCATGCTTTATGATTATGACGAATAATCTTACAAACAAAAAAATAAATACCTGCGCCTAGATACTTTTCATAACACACCATGATTTGCTGTCCACGATCTTAAGGACCTACCTTGTTCTGATGGACACTTCCTATTTATGGACAACATGCTCGAGGTTATCGGTCGGTCGGTCTTTGACGACACCCTGCCTTTCAATCAAAGGCGAGAATCAAAACCACATTTATCGGACTGGGTCATATATGTCACTGTCATCCACAGGGTGCATGTCATCATTTATGATAGATACGTTATGTAGGTTCTCACTATTTAGGTCACTCCAATGGCCGGCAGACTCTACACAAGCTTCTTTAACCAGCACACCACATCAACCACAACGCGTGATTATCGGACCATTATGTAGAGCGCCAAGTTTCTTTATGCAATTGAATAAGTTTTAATTCGCCAGATAGAGCTGTCAATGAGTTTCTGTGGAGGATTACATACGAGGCAGCCTCAGTATGTGAGAGCATAAGCCAGTTGAAGAGCTGCTTCAATGTTTGGTTACCCACGTTTTCCTTTGAACATTTTGGCCTAATCTTCTTCATTCCTCTGTTTCTCAGTCCAGTTAATAATAGTAGCTTATACAGGAGCACAGTGGAGTCCCTCTTGTTTTTCCAGCACTTGCCTTATCGTGTTTGAGCTCTTGTTTGAACCAACCTTGTAGAGGAAACCGTGCGGAAGTGTCTGTACACTGTCTGAAATTAATCTCGCAGCCATAGCGATCTATTGTCGATTTCAGAAGCCATTTCCAGTAATCTACATTTGTTTTTAAAGCTTCTGACTAACCTAGAAAAGGCAACCTTGACCTAAATAAAAGATATTTTACCCTGTCACCAATGATTACAAGCGACAGAATGGTGGTCTTTCCTCTTTATAAACACCATAAATATTATCACTCCATTCCACCTTCTTTACCCAAACTCACGCAGCTTAAATACTTTCAGTTGCCGGTCTTTCAAATCATCCAATGCAGTATAGAATCTAAAACACACATTTCTAACAATTTTTCAGGGGCCACAAGCCCCGCTTACAATATTCATCTTACTAATGGCATTGTTCTTAGCATTTATTTATTTTTAACGTACCTAGGACAACAGACTTTTGGTCTTTCCCCTAAAACAAAAACACACAGCCTATAACACAAAATCGTTGATAATTACTAGAAAAATAAAACTAACACTTAAAAGCACATATTTGGCAGCACTGTAACGCCCTATTTACATCGCACACAATTCTCTTTCTACGTCCATCAGTCGCTCTCACAATTATTACCAAAGCACATCGTTCCTGAATCCTGAATCATCCTCGTCCAACAGTCTCTTCGTTTGAGCCAGCGTTGTCGTCGTCCTCTCAAGTAAATGTACATTAGGTATCCTGTATCGATGGCTATAGATATATGCGAGCGCACACTTACACACGTTCGATCTGAATCGTACTATGCTTAATGTGGTATTTGTTGTGCGCCATTGAGGTGGCTTCCAGCAGTACAGAATCACTATCTGTCAGGATGTCTGAAATGATACATTAAATGAAATGGAAATAGGTTAGCACAACTACCGTCATCAGCAGCAGCACTATTGCCGTTGCCATTGCCGGCGCTCTTGTATTAACATACCAACAACCAAATGGACCATCATTAAGCTGTGATTGACCGTGTGATTCCACACATTCAGATGGTGAACGGATCTGTGCCAAATGAATAATTACACTCATTATTAGTAGAAAGTTGGTATAGTGTGTGTTTGTGTGTGTGTGTCTGTGGGGATGGGGTGGGATCTTCCTGTGAAAATCGTGAAACTTACTTAACTCCACTTATTCTGGACAAATCGCTTTGCAACTTCTGCAGAGGGACTAGCTTTGGTACTGAGTCCAGAAGGATACCAACGGACTCTTTGAACAAATTGACTGTTGTCAGAATCACAATTACAGAGAAGAGAAGCGTGCATAATGGATCGGCAACTTTGGCATTGGGCTGTCGAATAAAATATAAAAAAAAAATAGTAAAATTAATTAAAAATAACGTAATGGCATACTGTGGATATCTGAATTGTTGGGACAGTTTTTGCCAGAGGCAAATGAGACGTTTCAAATGTTTGTAATTACATTGCATATGTGATTTGGGTAAGGTCCGGTTTCCAATCAGGATGGTGACCAATCGGAGAGATTGCTCACCTCCCTGATTATAGATAATTTAGATTAAGTAGCTTAGGTAGTGTTAAGTAGTTTTAGTTTTAGGAATAATTAAACAATAATAAAGAATTCAAGTTTAATAAAGTTTCTTGAAAATAAAATAAAAACGAAACAAAATAGCGATTGATAGATTTAAGGCCGAAAGGCAACAGTTTTAAGCATATTGTTAAGTTTAGAGCGCTCGCTAAGAGCCAGTAAGCTAGAATAAGATAAATGTTAGTTTTAAATTAGATTTAATCGTTTTTGTCTAGAATATAAGTTTTAAGAATGAATAAATAAAAATGAATTGAAAAAAAAAAAAAACAGGCACGCCTTAATCGATTTGACTGATCGCTATTCCTGCTTTTTAATTGTTTCTTCTGTTAAAAGTCGGTGTGTCAGTCATTTGCAATATTTTGTTCGACCATAAAGGACAGGGGCAAAGTGGTTCTGGTCTTTAGTAATAATTTGTATACCGACTTCTTTATTTCATCCAACAGATGGCACTCTTCGTTGAACGAGAGATTTCATTGTAATCCCATAGTTAAGTCCTTCATATTCGCAGCTCCGATAACAGTAACATCGTATCGCACTTGGTCCAGAGGTTAGGGAGACGCAAACAGAAGCACTGACGGTCTTTTGTTAAAGCAGATCTGCGACCTCAAATCTTACTACAGTATCCATTCAGTGACGTGTGATGATCGTTATCCGCCTCCGTACTAACAATTTGTGGTCTGAGTCTATATAGGTCGTTCAAAATATTTACACACCCAATCGTGAAGGCACAACTAGCGTCAATCGGAATATGGTTCGTTGATTTAAAAGTCTCATGCTTGTATTGTAAAAATCGTGTAGGAACGTTTTTGGGACCTTCGTTTCCTGAGAAACCTCTTTTGCCAAAAATAATCTTGATGTGCTACTTTGCCCGCTTATCTTAGACGTCTTCTTTCAAAAAAAAAGTTGTAAAATGCTTCCCTGGCTTACCTCAGTGGGGGCGTGGCAGACACGCTCTTGTTATTCTTTAATTTCCTGGCCCTGGTTGGCGGAATCGGCAGCTAAGAAAAGAGCATAATGGACTATAGATCCAGGGTGAAAAATTATCAGAAAAAGGGCAAAAGGTTCTATATTAACATTTCGCCTATTTTTATTCCATTTTGTTAAGGATTTAAGTAAATTTGACAGCGAATTCTAATCCAACGACTAAAAGCAAATCCAGTCTTAAGCCTATTGGAAAAAATCAATCTAAGGAACTTTTGCCGCAGGGTATACCCTCACTCACCCCTCTGGGGCGCACATAAATATTAAATCAATTCAAATTGAATAGGTAAGTACTCACATAAAACTTAATAACTGCTGAGGCTATGAATACGCCCACACTCTGAACCAGATCGCCAAATACATGAATGACTGCGGCTCGTAAATTCAAATTTTGCTCCTGACCGCACGCTGCTGGCGGCGTATTCTTCCTGCAAACACAAAGTGATTACCACAAACGAAAAAAAAAAAAATGAACAGAACCGAAAAGCAAATAAAAAGGATTTTTGGTCACGAAATTAATGAGATTTCAGATCAGAACCGCATCCTTGATGTACCTCGCTTGTTGTTGCTGTTGCTGCTGCTGCTTGGTAATATCTACAGGCGTGGAAACTGAGACGTCTGCTGGCAGCGAATTTCCATCATGACTATAGGCATGAGCATGACCATGGGTGTGAGAATGCTGATGGCCATGGGAGTGACCATGGGAGCCGGCGAAAAGCGACGACCCATGCAAAATGAATGCCATCCTGCAAAAGAGACAACATCAAGGCATACATGAAAAATAAAAAAAATAAAAAAACAAAAACAAACAAACAACGAGGACAACACCCAGTCCGTTCACTGGCGGTAGCCCCAATCGCAGTCCTTACGCAATGTTAATTAAAATCCCAATTCCGGCGATTGTCATCATCGTATTCGCGTCCAAGTTGAAGTCATCTGAGAATAATCTCTGAATTGCCACAACCACCAGAGTGGCGGTCAGCACCCAGATGCCCAGTATCGATACCACAGCTCCGATGACCTCTGGAGGAGACAAACATTTTATACACATAGCTACAAATAGAGGAATGCTTCAAATGCTCTTCTTAAAATTTGCTCAGAGGCACTCGGGAATTTATTATTTTTGCCGCATGCAGACAGCTGTACTGCCAGGATAAGGGAAAACACTTCAGAATTACCGATTCGTTTGTATCCGAATGACATATTTTGATCCGGCGGCCGGCTGGATATCCAAATCGCCAAGAGACCAATCACAAAGCTAACGCAATCAGATGCCAAATGGGCAGCATCTGTCATTATCGCCAAGCTGCCGGCCATGTATCCTCCAAGGAATTCTATAATCTGAATGCATAAATAGTTATTTACGGTTTTACGAGTACCTATACATATGGGAGATTGTGTTTGTGTGCATGAATGAGATAGGTTTTCAATTTTGTATTCGAGAATAGATTTGGCCCCCTAACTCCACAAGGACTCATTTATTTAACTATGTTGACATGGATTTCGATTTCGATTGTAAACTGTTTGCATTGCAAACGATGTTCAGGAATCGATGTCTGCTATCTGGTGTGTTAATGCGATTTTCCCCGTAATGGCAACTGAATGACAGACTTGGGTCCTGCTTCTGGTAAAAGTTCATTACCGATGAAGAACCGAGTCAATCAGCTGGTCTTACCTTTGTGCGCACACAGTTAGAGGTAAGGGGATTAAAGCGAACATAAGGAGCACGGAGGAGGGCAATATTGATTGGAATGAACTGCAGACGGCAGACCGCACTGGTGGTGGGAATTTCGGGTGAAAATAAATTACACCGTGTAGGTTAGTTCGAGCTGGCTTTGTGAAAAGAACAAGTTCTCAATTTCCATCCAGTTTGAATTTTTGACAATTTTTTTTAAAACTTCTCAAGTGCTTTTAACATCCTTTGACATCTCACTCATTCTCAAAAATCGAGATTTTGTTTCTTTAGATTCGTAGACAGATGAAGGGTGTCCAATAATTGACGCAAAATTTGAATTTGGCGCCATTTATTAGAACAGTTATTTGTGATGCCAACGCAAAAAAGAAAAAGATAACAATGTGACAGCTGACAGTTCGGGGTTAGTAAAAATGGAGCGCTAAATGACAATTCTTCTGGGACAATTCTTCCATAAATATGCGGCTGGTCAGGCAGTAAAAATGAATGGTGTCCGTTATCGTGACATGATACAGTTTCTAGTGCCTAAATTAAAAGATATGGATGTGACCAACATGTGGTTTCAACAAGACGGTTCCACATGCCATACAGCCAGATAAACAATTCAATTACTGCATGAGTCATTTCCTAATCGTGTATAATCGGCCGTTTTTGAGATCAGAATTGGCCATTCATATGTTGCGATTTAACGCATTGGACTTTCCTCCTTGGGGTTTTTTTTCTAAGTCAAAGGTCAATCCCACAACCACCAACGCCTGAAAGAGGAAATTGGGAGGTGTATTAATGAAATTCGGACACATTTATGCGAAATGGTCATAGAAAATTTCAATAAAAGAGTATAATAGCCGTGGTGGCTATTTATACGATGTGCTATTCCATATAAATATAACCCCAATCTGTACACTCTATGAATCAATAAAAAATTCAAGCTCTCCAATTAAACATCTGTATTTTCTAACAAAATTGAATTTTGCGTGAATTATGGGACACCCTTTGTATGCCTCCCTCAAAACCATGTTTCCAAGCACACAATCTCCATCAATTAGAATGAATATCAAAAGGAATCGTCTTACCATAAACAACGAGCAAAGTGCGACGGCTACACATATTTTGACTTTGGCATCTCGTTGGCTTTTGCTTTTCAAGTGTACAGCAAATCCGGGCTGATCACATTTACAGTTCCTATAGACGTAAGTTGCATCGCAGTCATCCTGAAAGAGTGCACATAAAAAAATCTAGTTTATTATTAAAATTATTAAGTGGTATTTTTCAAATTCGTATTCGCTGATGAAATAGTGGAACTGCCAGTTGTTGTAAAAGTTACGAAATTGGAAGCTAACCTTGGAGCGTTATCTAACAATTGTCTTGTCACAATTAACTTTGTTGCAATTTGCAAGTAGTTCTCCAATCACATGTTCATGTATGGATCTAGCTGAGTGATGTTTACATCTTAACTACACCTGTACCCAGGCTGGTAATTAAAATTCTTTTAACTTGTGTATCTTGGAATAAGCAATCATGGAAATTCCCAAACCATATTGGTTATGTGGGCTCTTTGAAACACTGCCGGAAGAGGAGTCGGAAATGTAATCAAAAAGACGTGTATACACTTCGAAACGCTTTCAACATAAGACCAAATTAGCTCAAAATTTAGAACGCTGTAATCCTGCTGCAACAGTGTTTTCTTTTCCTTTCTTTTTTTTCCGCATGGTAGAATGTCTTAATTTGAAAATTTTGTTTAATATGGGGGTTCCCGTGTTTTTCTAGCTGATGAATTAAAAAAATACTTCCGCCATTATATTTGCAATTTGTTTAGTTTCCAAGCTCTACAAAATATCAGTCGCAATATGTAACAACAATTTATGGAAAGACAAACGTCTAAACAAGTGAGTAGGGTTGATGTCAGAAAACTCATTTGCAATGCAGGCAATAGTTTGCACTTAAATGATTTACTAAGTCTTAATCAGATTCATCGGTCAGTGTGGCGCTCCACTCTCTTTAGGTCTTTAGGTCAGCATACGAGTATGAATCAGCGCGCTGCCAGATAGCGGATTTTTTTCAGCGATCTTCGATGATTTTTATTCCAAAAGATAATTGCAAATATGCGGCTATAAAAATCGTGTTTATTTATGTATCCACTATTACTCGTATCTGTTGTTTTCGGTGTGTTAAGTTAGCAACAATATGGCTAATGAACTGACAAAAAAACCTTCTCCAATATATTACGACATTGAATTTCTATCGCTCAAGATTACTCTTGTCAACATATAAACCTACCCTTACCTAACCTACCTTTCCCCTCAATAATTTTAAAATATTTTCTCAATTTACCTCATATTTTTTGTTCCATACTTCTGTCCAAAACCTATTTTTTTAAAACCATGATCTATTTATTCCAATTTTTCTTTATGGCCCACACTTACAGTGACTTTACAGAAAATTACTTGCATTTTCTTCGCCAAAAAGACCACTTTAACTGTTGTCCATAGTCGTATTCTATTATATTGGAAATTTGATCTAGATCAGAGCATACAAATCACATACTATTAGTTTTTGGAAACCAACAAATTCCAGTTGTGCACTACTCTTCCTTATTTTCCCGTTCTCCATGTCATTCAATAGAATAAATATTCAGCGACATCTGCTGGTTAAAATATGAATTTATATTTAAACCCTAACCCTCGTATTAATAAGCACTGCGTAAAAGTTATCAACTCGTTACGGAATTGATGCGAATGATCGACAAATGCCAGTTGTTCAATAGTTTTCCTTATCTTCCCGTTCGCCATGTCATTCAATAGAATAAATATTCAGCGATATCTGCTGGTTAAAATATAAATTTCTATTTAAACCCCAACCCCCGTATTAATAAACACTGCGTAAAAGTTATCAAATCGTTACTCAGCAGTTACGTCAAATTTTTGTATCTATCTGACGTCTACTAGCTAACATACATGTGCATATTTTTTTATTAATACGGGGTTAAATGTTTATTTAGTTAAATAGCTGTACAACCAATTTTGATTGTGAATTAGTCACTAAGACATCGCGGGCCTTACTAATAGTCATTTTTACCTTTCACGTTAAATATTTTGTGGGCACAATGGATAAATTTATTTGGAAAATGTCGCCATTGTGAGTTTGTAAAATCTAGCCTATGGGCACTACAAATGGCTATTAGTATCACGCTACATAACTTTACAAGCCAAACGATACAAGAGTCCGATTTGTTGCTACAAGAGAACGTTTTCTTCAAACGTTGGTTAGTTGACTATCCTGGTTGATTCACACACACATCAAATTCGTAGACGTAAAATCTCCGATCATCACAAGTCACAACATTCCGCTTTGAATGGCATTTCTGATTTCCAGCTGTCAGAGAGTGAACCTTGCACTTGAGCGTCAATGAACTAAGAGTCCATCAATTTTCACACAAAAATTACTATCAGCAGCTGATTGCTTTTCAATTTGACATTGAAATATTATCACTGTTAGGCTACCCGAACAAACAAACTGTGATTTTGGTAGTAATGAAAACTCGAGTAAGCTTGCCATTTCTTTCGTTTAACCGGCCATATGCCGAATATTTGACGGATTCCTTTGACATATCTGTCAAAAATGTGAGGTTAGTTTTCATAAAGCACATTCAAGAATCTAGTTATCTTAAGTCGACTTGATTGGTCTGGATGAGATGTAACCTGAACGCAAAAACTAGATTGGTCGGGAACGTCACTTTTTCTACCCCAATGACTTCCAAAAATTTGCACGCTTCACTCAGCTGCAAAACGTCAGATATCAAATATATAACTGATTAAAAAAATTAAAATAACTGCTGTGCGATCGGTTGTTCTTTATTACTCACTGTTTTGTTTATGGTATGCATAAATAACGGATAAATAACTTAGACAACGCCTCATGCAAGAAACAAGGTTCCTATCGACAACACTATCTGGCAACGCTGCTTAGACTATCGTTCTCTAGGCAAGCGAAAAACAATAACAACTCAATTGACATCGTTAATGAAATTCACTTGCAAAAGTATTGCATTTGCTAAATTTTACTCGCTGGAGGGAGCCGTAAGATAATTTGCATAGAAAAGTGTTGTTCTTTGCTAAATATAGAAATTTAATAACAAATTTCATGACATGAATGAAACTGTTCGATATTTTCGTGTATATGTAAACAAACGCGGATGAGTCAAACTTATTAGTTTTGTTTAAACAGTTCTGCCTCTGTGCATATAGCTATATTGTTCAGAAGCATTAATTTCTTGAAATAATTACGGTTTTGTTTTCCAGAATACTCCCGCGGTTCAAGAGCATTTGGACACCTAACAGGGGGTGCCTGCTGGTTTCACATTTAGGTGGTTGAATTAGACATTTGTAGTATACCAGCAAACTGACTATATAAAACCATATCGCAACAGCAATCAGAATCTAGTGTCAGTGTATACCTAGTTGACATGGGTTTTATACGGGACAATACAGTGAATTGCTGTGGAGTTTGAAGAGTGTGGGTGCTTTGAACCTTTACAAGCTCATCAAGGTTATCGAGGTATGAGCTTGGCGACACACGCAATATTAATTCATAACCGTTCGGAACGCGGTCATAAAATATATGTTTTTATTTTATTAATTGGCGTAGTTAAATTGTTGGTTGGGATACACAGTTGTTTTGGACTTGGAACAGATGGCTTGTTGTTTTATGGATTTTCATTTTCGTTGTAGATCGGGAGGCGAGGTTTCACATCCTGCCACTCAGTTAACATTTGAATGTGGTTTTCAGTTTGCATGCAGGTCGCTCTGTTTACTTTCCTGTTTATTCGTATACCATTTATGAGCACAAATGTTATTGGGGGTAAAACGGCACTGAACTACACATTCCCCAGGGTACGGAGCTCAAATATTTGGTTTATTCGAACAAGTTACTGGGACTTTTGATATTTCTTCTGTTAATAGAGAGCTTGGGAATAAAATTTGCAACAATAGATTGGGCTTGGGAAACACGGATAATGATATTTACCGCACTAACAAGCTTAATTAGTACGATGTTTCTATAGAGATCTATTTTATGACTACCAATGTCTGCACAGAGCCAATCAACTAATGAACTTCTGTTCGGTGGGTTGTTCTTCGAAAAAGAATGTAGAATATTTTTTGACCTATGTCAATAGTGCCAGAAAATAAAAGCTCATACAGCTTTATTAGTCGAGTTTTTTTTTGCCGAAAAGAGGTAAATTCGCAGAAATAGAAATCGAGAATATTAAATGCGAATTCCCAACCCTCATTTTAAGACATTCTAAGGATTATGTACCATCAGGTAGACGTCGCGTCGTCTACATCGACGCAGTGTGAGATTATTGAATCAAGTCCGACATCTCGTTACTGGTCTATCCATATGGGGAGTCCTCCCGGCGATTTATTTAATAAGTAGGACATTGTAAATTACCTGATTACACCTATCCCCTCGCATCGATTCTGTTTTTTTTTTTTGTTTTTTTTTATCCCCATGCCAAGCTGTCTAACTTGTCAAATTTTAAAAGAGGTCTAGGTATTCAACAAAGTTGTAAATTTGGAATCTCTAAGACTAAGAGTGCATTTGCCAATCAGCTCAAAGTCTTCGGGTTCAATTAAAGTTTCAGTCGACTTCTAAATTCCTATCCACGAATAATATTCCTCTTCACAGATAATTCTTTTCAGGTAGCAGGTGTAGTTGTAGTTGACAGAAATATATGGCCAGATTTTTGGCTATTAAATCCCCTTGCGGGTATAGGAGTTAGAAAATATGTTTTCCAAATCAGGAAAGGTAAATGGTTTTTATAACACCTCCATTTCTGAATATGAATCATTTCTGTCCTCTGTCTGTCTCAAATTCATAGGAACTTTATAATTTTAACCAAGTTTCTTCTGGGTGTAGGATTACTGGAAATTTTCATCAGAAATATTCGTTTAGGAAGGCTTGAAGGTTCCGTCTGTGAAAAGTCTAGTCAGGGTATACAGCGTAATACGATTTCTTAAAATCGTAAGGGAGTTTTTGTCCTAATTCTATATTCTTGACTGCATTTTTCGAAGTGCCCAATACGATTCATAAAACTGGCAACATTCCATAGGTCTTCAAGAAAGCTAGCTGGTAAAAAAGTGAACCATTCGGACTTTTTTAATATTTCTGGAAAAGTATTCAATAGTGTTTTACAAGCTTGTTAAATTCGATGATATGTTTAAAGCGAACTTCTGTAGGAACCTTAAGCTGCGATTCTCTAAGAAGCTGTGGCTTTCTTAAATCGAAATCTAAACCTTATACAGCGTCTTTTAGTAGAGCAGATCGTTTTCAAAGTGTCGATTTCTTGTTAACTGCTATACCTAGTTTCATTCTTTTAGGTCTAGGTGTTTAAATATTAGGTATATTTAGCAGTTTCATCAATCAGCGTTTAACAGAAATAATTTGTCGGCATTGGATACACTCACCCGCACACCGTACTTCGCATTTTTCTCTTTCCTTCCGGTTAAACAGCGAAAAAACCCCAGCGCTTTATTTTATATAAATCCCATGCACTTACGGCTGACACTGCAACCTGAAAGATCTATTGTTTCAAAACCCCAGCGCTTACTACGTGCGCTAACCATCCCAAAACAGCACCCCAATCCAGAACAATCGGTGCTGACATTTTTTCATTTAATCAAAATATCATCTCTGATCAAATTAATTTAATTTGGTCTGTAGTTGCGCTTCTGGCTAAAGCAGAAAGCTGCCGGATAGCTTTAATATTTGCGAAAGTGTGGGCTTCGTATTAATTAGGTAAGAATTTGCAAAAAAAAAATGGCATGTTAAAGCCGATGCCTACTTCCAAAAAGTAGGTCTGGCAATAAACGAGCCTTCTCAGAGTCTTAGGAAATATTTCAAAGAAATTTTTACAAGGTCTATCTATATTTCTATAGTTTAAAGGTTAACACAGCTTGTTTCCTTATAAAAGTAGAGTTTGTAAAGCGGATAATCTATTCTGATGATGTTGTCCTTTAAGCAAGCTTGCCTGGGGTCCTACAACTTGTTTTTGATCCGGAAGAGATTTATTTTTGCAAGTCAAGGTACATGATTTTCATAAGGGTTAAAGTGGACATTCAAGGGTTAACATTTTACATCCATTTTGCAACCTAGAAATCATCATCACAAGTAAACTTAGCTTAGGTTAGGTTATAAAGAGGTGCATAATGGAAAAGAACTCATCGGGTCCACTAAAAGAACTAATGGTCCGCGTAAAGTACCGTTTTCGAAGTGTGAAAGACTGGAAAATGGAAAAAACTAAAATCTATATCAAGTAACTGATCGACCTTGTTCATAGTTGGTACTCTTTATAAAGGCTTGCCTGGGGGAACTGCTTTTCCAATATTCGTCACACATCAAGCTGAATCAATATGAATGAATGAATGTCCAATGGCCTCAAGCTATATAAGGAAATTTCCAATAGAACCAGAACACAAAATGTAGTAAATATAGCTCCATATTGAGCCTCCCTTCCCACAACCATTTGAGTGCGAAAGTTGTTTTTGTTTTTCGGCAGCAATGCAAGTGACCACCCTTGAACCTGCAAAACCAACAACTTTCATAGGTCTATTGCGATTACTCAAACGAGCGATAAAAACGACCGCAGTGTACCTACTCTGTGGTCAAACGAAATCAACGATTGCCGATAACAACGATTACCGCAATCGAATCAAAAGGCTGAAGAATGTATTTTGTTTTGTCAAATAAAAGTGCGCACATGGATTTGGGAAAAACTGACAGAATTATTGAGCAACAGTAGACAACTCTGTTTCAGACAACCTATATCGTTTAAGTATCCAACAATAGTTCTTATCTGCAACTGTTATCGTGGACATTTCTTTGTAAATTACCCACTTGGCGATGAGATAGTGATGTGCGTGCCACGAAAGTCGACTTTTTGGAACGGATGAGTTATAGTCAGCACTGTCACAATTGTGAGCGTCATAGAACTGGAGTTCAGCTTATCTGTGGACGACTTTATTAACTTTGCGCTGTACTAAATAATAATCAATTTAAATCTCGACTTTAAATTAAAGGAAGCCAATTTTTTTATGGAACTGTGAATCTACAGTACACTGTGAACTACTCAAATTTAGAGTCGAAACTAGAAATGTTTATTGGTAAGTCGGTAAGTCCCTTTGTGCATATTTATCACTTATACTCATTTTTATATTCCACACTAAATATGTTGTGCGCCGCACAAATAACAAATTTTAGTCGACTTTAAATTTACGAAAGCTCACAATTTGCGAAAATTTGTATGGAAAATTATGAACTACACTAAAATTTAGAGCCGAAACTAAAAACGTTTATTGTGCATAGTGGTCCTTACTTAAAATCATTTTTAACCTCCACATTAAATATTTTGCAGTTCACAATGGGTAATTTCCTATGGAAAATTTCGCCATTGTGAGTTCGAAAAACTGAGCCTGGACACTGAAAATGATCATTAGTATCGCGGAGTGACTTTGCGCCGCACAAATAACAAATTTTAGTCGACTTAAAATTTACGGAAGCTCACAATTGCGAAATTTTTATGGAAAATTCTGAACTACACTAAAATTTAGAGTAGAAACTAAATATGTTTATTGGTAAGACCATTTGTCTTAAATTGCACACCAAAAACGGATGTCGACTTTGTTTGGCCTCTAAAATCAATTATCCGCTCCTCGTGTTGGTCCACTTAACGCGTTCGCAGGCCGTCACTGTACAGCACTTTCCGCTCTCCCTGTACAACAGCTTCAAACAGACATACATTCCATTTCCTTTTTTTTCACATCGCGCGGGTATACCTTAATCTTGCCCCGAATGTTTGTTAATTTAGAGAACAAACATGGTTTTTCTATCTACAGACGATCGTTATGTCTGTGTTTATTTTTAATGGCTGTTAGTCATAATCTAAACTTTATGTGTGACAATAAAAAAGAGCTGCCAAATATGTTTGACATCAACAACGACGAGTGGGCACAGTTTCCCAGTAAATGCAGCCGCGTGATTTTCTCATGACTAATTGGCTATCATTTGAATTTCCTGGAGTCAGTTGCTCTCTTCTATTTTTATTTTATATTTACCTTACTCACGAGACGCGGGAGATATTTAGAAAATAATAAAAACACAAAAACACAAAAACAAAAAAGGCACACTCGTATGGAGTGAGCTACTCAGCGAATAGGTACTTGCATTGTCAACTAGAAGTGGAATCTCCATGGTGTTGTCGTCCAAACCAGCGTTGCTGCTGCAATAGTTGTTGTTATTGTTGTTGCCGCCATTCGATAGCATTGCGAAGCTGTTTGCTGTTGTTGCACTGACACCGGTTGCCAGTACAAGATCTTCGTCGGAAGCGTTGTCATCGAGGTAATATCCGGACATTTGTTTTTGTTTTTTTTTTCCAATTTTTTTCTCTTTTTCAGAGAGGAAGTTCTCCTCCACACTGTGGCACAAGCAGTGTCAACTGAAATGCGCACGCAACTGTCATTTGTTTTCACAACACCATGTTAACGCGACCGATAAAGAAACTCAACCGAAACGGGACCACCGCCAACTGATTCGGAATTAGAAATATAAAGCGCTCAACAGCGCGAACTTGTAATCGCACTGCGTATATGGGGCTGAGCAGGAGCGATAGCGATCCGAACAAACCGCCTTATCAGTGAGAGCGGTTTTACGACTTTCTGTTGCGATAAGAAGAACGTGCAAGTGACTACGACTCGATCGCGGATCAGTTTGATATGTCCCGAAGAATTATAGCTCTCGAAAGTGTGATAAAAGTTTTGACAGGCGCGCACCGCACCTCTACCAGCGAAGCGTGTTTAACGTTGAGATGATTACAATCCACTGACGATCGTGTAGCCGATGGGGGCTCTCTCGCTGGCTGGGGAGAGTTTGTGCGGTGCGCAAGTGCGAGATGTTGATGCATGCGCTCTGCGACTGAGAGCTTCGGTTTCCTGCTTTGGGGATACGCGCGAGGGGTTTGATATTGTGGCGCACTAAAGTGTGGAATTGGAAATCCACAAACTTGATCGTGTCGAGGGGCTAGTGACTTCCGAGCGCCACAGAGGCTGTCAACTTGTAACAAAAACAAAATATGAAAATAAACACACTCGTGTGCTCACAGAGCGTGTAATCTAGAAAAGTTTACAACGCTGTATAGCTGCATGCATTAGAAATATAGACGTGCACGTGCATAGCTACATGTCTGTAGTCTGTGCGCTAGTGCGAATTGGTGCTTCTACAACGACTTGGAATTCAATTATGAACGCTCGGAGGAGATATATTTAGTTTGTTCGTAATCAAAGAATGGTAATTGGGCGACGGGCGACGGCGAATTATGTAGACTGAAAGAAATTGTAGACTTTTATTGCCGGTGATAGGTTAACAATGCGTATAATGAATGAGCTCATTGCATGGCGTCGACCTAAGAATGGCTGGCCTGGGAGTTTAGTTTATATAAGCTAGACACATACACATATTGGTTTATTTAGAAATTATGATGAAGCTACACGGCCACGGGTCGTTGGGGGTTAGATTTTGCGAGTTCGATCGGTGCAAATAGAGGGAAGCTTATTTATGTTTGTTGGAATGGGGGAACCTTTATATGAGGGAATGGTTCTTATCAAATGTCTGTGCAAATTTAACCTAAACAAGGATGTTTTTGTTATGAATTGCTTTTCATGAATTTTTTCCTTAAAATGTTTGTCATAGCTATGAAGGGGCCCCCATTAACAGTGAGGGTTTCACTTTAAGTTATAACGCGTCGGGTTGGCACATAAATTTAGCTTTTGGAGCTTGGACAATTCATTCAAATATATACTTTGAAACTTTCTTAATAATTTCTAAATGGTCTTGAGCCGTCATGCGGGTGATGATTATGAAACTGCAAACCATACTTATATAGCATAGCTGGGGAACATCTGTCAGAGCTTACAGAGGACAAACTGGTTGTTGAAAATAAAGCTATCACCCCCAATGAAAGACAATTTAGGCACCATTGCACCAAACTAAAACAAATTTGTCTCAAAAAAACTTATTGGGCGATACATGAGTACCTACATGTTGTCCTTTATCCAGCTTCTCCAATCAGCTTCCTTAGCAGTGATTATATCTCAATCAAATTGTAAGAAATTAAACGGCGGCGAAGCAAAATTAGCTGAAAAAGGAATAAGTAAAAGAAACGCAGAGACCCTTTAATACACGTCCGATTTATTGAAGCACTTAACTAAGTAAGAACTAACTAGTATAATAATGAGCATAGGTAGGAATGTATAAGTATATTTGTGTACACGTTGATTTTATACTAATAATGTGTGGGTGACTAAATTCATTTAATATAATTCATTTTAACACTCCCCTTATCAACGTAGTATTCAAATAAGCTAAAATTTACAACTTGAAAAGTTTTACGCAGTTATCATATGTTTAATCTTAGATAAACCTTTAGTTAAGATATCAGCAGCCATTTCATTTGTAGATATGTGGTTTACCTCGATTCTACCTTCCTTCTGCATGTTTCTTGTGTAATGGTATCTAATGTCCACATGCTTTGATCGTTCGTGGTGGACTGAATCATTAGACAGTTTGATTGCGCTTGTGTTGTCGCAATATATTGATGTGGCGCCGTTAACGTGATTTTCGTCTCCTACTTCCATCAGCATCAGTCTTCGATGTATTCTTTATTTTGATACCTCCGAAAGTGCCATATATTCGGCTTCCATTGTAGAAAGTGCGACGGATTCCTGCTTTCTGGATTTCCAACTGACAGGACCATCAGCCAGTATAGTCACATATCCGGTGCATGACTTCCGATCGTCACTTCCCCAGTGCGAGTCCACATAAGCATAGAGAGGTGAATTGGGTTTTTCGCAAGTTATTTTGTAGACTCGCTTTGCCGCCATCAAATGGTCCTTCCCTGGATTAGAACAAAACCTACTTAGTGTACTCGCAGCAAATGCTATATCGGGCCTTGTTGCATTTGCTAATTATGTAAGACTCCCTACCAGTTCCCGATAAGGGTACTTCACCATCTCAGCTTCTTCTTCTGGAGATTTTGGACAGGATTCTTTTGTCAGCAAGTTGTTGTAATCGATCGGTGTTGCGGAAGGATTCGCTTCCTGCATCCCATATTGTTGAATCAGCTTTTCAATATAATGTTTTTGGCTGGATACATATTTTACCCGTCAAATTTTCCCTTTTAGGTTATATGTTTCAGATTTGAAGCGAATGGAAAGGACTAACATTTAATGTAGCTCCACCAATCAACTCTACACACCGTTTGTATAAAGGTTCATAATTTTTAGTCTCTCAGATAGCGAATTAAACTTTTCATAGGTTGATGGCAATAAAGCAAAATATTTTTTTTCCGGCTCACCTATCAACAAAATTCTATTGTAAAACAATAAAGAGAGTGATTTCAAACTCACCCTGTCTGAACTGACGAAACTAAATTCCCTCGATAGATTTTAAAATCAGTCAAGCATCGAGCTGAAGGGAGTAATTTGTTCGTGCGTAGGACTTTCTTCGAATATTTTTTTCTTAAAATAACTGAAACAAAGTTCTACAGCACCTGCATTAAAAATAACTCCAAGTTAAGCCGGTTGAACCCCCTTTGGTACTGAGAATCTTTTAATACGTTTTTTAATATGTTTTCAATTTCATTGATTTACTTTATGTTTTGAAGGAAAACATTTTTAAAATTGTGCTTGCGGAGAAAAGGGAAAACTTAAATTCTTAGGAATTCTCATACCAAAAATCACAGTCACAATCAAAGTGTGCGATAATGCAAAAAAAAACTGCTTGTAGTATTCATTTATCGAACTTCCATAAATTACAAGAAGTCGGTTTTCTGTTTTCGAGTTTCGTTGTATTCGACAGCCATAAAGCTCATGCATAGCTTAATGGATGCTTTTGAAGATGTACGACTTTGTTAAGAATTGTTGCTTTAGTATTATTATACTGTTTAAATGTAGTCTTATGAAGCTAATTATAGAAAAACTGTCATAAATAATTTACTATTAGTCTTATGGAGCACTAGAAATCTTTTTAATTACGTCCGAACATTCACAAATTGAATTTTCGAAATAAACATGCCTAAAACTTCCCAAATACAATAACCAACAATTTTTTAGATATTCGAGTCTAATAAAAATCACATTCAAAATTGTGAACTATTTGCAATTTTACTGCGAAAGGAGAATACACAATTTTTTGGAACCATTCACTTAATGTTGCTTAATACTTTTTCTCAAGTATAAACTTTCCTAAAGGTCTTGGAAGCCATTTTTGAACAAAATAAATTATTAAGTGTTTTAAAATCCAATAAACAGACGTATACTTCTTATAAACGTGTGGCCCATATGCTTCTGAAGGTATTTTTCGACTTTCAGCTTTCAACTAACAAAAGATGACAGTATTAGCCTGAGATATATTTTTTTCTTACAAGTAGAAACAGATTTGTCTACAAGGTATAATTGTTTTTACATCATAAAGCCTAGTATCCTGCTCGCGGTAAATTATAGCGTCCCTAGTCAGCGTGACCGTTGTGCGACTAATGTTGCAATTTTTTTAGAGCCAGCCTCAATTTTTTGCTATATCGGCCCTTTTTTTAGTTGGAGAAGGCACTTCAAAAATTGTTCAAATGTTGTTATTTCCAAATAAAAACCTTTAAAATGTAACGCAGTGCCTATCACAACATTAATATATACCTATTGTTTAGTTAAATATTGTTCAAAAATTTTAAATTTGCTTCAGAAATGACACTTGTTTTCCTCATCTGCCATTAGTCTCCATTTTGTTTCTCCACACCAAAAATAAATGGTTGCTAAATTATTAAACATGATATAGATGAGACAAAAACCATAATGTTCATGGCAGATGTCAACATAATTTGAATTATAGTACACGTATAATTAGAATTTTCGAAATTCACACTTCGAAGAGACACGTCAGTGTCAAATGTAGCGTAGTACGCTGCTCGAGCTAAACTAAATTTTATCTGGTCTCCAACTTTTCTCTCCAAACATCGGCTAAAGTGCCGACCCATTAAACGGGCAAACTTTTGTTTCAGAATGTACCTACTTCACGAGTCTGTCAAAATTTAGCGTGCCCATTTAATGGGTCGGCACCATTGACTTATTATATATGGACTGCTAGTAGACAACTTCGGGTTGGTTCCAACATAAGCGCTAACTCTCGTGGTTCGGAGCGGAATAAATTGGAAACTCACATCTGACGTTTCCATTTCGTTGCAGATATAAGTACTTTAAGAAATATAGATGTAAGCAATTTATATGATGAATTAAATTCTCATGTACTTGAATGTGATATTCTTGACAATCATAAGTATTTATTGATCAGATATGTGATTGAAATACACGCTAAAGTGTTATTACATCATAATTCTGAAATTAATAATGAAAAACAATATAAAAAACTAATTCGCAATAAATATACGAAAATTGTGCAATTTATGGGACAACGAAAAACGATTTTTTATTCAAATTTTGTTGGTTCCGTCTATTAATAATTATTTAAACTAGCACAATTTCGAGATGACATCTATTGTATACAATGCCGCAACTATCTGAATTTCAACCGTTTCACTTGGCAAATCCACTCACGCCCAATAGGTGGCTGTAGCATTCTATGGAGAAATTCAACATGGTTGTCATTTTGCTTCACTTATTTTTCGCATAGAACCACGAGCGCTAGTTATGTTGGCGTCATTTTCTGGGCAGAGATTGTATGGAAGTGACATTTCACTAGCAGTCCATATATAATAAGTCAATGGTCGGCACATTTTCTTAAGCTAAATTGTGACAGATCGTTGTGTATTTGTTGTTCTGTTTCGGAAAAGTATGCAAGGATGAGCTCATTTAATTATTACATGGACGAGAAGTACCTAGAATCAGACATAGTTGAAATAAGAGAGAATTCAATTTTTGAAGGAAGTTTTTTCAAAGAACAGCTGCTTTCTGTGACACTTATCCACGGCGTACCTACTCTATGTATAGCTATGACTTTAGCTCATGTTTGGAGGGAAAAGTTGGATACCAGATAAAATTTAATTTACCTCGAGCAGCATACTACACTTTAAGTGATAAAACAAAGTGCAAGCTCGATAAATAATTGAATTCGCCGGCTAATTAATAGTCCCTAAACTAAAAGCAAAGCCAGCCTGTTTTCAATGGAGTAAGTTCCTTAAAATAAAAAAACTTGACTCCTAACTCATCCCGATCACAACTGTCAACAAGGGAATTGTGTTGAATTATCATCACTTAAACCCGTAGATTTTTCGTTGCGCGCTTGTGTCTCTATGTTCAAAATTCAATTCTCTCTAATCGAATATAGATTCAACATAAATATATCCTTCCCTTTCCCTGTTTCATTTCAAATTGAGTCCAATGAACTCGTCCTCGTACACGTACTCCCATATACAGTCGACTTCGAAAAGAAGACAAAGTTTCTTCCGAAAATCCATACATGTGACATGGATAAGCCAATTTGTTGGGAAACTTTCTCCTTGAACTTGTGTCGCCTCGCTTCCTTGCCAGCAACTTGCGAAATGTATTTTTCTTTATTCTAAGGGATCATCAATAAATGAAAATACACCCATACCTGGGTATGTACGCATGCACAGGCACACATGATTCTGTATCGGAAAGAAGCAGCACAAATTCAATTTGCAAATGTACACGTCAATTAAAAGTAAAACTTGCAAACCTATAGGTATGTAGGACCATTCATGACATAACATAAACTCTATTTGTAGCGAAGCTTACAACCTGTCAAAACGTATACAGTCATTTTGGAAAATTCACTGAACTAGATTTCCCTTACATTCAAAGCGAACTAATTAAATTACCCTACCAGAGAGGATGCGAATAGCTGATTTCACATTTCCAACTGACAGGGACAGCCCTATGCTACATAGCTCAAGGACTGTAGACAATGGAACGAAACACTAACGGCAAGAATTCAACAAAACGAATGTCCTGCAGAAAAACAATGCAGTGGTGTACGGTACACTTAATGCGAGGATTCTTCTCTCGGTCGACGCTATAATAATTAATCATTTGGGGATAATTCGCCATGGAAACATCTGGCACCAGATTTTGCCGGAATTCCATGCTGGCTTCGAAAAATGTTCAAACCCCCTTTCCCAAATTATGTACATCCTTCTGCCATTATCGCTGGCATTGTACCATGTTCATCACAGCGCATGGAAGCATGTGTGCATAATTTCAATTTGCCCAACACTTTATGGCTGAAATATTCAAAACTTCCACCGGACCGATGTGCTGTGATACGAGATGATTGTACATTCGCTCAGGTCCCTGCGGCCTGGCACTGCTTCGAAAATACCAAAACTAAACACAGAATATTATTTCATATTTTTATTAATTTGTTGTCGAGCGAAATTGCAAAACAACAACCACAAGGACAGCGTTTCATTGTGCTGACAACAGGTATCCTGTTCCTGGGCACCAGCAGCTGTATATAGCCAGAGGAGTAGATATCCCTGCGTAGACATTCCGAGTCCATTAACAGGACGGGTGCAATCGTTGTGCTGATTTGGCATTTAATTGCGATTTCAGTTCGATGTGTTGTTGAATGGCTGACAAGTGAGCACTCGTAAACATCGTTTTCGACCTGGGCGGGCGCTGACTGTGTAACTAGTTGTCAACAGGAGGGTGCTTTGGTAGGGGGTGGGTACTGGATGTGTCCCTCGGCCGGAAAATGGATTTATTGCGCTGGAAAAATAATCATGTGCTCTCTAATGTGTATGGAGTTGGAGTATCCGAGGCGAGAGATTACTATCCTCCAATCGATTTGTATTATATGACAGGCGCACGTTTGGGAGGTGGTTGTTGTTTTTGTTTTGTTTTTAGCGGAATATTGAAAGTATATTGAATGGAATCTGATTATGTTGCTACATTGGTGCGGAACATGTTCGTCTGTGATGATGATAAACATAATTAGCATAATTGGATCGGTGGCATCTAGCCGAGCAGACATGCTGATATGCGCGCTTCATTGGGTATACAGAGAGCTAGACTTTGCCAGCAAAAGCAGATAGGGGCTTAACAACGACGAGTAGGTAGGAATCTATATAGATACAAACAGCCGGTGTTTGATGCTGAAAGAGATTTTAATGAAATAAGTGTTTTGGTTGCAGGTTGATTGCTCTGCTTAATTTGATCATTAAATCAGTTAAAAGCGAGTGAGCTTGCACTTTGTCAACTTTGGCAATTGGGACTATCTACCTATACATTTTATTAAGAGTTGTGTCTGTGACAGTACTGGTATGATTGCTGTATTTGTCATTGCAACTTATACCCGTTTTTGAGCATCCACATTTTACAGATTGGGTTTGACTTTACTTATGGCGTTTTCGATTGAAGATCCGAGAGAATTGCCCCGAAATTCAGAATTTCTCTTTTCAATGAAATTCGTTGGAGCACTTTTGTAATAGTGGTAGACACCATATTATGATAGATTTGGTTTTCTGTTGCTACTTTTTTTGGTTTTGTGCAGTAATAAATACAGCCAAATCAATATTTCAATTTAAGTTTACATTTTGCACGCATAATTTCGGATCACATAGCGAAAAATTTGTTTCTAATAACACAACAAACAATTCAATCTGACATTTTGTTAGTATGTGTTGGTGAGTTCAGGGCAATTCTCTAAAAATATTCCGGACACTTCTGTCGTGTTAAGAATTGACCTGGAAGCGCATCGAAAGAGCATTTCTAGATTTGCTCTTTTCATAGAAATTCTTTTCTTCAATCGAAAACGCCATAATTAACGTCTTTTTTGCAGCAGGAATTTTTGATGGTTGTTCCTCTGACTGGTTACTCGTCACATAACCCTATTTCCTTTTTCGGGAAGTGTCATTCTCTAGCTGTGTTGTTTCTGTCGGGGGAATATCCATTTGCAAAGAGGTTGCCACTTGGGTTTTTTAGCAACTGAGGATGCTCATCTGTTTTCGGAGCTTAATAACCTTTATGGGTTCGTCGGCGACCAGAGACTTTATGAACATGCACATTTTCTTAATATGTTGATAGACTTTATGCTTGTCCTTGCAGGCATTTATAAGGACGTCATTTTTCATTTAAAGTTTTGAAGTCTCTTCCTTTACTTTCAATTTTTTCGAATTTTTACTAACTTTTACGAATGTTTACGAATTCTTACTCAATACTCTTCCTTAACTCGAAAAATTCCTAAAAGAGAGCGTCATCAACAAATTTCTTGGTGTAAGAATTGAAAAAGCTGTCAATTAACAGCTGATTCGAAATTTGTTGTCCCATTTGACATTTCTTTTGATTTCTTGTATATTAAAATGGTATCAACAGGCGGAAAAATAAAATTGAATGTTCTCCTTAGATTCTTTTGGTGGCGATGAAATTCTTCCTCGCTGTAGGGAGTAAGAAAGGACAACCTCCTCCACGTAATTTTGAATGCTGTTCCGGTTTTTCCTCTTCTCGAATGTTTGTAGTTCAGTCAGTACAAACTCTTCCACATACTCGGATTCATCAAAGAGAAATTCGTCAATTTTCTCCTCATGCAGGCACGACGTGCGCAAACTTTTTGGAGCTTCTTGAAATCTCGCTTTAACAACCAGCCAGATGTTTTGCGAGCAACACCTTAAAATGCAGTAAAACGATCACAAATACTCTTCAACTCAGGAGGTTGTCATTTTGACATAAATGACTCAGGAAGTTGTCATTTTGACATTTAACCGATATCATAATTTTACACCTTCAAACTGACTTTCTGTGAAAACAGATTCCAATTTTATTCATTTCTATAAATTTATTCAATAAAAGAAAACAGTTCCATTGAAAGATACACGACGGAAGTTGGTCAACACTTTTTGATACTTCTCGTAGGAGCCGACAACTACCTACAACTGCAATCTGCAGATAAATCGTACAATAGTAACCCCTCTCCAATAATTTTACCCTCAAGAAATAAAATCACAAATCAATGACAGATTTATGTCAATTGTCAGTCCCCACGATAGACGACCTCCATAAGACCACAGCTTGTTCTTTCCTCAATTCGTACTTGGCTGCAGATTGACTTAATTAAAAATACTTCTCACATCCCAATCCCTTTCAATGCAATATGATCTCATTTCACTCGACTTGTCCGATTAACTTGAGCAAAAAATTCCAAGGAATACCTAATATCCACCCACTAGATCATTTACGCACAGCAAATACGACAGTTGATTTCTTGTTGGCATTCTCCAGTGTCCAGTTTGTCCTCGTTTTCTCTATCTCGCTCCCACCTTATAAAACATGATATAAATAACTGACAATATAAAAGACTATTTTCCACTCGTTGAGCAATTGTTTTTTGTTTTTTTTTTTGGTTTGGCGAAAATGGGATTCCTCCGCTCTTCGTTTTTGTTCACCAGAATAATTTATCCCAATCACAGTAACTCGCTCAAGTGACACATAAACTCGAACAATTACGATATAATTAAAAGGAAACAAATAATAACAATGAGGAGGACGAGGCAGATTGACATCTGCAAATGGTTGCTCGTACATCATGCACATAACTAATGGCAGGTTTTGGGACGAAGGATGTGTCATTTATTTTTTATTTAACTTTTATCGCTTATCCATTATTCTTAAAAGTTAAGCTATCAACCAACAAAATGAAAGTGTCAAACTAATTGAGTTTTAATTATAATAAATCAAATCACCCGCGCGCTCCACAAACATTGCGACAGGATCCGCTGTTGTATAGTTGTTTCGAAAACTCCTCATAGTAATAAATAAAATGTCAACTGCGCTGGGGCTCGTGCTCCCAAGTGCAGAATATTGGAATTAATGAAAATGTATATTTTCCGTTCGCCAGCGTTAAATTATCTTTCCAGTCGAGCGATTTACTTTTTGTCGCTCGCCAGGATAAAGTTATACAATGTACACCCCCTTTTTGGTTGATAAAATAGTAAAACGAAAGTTAAGACAAAACCTGTTACGGTTACTTTTTTATACGAAAGATTTATTTTAATTTATTACTCTTATTATTTTTGTTTATATATAAGAAAGCATTTAAATTGTATTTTATATGGGATAATCAATACAAGTCTTTTTTTCTTTAAGTAAAAATTAAAAAACAAAAACATTAGCGACTATATTAAGTAATTCAAACAAAAGATACAGAGAAATAAAATGGAACATAAAACACCCACATTGGCGAAATTACATTACATTAGTAAAACAAAAAAAAATATTAATAATCGCTAAACAAAATTTACAACTGGTTACACAGAGAGGGTTTAAATAAATATTCACATAGTAAGAGGAAGGTGGCAGAATTTCCATCTAAAGTCAATCATACCTAACCTTCATTTTTGACTTCCGCTTTAGGTTGCGGTATTTCTTTTGAAAACGAATCGAGTTCGAAAAAGTGTGGCAAATAAATGTTAAGTGCAGAAAATAATGTTACTGAAAGAACTGTTCTGTTTTTTGTTGTTTTTATGACGAGACATTGTAAACGTCAATTTGACAGCGCCATGGAAAAACAAATTGATGAGTTTAAATTCGTAATTCATGATGGCGGGAAGTTTTTGATGTCGGTGGCTTCGTCTCTTACAAAATTTTGAGTACGGAAACACAATTTTGTAAAATTTACAAATGTAGCGCAAATTATAGCCGACTTCTTGTCAGTTGTCACACATTTTGTTGGGCACGTGTGACATTTTGATCTCCCTTAAAACTCCTCCCCAAAATATAGAAATACAATGCGTGCGCTGAAATTGACTTGGCATTTGGTAGATAAACTTGCATTGCTCCTAGAAATAGTTATTCACTAAAGCACATTCAATCGATAAATTAGAAAATAGTCAGTCGATGAAGCGACAAAGTTTTTGATGTGGCAATGGGGTATATTGTTCCAGAAATCAAATAGTTATTGCACCCGTAAAATAAGCAACACGTCCTTTGTATCGCCTGCTTTTATTGGGCAGAAATGCTTTTGAGTGAGTGCAGCACTTCTCACATACATGTAATGTGTCAAAGCCCAAGTGGCGCAGTCTGTTCCCATATTTCCTGCATCTAAAGTATACCATTCACATTGCGACGGTCGTTCGAACATTGGTACGGTCTGTAGAAAGTCCAGTCGCACAGTTCGATAAATGTTGAGTGTAACCAACTTGCAACAGAACGACCGTGGCAATATAATTGTTATAGTTTAATTATGTGAACATCTCTGTGTACAATTTAGTTGTTATATTTATTACTTTGAAAACACAAATTCTCTACTATACTTAAAACTACTATTACGAAAAAAATAATAAATTAAATGAAACCAATTCTTTCGAGTCAAAAACAAAATGAATATACAAAATAATTATAGTAAATGTAAAGAAATGAACAAAAAAAGAAAACACTCATTTACACGCTTGTATAGCGCACTCTTAAAGGGATTCTTCATCGAGATACAGAAAACGCCGTGCGGCGGCGAAACCAATCCAAAAAATGGTCACAAATAGCAGCCATCCTCATCATAAATATCTGCGGTTTATTCTTTTCTGTGGCGATATCAAAGTTGTATCTCCATAAACGGGCGATTCATTTCCAGGTGATAAATTTGTACTGCCACCACTAGTCCGAATGTCGGATTTGTTACCAGCTGTGTGTGCATTAATGCCGAGAAGCGAGTACAAATAAAAAAACAAAAAAGACGAGGAAGAGACAAAAAAAAAAGGATACATTTTTAATGAACACAATTAATAATGGCGATTACCTGACGTTAATTTTATGAGCATGAAATTTATTTACCATAATATGAGGACAAATTGGGATAAAGCTGGTTCGATGTCCTCGGACTGAAGGATCCTCCGCCAGCCGTTGCACTGGTGTTGTGCGATTTATTTTGTACCGAAGTTGAAAACACTGAAAATTAAGCATGAAGTATTTTTTTTTTTTTTGTTATTAAATTAGTCGGGCGAAATTAATTTTATTCAATCATATTTAAGATGTGGACAATTAATATCGGATGGGGAGTGGATATGTTTTTTAATTGTATTTGCGTTTTTTGGTTAACGTGGGGATGGGTTAGTAAAGCTGGACTGAGCTGCTAGTGGTGTTTGTATTGCTCGTAGAGAAAAGAAAGACGGAAGTCTATGAAGAGTGTAACTCATTTAAAAAGCGATGTGGAAGGAACATAACATTCACACGCTGTGCAGTCAAGAGATGACCTTTCATCTATAAGGGACGCGGACGCTCAAATACAGTTGCCTGGATAAAACATCGAAATTTACGCAATGAATGTAAGTTGTCCTCGTCCGTGACTTGGAAATTGCTGGCAAATTTATCAAAGTTTAAATAAATTGTACCAATTTCCCCGATGGATACCTGGATTTAGCCTTAATATCACTAAATATGCGGCCGCACAAGCTTTCGCCCCCAAAACACATTCATCACATTTCACAAATGAACACCGAAATCAATATCAACCGAATCGACAAAGCAAAACGGGTCAAAAGTGCACACTTCTGACATAAATCAACCATCTCGCTGTGGAAATTACACGAATTTCCTCATCGAACATATTAAGTTGAAGTCAAACCCCCCGTGCCAACTGGATTGAGTTTCACCCCAGAACACCCCCAAAACAAACACTTGTACTTCCTTAAAACTTCATCAATCATTCTCATCTGTCTCCTTACCAATTAGTATTCATTTTGAGTTTCAGCATCTCAAAGTCTGGTGGTGTGGCCCACCTTTGTTCACCAAAACAGTGGGAAACATGCGAAAATATCATCACCCCCCTCGGATGTAGACAAAAACTCGATATCGCTGCAGCAGACTTCGACAAATTACACACAGAAAACCACCGTGTACTTCACGTATAAGTGTGTGTGTTTGTGGGTGGGCTACAAGCTCCTTCAATAGTCCTTTCCATGGTATAGCAGTGGTGCTGCTGCTGCAGAATTTCAAAGGAACTTTAATTTAATCTCCTCCTGCAAACAACTATGTACCAGGACACCAAGTACCGCATCACGCCACGACTACATAGTGTCGCCGAAGGAAATTAATCACAGAGATAAGTGACACAGTTTTACGAAAATTTAGCTACACCCATGATGAAGCTCCTACGGTGCTACACCCAGTCCACCACCACCAGCCGACAATAAATAGAGAAGGAAGCCAACCAGCCGTGGCCAAAACTTTGAGGCGAATATCTTCGGATGTGATATGGGAATTGTTAATTAAACTCACCTTCAGAGTTGATATCCGTTCTGTTGCTTCTTCGTTGCGGGGAACACACTATAAGCACTGTAAAATAGAATACAAAATGCAATTAATCAACCTTATAGCTCGAACGAAGGAGGTTAGGTATAAGGAGCTCTGTACCAACAACTAACTGTGCCATGTTCTCCTTTAAATTAAGCACAGTGCGAGAGGAGGTGGGGGTACAGGGTCGGCTTGTTTATGCTCTTGAACTATAGTCAACACCCTTAAAGCGCAATAATATGGGACAAACATTTGTGCCACTTCAGCTAGCCTAGCTAGGTTTTGTTACTTCGGCACACTCGGTTCCCGTTGTTTAGATGCAGGAAGGACCACGCAGCAACCACTGTATATGTGTATACAGTTGGGCTTGTCGTTGAGTAAGAGCTCTAGCAAGTGGCATTCCTTATTATTGCAGGCACAACGGCTGGGGCGAGTGCTTGAGAACGGAGTGCATGTTTGGTGCACAAATCAGCTTCAGGATACAAATGCTCGGGAGACTCCATGGCTTAGTATAGTTGATTTGGTAGTTATGCTTGATGGAACTTACCCCAAATTGTTGCTGCGAGAATAATCAATGCGGAGATAATAAGACCCACATTCGAAACGATCTTAATTAGGAACGTTGATGAATTACTGAAAGGCTGACTGGAGCATTTCTGTTGAAGAGCACTCGATCCGAGAATTGGTATCTGAAACATACGAAGGTATTGCATTAGAAAATAATGTGAGAGTGTATAGGAAGGATTGGGCTGCAAAATCAACCGAAAAGGACGTTGACAGGTAGATGGTGCTGCAGGATGAGAAAGAATATGGGGAGGCATGAACCGACGATGGCAAAATCAAGCCGTTGAATACACTCGAACGTAATTTTGAGGTTAAACAAGTTCGTGTGCAGGTAGGGGCCGTACAGAAAATAAAACTCACGACAGAGAGATGCAAAACGGGCTAAACAGTATCGAAAGACGAAGTCGCGGGCTGAATAAAAGGCAGCTGAATAAAAAGCAGCAGTGCTTCCACGCCTCCCCCAAAAGAAGCTATTTAAACTCAATCGGAGGAGTTTGCCATCACATTTGCCAATGTAATGGGTGCGCCAAAGGATGGTATAAGGAACAAAAGGCGAAAACGCCCCGCAGCAGCCACCACCTGATGGGAGGGAAAGTGCGACGGACCACTGCACCGCAGGAAACAATCGGCAGCAACGCATTAGAAGCATATGCAGTCTGCCGCAAGCTTAAGGAAGCCGAAACCTGTTGTGCTGCAGGGCAGTTGAAAGTTTGCCATGACCGACAGTACCCACTAAGCTACCTTCTGAGATTGACTACAAATTATTTTGAACATTTTTCTGTTATATTCAAACGCGAATGTATAGTATCAAAGGAGAAGTTCCACAGGGGCCAGTTTTTGGGCCAGCTTTGTCGAACCCTATATACGATGGACGACCGATCATCATAATCGTATGTGAGTGATAGCGCCGAGGAAGGAGCTTCGCTCATCAGGTCTGGAACTAGCGAATTACAGAAAGGAAGTAGAAAAGAGTCGTGTTGAAGCCCTACATTATCAGGCCGCTGCCGGACCATAGGCAACATTTTAGCCAGCACCCCCACAAGGGTACATTACAAAACTATTAAAATATCTATCCAGGGTCTGGCAGAATGTTACGAATAGCCAGCTAAGGTAATAAGAGGCTTTGTTTACCTCGGCTGTGCTATCGCATCTCAGAACGGCAAACCATTAAAAATCAAAGAAAGAAACCTGTCAATTGCAGTTTCGCAGAGCAAGCAGGGCCCTCTTCTGAAAAACTAAGGAAACTCTGTGTGGATCAACAGAATGGGGACTTGCAAAAGCTATCTTCTTTCGGCTGAACAATTCTTCGCAAGAAACATAAAAGCTCACACATACGAGTGGTTGAAAGAAGCTTAACATTGTGTTTGTTATGGACTGCAGCACCAAAAATACATTAAAATGTGTGACAATGAAAATGCCCAGTATAAAAATGGGAATGAGATGTGAACCGTTCAGTAGGTTACAGCTGAAAAGACCACCATTTAGGATGCCCTAATCCTTTAGCGAATGTTGGCACAAAACACTTGATGAACCGATGTCACTGAAATGATGAGTTTAAGCAGCTGCAACGAGCATTTTTCGCCCGAAAAATCACCCGCTTTAACACAGTTGAAATTTTTTAAGACTCCAATACAGCTCGAAATTAAAAAAAAAAAAAAAAACTACTGCTTCAACATTAAGCTAAAGTCCAGTTGCCCGTATTTATCCAGCGCAGTTTGAAAAACGCAAACACACATTAGCAAGTATAAAGAGAAAACATCCGAGCGAAAGAGAAAACGAAAACGAAAACAAAAACCTAAGAAAATGTTAGTTTCCATTAGAAAGCAGAGAAAGTTTTGAAAGTTTCTCATAAAGAAAACCATACACACACATGTGAGTGTTTTTGCCATCTGAAAGGACAAACAGAAAAGAAAAAAACATGTAAAGGATCCTTCGAAAGAAACCACGTTTCAATTCCTACTCACATCGTAAGTGTACATTTGGTTTTTGTTTTCTTCGTTTATACGACCGCCTGGAGATAAGAACTCGCAAAAGTATATCTCTTTACACAGTTAGGGATAGCCAGGAAAAAGAAATACACTCATCGTCAGGAAAATAAAGTCAAGAGTGAAAAAAAATTGTATTAAGGACACTTGATGTTCATAGTATCACCTACACTTAAATTATCTGATCTAAAATTCAACTGAAAACTTATTGCAAGGATATTCACATGAAGGGGGGACATTCAAATTCGAATTAATTCAACTTGATACTTGTTCTGCACCCGACTGTATAATGCAACGAGGGCGCACTCTTTGCACAGCTACCCAGGATGGCAATCAAATGTTTAGTAGATCCGTCTATTCTTATATAGATACGACACGATATGGGAACGCACATTACATGCAATCAAATAAATTCTACTCACCTCAATGTCTTGCAGGGTTAATGGTGAATGCACATAGATAAACAATTGCTCCTCTGTTGGTAGTTGGTTCAACAGTTTCACCTTGTATTGCAATGAGCCGTGTACTTTCGCCTGAGGAATCACTTCCAGCATGGATGTATCCGATGGTTTCACCTGCAAAAGAAATACATTTATTTCTGTTTTTAGTTTAAATTGAATTTTATTTCACATGTGGAGAGTGTGTGTGTAAGATGTATGTTTAGGTATAGCTGCAGGAGGACGATTGTAAGGAGACTGATTTTAATTTCGCCCCCAAAATGACTGCTGGGTATGTTGACAATTTTGTGGAGTTTAATTAAGCGATAACCAAGCAAAAAAAAAATAATCGTTAAAACTTTTTGAGAACGAGTTTTTAGAGGCAAGGGTTGTTTTCTTTTTTTAATGCAGGGATATTCGAAATCGAGTGATTTTCATTTTGAAGTTTGATGACTTTATTTTGTTTTACGAGATAATTTCCGTTGAGAGTTATTGATGTCGGATGTAGGGACTGCGTAAGATTGGCTCAACATGATTATCTATATTTAAGAGAAGGGGATGTCGCTAATAACTAATGATGTTCGCGATTGAATCGTATCGTAAAAATTTCAGCCGACGAGAGTACTCAAATCAAGCAGCTCTGTCATTACAGTTTGAGGATATTATTACCAATGAAATTTTGGAGAACATTGAATCTTCACTCATATGGGTAACACTAAAAATTGATAGCTGCCAAAACAAAAGTTTGGAAAAAACAGTCCAACCTGTTGACCTTTACGAAGACGTATTTTAAATTTGTATTAAAAAAATACAACACAACATCCGGGGAAGGAAAATAATTTTGTTCAGAAAATATTTTTTTCTTAAATTAAGAAAATCTTCATTTAATTTCCTTCTCTTTCATACCTACATACATATCGGAGCCAGGAAATATGGGAAGATGCTCCCTTATTGCATCCGTATTCTCCTTAAATGTCTAACGTATAAATAACAATTTCTTATATTTAGAAACATTTACTTCCAGCGAATTCCCAACACAAAACGAAAAAAAAATATTAAAATATTAAAATATTCAGAAACTAAGCCGGGATCTTGATTTACGAGACAGCAGACAAGAAATTATAGCAAAAAATACAAAAAGACTACTTACCTGAATCTAAGACAATAATTCGTATATGCAGACACAGGCAGAGTATAATCACTCGTTGCTTTCTGCTTTATTTTTTCACAATTAAGAAACTAACGAAGGAAAAGAGAAATTTTGTATCGCTTGTGTCAGACATAGACAAACCATATTGAGACCCCCAACTCACAATCCTCTCGCCGCTGGGCCCCTCAATTTCTTTAAAATTCGCCATTTTGAATTTCTATCGGTGTTATGTCAAAAAAGAATCCGTGTGACATGCAAAAATAAATGCTGCCATGGGGAAATGTGAATGAGTTCGGGAATACCACTTTTTTATATTACCGAATGCCATTGGTTAGTTATTATAAATTGTTAAAAGGCATATAATTTGAGGAGATGTTCTATATAATAGAAACATATTAGGACAACATGGTTGTGTATTTTCCGCTTTTGGATATCATTAACTTCGATTTCGTGTGTAAATTTCTCTTAAATAATGAAGAAAATGTAGGCGCAGTGGCTTAGTGGTTAGTGTGTTGGACTACTAAGCGCGGGGTCCCAGGTTCGAATCCCGAAAAAAACCCAAATTCCAACTTATGGTTTTTTTCCGCTGCGCCACCTCTCGCGAACGTCTGACAAACATCCGAGAGTATAACTTGTCATGAAGGAGCTTCTCAATTAGCCGTTTGGACTCGGCATAAAATAGTAGATCCCTTCCATTCGTCCCAAAAATGAAAAACTCACACAAACGAATGGTTGTGAGAAGCTAGGCCTAGGGTCCGTACAGACCTGTTGCGCCAACTATTTATTATTTTTTTTTTTAATGAAGAAAATTTGCTCAAAATGTTTTTATTTTTCCTCACCTAATCTACATTGCTAATTTTTCATGAATATTTTAAGCAAATGTACACTTATTCCTAAAAAATATTCTATCCCCACGAAACGAGCAATTTCAAATTTAACGGATAAAATTCTATGAACTCTGCCAACAACTTTATCCACAGCGGAAGTGGCTCATATTTTTTGAGAGTGTGTGACTCAGATTCTTTGAAGTTTCGTGACATTTGTCAATACGAATTTCTATGTAACTCCGTAAAAATATAGCTTGTAGGCTAATTAAAGGGAAATCGGCCGGAGTTGGTGCATCTGCGCTATAATTTTGTTTAATGCGGTCGTTCAGTATTTTTAATAATCAAGAAAATAATTTTCTTACATGGAGAGCCTTAGCTAAAAAATATTTATGTAGTTTTCTTTATATCATTGCGTTAGTTCAAATATCCTGCAGTTGTTCGCACGGTTTGAGTTAAGTATTCAGTATTGGGGGTCACGAGCTGGTCTGTATAGCTACATATTTTTATTAAGGCATGAATAGGTACAAATGTGACAAGAAAACTTAATTTTCTCAAAAGAAGAAATGCAATTTTTACTGAAAAAATTCTACCATACACTTTTTGACGGCATAAAGTATTTTTTTGTTGATGGCAGACAGTTATGAATATTGCTATACGTTCACGGAATTAGGTTGATTTTACATGTGAAACAAAAACAAATTCCGTCACGTAATGCTCATTCACGAAGGACGCGATTCGAACCCTGTTCTTAAATTAAGAAAATAATTCATGTGGTCATTTATTTTATACGAAAACTTTTCATGCAGGTATAAACAATTATTTTACACAAATTAAAGGAGAACGTGCTTAATAGAAGTAAATACTTATGGGCTCATTCAATAAGAGTTTCTTCAACTAAACAGCGTGATTATTCTTTACACTTTTTGCTCAATCACAATTAAATTGAACCACAAATTCACTTTGTTTTCTTCGAATTTTTTGATTGGAAATCATTTTTGTTTAAAGCTCATTTTAGATGCTTCCTGGAGCCATCTTTCTGATGGTTCCAAAAGTATGTAGATATAAAAAAAAATATGTATCATTCGATAACTTCGTTTAATTCCATGGGGTAGAATAAGAAAATTCATAACATACCTACTGCTGGACGTTCGATGGTAGGTATGCTGCGTTAAATAATACTTTCTATGAAATTGCTCAAGCGAGTCCGAAGCATGTCCGAGACCCCATATAATATCGTTTTTTTTTGTAGAGAACTTCATCACAAGCGTTCAGTTCTGACAACGTGCGTTATGCATACCGAATTCATATTCACCGAAATACGCGTATAAACTCCGATATAGTGTGCTTTGTTCCATCAATCGAATTCAATGCATTATTTATAAAAATATATATCTGCATGGATTCTCCAACAGATGTGACAGCAAAAAAGGGCGTACAATATTTAACAAAAACCCGACAGATTAAATACTTTTGCGAATTAATGCAATTTTTCCAGAAAAATAACAAAACGATTTCGAAATACACCAGCGAAAAACAGTAAAAAATATTCCAAATTTACATGACAACAGTATTTACATTCATCGTCCTTTGCATATGGGTATTGCAGCGTGAAATTATAGTCCTTTGAGAGAGAAATAGAGATTTCACACTCTGACCTTTGCTAGACTACACGCCCGCTGCAATTATTTGTAAATCAGTAAATTTTTTTTTTACATTTCCTATAGGGTATCCTTGGTGTGATTCTGTAGTTCTGCAGGTCGCTCACCCGGATCATAGCTTTAGTGAAAACTGAAAGGTCCAATTGGCTTAATAGCTCAAGGTGGATCAAAATATAAGCTCACATTGAAAACTAGTTCCCAAACTTCGCCGAAAAGAAAATTTGACTTAGCCGGTCGAATTCTACAAATTTGTAGATATGTACGATAAATTTAATTTGATAGGAAAAAAACTGTGTATAAGCAATCACATAGGTTCTGCTCGACTTAAGGCCGTTTCCGTTTCCATTGTGTTACATCGTAATGCGAAGCTGTACATAGTTCTGCTGTGGAGACCGTAAGTGAGTCGATTAGTAGCCGTTGAAGGGGAAAGAGCTCTAATAAACTAACAATTAAACAGAACGGTGTCGTGTTTGTCCTTTTGCACTGGTGGTTTCGGTTCGATTTGCTATTTGGGTTGTTGCTCCGGTCGGTCATATTTCACAATTGCAAGTGAATTTCACCCGCGCGAACTAAGCGAGTGTAAGCGAATAGAACTTCATGGTTAAGGTGCAAGCGAGTTTTGCGCAAGCAAAGTTCGCGAATTGTTTATGAAGTAAAGGGTTTTTCAACAGGGACGCTACAAAAGTAGAACGACAGGGACAGCAAACGACGACGAATTTCTTGCCGCTCTTTTTGACATTTCTCTTCAAGGTTTGCCATTTCATGATGGAAAGATATACGAGCCAACAACGAGACGAAATTATTAAAATTTACTACCGAAATTCGGAGTCAGTGGCCTCAACGTTAAGAGCGCTACGTCCAATTTATGGTCGTCATAATCGTCCTAGCAGATCAACAATTGAGCGTCTAGTGGAGAAAATTTGAATCCACAGGCACAGTACAAAATGTTCCCGTGCCAGTGAGACAAAGAAGTGCCCGTAGTGTCGAGAATATTGCTGCCACTGAGGCTTCAGTTGAAGAAAGCCCAAATGTGTCTCTCACACGTCGTTCTCAAGCGTTGGGCATCTCTGTGACGTCGTTGTGGCGAATTTTGCGAAAAGATCTTGGCCTACATCCTTACAAGATTAAATTGACGCAAGAACTGAAGCCGCTTGACCACCAGAAGCGTCGTATGTTCGTGAATTGGGCTGAGCAACAACTTGAAAATGATTCGGATTTTCATCGAAAAATCATCTTCAGCGATGAGGCTCATTTCTGGCTGAATGGCTTCGTCAATAAACAAAATATGCGGCAGCAATCCACACGTACTCCATGAGTCATCATTGCATCCCGAAAAAATTACGGTTTGGTGTGGTTTATGGGCCGGCGGCGTCATTTGGCCGTACTTCTTCCGTAATGATCAAGACCGGCACGTTACTGTGAATGGGAATCGCTACCGTTCAATGATAACCGAATATTTTTGGCCCCAATTGGATGATATGCACTTGGAGGCCATGTGCTTCCAACAGGACGGCGCCACAAGCCACACAGCGAATGTCACAATCAATTTATTGGAAACCAAGTTTGGAGAACGTATGTTATCTCACGAAATGGTCCAGTCGCTTGGCCGCCTCGGTCGTGCGATTTGACGCCGTTAGACTATCCCCTGTGGGGCTACGTCAAGTCTATGGTCTATGCCAACAAGCCAGCGAGGATTGATGAACTTCGTACGAATATCGAACGTGAAATTGCAGCAGTATCGGCCGATTTATGCTTGAAAACCGTCGAAAATTGGGTTCAGCGTCTGGACTTCTGCAAGCGTGCCCATGGTGGCCATGCAAAAGAAATCGAGTTCCATACATAATGGCATCGACTTTCACAGGAATAAAGAATTTCATTGATATCCAAATTTAAAAAAACTTTTGTAGCGCTCTTATTAAAAAACCCTTTAGTACTAAGTTGGGAAGGTTTAATCATGTCGTTGTCGTTTTGCGAAAAAATAAATAGAAAATAGCCTTTGGCCGTACAAATCTCATTACCACAGCTTTTTCATTCAACAGTTTTCCGTTTTTTGCAGAAGTCTTTCGTGTTCATGTCGCACAACGGTGCTCGATTTTTAACATCATAAATTAGTTTCCCTGAATCCATTTTGAACGAAGTTTAGTACACAAGTTGTGTTGCCATAAAAATATTTGGACAAATAAATCTGCAATTATGACAAAAAAAAATATCTGCAATGCAGATTTCTACGGAAAAAATCTTCCTTCACAAATAAAAAATAAAGAGCTGAATACGAAAATGACAGCATACAGCGAAAGTGTGCAGAAGTGTTGAAATTATTTTTTTGTAAAGAACGAAATATATTATGGCGAATGCAGACAAAATCTGAAGAGCAGATTTCTGGAAATTTCTGGTTGTTAAAAGTCTGTAGCTAGGTTCACAAACCCTTTAAAACTAAAAAAAAAAAACCTTTAATTCACTTAGTGCGAGTAAAATAGAAATGAAAACATCGGAAATTTGACTCGCTCAGACTCGCGTAGTTTTCTGCAAATGTTACGCACCCGAGCCACAACATAGGATATGCGTACTTTTGTCTCTTTTGAGTCTAGCGCACTTTGCGAATTCGCTTGCACCGAGACCACAGCCTAAAGCAAGGCGAATACGATGCATTCAATTCGCTTCAATTCTTCTCAAAGTTTTGTTTTACTTATTTCTATTGAACCCGATTCGACAAAGAATTACTTAACGAAAATTAAATCAAGCACAACTGACATCCACGCGGATTGATACCAAATAAAATAAATAAATAGTTGGCCTAGCTTCTCACAACCATTCGCTTTGTGTGATTTTTTTCATTGTTGGAACGAATGGAAGGGATCTACAATTTAATAAATTGAGGAGCTCTTTCATACAGTTCCGAATGTTTGTCAGACCATCGAGAGAGGTGGCGCAGTGGAAAAAAAAAAACCTTTAGATGGGAATTTGACATTGATACCAAATTTTGTAGGGTAACATACCATTGACGACCCACAGACTACATCACATCTTTGTGTTTTCGAAACATCTGCCCACTCAGTTAGCCATATTTTGCACAAACACAATCGCGGAACACAATCCTGCTATGTATATAGATTTCTTTTCGTTGGGGAACATTTTCAAATTATTTAATGCTTTACTCAACGCACACCGTTTCACAGCAACAACTCGCTTCAAAGTTGTGTAATTGCATTTTATTAATTTGGATTGGATCCCTCGCTTGTACATTTTAGCGTACAAAAACAAATTGTTGTCGGAGTCAGGCCACATCAGGCGGTTCTCGGCCGGCCTCCTTTTTTGCTGGTTCACACCAATTTTGTCGCACACATTGTTGTGAGCTGAGGGACAGGACACTGGCACTGTTGCGTGCGCGTAATTTGATAAGGGCTAGCTTGCAAATATGCAGAAGCGACAAAAAAATAAAACTCAACCCTGCGTTCCAGTGGACAAATTTAATTATTAATTTATTCATGCATAGTTTGGCATTTTGTTTGTTCCATAAAATTAAATTTATTTTCGTTTTTGTATCCATTAACGTATTTCGATACATATCACAATTAAATATACGTGCCAGTGCATATCTGACGAGTGTTGCACTTTATATGAATATATAAGGTGGCGGATGGACCTTTCATGGCTTTTAACCCCTTTTAAATCATTATGTTGGCCGACAAAAGCTTTTACGAGTTTGTTCAACATCATTGGCTTATCAGTAATAAGTTAGCAGTTGTACACGAATGTAGTCGATCAGAAAGTGCCTTGCGGAAGGAGGAGGCGTACACGAGAGGGAGTATGCCATCGATTGCACATCAAATTCGATAATATTCGCACTTAAGTACTATCGTAAGAGTGAGCGAAGGAGAGGGAGAGCGAGCGAGTAAGAGCAAAGGACCACTTGAGGAAATTCCATTAGGTAACTTTTTAACAGGATGCGGTAGGGGTGACTATACTGGCCATCACACCATTCAACATTGCTCGGTGCAGTTTCATTCACACAGAAGAGGTTCCCTACATTGACGGAGAAAGAGTTCCCTTTGAAAGTGGATAATCACTAAAACGCCCTCTATTGTGTCGGAGGATAATGGTCTCGAAGTTTCACAATTTCTGCTGGCAGTAAATAAGGGTGGCTTAGTCCTTGTGCAGATTACAATGGGCTTACACAGGATGGAATGTGCCAAGGGAATCATTGCGCGATCAGGTTCAAATAATATATACGTTGCGGCTTGCGAACCGGACTATTTGCCATATGTCTCAGGGATGAGATTTCCGCTTCCCAATTGTAAGTTAAATTTTCGTTAATTTCGTGGCCAAGTGTAATGGCTGGGCTTTCGTCGAATAATGGTAATTGGAGGCATCGTAGATGGATAATGACATAGGGACATAGTCAAGTGAATCCTAATGCGGATGTAATAAGGAATCGCTGGAGGAACAAGACTTTAATGTAACTAAAACCACCGATCTCCACATTCTGCAACATATTTAAATGTTACGATTTCAACTTGCATGCTTTGCATTCCGTTCTTCCTTCTTTCCGTCGCTGCGCGGTGCTCTATCGCCCTCATGGACATATGAACACTTCATCACTGTTAGTTATCCCTTCTAGTCCTATTACAAATTTACATTAAGCGCGCATTAAAGCAATTCATTGGTCTGATGAATACTTTTAATGTGCGGCCGAATACGTCGACGTCTGTTTTGTCTCTGCATCCCAGCCGAGAACCGATATCTTAACAAAAAACTGCAATCCGCCGATAAATTAAATATGCAGAAAACTTGCCAGCGCCATACCAAAATCCAAAAATACGCAAAATTAGAAATTGCCAAGAAGGGTTAGTGCCTTGCAGTTCACTGTCAAAATCAGTTCGCATCATGCAACAGATACAACACTACACAACACAACTTAACCACTTCGCATTGGTTACAAACGTACGAAATCATCCGTATCATGGAAAATTGTAAATCTTGTGTGCGGAATATAAATATTAAACTACAAGGCTGTGTACATTGTAAGGCAATAAGTGTCTAATTAAATTCTTTTGTATCAGTTTTCCAACAAGTCATCCACTATCTCCTTAGTCGACAGAATCTTCTTACACAGACATCGTGTCCACTAAAGCGTCTTTGCTCGATATCTCTCGAAAGCAATAAATTATTCATTGAAAATCGAGAGAAAAACTATTTTCATCCTCCTCCTCGTTTATTTGCGCGCAAGGACATCATCCATGGCTCTCCTTAAATACCCGCACGCTATATCAGGTTTCAACTTCAAATTGAAATTCCTCATCTTTCGCTGTGCGATGCTCTTTTCAAAATGATAAACGTTTCCATTTAAATTCAACACTGACTAAGGAGGGGAGAACTTCAATCGCGAGCGCTCCCATTTCAATTGCATTTGCAATCCATTGGCACAGCAGCACCCGTTACGCGTTCCGCCTAAGAAAACAACATGCAATTTGTCGTTGCTTATTTTCAATTGAAACTGACAGTCAACTGAATTCGTTACACATCGTCCCAAGTCAAACGACACGTAGACAAATGGTATGGAAATCCATCAAGGCGACACTATAAATTGTCGTCGTAAGTAATTAGAGAAACGCCCAACCTACCTCAATCTTCTGCAGTACTTTATCCAGGCCGGTAATGATGATATCCTGTTGGCCGATATCAGCAATAGACATCTGTTCGGGAGTGACTCGCACGCCAGGCACAAACTTTAGCGTTATCACATCCGACAATCCATTTGGCAATTGGGCCTGCAATGGGGAAAACCAAGTGAAATTGTTGTAACATAACGTTACAGTGTTTGTAACTTACCTCCAGTTCAAAGTTAACGTCATTCGTTTTGACAATATTCAGGACATCATTAAAAGTTGTCCTCAACTCGATTTGGCATGCATATGTTCCCAGTTCGGCGTCGAATGAGGGCATCACCCGGTAATGGTCCAACAGTAAGGAACCAAATTGTTGTTGCTTCGATGTTAGACGGCACGTGAACAACTTTATGGGAACTTTATCAATTAGATTTGAGCATATGGATATATTCTTGGCAATCTATACGAACAGGGAGAGAGCGATTGAGTCAGAGTGTTAGTGTGGGTAGGATTGGATTGAAATCAATTTTAGTTCGAGGACATACCAAATTGGCTAACTTATCCACTTGAAAATTATTGCGCACAATTAAGTGTCCTCGGTAGGAGGTGCCACTAAATATGTCAAACGATTTGAAGAACTTAATCTGTGGGCGGGTAAGTTGGTTAGAGCTTCATTTGTTTTTCGCTTCTTTCACTATTATGGACATACCTTATCGGCATCACGGACTTCAACATCGTATTTGAGGAAACTACCCGTTTTATCGCCATTGGTGACGGTGACCTTTTCGCCCAACTTGAATCGATTGCCCAAGACTTTAGCAACTCCTGCAAAAAGAAAACAAAAAAAAAAAAAACGTTTACACAATCGAATGTTAGTACAAACAAATCGAGCAGTTTTAGGACGATTGCACAGCCCAGACAGAGAGGGTGAGTGAGAGACAGATTTATGCAAAATAAATAGAATGCCAAATCAGGGACACATAATTCATTGCATTAAATCCGGTCGCATAAATACTGCTCAGAAGTGGAATCGTCGTCGTCGTCGTCGTCGTTTGTGTTTGTAACTACGCCATCATAAAAATCGATTAGTGCTATTATCCTTTGAGTCATTTCCTTTACTCTAGTGTAGTTTCTTTCGTTTACGCTTCGGTGATGTTGCTTCGTGCCCCAGCGCTGTGAATGGTTTTCGTTTGTTTGTGTATCTGCATGGATTTATGTCATTCGTCGGACAAAATTGGTGACATAATTTGGTCAATAAAAATGGCTTTGACTTTGCCAGCAAGAGGGAAAGGGATAATTTCATTATAGGAACTTGTTTCGCTGCACAAGTTTGCTTTGGGTTAAGGCTGCCTCGAAGTTATGGGAGGGATTTGAATGCACTTATTTTCGGTATTAAGGTTACCATTGGCAGCTGGCACAGCTTGGCTCAATGGAGACCAATGGTAGCAAACAGCATTTTCAAGATGCCCCTCTACCAATGGAGAATTATTTGACTCAGAGCCACGCGTTCAAAGTGAAGTAGCATCCAAAGCGCAGGAAGAGTTGTCCAGTCTTTAATATTTTCTATCGATCCGTGTCAAAGCAGTTGTTTGATTACATTCAAAAACGGCGTTCATACGGTCTCTGTTCGATTGGAAAATGTCATCCAACAGACCTGCATGCCACTAGGGCAGCGTTTCCCAAATGGGTTTCCGTGGAAAGGTCAGAGGGGCTCCGTAGAAAAAGCATAATTTTTGGGAGAAAATATGTTGCAGGTTACTTCAGATGATGAAGGAGGCATTCACCAAAATTCGGTTACCCCTAAATAATCTTTGGAAGAGTATTTCCCCGAGAAAAATACGACATCGACTGGGTACAGAATCCATTTGCAAATTATAGTAAACGATCGACATCGAATGTTCATCCTGTCTTAAACAAAATTATGAACCAAAAGATTCTAATTTGAATACATTTTATGTTGAACTGAAAGATGAATACCCTGCAGTCGCAAAAAAAATTCTTATGGTTCTCCTTTCATTTGTATTTTGTAACATCTCACAGATGTTACAAAATGGGGTTACGGCTTACACTTACAAAAAAAACAACAACAGACTGGAGTACTGGACGCAGCTCCAGACCTTCGCATTCAGTTGTCGGACATTGAAAATTCCTCACTTAAAAAAGTTAAAACGTATTTTTTGTTGTACAATAAAACTTTAAATTATTATTTTTATATCATTTTTATTCTTTCTTTTCTTGTCAAACATAAAAACCAGAGACAAAAACTACAAAAATAAATGCTGCCAACCGCGGCAACCGTGGGGAATTGTGAAAGAGTTCGGGAATTCCACATTTTTATATTACTGAACGCCATTGGTTAGTTATTATAAATTGTTAAAAGGCGAATAATTTAATTTGGTTGGTTAGTAAAATTATCTAAAATATATGTTTTATATACTAGAACATATTAGGACAAACATGGTTGTGTATTTACCTCTTTTCAATATTATTAAGATCGATTTATTGTGTGAATTTTTCTTTAATAACTGAAGAATCTTGTCGCCACCAAAAGAATCTAAGGAGAACATTCAATTTTATTTTCCCGCCTGTTGATACTATTTTAATATACAAGAAATCAAAACAAATGTCAAATAGGACAACAAATTTCGAATCAGCTGTTAATTGACAGCTTTTTCCATTCTTACACCAAGAAATTTGTTGAGTAAAAATTCGTTAGATTCTCAGTGGAGGGGTAAATTCTTGCTCTCTCGATGACGCTCTCTTTTAAGAATTTTTCGAGTTAAGGAACAGCATAGAGTACAAAATTCGTTAGATTTAAAAGTAAAGGAACAGACCTAGTGACTGTTGTGCTTTTTAATTCAGGCAAGTTCAGTATTCCCGACAACTGGTTGACCTAACTGTCTCAAAATTCAGCCAACCTGACCAATACCACAGAGAAACTATAAAACTCCTTCATCTGTTTCAACGGTTCAAACATTTATTTTACACACATTTAGAAACCAGTTCTGCCTCAAAAGCTTGACAAACTGTTCAGCATAGCCTCAAAAAAAAAATAGTTTCAGGCAGCAAATCTGTTCATTTCCATCAGACCCATACATTTCTTTTCATTGCTCCAATACATCACAAATTCTTTCGACCCATTTTCAATAAAAATACCAAACGAATTACAACAGATACCTTTGCGACGAATCGACCAATAAAATCATAGCTGCTTCCGCCTTTTCTTTATTTATATCCGCATTTCAATTCGCAAATGTCGCACAGCAGTACCAGCGCATTATCCCTGGAGCGAAACTCAGAAAATAATCATAATACACAATGCTAACGCACACATCATGTGTGTGTATGCGTCTGTGCCGAGTAATTGCATGCGAAAATGATCAAAGCAATGTCCATCGGAATGTACACATCAAACCCAATCGAACGTGTACATTCGAAACTCGCTATCCAACTGATTCAACAACGTAAGCTGTGATGTGATGGGTAATACTGCAGCAGACGATGCATTTCAATACAAAAAAAAAAAAAAACAACAGCAAACAAATGATCCCTCCAATTACATAAAATAAGTTTGCCACTCTGTCCGGAGCGGAGAATGCCCTCCCTAGCAATAAATGGAAAAAGTGATTTCCGTTTCAGTCGACAGTTGGAAAATATTTCCGTCGTTAGCGGAAGTCGCAAAATAAATTAGAAATCAGCCAACTTACCAGTGTTCCTGTCAATCGAAACGATTCGCTCATCAGAACTGGACCAATGCGAGGACAAAGTTAGAGGTGATTCGAAGCAGATGATGTCACCGACAGAGAAAATTGTCTGCTCCATAGATGCACGAGTGGGACACGATTGAACAGCAATTCAGCATGAAAAGAGAAGAAAATAAATTATAGAAACATGTACGACTGGGTGTATTCCCATATCCTTGAAAGTGTACGACGACGAGGAGCAACTATAAAAATTGTGTGGACAATATACAACTTCATTTGACACTATCAGGAATCGCAGAATTTATAAAAAGCAGCAAAAAGAAACCGTAAAAGGATATTAAATTCCCGCAACCAATCCCCACCACCTACCACCGCTCAAGCACTACTAAGTGTACCTATATGTGTCTGGCTTGCTTACCTTGGTCGGGTAGATGTTTCTGGATTCTGCAACCGACAGTTTGATGTAATCCTCGGCATGCTTAACTCCGGTGGTGTCCTTTAGACTAATAGCAATCATGTTGCTTGTTTCCCTCGGAAGATTTATCTACGGAAGGCAAAATACAAACAAGAACCATATAGTGCACAAAAAAAAAAAAAAAAAACACACAAAAAAAAAACGAAAACAAGCATCGCAAACTGAATAAGAGAGAAGTGAAATATTCTTCGAAAATCCATTGCGAACGTACATATATCCGCTTAGTGAAAGACTTTTCACAGTAACTTAGAATTTTTACAAAGGAAGGAGCAGCATAAAAAACACTGCACGTACGACGCGACGTAGAGTTTGAGGATTAAGTTCACACCGACCAACCGACATTACACATGCAGGAGATTACTTGCGCTACGGTAAACTGACCAGGAACTATGGTGCAACTTAGTGCAGCGTAATTGGAAGACGCCACAGTGAGGGAAACAAGATAAAACACTATGGAATATTAATCTAGGACGAATTATGTTCACTGGCGACGTGCTGAAACTGACATCGTTCGTTATCTGGTTGGCTGCATCACCTTTCAAAAGACTTAAGAAGCATTCTTTCGATGAACTCGGGGGAGGCAAGTTCAAAGGGAGACAAGGTATAAGTTCCGTAATTTAATGTTGGTTTATCAGACCTGAATGAGAGAAAGATGAAAGCCAAAAGTGCTCAAGTGCTACTCCTACAGAGTAGCTACAGAGAACAAAAATGACCTAGCAGTTGAGGTGATATTTTGACCTGATCTTGTATGAGCCTTTCTCTCCCGTAAGCAATTGGAATGTAAAGAGTGCCTCTTGGGAAAAATCGGATTACAACAAGAGGTTTGGTTTAACCTCTGAAAGAGACCAAGCTTAAGAGACAGAGATCACTTAGAAGAAACAAGTAATGCCTCGGAGGAGATAAAAGCGACGTAGTCAGTGCGCTGATCACGTTACCTTTCGATTATCACCGAAGCAATTAGACTACAGAGATACCAACTAAGTCCAACCCAATTCAGCCTGCAGTTTCAGAAAATAACTTATTAAAGTCATCGGCAAAGATCCGTCTATTGCCTAGACCTAAGGGAACCTAACGTGTCTACTGCCACACCTGTTCGCTGTTTCCAAATATGCATAGGTGTGCCCGTCACGCCGCACGCTATGCTGTTCTTCTCTAATTTATATGCGATATAGGAAAGCTGATCACTCCATAGCTTCTTTTCTGCGATCGACCGAAAATACTTTCAGTACCAGATGCAGATACATATTTCGCAGCATACCAAGTTTATAGTTGAACAGTTCTTGTGGACCACTGCTGCAATGAAGTCGAGAGGAGTTTCAATCCACTCGATACGATTTGCGTCCTGTTGCAAAGCAAAAGAGGGCTCAAAGTCCACTGCAGCATTCCGCTAATGTATGCAACTTAAGCCTGTCAACACAATTAAAGTTATGCTTCACTTGCCATCAGTTCGCAATAAAGGCTACTGTCCTCAGAAACACTTTTGGAAACTAACACTTCGCACCAACTCCTCCAATTCAAGTCAATTGAAATTCAATTTTACGCTTCGCATACCGCAACTCAAAACTTTATCCACACTGTGAACCGAATTGGCAGCTGACCATCCAGAAAACGCCCCCCATCCCTTGCGCGAAATGAATAAATCATGCGAATCACTTAAAACCCATTCACACGTAAATAAAACATTTTCTGCAATCACTCGCTTTCTCGTATACGCTTACCGCGACTGTCAAATTATTTCCAATCTGCACATCGACAATATCCTTGTGCGACAAATCGTACTTAATTCCATTGACGTCTTCGATATTGTGCGAGAATTCATTGCCCAGATTATCGTGCAGCGAAACCTTCAGCACGAAATTCATTCCACGGGGGATTTTCTCTTCCGTTTGTTTCAATTTAATCGAAGGATATTGCAGCGAGGCTAGAATGTATTGAACGTTTTTCACTTCGATGCCAATTGGTAAAGTTTGCTCGTACGTCCTCGCCTGCAAGAGGGAATGGAGAAAAGCAATTAATAGAATTGAGAGGTCGCACAAGAATTCCATTTCCACAGCGAAGCAGAAACTGAGAGAGATAGAGAGAGAGGGAGACAGACGAGTCTGTGTCCAAGTGAATAACATACAATTATCAAATCTCGTCCGAGGGTATCCCCACTGCGAACAGTGCCATCCGATGAGACCCGTACTATTCCATTGGCTGCGTCTGAATCTGGCTTGTAGACAGCGTCATCGAGATTAGCCTTCAATTGTATTGTACTTCGTGGGGCAATCAGGATCGAATCCATCGTTATCGGCTTGGGAGACTCCAGTTCAAGCATTTTAAACACTAAAACGGGTTCAGTTAATACCGGGGTGGGACATGTTCAATCTGCTGACTTACCAACAACCTCCACGCTGGCAGTTAGCTTTAGTCCAGAGGATAACATGACGTTGGCCTGGATTTTCGCCTTACCCGGGTTGAGCGCCTTGACGCGAACCGATATCAAGTCCTTGTCGGTGTATTCAATGCCTGTGGGATGATAGAATTAGTTCCATTCGCTCGCGTCTTGGCTGCAAATTGTTTTGTAAGTCCCGTATCTGTTCTTGAACCGAAGCTCGAACGTTCAAGATCATCAGAGAACTATTTTGCTCTGTGGATAGTAGGTGAGCTTGTGCGTGGGCTTTTCCACACAAGCTGTATCGAAATATCCACTCAAAGGTCGAGCAATGCTCAGGCACTCACCTGCATCAGAGAAGATGTTGTAAATGTCCACGACATCCGGCTGGTTGGTGGACCATATAATGCGCATATTCTCTAGCGTGCCAATCACCATTGGGGACAGTTCGGGTAAGCCTGGGGCACAGAAAAACGTTTCATTTTAATATATCTTGCCAACAAACACCTCAACTTACCCCAGATGAAAGCAGGCATCACTGCACCGCTCTTGATGCGAACGAGGGGAGTCCGGATTTGGATCTCCAACAGCGGAACGACATGAACGTCGACAGTGTCCTCGGAAATAATCACTTCCCTGCCATTCGTTGGGCTCTGGCTCACGCACTTGCCTGTGATGGTTGTATGTCCAAGCTTCCTAGCTACAACCAGGGCGGATTCCATTGCTTTAAGTGGGAACGTTTGTCAATTTTAGAGACAGTTACAAAACCCATCTCGACTTACTTATAACGTGCTGATCGTTCACAGAGTAAACAATGTTCACATCGGGCTGTGGACCTCCGAGGTAGTATATCTGAACACTGGACCCAATGACCAGCGTCGAGTTTCTGGGATAAAGCCGCAACGGAGGGAAGACCTAACCAACTTGGATACAGTTTTGCTCGCTTTAAATACCTTATGAGCGGACTCACCTGAATATTAACAGGAATGCTGGACACCAGAGTTTCCCCATGACCAGTGTTGAAGACGACTTTTGTCTCGCCGAGCGAATTACCTGTAACAACATATCTGCGGCACAGCAAGTGCGCCTTAGCACGGAATTCAACATATGAGATAGAAAAGATAGAAAAACCTACCTAATCTCCCCCAATTCGAGGTCGAATTGATCGCCCAATTTGACACTCAAGATGTTGGGATTGAAGATGTCCTCGGTCAGCTCGTATATCTGTAGGTTGTACGGATCGATAAGTAGGAGGTTGTCATTCGAGTCTAGCAGTTTGACAATCGCCTCAATAGATTTGGTTCGTTCCACTCTATCGGGCACTTCGACCTTAATAGCTCCTATCGAAACAACAGACACCGAGAGATGTGCCGACTCGGTCATTAAACACCGGTCGGTCAGTTCTATGCGGACCTAGGAAGATATTTGTCAGTGTAAGTTCGCCATTGCTTATTTCTTCGTTAGTCTACTTACATGTCCAATGCGGTGCGGCGTGATGACCAACTGCCGTGTCTTCGCATCGAACTCAATCGATATGACTCCATTCTCGGAGACCTGAAAGTCATAGAAGCCGCTGCCTTGCAGAATGGGTACTTTGTGGGGCCGATTTTTAGCCAGGAATATTGAAACGTGTTCCGTTGGAAACAGGGTACTGTTGACTGCCATGAACTTGATCTCGTTTTCAATGACCGGCGTGAAAAGCTTCTCCGACTTTACCTGCAAAGGAACACATCAAATCAACTACCATCCCAACACCTCGCACTAATTGAACAAACCTTCTTGATCCCGAAATGTGGACTTTCCGCGGAGATACCATACTTCGCCAACACACTGGCATCATAACTCGTTACAACGCCCTTGACTTTGAAGTTGCTCGCTACCTCCTTGATCGTGCTAATGAGCATATCCCTGCCGGGGATTCGAACGCCCTCGACAATCTCCTCGTCGCTCTCCCGGAAATAGAAAATATCTTTGTGATAGTTCTCGCCCGCCTGGGCAAACTGCCACTCCAACACCAACGACGAGATGTTCATCAACTTCCTGTTTTGGTCATCTTGCACCTCGATTTCGATTTCGAACTTATCCTCTCGATCCTTTAAGTGCATCAGCGAGTTCTTCATTTCCATGGGACAGCTCTGTCGCAGCTTCTCGGTGGCGTAGAGATTCAGGAACCTCGGCTTCACGCAGTAGATGGTGGTGGCATAGTTCGACACAAATGGTTCAAAGTTCTTCGCCTGCAGTGCGTTGAATACGTCAAAGTTGAGAGTGGTCTGTCCAACATTGCGACACAGCACCGTGTACGCATATATCGTTCGCGGTGATTCAAACTGAATTTCGGAGACCTCAGCGATTTTCTTGTCGTACCTGAGGTTCTTTGTCAACTCAGCGGCCAGCGTGAAGATCTTTTGCGGCCCATTGGTGTACAGGAGATTTCTCGACGCACCTATCGGAAGAATAATCTCATTCGCGATGGGATTGAGGATGTTTAGCTTTTCAAAAACAACCAGCGTCGCTTCATCCTTCAGCACCTTGTCCATGAATTTGTACGACACACTAAAGTGGGTGGTACCGATGCTCGTGCTGCGCAAGTAGATTATGTGGCAGGCGTTCGGGGCCAAGTTGTCCGCCTCCTCTCGCATGCCGTCCACTTGGAAGATTTGATTGGTAAACTCTAGGTGATAGTTGAGGTTCTCGCACTTTGTGAACGGCACGTAGGTGTTGTTGGCAAAAGCGTATACGGCAATATGCAGCTTGACGTAGTCCCGCAGGGAGGTCTCAAAGTTGTATTGCACAATCTCCAGTTTGACTGGAGGCAAAAAGTATATCTCAGCCGATCGCGAGATCTTAATGTTTCTAGACAGTGCAACGCGCACGTGCGCGTAGTTGGTAAGGAAGGCTTTGCTGCGTTCGTCGAAGGTGTCAGACGGCAGTTTGAAATCAGAGTCGATGCGAGTGGAGGCCAGGCCGGTCTGTGAGATTTGCAAAACGGAGGGGTTTTGTGAGGACCACATGTAGGAACCGTCACCGCCCGTTGCACGGAACTGAACTTTTTGGGTTTTTGGAGCATTCGGATCGAATGGGAGAATTACTTTTGATGGGGCCAGCAGGAGCTCTTTGAAGATCTGCAGATCCGCTTTCGCAGTTAACTGAGGAAGCAGACAAAATGTCAACAAGCAGGTAGGTAGGAAGGTTCGATAGTACTTACATCATCGAAGGCAGCATTTACAGGACTTGTTCCCACTTTAAATGCTTCGCCGTAGATACGGCTGCCGTTTTTGGATTTCTTCAGCACATAGAACAATGACTCGTCCAGTGTGGAGAATACCGAGTATCGGGGACCAAGTGTAATTTTCTGGTTATCGCTGAAAAGAATTGGTCAAATGAGTTGCATTTGAGTATCTCAATAAAATGTCGGATAAACATTTTTACTACAGTATCTAAACTTACCTCGAATACAAATCTACAGCGATCTCGTGCTTTTCGCCTTCGACTGTTACCCAATTGTAGTGCGGCAACAGATTGACTGTCAGCTTTTTTGGCGCACTTACTGTTAGCGTTGCTCTGGGCACTGGTGATTTGGGTGCGTTACTATCCGAGGTGTAGCTACCTTCAGACTGAACGTTTCTATCGCGCAACACAACGAATGTTCTTCCCAACTTCTCGCCGGTGGCCTTGCTACCACTGATCGTGGCGACATCACTGTCCTCCACCTGTAGGGAGTACTGATTGTTTAGGGAAATCTCTTGAAGTTTTCCTTGCTTCAGTTGTAGAATGCGGAAATTGACTGTATCGCCAGGTAAAATGTGCACATCCGAGGGGTCGAGAATAATATTCGCCAACACATTGATGTAGACCTCGATGATGGGCACGACGGCATACTCTGGATATGGAATACGCACCGCAACCTGAAAGAAAAAATCGTTATTAACTGTAATGTCTTTTAACTTGCATCTTACCTTAGCAGTTCCGGTATTTATGCCCTCCAGCAGCACCATATAGCCCTTCATGTGTAGAGCTTCGAATTTTTCCAATGACTTGGGCACCTCATGGTAACTACTCTCAGTGAACGATAAAAAACGTAAAGCTGGCTTCCAATCTTTCTGGCTACTGGTATCTCGTCGAATTGGGGAAATTTTCCAATTAAACTCCACCCCCTCCAGTGTGGTGAAGGCATTACCCTGCGAATCCTGAGCCCACAGCTCAAACGTCTCGGGTGCCTCTTCCAAATACAACTCTCTAGTTGTGGTTAATATACGCAATTGGTCGATCACATCAAGAATCACATCGCAGCGCAACACCGCGGTGGTGGCTGTGTCCTCTGCAAGGACTATAGCTGTGTTTCGGCGACGTTCTCGTGTAAGTACTGTCACCACTGCTTTTGAAGAGCACTCGCTCTCATAATCATCATATTGTGGAGTGATGTGTATAAGATCTTGTCTCGAGGACATCCTACAAAAGTATATAAAAAAAAAACAATTAGAATAGTGTTACTTTAAAAAAAAAATCCCGGCACAATTGAGGTTAAGCATGCACTCACCATTTGAAACATCCTTTTTCGATGACTTCCAATGTGAAATTTATTGAAATCTTGTCAAATATTGGTAAAAGAACACGGGGGTAATTTAATTTTGTTGATTCCACATTTGAAATTATAAATAAAACGAAGAAAACCGACAAAAGTCCTTTTAACTTGTCCATGGCGCGAACTTTGCAACACACCACAAGCAAAAAAGTGCAAATGCCAAATAGAACGCTGACAGTTTAGATGTAAACACACGTGCTTGTGTTGGCTAAACTGGTTTAACAGAGCGTGTATATGCGGACGTTTGAGTGATAACCATTGAGTGAAATTATAGAATTTTTCAAAGAGCAACTAGCTAGTTGTTATTGCTAAAGGGTTAAGTAGGTGGCCTTGATAAATAAATCACCACTGTCAAATATGCCATAATTTAACAGTTGTGATTGTGGAAGTCTGAGCAAATAAATAGACTCATTTGCTTTATTTAAACTGCTTCTTAATTTTTCTTAACTTTATAAAATCCAGATTTGATGTGTAATCTACCTGGGATAGTAAACTAATACTAGTAATCCTACCCTCAAATCAGAATTACTCATGTAAATGATAATTTCGAAGTCAATTCAAAATAAATACAAACTCAGCCCATCTGCAGCTTACCGTTATGATGGCTATCAACTTCCAATGGAATTAAAATGCCAAAAATTAGGTTAAGATGACAGCTGGAACTACACATAAAAATATGTGAACTTAACAAATTTTTTTTGGAAATCTTTTTAAATACTCGAATAAAATCTTCTCACAAAATGTCTAGTAAAAGTGAAACAAATGAACAAAAAGAAAGAAAGCCCGAAAAATCGAAAACTAGGAAATCCACAAAATTCGCTGTGCGAACTATGAAATATCTTCGAAGCAATTGTACACAAGGAGAAGTTTTCTCCTACATCGATGTGTTACACGAGCATCTGAAGAAAAGTCAGAAAAAACTCAAAAAATATAAAGAAAAAGTTAAGAAATTGGTAAGACACGGTAGTAAATGCATTAGGGTAGATGTTTTATTACTGTTTTATATTCCAGACAAAGAAAATAAGCAAATTGAAAATAGTAAACAATGTGACAAGCGAAAGGAAGCCAGCAGTGCCGATAAAGGAGGCAAAGGAGGAATCGAATGAAGACACCGGTAAGTGCAAACATACATTATTTATCCAACCTTCACTTGCGTTAATAGAATAACAAATTTCTTTGGTCGCCAATAAAAACCACGATAGGTGTAGGCCTAGAGTTAGAGCTCGTCTTTCTAGTTCACTGTTTTCATTTTGCTATCAGCAGCAATGATGTTATATGGCTTCGGCGAGTAGGACAGTCTAAGCAGACAACTTCGAACACATGACTACAACTTGACTACATCTGCTCTGCAATCTTGGTTTGCCTCACCCAATTTGGCCTTCCTAACTGGGCAACTAGTTTACTGGACTGTAAAAAAGGTCTAAAGTCGAGAGTAAAGAATTGTTTCCTTTTTCAGCTCCTTTTCGGTACTGTCTACCCGAAATTTCATTTGGACAGCTTTTGTAATTATGAAAATATGAGTTCGATGTCGCTTTATCTTTATGTAAACGGGCCGCAGTAATTATTCTATAGTGGCTTACACTTCAGCGTAAGGCGAAATGCTTGTAACTATTTACCAAGATCGACAGTTGGGTAGGTAAACCTCCATAGTCTTTGTGTTTGAAGAAGTAGCAGAGCAGAACTTTCAGCGATATTAAGAACCTAAATTAAATGTCAGCTCTGTTCTCTTAAATATACATATAAGCATTTGCTTCCTCTGTGGCACAGCTCGTATACCAGCCAACGTGGAATTTGGTTTGGTTAGCTGCTCAGTTTCCTGGCGTTGAATCAATTGCAGTGTTTTTGAAATACTTTAGTAAGTGCAGACGTCTGATATATTCGAATCATTTGGAGAGTCTTATGGCGATTTCGATTGAAGAAAAGAATTGCCCTTTCTATGAAAAGAGCAAATCCAGAAGTGCTCTTTCGGTGTATTCTATGTTTCATTGAAAATAAAAGTGCACTTCCAGGTCAATTCTTAACACGACAGAAGTGTCCGGAATAATTTTACAGAACTGCCCTGAACTCACCAACACATACTAACAAAATGTCAGATAGTGTTTGTTGTGTTATTAAAAACAAATTTTTCGCTATGTGATCCGAAAATATTCAATTATGCGTGCAGAAAGTAAACTTAAATTGAAATATATATTGATTTGGCTGTATTTATTTCTGCAGAAAACAAAAACAAAGTAGCAACAGAAATCCAAATCTCTCATATGGTGTCTACCACTATTACAAACGTGCTCCAACGAATTTCATTGAAAAGAGCAATTCTGAATTTCGGGGCAATTCTCTCGGATCTTCAATCGAAAACGCCATTAATAATCTTCGCCCCTGACAGTGATTGTGATAATTCGTACATCTGTTAAGGAATGAAATAATTAGGCAACAATCCGTACCGTTGAGAGCGGTCCATACGATGAGCACAACAGTAAACATAAAATGACCTTACGGTAGTGCAACTGATATATTTACTGATAAGGCGTTTTATTATGCACTTACGAAGCGAAAACATCCCCAGTCGTATGAATGTGAAGGCATGATCACAAAGGGCAATACGTAACTTGGATTTGCCAGCGAGTTGTAAGTTTCTGCATAAAAGTAGAGAAAAGGTGGAGTATATCCCATTCCCTGAACTAACAACAATCTTCGGTTCAAAATGAAAGTACGTTTCAACTGCTTTTATTTTACGAAATGAAAATTTCATCGGCTCAAAGTGTTCTAGTTAATCAAGCTTAGTATGTCTATATAACGATAATACACACACATAACAGCCGAGTGCCCCTGTCTATTGACTTTTGTTTTGTTCTACGTATTAATTGAAGTGAACGGAGTAGTCCGCCCGATTAATCAGTCAATCAATTGCGACGTCTACAATTCCGTAAAAATGGTATTATGCAAAAGATCAGGGGTAGACACGCGATTACATGACAGCATGTGCCTTCTCACTTGAAATGACTATCAGTCGCGTTAGTTTATGACGACTGTATGCGAGATTCACACAGATCGCACTTTTGACAATCAAACCTATCAAAATTATGTCGTTTTCTATTGGGACCACCAAAAATCTTTTTCAGATCTCAGCTTTAACGCCGCTCATGGAACATGCAACGAAATTGATCTGCTTTTGTAAATGGATTAGTGCGTTACAGCAATATCAGCTGTTCAAATTGCATTCGTTTTTGGAAAAATCAACTATTGATATCGACTTTAAAAATGTTTCCACTGTTGTAGACACAAATGGAGTAGTTTTGGTGATTCGTAGTCTTCAGATGATGATGAGGAAGACGATGAAGATAATAATTCCTCCAAAGTTATATCCATTGCTATTTATGTTTATCTTTATTTTACTTCTCACAAAACTTTGCGCATTTGTTTTGAAAGCAAACTTCTTAAGATGACGTAAAACAGCTGCGGAAAGTATATTGGTATTTGTGGTAGTATGTGTAAATCTGAAAAAATAACGACATCTGCAAAAAGTCTGCATGTTCCATTAGGAAAAAAAAAATCAATATTTGTTTGATTCAGATCACTTTTTGCTGTCAAACAACGCACTAATCCATTTACAAAAGCAGATCAATTTCGTTGCATGTTCCATGAGTCTGAGATCCGAAATAGATATTTTGTGGTCCCAATGGAAAACGACATAACACTCTTACTCGGTTCGTTAAATGCCTGGAAAACTATTGATCAATGTTAAGTTTGTCTATCTGCACACATTCCTGTACATATTTTTTTTATTTGTGAACAACTTGCGACACAAGTTTTTGTGTACGCAAACACAGGTGTCCCAACTGCGATTGTTTCAATACAATACGCACTCAATATAACCAAATAATCTCTGACTTAAATAAATTTCGTAACCATGAGCCTTCATTCTCTTCATACTCTTGTCATAAATTTATCTGCAGGGGGCCATACGGGCTAGGGTCTGCTGATGTCGCTTTTTCGGTTCAAACAGCCTACTCCTACATAAATAATCCGCAAACAAGTCACCGAACGTCCATAAATTAATTTTCGTTTGATGATTTATCATCATTTTAATAACTATAGCTACACCTTTGCTAAACATTTATTATATTCTACAATCCGACTAATTACTCCCATGCCATGAAAGAAGCAAAGTATAACAACAAAACACACAACTTTATTAGAAGGTTGATAACAAAGCTATTTGATGAATTTTTGGCCGCATTTTGAACATTAGCTATTCGCGATTCGTGTTGAGATAAGCCCAGGTTTTTTTTAATTTTTGGTCCTCACATTTACAGGACATTTTAAATTTCAAATGAATGTGCACTTTACAACTTCTTCTTTAAGATGGGTCCAGCTTTTCCGTAGATAATGCTCATCCGCACGTATTGGTGTTGCTGTTTTAACTGAGACGCGAAGTTAGAGTGCACAAGAAGTACTTTTTGTCGAAGGAGAATGAGGAAATCGGGTTCCTGCATCGGAAGATCAAGTATTGTGGATGGAGCACTTGTGAAATCCTGGAAGACGGAATATTTTAAAATTACCTATATTAGAAACGATGTTCATTGTGCAAGAATGGCAATAAAATGTATCGTACGCTTGGGTAGGTAGAGCAGAGCCCTGCTATTCCGCCCTAATGTGCATGTGGACCCATTGTGATGTCCTAGTCAGGGGTTGACCGTTGTTACATGCTTCCCTTTCTGTAGTTAATCGACCTTGACCAGCCAACCTGATGTATTCATAAACCTGTAAAGTGAGATGTCAATAAGTTCCCGTCTGTCATGAAAGTAGTATCTTTCAAGGGTTCAGTTCCTCAAGTGACGGAAACTTGGTCATTGGCAGAGGAGGTGAGGTACACGTACAGCCTTTGCATATATATCGTCATCTTTGGGATTTAATTTCATTTTAGGGTTTCTTTGGAAGTTATGGTCCGTCAAGACCCCTACCAGTTTATATAACCACGTTCTATTAAACCTTGTTAGATATTTCGCAGGTATAGTTATTTCTTTCCACCTGTTGCTGGCTTTCATGCGACTTGATCGACTTAAGCGCTCGGTCTGGATCCATTACAGAGCGATTTCTGGCCAGTTATCAGCCATCTGATTGCCGGTTTCGTCCCCCTGGTATGCTGAAAGCAGAGAAACTCAAGCTCTACGCGATGGCGGCGAACTAACTTTGACTTTATTTCAAAAGCAGAAACTGCTTTTATTTTTTATATCCGTCAGGCTCCCAATAAATATGGTAAAATCGCCATTTGGTATTGCCAACATTGACCCCATATGGGCAGCTTCGGCGATTGCCAGAACATCCGCCCGGAAGACACTGCTGTGATCAGGAGATCTGATTGTATAAACTATCACCAATTACCAGATGCCTAAGAGAATCTAATAATTATATTAGTTTGTTCGAGTTTGATCTCAGCAGGGACTCATTTAAGAATAAATTAATTTTAACGTTAGGCTTTGGTGGTAGTATTTAAGTATTTAAATTTTATATTAAGTAATCTAGCGAGAGCAGGGAATGTTCTCATTTGATGTGAATAAATAAATAAATTCCTCGGAGAATATTCTAGGTTTTGGTGACTCGATTAAGCCCTCCATGGGCAGTTTACTGTTTTACTTCTGCCTGCCTAATCGCATATTTGGATCTTGTAGCAAACATTACTGCTGCATGCCTTAGATGACTTTAGCTGAAGTTCATCAGGCCTACCTTAACCTTAGCATTATTTATGAACAAACAAAGAAAAAATCACGCATATCCATGCCCACCTTTTGAATATAATCACTGTTGCATTATCGGTGAAAATGTCGGATGGGAACTCAAGCTGAAGTCCCTGTCTATATTTACATTAAATGCGCCAGCAATTTTCTTATCACTTGTATTTGGCTTAACTAATCTCGAACTTGAATTGCTATATTGGTGGTATTTATTGTGTTAAGTAAGCCAAATATTTGTGACCGTAAATATGTTTTAAGCGAACAGGCATGAGGGATTACAACTTATAGTTGGATAATTCCATTATGCAAGCCAAAAGAGCAAAACTGGGTGGACAAATACGTATCATGTCTAAATACCGACTGTCTTTATTTCGTTTTATTATATCGGCTAATACCAGTCAGTCATAAGTTTAGCAAGTTCTTAGATAAGCGCACGATGTCCAACAGAAGGCTAACTCGCAGTTATATTGATATTTACAGCTTATTAGTTTAGATGAACGAAAGCAAACACTTGAAGAATTTATGGGTCATTGAGGTTATGTCGCACAACGAAAAAACAACATTCCTTTGATCCTGCAAAAATAGAGCGGTTACAAATTAATCACTTTTAAATGTCACTCGCGACTTTTGTACTAGAAATTTACTTTTATAGCGTTTCGTCGATGCGCGTTTTGCTTCTCAAGAATGGTACTTTTTGAAATCCTTTTAAAAATTGCAGCTGTCTAATAGATTTGTTTGACGTCGGCCCTAGTACGCACAGACAAGTGCTCATTTGGTTAACCCTAATGTGTTCGAAACAGCACTGAACTCGCCCTGGTACTGTGTTTGACTTCTTGGGCACCCAGTTGTGCTCTGAACTGACCCCAGTTAACTTGTCGGGGCAAGAATTCAGTGCTGAGTTTCGCTGTCATTTCGCTTGCTGTCATTCATTTTCAAACTCATCATCAATATTGCAACTATTTGCATTATGGCAAGCACAGGATCGGAAATGAGTTCACTCATTTTTGTTATGTTCTTCATACTTTGTTCACCAAAAGATAAATATTTTTCCATGTCAAAAACTGACAGACTTCAGGGCAACATTTTGCGTTCGATATAGTAGCCGAATTTTCAGGATTATGCAGGGTTTTTGAGAAGGCGGGAAAATTATCTCGCACTTCTCAGTGCGCACTAGTGCTAGCCACATCAAAAAAAAAAAACCTATTGATTTGTCATACAAATGACGTATTTAGCCGTCTGACAGCTTTATCAGATAGGCAGTGGGAACATTCAAGAATCTAGTTATCTTAAGTCGATTAGATTGGTCTGGAGTAGATGTAATCTGAACGCAAAAACTAGATTGGTCGCAAACGTCACTTTTTATACATCAGCCACATATTCGAACTGTTAACTTAGTACTCAGTCACGATTTCTTCGTCGGCTACCCCTCCATAAACGTCAATTGAAACAGCTGCTCATATGACCGATTTCAGCCAATCAAAACCGAGGTACATCTAGTCAGACAGCTGTCAGACTTACTAAACTATATACTTGAACATCCCCAGTTACTGTCGACTTCTTCAAGTAGTATTAAAACTGCTCTTTCTTTATATTGTTCATCCATGATTCTGCATTCAAAATATAGAATAGAATATCTACTTCCTAAATACTTTACATATAAATTTTTAAATTTATTCTTAACGGAAAAGTTCTCAAAAAATACACTTTTTTCAACATGCATTAGTTCAAATGCAGAACATGACGGCTAATGCAGTCATTACAACTTCAAATATCCTTTCCTTATAATGGGGGGGGATTTCCCATTTTGAAGGAAAACACATTCGATCTAGATGCGACGGCCGCCAGTTGTCAGACTCAATAAACAAAAATGTTGAACCAATGATGTACAGCAATTTATTCTTATATTACCTACTATAACTTTTGTCGTTTTTTCTCTTTTTTAACTCACGCAAATAAGCTCAAAACAAAATAATTCCATTGCCCCCCTCACCCGTATACTGGTTACCCACCCAGCCAGGGAATTTACCACCTAGTTCGTGCTTATCAAAATGCCTAAGCAACTCGCCAAAATTTGTATGAAGTACGTATATCGGTTTCGCTTCAAAACGTTTCAATTGAATCAAATAAGAGAGATTATGCAACCGATAACGATCGGGGGTAGTCGTTAAGTGGAGTCAGACTATAATATTAAAAGTTATAAATCTTAACTCAACTAATTATGTCAAACGAAAAGATAAGGCGGAATGATGCGTTTTATATAATACACTCGAATTGTCTTCATCAGATTACCAAATGGACTTTGCAAACTACTAAGACGTAAGAAGTAAGAAGTACTAGACATTTTAAATCTTTCTTTCTTTCTTTCTTTGTTACGCAAATGCCTTAAAACTGATTGCGCGCTGAACTCACATTTGCGAAATTTTCCATAAAAAATTAATCATTGCGAGTGACCAACACAGTATTTAGTGTGAAGGTTAAATTTTATTATTAGTAAGACCCATTAAAATTCCAATCATAAACTAAATAGTAAATAGACCGTCAGCCCGATTCCCGTCGCAAATTTTGAAAATAAAAATTCCTCTTAAATTTCCTATCTGTGAATACATGTGAAGCAGCAAAAAATATTCCAAATGGCGGGAGGTGTAATAAAGGAAAAACACCGAATGAACTATCAGATTAATATGTGCGAGTGTATGCGTGCGGCTAATTATCTTAAACACGGAACGCATATTTTCCGTGTATTTAATACTTAGTGTTTGGATTTCAATGCTGAATCCTGCATGTGCGCATGTAGATAGTGCAGTGTTGCTTTGTTCATTGGACAATTTGTCCCTCAAGCGTATTTTTTTTTCAAAATCTCTGAAAATAAATCCCATTTGGTTCTCTTTTGTAAGTATTTTTTTTGTTTAAGAAAGACTTGCCGTTTTGTCCAACGTAACCTTTTCCATTCAGCAACTATTTAGCAAATAAAGTGTCTTTCATTAAGGACTTGAGAACTAATTTTTTAAATAAAATGCAAACTACTTGAGATATCTCCAAAAAAAATGTATTAGTTTGAATGGAGATTAAGATTTTATTGGCTTGAATTACTATGAAAACATTTATGAATGGAATTCGACTTTGAACATATGTTGACTACTGGAACGTAAGCAATCGATACGTTGAACTCAATTTTCGATGACTAGGCCGCACACTTCGAGCAATACGGCCGCTATTTCACGTTCGATATTGGCTCTGAGCTCCTCTAACATCGCCAGCTTGTTGGCATAGACCACTGATTTAGTGCAGCCGTATAAAAAAAACTCTGGATTAGTTAAACCACACGATCTCGGCGGCCAATAGACGGGTCCGTTTCTCGAGATAACACGTTCACCGAACTGAGACTTCAATAACTCGAGTGCTGCATCCGCTGTGTGGCTTGTGGCAACCACATATCACTTATGTCAATTCATGCAATTGCTCAAAGAAATTACAGTGACTTTTTGGCGGATGTAGTGCTGTTCCATGAAGCACATAAGGGCTCTCAACTGTCCAGTAACGCATATTTTGATTATTGACGAGGTCATTTAGCCAAAAAAGCGCGTCATCGCAGAAGATGATTTTGCGATGAAAGTTAGCGTTAATGCTCTTAAAGTTGTGACCACCGACTCGGAATTTCGGTAATAAATTTAAATAATTTTTTGCAAACGTTGTTCCTTCGTGTACTTCACAATGATGAAAATGTTGATTTACTGAATATTTTGACATTGACAGCTCGGTAATCGGTTTAAGGGTGCGTTCACACTGAAAGTTTGAAGTTGTCAACTCGCTAATGAAAGACCCTTTATAATCTATGATTACTTTCGTGTTGGAAATTTCTGTATATAGCGTGAACCTTGAAAAATAAATCTTAAACGGTGAAAGAAATTCAAATTTTAGGACAGCTATTCTCAGGCTGCAGGTATCTCCCCTAAAAAGATTTTGTTATTCGATCTAGGTAACTTTGGTTTTTTTTTAAAGTGAAAAATGATATATTAAAAGGGTTAAAGCTTGTACAAAAAATTGAAATGCAATATATTTTTGCACTTATAGATTTTGGCATTTACCTTTTTTAGAAACATTGTCACACAAGTTCTGTTTATTTGTTTTTTCTTTTTTTTGCGCTGGGCCTTTATAAGGCCCAGGAAAAAATTCACACGATACTACAACACTGTCCGACCATAATATGATAGGTGCGTAAAAATAACACCTACGAAATTAAAGGTTATTTCCCAAAAAGCCCGGGGCCTTATTTCTTCTTTGAAGTGGCTATAAAAACTGTGGACTTTAATTTCGTGGAGGTTATTTCACTGCACCAACATAATAAAATATTTTGCGAAACAAACGAGTCGAATCTCAAATACAGCCTGTCACATCGTTGACAGTATAAAAAAAATTAAAAATAAAACTAAAATTAGACACAAAATTTGAAAAAAAAAATCCTGTAATCAAATATTATGTAGGCACTGTTTTCATTCTCGAATGGAAGCAACTTAAGACACGATCGCACTTAACTTTAGCAGAGCGTGCGACCTCTCATAATTTTTACGAGCACTCATTAATCGACACTACATAACCAGTGACGAATAAGTGTATTTATTCTTTAGTTCAGTAAGTGCAGTGCTAATTTGAAACTGATTTGTTACTTGTATTAACCAGACACTTTGCGAACTCGACCGAGTGCCCATAACCGTCGATATGAAATTAATATATCTACTCTACCCACTTACTTCACCCAGTCGAGCTGCATGTGCAGGAGCTATTCTAGAAAATACGTATTTCAAGCGTGAGCCAGTGGCTGGGATTTCACCACTCAGAACAGTAGGAACGCGGAGCTGAGCCCGCTTTTGGTTATAATTTAAAATGTGTAATGTCGTTTTCCATTGGTTTCACTCGGGGATCCACTGTTTCTGAAATCCAATGGAACAACAAAACTGCTTCTGAAAGAATCCACAAAAGTATTGGTGATATGCCAAAAAATAATCTACGGCTGCTGTCAGCTGACTTGTATAAAATGCATAAATTACACTTGTGTGAGTGCTTCTTGAGTGGATTCTGACTTCAAATCGAGAAGCAAAATTCTCTCCTCAGAATCACCAGAAGAGTATTTTTTGTGCCAATGGAACGGTTTCAGGAGTGATTTTTTCGATTCCGGACTCTTCCGGTCGCTTCTTTTTGCCCAATGGAAAACGACATAAGCTTCTGGCAAACATGTGACAACTGGCGGGTGTAAATTGACGTCCAAATGAGCTCTTTCGCAAATATATACTCAGTAAGCGGAAAGTTTTTTTTGTATTTAAAAATGTAGTTGCTTCGGAATTTAGACAAAGACGTGTATAGAAAAAAAACAAAACAAAAGAAAAAACAAGTAAAAGTGTTATCATCGGCTTGGCCGATGCTTTGATACCCTCCACTACAAGTCATGCAAAGTTTTAGGCATGTGAGGTAGTACGTAATTACATTGAACAACAGACAGAGAGACACATGGGCCTAATATTGATTTTGTATGGAAGGTACCAGAACTACTTGACCGACATAGCCGATTTTTAATACCAAATTGACGACAATAAAAATAAGTCCTCTTACAAAATTTCACTTGCCTAGGTGGATTCTTTTCGACGCTATCGTGCTTTCAACATGTGTTTTCTAATATTGGTTTTGTATGGGAGGTACCAGAACTACTTGACCGACATAATACCAACCTAACGACGATAAAAATAAGTCCTTTCACCAACTTTCATTCGCCTATGTCAATTCCTTTGGGCGCTATCGTGCTTTCAGACAGACAGACAGACGGACATGGCTAAATCGATTCAGAATGTGATCCTGATTCAGAATATATATATACTTTATGAGGTCTCCGGTGACTCATTCTTGGCGTTACAAATGTAATGACAAAGTGAATATGCCTTCCTGTGGAGGTTATAACAAGGTAAGGAATTGAAACAAATGACCAGGGATGCCATTCCAATCGGATTCCAGTCATATCTGACCGATTTCTCTTAACTATGGCCGGAAAAACTTTTGAAATCCGGTCGAACCGAAAAGAACAATTTTTTTAACAGGAAAAACCTTTTTTGACAGGAAAAATAATATTGTACTAAACGTAAAGATAATTTTAGTGAAACTTTGTCACACTTAACTAACACGCTCGCTATATCCAACAGAAACTATAGTTTATCGTTTATTGTGATCTGAATGCTCACACTCAGTGACAGTGACAGTTGTAGTGAAGTGGGTCGGAAGTTGTAAAACGTCAACTGGATTTGTCTGGAATAGGTATACGTTGTGCGAAATTTAACACTTTTTTCCACATATAAAAAAATGCGACAATATTGTTGCCATTTTTTAATATTTTATTTAGAGAAGGCCCTTCGCAAATTTTTCAGAAAATAATATTTCCAAATAAAAACGTTTAAAATGTAACACAAATACAACTCTATTATAGTGTTACACAAGCCAATGCTTGTTAAATATCCTGCGTAAATTTTAAATTTGCAGAGTAGCTTCAGAAATGACACGTTTTTCTCCCATCGGCCTTTTATTTGTGACTTTTCTGAATTCTGCAGCCTGTTTATTTTGATTTCGAATCTCCGAATTTGTCAACTGAGTATGCAGGCAGAGTTTTCTTGACCAGATTTGTCTGGAGAAACTATTCGCGTGACCAATCTGGGCCAATAAAACTGAAATATATTAAGTTAGCCAGCTGTCAGACTTGCCAAACTAGAAATCCGAACGTAGGGCAAAATAGAGGTTGGATGGAATAAGCTTTCGTGCAGTATTTAGGGTCAAAGGCAGTCAACACTGAAAAACCATTTATACAGCATTTTAAAATGTGGAGTCATAACTTCAAAACAGTTTATTTAATAATACTTTTAGATTATTTTAACTTTTTAAACCTCAAAAAGGGGACAGACGGGTCAATTTGAAAAATGTCAAAATCAGCTTAAAAGTTCAGGTGCATATCCGAAAATATTCAAAGTCCGCTTCTACAAGCTCAAAAGTTGCATAACTCTTTCAGTCAGAACATTCGGTGCGTCGGCCTAGCCCTAGAGCGTGGCCGAATATTCGGTATTCGGCTTAAGCACTATTCGCGACATCTCTAATATGTTTACATAGACCTCCATCGATAACAAAAGTAAACAATTCGACCATTAGTGTCGATAACACTCACGACTGGCAGCCATAGGTACTTCCTGACTCTCCGCAACAACAACAGAGACATAAAACGATAAATGAAGAAATTAACGGTCTTTATTGAGTCTTGCTATCGGCTGTTTCAAAGAAAACCAAACTAAGCTGAAGAATAATTTGGAATTCTCTATTTCTTTAGGTGGCGTGAAGTAACGCCGATCGAAATAATGCCGAGTTCCGAAATTCGGAGTTATTTCACTTTGTGAAAGGGAAAAAAGCCCATTCGGCCTTATTTCGCTTTGAATTTACAAATACATTCAGATGCATAAATATAGCTTCCATTTTAAAAATTAACTATTCGAGCTAATTTTGAACTGTTATTTTCTCAAATTTCTCCATCTAGTTATTCAGCATTTAAAATTTGAGAAAATAATAGCTCAAAACACGCACGAAATTTTGGAACTCGGCATTATTTCACGGCACCATTTCTTTATACTGTCGGAATTTGACAGCACCGTCAAATCGATGAGGAATTAAAACATTTCTGCAATCGTTCATCAAATTTATGGAAATTTCTTCGCCAGAATTCAAAACATGAACGAAAAAAGTGAAGTTTGAGATTCAGTGGTTGGATGCGATAGGTCCGTTACCGTCTAAACCGCGCCGCGTTCAACGTGAACAACCAACTGAAAGCGCACGCACGAATTTAGCCATACAAAGACAGCGCTAACTTTACACAGGTTTTGATAAAGCCTTATCCCAAATGTTTTTTCGTTCATGGTTCTTGTTTTTTTTCTACCAAATAAGACATAAAAGTATATTTGTATATTTGTGTATCTCCGCACTCATTCAGATAACAACGGGAGAGGCATAATTCGCGAAACGTGTCTTAAAATTCAGCCCGAAAGGTCAACGATCAGCAGTTAAATATATATCCGTATATCCGTTGAACGCTCCCCCAAAATTTACATTTTAGAGTATTTTAACAGATAAACACCCCGCTCTATTTTGACCTCGACTGCACACTGTAACTGCACTCCTTGCTGCGCAGTATTTTTTTTTATTATTTTTTATGTTACTCAGCAGTAACTTTTACAATAGGAATTCGGCTCAGCACAACGCTAAAACTTATCGCACATTTGATTAGTCCCAAACAAGCCGCCTCCGTTTAGCACATACCTCCAAACCAACACCATGCTTGGCCAATGAGCTGTAAATTTTGGCAAAAATTGATATGAATCAATCGAACGACGAACCCCATACACATTCGCGGGGCTTGTCAGTCGTCAAACCAACCAACAACAAAACTCTCTGCGTCAACAAGACGTCAGTCTTAAAAGTTCTTATCACTTTACGGCCATAACCTAGAACTGGCTTGGTGCACTAATTCACGATTTCTCCGAATTACCCGTATTCACGAGAGAGCGAGAGCATAGTCACACCACAACTGCGAAACAAACTAGGAATGTTATCTAAATCGTTTGGTAATAATTAATTGAACCTCCAGTGCTTAGTTGTTTAGCCGCTTCCCATCCGACGGCAGTTGTCTTTAAGAATCGGACGCGTCAACATGTCCCGAGTTCGCAAACTAATGGAGGAGTTCTTCCTCAGCAACAGCCAGCTGGCAGAGGTGAGTCGACGATTCTTGAACGAGGTGAATCGCGGTCTGTGCAAACAAACCCACGACCAGGCTGATGTGAAATGCTTCGTGACGTACGTGCAGGATCTGCCGACGGGCGAGGAAGTCGGCAAATATCTGGCATTGGACTTGGGCGGAACCAATTTCCGTGTGCTACTGGTCACGTTGAAGGGCCACCATGAAGCCGACTTGGAGTCGAAAATCTATGCCCTTCCGCAGGAAATCATGACCGGCCCTGGTGTACAGCTTTTCGATCACATTGCCGAGTGCCTGGCCACTTTTATGAAGGAGAAGAATCTGTTGGATCAGCACCTGCGTCTGGGTTTCACGTTCTCATTCCCGCTGAAGCAGACGGGTCTAACCAAGGGTTTACTGGTCCGCTGGACCAAGGGATTCAATTGTCCCGGCGTGGAGAACGAAAATGTCGTCAACCTACTTAAAGACGCGCTTAGGCGTCGCAGCGACATTGACATATCAGTGATGGCCATCCTCAACGACACCACAGGTACACTCATGTCCTGTGCGCACAGGAATCCGAACTGCAAGGTCGGCGTTATCATCGGCACCGGCTGCAATGCGTGCTATCTGGAGCGTGTCGAAAACGTTGACCTGTATGACGGGCTGACGGGTAAGTCTCACGTCATTATCAACACCGAATTCGGTGCATTCGGCGAGAGTGGAATGCTGGACTTTGTCCGATCGGAGTACGACCGGATTGTGGACCGTGCATCATTGAACCCGGGCAAACAGATCTACGAGAAAATGATCTCGGGCATGTACATGGGTGAGATTGTGCGATTGGCCATACTGAAGGCAATCGACAAGAAGCTGCTCTTCCCCAGCAATAGCAAAAAACCGCAACGACTTCAAATTGTGGGAAGTTTTGAGACCAGATTTGTGTCGGAGATCGAATCGGACAAGGATGGTGACTACAGTATTTGCAGGAAAATTCTCGCCAGCTTTGGCATACCCAATGCCACCGACGAGGATTGCGCAGACGTTAGATTTATTTGCGAGTGCGTATCGAAGCGGGCCGCACATCTTGTGGCATGTGGCGTGGCCACGCTCATCAATAAAATCGACGAGCCGCATGCAACTGTTGGAGTGGACGGCTCAGTGTATAGACTGCACCCGAAATTCGATGACTACCTGCAGCAGAGGCTGAGGCAGTTGGTGAAGCCGCACATTGAGTTCGATCTGATGTTATCTGAGGATGGATCGGGACGAGGAGCTGCGCTAGTCGCTGCTGTTGTTAGTGAAGGATAGGGAAGTCTTTCCCGCACTTAGATTATTAGTTTGTTGTTGTTATTACGTAGTTTTCGAAGAATAAAAAAACATTGAGGGAGATGTTTGTGTTTTGATGGCCTGACGGCGACCTGGAAAAGCTGCTTAGTTACTGATAAGGCGTAATAGGTTCAATGTCATTTACCGGTAATCGGAATATGTTCGTCGTCTCAAATGGCGTTGTGCGTATTCTTGTCGCTTGTTGTCACAGATGTGAGTTATTACTGCTTGTATTGATATTGATCTGGTACAGAAATGTGTTCGCCTAGCTGTAAATTTATGTTTAGATTAAAAAACTCCAAATCCCAAAGATTGAGAGTTGGTAACAGAGAGCAATTATTTGAATGTCAAGGCAAACAATGAGGAGAGCTTGATTTGAACGCGTGATAACCTATTTAGGGCGGGGAGGTGCTTTCTCGTATAGGGTGGGCAAACCTACACACCATTTTAACCTATCACAGCTATCGAAAGACGACTTTTCATACGTGCATCGGTTGTTTTTGTGGAATAAGCTCTCACGAAAACATACCTTGGGTAGGTATAGGCGGGGATATGTGTCTCGATAGAATACACAGAACCAAAGGGCCTTGTCACGTAACTCTCTAAACAAGATCACAAAATCTGTATAGCATTTATATAGTACTTAAGTAACTCGTTTGAGAATAGCTCTTTCTCCAAGATGTATGGCAGTTTGTGGTGAACAGAATTCATAGCGTGGAAGTGAGGGCGTCAGTTGACCACAAACTCGCACTAATTGGTAGGAAGGACCGTCCCAGAACAATTTTTTTTTTTTTGTGTTGGGAATTCGCTGGAAGTAAAAAATCATCGAAAGACATTGCAAAGCTAATACAAGAGGGATGCTTCTGCAATAGTGATGGACTTTAACTCATCTAAAAAAACTCCCGGGGGACTGACATTCGCCATCCCGAATAAGATTACACCTAGTCTTACGACTAATCAGCAATTTATTTTTGAATTTTATGAATTTAAGGGATAAATGCGCCGTTTGTCGGATTTGTAAACTTGTTTTGTTTGAAATCAATACCTGTGCCCATGTTCTGTAACTCATGCGATAACTTTTCGCATCGAAAACTTAGGAACAAAACATTTCGCTGTTTATCGCATCTGGAAAATATTGGAGTTGTCTAACTCGATGCGAAAAGTATTCTGTAGGAATTTTGGAAAGATTTCCCAAAGCTCGCAAAATACTGCAAAACAAAACAATAAAAATTGAAAATTATTTCACAGGGATTTTCGGTAACGTTGTTTTTAAAAATGTTTAGCTTTTCACTAATTTTGGGTGAAGAATACGATAGGCGTAACATGTTACGGATTCAAAGGCGTGTACTAAGAGATAGGACAAATCCTTTTGAAATGCCGGAAGCAAGATTTCGGGAGTTGTCCACATTTGTGCAAAGGGCAAAGGAATACATTTATTCCAATCCCGATTCGGGTCTGTGCTGCATTTTTTTGCAACTAGGTCCTTTCAGAGAGATGTGGGCCATTATTTTTCTACGGCTATTAGTAGGGCTATGGTTTCTCGAGTGGTTTCGGAAGTGGCTGATGTTTTGCAAAATAAAATACATCAAGTTTCCAACCCCTCAGGAATACAATGAGATAAACTAAAAGTTAGTACACGACTTACATCTTTTATTAATCAATTGTTCACGAAATTAAATAGATTTATTGAAATGACTGAATTCCCAGTGATTATTGGAGCAGTAGATTGTACCCACGTTCGGATTAAGAGACCTAAGCAAGACTTAAAAAATTGCTACTTTAAACCTTAAGGGTTACCACTCAAAGAATGTACAATTGGTAATTCTAATTTGACATTTCTGATAATTTAACAATGAAAATTATGTTCTTACCCACATTTCAGATATGCGATTAGTGATTACAATCTAAAAATTTTAGGAGGATTTGCAAGGTTTGGTGGAGCTGCTCATGCATTGACGCCTAAATGTTGGCCCCTTGCAAATTCCAAATTAGCAGCCATGAGTTCTTCAAGCTTTTGGTTTTGAATCTTGGAGATTTTAGAGCCCCTCTACAAAAAAATTCTTATTTACGTTATCTTTATTTATTCTTTCTGTTTGATTTTCAGAAATTTGAATTTTTTGTTTTAATACTTTATAACCGCAAGCTTTGAGTTTCGTAAAAAAATTCGACAGTTGAAGTGAATATTTTATCGCTCTTGATAGTTACGAAACCTGAATATATCACAAATTTCCAGGGGTTTCATATCGAAATGTTCCATGTAATATAGTTTTCGATTCACACAGTTACAGAACGCGTCATGTGATTATGGCATTTTGTTTCAATTCATATCGTTTTAGTGATAGATATATCGATGCGATAATTACAGACATTGGAACTGATTTCCCTAACTAAATCTTATAGATCAAGAGGTTTTATTTGTCTCAATCTCCTGATTACATTGACATTATTTAAAAATTCTGTTATTTCTGTGTTTACGTGGTTGAGAAGCCTACTTCTGGGCTTCCGAGCTACCTTCCTAACCTCATCTTCAACCTTTTCAACATTTAGACCTCTATGCAGATTGGCATTGCGTATGTACCTTAGTACTTTATTTTGGAAAACCTGAATTTTTTGTAAATTTGTTTGGCATGTGCTTGTGCATGCACAAAACTGGAGCCCGTAGGTCCATACTGGTTTCAGAACTTGCGTATATAGCAATACCTCATTGTAGTTGGACAGGGATGAGTATCTCCCAATAAGCAAATACATTTTACTGTATCGCATGTTCAACTCATCTATTTTTTTCTTTACGCTTTCCAACGCAGTTTACCGTCTAGAGTCATGCCTAGATATTTGGCTGGGTTTGAATATTCTACTACATTGTTGTTAATGTAGACTGGAATGTGTGGTACGTTTTTATAAGTGAAATTAATATGGACTGACTTAAGTTCATTTAATCTAATGTGTCATTTCTTAGTCCATTCTGAAATATTGTTTATTGCTGTTTGAAGCTTTTTTGATGCTATTTCGACAGTTGATCCCACAGCAAGAACAGCAGTGTCATCTGCAAAAGTAGCTGTGGTCGTTTCTTCACTTTCAGGCAGATCGCTAGTGAAAAGTAAGTATAGAAGTGGACCTAGCACACTGCCTTGCGGTACACCAGCTTTAATCTCTCTTAATGTTGAGTACTCGGTATCTTGCTTAATTCTGAAGAATTCGATCTAATATATAAGACTTCAGGGTCATTTTTGGACCCGCTGTGTTTTGTCTCGGCTCTTCAAGTCTCAGCCGAGCTTTTTACTCTTTTTGATTATGCCAGGCAAACTCACTAGTTTTATGTTTTCTATTCTTTTGCAGAGCCCAAAGAGCCGTTGAGTCTTGTCGATGAAATTCGTGAAGCAGCCGAAGCTGCTCAAAATGAAACCGGCTTTGTGTATGAGCCCACGTCTGGCCTTTACTACGATCAACGAACAGGCTACTACTACAATGCAGTGAGTTTTGTAATTTTAAACATTTCACATCGATGCACTAATCTTTTTTTTGAACAGGAGTACGGACTCTATTACGATGGCAGCACTGGCTGCTACTATAAATACGACCAAGATAACAATAAGTTTGATTTTCATTCACAAGTCGAAGTGCAATCATCAGTCGCTGATAAGGTAACAAAAACAAACAATTGGCCTGCCAACACCAAATCTCTGGTGCCACTGTTTCTCTTTGCGCGCTGCCACCAATGAAATTCTCTCTTTTTCTATTTCTTTCTGCAGGCAAATGACATTGACAATTACGTAATTAGTAATCTCTTAGATAATTTCTCAAACCTAAACATTGACCAGATGCGCTCGAACGCATTAGGTAAGAACTGTGGCCAGAACATGCGATGAAAACGCGGATTTCTTTTTTGACGTTACAGGCGGCTGCAGATGACTATGAGTTTGTAGAAAATGACAGCCGAAAGGAGACGACAAAGCGAAGGCCGAAGAAGAGAAAACGGCAGCCAAAGTCTGAAAAGAAGGAAGCGGGTGATGGAGCAACAGCAGCAGCTTCTAAAGACCGCGAAGACGGCGAATTGAATTCCAGCGCTAGTGATAGCGCTGATTCAATGGAGGAATTCAAAGAGAACGGCCACTACCAAGGTATGTTTGACGGTCAAAGGAGAAATCCGCAGTTTGTCGTCGCTGAGGGTGTTCATGTCTAATCTAATCCAAACTGTTACAGATATTGCAAGGAAGTACCCGCCATCGCTGAGGATGATTGTACAAGAGACGAACTTGGATAAGCTTCAAGTGGGCACTTTGCGTCTGATAACATTTAAGGGGGGAACTCTGGGCCGAGAGGGTGACCACGATGTAGTCATTCCAGATGTTAACGTTTCAAAGGTAAATATGGAACAATGCCACGATCATATCATGAGTTTACTGTCGTTCCCCCAGTTTCATTTGAAGTTCACCTATGACGACGACAAAGAGGGATATACCTGTGTTGACCTCGGTTCAAGGAACGGCACATTTTTAAATGGAAAACGAATGTCGGCTTCCCAACAGGAGAGTGATCCGCTCGACTTGGTTCACGGAAGTGTGCTTCAACTGTCACAAACGAAGCTCCTGTGCCATGTACATCCTGGTAATAGCACTTGTGGTCAGTGTGAACCTGGCTTGCTGATGGAAACCAAAGAGGGCACTTCCAAGTCCGTACTACTGTCACACAAGCAGCAGCTCAAGAAGCTTCAACAGAGATATGGACTCGAGAATGAAAGTAGGTATTCATACCGCTGTTTGTACTGCTCATTCTCTTGCCTCGTTTCTCTTGATCTACAGAGTTTATTGAAAACCGAACAGCCACGGGTTACAATGACAGAGCTGCAACTAGGCGAGTGGAAGTCGGTAGTTCCACAGACAAGGAAAAGACTGAAATGGCCTCAGTGGATACGTAAGGCTAACTCGTCTCAATTTTGGAAAGCGATGACGAATTCTTTTCATTTCAGTGCGATATCCAGCGAGAACAAGGGCTTTAAGATGCTTGCGAAGCTTGGTTGGAGCAAGGGTGAAGCGTTGGGTAAATCCAACACCAGCGGTCTCCTCGAACCGGTGCGAATTTTTAAAGATATGAGGAAATTAGTTTTGTGGCTTATATTCCTTTTTTCGTTTATTAGATTGCTGTGAATGCGAATGAAGGCACTAAGGGTCTGGGCTGTGAAGACGTTCTGCCAACGGTGGTAGCGTCTAAGAAGAGTAAACAGAATATGGAAAAGTGGCGCAAAGCCCAAGAAAGATACAACAAGGTAGCACAGGTTAATGTGTTCAGTAGCAGTGACGACGACGATTTGGCTAGTTAGTTCAATTTCATTAAATAAACAATGCGCAGAGCATTTCCTTTGAGTTTGTTGTTTATATACTCGTAGTTTGTTTCTGTGGCTGTTGGTAAAAGTTTAAGAGGCATAGAAGGTGTCTACAACTTTTTAAAAGGCAGATGCACATTAGATTCATGTGCCACACTAAACTTTGCGCTCGCGAGAGGCTGAATGAATATTAAAATTGCTGTAAAGAAGAGTCAGCATTTATTTAGACGTATTGGTGGTCATTTAGGACTAATTGCTTGAGCTCCAGGAAGTGGGGTGCCACTAACATGTTGTTTAAAACGTAAGACTCAGACATTTTAACTTGGAACTCTATTCAGGGGCAGACATATGCTTTAATGGTTGAGATTTAAGCACGAATGGCTACTTTTGGATTGCGGATTCGGAAGTTTTGCGATTGCCATATAGAGCTACTGACAATAATTACTGTTGTGATTTTTAAGTGTGAAGTCGATGAAAATGTTGTGAATCTTTTGTTGGATTTTATTGGTCTATTCCAGGAGTTGTCGCAGTGTGAAAATTTGTTCTTTGTTTGCGCATTTTGGTACATCCCGATTAGCGTATTGTGTTGCAAAGTTGAGATGTTCGCGCATTACATTTCTTTTGTCAATTGTTTTTGCAAGAAAAAAGAAGTAAATTAGCATATTTTGTAGCTGAGTAGTCCACTCATTGGGTATTTTTTTTTGACTAAGTTGATGATAATTAAGTGCATGTCCAAGACCAAGCATCAAATCCGTAAATAGCAGCTACTAGAAAAGCCACAGAATAATATGGGTAACAGGAACCCAGTGACGGAGTTTCGCTGTTTCAAAGAGCCTGCCTAACTGCTTGGTTACATCTGTTTCATTCGGGTGCCTCTGAAGTCTCTTCTTTTCTTCTGGGCGGTTAGCAGCTTCATCTAATTCGACGGTCGAGCTTTAAATTTGTGAAATGCTCAGAATCGACGTTTGTTAACGTAAGTGAGCTTGTTCTAATTACATAAAGTCCTGTCAAACGCTTACTATAGATCAGTAATAGCCCACTTACTTCGCATAATCTGTCAGTGTGACTGTCAAACTGCAATAAAATACAAACCGCACAATTATGCATTAACCTTTGTTTTGTTTTTATTTGCACATTTAATTTGTATCACTACACAATTGATAATTTGTATTTTTTTTTTATAGTTTTTAATTAAATTCAATACTATTTAAATATGAATAACAGAGTTTACTAAGTTGTTAATCTATCAGTCAATAAAACATTATTAATATAATATATTTATAAATTAATTACATTTTTTTAACAGTTTTTAATTAGACCAAAAAAATAAAAATAAAACAAATTATTAATAATAAAATTGTATCACCAATATTGTGTCGGATTTGCTAAGTTAGATGAAGAATATAGAATGTGAATATTAAAAATTTTGCGATCACTTGCATTCATCTAGAGCTGTTGTAAAGTTTAACAAGACAAATAGATTTACAGCAATAAATGGACACACATTTTTTGAAAAGACTGAGCGAAGAGAACATGTTAAGATATATATTATAAACTACGCGCTATACATTGATAAATATAAGAGTTATCTATTTAGAAATTTCTAATCCTTAATACTTTAGATTTCAATTGGACATGAGTAAATATTGCTCCACTGCGCTTTAATTTCGTTTACCAAGCTTTGTTTAGAACGAAAAATCTAATTTAATATGGATTTTGGTGCATAAATTACTTAAAATAAAAATAAAAATGGTAAACAAAAATATTTATGTAAGTACTTAAAATCATTCAAATGGAGGGGTTCGTTATAGGATAAGCCTCTAGTTTAAATAAATAGACTAAATGTTTGTCTAAAAATAGCTAATGTGTAAATGTAAACAAATAATAATTATATTTTACAAAATATCTTCAGTGGACGAAGAAATATTTCTTCTAATCCAACTGATTTTTTAAGGAACGATAATTAAAAACAAAATACAAAACATATTTTTAAGAGACTTCACTTGGCATATACATTATAAAGTGTGTGGCTGGGTGGAGGAAACGAAATAATTTACAATTATCCTTTTTGGCATTCGCCAATTGATTTGATATCGATGAAGTATCCCGTCTGGCAGGAGTCCTTTTTCATTTCACACCATGAGAAGTAAGTACGATTGTTGGTGCCGCATAGTTTTCCTTCCTCGTAGCGTAAATTCTGCAAATGAATAATCAAAGTTATAAGTATCGTTGCATACATCTAGGTGTAGAAGATCGCTTCACAAATAGTTCGAGGAAGACTTGGCCTTTTATTTGAGTAGACGCCTGTACAAGCTGCTCCAAGAAATTATGAAGAGCAATGTTAGAGAGATACAGAACCTCGAAAGCGGCCCCTGAATGCGAAAACGAGATTGGTCGGTAAACGTCACTTTTCCTACTTTCCAACAATCAAGATGTTCTTGACTACAAAGATTCGTCGACTACCCCTACATAAACTTTAACTGAAAAACTGTTCATGGGAAATATCTAATCAAAGCTCAGGCACATGAATCCAGTTTGCTGTCAGACTCACTAACCTAGTTGCTTGAACGTTCCCAATGTTTTGTAATTAAAATGTCATCGGTGGTTAAAGTTGCTCGAATGCTTTCAATTTTTCTACCAATACAGGAAAACTGCCACAACGGATTTAACGAACAGTAAAGTTGAATGTTAACTTGTTTATCCGTCGCATTCGGCATTATGCGTTACTTATGGGTCGCGTTTCCTGAGCTGATCGATCTTTCTGTTGACTGCGATGCGGCAACGGACACGACAAATATTTTCACACTTTCCGAAATAGCCTATCAAGCGCGTTGATTTTTTTAGTCAAACCCTGTTTTCCTTGGTCGGCAACTGGCAACAATCGAAGGACTTAAGCCTTCCTCGCTACAATGAGTGCTTTTATAAATAATCAACAAACATAACTCACCGCTGGTCGGCGTTTACGCGAGCACTTAAATTTACACGACACACATCTGGGATGATGGGTTAGTAGATCTGTCAAGCACGTCATTTTGGGTCCACAGGTCACACTGCTACAGCTTGTCCGATCTTCTGTAAAAAAAAAAAAGACAAACAGCCAAGTCAGTAAATGTCAAAGTACAGCTGAAAAGTATAAACCGAAAACTGCATTCACAACAAAACTGCAACGCAGAGTGACATGAGAAAAATGCATTCCCACCAAACCAACAACAACTGGAACTGATGGATGCAAAATTGTGCAGCGGTCCACAAACATTAACAAACCAAGAGACAGCAACAACAATAACAAAAAAAAAACACAGGAAACTTATTCCAGAACTTTAAAACCTCGGTTCTGGATGTTCGCTCGCGTCATCTACCAAAAAACTAACCGCAGACGCGGACAAAAAAAATCAAATGCACCAGAACCAGCAACGGCGCACCACATGCACAAACGACGATGTCGACGAAAAAGTTGCCATTCCTGCTCCATTCCTCTCTAATTTTATTGTTTTCGACTTTCATTAATAGCTGGACTTGAAGTTTGGGCGCACAGCACCAAAGACGGTGCGGCGGCGGCGGGACCTGGTACGAGGGATGTTTGCGTCGTCATCGTGCCATCCCATCGCAGAGTTATTTATTTCGTCCTTTCGTCAATGTGGTGGTGGTGCAACGCAACGCCATTGCTGCGGCCGGCGGATGCATATTTAAGCCGCGATCTGTGAAATTTGAACACACGTTGCACACGTTTTGGATGCCTCTACCTCCAAAAAATGTTTATTACCCTTATGGCCGGTCGTATGAGCGTGTACACGAAATCGCCTCATACGGTGTAGCTCTTGCACTGAAGAATGCATTCGTTTGAGGCTACCCTTGCTGGATGGCTCTAATGGATGTTAATATACCTACAAGCCGGACTCTGTGATAGTGCGCATGCTGTTGCTCAAGATAAATTAAAATACCATCAAAATACACGCACACATGCACCTGCAGCCATAGCCGTCTACACATCATTGCACCTGCGTTAGGGGTTAAGTGCGCTGCAGGCACGTCTCGACAAATCTCAAGACCCAGACCACTGCAATTGGCTGGATGATACTTTTGGTACAAAACTAAAAAAACAAAACAAAAACCAACAGGGATTGGCGTGAGAATTTTAGCAGGTGCGGATGTTCTTCAAATGTTACAATTTGTGCGAGCAGGTGAAAGGCTTGAAATAAAAATAAAAGTGAAATGTACGCGCAAGGAAATTACCAACTTTTTGGATCACATGCCCTTGAAAAATGATGCTGAAGTTGTGTGGGAAAAACCACTGAAAATTGCATTGTTGCAATTTTATTGTACCGACATTATACATTCAATAAGAGTTTATATCTGGCAAGGCACATTCAAATTTAAACAGATGGTTGTGGAATTAAAAACCGCACTCAACTTGAAATGTTGCCTATAGGAATTTTTCTCTTTAAGTTCCTCCAAAGGACAGACGGATTTTCTTGAAGCTGTTTTTTATTATCAGCTATGATCCATATAGATCATCGATTTACATGCACCTACAACAACAGCACATGATCCTGCTTCTCATCGAGATCACGAATCATGATCTGAAAATTGTTTCTACTATTTCCGACTAGGTGGCTTGTTTTATTTTTAAATGTTGGTGTGCCTGTAAACGATAGCCACACAATCACGTTGCCAGACTAAAAACTAGAACACAAAAAATCAATTGATTCTTTTTCGCATTCGAATAAACTCCCCATCCGTATTCCGAGTTATTTTGTTTTTTCTCGTTCTATAAAGGTATGTCCAGACCAGCAAAACATTTGATAAACAATTAAATACCTACATGTTCCATATTTATTTCTAAAACACTTATTAAGCAAAACAATTTTTCTTCCGTACAGCTGCTTTGGTTTACTTTGCAGTGATATGTGTTCAATAAAACCAACTATTATTGAAAAACGATAGCATTTAGTTTGTACCAGAGTGGTGCACTCTAAAAAAAACTATTGCATCGAATATTGAATACATATTTACATTGAGAAGACTTCGAACTTCCGTAAAATAAATGTCACGTATTAATACCATTTGGAGAAAGACCACTCTCCCAAAACCACTTATGGTTCTTAGATAACCTACTTTAAGCCAAGTAAGTCCTCTTAAACCGCTAAGAGCGAACCTTGGACATTTTTTCTGTTCTAAATTTAGTTCGAAGTTTCAGTGTGCACATTTTAAAATAAATCAAAGATGTGGCCTACGACTTAATGTTCCGTCATCCCCAGACGAGTTGTGCTGTAATAAAAAGATTCGTTTCTCTACCAAACATAGAAGCGCCTGCTAAAGCGACTCTGACTTATAAATGACTTCCTAGCAGGAAGCTACCATCTGCGTAAAAGGTAAAAGTCCCGCCTGACCTGGTGCAAGAAAGAAAGAGATAAACGCATACAGCTGATGTATGAAGACCTTGTGCGAAGAATCATCTGCATTCACACAACTATTGACGTCAGCTTGTAAGTCGTTTTTTTTCGCCGTTGATATAGGTATACTCCTTGGGATTTCTCTTTGACTCATCACGTGTAGATCTTTTGTAATGTTCGTTATTTATACGCGGTTTTATGTGGTTCATGGAACGCATTCGCATTATGCGCATGTTGACCGTTGAGTGTTATGAGTTGAACGAATGTATAACTGGAACAATTTATGTCCACTTTCAGGCTGGGATTTTTTTTATAGCTATGTGGGCAGCAGACGTGATGCAAATGGCAACGATCAATTTAAGATCTAGAAAAAGTTGTACTTTTTAGATCCATGTTTGCTGAGTGTGAATTGAAAACTTACTTTATGCAAACATTTTATGTGCAACGTACTACATGGCTTCGTCCCACCATCCGTCGTGTCTGTTAACGTCAAATGGAAGTCGGTGCCGTCGAGTGTAATGCCAAAATCACAATAATGCGTTTATTAGTTTCAGTGTTGACGTTGTTTTGGGTTTTATGCTTCTGCACATGATAGTCAGTCGAACAAGTCTGGAACTTAATATAAAACAGAACAAATTTCTATTTGTCATGAGTGTTTCAATTAACTATTAGGTTCGTTCGTGTACTTTCAGCGTAGAAAAATGAAAAACGTCAAATATCCAAAATCAAGAGAGAAATCTCTCAATTTCAAAAGAAAGTACCTGATCGGTTTTCTTAAAAAAAAAGTTTAAGAAATGTCATTTTGACATTATTGCAGCATCTACTAAATAAGTTGGAATTGAATTTTTTATTAAACTTACCATTTTGAATGCACTGATATGTTCAGTCAATTTTCATTTTTCAGTAAGTCGAAATTGGGCAAATACGAAAATTACAAAAAAATTAAATGAAGGGAAATAGATTTCTCTCTAATTTTTTTTTTAATTTTCTCAGTATGTTGTCGCATTCGCGCAATTTCTGAGCAAATTTTTAATAATTTTACGTTTGCAATGAAAGCAACTTCAAAAGAACTAATCGAACCGCACATAACTGCAAGAGACGGGAATAAGCGACGAAAATTTACATCCGACCAGATTTGTTTGGAATAGCTGGACCCTGATCCCTGAAGGCAAAACCTATATAGAGTCAGACACACATACAACATACCAAATCAACCGAGTAATCACACTCAGTCACGACATTCTTTGGAACGTTCGGATTTCTGCTTTTGTAAGTCTGACAGCTGACTGAGGAAAGGTAGCCGACAAACCTAATAAAGAAAATACTCTTATTCAGTTGACATTTCAAGTGTCAAGGTGCAAAATAAACCGCAAGAATAATATTCATATTGACTTGTCCACGCGTTCGTACACATAGTCCAGACAAATCTAGTTGACGTTTTACATGAACTAGGTAACCGAACGCCCACTTTGTCTACATTTATCGACTACCGCTTCACAAATGTCAATAAAAAAAAAAACTCTCCACTTGGCCAATCTTTGCCAATAAGCATTTTATTTTTTCGAAGTTTAGCGAAACATTTCCTGTTTCAATAGGAATAAAACCGAAAAAAGACGGCTAATAAACTGACAGATGACGTAAGCAAATAATTTGATAGAGTTTTTTTGATCTGAGGTGTTTCAATCTGGTTTGTAAATAGGTATCCTCGCTATCCAACAGCAGACATGTATTAAAAAACAACATTTCAACTGTGTTAGGTACCATTTTTTGTCAACTGCAGAGCAACTCCATTCTGATGCGGGCTCCATTGACGCTTCTTATTTCTTAGCTAAATTTCATCGTTGGTAACTATACATTGCCCAAACATTTACCGCACTCATTAAAAATGCCAACTTCGAACAGATGTCAGGGGTGGAAGCGGTTTTTCGACAATTCTCGTCTCCTTTGCCATTCGCCCGAGGATTATGTATTTTATTGCATTTTGTTGTCGTTTTTGTTGCTTCCTTGATACACCACCTCTCAACTCTTAAGTGTGGTGTGGTGTTGTACAACGAAAGGTGGGCTTCAACCGAATTCCCCTCTCAATGCGGAATCAGCTACCGGTGTTAAGAGACGACGCGACTTCAGACTATAAAAATAAAATAAAACCATCGAAATGTGCAGACTGCCGACGACACGGAGCACGGCGCGCGTGAAACCCATCGAAAAAGGGCAAGCTGTCGTCTTGCAACCATCAGAGCTTCAACACTAAGATACGGTGCACTGCATCGTCGTACAACGTAAGGGGGTCGTTATTGGCATCACACAATTATAATCCACAATAAGGTGTCGTCTCCTCTTCGTTCGGATTAATATGTGTAATAAAGTTCCGGAAAAGAGCATGCATATGTTGCACTTTGTGTCCACCTTAGGCT